>CM060700.1:72038353-73372728 GCA_030686995.1 Artemisia argyi | reverse complement strand
CTATTTGTGTAATTCGCTGATTGTGTTCTGAGGTTACTGAATTTTGAACAGTTATGTTTTCAAATTCTTCTGTCTTTTTATTCAGTAATGTTTGTATATAATATAATTTTTCCTGTACTGTTGTTGATACTTCATGTATTTGTCTAAGTACTAAAAAACTTAGTATTTCAATTATATTATTAAGTGTTGAATTTAATATGTTTATTTTCTCTCCAAGAGTAATTTTTGTATCGTCACTTTCTAATATGTTGACACCGTAAGATATTCCATTAGGTAGATTTTGAGGTATTTTAAATCAAGTTTGTTTGAATGGTATAAATGGTTCAGATGACGTAATATTTTTATTGCTTTCAATCTTTATCTCTTTATTAGATTTTGTCACACCCCCAAAATCGGGTCCAGCGGAAGCATACGTGTAGCTGGGGTGTAACTCAATTGGTATTACAATACAAGTTCGAAAATGGTTTTCACTTTAATCATTTAGAATAAAATCGTTTAATCAAAAATGTTGAATTTACATCGTTAAAAGTAGTGCGGAAGTAGGCCCTTAAAATAGTTTAAAACGGTCCCCATATAAATAATCAGAGTCTTCTATGACCATGCCATGCCCTGCCAAAACCTCCAGTAGCGTGCCATAAGTTAAAACCTGAAAATACATGCTAAAGTGTCAACACGAGGTTGGTGAGTTCATAGAGTTTGTTTAATAAGTAAAGTTTATAGAAAAATGATCACACAGCAAAGGCATCGTAAATCCACTCAGTTACAAGTCCCGCCATAAGAGACTTGTAACCTGTGTGTTTACAACCCACTGCTAAATAGTTTAGGTCTAGTAGTCAAGTACCCGTGGTCAATATAGTTCACAATATGGGCACATAGTATATAATAAAGAATGTGGCAAGGCTCCTAAAATAAATAATATGCGTTCCGTAGACAGGGGAACGAGAGGTTGGCCGACCTCTAATAGCGCTATCCATACTACCTACTGCCCCACACAAGGAGGCCGCACGAACGGTACGTATAAACTGGAGTGCGAACGGCAAACCAGCAGGAGACTAACAATTGCGGATGCACGAACAGTACATCATTCACAAACTATTACATAGTATAAAGTCAAAGTTACTCCGTAGACAGGGGAGATTTTATGTTGCTCCGAACATGGGAGACTTGATAATGCTGCTCCGTAGACAGGGGAGACTTTGCACTGCTCCGAACATGGGAGACTTTAGGTTATAGTACGTACGGTACTTTAGGGTCAAAAGTTTAAGTCAAGTTCAAAAGTCAAGTCAAGTTCAAAAGGTCAAGTAGTAATTCATATAAAAACGAGCATGTATTCTCCCCCAAAAAGTTAACAAAACAATTTAAAAGAGTAGGGGCTATGACTCACCTCGAAGCGATAGCAATGACGACAAAAGTGGATACACAGAAATGAGGTTCGATCTCGAACCGCGACCTATAACGAACGAATGATACGATCTACTTAAATTATGAGGGGATGCGATGAATGTACATGCACATGAAGCCTATACCACTCGTAGTTTGAAAATAAGCGTTGGCGTTGATTTATAGTGTTTCCATAACTTAAGAGAATATGTGCTATTAGAAGTTGTCAAATATATATATAGTTCGCCTAGTTTCAAAAGTGTATATCTCGGTCGTTTTAGGCTCGTTTTCTACGTTCTTTATATCCACGGATTCGTTTTAGTATATACTAATATATTTTCAATAGCTCGGCTCCTCTAGGTTACGTTTAATGCCTCTATTTGTCCGTCTAAAAATGCCAAACAGCATGCAGTTTTCAGAAAATATAGTTTTCGTCGTTAAACTCGTTTTTGGCGTATCTCCTTCGTTATTAACTCGTTTTCATCCCCGTTTTCGGCCATAGTTCCGTCTCGGAATGTATTTTCTAAATATTTGGTCAAAAGTTACCCCAAACCCACTGAGTTGGCCACGTTTTCATTTTAAGGACAGTAGGTTAATATGTAGTTTCAAAAATCATTTCTAGTGTTCCAATCTAGTTTCTAATCCAACCAAACCACTTTCAATCACCACAAATCTAGTCTAATCTTACCATACACCTTCTTAGGGTGTCATGGGTTCCTAAACATCACAAATCAAGTGGATCTAACTATAATCCATTTCTAGAGTTTCAAAGTTATAAAAAGTATAAATAGAGTGGTATAAACTAACATATGCATATGGATCTTGAATAAACAACATGAAACTAGGAAAATGAAAGTATGGAAAGATCAACAAGTGATCTTGAAGCTTACTTGATGATTGGATGAGAAAATGTATAATAACCTAGGGTTTTACCACAAAACCCCAACAAGGAACACTAACTAAGCTTGAATAAGACTTGATCTCCAAAAATCCATGGTTTCTTCTTGTGTCTTTGTTCTTGGCCGATCCATATAGAGAGAAAAGAGATGAGAAGTTTACTTGAACTTGTATAAAAAATGGTTTGTGATAAAATGGATGAAAAGGTGTAATTTATATTTAGGAGACAAAAGTTAGGTTTGTAATAAATTGAGTTGGTGAGATTAAGCACATGAGGGGGGCTAATTAATAAGTTTGTCTAGTGGATGTAAGTATTAGTTGGTTAGATATTTAGTGTTTAGGGGATACCGGGTACCGAGTTAACTAAAAATAAATTGTAACGAGATAAAATAAAATATAATGAAGTTGTAAAAATTGTAAAATAATATTCCCGATGAAAATTGGAAGTTAAAATAATGATCGGGTTGAAATATCGCAAACCGACGGAGTTATAAGTTTCGACCGGAAAACTTAACAGTTGATTTGAAAACACCGGGTAAATTAATAATAAATTTTTTTATATTATTATTATGAGTATAAAAATGTGTTAGGACCATAGTTGGGATTGTCGGATTAATTATTAAAAATAATAGCTCATAAGATAACGTTTATTAGTTAGATAACCGTATGTATACGGAAATGACGCAACTCGGGCAAAATGACAAATTTTCTCCGGAGGTGAATAGTGTTTTATGAATAGTAAAATTTTTAAACGCTTCTCAAAATATCAAACTGACCTCAAAAATGATGAATAGTAAAATGATGAATAGTGATCGATGAATAGTAACCGATGAATAGTAAATGTGAAAGTTCGGGAAAAGACCAGAATTTACGAGTTGTGACAGATTTAGTTTCTAAAATATATTCCATGCTGATTTTGTCAATGAATATTCTTATTTTCTTTTGTATCTGTTTGAATTTGTTTTTGGCATATTTTATTTTGAAATCTTTTTCTAGCTTTATTATTATAATAATTGAGTCCTTTATTATCGTTGCTATTTATCTTGTTTGTTATAGATACATACAATTGTTCTAGTTCCTTTATGTTGTAATGATATGGGTTAATATATTCTAATTGATAAACACCGGTTTCAGCGTTAATGATTCTTAATTCATGATATAGTGTTTTTATATTACTCATATTCTTGGACTTAGACATTATAACATTTCTTTCATTTCTTCATTACCACTTTGAGAATTTGAGGTTTGTTACTGAAAGGGGTTTTTCAATTTATGGTATCCATACTGGAGGTATATCAGATGTTGATTTTCTACTTCTATCAATATATCTATTTTTTGAAAATAGATTTGGTGTCTCAAGACTGAGCAATGGTTCAAAAAGTTTGTCGATATAGATTCTATTGTTTGTTTAAAAGTAATACTATGGTGTGAGTTGGTGAGAGCATAATTTATTTGATATGTTACAGTGAAAGGGTGATTTCCCTTACTAAAAAACGCTCTTCTTAATAATTCGTATTTAATAGTGATACTTTTATTCAGATCTTTATCTTTTAGACTTAATCCCATCTGTATGTTAACATCAAATTTTATTTTACCTTCGGCTAAGTTTCCTTTGCCTCTAGCAATAATGCTTTCTTCTTTATTGATGATTTTATCATCTCTTAGTTCTAATTCAATAGGTGTGTTACAACCCATAAATATACTTTTTAATATTACTTGTATATTTGATATATGTATGTATGCTATTTTACTTCTATCTTTTTCATTCATTTGTTTGATTCTACTGCTTATTTGTTGTTTATTAATTATTGGAATAATAGTATCGCCTTTTGTTTGTTCAATGGGAACGGGTTCTTCACCAATGATTTTCCAAAAGAAATTATATTTTTACGTGAAAATAAATCTCTTAATTTTCTCGTATAATCAAAATTGTGTTTTTCAGATAGTGTAAAATTTGATCTTCTAATAGCATTTCTATTTATAATAATATCTGACATAAAGCCTGATTCATCTTCATTTTCATAAATGAAGAAACATCTTCTTCTAATATATATATATATATATATATATATATATATATATATATATATATATATATATATATATATATATATATATATATATATATATATATATATATTGAGAAATTTATACCTTGTTTTTATTGATTGCCTTTTAGAGCTGGTGATTGACTCATTCTCTTGATTGTTGATGCAGCTTTGATGCTTAACATTTGTCTTGATCTTGATAATTGATTTCTTTGGCTTCCTTGATCGTCAATCTCGCTCTGATACCAGAATTTATAGCGGAGTTTACGAACGAATAATTGGAATAATTGCTGCATGAGAATCAATTGAATTGAATTTTAATGGATCGTAGGTCCATAGACTTTTTCTAATTTGTTGATATTCGTCGATATGCAAATTGATGAATTGAATGATTTTGATAAAGGTGATTGAAATCCATAAGATGTGTGCATTTTGTTTTTAGTAATAATGTAAAAAGGAAATAATGTAAGGTCTGTCGGCCATTGTCCTGTAGTATCCTAGAGGTATCTAGGAATAGTAGATGTCACTATTACATCTACTTTATATGTGTATAAATAGATGTCTCACCTCATGAAATAAGATACGCGTTTTTAAGAGTTAAACCATCGTGTTTAGATTGAGATTGATTTCTCTCTTATCTGTTGAAGCTTGTCTTCGGAATAGCAGACGCATCAGTTGAAGCTTTGCTTCTGAATAGCTGATCATTATCCTTTAATCATTCAATATCAATTGAATGTTTTCATCTATTATCTATCATCATTTCTAAAAGAAACCACACAATAAATCCATTACGAATCTTTCCATATATTGAACCAACTTTATGGATTTCAATCACCTTTATCAAAATCATTCAATTCACCAATTTGCATATCGATGCATATTAATAAAATTGGCAAAAGCTTATGGACCCATATTTCCATTAATGTTCAAGACAATTAATTCTCATGCAATACTATTCACCTGAGATTTCCGTTATAAATTCTGGTATCAGAGCCTAGTAAGCGATCAAGGAAGAAAAAACGATGTCAAGAAAATCATCAAGATCAAGAAAAAAGATGTTAAGCATTAAAGCTACATCAACAATCAAAAGAAGGAGTCGATCACCAGCTCCAAAAGGCAATCAATAAAAACAAGGTATCGTTTAATTTATTCAAAGTTATTAATTATAAAGTTTGATAATATGAGTGATACAAATCTACAGATAAAAAATAATTATAATCAGAATCATGTTCGTTTCTTAAAATTTTTATATTTACAAAGAAAGTCCATGTTACGAGAAATAAAATATGTTAAAAACGAGATAAAAGAAAATAAAAAATCAATATATATTGGTTTTAAGCACATTAATATAAATTGGTATTTTAAAACAATGAAAATTAGTTGAAAAGAAAACATGAAGACTATAAAAGCAATCAGGTCAAAGTTAGTTATTTGCTAAAAATGAGTTTATTTCCGAGGAAACTCTCAAAAGAAATAAAGTATCTACAAGATTCCATCTTAAGAAACAATTTCCATATCACACTCATTAGAAGGGAATTATTAACTAGATATAATGTTTTCAGTCAACGAGCTCACAAGGGCATACTTTTGAATTTAGTCTTTAACAACATTAGGTTAAAATCTAAGCTTGAAAAGGCTAAAAGACTAGTTTTTTAAAATCAGTTTTTATCAACAAGAGCTTCGAAAAAAGATCAATGAATATGATGAAAGTATTAAACAATTTAAAATTCATATTCGAGAAGCCCAAAAAGAATTTCAAAGTGAAACAAACACTTTTCAAAAGATAAATTTTATGAAAAGATTTCGAGCACTACACAATGCAAAAAATATTTGTGAGAAAGGTCTCAAACTCACTCTAGAAAAAGTCTATTAGCTATATAAAAATTAAAAATTAGTAGAAACAAAAAGTTTAAAGGTAACCCTAATGCAACATTTATCATGGTTACTGGTGTGTGCTTATTCATACACCTTTTTCTGGCCAAATTAAGACCAAAACAGACACAAACTAACCATAATTGCCAAAGATGTTGTGTTTTTGTGTTTGTGATCGTGCAGGAGCGGATATTTCAAAAATTGGCATAAATCAGGCCAAAAAGGACAAGAACGAGCACGAGATTGAAAAACGTGTCAAAAGCCGGAGCCGGGAAAGCAAATTACCATTTTGGGAGCTCAGATTGTCAAAATGAACCTTGGGGAATCACAGAATGCCAGAAATAGTCTTTGGGGTACAATTTTCAACAATTAGCAGAAATGGTCCCTCAAACTTTCATAATTGGCAATTTTGGTCCTCGGGTGTTTCTTTTTGGAGAATTAAACACAATGGACCTTGTGGAGTTTCAAATTGGCAAATAAGGTCCTTTGAAGTAACTTTGGGATTTTGGCAAAACAGGTCCTCAATTTTCAGTATTTACAACTTTGGTCCTTGTGTTTATCCAAACTAAAAATCAAACAAACGTTTGTTATTTCTTTAACCCAACACACCCTTCTATTAAATCCAATCCAACTACACCACCTTTTTTTAACTAAACCCAACCCAACTAATAAATCCACCTTATACCTCCCTGTGGCCCAAACTCCAACCAAGCCCAATCCACCACCACAAAAAAATCCACCCTTTTATTAAAACCCTGGGTCAAACATAGGGTCAAACCCTCATACCCTCCAAAACCACTCACATGTGAACCCTGCCTCCCCTGCAATACAACTGCTACCACCATCATCATTCATCCCCACTAACTCTTTTGCCTCCCCTACCTTCCAAATCACTCCAGTCCAACACAACACCACCTGCTCAAGTTATCTCAGACCTAGGTTATCATACCACTTTGGGCGCCAAAACTAAATCAATGGTAGTGATGATTAAAGACCCAATTGAACCACTGAGATTGATTCAAGAAGGCACCACAACAAGCAGACAAAGAGGAGCTCATGTGAAACCCTAATTTAATTAGTCTAAATAGAAAATGATGTAGCCATTTGATAGCAGTAGATTAAGTGGGTTTTTTTAGTTTCAAATGTTAGTTTTAGTTTTAGTTTAAGTTGTCTTTAAAAATTATGTACTGCCTTTTTGAATCAATGCAAGTCTTTATTTAAACTTTTTAGTTTTCTTGTCTTTTCAAAACTGCTTATTGCTACAGCTTATTTCAGTCTTATTCTATTCATTTATGATACTTTATGCCTTTTTATGCCTATGCTCTAGTTTAGGAAACTATTGGTAGAGTAGTGCATATTAACTGTTTAGATTAGCCCTTTTATTAGTTTATGGTGTTTAGCTTATTGCAATTGCTTATTCTAGGTTATTTATGCTTATTGGTGTGTAAGGTTTTCTCCGCCATAAGTGAGCTTGTTGACATAGTAAAGAAAACTCTCGAGTTAGGTGCTCGAGGAGTGGAGTAGGGCAAGGAAGGTGTCCTTGTAGCCGAACCACTATAAATCTCTTGTCTCGCGGTTCGATCTTTCCATCTCTTATTTATTTCTTTACTTACATTATAATTGCTATAGTATACATATATATTGTTATTTATATTGTGCAAGACTTGAGTTCATATAATATCGAATCTACATTTTTGAAAGTAAACAAAATACATAAACAAAATTATCTCATAACAAATTAAAAAGACTTAAAACTATTAAATCCCCCTTCTAGCTTTCCACAAACTTGCATCACTTGTTGTTATTAGTTTTTAAGTTTTTTTTAGCATCTTCATGTAGTTTCTCACTAGTTTCATTGTTTTTCCAAATATTTAAGTATAAATCTGTATTTGATAAAAGTTATAGGATAATTTAGCTTTAGGTACATTTAAGGTGTTAAACTGTTGTTTGTAACTTGCATTTTAGCTATAGAAGTCATGTAGAGAACTTGGCATCAGTTTTGACCCATTTCCATTACTGATCCACAACAAAAGAAAGGGTATCAAACAACACTTGGTCTAGTATTTTTCATTCTCTCAATACTTAACCAATCACTTTAAATTTATGGGATTAGGGAGGTTTCTGGCTTGTTAACTTAGTGATAATTTTTTTTTTTTTTTTTTTCTTGATTTTTCCTTGTGAGCTTTTGATAGAAGTGTAACACCCCCTTTGGCCTGCAAATTGCATCTAGCCCCATCAACCACCTGACCAAAATAGCCCCTCTTTGGACTAAGTTTTAGTTAAGCTTAAGTTAGCTTTGGCTTTTGAAATTGGTCATATAAATAGTTGGTAGTACAGGGTTTACTCGACTTACCTTATTTTTTTTTGCTTTAGGAATAGTTTGGCAGCTTATGGATAGCCGGCATAAGTCCCCTCCAAACTGCAGGTTCGCATCTCTCTTTTCATTGTCCAAATCAGTTTTACTCTTGATTTTTTTTATTCACTCGTTTTAGATCCTGATAAGCTAATATTTGGTATTATTAATCTTTGGTAGCTTGTACTTAATGTAGTATTTTTAATCTATTTTGGATATCCTTACTGCTTATTTTGCCCCCTAAGCCCCACCCCCCTCATGTTGCTAGTGTAGTACATGTCCACTTAGTTATTTTGTCAGCTTGTTTTAGAATCTCATATAAGCTCCCATATTGTCTGATTTTAAGTTTAGAAATAGTTTGTAGTCCTAGCTTTTGGACTCTGAGCTCAGTTTATTATTTTCAGCTTATTTGCTGAGCTAATTAGTCCCCTGCATTGCCCCCTAGCATGCTTTTTTCTACTGCCACACTCAGTTAAACTGAGTTTGATTGATCTTTTATTTCCAGCTTGTTTAGGCTTATGAGCTTGTTGTGGGTATGTTTGAACTTGTGATTGTCTGGGCTTTAGTTTATGAGCTTATTTTTGCCAAAGGCTAAATCTCAAAACGCACTTTGTTCACTTCTGAGTCCAATTTCCCAAGCTCCTATCTAGTTCATTTTTTGAGTTTATGGCCTAAGACTTGGCATTTTGGAAAGCTTATACAACTAGCTTTCTAGGTCCAGGCTTGTTCTGTGCTTAAGAGCTTATGTGATAAGCTCAAATTGGGCCTGCAAGTTCACTCTTTTGGACTGTTTAGGATTGTTGGTATGTAAGTTCTTATTTTTGCTTATTTGTTCTTTGTGGCTTGTTCATTTATGCATTTTAGCTTAACTTAAATCCCCTCATTACATTTTCATCTTGTTTTCACTTAAAGCTCAGCTTTTAGCTTACTTGGTTTGCCTTTTAAACTCAAAAATCCAATCTCAAATCATTTAAGCCATCTGTGAGGAAAATAAGTTTGCATAGAGCTTATTTTAGCCTTTTATAAAAGTTGGTTTTACAAAAGTCTCTTATTTTCAGTTAGTAAATAGTTTTGTAAAAGAAAACCCAAGAAAAACTAAATATAAAATAAGTGATAGCTTCTATTTAAGCCATTTGGCTTATTTTTCTGCTTTTTCAAAAAGCAATTTTCAATTTTAAAGTAGTTGTATAAAAATTTTCATAATTTTCTGAATAGATTTAGTAATTATAATAATTAATTTTAGTTTTTTTAGTTTTAATTAAAAAATCAAAAATAAAAATCATTAGTGCTTAATTTTAATCTCTAGCACCTTTTTATATTTTTTCTAGCTTTTATAATTCATAAAGTATTTTTAGGAAAATTTTCATAATTTTTACTATTCATTTGGTAATTTTTATAATTAATTTAGTTTAAATAGATTTTAATTAATAATTAAGTATTTAATATTTAAAATAGCTTAATTATAATTTTTAGAAGCTTTTTATAATTTTGTAGGATTTCTGTAATGGTTAAGTAGTTTTAGAAAAAATTTCATAATTTTCTAAGTAATTTTAGTATTTTTCTTAATTTAAATTAGTTTAAATAGATAATAATTAGTAATTAATTAATATTAAATAATTAAAAAGTCTAAAAAAATATTTTTCTTTTCCTTAAAATTATCTTTTGTCATTAGGTTTATAAAAGAGTAATTTTCACATCTGTAGGATTTTTACAGCTCAGATTTCACTTTTTCTTTTGCACGTTTACGTTTAATTTAATTTAAATGCGTGTTTCTAGATTTACTTACGTTTTAGGGTTATCTGATTCTCAGTAATTGTTAATATAGTGTTTTTAAGTTATTCTCATTTATATTCTCTTAGATTAATCATCATAATCAAATTCCTGATCTTTCTATTAAATCACCCGATCACTTAAACGTTCTCAAATACAATTTCAATCTCGCTGTGACATAACGACCCGGGGATTTCCCTGTACTTTCACGGATTATATATCTTGCACTCCCTATGGACCTATTGACCGCACCCGGTTGACTGGTTGGTTCGGGAGGAGTCAGTTACAATAGAAAACAAAAAAAACTTTTGCATATATCGATACTGGAGCCGCGATGTGCTTTGGTAAACGAAAAATATTAAAAAAGTGGGAAAAATTAGAAAAATCACAAAGAATAATTGTTGCCAACAAATCGGTACATGAAATATGGTATGTAAGTAGAATGGTTTCAATATATGTCGACAATGTCGAATTCATTGCACAAACCATTTACATGCATGATTCAGGTATAGACTTAATAATTGAAAACAATTTTTTAAAGTTATATCAACCATTTACACAAACTGACAAAACAGTTACTATTAAACATATTAAAACAGGAAAATTCATATCGACACCTATAGTCATACAAACGGAATATATACGAATGATAGCACAAAATATAAAATTTCAAATGGAAATAATGTTAGTAATGAAAAAGGAACACATTGAAGAAGTATTAAAAGAAGTATGCAGTGAAGATCCACTAGATAACATAAATACTAATAATCAATTAGTTTCAATAAAGCTAAAAGATCCACTAGCAGAAATTAATATACCTAATAGAACACCTTATAGTATTAAAGATGTTAAATAATTTAAAGAAGAGTGTCAACAATTATTAAGCAAGGGAATAATAAGAGAGAGTTCAAGTCCTCACTCAGCATGAGCATTTTATGTTGAAAATAAAAATGAAATAAAAAGAGGAAAAAGACGAATGGTCAAAAATTAAAAAAAAAATGAACGAAGCAACTATAGGAGATTCCTATAAACTACCAAGAAAAGATTATATTCTAGAAAAAAATAAAAGGAAATACACATTTTAGCACATTTGATGCTAAATCTGGATATTGGCAATTAAGAATTGATGAGTCAACTAAACCATTAACGGCGTTTTCATGTCCCCCACAAAAACATTATGAGTGGAATGTATTACCTTTTGGTTTAAAACAGGTACCATCAATTTATCAACGATTTATAGATAATAATTTGCAAGGTTTAGAAAATATATGTTTAGCATACATTGACGATATTATTGTTTTTACTAAAGGAGACGAGCAAGAACATATAAAAGCGGTATCAATCGTTTTACAAAGAATAAAAGAAAAAGGATTGGTTTTGTCTCAAAAGAAGTCTAAACTACTTCAAAGTGAAGTAGAATATTTAGGATTAAAAATAACTAAGGACGGAACAATTTCTTTAACAAGCAATACACATGAAAAATTAAACCTTTTTCCAGATAAATTAGAAAATCGAAAACAAATTCAAAGATTTTTAGGATGTTTGAATTATATAGATGAACAAGGATTTTTAAATAATTTAGCCAAAGAAAGAAAAGTTTTACAAAAAAAGATTTCGGAAAAAAATACGTTGGGAATGGACACCATCCGATACTCAACTTGTACAACATATTAAAACGACTGTACAATGTTTACCGGAATTATATAACCCGAAAATAAGAGATTTTTTTATAGTTGAAACACATGCATCAGACGACACTTGGGCGGGATGCTTGAAGGCTATTCAGAATGGAAAGCAGCTACTAGGATTAGATATTGACGGAAATCCAATTCCTCAAACTAATTCAGATATACAAACACCAGAATTAGCTCTCTTGAGCAATGACAAATCTGTTAATTCAGAAATACATATATCTGTTATAAAAACTATAAAAATACAAATCCAAATTATGTAAATATATTTCTGGAACGTTCTCACAAGCTGAACAGAAATACAGCACTCATGAAAAAGAAACACTCGCGTGTTTAAGAACTATAAAAAAATGGAAAATTGATTTATTACAAACAAGATTCGAATTACGTACAGACTCAAAGTATGTAATAGGATTTTGGAGGTACAAACTACATGAAGATTATTGTAGAGGTCGACTGATTCGCTGGGAGCTACAGTTACACCAATTTCACCATTTCATCAAGTATGTAAAAGGCGACAACAACACATTTGTAGACACACTCACTCGAGAATGGAAAGCATAACAAAACAAATCAAGCATCACTTACAACAAAAAGGAGAGCAACGAATCTCTCTAGAAAAACAATTAGCCATCGTCATACATGAAGAAAATGAGTTGTTCAATTCATTACAATTTTTAACCCAAACATCAAATTCAGGGTCAGCATCCGAATCAATTGAAAAACTATCACCATCAAAACCATCCCCATCAAAACAATCAATGTCTGGCTCAACCAGAAAAGTAACACCATCAACATAAAAAACACAAGCATCATACTCACCCCAACCCATAAAAAGCGAATTCACTAAAATGGAGGAAGATGTCGAAGAAATACTACAACAATCAAGCATCGGCAAACAAAAATGGTACGTTATTTTTAACGGGCCATTTAGAGGTGTTTATCGCAACTGGGCGATTACAAGTTCTCATATAGTGGGACAAAATGTTACCCACAAAAGCTACCCAACAAAAGAAGTAGCAAAAATAGCACTCAAAGAATCATACAAAACAGTAGCAACCGAGGAAGTGCAGAAGTCTTAGAGATTTACTTCTCTGAACCATAATCTAGCAGAACAAATAGCAACAATAAATGCAGCAAAAAGAATAAAAAGTATCCCAACCACGAGGGAGAAGGAGGAAATGAAGAAGCCAACAACTGAGAAATTCCAAAGATTTTGGGATAGCCCATCAATTACAACGAAACACATACAACCATGTCCTTCTATCCAGTAAAGCAACCAATAGGTCCAAGAGCCGTTTTGTTGGGATTCTTGATTTGATGTGACAAAATAAATAAAAGAATGAAAACAAGAGGGACTTAATGTGACAAAGGATGAAACTTCAAATGCAAGAAAAAGATTACTACGGATCTTTTTATTATTTAGAAATATTCTTTGTAAACCTAATCCTCTAATATATAAAGAGGATACAGGTCGTATGTTTTAATATGTCTTCCATAATGTAAGTTACAGAAAAGTGTGTGTGTGTGTTCTAGGGCATATGTCTTGTAAATGCCTAGAACTAGTTAGAGTTGTTCGAATCCTCTAAGGTCTGAGGTGTCTTAGATCCTTGTTACATTTAGGTAACACGTTATTATTCTGATCAAATAGTAATTGGAGGTGATTTGGAAAAACCTTGTGTCAATAACATATGTTCTTATTATTCCGCTGCATATTGTCTATGTTATTGTTTAACCCTAGTGCTCAAAACGGTCCATGGAGTCTAACAAACTCCACAATTGGTATCAGAGAACACTAAGGATCAGCTAGGCAAATTTGATGAAAAAGCTGATGAAGGAAATTTGGTTGGTTACTCTGTGATTAGTAAAGCTTTCAGAGTATATAACAAGAGAACCAAACATGTAGAGGAGAATTTGCATATTAAGTTTTCTGAGAACTCATCCAATCCTGAAGGAAAAGGACCAGAATGGCTGTTTAATGTGGATATGCTTACCAAAACAATGAACTATGTACCAGT
Organism: Artemisia argyi; assembly: GCA_030686995.1. Classification (NCBI taxonomy): domain Eukaryota; kingdom Viridiplantae; phylum Streptophyta; class Magnoliopsida; order Asterales; family Asteraceae; genus Artemisia; species Artemisia argyi. The sequence continues at coordinate 73,358,699 of CM060700.1, read as the reverse complement.
TATTGCCAGTGTTGACAAACCACAAGAAGAATTTGTTTTGGTTGAGAAACTGAAGGTATTGAAATACCTATTGAAGCAGAAAAAGATACTAATGGGGCTCCCAAAGTAGGTGTTGATGTCTCTCCTACCAAACCAGAAGACTCTGCTGCTGACTCATCAGACTCTACTGCTAGGCCAAAAGATACAACTACTGCTCCACCACATTCTGCTTCCAAGCCTACTAACTCTACTGCTACTTCAATGTTTCCTAATTTGGACTCTAAGGGTAGGCCTATTGCTGATTCTATCTATCCTGATGATCCAAATATGCCTCCTCTTGAGAATATTTACTATGACACAGATGATGATGCACTTGATGGTCAGTTATTTGGAGCTGCTGCAGATTTCACTAATTTGGAACTCAATATTCCTGTTAGTCCTACAACTACCACAAGAGTACACAAGGATCATCCCAAAGATCAAATCTTAAGTGATCCACAATCATCTATTCAAACCAGGCAGATGACTAAAACACTGAAAGATCTTCAACTTCAAAGTTTCTTTGCCAGATCTCTGCATCAAAGAAATAGTCATAAAGATCTTCAGAATTGCCTGTTTGCATGTTTTCTTTCTCAAATAGAACCCAAGAATACTTACAAAGCCTTACAAGAAGCAAGTTGGGTGGAAGCAATGCAAGATGAGCTTCTACAATTAAAGCTGCAAGAAGTTTGGACTTTGGTTGAACTGCCAAATGGAAAAAGAGTAATTGGCACAAAATGGGTTTTCAGATGCAAAAGAGATGAGAGAGGAATTGTCATAAGGAACAAGGCAAGGTTAGTAGCACAGGGATACACACAACAAGAAGGCCTTGATTATGATGAGGTATTTGCTCCAGTGGCAAGAATAGAAGCAATTAGAATATTCTTGGCTTATGCTTCATATAAAGACTTTGTAGTGTATCAAATGGATGTAAAGAGTGCTTTTCTGTATGGGACCATTACAGAAGAGGTTTATGTGTCTCAACCACCAGGCTTTGAAGACCCTGATCATCCTGACAAAGTTTACAAGGTAAATAGAGCAATGTATGGCTTACATCAGGCTCCAAGAGCTTGGTATGACACTTCGTCAACATACTTGCTAGAATCTGGGTTTAGTAGAGGAAAGATTGATAAAACTCTGTTTCTCAAAAGACAAAAGGATGACATTCTACTGGTTCAAATCTATGTTGATGATATCATCTTTGGGTCTACTAACAAAGCTATGTGTGTTAGTTTTGAGAAGCTAATGAAGGACAAGTTTGCTATGAGTTCAATGGGAGAACTCACCTTCTTCTTAGGTCTGCAAGTTACACAGAAAGAAAATGGTATATTTATCAGTCAGGATAAGTATGTCAATGATATTTTGAAGAAATTTGGTTTTGAAGATGCTAAACCTGCCAAGACTACCATGGACACCAATAAACCATTGCTGAAGGATGAATATGGAAAGGAAGTGGATATACACTTGTATAGGTCTATGATTGGCTCATTGATGTATCTTACAGCATCAAGGCCTGATATCATGTTTGCTGTGTGTGCCTGTGCCAGATTTCAAGTGTGTCCCAAGGAATCACATCTCAATGCAGTGAAGAGAATTTTTAGATATCTGAGGCATCAACCTAAATTGGGCCTTTGGTATCCTAAGGATTCACCATTTGATTTGGTCTCCTATTCAGATAGTGACTATGCTGGAGCTTCTTTAGATAGAAAGTCTACAACAGGGGGTTGTCAATTTCTAGGAAGCAGATTGGTGTCATGGCAATGCAAGAAGCAAACAGTGGTGGCAAATTCTACAACTGAAGCTGAGTATGTGGCTGCTTCAAGTTGTTGTGGACAAGTTCTATGGATGCCGAATCAATTATTGGATTTTGGGTACAATTTCATGAATACCAAAATTCATATTGATAACAACAGCACACTTTGCATAATTAAAAACCCTGTTTTTCATTCTAAAACAAAACATATTGAGATAAGACATCACTTTATCAGGGATTGCTATGAAAAGAAGTTGATTCAAATTGTTAAAGTTCATACTGATAACAATGTTGCTGATCTTCTCACTAAACACTTTGATGTGGGGAGGTTTCAATTTTTAATTGCAAACATTGGTATGATAAATCTTTGAAAAACTTATCTCTTTGTTTTGTACAAGTTTGTAAAGGAATTGTGCTGCTTGTTACTCTGCTGCTTATATTTGTGATTGAATGTACTATGCTGCTATTTCTAACTCTACTGCTAGTGCATATGTTTGTTTGTTTTGTGGTGTTTGGTCTAATATTGTGCAGGAATAAGTCTAACTGATGATTTGCAATTACAATATTATGACAACAAAAGAAGAACATCTGTCATTCATCATTCATCAAGTTCAGAAGTTCTTACATCAAAAGAGAAATTACAAAAACTACTTCTGAAACCACAAAAGATCTAAGATGAAATTAAAGCCTACAAGTACTACTTCCTAGGGCATGGAAGGCCAAGTACAATTTTTCTTTCCTTTGGAAGAGGAGAGTTTGTCTTCCTTGTCTTCTTTGCCTTGGTGGACTTCTTTGGTCGTGGCCTTGAAGACTGAGGCCTCTCAGGAGTAGAAGGTGGTTCATTTGGAGGCTCATCCTCATCTGATGAAGTATAGATGAAAGGGGAAACAAGCTCCCTTGGAGATGGTTGCCTGACAGGGATCCAAGCTGTGTCTTCTGATGACTCTGAAGACGATGGAGATTTTGGGGACATCACAGCTTTACCCCTAGAAGTGCTTGGGGTTTGATTCAAATTGAGGAGATCTTTAAAGACAGGGAGATCATGCTTTCTCTTCTTTGCTTGCTCCTTGGTTCTACAACCATTCTGAGGAGGACGGAAGGAAGGCACATAAGTTTCAAAGGGGGTTTCATCTTCAGATGATGAATCGGAAGAGAGATTGATGATTTCGGGTGTTGATTTCATGATTGGTTGATTTGATTTGGTTTAATTGAAGTTTTGATTTGGTTGATTGGCGTTTTGATTGCAATTAGGGTTTGATTGTGATAAATTAGGGAAAAGATTTAGTCTGTTTTTATAGGGATTACGGAATATCATCGCATTGAATGCTGAGGATTATTGACTTTTTGACCGAGCTTATTTTGTCAACTCTGCTGCTGGATATTTCACTCTGCTGCTAGTTTTATAACTCTGCTGCTAGTGTTATTGTGCTGCTACGGTTGAAAGTGTGAGGGTGGTATGTGTAACTTCTTCAATCAGTTTAAAACCTAATTGCTCTTCCTAATTGGTTTTCTCATATTTCAAATTGAAGTTATCACAAACCCTAACAATCCATTACTCTCAAAATCAATTATCCCCAATTTCCCTAAACCCTAACTCATGGATTGCTTTCGTACCTGGGCAAAGCAACACAATAGTGTGGTCGTTTTGGATGCTGAATCAGTTAATGAAGAATTCACAGACATGGTAAAATTTCTGAATGCTACTTCACTTAGGTATGCACTCACTGTGAATCCTACTATATTTGCTTCCCACATCAAACAGTTTTGGCTTACCGCTAAAATCAAAACTATGAATGGGGAAAAACATGTTAGTGCCTTAGTAGATGGGCAAAAGGTTCGTGTATCTGAATCATTAATAAGAGAAACCCTTTTCTTAGATGATGAAACAGAGACCACTTGCCTGGCCAATTCTGCTATTTTTGCTGGGTTAAAAGAATTGGGATATGAGGGGAATCATATAAATTTAAAATTTCAAAAATCTCTCCTCTGTCCTCAATACAAGTTTTTGATACATCTTCTTCTTCATTGTTTGAGTCCTAAAACTTCTGGATGGCATGAGTTTAGTACTACTATTGCTTCTGCAATGGTATGCCTAAGCAAAGGTAAACCATTCAATTTTTCAAAAATGATTTTGGAAGGGATGTTTCAAAGTATCAAAGAGTCTGGTTCATATTTGCTTTATCCAAGATTTATACAACTCTTTGTTCAAAAACAACTTACAAAGTTTAGAGGCCATGTTGCTACTTATGATGCTCCAAAATTGGATTCTAAAACTTTTACTTTCTTGGTTAAACATGGAAAAGGTTTTTCAGGCAAACATACAAATCTTACACCTTTCATGGTGCAAATTGTGCAAAATAATCAGGGTGACGGATCAGGAAATCCCACTGACTCCCATCACACATTCAATTTTAGTGCATCTGCTACACAACCTAAAATACTCTATACCCGTAGGAACACTAAAAAGAACACTGATCTTCCTCAGGATAGTGTTAGTATGGCTGTACCAGATGAGGCTGTCCTAGGTGATGACGAGGACATGTTGGCAAGGGCTGTCACTACTGCTTCTAGCTTAGCAGCAGAGCAGGATAGTGATAACATCATTAAGACCCAAACCAAGGCAACATCTAGAGATGATGATTCTTCTGAATCAAATTCTCAGGATGGTAACCCTAGCCAAATGGCAAATACAGGGGGCTCAGCTGATCAAACTAGGTTTGATACTGAGTTTATATCCCAAGATTCACCTCTCGGACCAGGTTACACAGGTCAAAGTGATGAGGACAGGCCAGTGACCAATGTATTGACGGAAAGTCTTGTACATGATGACAATGTCCATGATTCACCTCTCGGACCAGGTAATACAGGTCGAAGTGATGAGACTATTATGCAACTCATTCAGGAATTGACGGTTACTTGTGCCAACTTGGGGGTGAAATGTACTACACTGGAGGACAAAGTTCTTAATCTTTCATCTGTTGTTGCTGATCAGGACAAGACTATTATCACATTGCAAAAACAGATTAAGAACTTTCAGAAATCAAGATCTTCAAACTCTTTGAAAAGATTGAAGAAAGTGGGCACTTCTCAGGTTGTTAGTTCTCCTGATGCTTCTACTCACTTGGAAGAGGATGCTTCCAAACAGGGGAGGAATGAAGAGGCAATGTGTTCAGGGGAGGCAAATTTGGAAAAGGCTGATAGTGCTCTGGATTTGAATGATGGAATGGTTTCAGGGGAGGTTCCAGTGATTGGTGATATGGATGCTGAAAATCCTCAGGATACTGAAAGTCCTCAGGATGCTGGAGATTTTGTGGTTGCTGATAAATCAGGGAATGAGGTTGTTATGGAAGAGATGATTGCTACACAAGAAAAGGTGGTAGAACAACTTACAACTTTGGAGCCTGAGCAATTAGTGAAGGCAACAGGGTTGATGGGAGAAACATTAATGAAGTTGGTAGACAAAAGTCTTGACTCTGCTGCTCAAGATTCTGCTGCTCAAGAATCTACTGCTAAGGATCTTACTAACTCTGCTGCTAGTGAATATGCTGATGCACAAGACTCTGCTGGTGGGTCTGGAGACAATGCTGCTGCTGAAGCCATGGTATTGTTGAGCAAGAAGACTACACCAGTATCAACTCCTTCACTACCACAACAAACTACAACAACAATCAAATCATCAGCATCTAGAAAACCTAAAAAAGGGATTGTTATTAAAGAACCTGCTGCTCAACAAAAGAAGGTTATTTCTTCATCTTCTACTGATAAAGGCAAGGGCAAGCAAGTTGAAAAGGAAAGGATTATGTATAAGGGGATTGACTTCACTGATGTACCTTTTGATTCTTGGCCTAAGGCATTACAAGTTGAACATGATACAGCTGCTGCACTTAGAGAACAAGAGTTGATTAATATGGAAGAACAACAGTTAGCTGAGAAAGAGGCTGAAGGATTAAAGAGGTATGAAGAATGGATAAGTGAGAAGATCAGAATGGCTGCTGATATTGAACTCAATAAGCTGATCAAGATTGAAGAAAATGAAGTTCCAACTTTTAATGTGCAATCTTGGTACAGTGAGTTTACTACAAAGAAGAGAAAAGAAAATGCTACTGCTAGAAGAAAGATAAAGATATTTAAAGGTCCAACTGTTAAACAACAAAGAAAAGAGTATGAAAGGTATCTAAAGAATATGGCTGGATGGACATTGGTACAGTTGAAAGCTTATTCTGACAAAGAAGTTTTTGACTTGTATCAACAAGCTAAGAGGAGAACAGATACATTTTATGCTATGGGATGTGCTGAGGATTTGGAACAAATTGCTCAGATGAACAAGAAGTTGGTACCTGAAAAAGTAGCTGAAGCAGAGCATATTCAAGAAGCTGATGTTGTTAAACAGCTTGATATTGATGCAACAAATACTACTTCTTCTGTGCATGGTGGTAAAAGAAAAGGTGTTATTCATAAGTCATTTGCAAAGAAGAAGAGAAAGATTGGAGAAGGAAGCAGTTCTATGCCTGAAGGAGATGAGTTTAAACATGGTCTTGATCACATTCCTTCTGAGCATCAAAAAGAACAATTGAAGGGTTACACTATGGTTGGCAAGATGGAAGATCCTGAAGTAGTTGATGCCAAACCATTAGGAGTCAAATATCCTATTATCAAAGTAACTACAGGATATGATACTAACATTGGAGCATTTCATGATGTCCAGAGATCTGATGGTAAGACTCACGGGTTTCTTAGATTTCAACAGATGTTACACTACTTTGATAGAGAGGATGTTGAAGACTTGTGGAAGTTATACAAGGCAAAGTTTGGAGCTGAGAAGTTTGATGGTAAAAAGTATGAGATAGAGAAAATTGATCATATCATAACTTCTTCTGATAATGTTATGTGGAGAGCTCTTAAACTTATGTTTGAACCTTCAAAGGATGATTCTGAATGGACAGAGATAGTAGAATACAAAGTAAGAAAATGGAGACTCTTTCAAGATTCTGGAGTTCATGTGTTAGATATTGGACCAATTACTTTGTATATGCTAGCTGAAATGGATTACCCAGTGGTAAGATACTGGAATATTGTCAATCAGATGGTTAATGGTGACAAATCACTTAAGTTGCAGAAAGACTATGATTCTGATGATCAAGCATTCAATTTGCTGTCAAAGTATAAGAAGATATTTGATCAACTGAATGCTCAAGAGTTGAAGTGTTTGGAAGCATCCTCCTAGTGATTAATTGTGCTTTGAAGAAACTTAATTATTTAGAAATAAATAATAAGTTTAGGGGAGGATTGTTGGGTCTGAAACTGCTGCTGAATGAAACTGCTGCTGAGTGAAACTGCTGCTAGTAGTAATGATTCTGCTGCTGATGTCAAAGTGCTGCTGAAGTTAAATACTGCTGACAGAATCTACTGCTGATGTGATAAGGATGTATACGGTTTAGATAAATATAGAATAGATTGTGTAAATATTATATTTATCTAGAATATTCTTATCGTGTAGAGAAAGGTATTGTAAACCTAGTAGGATTCCTTAGTCTATAAAAGGAGGATCCTAGGGCTAGTTTATGTACGAATTATTATTCACTTCAAGGTTGTAAAACCCTAGCATTGTTGAGTGCTCGTATTAATAATATTGAAGTGTTGAAAGAGAATCATAATTCTTCTTAAGTTAAGCTTTTACATTCCGCATATTAGCTTAAGTGATTAATCAAGTTAACTTCTATACAAGATCGTTTAAGCTCAACTGGGATCCACAATTGGTATCAGAGCTAGGTTAGCTTGTTACCTAGGGATTACAAGGTTTTTGGTTGTCGAAGAAATCTGCTGTGTGAAGGTACGATCTGGTTGAAAAGGTAAAATTGTTTTAATCGATTTTATGATTTAATATTATTGTCGAAGAAAACAATTACTATAATCGGTTAGAGATTTTATTATGGGTCAATGGTTGAATTTGTATACTGAGGAAGAAGCATGCATGTGAATAATTAATTCTAACCTCATATTACTAAGATATTGATTGGTCGAAATTGTTATCATTGGTCCGTATGATGTTTGATTATTAATTGATCGGTGGAGCAGTGATATTCGCAATGTTTATAAAGATTCGATTTATTTAGCATTAACGATTTGATTTCTGTGATTTAATTGTGCCGAGTGATTTCATTGGTCAAGGCTTATAATGGGACGGCATGTGATACTAGTTTGTCGCCTGGTGCTTCTGATTTAATTAACCTCGTGGCAAAGCATGTGATTAATGAGACAATGATTGGTTTTTAATTGGTCTAACAAAGATATCTGTTATTATTGGGGACTGCTCAGTTGTTTTCGATTTATAGTTTATCATGAGATTATCATTGGTGGGTTGTTTTCTCAACTGTGGGGCTGAATTGTCATATGTGGTCTGTTATCATGAAGATTTATTTTTTTAATTGCTACTAATGGGTCGGTGAAAGTTAAATTGTGGATCTGTCGTTGTCTAGCATGTGGTAACTTTAGTACAGCTCTTGTACTTAAGGTGCTGCTCTCACATGAAACTGCTGCTACCATGATTTTCACTCTGCTGCTACAAAATTCACTCTGCTGCTAGCTTTAGTAAACTGATGCTCGAACCTACTGTTGGAATTTTCATTCTGCTGCTACACGTTTACTATTCTGCTGCTCGATATAAATATTACTGTTGCTATGTTTATTGGTTCGTAGCATGGGTACAGTATGGCAGATTTGGATGGTTATTTGGTTTACACACACAAGGAGTTTGGTTTATTTGTTCTTAAAAGATTTAAGGCTCGTTATTGGTTTTATTGAATTAATTGATTACGAAGAAAGGCGTTTATCATTTATTTGATGTTGTAGTCGAGTTTCACAAGTTTGTGTTTTATTATACCTTTTAGTAGGAGGTAACTTGTTTGTGCATTCAAGATGTGACTAAGAATTGACAGACACTTGAAGGAGTTACGTTATTGTGCTTAGTGGTTATTGTCAAGGGATTGCGATCTCCTTATACATTGGTTTACGTATACGTTCCAAGTCACGTGTTTAGTACAAGACATAAGACACAAGTTTGGGAAATTCTACTTCTTCAACAAATTCGTTATATTTGATTTTCTTCACATGTGATCATTACATAGAGCCTACAGATTTGAAGAATCATGAAGATGATTAACACATTGGTTTCAGGGGAAGTATCTTATTATGTGTTTAATCATTTGATGTTCATGCGCCACTCGAGGGGAAGTTTTTGATTCTTACTACTATTGATTAGTATTTCTACTGCTAGTTGGAGCTTTCTATTGTTTTGGGTTCATTATTCGTTTTGTGCTTCATGGAGGGCAATTTGAAACATTGGAAGGCTTGGATTGGAAGTTTGTGATATTGGTTCGTGGTGGTAAAGATCATATTTCATATGTTCCCTATTTGTTGATAACAAAAAGGGGAAGAGATGTTGGAGTGGCATGGCATGGCTTAAGGGGAAGACAAGACTTGTTTCATTCAGGGAGATGTCTACATCTCAACTTCTCTACTTCGCCTAGGGAAGTTCGTACACGACTTTGTTTGTTTTGTCATCATCAAATAGGGGAAGATTGTTGGGATTCTTGATTTGATGTGACAAAATAAATAAAAGAATGAAAACAAGAGGGACTTAATGTGACAAAGGATGAAACTTCAAATGCAAGAAAAAGATTACTACGGATCTTTTTATTATTTAGAAATATTCTTTGTAAACCTAATCCTCTAATATATAAAGAGGATACAGGTCGTATGTTTTAATATGTCTTCCATAATGTAAGTTACAGAAAAGTGTGTGTGTGTGTGTTCTAGGGCATATGTCTTGTAAATGCTTAGAACTAGTTAGAGTTGTTCGAATCCTCTAAGGTCTGAGGTGTCTTAGATCCTTGTTACATTTAGGTAACACGTTATTATTCTGATCAAATAATAATTGGAGGTGATTGGGAAAAACCTTGTGTCAATAACATATGTTCTTATTATTCCGCTGCATATTGTCTATGTTATTGTTTAACTCTAGTGCTCAAAACGGTCCATGGAGTCTAACAAACTCCACACGTTTTCATGCCAGAAGCAACACCAATAGACATTTACAATTATTTTGTTCATGGTTTATTAGACACATTGTATATCAGTGGAGAAGATCCCACAGAGTCACAAGAGTTTCCATCAAGAGCTCAGAACGTAAACCTCAAGGAATTACAAGAATTCCTACCAAGTGTTGGAAAAATCATCAAACTTTACAGTGAAGTCTTTGCAAAAAAGCGACCATTATTTCTCAAGACGCATTCAAGTTATCCAAGTTTTGGCGAAAATCAATAGCTCCCTGTGCCATCAATAAGTATAGCACAACTAGGAATTAGCAACGGAGAGTATCCAAACAAAGATGAGATACCAGCAACAACACCTTCAAAAGATCACCTAGTGACAGCTCTAGCCGGAGTTTTCTTTGAGTCATTAAGGCTTGGAACAGGACGAGGACAGTCACAGAAAATAGAAATTAATCACTGTTCCGATAACTTGTTAATCTATTCTAAATTTACATAAAGGATTAGCGACCAGCAGCAAGAAATAATAGCCAAATTCGAAGAGCCATTCGAGAACCTTACAGGATTGCTTAAAGCTCTCCCGGAAGACTTCAAGATAAAGCTATGTCGACAATTCTCCCAGGTACCGAGGCACAATTGTGAATACTGTACAGAATCACAAATGGAATACTGTTCAGAGTCTCAAATGGAAGAATGAAGACAAAGACACAACTATCAACCAAAGGGTCTCTAGAGACACCTGTCTCAGATATGATGTAATAATAATGTGCCAACAGTCTAGGCACTACTTTTGTAGAATACTAATTAAGTTGGAAACATGATTTCCTTGTGGTTTATGTGGCATTGGAATTACTAGAGAGAGAGGGAGAGTGGAACCTTGAGAGAGAAATAGAATGATTAGATTAAGATGAATGAAGGTCCAACCCCCTCCACATGTGGAGAGGGGTATCTATACTTAAAACATAAACGCCCACACTCGGGCTGTGGATCAGGCATACAGTGGGTGAAGACCCGTCCTTCTTCCACGGTGTTACTTAAACTAATACTAACTAACTAACATATAAACTAACTACGAGCTAACATAATGTTATTACAATAATCAGGTGACCGAGACTTTTACAGGAATATTTGTATTCCTAACAATCTCCCCCTAAGCGAGGTCACCTTTGAAATTAAGCTCTTTGGTCTTTAAGCATTCTTTCGTCTCTGTAGCTCGTAGGATCTGATTCTTCACTTTTCTACACACTTTGTACCTCAAGCAAGCGAACTTGTGATTTGAATTCCTTTGTGACGTGCGATCTTTGAGCTTCTTTGAGATCATCAGCCAAAGTAAATCTCCAAGCTTATCCATAGTTGTATTGCCTTCATGTGATGTAGTGACTAAAGGACCATCATGCTCACACCCTTCTGTATCTGGAGACTTTGCATTAGAGTTCTGGATCAGGAGACTTTTTCCATTAGAGTTCCGGAAACATTGTTGGTAGTCTCTCAACATCTGTTGTAGCAAGTCTCTCATCTTCATTGATAGTGTGGAGGATGTGTGAGCATGAGGTTGGATTGACCCGATTCAGCTGGAAACTGGAGCCATCAACGCCATCTTTATATGTGTCCCTGAAATAAAACAATTAGCAATAAAGATAGATAACGAACATGGCTTTGTCTATTCTGCGAGGACATACTACCCTCCGGTTTTGTGAAAACTGACCTGTGATCAGGTGGAGTCTCTTTTAAAGAAGACTCTCCTTGACAGGAATTTCCAGCTTGTAGTAATGAGTTTTCCAAAGAATCCACTTTGGAATCTTCATACTTAGCATGTTCTCATACCGGAACGTCTCAAAGCAGACAGCACGATAGAGTGAATCGGTGAATAGAAATTCACGGATTGATGAGAAATACATTTATAGAAATCACTCGCGTGTCCTATGATAAACATTTTTTGAGACACGACGAGAGTTTTATACTTAGAATCACATTTCCATCATAAATACTTTTGTTTGAAAGATATTACACAATCAATGTGCTCGAAAAATTAGTTTGTGAGCACATTGACGGGTTTTAGCAAAAGTATCCGTCAATCGATATCCTGGAACAAGTTTGATTCAATGTTGAATCGCACCATTGTTGCTTTCCAGTTATCACTTGATCATTGATCCAAGATAGATCTCACATGTCACCTACCAAGAGCTTGAAAGATTCGCTCTAGAAGGATTTCCATCGTCATTGTGAATATTTTCATATCACTCGGATGTTCTGGCAATACCACAAGGATAATGCGTAGGACTCTAAATATTTTATCTTATTTTCCACATTGTGTGAAACAATAAGCATATTTGGAATGTGTGTCCTAATGAGATTTATGGATGATCTCATGGCTCTAGACTCAATAGTGCGTTTTGATCCACTCGTGGAGACTGGGGAGGCGTCTCCTGTTTTTAGGTATCAACATAGCTCGCAATGAGCGGTTGATACATTGCACAGGGTTCCCCGTGAGAATGAAACAAGTTCTTTTAAGAGAACTTGAGTGGTTGGGAAGTTTAGTGCAGTGCGTCACTGGGTCCATGCGTCTTGTCTTCAATACTAGTGTTACCTTAGTAACCGCTAGTAGATTATGAATTGAACCCGTTTTCTGCCCTAAGGTTGAATATTTGGAGGGCTATTTCTTTTCACCCTTTCTCATTTCATTTATTTTTTATTCTTCAACCCCTTCAGTGCTTACCGAGACTTCACCAGTAGAACCTTGTTGGGTTTGTTCCAGTCCTAGTTCTATCTCAGTCCGCACTCTTCCCTTTCTCACTTTTCTCCTTTTTTCCAATCATTCCTAAGGACTTCTAATATATCTATGGATTGTCCCTGGGAAGATCCTTCCAGTTCTGGTGGATCATGGGAACTTCTACCTAACCTTAACCATCCTTATAACTCCATGCATAAAGATAAATGGTCGGTCTTAGGTATTACTTCCACAAACGCCTTTGCTCCACCTCAATATGTGCATCGATATTCGAAAGTGTTTAGCACATATGTGGGAGCCTATTTATTGAGTTCAAAAGATCACATTTTGAATATCAGATTTCATATTTAAATCACATTCTCTCCCCCGATCAAAAATTTCAAATCTTTTGGGATTTTGGATCTCAATTGATTTAAATAAGTTAGAAAGCTTTTAGGAGAGACATGCGGTCAATTTTAGTATTTTCTGATAAAAGGAACTTTTTCTTGCTCCCCCTCAATCAGTGAGGGAGGTTGTTATGTGTCAGATTTGAAGAGTTTACAAAAGATTCGAAGTTTTTAACAAAAACCCTTAAAAAAATTTCTCATTCTGACACATAACCATCATAAAGTATATTGTTGCAAGATTTTTGTACAAAGTGTGGGGAGTTTTGATGATACATAAAATTTTGAGAAATCACTCTCCCCCTCAATCAATGACGGATGTTAAAACATAAATATTTTCATAAAATAATAAAGTCATTGATTGAGTGAAAATGTTATCAAACATTTGAGTTCAATTTGATTTTCAATCAAAATCTCATGGTACCACCAAGTTTTGTACAAATACTTTCCGGAAAAATCATAGAAGGGAAAGTATTTGGCGATAAAAAGAAGACTTCTCTTCTTTATCAAGAAATAATGCACTGAAATGTACATTAGATCGAGGGTGCACGGATGTAAAGTAATCCATGCCCGGATGAACTTCACCCGGTAAAAGGAACAACCGTCTTTTTGGTGACGTGTTTTCCCCATTTTGAAAAACGGGTTGCTATCTAAAGTAATAGCAAGCCATGTTTTTGAAGCCCGGGTTGCAGCCTGAAATTACTACAAGCCATAATTTTTAAGTCCGGGTTACAGCCTGAAATGACTGCAAGCCATAATTTTAAGAATGTTTTGAGAGACGACATGTTTTTGAAAAAGACTTTATTCAGAAACCGAAAAACTCTTGCTCAAGCATATGTATTATTCCGTGTAATTATTGAATGACATTTCTAGAGACGTACATAATATTGATTACACAAGAGACATGTCGTGAGAAGAATATTTTTGTATTTTATACGATTTTTCAGATTTTTATGGATTTTATAGGTTTTATATTTTTCTGTTTTCTTTTTGTGTTAATATTATGTACAAAGGATATGTGAAGTAACCCCTTTACTCCTCCTAATCTTCCTGAAGACGTACGAGATCCTCAGGCATGAGACACTTCATGCCATGGCGTGGGAGGATGAATTGAACTCGGTCCCTAGAAAGTGCTTTGGTGAAGATATCAGCTAGCTGGAACTCAGTCCTCACGAAGTAAAGTTCCACAATTCCTTTCTCAACTTGCTCCCTGATGAAGTGATGTCGAATGTCAATGTGCTTAGTCCTTGAGTGCTGGACATTGTTGCAGCAGAGTGCAATTGCACTTTTGTTGTCACAGTACATGGGAATCTTGTTGCATACGAAGCCATAGTCTGAAAGTTGAGATCTCATCCACAAGATCTGAGCACAGCATGAGGACATGGCAATGTATCCAGCTTCTGTGGAGGAGATAGATGTACTCATTTGTTTCTTTGACGACCAACTGACTAGCTTATTACCCAAAAACTGAGCACCCCCAGATATACTGCGACGAGTGTCTTGACATCCCGCATGGTCAGCATCAGATTATGTTGTGAGAGCAATATAAGTGTCCTTGGGGTACCATAGGCCCATGTGGATTGTACCCTTAAGATACCGAAAGACTCTCTTGACAGCTTCCAGATGTTTCTTGGTGGGTTTGGATTGATACCGAGCACACATGCAAACAGCAAATAGAAGATCTGGTCTGCTGGTAGTAAGATACATTAGCAAACCAATCATGCTTCGATACTTGGTTTGTTCGACCAGGATTCCAACATCATCTTCATCTAGTTTTGATCTTTCAATCATAGGAGTATCAACTGAGTCACATGAATCGAATCCAAATTTCTTCAAAATTTCATTGGCATACTTGGATTGATTGATGAAGATGCCATTGAGATTTTGAGAAATTTGCAATCCTAGAAAGAACGACATTTGACCCATCATAGACATCTGGAATTCAGAACTCATCTCTTGGGAGAAACGATCACACTCTTTGGGATCAGAGGAGGCAAATATGATGTCATCAACATATATTTGTACATGAAGAAGGTTTTTGCCTGTTGTTCTGGTAAAGAGTGTAGGATCAACAACACCTTTGGAAAACTTGTTAGCAAGGAGAAATTTAGACAAGGTGTCGTACCACGCCCTAGGCGCCTGCTTAATCCCATAGAGAGCCTTCTTCAAACGATACACATGATTAGGGCGTTCTGGATCCACAAAACCTTCGGGTTGGCTTACATACACCACCTCCTTTAGGTCGCCATTTAAGAATGCAGTCTTGACATCCATTTGATATATCACCATGTTTCGACTTGCAACATTTGCGAGAAATGTTCTTATGGCTTCAATTCTAGCAACAGGCACGAAAGATTCTTCAAAGTCTATACCTTCTTCTTGACGGTATCCTTTTGCCACAAGCCTAGCCTTGTTCTTCAATACGTCTCCATGCTCATCAAGTTTAACCTTAAATATCCATTTGAGAGCAATGATCATAGCACAATCGGGAGGCGCTACTAATTCCCACACATCCAGTCGGTCAAACTCGTGAATCTCGTCCACCATTGTAGTGAACCATTAGTGTTTAGACATTGCATCCTTGACATCTTTTGGTTCGACTTTAGAGAGGACAGAATTGAAGAAGCACCACAATGCGTCGGTTGCAAGTTGCTTTCGGGTAGATACCGGATGCGAAGGGTTTCCAATAATGTTGTCAATTAGGTGATCATTTGTCCATTTCCTAAGGTATTCATGGGGTTGAGGATAGGGAACTGAGGTAGCCGTGTTAGATACGTCGGAGGATGTAGCATCATTTGACGATTCAGGGTCAAAGATGTTAACAAATGGCTCATTATCAGGTGGAGCAAAAGGATTTACTTCAGATGAATTATCCACAGCTGCTACTCGTTGTACAAATGGAGGTTGGTCATTAGAAGTGGTAACTGAGTGACTGATGGTGGGGGCTTTAGGATCCCATGACAATGAAGTGGATGGCTCATCATTATCAACTGGGATATTTGCTACCACATCTAGTTGTTGAACCACTGTGGCTTCTGGAGCATCCACATGTTAAGGTTCGAAGTATTCATCAAACATAGGGTCAAATAGTTTCTTCTAATCTTCACTTGTAGGAGGTACAAAAGGAGTAGCAGGAGCGAGATTGTGTACAAGCCTGGAGCTTATAGGTCCAGGAGACAAAAGGTTAGGTACGGGTCCAGAACTTGATTGTCCAGGAACCGGTTGCTCAGTCAGCTCATCGAAAGTAACGTTGATCGTTTCCATTATGTCTCTGGTACGTTTGTTGTAGATTCGGTACCCCTTTCGCTCTGGAGCATAGCCAACGAAGAAACCAATGTCGGCCTTGGCCTTGAGCTTCCCAAGGTCTTCACTGTCATTAGTTGGATAGCACAATGCACCAAATACTCGAAGAAACGAAAGGTCTGGTTTTCTGCCATGAACCAGTTCATATGGAGTCTTGCAATGGAAAGGATGTATCAAGGATCAGTTCTGTGTATAACACGCAGTTGCAATTGCCTCAGCCCAAAGAAACATAGGAGCTTTGGAGAAGATGAGCATAGTCCTTGCGGCTTCAACTAAGGTGCAATTGCGTCTTTCAACAACTCCATTTTGTTGAGGAGTACCTGGAATGCTCTTTTGATGACTAATGCCGACAACTTCATAAAATTGAGTAAGTTGTTTGTTCACAAACTCCGTTCCATTATCAGTACGAATGAATCTAACTGTTTTGTTGAGACGAACTTGCAACATCTTGATGAGTTTGATGATGGTTTCCGAAGTTTCGTCTTTTGATCATAGAAACTTTACCCACGTGAATCGAGAGTAATCATCAACAATAACAAGCACATATTTCTTTCCATTGATACTTTGAATCCTCATTGGTCCACAGAGATCCATGTGAAGAGTATGTAGAACTTCCATGCTGGAATTGACAGTATTGGGTTTATGGGTGTGCTTTTTGCTTTTGCCCATTTGACATGCTGAACACAAATGATCTTTTTCATACTTAAGTCTGGGCAAGCCTCGAACAAGATCCTTACGTGTGAGTTCATTGATGGTACCAAAGTTCAAATGGTTCAAACGACGATGCCACAACCATGATTTGTTCTTGGAGGCTTTAGAAAGCAAGCAAATTGGAGAGGACCGTAGCATGTCTTTGATAGAGATGGTATAAAGATTAGTGCCCCGACTCCCCTTGAGGAGATCAACACCATCTAATTCTCTAACAAAACAGGTGTGCTTTCTGAAAGCAACTTCAAGATCAGAATCACAGAATTGACCAACAGAAAATAGATTGTACCCAAGTCCTTCCACGTAGTAAACTCTGGATATCACACTGTCTCCAAAGACGTTATCACCATAACCCATTACAGATCCAAAATGGTCGCTCCCAAATCTAACCGTACCAATAAACTTTTCCATGAAATTCTTGAGCCGCGAGCGATCTCCAGTCATATGTTTTGAGCAGCCTGAGTCCAAATACCAAAGGATGATTTGTACGACCTGCATTTGAAACCAGACAATGGTGGATAACTGAAAAAGCTGGAGCCCCACAAACAGTTGGGGTCCGTTTGGTTAGCACACACAAATATTGGATTATCATATGTTACAGATATCTCACTGGAATTTTCATATTTTGATGCACTAGAACTAGGAGTGGTACTAGGTGCTTCTATTGGGAACATTATACCAGTAGGTCTCCACTTCTTAACAGGCAGAACTTTGGAGTTAGTGATCCTAGTCATTGGGCACTTTTCGCCTAGGGTGAATTTCCTTGCAGTAGGTCTCCATTGATAACCAACATTAGTGAACACTTTTCCTATTTTATTCCATACTAGTTTTACCCTTTTAACACTCGAAACATTCTTAACCGGAGATTTCTTAGTGGATTTTAGAAAGGACACCACACAAGCATCATGATTACCATAAAATAAACATTCGTTACAAGTCTTACAAATAGCACCAGAATTCGAATTAATTACATCATTGTTAACACAAATGTTTGAATCAACTCGATTCCTTTCATTAAGCATAACTTTATTGTTCCTAGAGGATTCTTCTACTTCCTTTATAAGTGTACTCTTAGCCGGCAAAGTCCTATCATTCTTTGTATTGCACCTAGGCTGTGACTTGCTAGCATTAGATACACCTTTTACTCCTGTAGAAGCAATGACGGGAACATTAGTATGATTAGTTGCTACTTATTTACCGGTGATCATGATGGTAGATTGTGACATGGTTTGGGGATAATCTAATGTAACATGTTTGTTGCCACTGTTAGAGTGCGACGCAAATGACCTATCCGACTTGTTATCATTCTTGGGGCATGATCCTATAGCATATTCTAATAATTCCTGGGCTCTATTAGTGAGGAAGCAAGCACCAACAATAACATCATCCTGTGGTTTAGGTATCCTCTCACCTTCAATGGTTTCTCAAAGTATGGCCAGACAATCCTTAAGATTTCTAAGATAGTTGCTATGAACTAACTTATTGTTCCTAAGGGGAAAAGAGACATTCACATCATTGCACGCATATTTCTTACAAGCATGTACATTGGAAATTGCATGATCACATGAAATGATGGGCATTTACCCTTCACCATAGTCTTTAGATTCTCAATCTCATTTAACAAAGAAGTGACTCTTTCATTGTTTTGGTTACGTGTTATTTTAATAGACTCAAACAACTCTTTGTAGCGTTGTTTAGCGTTTGACATTTCAGCACGAAGCCACTCATTTTCATGTTGTAATTCATTGATAATGCCTTGTTTAAGAAAGTTTTGAGAATCTATCGACTTCTGGTAATTGGTATTGGTCACGTCGCTTTTGTTCGACTTTAATTGTGCAATTTGGACCTTCAATTTCCGAATCGTGTTTGAGTGAGCTTGAATTACTTCATCCTTTTTGGCTAATTCAAAACATGTGTCAAACTCAGGAGCATCCGAAGATGTCTTGGCATTTGATATTTTTATGCTTTCTTCAAGATGTTGATAGTTTAATTGTAGGTTCAGATTATCAACTTCTAGTTTTGAGAAATTTCTGACCATGTTATCATGGTCGTCGTTTTGAATTTTTTCAGTAAGTTTGTAATTCTCCCCCTCAAGCTCAATTACACGATTCTGGATGACATTCAAAGTAACTGACATTTCATGAAATTATCGAGCAGATAATGTTGAGTCGGTTACAGTGTAAAACACATCTTTTGCAATGCAATTTGCAATCAAAATTTCATTCATAATGAGAATGTTTTTCCTGTCAATTTCACTGTATTTGAGATCAATAGCTAATTGGTTACCCTCACTTTCCACTTCATCAAAAACCTTTTTCATTTGAGTCACATCATCATTAATGGTGTTTTTAAGGCCCTCAAAATGTTCTTTGAGAAGTTTGAAAAATGGCATAACTTTAGTTAGGTAACACTGTTTTGTTTGCTCAAAACCCCTTTCCCCCTCTGTAATCCCTGTAGGTGTAATTCTTAATTTACATGTTTTCTCAAAGTCATTAAACAATTGACCTAGAACATACAACCCAATTAGAGTGTTACACTGTGTGGGAAGAGTAAATGGTACGAGGTGCCTAGGTGTGTTCAGGGGATAAATGGTTGGGTCGGCAATTCTAAAGATAGTGCGTGTGTTACCCACAATTCTTTCAGCTTTCATTTTCTCAATGTCTATATTCCAAAACACTTTGTCAGGAAGAATTCTCTTTTGAGGAACAAAAATGGCAGAATGATTATCATTCGCATAATCATAGTGAAACACAATATTATTAGCTATGCACTTAGGATCCTTTAATCGTTCAGCAAGTTTTACCCTAGTTCTATCCTCCGCCTCATCAATTTCGTCATATGATCTCATATCAGGAGGGGCATGGTTAGGTTCAAGTATAGTGTTTGCATCATATAATGCAGGTTGTGCACCTAAACCATTTCTAAGGCATTTTGCTTTAGGCTTAGAGGCATCCTGTTCACTAAATTCATCACTTAGTTTCCTATGGTTTTGCATCATTTGAGCAGATTGAATGGTTTGGCCTTGTGTGTACAACTTATCTTCCAATTTATTTTTCAACATTTTGAGTTTTGAGAAATCATTTAGAAGTTTAGTTTCTTTATCTTTGTATTCGAGTTTGATTAATGTCAAACTTTTTTGAAACTCTTGTTTTTGTTTGACGGTTTGATCCAATTGGTTTTTTTTTAAGAAACTAACTCCCTTTTCAATGTTTCTTGTTTGGAATTGTTTTCAGATATGTAAGTACGCATTTGCCATTCCATTTTCTGCTCACGTTCATTCAGCTCAAATTTAGCACATTGTTCATAAATATTCACTTGATCCTTAAGGGTGTTAACTCTAGTAATCAAGGAATCACCAGGGTTGTATATCGTGTGCTCATGTACCTCATGTTCACCAGAGTCAATAGACGGCATGTCACTTGGTACAACAGGCAGTCCATTGTCATTCACATACATTTCATATGGGATATTATTGGTATTTCCCATATCAGTGGTGTTTGTGTTGACAATATTCTTGAGTTGTACCGAGTCACACACCCCCTGCAAAGTTGTAGGAATATTCAGATCAGGATTAAGTGATGTTGGTACCTTAGAGATAGCAAATGTGATGGATGAGTCAGGATGCTGTGGAGAGGATGCAGCTACAGACAGATTAGCCATGAAAATGGTTTGAGCAGTAGGTTCGTCATCCACGTCTGAGTCAAATGCATCACATTCTTCAACTTGAAAGATATTCGGGTCATTTAGAGCTATGTCCTGAATAGGCTAATCATCCACATCGGCATCAAAGGTGTTCGCATCATTACCAGCCAGAAAGAGCAGAGCTTCTTCATCCAACACCGTCCCATTCTCTTGCGCCTGCATCAGCAACATCTTGTCCTTGAAATACTCAGAGTTTTGAGGACGTTTTGGGAGAGTGCAATTCCTAGCTATATGGCCAAACCCTCCGCAGTTATAACACTTAGGCTGCTTAGCTTGTACTTGAAGAGCATTACCAACTCTGTACTGCCCATTATCTCTACCAGCATTTCTTTGATTGAAATTTTGTCTTCCCGGCACATTCTGCACCACCACCCTACCATCTTCTATGACTGCCTGATTACGTGGATTAGACGAGGTCCTAAGTTGGTTATTAGTTGATGGAAGTGCAGCCCTTAACTATTGGACCAGTAAAGAAACTTGGTTGGAGAGATTATCAATCATCATGTCAGTGTGAGAATACCCAGAATCCAGTTGTGTGTTCAAAACAGATGGTGAGGGAGTTGATGATTGACCATTGGTTGGCGTAGACCTGGAAGATGGTTGTGATGGTTGAGATTGATCATTTGAGGTTTGGGTAAGTTGTTGAACATTAGAGACAAAGGCAAGAGATTCATTTGATGTTGACGGATTGAGCTTTTCTTGCATTAACCGATCATAAGCAGCATGTTTCTCATGTTGTTGGAGATATGCATAGAGTTGTTCATGATTAGTATGCCTGAGACCTTTGTTGAGCTTAACGGCTGTAACAAACCTATCCCATTCTGGTGCCATGTAATTCACGAATTTGGAATTATGCTGAATATTGGGCATTGTCATATTTATGGCTCTCATATCATTAACCAGCTTGTGAAATCTGACGTAATAGTCAGTAATGCTTTCACCTGGGTTCATTTTGAAATGCTCAAAATCATCGTAAAGCTGAGACTCCCGATCTTCTCTAGTTAACTCAGACCCCGCAAGAAGCATTTTCACATTATCCCAGACAGCCTTGGCTTCAGTGTTGTAGTTGATAAGTTTGTAGACATCTTTGGGAAGCCCTTGAATGACAATATTCGATGCTCTGATGTCAGCATCATAGCGTTTCTTTTCTTCATCCGACAGCTCATTGTAAGTGCGAGGTCTATCTAGACCAACTACAGCCGGTTGTTGATTAGTTGCTGCGACCGTGTCTCTAGTAGTACCCATTTGAAAGGGTCCCTCATCGATGGATTTCAAAATGTTGACCCCATTTTCCTTACCCAGACAATAGAGATGAATCCTTTGTGCCCATGATTCATAGTCAGTTCTGTCCAACATCAGAGGTCGGGTCTCGGACCCAGCAGCTTGAATGTCATCAGAGGATGTCGACATCACAAAATAGAAACTACCAAACCGCAGAGTAGGAGATACTCGCAATGAAGTGCACTAGTCGCATGGATAGTTAACCGAAAATTGACCTAACCTCAGAAATAATGAACCGCAGATAAGTTAACCTCAGCGAACAATGACCGCAGGACACTAACCGCATAATGTAGCAAACCGCAGAATAATCCAACCGCAAACTAAGCAAACCGCAGAATAGTCAAACCGCAAGTGAGGCTAACCACAAGGACCTAATCGCAGACCACTTAACCGCAGAAAGCTAAACACAATGGACTAGCCGCAGACCACTTAACCGCAAGAGCTAAACACAATGAACTAACCGCAGACGACTTAACCGCAAGAGCTAAACACAATGAACTAACCACATACCACTTAACCGCATGAGCTAATCGCAGAGACAAAGATCCAAAACTGTCACTTTCCTTGCGATTTGTTTGTATTCCCAAAATAGTAATCGCAGTCAAACTAACCACAGATATCAGAAACTAAACGCAGACAAGCAATGCAACAGTAGACTTAACCGCAACTTAGAAATATGCCCAAAACCTAATCCAAACTTCAAATAGATTAAAGATATGGTATAACCAACTAAAACACAATGTTCTACTAACACCAATGATCATAAAAGTACATCACTAACATGTCTAATAACACTAGAAAGATCAAACCAAGATGTTTTACAAGAAAGTGACTTCAAACTCACAAAACCACATCAAATCCGATTCTACAAGGCCCTAAGATGAAACCTTGGCTCTGATACCAATTGTAGAATACTAATTAAGTTGGAAACATGATTTCCTTGTGGTTTATGTGGCGTTGGAATTACTAGAGACAGAGGGAGAGTGGAACCTTGAGAGAGAAATAGAATGATTAGATTAAGATGAATGAAGGTCCAACCCTCTTCACATGTGGAGAGGGGTATTTATACTTAAAACATAAACGCCCACACCCGGGCTGTGGATCAGGCATACAGTGGGTGAAGACCCGTCCTTCTTCCACGGTGTTACTTAAACTAATACTAACTAACTAATATATAAACTAACTACGAGCTAACTTAATGCTATTACAATAATCAGGTGACCGAGACTTTTACAGGAATATTTGTATTCCTAACAACTTTTTATGTGTGGTGTGATGTGTTTTGTTTTTACTACTTTTTATGAGTGGTGTGATGTGTCCATTTTGTTTTTAGTAATAATGTAAAAAGGAAATAATGTAAGGCCAGTCGGCCATTGTCCTGTAGTGTCCTAGAGGTATCTAGGAATAGTAGATGTCACTATTACATCTACTTTATATGTGTATAAATAGAGGTCTCAACTCATGAAATAAGATATGCGTTTTTAAGAGTTAAACCATCGTGTTAATACAAATATCACCTAAAAACGTTATTTATATTTTACGATCTTCGCTAAGTTTTGTTAACGACAAAATGTAAACTTTAGTTTCTAAGTAAAACATAATCTTAGTTTTAAAGACTTGCATAAACTAGACTTTTGCTACATTTTACATCTCATAAAACACAACACTTTTTATTTCTTAAAATAGAATTATCACATCACATTTATGGCAAGTTTTGTCAATATACATTTATGGAAAGAAATGTGTTTGACTTACTAAGTGGTTGCTTGCAAGTTTAGTGTTTGACTTGATATTATGAGATGTGACATTGTTTGGTTTGCAAGGTGTAATGAGATGTGACTTTGTTTGGTTTGCAAGATTTATTGCAAAACCAACTGCAAGCCCGGCGGAACCCTGGGGTTACACGGGCGGAACCCATCTGAGGGTTCCGCCGTATCCGCCAGGCCTGCAGAAGGCTTTGCTATAAATACCAAGCCACAAGTTGATTTTTGGCTTATCACTCTACATCATATTTTACACACACACATTCATTCTTTCATCTAACCATTTAACATTTCATATGTGAAGTTTCTTTTTGTAGCAAAGAGATTCACAAGCTCATTAAAAGTAACAAGTATTCAACACAACGTTGCAAGACTTGTTAGCTTAGCATTGTGTAGACTTGTGTAGTTTACACTTCATTTGATTGTGTATTTTCAGTAGTGATCGGTTAGTATTCTAGTCCTCAAAATACAAAGTGTATCGGGAGTAGTTGTACCCTTGTAAAAGAACTAACGGGAGTGGTTGTACCCTTGGTAAAGAACTCGACATCCAGCTTAGTGTCGGTAAAAGTATAAGCGACGTGTAAGGTTTTCTCCGCCGGTGAAAGGAGCTTGTTGACTAGTGAAAGAAACTCTCGAGTTGGATACTCGGGGCGTGGACGTAGGGCAAGGAAAAAGAGTCCTTGTAGCCGAACCACGATAAATACTCGTGTTGTGGTTTGATCGTTTCTTTCATTTACTTGCATGTTATATATTGTGTTTGTGTATATATCTTTGATCAAACGGAAAGTTTCAAAGCTAACTAAACAAGTTAAAAAGATTTTAAACGGTAAACTATTCAACCCCCCTTCTAGTTTTCCACAATTGGCATCAAGAGCTACGTTACTCAAGCTTTTAAAATATATTGTGTTTTAAAACTTGAAACGATCCATGGATTTTGAAAATTATAAAGAAGGGCAATCTATGCAAAGACCACCACTCTTTGAAGCAAATGGTTTTATATATTGGAAAAACCGTTTTGAAACTTATGTGAAATCTAAAGATATAGATTTATGGTATATAATCATTGATGGTGATAACGTAGGTACTAACATTAAAGATGATGATCAAAAGAAATTGGTTGGTAAAAATAATGAAGCTAAAATGATGCTTTACAACACTTTGCCTAAGAAAGAATATGAAAGAGTCTTTTTGTGTAAAACCGCCAAAGATATTTGGCAATCTTTAATTGTCACTCATCAAGGAAACTCACAAGTTAAAGATAACAAAATTGATCTTCTTGTTTAACAATATGAACAATTTGTTATTTCCGAAGATGAGATTATTGATAATGCTTTTGCTAGGTTTAACATTATTATTACTTCACTTAAAGCACTTGATGAATCTTTTTGTAGTAAGAACTTTGTCAGGAAATTTCTTAGAGCACTCCATCCGAAGTGGAGAGCAAAAGTGACGGCAATTGAAGAATCCAAAGATCTTTCAAGCATGTCACTTGATGAGCTAATTGGAAACCTCAAAGTTCATGAAATGGTAATGGAAAAAGATTCGGAACTAGTTAGAGGCAAGAAAGAAAAAGTTAAGTCCATTGCCTTGAAAGCTAGAGTCCAATCAAGTGATGATGAAGAATCTACTTCAGACAGTGATGATGAGGAATATGCTATGGTCATTAGAGACTTCAAAAAGTTCTTTCGTAGAAGAGGAAAGTTTATAAGGCAACCTAAAGATGACAAGAAAACTTTCCGAAAAGATCGTGATGATAGGAAAGGAAAGGTTGAAAGAAAATGCTATTGGTGTGGAGACACAAGTCATCTTGTTGGAGAATGTCCAAAACCACCCAAGAGCAAACCTCAACAAGCTTTTGTGGGTGGTGCTTGGAGTGACTATGAAGGAGATGACGATGAGCCAAAGAATGATGATATTGCTCTCATGGCTCACAACTCAAATGAGGTGTGCCTCAAAGTTTGTTTGGAACCGGATGAATGGATTAAAGATAGCGGTTGTTCAAGGCACGTGACGGGTAACAAAAGCCTCTTCACTTCTTATCACAAATGTGACAGAGGTAATGTTACGTTTGGTAGTAAAGCTAAGAGCAAAATCATCGGAAAAGGTACAATCTCTCATGACTCCCTTTTTATAGATGATGTAGCTCATGTTGATAACTTAGGTTTTAATCTCCTTAGTATTAGTCAACTTTGTCGTAATAAGTATAATGTCCTTTTTAGTGAAAATGGTAGTAAAATACTTAAAGATGGTATAACCATAGCCAAAGGTGTCCTTAAGAACAACGTATATGTCATGAAGATGGATCCAACATCTAGAGACAAACTTTGTCGTACCTCATTAGATGAATCTTCAACTTTATGGCATAGACGCTTAGGACACGCTAACATGAGACTAATCCAAAACCTCTCCTCCAAAGACTTAGTTCGAAACCTACCTAAGGTGAAATACGACCAACACTTTTGTGATGCTTGCAAAGTCGGTAAACAAGTCCATAGTAGCCATAAGGCTAAAAACTTGGTTTCTACATCTAGGTGTCTAGAACTTTTGCATATGGATTTATTTGGTCCATCCGCTATACAAAGTTATGGAGGTAACTTCTACACTTTGGTTATAGTTGATGATTACTCAAGATATACTTGGACAAATTTAAAAAAAAATAAAAATGAAGCTTTTGATAAATTTGAGATTCTAAGTAAGAAAATTCAAAATCAAGTAGGGTCTAATATTGTGTCTATTAGAATGGATCACGGTCGTGAATTTGATAATGAATTTCAATTTGGAAACTTTTGTGATAATAATGGTATAACTCATAACTTTTCGGCTCCACGTACTCCTCAATCTAATGGTGTAGTAGAACGTAAAAACTGGACATTGCAAGAGATGAGTAGAACAATGCTTAATGAACAAAATATTCTACTAAAGTTTTGGTGAATGTCGTTGACACATCAACGTACATTTTAAATCGAGTATTAATTAGACCATTTTTGAATAAAACTCCTTATGAACTATATAAAGGTAAAAAGCCTACATTAGGATACTTTAGAGTGTTTGGGAGTAAATGTTTCATTCTTAACACCAAGGATTATCTCACCAAATTTGACCCAAAGTCTTATGAAGGTGTATTTCTTGGATATTCACAAAATAGTAAAGCTTACATTGTTTTGAACAAAGAAACCTTAAGAGTCGAGGAAGTGTTGAACGTAACATTTGACGAGAGTCCACCTCCCTCTAAGACATCACCTTTGGTAGATGATGACTTAGTTGAAAGCCAAGCAATAGAAAGACAAGAAATTTTAAGTGATGACAAGGAAGATGAACTATTAAACAGAGAACTTGTCAATGTCAAAGAATCTAAAAGTTATCCATTAGATGGTGTCATTGGCAACATTAACGAAAGAACACTAAGGTCAAAAGTTCATAATGAAAGCAACTACTTTTGTTTCGTGTCAACCATTGAACCTAAAAATATTATGAAGCCATTAAAGATGAGTCTTGGGTAATTGCAATGCAAGAAGAGTAAAACCAATTTGTTAGGAATGATGTATGGACATTAGTTCCTCAACCAAAGAGTCAAACTATAATTGGAACAAAATGGGTATTTCGAAATAAAATGGATGAAAATGGAATTGTGTCTAGAAACAAAGCTAGGCTAGTTGCACAAGGATATAACCAACAAGAAGGCATTGACTACGATAAAACTTTTGCTCCGGTTGCTAGGCTCGAGTCAATTAGAATCTTACTTGCATATGCATGTGCACACAATTTTAAACTCTTTCAAATGGACGTCAAAAGTGCATTTCTAAACGGAGTCATTAATGAAGAAGTGTATATTGCTCAACCACCGGGCTTCATCGATTTTGAAAAACCAAATCATATTTACAAACTTAAAAGGGCACTTTACGGACTTAAGCAAGCTCCAAAAGCATGATATGATCGACTTAAAACCTTCCTAGTTCACCATAAGTATACCATGGGCTTAGTTGATAATACTCTCTTCACTAAGAAGAAAGATTCACATATTATCATAGTGCAAATCTATGTTGATGACATTATATTTGGATCAACTTGTCAAGAATTATGTGTGGATTTCTCAAAAATCATGCATGACGAGTTTGAAATGAGTATGATGGGAGAACTCAACTTTTTCCTAGGACTCTAAATTAAACAACTAGAAGATGGTATCTTCTTTAACCAATCTAAATATATTAAGGACATGCTTAAGAAATTTGGATTAGAAGATTCGAAACCTATCAAAACTCCCATGTCCACGGAAACTAAACTCACCAAGGATGAGGAAAGTGAATCCGTAGATAGCACTAAATATAGAGGTATGATTGGTAGTCTACTTTACTTAACGGCTAGTAGACCCGACATTATGTTTAGTGTTTGTCTATGTGCTCGTTTTCAAGAAGATCCTAAGACTACCCATCTCGAAGCCGTTAAAAGGATTTTTAGGTATATTAAGGGCACTACACATTTAGGTTTATGGTATCCCAAAGGAACGGGAATAGACACCATAGTGTATGCCGACTCGGATCATGCCGGTGATTATGTCGATAGAAAAAGTACAAGTGGTATTTGTACTTTTGTTTGACATTGTCTCACCTCATGGTTCTCTAAGAAGCAAACGGCTCTTGCTATCTCAACAACGGAAGCCGAGTACGTTTCGGCCAGAAAGGCATGTCAACAAGCTCTTTGGATGAAGCAAGCTCTTGTCGACTACGGAATTCAACTCAACGACATCACAATTCTTTGTGACAACAAAGGTGCCATTGATCTTAGCAAAAACCCGGTTCAACATGCTCGTACCAAACATATTGAAATCCGTCATCATTTCCTTCGTGACAACGTTCAAAAAGGAAATATCTCAATTGAGAAAGTTTCTTCCGAAGACAACATAGCCGACATTCTCACAAAACCCCTTAAACATGAACCTTTTAACCGTCTTAGGCTAGGCTTAGGACTCATGGAACCTACATTGTAGTTCTGGACATTAGACAAAAATCACAAAAATCAAAACAAATCCATAACTCTTTTTCTCAGTGGTAGCGTAGGGATTGCACCAGGCTTTACCTCTCAAGGGATCTTGAGAAGCTTACAACCCCCACCAGGCAGTGTACCTGATCGATGTAGTATAGTATAGTGACAAGTACTGGGGGATTGATCGTTCAGCTAGGAATAGTGTCGCTAGGATTAGAAAACCTAAATATTAAGTCTAGAGATGATGGATGATTCTTTTTTTATTTTTATATTTTATAGAAAGCAAATTAAAATCTCGGGTTTGAAGGATTTGGGCGGAATTAGTTGCTAATCAACTAACCCAATACTAAAGATGCAATCAAAATAAAATACTAAAATGAAAATAAAACTATATTAAACTAAGGTTGTGAGCAATATGTGGAGAAATGTGTTTACTTAGATTTCACTACTCCCTAGATATCTTTTACACGGTAATTACTTGTTATAGTTGCGTGAATGACGGATTGTATTCCTTAATACCATTCATGGGGTGGCGTACTTACTTCCCCAATCCTATGAGTGCCTACTTCACTCCTATGTCGAGCCTGCAAGAAGCTCCTAACATGGGATCATTAGAATTTACTCATGCATTAAATACAACCAATAAAACCTAGTACACATCGGTTCATGTTTCCTAAGACGTTCAAGCATGTTACCAATTGGAGATCTGCCAGTTTTCTTAAGCCTAACATTGAAATCATTCATCCAATACAACCATAAACAAGTAAACAACACATAATCAACATCTAGGTTTCATTAGATCTAAGCAAACACAAGATAAATCTAGCCTAGCATGGTGGAATCAAGACAAGCACAAGATGCATCACTAAATCCTACTACACGAATGTAGTCTCACTAGCGGTCTCGAGATGCATCACTAACGCAAGTTCTAGAATCTAAATGCTACCGGTACACTCATAAGCACTAATAATAAATGCTTTTCCTATCAAATCTAAAGGCGAACCTCACATATTTGGGTGGAAAATTTTTCTGAAAGTACGGTTATGAGCTAGTCATACAATCTCCTATCCATGAGACGTTTGCTATGGCTAAAGTTTCACTCCTAAATGTTGTAAAAAATTTTAAATTTGGCGCTAAAATTGCACTAACAGGTATTTCTCATAGTTTTATTACACATCTACCATTAAACAAACAAACTCAAGCGAAAGTGTATCTGTAAGGTATCATCATTTTACCCTCCCCTTACACTTAGGATGAACATTGTCCCCAATGTTCAAGTAAAGAATGTAAAAGTGATAAAGTAAAAAGAATGAAATCAAATACTCCCCTGATTCGCTCGGTATGGGTAATAAGGTGGCCAGGTTAAATCTTCCTCCAAGAAAATGAACAATCAAAGCTTCCCTTCCAGAAAAATAAATCATCTTCTTGTCATACATAACCTGTAAATCCTGAGAAAACAGACAAATCAACCTCGCATAAAATCGGCGGCAATCTACATAAGTTACTAAATCTTAGAAAACAAAGTAAGATATGATGCTTGTGGAATGAAGTTTGCAGATTTCCTGGAGATTATAAAACTAATAATTCAGCAAAAACTTTAAAACTCCATTAGAAAAACAAAACCGGTAAAATTTCCAGATTTCTACACGTGACGCCGTCAGAAGTGACCTGCAGAAATTCTTATGTTAAGTTTCCGGAAAATTTCTGGAAAAACTTGGTCCTACTTCCTGGAAAATCCTGCAAAACTTCATTATGACTCGATACAAGCATTTGACTCTAACAAATACGAATATACATATTCACTTAATATTGTGGAGAATCATGATCGATTTGTTTTTTAAAAACATATTTGGGGTTTCCCCTTACACTTATCTTTTGCAAAAATACTTTTAGGTGAAGTTAAGACTAGGCTAAACAACAAAGTAAAGTATTTCCACTTTTTAGTTTAGAAACATGATCTACCAACAATAAAAATAAAGCATGCATACGGAAGCAAATAAAAAACAAATAAACAAACAAACAAAAACACACAAAACATGGGTTGCCTCCTAAGAAGCGCTTTTCTTTATTTACGAGTCTTGTAGCTAGACTCAAGGTCATGGGTTACTACGTTTTCCTATCCCGCAAAATGAATGCGGTTTCAAACATCTTAACCAATCTCTCATCCTTCCTATACTCGGGGCCTAAAGCTAAACATTTCGAGTAATAGATCTCTTTCTTTTTGTAACCTCCAATGTTTCTCTCTTCCTCACTCTCAACCTTAATCACGGGGATGTTGTCAACATTGAGATCCTCAACTTCTCTAAACCTCTCCTCCTTATGGGGCATCCTATATCTAATATTTTTTCACAAAAACAAAAACTTGGGGTTATGCATTAACTTGAGAACCTCATGCATAAAATTAGGTGTTTAACAAAACTAATCATGTTCCCCATAGTTAGAAATTGCATTCTTAATTAGTATAAACATGTTTGCTAAAACACCCCATGTCAAATCCTTTCAAAAATTTCTCATAAGTAGGACAAATATTTTTTCGTCTCACATTGAGAATACAAAATCTAAACGTTATGTTTAAAACATCACTTGCATAATGCCTCTTGAATGCTAAAGGGAATACATAACCAATATGTATTTTCGGGTACATTCAAACGAAGCTACATTGAACTAGGAGCGTTTGGGTTATCTTTTGTTTTATGACAAAACTTGCATTATAAAACGTTTTTGAAGCATCAAAATGAGTCAAGATAACCGCACCTCCACATTGTTTTCATGTAGGCACACACTAGAACATCCACATTATAATAGTAGTTTACTTAAACTAAAATGTGAAATTTTTTTGTTCTAGGAATCATCATGCCTCCTCTAACCCACTATGACCACAAGGACACCATTAAGTACCTACCAAAACACCACAAAACCAAAGGCCTTACCCCAAACCAAGTCAACGTTTTCAAAGCCTTAGAAAAACACTATGTCCATGAGGGTAGAACCATTGACCCGTCTTTCCTAGAAGGCACAAACCTTTACACCGAATTTGCCACAATCAACTTTGAGTGTCTTTTGAATATCGACGAGCCTATTTGTCCTAGATTCATTCTAGAGTTCCATGCATCCGCCGTCCTCTCCACGTATAATTATGGTCATATGTCTATCAACTTTAGGACTAGTGGTCATCAATACTCCTTTACTCTTGAGGAGTTTGCTCAAATCATAGGTGTCCCAAACCAAGGTACTTGCATCTACTCCGACTTGCACTCCCTCTCAACTCTTGACAACCTCCATGACCACATCCATCCTTATGACACTCCTCTTGTGTCAAAAGATGTACTTCGTGACCATCTCTTTGTTAGGACCACCAACACTAGGAGAACCCGTTCGGGAAATGAAGTCGATAAAGACCCATATGGAATGGAAATGAATGAACTTAAGCCCCAATTCAAGAAATGGGAGGAAGTCCTTAGAGCCAATGTCATTAGCACAATAGGAAACCGAGATCATATCAACCTTTGCCTTTGCTACATGCTCTACTCCTTGTCCGTTAGGCAACCTTTCAACCTTGCCTACTACATGGCCAAGAAAATGGCCGACATTCCCGTGCATGGCACAACGGCTATGCCGTATGGAATGCTCGTGACCCGTCTCTTTAGGTTCATCTCACCCATTCCACCAACTCCAAATGGTCTTCGTCTTGACTACTCTCTCATTCCACACACCTTTGTTCCACTTAGTGATAAGAGAGTCTACAAAGCCCAAGGAAAACGTCCTCACCCTCCTACCTCATCATCGTCTTCCTCAATGAGTGAAGATGACAATTTGCCAAACTCTAGGCTCCCACCTCTCGAATACCTATTCCAACTTCCGGATATTCCAAACGAGTCGGCGGAGTTCAAGCAAACAAAGGGGATGTTTAAGAATCTTGGAAGGTTCCTTGGAAAGCTCAAGAACAAGATTGACCGTCAATGAGAGCGGGTGTGTAGGAGTGTTTGGCACTAGGTGCTATTTGAACTAATTTGGTTGTTTAAACAATGCTTGTGATGTACTTGTAAGTTGGTACAATGTTTGATACTATTTGGAACATGTTTTATCTAACTTTGATGCAGGAAGACAACTTTTGGCAAGTTGTCAAATTTTCATGCTTATGATATTTTCACTGAGTATAGTGAAATTCTCGACCTCAAGGTCAAAATCATATGATATGTGTGTTTACGTGTCTACTTTTTGCATTGCCTAACCAGAAAGGCATTATCTTTTTGATTTTAGGAGTTTTCGAAAATTTTGAAAATCGTCTCGCGGGTCAAAATCGCGGACTGCCACTTTTTTCAGCACTGGCGGATCCGGCGGTACCCAAAATTGGGTTCCGCCAGTGTATTTTCTGGGAATCCCAAAAATGGCCCAACGGACCAGGCGGTACCCTCAAATGGGTTCCGCCTGTGTATTCTGAGGGTTCCGCCAGTTGCCTGCAGAATTTTTGTTTTTGTTTTCAATATTTGAACATCCAAACACCAAAATCCAATCCTTTTAGATACAAACCCATTTCCTGCAATGTGTTTAGCACAATAGGGTACTTCTCCTTCCATAAACTTAACCAAAACCATTTCCCGCCAAATTTCAAAAATAGCCATAACAACCCCAAGGACCCTTCACACATAAAGGAAGGAACCTTTCTAAAGGTTCCTTGAAATCCCTGAGATTTATACTTCAACAAATCTACCGAAACCACTAAGCATTTAGTGCAAAACTTGTCTTCTCACTTCACCATTTTCATTGGATTGACTTCCATGATATGACAACCTACAATTAGTTTTCCAAATCATTAGGAACCTCCATTTTTGTATGGACTAACATCAAATCCAAACACTCCTTTCCAGAATCCTTCATCACTATAAATTAAACCATCCTAAACACTTTCAAATCACACCTTCTTCATCACAATTTCTGAACTTTAAACCATTTTAACCATGACCAAGTCAACAATCACCTCTCAACCATCACGACCCATCCGGAGAACCGCCCGAATAAGTGTAAAACCACTATGGTCTAACCAATCCATTAACCTAAGCTCCTCATCTTCGGATGAATTCACCTCACCCATAAAAAATAAACACTTTTTGAACCTTGCATCTCCATCTCCATCACCTAATGAACCAAATGAGCTCACTCCACCACCTACTAAATCACCCATTGACCCAACTCCACCAAGTGCTCCAACCCAACCATCCAAAACTCCATCACCATCACCATTACCCAAAATTGAACCTATGGAGTTATTTGGGTCTCCTCCCACATCACCACACCCTTTTGTCCAAGATCTAAATGATCTTCCACCAAGACCTTCACAACCACCACCTTTTTCACCAAGGTCAATTCTTGACCAAAATGAGCATTTTAACCACACCCAACCACCACAACAAGTGTACCATCAACCCAAACCATTATTGTTTCACCCTATCTACCATGACATCCATGGTCCTCTTTATGGAGAACCAAACTTTGAAAATCATGATCACCCAACTCCACCACATTCTCATGCCCAAACCTTTGAGTCTTTCTTCCCCTCATATGAGGAAATCCAAAGCATGGTTGAGAACCACCTTCATCAAGCAATGGAATTTCAAACCACCTTGCTTGACTCAATACCAAATCCATCCTCCACCCAAGAACCAAAAACCAATCAACCATCAAACCAAGAAACCCAAACCAACCCATTTCCACCCACTCATCCCCATGTTTGCTCAAATTATGAGCAAATGGGTGCAAGTATCAAAATGTTGCTTCACCAATTCCAAGATGAAACTCGGTTTGCATTCCAACACGTCATAGAACATTTGGATGCTCTTTCCCACCCAAACAAATCCTAGAAAACCTTTGGAGGCCGTTTGCCCCATTTAGGAAAATAGGATTTTATTTTTCTTTCTTGGTTATTTTTTAGTTTTTGTTTAGAAGTAGAAGAATATTTCACATTTCTTGTCTTTTGAATTTTCAAAGTTAAAATTTTACTTGGAATGATATTTCTTTCTACTTACTTTCGTGCATTGTTGGTTGATCATTTTTGTGTTGTCATTGTGGTTGCAATGTGTGTGGTAACTACAAGCTTGACTATATATATCACCAACTAACCATTTTTTTGTAGGATCCAAAATCCATGTTTCCCATCTTGGCACTCCTTTTAGGGGGAGTAACAAGCAAGGGGGAAAGTGCATTTTTCCGCTTCGCTACTCTACTTTTTGTTTTGACAAAAAAGGGGAGAAATATATTAAACCTTCAAAACTTAATATGATTTTCATCACTTAAGTAAAACAAGTTTAATATAATTTTTTTTAAGTCTTAAACACCAAGATTTTGTGAGTTACTTAAAAACAAAGTTTATGTTTTGTCATCAACAAAAAGGGGGAGATTGTTAATACAAATATCGCCTAAAAACGTTATTTATATTTTACGATCTTCGCTAAGTTTTGTGTAAACTTTAGTTTCTAAGTAAAACATAATCTTAGTTTTAAAGACTTGCATAAACTAGACTTTTGCTACATTTTACATTTCATAAAACACAACACTTTTTATTTCTTAAAATAGAATTGTCACATCACATTTATGGCAAGTTTTGTCAATATACATTTATGGAAAGAAATGTGTTTGACTTACTAAGTGGTTGCTTGCAAGTTTAGTGTTTGACTTGATATTATGAGATGTGACGTTGTTTGGTTTGCAAGGTGTAATGAGATGTGACTTTGTTTGGTTTACAAGATTTATTGCAAAACCAACTGCAAGCCCGGCGGAACCCTGAGGGTACACGGGCGGAACCCATCTGAGGGTTCCGCCGTATCCGCCAGGCCTGCACAAGGCTTTGCTATAAATACCAAGCCACAAGTTGATTTTTGGCTTATCACTCTACATCATATTTTACACACACACATTCATTTTTTCATCTAACCCTTTAACATTTCATATGTGAAGTTTCTTTTTGTAGCAAAGAGATTCACAAGCTCATTAAAAGTAACAAGTATTCAACACAACGTTGCAAGACTTGTTAGCTTAGCATTGTGTAGACTTGTGTAGTTTACACTTCATTTGATTGTGTATTTTCAGTAGTGATCGGTTAGTATTTTAGTCCTCAAAATACAAAGTGTATCGGGAGTAGTTGTACCCTTCTAAAAGAACTAACGGGAGTGGTTGTACCCTTGGTAAAGAACTCGACATCTAGCTTAGTGTCGGTAAAAGTATAAGCGCGTGTAAGGTTTTCTCCGCCGGTGAAAGGAGCTTGTTGACTAGTGAAAGAAACTCTCGAGTTGGATACTCGGGGCGTGGACGTAGGGCAAGGAAAAAGAGTCCTTGTAGCCGAACCACGATAAATACTCGTGTTGTGGTTTGATCATTTCTTTCATTTACTTGCACGTTATATATTGTGTTTGTGTATATATCTTTGATCAAACGGAAAGTTTCAAAGCTAACTAAACAAGTTAAAAAGATTTTAAACGGTAAACTATTCAACCCTCCTTCTAGTTTTCCACACATCGTGTTTAGATTGAGATTTATTTCTCTCTTATCTATTGAAGCTTGTCTTCTGAATAGCAGACGCATCAGTTGAAGCTTTGCTTCTGAATAGCTGACCACTATTCTTTAATCATTCAATATCAATTGAATGTTTTCATCTATTATCTGTCATCATTTCTAAAAGAAACCACACAATCAATCAATTACGAATCTTTCCATATATTGAACCAACTTTATGGATTTCAATCTCCTTTATCAAAATTATTCAATTAACCAATTTGCATATCGACGCATATTAAAAGAGAGGTCCCTAAGATACGTTTTATGACACAAAACTGATGAATGATAACTATTCTGGACGTCCTCATGTCCAGTACTTCTCTGTGCCAGGGTTCCTATAGTGCCTAATTACCTAAGATAACATGCTTAGAAGTCAACACGAATGTTGAGTGAGAGTCATAGGTTTAAGTAGATAGAGTATAAATACAAGTTCCACAGGGTTCAGCTTAAACCCTATGTGTGGAAAGGTTTTCGTGATAGAAGGTATATTGCACTAAGCTCATGAACCACATGTTAACAGTCCGGGTCATGGGGTGTGCAGACCAAACCATGAGGGGACGGGAAGGAACTTTCCAAAGTTAATCCTTCAGTGGGTTCAAATATAGTACTTATTGGTACCATCCAGAGAGATGTTAATACCATCGGGAGTTGTCAAACTCAAATAGATCTGTCAACTATATTCGCGTTCGCGTGGGTAAAATATCCCAAATGATTAGATTCATGAATTTTAGTTTTGTAGTGGTGGCAGTTAGTTTACTCATGCAATAACCAATGAAAAAGACTTGTATTCGGTTTAAAGCATGTGTCCCCCTCACAGGGTTGTAAATCATTTAAAAGTGAGGCTATGAAAACTCACCAGGGTCTTAAGGTAAGTAAAGTAGGGGTTTAGACAACTCGCTCACGTATCCTGGGGGTAGTGTAGGTGTGTGTATGTCAAGTCTTAGTCTAGGTTTTCTTTAACTAATCACTCTTAGGGTTTTTATATATAACATAGCACTGTTCAGGCCATCGTAATTCAGAAGTATATGACTCCTCACATGAAGCTCCCTTCTATTGTATTATGTTATCAACATAATACCATTCGGGCCATCATAATTCAGAAGTTAATACTCCTCCCACGAAGCTCCCTACTATTGACTTATGTTGTTACTAAGGTTTAGTTATAATATAACACCGTTCGGGCTATCATAACTTAGAAGTATATGCAATAATCGTTTGAGGAGCCATGACACTTTAATTCGTAAACCCAGCAAACTCGTCAAAACGAAATATCCACATAGTACTCCTCGCATGAAGCTCTCTAGTATTGTGTTATGCTTCTAACTTAAATAGGTTTCATATTTATATGATAATAGTCCGTTTTTACCCTTTAAGTTTATATATTTACATTTTATACCCTGTAATGATAAACTTATAACAATTAAGCATATAACTTTCTAACTTTTGCACATTTAATCCCTATACTTATATACTTTAGAGAAATGACAAAAGTGGTCCCTAAACTATACTAACTTTCATTATTTACCCTTTTTACCCTTAACTTTATAATATTTGCAAAACTAGTCCTTTTTAGTTTATAACTTGTTTTAATTTATATCCTAAGGTTTCAATACTTTGCAAAATGAGTCCTTACACTTATAACTTCTAGGAAATGTCAAAAAAAGTCCCTAGACTTTATAGTTTCAGGAATTTATGATATATACCCCTATGCATGTAAAGTATTGCAAAACTAGTCCTAAATGCATGTAAATTATATTTTAACATAGCAACTAAGTTTCTAAGCTTATGTTTAGCTAATATATGTTTAAATAGGTCACCTAATTCAGATTATAGCATGTAATAGAGCAATTTAGCACACAAACACATAATTTTCTAAATCTAGGGTTTCAAAATGAAAACTTCTAAAACTAAGTGATCAAGGCTATCCTAAGGGTTCTAATGCATGTTCTAAGAGTCCTAGGTCTATTCTAAGGTTACTAGGTCAAAAGTTAAGGCTTACCTAGGTTGTATAAGGTGTAACAAGGCAACTAGGGTTTCGAGGGCTTTTCTCAGCTCAAACCACAACTCGACACTACCAAGGCCTTGCTACTTGACTTTTATGGGTCTTATACTAAAGAATGTATGTGAGGTAAATAGGAGAAGAGGTGTGGAATGAAATTGAGGGGGAGGGGAGGGGTATTTATAGGTGCGTAAGGAGTAGCGAGCACGCATGGTGCTGCTAGGTGTTGAGGAGGGGGAGGTGGAGTAAGCAAGGATATGGGGTATTTTGGCAGGTCTAGGTGGTTATGAGGAGAGGCTATAGAGTAGCTAGGGGGCTGAGATAGGCCGGTTGTGGTGAGGGGAAGCCGAGGGAGGTGGTTTGGAGCAAGGTGGTGACAAGTAGGTGATCCACCTACTTACTTGGGTGGTTAGAGGTGCTAGGGTGTGTGATTAGTATTAGGGAGGTGCTAGGGCGGTTGCTTGGTAGTTTTAAGGTGCTTAAGTAACTTAGTTTAGGTGTTTAGGTCAAATTTTAACCTAGTTTTGTTTAGTGAGAGTTTAAAGTTTTACCTAGGTTTTAGTGCTTTATTCAGGGTCTTAATGGTGTTTAGTAACTAATATAATGTCCTAATTGGCTTATACTAAGTGGTGATAACTTATGGTAAAAATTTGGGATAGTTTAGACTTAGTTTCGGGAAGTTATGACCTAATTAGGGTTTTGTGCTTATATGACTTGTACCTAAGTTCTAGGGAGTTTTACTATGATCTAGGGAGTCTAATATATCCTAAAGTAACTAATGTAAGTCATACCTAAGTCTTAAATACTTTCAAGTTAGTTCAGATAAGCAATTAGGGTTTTAAAGCTAACCGGGAACACATAAGTGCATTTAGGGTTTTCTAGCAAGTATGGTGTATTAGATTGATAGTTTTCTTAGTGAAAATATGTTTGTAACATTGACTTGACATACCGGGATGTTTACATCAAGTAAACATGGTAGTGGTTGGCATGGGTGGATACGTGAGGTTGTCTAGATGTTAGTTAGGTCATAAGGATATAATAAAGCAAAATTTTAGCTCGGGAAAATCCTATAGGCATTTCTAATCCTAGATTATGCTTAGTGAGGGCCTAAGTTAAGTTAGTAAGGTATTTCTAATCCTATTGTGATTAGTGAGGGTCTAAGTTAAGTTAGTAAGACATTTCTAACCTAAAGGGAAGTTAGTGGGTTGTTACATGTTGTGCAATCAGAATTTGTTAATTCCAGTTCCATGTTTGATATTGCTCACTTAGATGTGCCGAATATACATATTAGTTATGTATATTCTAAGACGACAGAGAGAGCATAGTACATGAATTAATGCATTTGGTGGATCCTTAAAACAACTAACAACTTTAACACAACTAATAAGTTCAATCATCAAGGTAAACTAAACTTTCCAAATAGTTTATCATATACTAAAACTAACTGTTAGTAAATTATTAAAGTTCACAAAACTTTCCAAAATAATTTACAAGATTGTGTTTGCGGCTGATGTACTGCGTCTTCGCAATTACAATCCCAAGCTGTCAAAACAGTTGCCCATGTAGTTTGAGCCTGATCGGGAGTACAGACTACCTCCGCTGGGTCTTAATCACAAGCAGGATTATGCTAATAGTTTGACGCCCGATATCTGAGCACAATTCTACAGGGTTAAGTAAACGACCATCTATGGTTCAAGCTACCCGGAATCACCCCTTGATCAGTTTAACCTAGTTGGTTCCCATAGAATAGCCGATTACCACCAAGGTGATACAACACTTTTGTGGATCGCTATCGCAAAGATAAATACAAAGGTTTCAAAGCATCGCACTTGAAAATTGTTTTGTAAATTTTTGTGAACTTTGATTTAACAATAACAAATTATTTTTCAAACTTAGGCACATTACAACAGTCATCAACATTTTATCAAGTCCCATCAACAGCCATCAAACTTGTATAACTAAGGCAAACTTAGGCATCTAACTGTTTATCAAATAACAAGTTTACATACAATTTTCAGGTTGTAATTAACAAAAGCTAAACCTAAAAAAATGTATACAAACAATTACATACTCAGATAAACCAAAACCAATTAATTAATCCTCGAACAAATAAACTAACAATGACGTTAACATAAAAACAAAACCAATACAAAAAACCCTAACCCTAAATTAACAAGGACAATAACATATAAAGAAAACCAATACAACAAACGCTACATCGAAAACAAAATTACTTACCCTACCTAAACCATTTTTTTACCGTTAAATGGAATCCAATTAAATTGCCGCGAAAACAAACGTTCTTATTAGTTGCTTGAGCTCTTTGTGTGTCTAATTGCTACAGTTAGCGTTTTGATCTATCGTTTGGATCTGCTGTTAATCGATGGCAGATATGAGTAAGAGAGAGAGAGAGAGTAAATTGAAAGAGTAAAGTTATCTAACTAAATGAGAGTGATAGAGAAAGTAGATCTGTATAAGTGTGAGTGAGAGAGAGAGAGAGAGAGAGAGAGAGAGAGAGAGAGTAATTAGATTTGAATGTGTATAAATGTTAGGATATATTTGTATGCGTATAAATGTATTTGTATTAAAAGTATAAAAAGTATTTAGTATTTAAATTGTATTTGGGGTAAATAAATGTATTCACAAGTTCCACCACAATAAAATAGTATAAAAGTGTACTGAGTCGCCCAAGAATTCTAAATAGTGGGACCCAGTCGCCCAACTAATATTTACTATTTATTATTATAAAAAGACTATACTTTTGGACTAAAAGTAAAAAATGACCAGTCACCCAAGAATTGTGGACCCAATCGCCCAAGAACATACCTATAATAAGTGATACAAGTTAGGGGACACTTGGCAAGCTTGTGTGATATCCGCCTAAGGTTCGTTGTAATCGGACGTAATTTGATGTAATTGTAATTTGATTACATTAAGTAATGTGTTTAGTTTACATAATGGATGTAATTATAATTCAAATTACATTACGTAGGCTGTTTGGTTTGCAATGTAATTGTAATTTAATCTTTCCAATTACATCAAGGGAGGGAATTCAGATTACATATTGAATTACGTTGTAATTCAGTATTTTATAATTCAAAGCATCAGTATTTATAAAATATTATTAATATTATTATTAAAAAATATTTATTATTATTATTATTATTATTATTATTATTATTATTATTATTATTATTAAAAAATATTATTATTCTTTATTATTATGATTATGATTATTATTATTATTGTTATTATTATTATTATAAGTAATATTATTATTATTATTATTATTATTATTATTATTATTATTATTATTATATTAATACTAATATTATTATTATATTACTTTTATTATTAATAATATTTTATTATTATTAATATTATTTTTATTATTATATTATTTATTATTTAATAAATAATAATAATATTATTTTATTATTATTAATATTTTATTAATAATATTAATATTTTATTATTAATATTTTTTTATATTATTATTATTATTACTATTATTATTAAAAAATATTATTTATTATTATTATTATTATTATTATTATTATTATTATATATTATATTGTATTATATTATTATTATAATAATAATTATTATTATAATAAATTATATTATTATTATTATTATTATATTAATATTAATATTAATATTATTATTATTATATTACTTTTATTATTAATAATATTTTATTTTTATTAATCTTGATATTATTATATTATTTATTATTTAATAAATAATAATATTATTAAATGATTTATTATTTTATTATTATTAATATTTTATTAATATATTAATATTTTATTATTATTGTTATGTTATAATTATTATTATTATTATTATTATTATTATTATTATTATTATTATTATTATTATTACTATTATTATTACTATTATTATTATTATTATTATTATTATTCTGAATTACATTACGTTGCGAGTCAATCAAACAGAATGACAGATTTCATCAATTGTAATTCCAACAGATTACAACTACAACACATTTCAATTATTTGAATTACAATTCATTCAAATTATAAATTATTTCAAAAATTACAATTCTTTCAAAAATATTCTGTGAACCAAACGCACCTTAGAGCATGGGGTACAGGTGAGCCATGGCTCGCGCCATCACCACCAGCTCAAAAAACCCGACGGCGCACCGTACCGGTGGTGGCACCGTCGGTGCTCGCGCCGCAGCCATGGCTCAGCGCTGTCGCCTTTTTTTTTTTTTTTTTTTTTTTTTTTTTTTTTTTTTTTTTTTTTCTGCTGATTTGTGGGACAAAAAAAAAGTGCCGTTTGATATATAACGGCTATATAGCCGTTTTTTTCAAAAAAATACCCAACTAAACCAATTTAATTCCAAAAAAAAAAACCTTATAAATACCCCATTTTTTTTCAAACTTCATACACACTTCCAATATATTAAATCTCAACTTCTCATAACTATTCTCATCTAAAATGAATCCAAATCAACCATGGATCAACAACATGTTAAACGATCCGACAAACCTAATGCCGGGTTCGTCTTCGAACCCCGGTAACAATCCGGGATCGTCTTCGAATCCGGGTTACTTTCCCACCTTCCAAACCTCATTTATGAATCCCGAAGATTTAGCATTGTTTAGCCAATGAAAATTACAACAACAACAACAAAACCAATATCAATTTACACAAACTCAACAAACAACCCAAGGCATCCCTTCACAACCGAATTCGGACCATGCTTCGTTTCATCTAGTAGACCAAGAAGATGACGAAGAAAAATCGGTTTCAAGTGAAGAAATTATTCCGACACCGACCTCAAAAAAATCGAGGGCAAAGACGATGGCGAAGAAGCCAAAATCAAAGCCAAAGAATAAGAAAAGCAACAAAGAAAAGGAGGTCGAGGAAGATGTGGTCCCGTCCCGAAAACCACGAACTTTTTGGAGCCAAGACGAAGAATATCTTTTGGCGGAGTGTTACATCCAAGTATCCGAGGATCCAAAAACGGGTGCGGATCAACAAAGGGATACATTTTGGTACAAAGTGCTCGATGCATACAACACGGAAGCAAAGAGGCTCAACTATACTATTCGTACCAAAAACATGTTGACGGGAAAGTGGACTCCAATGAATAAAGATATCAAGAAGTTTAATTCGGTGGTGGATGAAACGGTGGTTATGAGTGGGGAAGGTGATAAAGATTTTATGAATCGTTGTCACATATTGTTTAAAAAATCAACGGGTTATGATTTTCGACACTTGACCGCTTGGGGCTTTTTGAAAGACAAGCACAAGTGGAAAAATCCCGACTCGACTTTGGCAAGACGTAATCGTCTTCGACCTACTCACGCAGAGCCCGAGCATTTTGGACTCGATGATTTGCCACGACCCGACGGCATGTACCGGGTTGCTAAGAGTCAACGTTCGTCAAACTCGACCGCTAGTTCCGGTTCAAACCCGGCATTGTTTCAAGAAATGTTACAACAACAATACGAGTTAGACCGCAAGGCAAAGATGGATGTTCTTGAGCGAGAGTTACTCGCGAGAGTTACTTTATATGAATCACAAAAGATAGCCGAGGAGATGCGGGTGCTACAAATGGATACAAGCAGTATGGATCCGGTCAATGCAAGGATCGTGAGGGCACAACAAGCTCGAATCCGGGCAAAATATCCTACCGACGAGGATTAAGCTTTTATTTATGTATTAGGTTTTTAATTTTATGTATCGTGTGTTTTTTTAATATGTAATGTGTGTTTTTAATATTAATGAAGTTTATTTAAGTTTATATTGTGTATATTTTTATTTAAGTAAAAGAAAAAAAAATGGCCAACGGCACCAGAAATTCTGGTGCCAACGGATACTCCTAAAATGTGGTGTCATGGGATTTCTGGTGC
This sequence comes from Artemisia argyi, assembly GCA_030686995.1. Taxonomy (NCBI): domain Eukaryota; kingdom Viridiplantae; phylum Streptophyta; class Magnoliopsida; order Asterales; family Asteraceae; genus Artemisia; species Artemisia argyi. The sequence continues at coordinate 73,314,594 of CM060700.1, read as the reverse complement.
TGTGAAGCTTTTTGCTGACGTGACAGCAAAAAAAGCCCATGGCTCCAACCGTACCTAATGCTCTTAGGAGTTACCAAGTTATAGTTGGTGGGACAATTGTAGAATTATCCCTTTTTTAAAATGGGCGGAGAGTAAAACACATGAGTAATATTTTTTCACAACTAAACACCTCCTTTTAATAATTTTTAGAGATAAAAGCAAATTAAAATGGGCGGAACAAATCCAGTTGGCGTGTCAGTTTAATATACATCTAGAGTACTTGTACACACACTGACACACACCAAACACATAAAAAAAACACATACACAAATTTGAATGGAGTTAAACGTGTTTCAGAGGTCCTCTTATTCTTCGTTATTTCTGTGCTCATCTAAACCTAATAGCAATGTGAAATTCAGTAAAACAAGGGTCAAGGTTCATCATGGTTATAATAATAATGGGGTGATATCATCGATGTCAAAAGCGGAGATATACAATGTGGAGTCAACAAGACAAGACGACGACGTTGTGGTTAAGAAGGAGATTTTGAATCCTGTTTATACGCCTACACCTTCTAATCGCCCCACTCGTACACCTCACAGCGGGTATTATTTCTATTCATTCATTTATATTAATAATTCCTACTGTGTATTTATCTTTCAAGAAATATGATACTCCTATTAAGGATGTTAATGTCATCAAATGCCAATCAACCGTTTTATTATTATTTGTCAAACTGTCTGTCGTGGCGTATGTTATACCAGGAATACTCACATTTACTGTAGCGCTTAGTTTTAGAAAAATAGAGGTCTTTTCCATTTTTTTTTCTCATTCTACTGTATTGTTTAGAGAAGTGGGATTTATTCTATTGGGCAATGGGCACGAAAAATGTTTTCTTGTGTAGCTAACTTTATTTTTATTCTACTTTTAAATTTTGTCCATTGTGTATATCTTGTGACAATTTTCCCCTCTCCTTAATAGAAATTTTGATAAATGGAAGGGTAAAATAGTCATAAAATACACGCAATAGATAGAATTCAAAAGTATGATGTATACAATAAAAATATAATAATAAAGTTGGCTACAAAAGAAAGCAAAAAGTGGCAAGTTAGTTACATTTTCGTGGCCTTTACTCTATTCAGATAGTATACTCTTCCTTTCACTTTTCTACATTCCTCTTATACTTTTGGCACTTTTCAGAAAAATTCTATCCAAATAGGTTTTCTAAATATTTGACACTTTCCTAGTTTCCTACCCCTTCCTTTCTCTAAAAAGTCGAGATAGAAACTTAAAATTAATTTTCCACAACTGACGCACCCTTATGTTCTCGTACTTCTCTATTTGCCTCATATCCTTAGACTAATAGTAGTAAGACCACACCAAGACCACAAACAACAACCCCGCCACACCAGCGCCAACTCAACTTTATCTCTCTTAGACCAAACACATGCCAAATTCTCGTAGTATAAAAGAGACCGCAGTCACAACCAAAAACAACCCCACAAAAATAAATTAAAACAAAAAGTGCACACACAAACCATACCATTCTTTCAGCCCAACATACCAAACAAATGCATTGGTCCGGGAGGGGGGGGGGGGGGGGGGGGGGGTTCCATTATGTCCTCATCGCGTGTGTTTTGGCAAAGAGGACCAGACCATTTGGTCCCATTACGTTTAGTCTTAACACATCAGCAGGAAAACTGTTAAAAACTATCTATAAAGGTGACCCGAAGGTATGAGAAGAGACCGGCTCAAAAGTACGTTAGATATCTTGACTTGATTTCCGGTTGGAAAGTCGTGAAAGTTGTAACCAATTTAGGCTACATAAAGTATGTATAATAACCAAAAGGTAATAAAAAAGTTTAATTACTAAAACGGTCCATTGGCAAAAATTGAAATTGATCATATTCTAGAGGCAATGTTATATAATTGGATTCTTGTCTTAGGTACCATTTTGATGGGACTACAAGGAAATTTTTTGAGGGTTGGTACTTTAAGGTATCAATACCAGAACAAAGACAAAGCTTCTGCTTTATGTATTCTGTCGAGAATCCTGCATTTAAAAAGGAGTTGAATACTTTCGAGCAACTACAGTATGGACCGCGCTTTACTGGAGTTGGAGCTCAAATCCTCGGTGCTGATGACAAGTACATTTGCCAATACACAAAAGAATCTCAAAACTTCTGGGGAAGTAAGTTTACTATAAAAAAAATTTCAAAATAGATATGAGAATATTGCTTTAACCTACGGACAAATCCGTCGAGTTTAGTGTTATTAGACCTCCACATCTGTGTAGTACGGATTCCACACTCTAATTAGTTTTAACATATTTGCTCTTTATCATTACCAAGTAAAACCTATTGCATTTGTTAGGGATTATGAAGAACATTTATAGCATCACTGAGATGACTTTTTCATTTCACAGGTCGGCATGAGCTCAAGCTTGGAAATTCCTTTAGTGTGCAAAAAGGGAAGCGGCCTCCAAACAGTGAAGTCTCACCCCAGGTTGTTTTCCATCCTTGATGAGATTATTGATTAAATTACACAGGAGATGATTATAACCCATTTAAATGTAAACTTGTCAATTTAGGGTACATGTTATTGATAACTGGTCATTTTTGTGTGATTAAAAAGTTAATTAAACCCATGGCATTTGGCCTAGTGGTATGTGAGTTGCCCACCAACCAAGAGGTTGTGGGTTTAAGTCTTGTCAGAGACGTGTGAGATAGGTGGTGTTAGGGTGTGAAAAAGAATTGCCATTCTAAAATAAGTTAAGAAAAAAAAATAATAAAAAAAAAAAGAAAAAAAAAAAAGAAAGAAAAAAAAAGTGAGAGACATCATATGGGTTGAAAGTCACCCTATCTAAGGAACCTTAAACTCGTTGGTATATGTGTCCATGGAAACGAGCACCACACTCACAATGGGATGTAAAACACAGAGCACAACAGAATGAAACACAAGGTTTTGGTTGACCTACGTCTTTGACTGCACAATTATATATTGCACCCAAACACTAAAATGGTGTAAATTTTTGTCCTGTTATTCCAACCCAGAGTCCCAGACACCATTTTGGTGTCTTTGCCAAACACTGAAGGTTTAGAAAGATTCCACTTACTAAACGATTGTTTCTTGGATAATTGTCGAATGTAAGCAACTGCTACTTTTATACAATGTACTTGCAATGTTCATAGTATAATACCATAGAACTAACTATGTGGGTACCCTTAAACCTGTTACATATGGCTGAGTTAAGTGTAGCTGCGCAGGTCAATATGTATTAATTAGATATTGTTCCTAATTGGTTTCAGGTTGTTTCCGTGTGTTCATATTTTATAAAGGTTACTATTGGAAATCTTTTGCATTGTATAAGGGGTTCTACTGGTGTCATTAATCATAAGAAGTTATTTGAACTTAAAATGACATGGTTTAAATGCAGTTTATATAAAAACCTCAACAAGTATTGTCAATGCAGGTTTTTAACGAGAGTGTTGTTGAAGGATTCCAAGTTACTCCACTTTGGCATCAAGGTTCTATTAGTGATGATGGAAGGTGCATTTCTTTTCCATCCTTTTCTCCCTTATAAACTTATACAAGCCATGCCTATCAGGGATTGCACACATGAAATAAATTTACATACACATTAATTAGAGAAATATAATGGATTTGTTTTGTAGCATGAAAACCTACATCAAGTATATAAAGATGCACTGCATACCTATTCACATCTTTGCTACAAAGATACTCAGATGATATAATTTGAATATAGAAAAATAATATAAACAATAAAAATTATATAGAGTGATCAACTTTTGAGAGGTGGATCATCGAATGACCTTACTTTCAAAAGGTAGTCCTCCCAATGATACCAAAATAATTTATAATATTAAGCATAATAAACTACAACCCTGACACTCTATATTAAATCTATACTTCTATTACTACACTACATTACAATGCATGTTAATTGCGGAATCGTTTTTATTAAAGGTTTAACAACTAAACCATCACGTCCCTTATCTTTACCATTTAAAACCCTCCATTTTGTATTCAATATAGGTCTTTCCATCCTACTATCTTATATCATCTTCTTCCCATTCCAAACAGACACACACACGCACAGGCGCCTGTTGAACCTACTTTAATCACTGCGCCAATGGACAAAATTACTTGAACCCCACCTCCACTGGGCCTTCTTGAACCGCCACGGAAACTATTCGGCGCCCACCTCTTTGGGCGGGTCCTTACGAGTATAATATATATAATCCTAATATATGACAACTTCTGTCGAAGTGACCCGACAAAGACCCTCTTCAACCGTTATTGGAATTTCACCGTCCATCACAATTGATGCCAGCAACATTTGTGGGTTCTCTTTGCTGGTCCATCTCTAGCCACTCCCTGCCGCATGTGTTTTCTTGTTTAGTCTAGTGTAGTCACAAAATTTTGTCACATTACCATCTTTAGTTCTTTACAATGTTTTTCCGCCGCCGTGGGTTTAGATGGAACCCTGGTAATCTGACTTTTTCCGTTCGTATCCCTTTCGTCGTTCTTGGGACCATGTTTGTTGCCTTTGATGTAGTGCCATCTGAATCTGCTCTTGATGTGACGTCAACATGGATTCCAGACATGTTGGTACCTTATCCCAACACCCATGCACTGCCTGCATCGTCAGATGTGTGTGATGTATCTCAAGTCATGCATGAGAACAGATATACATAGAAAAGTGATGGATGGTTTAAGGGGATTTTATTTTATTTTATTTTATAATTTATTTTTATTTACTAGGAACTTAGGAAAGAAATGTTAGTTGTTTAATCTTTTGCTAGTCTCGTACATGATCATCTCTATTTCAGGTATTCAGGGAATCCTCCTTAATAGATGAAATATTCCTATACATCTCTGTAAAAGAACATAGTTAATTAGATTCAGTGAGCCTTGAGTCCCTTGGCCAATATCCAGGAGCAGGTGAAACAGGCATAAAAATAGACTTCATTTGGTCAAAACAACCTTACTTTGTGTAACATTCTCTAATGTGACATGTCATACTATTTCACACAATCAGTATGGCAACCTACATACTAACAAGTCATGGTCTCCACGAGTTCTTACAATGGATTTTGATATATGATCAGGACATCAAGGTGATACATTGCTGGGTGAATTGATTTCTACTTTTGTGATAATATTAGCCTATAATGCTGGAAATACCTTCAAATGTTTACTTTTCAAGTGTTAATACAGAGCTAATTGAGCATATATAAATCCGTGTTAAACCCTTTTTAGGATCATTTTTTCTCAACGGAAATTATTTACAAACTACACCACCTATCTCACATATGTCTCCAATGAGGCTTGAACCCACAACATTTTCACCATTTGTCACTTGCTAAATATATGTGTTTGTATAGTTGATCATCCTTGGTATCTGTGGGATACTCTGTTTTCCACTCTTGAATATATATTCCATATATTTCACATGAAAACTGCTAGAAATGTTATCCTTAACTTGCAGTATTTACAAAACCAGGTAGGCCAGATACATTATAGCAATACCTTAATCGGATTTTGTGGGTCCCATTTATTGGCTGGAGGAGAAAATAAAATAAGACCACGACAATGCAATTAACAAATGGACCTTGAGATTTCTATATTTACGAAAAGTTACATTCATGTTCTGTATGCAATTTTGGTTAAATTTTAGTGAAACAAAGAAACATGATTACAGGGCATTGGAGCTAGAAATTTTGGGCATAAGTGTAACTTTGAGCACATTCAATTTATGTTTAAAGTGTCAGATTATCACTGGTAACAGTAATGTGATACATTAAATATATTTAATCTTTATAACAAGAGAGATAGCTAGGCTGTTTTATATATTTCAAATATTTACTTCAGGACGCCTTATGCGGAAACTGTAAAGACTGCACGCTGGGAGTACAGTACACGCCCAGTTTATGGATGGGGTGATGTAGGGTCTAAACAAAAGTCGACGGCTGGCTGGCTTGCTGCTTTTCCTGTATTCGAACCTCATTGGCAAATATGCATGGCTGGTGGACTCTCAACAGGCAATACTGATTTTACCTTTCATCGAATTTTTTCCTTACTTCATCTAAATTCTGTTGATCTCATGTTTTCCCTATTGAATGTCTGTTTTTGCTACTTGGTGCTTTTGAAAGATGGTTCTTGTAAGTCATATATACAAGAGACGAAGTGTGTTAATAGTCAGCATATGAACTGAGTTACAATTTTATTTTACAATCCACAATTCCACATCGCGAATGCTAAATAAGTAAAAAATGATATTGCAAGTTATGTAAAGCTTTGATCACACTGCAGTGCTCAGTTGAAAATGACTGATCTTTTGTAATGTATCTCATTACAAAAGAAATTATTTACTGATTTACATTGACAAGTATCCTAAATCCACATGTTTTCCTCATACATATAAAGAAAAGAAATTATTTAAATAAAATCAACCATTAATGTATAATGACTTAGTGGTGCATTCAGAATTGTCCCCCTTGGATGTAAATCTAGTGTGTGTATGATGCATCTATTTTTATTTGCCCAACCTATCTGCATTTCGGCTGTCATATGCATTTAATGCAAGGTTTTATGCCACTCAAGTCTCGAATGCTGAAATTAATTGTCATCTATTCACATATGTATATAAATCCAAATTTAAACATTGTGTAGAAGCATTTTCTTAGGCTTTTAAAATGATTTTCCAGGTTGGATAGAATGGGGTGATGAAAGATACGAGTTTCAAAATGCCCCTTCTTACTGTGAGAAGAATTGGGGTGGAGGTTTCCCAAGAAAGTGGTTTTGGGTAAATATCCATCTCCTCTTATGTTATCTTGTATCCACAGGCCATCTGTTGTCAATGAATTTTTTATTTGTTTATCTATTTCATAATTAATTAGATTTGATTTCTACAGGTTCAATGTAATGTGTTTAAGGGTGCAAGTGGAGAAGTTGCTTTGACTTGTGGAGGCGGACTAAGGCAACTGCCTGGACTAAATGAAACATTTGAGAACGCTGCACTGGTATGTAACAATCAGTCTCTTTCATGCTTCTATTACAGAATGTTATAAATTAAGATCAAACAAGAAAACTTTGTAAATACATTCTTATTGCAAAGCTTTAGAACAACAGTATGAGATAATTGCTTTGGTCTCCGCTGGTCAGGTTCCTAAATCTCTAATCTATAAAAATATGATTTCTTTTATAGTATCATCCTTTTGTGGGAATCTGATACGAACCATATTAGTATTCCCATATCTTATTATTATTATTTATTATTCATATTTCCTCATCATTATTTAGTTACCTTATAATTAGTTTCCTTTAATGTATTTTCTTGTTCGCTAAGTTAAGTCTAAGATATCTATTATTATATATAGGGCATTAGCGTTTTTAAGAGGATTATCTGGAATTATAAATGAATTAGTGATTTAATATCATTATTGCTTATTCGACCTCTCGAACGTCGATTACTCTATCTTTGTTCTTTATTTATCGTTATACCTCATTATCGATTCAGATTCGTATCAGAATCATATTTTCATTTGTGCTAAACCTTTCAATGTATCATTGTTTCAGATTGGAGTTCACTTTGGAGGTACTTTCTATGAATTTGTTCCATGGAACGGAGTTGTTGAGTGGGAAATCACTCAGTGGGGTCACTGGCTCGTAACTGCAGATAATGAAACACATAAGGTGATTATGCTCCAAATAATCGCTTGTCAACACTCCAAACAAATAACAAAAACACGCATAGGGCATAGGCAAAGCAAATTTGCAAAATTCATATAAATCTAATTGGAATTAACATTGAAGTGTGCAAGTCGATGGAATTGTATATTTTTATAATACATTGATTTTGTTTACATGAGCAGGTAGAAGTAGAGGCTTCAACCAAGGACCCAGGTACTACATTGCGAGCCCCATCTATAGAATCTGGCCTTGCACCTATGTGCAAAGATACATGCTTCGCTGATTTAACATTGAAAATTTGGGAAAAATGCTCTGATGGAAGTAAGGGAAAGGTATGTTTATTTTAATTGTACATTCATCTTCATTTATCTATTAGGTTCTAGATGCTTGGTTAGCCATTACTAAGTGTGTGGCCACTGGCCAGTATAATCTCTTCGTATAGTTACTATATGACTTTTTCTACTCCCCGTCTAATCAAATTTGCAACCTTTTGTATAACTTTATGTAGTGTAAAATAGTAATATCTTAATTTTCAGAAGTTTCAAGTTGCAGCACATGATTCCCCATTTTCATCATGAAATATCAATAAAATAAATATACTAATTTTATTCCATAAAATTCTTATTGTGATTCAAATGATATTTCAGACATATGAAAATATTTAGAACACTTCTCAAAAAGTACATTGCAATTTTCTTGTGTCAGAAGAGGGATTGATTTATTCATTTACTGTTATGAAATGAATTGGACTTGATCTATTCTTTGTTTTGCGCACTTATATGTGATGTTAGATAAACTATTCGTTTGTGAACTTGCGTGTCTGCGCGTATATGTATGAATGCATTTGATCCGAAAAAATCCAAAACTTGTTTGGCTCAAAAATCTTGGTACACTTGGGCTTGGGTTATGGAAGCTCACCGTTAATCAGTTCATCAAAACTCAATTCTTCAACTGGCTCGAATGACATTAAAAATAACCTGTCAAGAAAGTTACAACAAAATTTTCTTACAAAGTTATATGATTTGCATGTCCCCAAGACACCATGAGTCCATGACCAGCAGACTTGTAATGAAATTTATACTAAGTGGCTCATATATACCTTGTCATCTAACTTCAATCATGGTTCATTAAAACCCCTTGAGCTGAACATAACTCAGATAGTCACAGTTCCAGCTTGCCTCTGCTTGTGTTTTTTTTTTGGGGGCTGACCCTGCTAGACGTTAACGTATACATTTTCAGTATTTTTCTCAACACTTTGTTATCATTGGTATGTAGCTTATCTTGGATGTAACAAGCAACATGGCAGCTGTAGAAGTTGGAGGTGGACCATGGTTCAACACCTGGAAAGGAAAGACGTACACACCAGAAATTATCAATCGGGCCCTTAATGTTCCTGTCGATGTCGATGGAATCTTAGGATTGTTTCCATTGTTCAAGCCTCCTGGTTTGTAGGTCTTTCTCTATCTTACTGACAGAAGCAACCTTTCTTAGCGCGCTTATCCTTCTGCTAGAAAAAGGCGGCAAGGCCTTGTATGCCGTATATGTAATGTAAATATAGAATGTATGTTGATACATGTAAGAATTGCAAATAGCAACTGGTTAAAAATCGTTGATTATTCAACTGCAAAGCAAGTACAACTCTCAGATTTATAGGATTTGTAGCGAAGCAGGTTAAGAGGACATGTATGAATCCCAATAAATGTCATTTGGCCCGTGTCCTTATATCTCACCAAATAAGGGGCACCTTAACATGTGAGATACTGGCCAACATCTTTCATAAAAAACACAATGTAACTGTGATGGAAACTCCGGGTATCAGCAAGTGTTTCTCTAAGGGAAACGTTTACACTTAAGATTTGAAGATGTGTGCTGCAAATTACTTGTCATTTGAAATCTGTATTAAAAACTAGACACATAACGAGATTGCGATCTTGCATGAGATATTACCTGTTTTGCATAGAACCATTTTAATGTCACAGTTTGTTTGAAAGGTCTAAACAGCATGTTATATCCATTTTATAAAACATAATCATTTTAATCCTGTAACCAAATACCTTTAGATTTATGTTTTAACGTCCCAGCTTAAAAAAATACTACCTCCGTCCCAAAGTATAAGTCCAGTTTGACTTTTTGAATTGAACTTTGACTGTAAATATTTTTGTTTGTATTATATATCACTTGATAAAAATTATACCAAATGAAAATATATATAAAACACTATCCATTTATATACTTTGCATCAAGTATTATATAATACAAACTAAGGTCAAATTTCGATTCAAAAAGTCAAACTGTACTTATATTTTAAGACGGAGGAGTATAATTATCAATGTTTAAGCCAAACTGGAGAATTTATCATCCCATGAGATTTGTCAAGAAAAGCTGGTGTCGAACATGTTTGATTTTACAGTTGGGTTTTATGCAGGGGCGAAGCCAGGATTTCAAGTTAAGGGAGGCCATATAAAATTTTAGAATGATAACGATATAGTTCTAACCAATATATCAAAGCATGAAAATCTGCAAGTTACTTAGATATCTCAATATTGGCCGCACACGTGGATCACTGATCAAAGAATCAAATTTGACCTCATTTGAATTCGATGTAGCAATTGTTTCGGGTTCAACTCTCCGAGTGACTCTTCCCATTATCACCATTAGTTTCGGTATGAGTTTGAGGTTGAGCTTGTTTTTGTGTTTGAGGTTGTGTTTGTGTTTGGGTTTGGGTTTAGTCATGAACGACATCTTCTATTCGCTTGTAAAAAAAATCAATTGCCTCCTCTTTGCTTATGGGTCGACCTAAAATCATAAAAACTTTCGCATCAAAAGTAAACAATAAGTCAATATGACAATATCCATAACTTTGAAAACACAAAAAATAGTTTGTAGCTTGTTTGCTACATTATTTTTCAAAAGTAAATATGTACAACAACTTAGCAAGTGAACAACATATAACTTTGTTACAAATATTCACTTCATCATCGTTATAAAGTAAATATGTGTGGCAACAATTAGCTTCTATCATATATCTTCTCTTACAATCACTTTGCCTTTTGACTTTGCATTCAATTGAATCAAATAGTTTGCTCTGTTTTATTATGGGCAAATTGCATAAAAAAGGTACCAATCTTAGATCCAATTTCAATTAAAGGTACTACTTTTTTTTTTTTTTTTTTTTTTTTTTTTCAATTTAAGGTACCCGACTTTTTTCTTTGGCCGATTTAGGTTTTTTTCTAACTTCCGTTAACAATTTCGTTAGTAAATTACATGTTTGGTCCTTGAGTTTGTATAGACATTTCATGTTTGGTCCATTTTCGTCCGTTTTCTTACGTTTGCATACGTTTCGTCCGTTTTATAGGTTTTCGTCCGTTTTCACATGTTTTTGTCTGTTTTTACACGTTTTCGTCCTTTTCTTCACGTTTTCATCCGTTTTCACACCTAATACTACTGAATGTATATGAGGTAAAGAGGAGAAGAGGTGTGTAATGAAATGGAGGGAGGAGGGGGTATTTATAGCCCGCGAAGGAGTAGTGAGCAAGAAACGGGCTCCCATGTGTCGGGGGGGGGGGGGGGGGGGGAGGTCGAGTAAGCAATGCTAGAGGGGGGTTGTGGTAGGTCTAGTGGTGACAAGGAAGAGCTAGGAGGTAGCTAGGGGATGAGGTAGGCCGGTTGTGGTGGTGGGAGGCCTAGGGAGGCGGTTTGGGCAAGGTGGTGACAAGTAGGTGATGCACCTACTTGTGTGGGTGCTTGTGAGGTGCTAGGGTGCTAGCTTAACTAAGGAGAGGTGCTAGGGTGCTTGGTTGAGGTGTTTGAGGTACTTATGTTTAGGTTTTACTAGTTTAGGTTAAGTTTAGACCTAGTTTTACTTAATTAGTGAGAGTTTAGGGTTTTACCTAAGGTTTAGTGCCTAGGTTAGGTTCCTAAGAGTGTTTAGTGATTAATCCTAAGTCCTAAGGGGTTTATACTAAGTGATGGTAGTTTATGGGAAAATTTTGGGAAGGTTTGACCTAGTTTTGTGACCTAAATGACCTATTTGTATTTAGTGAGAGATTAGTGTTTATCCTAAGTCCTAAGGGGTTTATACTAAGTGATGGTAGTTTATGGGAAAAATTTGGGAAGGTTTGACCTAGTTTTGTGTCCTAAATGACCTATTTGTATTTAGTGAGAGATTAGTGTTTATCCTATGGTTTAGTGCCTAGATTAGTGTCCTATAAGTGCCTAATGACTAATCCTAGGTCCTAAGACGCTTATACTAAGTGGTGGTAACCTATGGTGAAGTTTTGGGATAGTTTAAACCTAATTTTAGGAAGTTATGACCTAGTTATGGTTTTGTGCTTAATGGACTTGTACCTAAGTTCTAAGGGTTTGTACTAGTGCCTAATGGTCTTAAGGTATCCTAATGTTCCTAAGGTAACTCATACTTAAGCCTTGGACACTTTCAAACTAGTTTAGTTAAGCATATAGGGTTTAGTAAGCACATAGACCTAATTAGGGTTTATTAGGGTTTTGTGATATGTTTAGTGTGTTAGATTGGTAGATTACTTATTATGGTGTTGTGGTGATCTTATGCTTGACATACCGGGGGTTTGTAGGATGTGAGTGTTGAGTTATTTGGCTTGTGTGGGTACCTGAGCAGGTCTAGTGAGTCATGCAAGTAATAAATGCACATAAAAAGCAAAAATTTACCTGTGAAATACCTATTATAGGTATTTGTAATGGGAATGATAGTAATGAGGTTTTGTGGGTTGTTACAGTCTTATCCCTTTAGACGAAATCTCGTCCTGAGATTTAGATAATCGTAAGAGTAGGGGAAAGAATAAGTCGAGAAAGATAAGAAGAAGAAGAGAGTTGTAGGGAAGAATTTCTTATACCAAAGAAGAGTGGTATGAAAAGAAGGAAAGGTTTGCACAAGCGGAGTAAGAAATGCTTGCACAGTTGCCATATACTTAGGTTTATTCATTTATATCTCATTACTTACAAATAAAGGCGTCCCAATATTTGTAAACATGAGCGTATAAATTCATAATCCATTTGATTTATAATTTTCTCATTAAAATGAAAGAGCGTCCTTATTCATTTTAATAGGATAGTCATTATAAATCATCCTTAAGTAGTATTGGCGGAAAACGAAGAGAGTTTACCACACTTAAGGAAATGTGGTACGGGAATATTTTAGAGACAAGTTCCAACCATGATGAAGACTAGTTCTAGTCATGGTGAAGACAAGTTCTAACTACGGTAGATGTAAATTCTAGTCACGATAGAGACGAGTTCTAGTCATGATAGAGACAAGTTCTAGTCATGATAGAGACAAGTTCTACAGTCTTCCTGTTTAGCAACTTGCCACATGATAAATTCCCATGTTATGACTAGAATGACGGGCGTTGAAGATCTCATTTTTGCAACTCTTGCAAAGCGAGATTTAATATCATAGTTGAACATAATGAGGATTACAGTTCGATGTAGATATTCTTACAAGTTCTAACTAATAGAATCTTGTGATATGACGAGAAATACAAGTCCTACTTTTAGAACGTTGTAGGATGAGGTAGGGAGAGAATATAGAGAGAAGAAAATAGAGTGTAAAATGACGGAGGGATAAAAGGATGGAGGAAAATGGAAAGAGGGATTTTTTTGTAGGAAGGAGTAAGGAAGATGAAAGAAGGAAAGGGAAGAAATAGGAGGGTATGAAGGAATGGAAGATAATGAAAGGATGGAAGGGTAGGTATAGGTGAAGTGGAAAAGTATAGGGGTATAAGATTAAATGGTAGAGTGGGGAAAACGGAAGAGTAGGATTTTAAATAGGAGAGTGGGGAAAAAGGCGGGAAAATGAGATTTTGAATGGAAGGGTGAGAAAAAGGCGGGAGAAGGAGATTTAAATGGGATTTAAACAGTAGAAGGAGAGAAAATGGAAGAATAGGATTAAACGGAAGAGTAAGAGTATAGGATACCTGAAAGATAGTATCCTAATGGAGTTTTAGATTAACTAGATTCCTTTCCAAAGTTTGTTTTCCCCCTAAGGTTATTTTAGTTTTTCCTGACTAATCCTAATTTCTAAGGGTGATGAGTTGGGTTCTATTGAAGTAGAGGGTTCTAAAGAGGGAGTAGGTTTAGGTGTTTTCTTTCCTAAGGGTTTACTAGGAGTATCCTTATTCTTAGGTGTAGTTTCGGGTTTTCTCTTTTGTTTTAAGTTGTCTATTACTACCATTATTACTATTATTATAAGTATTACTATTTCTAGGTACTTGAAACCAGCTAGGGTAGTATCCATAGTATCTCCTAAGTGGAATTTCCTAATGTGTATTCTAAGAAATGTCAAATCCTAAGATGTAATCTAAAATCCTCAAATATATATGTGGGTATCCTAAGAGACTAGGTAGGGGAAATTTTTATCCTAAACTACTTATTCCTTTGCTAATGTGTCTATCCTAAACTAGGGGTTTTAAGGCTTAAGGTGAAGGTTTTACTAATTAATCCTATGTTTTTCCTAATATTCCTTATATTTAATCTAGGTTCTAGTCCTAATAAATCTTTAGGCTAAATTCTATCTTATAGGGATGTCTTTTTTTTTTTTTTTTTTTTTTTTTTTTTTTTTTTTTAATTATTATTATTATTATTATTATTATTAATCTATTGAGGTAAGGATTTTGGTTTCTAACCTATAAAACCTTAAAGATTCCTAATCCTATTTTTCTAATTCCTCGAGTGTTTCTTAAATAGCTTATCTTAGTGATCTAAGGTATTCTATACTTAAGCTTATATTTTCTAGGCATATCCTAATGTTATTTCTAACCTCAAGTATGAGAATCCTAAATATGGTTTGGGTTTTTCTAAGGGGATGGGGAAAACTAACTTGGAAAAATCATAGTAATCTAAGGAAATAAAGAGGAAAAGGATAGGAATATGCTTGTATATGACTGTCATATATTTTCATATGGGATGGTTAGGGGTAGAATCTCTAACTAGGAAGAAGATAGCTTAAGAAAGCTTAAGGAGGTAGTGAGGGTTTAGAGATCAGAGGAGAAAGAATTCAGATCTCTATGGTGTAGAATAAGAATTCTCACCATTGATAAGGGAGAGTGTTTGAAAGGATTAGGTTTTTAGGAAAGGAGGAAGTATGAGTGGAGTTTAAAACAATTTAGAGAATCTATGTATCTAAGGCATCGGGGTAGTTTTCCTAAATTCCTAGGGGTAAGGGTTAGGGGTAGGTTATAACAAGTACCTAACTTGTCATGTTCTATGGGTTATATCTATTTTCCTAAGGGGTTACTATTGGGTTAGGGATGACCTAAGGTAATGTGGGAGAGGTATACCTAAATCTAGTTTATCCTAATTGAGGGGCACTAGGTAGTTTCTAAACCTAACTTATTTTATTGATTTCCTATCTTACATATCCTATAGGCACTAACTATTCTAGGGTATAAAAGGCATATTACTTAGGGGTTTTTAAAGTTTTCCTAATTTCAAGAGTTTGTGTTTTCTAGGTTTGATGGATAATTTTCCTCATCATTATCTATTATCTTTTCTAAAGTACAAATCTTAAAGCGGGCAAAGGCTATTTTATGATGGTGTTTCATTTGGTTTTTCTGTATTTTAGCTACTTTAAAACGGTTTTCTTGTAAGGTGTTTCTTAAACTACTATAGTCAGGTTGATTACCTAAGTTATTATCATGACCTTTTTCTATCTTCTCAAGAAGGTCAAGGAAAATTTCATCTAAATTATTTAAAATTTCATCTAATTGATTTTCCTCATTTTCTAAAGTTATCCTAGAGGGGTTTTCTCCAAATTCATCTTTCCAAGATGAAAATGGGAGGGTTTACTAAGTAAGGGGTAGGTCCTAAGGTGTAGGGTTGCCTAAGGTCATATCTAGGGGTATAGGTAGGGATAGGGTTTCTAGGTATACATGGTTCTCTAGAGAGAAAGAAACCATGGGGGTTCTAATCTAGATGTGGGGAATGGTGGGCGTATAACAGGGTTTAGGGGAGGAATAGGTGATGCCTTAGCATAGAAATCTCTCAAGTGTTTTAAATGAGGGTTATCTAAGGAAGGTGTATATCTAAGGGTGAAGGTATATCTAAACTATTCCTAGAGTCTTCTAAGTGATTGGTAATATAGGGTTTAAGGGAATAATCTAGTACATTCGAAGAGGAAAGACCATTCTCCAGATGTAAACTAGATGAGACGGGGGTGGAGTAGTGGGGAGTAGACATAACTATATAATAGTAAAAATATTGTAAATCATTTAGCAATTAAGCAGACAATTATTATACTAACCTTAGCACATATAGTTATGGAGGATGGCAGAGGTACTGACGACTTTCTCGGGTTTAGGAAAAATAGTTGTAGTTTAGGTGTTGACCTTGTTCTCTATAACTGAAGCTCTGATGCCAATTTGTAACACCCCCATTTTTTACTGATCGCAGCGGATCAAGTGTTTGGGGTATTACTTCATAATATCACAGTTACAGTAATCGAAAACGACTCGAAAAGAGATGTTTTAGAAATTTAGTAATCATTCATTTAATTATCAGAATTTTATTTGTTAAAGATATACTTTTACTCTTGATGAGGTCCCAAAAATCTAGGTGTTATGTTATGTTTGAATGATAACCGGTTTGAAAGTCCTCCGAGTTCAAGCCTCCTTCTGCCATATCTCCGTAGAAGTAATATACCTAGAATACATGCTTAAAAGTCAACACTAGGTGTTGAGTGAGAGTAATAGGTTTTAGTGTTAGTGAATACAAGTTTCCTGGGTTCCGTTGTTACACCCATCTAGGAAAGTGTAGTGTGTGTGTGATAATTATGATGCATGCACAATTATCATGAGTGGGGTATGTTGCACTAAGCTCATAAACCACATGTTAACAATCCGGGTCATGGGGTCTGCAGACCCAACCATGAGGGGATGGGAAGGATAACTTGCCAAAGTTAATCCTTCAGTGGGTTCAAATATAGTACTTATTGGTACTATCCAATAAGATGTTAATACCAACGGAAGTTGTCAAACTCCAATAGATATATCAACTATATTCGCGTTCGCGTGGGTAAAATATCCCAAACGATTAGATTCATGAATTTTGGTTATGTAATGGTGGCAGTTAGTTTACTCGTGCAACAACCAAAGAAAAAGACTTGTATTAGGTTTTAAGTAAAGCAAGTAGCATGTATCCCCCTCACAGGGTTTGTAAAGCATTTAGAGTGAAAGTTTTAAAAAGAGTATGAGGCTATGAACTCACCTGGGCTTAAGGAAATCTAACTGATGCAAAAAGTGACTCGGGAACTAGACTGCCTTACTCACGTATCCTAGTGTGTTGTAGGTTTGGATGTATGTCAAGCTTTAGTTATCTTGTTTAAGTTTCTCATGTTATTGTTCTTAGGTTCGTTAATGTTTTAGATATAATATAACACCGTTCGGGCCATCACAATCCAGAAGTATATGAATCCTCACATGAAGCTTCCTACTATTGTATTATGTTATTTACATAATACCGTTCGGGCCATCATAATTCAGAAGTTAATACTCCTTAGGTGAAGCTCCCTACTATTGAGCTATATTGTTATTAAGTTAAGTTATAATCATAACACCGTTCGGGCCATCATATGTAACACCCCCAAATTTATGTTTGTAGCAGCGGAAAAGTAATTTGGGTGTTACGGGGATGATCGAAGTTATAATCTCATAAAACGGCTTAAAAGAAGCGTTTTGAAAGTTATTTGTCATTCAAAATAATATTTTTGATAAAAGATGAACCATTTGATTTAGAATCTTATTAAAAGATATAAAGGCTTGAAAAAATGACATATTTGATTTTTACACCATTTTAATTTATCAGAGTAATAAATGCCTGCTCCGTGTCTTGTCCTGCTCCGTTAAATTACCTGAGATACACATGCTTAAAAGTGTTAACACAAAGTTTGGTGAGTTCATAGAGTTTTATGGAAAGCCATTTATTTCAATAGATTTCAGGAATATTTAGTAATAATTGTAATAAATACAAACAGTGATAGAACAAGTATTGAGTAATGTTGATTATAATCACAGATAAATCATATAGATATTCAATCAAAATCAAGTATTGGATCAAAATCCTAACATGAGGTGGAAGCTCATGATACTAATGTAGTGAGATCTATCATTCAAATATGGTCAAAACCTATACAGCTGTATCGAAATATATGTTGAAAACATACATTTCCTTATGGATATTGCACCAAGCCTCATGACACGCAAAACGTTAACAAAAGAGGTGATTTATCAACTCAATGATAAATTTTGCCCTCTTATAATAGGTGATTTACCAATTCCTATTTTTATTCAAATATAGTGTATCACGACTAATACGACTAACCATATGCATATGGCATTCCGTCAAGTATTAGTGGGATAGGAGGTCAATCCTTAACAGGTTTCGAAGCTGTTCACTATATTCGCGCTCACATACAAGTGATTAATAGCTCATGATTGAGGGACTTTATGGCGATGAAGGTAACTTAGGCAATATCAAGGTAATAATGTAACTAGAGTATTTATGCTCTTCCTAGCAATTATTTCTGTTGAACATAGAAATATCATATAGAGATAATAGAATCATTCAGGATGTTATAGTATAGTCAAGTATCATGCCACAATAATCAAACTGGAAACATTATCATCTGAGTATCAGTATTTCAGTTAAGTAATTCGCCAGTAACATATATATATATATATATATATATATATATATATATATATATATATATATATATATATATATATATATATATATATATATATCACATGCCACAATAATCAAATTGGAAACATTATCATCTGAGTATCAGTATTTCAGTTAAGTATTTCGCCAATAACATATATATATCACATCTTAAGTCATAAACTTCATCAGGTAACTATTAATAAGGAAATTGATTTGAATCATGTAATTTATTCATATACTTATAAAATTATCAAAGTATATGTAAGCATGTATCTCCCCCAATAAGTTAAAAACAAGTATTGGAAAAGGGGCTATGACTCACCTTGATTGATACGGGAATGATGAAAAGTAAAGTCGGATGAGATTATGAGAATGATTATGGAAACGTCTTTAATACGAAACCTGATAAATAAATTTATCTGAGAATTTAACCAAATACTATTTGGTAAATGAATAACGATTAATCGTTATGATGAAAAGATGATATGCGAATGAAATTCTTATGTTTATAATAGTATAACAAGATATGTTATTATTTCTAAAGTTTTCCCTTTTTAACCATGATGATAATAGTACGTAAAGATAATTAGTTAAAATATCGTTATATATATTATTAACGTAAAAATAACTAATATATAAATAAAATGTAATGAAAATGCATATGACGTGATGGGGTGACGTAAAATAGAAAATAAAATAAGAATGTCAAATATAATATGTTGGTCCTTGTCCTTTTTCCAGTTTTACACTTTTTAGTCTAACGGTGTTAGCGTTACACCGTTAGTCCTTTTTATATATAATTTACATTTATTGACCACTACTTGTCCAAAATAACTTATTGGTCCTGGAATATGATAACATATCAAATTATATCCTATAGATTCTGTTTTTACAGTTTCAGTCCTTACTTTTAACAGTTTGACAGTTTTAGTCCCCTAAGTGTCGTCGCGTTACATTTTTAGTCAAAACGTGTAAGAAAAAGTGGTAAAAATTATATGAAAATTTCCATAGCTTAATTAAGTTTATTAAAGCTTATTTCAACTGCTTATTTGATTAAAGAGCTTATTTCTATATAAATGGGCCGTTAATGTACACTAACAAGGCCCGTTTAAGAAATTTAGAGGCGAGGGCATGAAAATAGTTTTGGGCTTGGACTTGGGCTATTTTTGTGATTCTAAAAATATATCATATGGGTCCAGTGGGCTGGTAAAACGCTATCTCTTATTGGGCTTGGAATAAGCCCAACCGAAAAATAATAAGTTTTTAAATGAAAATGACATTTTAAAACCTTGTAACTGTCGATCAAATTGAGTAAATTTGAGTGTCGAAACGTAAGTATTTTTACAAGTTGTCTATACGAAAATGATAGCTAGCTAGGTGGTCTATTAGAGTGTGTAAAAATATAGGTATGTTGTTAAGTCGAATTGAGTTTTAAATGGTCCTTTTGGTCGCGACCTGGAACAGTTTTCTGAGTGAAAAAGACTTAGAAAAATTCTAAGTTTTTCAGGTTGATCTCATTTGGGTCGATTCACTTTAGTCATTTTAGAGGGTCGAGATGTGATTATTTTTACAAGTTATCTATATGAAAGTTGTAGCTAGTCATGGCGTCTATGAGTTCATGTAAAAGTATAGGTGGGTCGTTAAATGAATTTGAGTTTTACAAGGCCATTTTAGTCGCTACTTGAAACAGTTTTTACTAGTAACACTTAGTTAAATTTTTTAAGTTTTCACTATATATACTTTTTACGTATAGTACGAATTGAGTTCTATGGATGCATGTAACGATAATATAAATGTGAAGTAAGTGTGTATCGTGATTCCTAGGCCTTCCACAAGGGAGGCAATCACGTTTTTGTGTTCTATTTGTTAACATGTGATACGTAAAAATAAATAGAAACTATATACGTTCGAAAACAATAAATATGTGATGCATGGTGAATTATATACGTATAAAATGAACTCGAAATGATATGAAATGACTTACAACACCTCTAGGGTGGTAGAGAGTCGAGAGTGATGAAGAAAAACACAAGAAAATCTCTCGTTCGTTTATGAAACACAAGTAACGATTTATATATATATATATATATATATATATATATATATATATATATATATATATATATATAATCCGACACCACTTGTTTGCTTCCAAATGAACATGCGACTCACTTCTGGTCTTTCAAGGATGAATTTATGAGCGAATAAGAGTTGAGAGAATGATATTTGAAGTAGAATGAAAGGTGGTGAACTAGGGAGAGTTATATACTAAATATATATAATATGTATGGACTCTAATATAGAGGAGACAAGTTATACTAGCTATGTCAGTGAATGAAAGACCTTATGGAATGAATCTCAATTATTTTATCAATATAGAAGTGAGTGTGAGAGCTAGAATTAAGGTGTTTGTCTTGGTGACTAATATATATGTCGACAAGTACATATATACATACACGATTTGGAAAATAGTGTAGAACTTGATCCATAGCTGATGAAACTCAATATTAAATCATGAAACGATGCTTGAAATATTATTAGAATCATTTAGAAACAAACCGGGATTAAAACGGTTGACTTTTGAATTATTTATATGTCGAATGGGTTGTTTTTGGAGCGAACACTTTACCTTTTGGAAATGTATCAAACGTTCGTTTTAGAAGCTAATATTTGGCGTCCTACTTCTTTGGCGGGTAGACAATTAGGAGGTACAAAAATATGTATATGTTGTGTTTAGAAATTGAAAGAAAAACGGGGCGTTTGGAGGGGGTCTGCTCGATTGGAAACTGAAAATAAAAGAAAGTTGGGCCCTTGGTGTGGGCTGGTGAACAGTACGCAGAAAAAGGAGTTGGGCTGAAATATTATTAAGGGCCCGTTTGGTTGTAATTAGTTTTAATTAGGATTAGTAACTTTTTAATATTTTGTTAAACGTGTCGAGAACTTGTTTCGTCGTTTGGTGAATTCTGTGATATCGTAATCGTGACCATTTAATATAATAAGAAAATTTCAAATTTTCTGGTAAAAATGGTGATTAAAATAATGACAAAGAAATATATATATAATTAACCGTTGTTAACTATATGGATTTTTGCGAGGTTTTACAGTACCCACTTGTCACTCTGAATTTCGTCCCGAAATTCAAGTTTGAAGTGATTACTAGGGTAAAGGATTATGAACATAGGGTTGTCGAGAGATTTTTATCCGAAATTCAAGGAAACGAAATCTAGTTAGATTTATTGGTGCTAGGCGAGATAAATTTAAATGTTGCAACTAACGAATCCAAGGGTTGTAAATATAGAAAGTAACGGTCAAGAATAGTGGAAAATTAACGGCTAGTGAATAGTTAATCTTAACGGTCACGAATACTAACCTCCATCGATTGTAAATAGTGAATAACGGCTAGTTTTTCCCTTATATATATATATATACTCAACTTAATTTCCTATTCTTCCATCAACCATTTTTCTCTTATTAAATACTTCCGAAAATGACAAGCCTAATTACTATTTTTGCGATGGTATATGTCGTCGTTGTTGTTACCTATTTGACTTTTGTTCCGGATGAAGATTATGTAGTTTTGGTCGGGATTTTGGGGTTCCTAATACCAGTCACGGTTCTATCATATGTTGTTGATAAGATATGGAGGCACTAGTCTTGAGCTAGGGTTGTTTAAAATGTATCCTTGTTATGTTTCTATGTAATCCTCAATAAATGTGAAATAAGACTTATTTGTCTTTATGTTTAAGAACTAGGCTTGCTATTGTTTCTAATGGTGTACTTATACTTATCTTTTAGAATAATCAGAGTAATCCATCCTGTGATGGTTTTTGCTATGGTACTGTTGATGGGAATCCTTATTGTTTATGTCGGGTCAGCCTATTGAAGATTCTATGCTTTTTATTGTAATCATTGTAATAATAGCACTTCCTATGCTAATTATATGCCTATATATAAATTTCCGTGGTCTCTAATAAAATTTTTGCTATTGATGTTTTCCATAAGTCTTTGTGAACTCTTAGGTTTCTAATGTTTGTACTTTTCTCGACTTACTATAATAAAATGATGGATATTAAGTGTAAATATCTATTGGAGTTTGTCAAAAATGAGATTTATGAATAGTTTATTTAATCTCAAGATTTTGCTTTTGAATGAAGATTGTTATTATAAAATCTTGAAAAGATAACTGTTCCATTTATGACATAATTCTTCCTAAATTATACATAGGTAGCTAGGCTATGTATAATTGAGGACCAAATGATGTGATGCTTGGCTCAGTAACAATGGTATTTATTTTTCTTTAAATTGTTTTAGATGGTTCAGTCTCAATGGTTTAGGTACAACGTTGAATGCCATCTAATCATTTTCAAAAGAATTTAGTAAATTTTTGTTCATAATATGGTGATGAGTCAGGAATTTCTAAGGAGATACTAGGATATCCTTGGTATAAACTTAAAGTTCATGAGATAATTCTTACAGGGTGGTAATAATCTATCGTTCAGTCGGAAATGAGGTTAACTAGATTTCTAAGGTGATATCAGTGTATTGTTACTTAACGATTACGAACAAGGAAAATGGAATAGAAGTTGAAAATAGACGTAGGTTATGGTTATTACGGAAATATTACTAGATAGAATTTTCATACGGTAGAAAGGTAGTTGTTACACTTAGGTAACATCCATCGTACCTAAGGTAAATTACAAAAGGGAATACAACTTTAGAGGGTTTGAACTATGGTTTATTCTATTACAACAGGAATTTCTCTTTTGTTTAAACATTAATGTCATCTTTTGGCGTTGTTAAGGTTCTAAAGAGTTTCCATTCTCTTCCACTTTTTTTTTTTATTTTTTATTTTTTTTTTTTTTTTTTTTTTGTACTAAATGGTATTCTGAGTTGGGCACTGAATCTTAAAAGTGTCCCATTTAACTTTTTGATCTAAAATTCTTTGATATTGGTGATGGTAGGTTCAGTCACTCTTATTGTTATCTTAAGGTGAGTTGGTCTACATTCTATAAAACTTTCATGGTTATGCTTACAAGGTATGGCCGTCTTATTTTCTTTTCTTGCTATATCGTTGCTAATCGGAGGAACTATGGTTACTTCAAGTACTACTGCAATGATACTGATTACTAATTTCTGGATATTCTTAGTACTTTGTTAGTCCTTTTAGTGAAAGAATATGGAGCTAATTATTTCATTGATGATAGACTGAATTGAATCCCTACTGTAATCTAATTTCAAAATATGTCTGGGTAGTATCATAGATAAATGATCAACTCTTGGTATAGGATTTCTAAGGAACAAACGGACTTATCGACTAAAGCTAAAGTTCAATAACCTTCTCTCTATTCTTCAAGTTCTCTTCCAAAAATTTGTCTTATAAAATTCTATGGTTATAGCCTAATTATGGTAGGTATAAGGAATCATAATAATCATAGGTATTATCAAGGTAAGTTTGAATATATTCACTATAATCAACATTATATTAATAACTTGATTGATTGTTTTTGCAAAACAAACGATACAAGATCTTTTATTAATACTCCATTGATATGAGGGGAGTCATTTGTCTACCAAAGAGAGTAACAAACGGTGGGATTCTTCATGAAGGTATGAGGAATCATTACATGCATGCATAGCATCATGATGGAAAGAATTTATTAACAACAGAGGGTTATAACGAAAGGAGATTGTTATTGATTAAAGGTCGATTTCAAGTTATGAGAGTTTCAGAATTACTAGAAAATACGTCATCACTAATCAGAACTTTTTGGTTTAGTGGGTACAACTTTCTATTCAGGGGAATTGGGTGAAGATACATCGTTTAAGATGTATTGTATCGAGAAATCATGAGCGTCAGGAAATAAAGAATTTGGAAATATCTGGTATTGAGGAATCTGAAGTATACGGTAACGGAGAATTTGGCTCAACATTCTTCCACGGCATCTCTTGGCTTGAACTTTGTCCAACTTCGAATGCTGCTTGACCACCAATCAAATCTTCATATGATTCGGTAGCTTTCCCGAGTTTTTGATGTAAAGGTGAACAAACAGGTGACGATGGAAGTGATCTCTGAGTGAGTTCTGTATCAGGCTGGGGTTGTGATATTTGTACGTAAGGGCCTTCAGTATTCGGAGAATTTTGATTGATAGGGGATGTATTAGTATTACGGAGAGTAGTTTTGACATTCACGGGAGTTTCTGAAGACATGTTATTGTAGTAACCGAGAATAGTATTTTATGAGGATTTTTTATGTTAAAGATGTAACAGTACAGATGAAATAAATATTGTATAAGAGTAACTATTAAGCATATAAAATAATCTTAACAGATAATGTATTGAGCACGGCAATCTGCAGACACGGAGGGCATAAAATGGTATGGTGTAAAATCATTATTTTGAAAGTGTAGTTATAGTTTAATGTTTGAAAACATTTAATTCTCTATAACTCTAGCTCTGATGCCAATCTGTAACACCCCCAAATTTATGTTTGTAGCAGCGGAAAAGTAAGTTGGGTGTTACGGGGAGGATCGAAGTTATAATCTCATAAAACGGCTTAAAAGAAGCGTTTTGAAAGTTATTTGTTATTCAAAATAATATTTTTGATAAAAGATGAACCATTTGATTTAGAATCTTATTAAAAGATATAAAGGCTTGAAGAATGACATATTTGATTTTTACACCATTTTAATTTATCAGAGTAATAAATGCTCGCTCCGCGTCTTGTCCTGCTCCGTTAAATTACCTGAGATACACATGCTTAAAAGTGTCAACACAAAGGTTGGTGAGTTCATAGAGTTTTATGGAAAACCATTTATTTCAATAGATTTCAGGAATATTTAGTAATAATTGTAATAAATACAAACACTGATAGAACAAGTATTGAGTAATGTTGATTATAATCACAGATAAATCATATAGATATTCAATCAAAATCAAGTATTGGATCAAAATCCTAAAATGAGGTGGAAGCTCATGATACTAATGTAGTGAGATATATCATTCAAATATGGTCAAAACCTATACAGCTGTATCTAAATATATGTTGAAAACATACATTTCCTTATGGATATTGCACCAAGCCTCATGACACGCAAAACGTTAACAAAAGAGGTGATTTATCAACTCAATGATAAATTTTGCCCTCTTATAATAGGTGATTTGCCAATTCATATTTTTATTCAAATATAGTGAATCACGACTAATACGACTAACCATATGCATATGGCATTCCGTCAAGTATTAGTGGGATAGGAGGTCAATCCTTAACAGGTTTCTATATTCGCGCTCACATACAAGTGATTAATGGCTCATGATTGAGGGACTTTATGGCGATGAAGGTAACTTAGGCAATATCAAGGTAATAATGTAACTAGAGTATTTATTCTCTTCCTAGCAATTATTTCTGTTGAACATAGAAATATCATATAGAGATAATGGAATCATTTAGGATGTTATAGTATAGTCAAGTATCATGCCACAATAATCAAACTGGAAACATTATCATCTGAGTATCAGTATTTCAGTTAAGTAATTCACCAGTAACATACATATATATATATATATATATATATATATATATATATATATATATATATATATATATATATATATATATATATATATATCACATGCCACAATAATCAAATTGGAAACATTATCATCTGAGTATCAGTATTTCAGTTAAGTATTTCGCCAATAACATATATATATCACATCTTAAGTCATAAACTTCATCAGGTAACTATTAATAAGGAAATTGATTTGAATCATGTAATTTATTCATATACTTATAAAATTATCAAAGTATATGTACGCATGTATCTCCCCCAATGAGTTAAAAACAAGTATTGGAAATGGGGCTATGACTCACCTTGATTGATACGGGAATGATGAAAAGTAAAGTCGGATGAGATTATGAGAATGATTATGGAAACGTCTTTAATACGGAACCTGATAAATAAATTTATCTGAGAATTTAACCAAATACTATTTGGTAAATGAATAACGATTAATTGTTATTATGAAAAGATGATATGCGAATGAAATTCTTATGTTTATAATAGTATAACAAGATCTAAAGTTTTCCCTTTTTAACCATGATGATAATAGTACGTAAAGATAATTAGTTAAAATATCGTTATATATATTATTAACGTAAAAATAACTAATATATAAATAAAATGTAATGAAAATGCATATGACGTGATGGGGTGACGTAAAATAGAAAATAAAATAAGAATGTCAAATATAATATGTTGGTCCTTGTCCTTTTTCCAGTTTTACACTTTTTAGTCTAACGGTGTTAGCGTTACACCGTTAGTCCTTTTTATATATAATTTACATTTATAGTCCACTAATTGTCCAAAATAACTTATTGGTCCTGGAATATGATAATATATCAAATTATATCCTATATATTCTGTTTTTACAGTTTCAGTCCTTACTTTTAACAATTTGACAGTTTTAGTCCTCCTAAGTGTCGTCGCGTTACATTTTTAGTCCAAACGTGTAAGAAAAAGTGGAAAAAATTATATGAAAATTTCCGTAGCTTAATTAAGTTTATTAAAGCTTATTTCAACTGCTTATTTGATAAAAGATCTTATTTCTATATAAATGGGCCGTTAATGTACACTAACAAGGCCCGTTTAAGAAATTTAGAGGCGAGGGCATGAAAATAGTTTTGGGCTTGGACTTGGGCTGTTTTTGTGATTCTAAAAATATATCATATGGGTCCAGTGGGCTGGTAAAACGCTATCTCTTATTGGGCTTGGAATAAGCCCAACCGAAAAATAATAAGTTTTTAAATGAAAATGACATTTTAAAACCTTGTAACTGTCGATCAAATTGAGTAAATTTAAGTGTCGAAACGTCAGTATTTTTACAAGTTGTCTATACAAAAATGATAGCTAGCTAGGTGGTCTATTAGAGTGTGTAAAAATATAGGTATGTTGTTAAGTCGAATTGAGTTTTAAATGGTCCTTTTGGTCACGACCTGGAACAGTTTTCTGAGTCAAAAAGACTTAGAAAAATTCTAAGTTTTTCAGGTTTATCTCTTTTGGGTCGATTCACTTTAGTCATTTTAGAGGGTCGAGACGTGATTATTTTTACAAGTTATCTATATGAAAGTTGTAGCTAGTCATGGCGTCTATGAGTTCATGTAAAAGTATAGATGGGTCGTTAAATGAATTTGAGTTTTACAAGGCCATTTTAGTCGCTACTT
Source organism: Artemisia argyi (assembly GCA_030686995.1). Lineage (NCBI taxonomy): Eukaryota > Viridiplantae > Streptophyta > Magnoliopsida > Asterales > Asteraceae > Artemisia > Artemisia argyi. Next base: position 73,286,984 of record CM060700.1, on the reverse strand, counting down.
GAAACAGTTTTTACTAGTAACACTTAGTTAAATTTTCTAAGTTTTCACTATATATACTTTTTACGTATAGTACGAATTGAGTTCTATGGATGCATGTAACGATAATATAAATGTGAAGTAAGTGTGTATCGTGATTCCTAGGCCTTCCACAAGGGAGGCAATCACGTTTTTGTGTTCTATTTGTTAACATGTGATACGTAAAAATAAATAGAAACTATATACGTTCGAAAACAATAAATATGTGATGCATGGTGAATTATATACGTATAAAATGAACTCGAAATGATATGAAATGACTTACAACACCTCTAGGGTGGTAGAGAGTCGAGAGTGATGAAGAAAAACACAAGAAAATCTCTCGTTCGTTTATGAAACACATGTAAAGATTTATATATATATATATATATATATATATATATATATATATATATATATATATATATATATATATATATATATATATATATATATATATATATATATATAATCCGACACCACTTGTTTGCTTCCAAATGAACATGCGACTCACTTCTGGTCTTTCAAGGATGAATTTATGAGCGAATAAGAGTTGAGAGAATGAAAGGTGGTGAACTAGGGAGAGTTATATACTAAATATATATAATATGTATGGACTCTAATATAGAGGAGACAAGTTATACTAGCTATGTCAGTGAATGAAAGACCTTATGGAATGAATCTCAATTATTTTATCAATATAGAAGTGAGTGTGAGAGCTAGAATTAAAGTGTTTGTCTTGGTGACTAATATATATGTCGACACGTACATATATACATACACGATTTGGAAAATAGTGTAGAACTTGATCCATAGATGATGAAACTCAATATTAAATCATGAAACGATGCTTGAAATATTATTAGAATCATTTACAAACAAACCGGGATTAAAACGGTTGACTTTTGAATTATTTATATGTCGAATGGGTTATTTTTGGAGCGAACACTTTGCCTTTCGGAAATGTATCAAACGTTCGTTTTAGAAGCTAATATTTGGCGTCCTACTTCTTTGGCGGGTAGACAATTAGGAGGTACAAAAATATGTATACGTTGTGTTTAGAAATTGAAAGAAAAACGGGGCGTTTGGAGGGGGTCTGCTCGATTGGAAACTGAAAATAAAAGAAAGTTGGGCCCTTGGTGTGGGCTGGTGAACAGTACGCAGAAAAAGGAGTTGGGCTGAAATATTATTAAGGGCCTGTTTGGTTGTAATTAGTTTTAATTAGGATTAGTAACTTTTTAATATTTTGTTAAACGTGTTGAGAACTTGTTTCGTCGTTTGGTGAATTCTGTGATATCGTAATCGTGGCTATTTAATATAATAAGAAAATTTCAAATTTTCCGGTAAAAATAATGACAAAGAAATATATATATAATTAACCGTTGTTAACTATATGGATTTTTGCGAGGTTTACATCATAATCCAGAAGTACATGCAATAATCGTTTGAGGAGCCATGTCACTTTAGTTCGTAAACCCAGCAAATTCGTCAAAGCGAAATATCCACATGGTACTCCTCACATGAAGCTCCCTACTATTGTGTTATGCTTCTAACTTTAGTTAGGTTATATATATATATATATATATATATATATATATATATATATATATATATATATATATATATATATATATATATATATATATATAAATATATATGTATATATATTAAATCTTTTTAAAAGAAATAATAGATCTATTAAAAACAGTACAACTGAGGAATATGAAATTCCCAGAAATTTAGATCTTTTAAATAAGTGGACAATTCCTAAAGTCTAACCAAAAGTTTTATATGAAATTGGAACATTTGAAGAATTAGGATTCGTTCAGTCAGTAAAAACTACTGAAGAAACAATAACTCTTGATAATAATGAAATAGTTTTAAAATTATTAAATGAAAAAGATCTTCAGAAATATCGTCAAAATTATAATTACTTACATATAGGATTAATACAAGTTGCATTCAAACCCTTAACTTTACAAGGGTTACCAGAAAGTTTTTTAGCTGTATTAAGAGATGGCCGCAATAGAAATTGGCAGCAATCTTTGATTGGAATTATCCAATCTAGCCTGGCTCATGGTCCAGTCTATTTTAATGTTTATCCTAATTTACAATTATCTTTATCTGATGTTAATATACTTGAAAGTTTAACTTTAAATGTTAAAACTCATGGTTATGATTATATGCCTGGTTCTGAATTAATATGTATTTGTTATAGAATCTATTTCAAACTTCTTACTACTATGAATCATAAATGTAAAAGGTTTAGTAAAAATAATGAAACCATTTTAATAGAAAGTAATTTAGATATGTCTAAAATATCTACACGAAAAATTATAAAATGGAATGAAATTGAATTTCTTGAAAATTGGCTTTTGGAAGGAGTTATACCTCCTCAACCAAAAATTAATAGTAATCTTACTAATGTTTTGCAAACTTCTGATGGAACTGTTAAAATAAAGTTTGAACCAGAAGATTTGGATAATGCTAATGCTTTAATAAGAAGAACAAGGTCTAATAGATCTGTATTTTCCAGTCATCTAGATTATGAGGTTAATATACCTTCCACAACTAGGGCATCCACTTCTCAAATAAGAGAGGAAAGTTTTCCACAAAAAATTGAAAATTTGACTATTAGAAATAATATTGTTCAAGGAAATTATAATGATGAGGATAATATTACTCCTTCTGAAATGAATTTTTCTTGTTAAATGAATAATAAAGAAAAAATTGATTTTTCTCCTGGTTCTTCAACCAGAATAATTATTTCCCAAGAATTTAAGTTACCCAAATGGGAACCTTTTAGAAAATGGTTTTTTGAAAATTATTCAAAAGAAGATCTTAAGAATATGCAAGAAAAATTTTATAATCATTTATCACAAGTTAATAAAACTATTTATTTTATTCCATGGTTTATTAATAATTATATAATTGATTACATATCAGTTCTGGAAAGAGATTATAAATTAATAAATTGTCAAAGTTCTAAACAAGTTTTCCCTCCACAACAACCTTTTATGATAAATAAAGAAGATGTTCATATGCATTTTTCAGCCTTTCAAAAATTATTTGAAAATGAAACTATATCTATTACTACTGGTCATGTTAATCAGTTAATACAACAACAAAACTTTTCTAGTATTTATTTAATAGTTTTGGGAGAACAAATATTTTCTATTCATAATAGAGTTGAAACTCTTATAAATCAAATAAATCAGTTAAAAAATGAAAAACAAAAAACAATTAAAGATAATAATGAAGCTAGTTGTTCACATGCAATTGCTAGTATTCAACCACCTCCTGAAGTCAAAGATTTTAAATTAAAATCAAATTTAAAATTACAAAAGATAATAGAAAATCAAATAAAAGAACTAAAATTGAATAATATTGATAATAATTTATCTGATGAAGAATATAATATCAATAAAATGGAAGGATATAATAGCAAATATGCTAGTAAACCTTCTCAAAAATTATATTATTATCCTAGACCTACTCCTCAAGATGTCCTTCATGAAGAACAGGAGTATGTTATTAATAATAGTTATAGTGGCAAAAATATTTATGAATGGAATATTGATGGTTATACAGAAAGACAAATTTATAATTTAGTACATCGTATGATGATGTACTCTACTATTGCTAAAAATAATGGTAATAATGATAAAACTGTTGCAAATATGATTGTAGCAGGTTTTACAGGTCAATTAAAAGGATGGTGGGATAATTATCTTAAAATTCAAGATAAACAAACAATTCTTAATACAGTAAAAACAGAAGATGGTGTTGAAAAGCCTAATGCAGTTTATACATTAATTATTAATATAATTGAACATTTTACTGGAAGATGGTCTGATAATTCAGAAAATATTAGAACTCTTCTCAATGGATTAAAATGTTCCACTTTAACTTCTTTTAGGTGGTATAAGGATACTTTCCTTAGTAGAGTTATGGAACTTCCTGACTCTAATACTACCCATTGGAAGTCAAAATTTATAGATGGTTTACCTAATCTATTTGCCGAAAGGGTAAGGAATACCCTAAGAAAAGATGAAGCAACCATCAATTATAATAATTTTACTTATGGTAAGTTAATAGGAACTTGTATCCAAGAAGGTTTGGCTTTATGTAATGAAATAAAGTTAAATCAGCAAATTAAAACTCAAAATATTAAGGAGAGAAAACAATTAGGCCATTTTTGTGATCAATTTGGAATGGCCTGTTCAACTCCTATTGACAAAAAGTTTTATAATTCTTCAAAGGAAAAAGAGTTTATAAAAAATAAAAATTTTTATAAAAATCCTTCTAAATTGGAAAAAAGAATGGAAAAAAGACAAATGAGAAAACAATTCCGAAATAATAAACCAACTATTACTTGTTATAAATGTGGAAAAGTTGGTCATTTTGCAAATAAATGCAGGGTAAAAAAGAAAATTAATAATCTTAATATTGATGAAGAAATTAAAGATAGTTTAAAGAAAATTCTTTTAAATTCAGAATCAGAAAATGAAAACTCTTCTGATGATTCAGAAAATTCAGATTCTGAAATAAATTGTAATTGTTTAAAAGAAGAAGATTTTGTTTCAGAAAATGATTATTCTGAAGAATCTGATAATCCAGATATGGAGATTGATAAAATTCAAGCTCAATTTGAAGATTTAAAAATAAATGTTTTAAACAGTGAGACATTAGATCTTTTGAAATTGATAAAAGATGATGAGATAAGAAATAAGATTATTGAACAATTTTCTAGACCTAATAATGAAAAGGTTCAAGATGATACTCCATATTCTATGGTGAAAGTAAATAAAATGCTTAAACAAAGACAAAAAATTGATACTCCTGTTACACTTAATAATTTATTAGAAGAAGTTAATAATCTTAAAAAAGAAATTAATGATTTAAAAAATAAGAATAAAATCTTTAATAATAGAATATCTAGTTTGGGAAAAGGAAAATCTTTGGTTGAAGTTAATAAAAATGATGAAAAAGAGGATTTTCTTCAAACTTTAGAAATGATAACATCCCAAAAATGGTGGGTAAAAGTAATTTTACTTATTAATAATACAGAAATCAAAGAATTTACTGCTCTTATTGATAGTGGAGCAGATTTAAATTGTGTTAAAGAAGGATTAATTCCTACAAAATATTTTGTTAAAACTTCACACTCTGTTGGTACTGTGAGTGGTGAAAAAATACATATTAATTATAAATTACAAAATGCAAAAAATTGTAAAAATAATGTTTGCATACCTACGAATTTTATATAATTCAAAAATATGACTAATCAAATTATTTTGGGAAATCCTTTTATAAACAAAATATTTCCTCTTCAAAAAGTTGATAAAAATGGAATTACTGGTACGTTTAATGGTAAAAGTATAACATTTGAGTTTATAACTCAACCTGTTACCAGAATGCTTTCAGAATTAAGAGATCAAATTATGATGAAAAATAAACAAATATGTTTTCTTAAAGATGAAATAAATATGTGGACTATTGAAGAAAAATTAGAAAATCCTAAATTAAAGGAAAAAATACAAATGATTGTAAATAAATTCTCTTTAAAAATTTGTAATGATCATCCAAATGCTTTTTGGAATAGGAAAAAACATATTGTTAGTATTCCATGTGAAGAAGGATTTTCTGAAAATAATATTCCTACTAAAGCTAGACCTGGTCAAATGAAACCTGAATTATTAGATTTATGTAAAAAAGAAATAGCTTCTTTGTTACAAAAAGGATTAATAAAACCTTCAAAATCTCAATGGTCTTGCACTGCTTTTTATGTTAATAAGCATTCAGAACAAGAAAGAGGGGTTCCTAGATTAGTTATAAATTATAAACCCCTAAATAAAGTTTTAAAATGGATTAGATACCCTATTCCTAATAAAAAGGATCTTTTAGATAGACTTTATAATGCAATTATATTTTCAAAATTTGATTTAAAGTCAGGGTACTGGCAAATCCAAATTAATGAAGAAGACAGATACAAAACTGCTTTTAATGTCCCCTTTGGACAATATGAATGGAATGTTATGCCAATTGGTCTTAAAAATGCACCCTCTGAATTTCAAAAAATTATGAATGATATTTTTAATCCATTTAGTGATTTTATAATTGTTTATATTGATGATATTTTAGTATTTTCAAAAAATATAGAATCCCATTTTAAACATCTAGATATATTTGAAAAAATTATTATTAATAATGGTCTAGTTATTTCAAAACCAAAAATGATGATTTTTCAAACAAAAGTCAGATTTTTGGGCCATAATATAGAAAATGGACAAATTATTCCTATTAATAGAAGTATTAAGTTTGCATCTAAATTTCCAGATATTATATTAGATAAAACTCAATTACAAAGGTTTTTGGGAAGTTTAAATTATATTTCAGCCTTTTATAAAGATTTAGCTAAAGACACAGCTATTTTATATGAAAGATTGAAAAAGATTCCTTCACCTTGGACTGAAAAACATACTCAGGCAGTCCAGAGAATTAAAACAAAAGTTTCTAGTCTTCCTTGCTTATCCTTAGCAAACCCAAATTGGGAAAAAATCATAGAAACTAATGCTTCGGATATTGGGTATGGTGGAATTTTAAAACAAATAAATCCAGAAAATAAACAAGAAATTTTAGTGAGATTTCATTCTGGAAAATGGAATAATGCCCAGAAGAATTATGCTACTGTGGCAAAAGAAATTCTTTCTATAATAAAATGTGTTTTAAAGTTCCAAGAAGATTTATATAACCAACACTTTATAATTAAAACAGATTGTCAAGCACCTAAGTTTATGTTTAATAAAGATTTTAAACATGACGTTTCTAAGCAAATGTATGCTAGATGGCAAGCTCAATTAGCTCCATTTGATTTTACAATAGAATATAAAAAAGGGAAAGATAATATTCTTCCTGATTTTTTAACTCGTGAATTTTTACAGTCATGATTCCTCGAGGAAGAGGAGGAAGAGGTAGCCACCTTTATAGGGGTGGAAGAACAGGAGGAGCCAACAATATATTGGTTCAACATGGAAATAACAGGCTAATAGCCAGTAACATTGCTGAATCAGCATCTTCATCAACAATTCCAGGTCCAAATGATCCATTATATGGAGAATTTTTGGAATTCATAAAAAATAAAAAAGGAAATATTCCTTCTTATGCCAATGCTCTTGTTAAAGAAGATAATGAAGATTCTCATGAATATTGCCAGTCTCCAAATAAGGAGAGAATTATATTTCTTGATATTCAAGAAATATAATTCTCTCCTTATTTGGAGACTGGCAATATTCATGAGAATCTTCATTATCTTCTTTAACAAGAGCATTGGCATAAGAAGGAATATTTCCTTTTTTATTTTTTATGAATTCCAAAAATTCTCCATATAATGGATCATTTGGACCTGGAATTGTTGATGAAGATGCTGATTCAGCAATGTTACTGGCTATTAGCCTGTTATTTCCATGTTGAACCAATATATTGTTGGCTCCTCCTGTTCTTCCACCCCTATAAAGGTGGCTACCTCTTCCTCCTCTTCCTCGAGGAATCATGACTGTAAAAATTCACGAGTTAAAAAATCAGGAAGAATATTATCTTTCCCTTTTTTATATTCTATTGTAAAATCAAATGGAGCTAATTGAGCTTGCCATCTAGCATACATTTGCTTAGAAACGTCATGTTTAAAATCTTTATTAAACATAAACTTAGCTGCTTGACAATCTGTTTTAATTATAAAGTGTTGGTTATATAAATCTTCTTGGAACTTTAAAACACATTTTATTATAGAAAGAATTTCTTTTGCCACAGTAGCATAATTCTTCTGGGCATTATTCCATTTTCCAGAATGAAATCTCACTAAAATTTCTTGTTTATTTTCTGGATTTATTTGTTTTAAAATTCCACCATACCCAATATCCGAAGCATCAGTTTCTATGATTTTTTCCCAATTTGGGTTTGCTAAGGATAAGCAAGGAAGACTAGAAACTTTTGTTTTAATTCTCTGGACTGCCTGAGTATGTTTTTTAGTCCAAGGTGAAGGAATCTTTTTCAATCTTTCATATAAAATAGCTGTGTCTTTAGCTAAATCTTTATAAAAGGCTGAAATATAATTTAAACTTCCCAAAAACCTTTGTAATTGAGTTTTATCTAATATAATATCTGGAAATTTAGATGCAAACTCAATACTTCTATTAATAGGAATAATTTGTCCCTTTTCTATATTATGGCCCAAAAATCTGACTTTTGTTTGAAAAATCATCATTTTTGGTTTTGAAATAACTAGACCATTATTAATAATAATTTTTTCAAATATATCTAAATGTTTAAAATGGGATTCTATATTTTTTGAAAATACTAAAATATCATCAATATAAACAATTATAAAATCACTAAATGGATTAAAAATATCATTCATAATTTTTTGAAATTCAGATGGTGCATTTTTAAGACCAAATGGCATAACATTCCATTCATATTGTCCAAAGGGGACATTAAAAGCAGTTTTGTATCTGTCTTCTTCATTAATTTGGATTTGCCAGTACCCTGACTTTAAATCAAATTTTGAAAATATAATTGCATTATAAAGTCTATCTAAAAGATCCTTTTTATTAGGAATAGGGTATCTAATCCATTTTAAAACTTTATTTAGGGGTTTATAATTTATAACTAATCTAGGAACCCCTCTTTCTTGTTCTGAATGCTTATTAACATAAAAAGCAGTACAAGACCATTGAGATTTTGAAGGTTTTATTAATCCTTTTTGTAATAAAGAAGCTATTTCTTTTTTACATAAATCTAATAATTCAGGTTTCATTTGACCAGGTCTAGCTTTAGTAGGAATATTACTCTCAGAAAATCCTTCTTCATATGGAAGACTAACAATATGTTTTTTTCTATTCCAAAAAGCATTTGGATGATCATTACAAATTTTTAAAGAGAATTTATTTACAATCATTTGTATTTTTTGCTTTAATTTAGGATTTTCTAGTTTTTCTTCAATAGTCCACATATTTATTTCATCTTTAAGAAAACATATTTGTTTATTTTTCATCATAATTTGATCTCTTAATTCTGAAAGCATTCTGGTAACAGGTTGAGTTATAAACTCAAATGTTATATTTTTACCATTAAACGTACCAGTAATTCCATTTTTATCAACTTTTTGAAGAGGAAATATTTTGTTTATAAAAGGATTTCTCAAAATAATTTGATTAGTCATATTTTTTACTAATATAAAATTCGTAGGTATGCAAACATTATTTTTACAAATTTTTGCATTTTGTAATTTATAATTAATATGTATTTTTTCACCACTCACAGTACCAACTGAGTGTGAAGTTTTAACAAAATATTTTGTAGGAATTAATCCTTCTTTAACACAATTTAAATCTGCTCCACTTTCAATAAGAGCAGTAAATTCTTTGATTTCAGTATTATTAATAAGTAAAATTACTTTTACCCACCATTTTTGGGATGTTATCATTTCTAAAGTTTGAAGAAAATCCTCTTTTTCAATAATTTCATCATTTTTATTAATTTCAACCAAAGATTTTCCTTTTTCCAAATTAGATATTCTATTATTAAAGATTTTATTCTTATTTTTTAAATCATTAATTTCTTTTTTAAGATTATTAACTTCTTCTAATAAATTATTAAGTGTAACAGGAGTATCAATTTTTTGTCTTTGTTTAAGCATTTTATTTACTTCCACCATAGAATATGGAGTATCATCTTGAACTTTTTCATTATTAGGTCTAGAAAATTGTTCAATAATTTTATTTCTTATATCATCATCTTTTATTAATTTCAAAAGATCTAATGTTTCACTGGTTAAAACATTTATTTTTAAATCTTCAAATTGAGCCTGAATTTTATCAATCTCCATGTCTGGATTATTAGATTCTTCAGAATAATCATTTTCTGAAACAAAATCTTCTTCTTTTAAACAATTACAATTCATTTCAGAATCTGAATCTGAATTTTCTGAGTCATCAGAAGAGTTTTCCTTTTCTGATTCTGAATTTAAAAGAATTTTCTTTAAACTATCTTTAATTTCTTCATCAATATTAAGATTATTAATTTTCTTTTTTACCCTGCATTTATTTGCAAAATGACCAATTTTTCCACATTTATAACAAGTAATAGTTGATTTATTATTTCGGGATTATTTTCTCATTTGTCTTTTTTCCATTCTTTTTTCCAATTTAGAAGGATTTTTATAAAAATTTTTATTTTTTATAAACTCTTTTCCCTTTGAAGATTTATAAAACTTTTTGTCAATAGGTGTTGAACAGGCCATTCCAAATTGATCACAAAAATGGCCTAATTGTTTTCTCTCATTAATATTTTGAGTTTTAATTTGCTGATTTAACTTTATTTCGTTACGTAAAGCCAAACCTTCTTGGATACAAGTTCCTATTAACTTACCATAAGTAAAATTATCATAATTGATGGTTGCTTCATCTTTTCTTAGGGTATTTCTTACCCTTTCAGCAAATAGATTAGGTAAACCATCTATAAATTTTGACTTCCAATGGGTAGTATTAGAGTCAGGAAGTTCCATTACTCTACTAAGGAAAGTATCCTTATACCACCTAAAAGAAGTTAAAGTGGAACATTTTAATCCATTGAGAAGAGTTCTAATATTTTCTGAATTATCAGACCATCTTCCAGTAAAATGTTCAATTATATTAACAATTAATGTATAAACTGCATTAGGCTTTTCAACACCATCTTCTGTTTTTACTGTATTAAGAATTGTTTGTTTATCTTGAATTTTAAGATAATTATCCCACCATCCTTTTAATTGACCTGTAAAACCTGCTACAATCATATTTGCAACAGTTTTATCATTATTACCATTATTTTTAGCAATAGTAGAGTACATCATCATACGATGTACTAAATTATAAATTTGTCTTTCTGTATAACCATCAATATTCCATTCATAAATATTTTTGCCACTATAACTATTATTAATAACATACTCCTGTTCTTCATGAAGGACATCTTGAGGAGTAGGTCTAGGGTAATAATATAATTTTTGAGAAGGTTTACTAGCATATTTGCTATTATATCCTTCCATTTTATTGATATTATATTCTTCATCAGATAAATTATTATCAATATTATTCAATTTTAGTTCTTTTATTTGATTTTCTATTATCTTTTGTAATTCTAAATTTGATTTTAATTTAAAATCTTTGACTTAAGGAGGTGGTTGAATACTAGCAAGTGCATGTGAACAACTAGCTTCATTATTATCTTTAATTGTTTTTTGTTTTTCATTTTTTAACTGATTTATTTGATTTATAAGAGTTTCAACTCTATTATGAATAGAAAATATTTGTTCTCCCAAAACTATTAAATAAATACTAGAAAAGTTTTGTTGTTGTATTAACTGATTAACATGACCAGTAGTAATAGATATAGTTTCATTTTCAAATAATTTTTGAAAGGCTGAAAAATGCATATGAACATCTTCTTTATTTATCATAAAAGGTTGTTGTGGAGGGAAAACTTGTTTAGAACTTTGACCATTTATTAATTTATAATCTCTTTCCAGAACTGATATGTAATCAATTATATAATTATTAATAAACCATGGAATAAAATAAATAGTTTTATTAACTTGTGATAAATGATTATAAAATTTTTCTTGCATATTCTTAAGATCTTCTTTTGAATAATTTTCAAAAAACCATTTTCTAAAAGGTTCCCATTTGGGTAACTTAAATTCTTGGGAAATAATCATTCTGGTTGAAGAACCAGGAGAAAAATCAATTTTTTCTTTATTATTCATTTAACAAGAAAAATTCATTTCAGAAGGAGTAATATTATCCTCATCATTATAATTTCCTTGAACAATATTATTTCTAATAGTCAAATTTTCAATTTTTTGTGGAAAACTTTCCTCTCTTATTTGAGAAGTGGATGCCCTAGCTGTGGAAGGTATATTAACTTCATAATCTAGATGACTAGAAAATACAGATCTATTAGACCTTGTTCTTCTTATTAAAGCATTAGCATTATCCAAATCTTCTGGTTCAAAATTTATTTTAACAGTTCCATCAGAAGTTTGCAAAACATTAGTAAGATTACTATTAATTTTTGGTTGAGGAGGTATAACTCCTTCCAAAAGCCAATTTTCAGGAAATTCAATTTCATTCCATTTTATAATTTTTCGTGTAGATATTTTAGACATATCTAAATTACTTTCTATTAAAATGGTTTCATTATTTTTACTAAACCTTTTACATTTAGGTTTCATAGTAGTAAGAGGTTTGAAATAGATTCTATAACAAATACATATTAATTCAGAACCAGGCATATAATCATAACCATGAGTTTTAACATTTAAAGTTAAACTTTCAAGTATATTAACATCAGATAAAGATAATTGTAAATTAGGATAAACATTAAAATAGACTGGACCATGAGCCAGGCTAGATTGGATAATTCCAATCAAAGATTGCTGCCAATTTCTATTGCGGCCATCTCTTAATACAGCTAAAAAACTTTCTGGTAACCCTTGTAAAGTTAAGGGTTTGAATGCAACTTGTATTAATCCTATATGTAAGTAATTATAATTTTGACGATATTTCTGAAGATCTTTTTCATTTAATAATTTTAAAACCATTTCATTATTATTAAGAGTTATTGTTTCTTCAGTAGTTTTTACTGACTGAACGAATCCTAATTCTTCAAATGTTCCAATTTCATATAAAACTTTTGGTTGGACTTTAGGAATTGTCCACTTATTTAAAAGATCTAAATTTCTGGGAATTTCATATTCCTCAGTCGTACTGTTTTTAATAGATCTATTATTTCTTTTAAAAAGATTTAACATTTAATTTAGATTATGTTGAATAACTTTAAACAAACATATTCCATTGTCCATGATATGTATGTATATATATATATGTATGTATATATATATATATATATATATATATATATATATATATATATATATATATATATATATATATATATATATATATATATATATATATATATATACATATATATATATGTGTATATATTCACTTTATACCCTTATAGTTTATATATTTACTCGATCGTTAGCATGGATCATATTGATATAAATATGTTATTTATTGCAATTTCAACTGGTATCTTATTTTTATACGAGCAGTACTTATCAATTAGTTTAATGGCTTCTCATGATATCAGTTGCCCTAGAAGCTCATGGAATCAACATCCAGCCGCAACTCCACCGCGTTGTAATTTAATTATTTCGTCATATTGGTTCACTGTACCAGTCAACTGCTCAAAAAACAACAATCTAGATGACATACTTTTCTTAGAGATGATAAGGTATTTTGATTTTCACATTAAGGATATTTTTAGCATGATAATTAATAACTAAATCGTTTTATTGTCTAATAAATAGGTGGATGATCTTACCGTATTCTGTGTTGAAATGTGGCATAACGCATCAGTAAGTATGTAACTTTAGAATTTTAAGTTAAAATTTTTACCGATTGCAGTCCACTTTTTCAATTATGTGTAGTTTGTGCCTTGACTTCGTGTATAGTCGACCCATATATTAGTGTTTGGTTAATCAGTGGTAGTCATAGTCGACCTATATATCGAGAGTTTTTATGCATATAGATTCACTTTGGATGGATTTTGACTTGCTACGCATAAAATATGACCCAAATTGACCAACTTGTGAAGGGGCAAAATTACCAACTCTAGATCTGGCATATCAGCACTGTAATTGTACATGTAAATATTAATTATTTTTCAATCATTTTCTGGAACAACAAATATATGTCTATGGCTGAATATTGAAATGCCGTTCAGTATGCATTTAGCTTATATAAAGTACGTAATGTTTTATATCTGCTGCTTTTTCTTTCCGTTGCGTGCTTATGTTTTCAATATGTTGTGGAATTTTCGAGGGGAGACACGATTGTTGTTGCCCCATGATGTCGGCATGGGATCTGCATAAAGCTTGGCCAGAGGGAAGAGTTTAAGGTATGTATTTTCACGTTCATATGCTTATTGAAACCGAAACACTACGTGTTTTGTCCAAATTTTCAGGGTTAGAATTAAGTACAGATTGAAACCGAACTTGATAAAGCATTGCAAATACAGTTTCTTTCTTTATGAGCTTATTACATTTTCCGAGTTCTTTATGAGCTTATTTCGTTTTTTGAGTTCATGATCTCGACTTGATAATCTTATAAGCCCAACAATACGAGCTTATGAACTTTTCAAATTTTACACAAGTTCGTAAGCCCACTTTAAGAACTGGTGTTTGGATTTACTTATTTTGTAAATATAAATGCTTATTTGTGAACCTACATACCTATACACAACCAAACACCCCTGTATCAGTAAGGATCAAACACCCTACACAAATCACTACATTAATACAATATACCCCTCTTCATGATCGCGAACCAAAGAGACAACTTGAATCAATTTATAATAAAAAAACACCCTACGCAACTCACACCCGCATACATTCGGGTAAGAAATATAGATATGGCTAAATGTTCATGTCTTCGTCGGCCTTGCTGCATCCATAACTGCCAACAAATCTATACCATTAGTTTTCTTTTGTATTAGCAAAATCAGTTTTGGCATGTCTTGCTGCAAAATTGATTATTTAGGTTGCTAATAACATGTTGATTTCTCTTTCTGTAAATTTAGTTCTTCCAAATATCATGCTTCATGGTTGCAAAAGATAGCCGTTGGATGGACCAATTAATTTAATGATAAGATTATATTTTTTTAAAGTTTGGTCCTGCTTTCCTGTAATGTTACTAATCACCGACTTGTTGTTGCTTTTAGAGGACAATAAGGTTAGGCTTGGTGTAGTTGTAGCCACGATGAGTTTGGAACTCAGAAGTAGTGGCACCTGTATGTTACATTTTCATTTAACATGTATGTTGCATTTTCATTTAATCTACAATTTTTGCAATGTTTCGTATTAATTGTGTCCTTAACAAGTGAACTTTATTGGTTCTGACGTTTTATTTTCAGGATTTATTTGTCGTCTATACAAAAGATGTACATGTTAGAATGGCGTGTTTAAAGATGCAAAATGCTACCAGCATCTTGAGTGCCCTATATGATCTTTGAAAAGGTATAAAACAAATAATAAACTTCATTTTTTATTTATACATTGCTTTATTATATAATCTACTTACGTTTGCTGCATGTTATACTTATGAATTAAGATTTAGTGGCTGAAATGACAGAGGATTTGTTTGTTCGCTTTGATCATTAGTTTAGGATTGATTATTCGGGAATCGGGACTCTTCAAACCACTTCCTCATGCTAATTATAATGTGCGAATGGCTGCTGTTGATGCTGATGCGTGGGAATTGCACCAGGCTTTACCTCTCAAGGGATCTCGAGAAGCTTACAACCCCCACCAGGCAATGTACCTGATCGATGTTGTATAGTATAATGACAAGTACCGGGGGATTGATCGTTCAGCTAGGAATAGTGTCGCTAGGATTAGAAAACCTAAATACTAGATCTAGAGATGAGGGATGATTCTTTTTGTATTTTTTATATTTTTTAGAAAGCAAGTTAAAATCTCGGGTTTGAAGGATTTGGGCGGAATTAGTTGCTAGTCAACTAACCAAATACTAAAGATGCAATCAAAATAAAATACTAAAAATGAAAGTAAACTATATTAAACTAAGGTTGTGAGCAATATATGGGAGAAATGTGTTTACTTAGATTTCACTACTCCCTAGATATCTTTTACACGTTAATTACTTGTTATAGTTGCGTGGATGACGGATTGTATTCCTTAATACCATTCATGGGGTGGCGTACTTACTTCCCCAATCCTATGAGTGCCTACTTCACTCCTATGTCGAGCCGGCTAAGAAGCTCCTAACATGGGATCATTAGAATTTACTCATGCATTAAATACAACCAATAAAACCTAGTACACATCGGTTCATGTTTCCTAAGATGTTCAAGCATGTTACACAATGGAGATCTGCCAGTTTTCTTAAGCCTAACATTGAAATCATTCATCTAATACAACCATAAACAAGTAATCAACACATAATCAACATCTAGGTTTCATTAGATCTAAGCAAACACAAGATAAATCTAGCCTAGCATGTTGAAATCAAGACAAGCACAAGATATAGACAACCAACACATAGACATATTGATTGAATTAAGAGAAGACTTATCTCAATAGCACATGTAAGGATTCAAGGGTTGAAAACCCTTGAAAAGCTGTAAAATTCGTACAAGGTTCGGCCCTAGGGTTTCTCCACACAAGTCCCTCTTTAATGAATGAAAATTAGAAAACTATATATAGATTTTAGAGGGTGACAGCGTCAAGAACAAATTTCTGACGCCGTCATCTCGCCGCACAATAATTCCTCGGACTGCCTAGATCTGGATCTGACGCCGTCATGTAGTCCCCTTTTGCAGGTCGTCACACAATTAACTCATGACGCTCTTCTTGTGACGCCTTCAGGTTTCTTCTGGGTCGTCATGGTTTTTACTCTTGACGCCGTCAGGATTGCCTTCTTGACGCCGTCATATACTGTTCCCAGCATGGAAAATTAAGTCTTTGGCGTTTTCTTCACTTTTATGCTCCAAAAATGTCCGAATTGCTTCCTTTTCCAGATTTCACACCAAAAGTACCTAAAATCACAAAAGGAACGATTTAGGGTAATATTTGATCAAATAAATTCAATTCCGGGCTTAAATGACCCCCTAAAAGTGGTTCATTTTTCGCCTCATCATATACCCTTACACTTGAGATTTGCTTGTCCTCAAGCAAATGCGCTTTTATTCTAGTCAAAATACAAGTTAGGGGTCATTTAACACTAATATAAAAGTAATTACAACAAATAATCGTTCCACTAAAGACCAATAGACAAGCACGGAGGTCATATACTAGCACCTCACAAATAGTGTTTAGATACTCACATCTCTCGGGTGTAATAAAGTATAAATTACAATATGGAAACGGAAGATATCTCTCACTACCTGTCATAACAAAATAGATTACCATAGGCTTGGGAAAGGATCAAACCTCCACCACATGGCGTAAGCACCTAGGATAAACTATCAAAGAGGTCTTTTAAAGGGGTGTAGGGATATGAAATACATGGTTTTGTTGGATATAGGCAGTCTTTACTGGTGGCGAGTAAACAATCTTGGTTAATTACATGTACAATATGGCGTTGCTAAGCCAAGACTAGACTCGACTTAAGCTAATAACTGAAAAATAACAAAAACATAAAATGAACATAGAATGAAACGGGATGGTAGTCCGTATGTTTTTTCTCTTTTCTTTTTCTTGATTTTTTCAATTTTTTTTTTTTTTTTTTTTTTTTTTTTTTTTTTTTTTTTCATACACTCTTACCCTACCATCCAAAATAATACATCATAGGGAATGAACATTCCCCTTACACTTGAATTTTTACATACTTTACAATAAACTAATCTAATGACTCGAATTAAGAAAATCAAAACACTTGGAGTACTTTTAAGATTAACGCACATGCGGGGGTAATACATGATGTTCTTCCCCATTACTCCATAAAATAAGTACTTTACCCATGAGTCCCAATCGTCCCAAAACAATATGTACAAGGATATGACTCGACTTAGCAACCATGTAATCAATTAGATAATTAACTTAGGGTTTAACAAATAACAATAATGCACTAAAGATGAGTGCATACACGGAAGGGTAAGGCGATTTGGGTGTACATTTAAGTGGGGTGTAACAAATTCTTCCTTTAAGTAAGATGCTTAAAGTTAGAAACGAAAAGATAGGCTCGGAGGGGTGTACTAGGGGTTTCGTGTACTAAAAATGAGTACAACGCTAATGGTGTGGGAAAAATTAATTGACTTAATTAGCCAAGTAATATGACTTAAATGGTCAAGTAATTATGATACGGGTTTAACACAAAGGTGATCCTAATGCCTCTTATCATGTAGTAAATCCTACCACACGAATGTAGTCTCACTAGCGGTCTCGGGATGCATCACTAACGCAAGTTCTAGAATCTAAATGCTACCGGTACACTCATAAGCACTAATAGTAAATGCTTTTCCTATCAAATCTAAAGGCGAACCTCACATATTTGGGTGGAAAATTTTTCTGAATAGTACGGTTTTGTGCTAGTCATACAATCTCCTATCCATGAGATGCTTGCTATGGCTAAAGTTTCACTCCTAAATGTTGTAAAAAAATTTAAATTTGGCGCTAAAATTGCACTAACAAGTATTTCTCATAGTTTTATTACACATCTACTATCAAACAAACAAACTCAAGCGAAAGTGTATCTATAAGGTATCATCATTTTACCCTCCCCTTACACTTAGGATGAACATTGTCCACAATGTTCAAGTAAAGAATGTAAAAGTGAAATAAGTAAAAAGAATGAAATCAAATACTCCCCTGATTCGCTCGGTATGGATAATAAGGTGGCCAGGTTAGATCTTCCTCCAAGAAAATGAACAATCAAAGCTTCCCTTCTAGAAAAATAAATCATCTTCTTGTCATACATAACCTGTAAATCCTGAGAAAACAGACAAGGCAACCTCGCATAAAATCGGCGGCAATCTACATAAGTTACTAAATCCTAGAAAACAAAATAAGATATAATGCTTGTGGAATGATGTTTGCAGATTTCCTGGAGATTATAAAACTGATAATTCAACAAAAACTTTAAGATTCCGTTAGAAAAACAAAACTGGTAAAATATCCAGATTTTTACACGTGACGCCGTCAAGAGCAAACTCGTGACGCCGTCAGAAGTGACCTGCAGAAATTCTTATGTTAAGTTTCCGGAAAATTTATGGAAAAACTTGGTCCTACTTTCTGGAAAATCCTGCAAAACTTCATTATGACTCGATACAAGCATTTGACTCTAACAAATACGAATATACATGTTCATTTAATTATTGTGGAGAATCATGATCGGTTTGTTTCTTAAAAACACATTTGGGGTTTCCCCTTACACTTATCTTTTGCAAAAATACCTTTGGGTGAAGTTAAGACTAGGCCAAACAACAAAGTAAAGTATTTCCACTTTTTAGTTTAGAAACATGATCTACCAACAATAAAAATAAAGCATGCATACGGAAGCAAATAACAAACAAACAAAATAAAATCACACAAAGCATGGGTTGCCTCCCAAGAAGCGCTTTTCTTTATTTATGAGTCTTGTAGCTAGACTCAAGGTCATGGGTTACTACGTGACCTCATCGTTGGTTTCACTCTCTAGGTCGTCTTCTAAGCCAGTTTTGTATTCCGGACCTAGTTGCAAGCATTCTTTGTAGAAAGCAAGCATCCTATTCTTCACATACTCTACTCCTCTATGTCTATCCTCACCATTCCTATAATAAGCCGCTTGCTTGTGTTCCTTTTCTAGATTAGAGAAAAGGCGGTATTGCTCAATTTTGTAGGGCATTTGGTAGGCAATCTCATCATTCTCTTCCTTGAACCTAACTATCCCTAAAGTCGGATCATAACTCATCCTAGTGGCCTCAACGAATGGTTTTCCGAATATTATTTGGCTTAGGCAATCATCTATCACCAGACGAGTGCCTTCTACTATCATAAAATCGATCTCATAAGTGAAATTACCTATAATCACATGCAATCCCTTCACTCTTCCTACAAAATTACTTATCAAATTCTTATTGGGCATCATTCTATAATCAAGTTGTTTCTTCATCACCCAATTGTAATAAGTCCTAGTCATGATGTTTACAGGAGATCTAGGATCGATGTAAGCTTTCCATATATGCGTATGCCCGATGTTGCATGGTATGTTGATGTTAGAGGGGTCTCCCATTTTGATAAGGGGTGTGCCAAGGATATATGGTCTCTCGGGGCTATCGAATAAATCCTTATGGTATTCCCGTTCTTCCTTGGTGGGCAACTTATCAAAGTGATTTTCTATAGTTTCTACTTCCTCTAACTCCTCTCCCTTATTAACCTCAACTTCCCTACTTTCGTCCCTAGTCTCGGTTTCTACTCCAACTTCATCCTTCTCACTTTCTTCTATCTCCTTATCTATTGGCTTAATGGTGACAACATTGACAAAGTGGACATGTTTGGATGATGAGGGGTCCTTAATTTGGATTCCGTTATTGGTGTCCCTAGTGTCCTTCCTAGGTGTAGTTAACGCTTGGTTGTTGAGGGCTTTCAACAAGTTGTCTATCTTGTTGGTCATCTCCGTTTGTTGTTGGTTGAATTCGGTTTCAAACCTAGCTATGCGAGCTTCTTGAGATGCCATGAACTTAGACATCAATCCTTCAAGATTGTTGGTACTACCATATTTGTTAGAAAGATTGTTGTTGAAAGTACGGTTGGAGGGTGGACCGTTTGGTTGGTAACGATTAGGCGGATTGGAAGAATTGGCCGGATTTTGTTTCCACCTAAGGTTTGGGTGATTTTTCCAAGAGGGGTTGTAGGAATCACCGTAAGGGTTTGGCTCGGGTTTGAAAGTGTACCACTTATCTCCCGCTTCGTCGGTACGCGAGGATGCGTAGTCCGCAAAAGCTGTTCCAGGGAGTTCCACACAATCACGAGTGTCATGGGGACCACTACATAATTCGCATGAAGAAATGATTTTGTTCACTTGGCTTGAAGGCTTAGGAGCTTTGTAAGATTTCATGAGAAACTTGACTTGGTCCTCAAGTTCCATGATCCTACGGTCGGGAGTGCTAGAGTTGTTCGAAGGCAAAGATATTGCCTTGACCGTTTTGTTCAAATCACGGGGATCATTCCAACTTTCGTTGTCATACAGAGCAAGATCTTCTATGAGTTCCCATGATTGTTCCGCACTTAGACCACGTAGCTTACCACCGGCCGATTGGTCAATGGCTCGCCTCGTGGAGAGATCGATATGGTCATAAAAGATTTGGACTTGGAGCCAAAGATCTATGCCATGATGAGGGACTTTTCGGAGCAGGTCTTTATATCGAGTCCATGCTTCGTAAAAGGTTTCACCTTGACGTTGTTGGAACATCAAGATGTCATTTCTAAGCTTGGTAGTTCTCCCCGATGGGAAAAATTGAGCAAGGAAACGAGTGGTGAGATCATCCCATGTGGTGATGGATCCCGCGGGTAAACGCTCAAGCCATTGACTAGCTTGATCACGTAGAGAGAATTGGAATAGGCGTAATCGGGTTGTCTCTCTAGTTGCAACATCTATGTCTATGGAATCTACGATTTTAAGGAAGTCCTTGAGATGTTGATTTGGATCTTCGGAACGAAGTTCATGGAATGCACATCCGCTTTGCACCAACCGGAGGGTGTCGGATCGCAAGGGGGTCACATTGGCTCCGGTGAGCTCAATGGTGTTTCGGTAGCCTTGGTGGCTAGGTCGGGAATACTCTCCTAAGGTTCGGGGCCTAAGAGTTTCTAGTGGTGGGTTTTGTTGAGGTGGGATGACGGGTTCAAAGATGTTCCCATCGTCCATGATGTCGGGTGGTGAAAAGTTACGAACAAAAACACAAAGAAATAAGATAGACTAAAGAGAACCTAAAAATAAAAATAAAATCTTACTAGAAAGGAATCTAGCAAGTATACCTAATAAAAAGAGATTCTAACCTAGACAATAACTATTCCCCAGGCTGCGGCGCCAAAAACTTGATGCGTGGGAATTGCACCAGGCTTTACCTCTCAAGGGATCTCGAGAAGCTTACAACCCCCACCAGGCAGTGTACCTGATCGATGTAGTATAGTATAATGACAAGTACCGGGGGATTGATCGTTCAGCTAGGAATAGTGTCGCTAGGATTAGAAAACCTAAATACTAGATCTAGAGATGAGGGATGATTCTTTTTGTATTTTTTATATTTTTTAGAAAGCAAGTTAAAATCTCGGGTTTTAAGGATTTGGGCAGAATTAGTTGCTAGTCAACTAACCTAATACTAAAGATGCAATCAAAATAAAATACTAAAAATGAAAATAAACTATATTAAACTAAGGTTGTAAGCAATATATGGGAGAAATGTGTTTACTTAGATTTCACTACTCCCTAGATATCTTTTACACGTTAATTACTTGTTATAGTTGCGTGGATGACGGATTGTATTCCTTAATACCATTCATGGGGTGGCGTACTTACTTCCCCAATCCTATGAGTGCCTACTTCACTTCTATGTCGAGCCGGCTAAGAAGCTCCTAACATGGGATCATTAGAATTTACTCATGCATTAAATACAACCAATAAAACCTAGTACACATCGGTTCATGTTTCCTAAGACGTTCATGCATGTTACACAATGGAGATCTGCTAGTTTTCTTAAGCCTAACATTGAAATCATTCGTCCAATACAACCATAAACAAGTAATCAACACATAATCAACATCTAGGTTTCATTAGATCTAAGCAAACACAAGATAAATCTAGCCTAGCATGTTGAAATCAAGACAAGCATAAGATATAGACAACCAACACATAGACATATTGATTGAATTAAGAGAAGACTTATCTCAATAGCACATGTAAGGATTCAAGGGTTGAAAACCCTTGAAAAGCTGTAAAATTCGTACAAGGTTCGGCCCTAGGGTTTCTCCACACAAGTCCCTCTTTAATGAATGAAAATTAGAAAACTATATATAGATTTTAGAGGGTGACGGCGTCAAGAACAAATTTCTGACGCCGTCATCTCGCCGCACAATAATTCCTCGGACTGCCTAGATCAGGATCTGACGCCGTCATGTAGTCCCCTTTTGCAGGCCGTCACACAATTAACTCTTGACGCTCTTCTTGTGACGCCTTCAGGTTTCTTCTGGGTCGTCATGGTTTTTACTCTTGACGCCGTCAGGATTGCCTTCTTGACGCCGTCATATACTGTTCCCAACATGGAAAATTAAGTCTTTGGCGTTTTCTTCACTTTTATGCTCCAAAAATATCCGAATTGCTTCCTTTTCCAGATTTCACTCCCAAAGTACCTAAAATCACAAAAGGAACGATTTAGGGTAATATTTGATCAAATAAATTCAATTCCGGGCTTAAATGACCCCCTAAAAGTGGTTCATTTTTCGCCTCATCAGATGCATTAGTTGAAATAAAAACAGCTAATCCAAACACCCCTTTATAATCTGCTCATCAGGTAGCTAATGTTGCTTGGAACATGGGTGAGTAGTATTATACGGCATAAGACATATTCATCGGATGATGGTGATGAACTTTGTTTTTTCTGCACTAATGAACTTTGTTTGCAACTAAGCTCTAACATCTGTTCGACAGGGCAACAGGACGTATGCGGTAACTCTTGGATCAAAACTGGAATGTGTAAGGTATATCTTCTTATGTCTTTAGGCAAAAGGCGCGTATTTGGCTTTGATAGGGGTATCCTGATGATCAGTCTATGTAACTTCAGAAGCTGCAAGACTAGTGCAACCCGAAATTTGTTTCTGAAGTTGTGTCTCTTTAGCATGAAAAGCTTCTCAACCATTTATAAACTTCTCTGTAAGCTCTAATTTTAATCTTGTGCTTCTTGGATTATGTTTCTTTATAGGTAATAAAGGTCGGTCGAGTAACATGTTGTGGTAAAATGGGCAAATTTTAGTATTATCAAAATAGGCATGGTAAACACTTTCTTAGTTTTTAAACAATTTTACAATACGTTGTCTGTCTTTTGACTCCTTTGGTCTACTTGACCCATTCATCATGTTTCTATTTCGCTAGCATTTAACATGTTATAGATGAAGTATATTGCATCCTTGAGTTTCTTATAGCATTTTGTTTTTTGTTTTTATATAATATCTGATAAATTCTTGTGCCTTATAAGCAAGTAGATGGTCATGCTTTTATATAACGAGTGACAATATATTGTTTTTATATAACAGCTGACAACTGACAATGTTACCCAACTGGATCGTGAGACCCGACTGACCTGACAAACATGCACTAACCCGAATGCCCCACGGTCCGTTGTTAATTTCATTGTCTCTCTACTTTCGCTGTAACAACAGGCCGTAAGAAAGGAAACACCCATTTTTGGACATGGACTATTTGTTGGTCAGTATTTTGTTACTGTGACAATCTGTGCCTTGGAAATTTTGTTGTAACACATCCGTAGCAAAATTAACTGCATTTGTGACAATTTTGATCAAATTCTGTTCGTTCCTACATGTTCATAATGGAAGACCCAGACTAAGAGACCCATCAAGGAAATGTGCTAATAGAATTTGATATGTATATTTTAGATAAATGTTTGACAAAAAAAGGATTGCTAAATTGAACAATTGTTACATATTTTTAATGATGCTCTCGAGGGGCTATAATTGGTACACAAGGTGTTGTTGATGGCTGTAGTAGTAGACACGTGAAAGACATGTTATAGCATTGGTACAGTAATTGGTACACAATGTTACCCAACCGATGTATTTATTACTATAACCATTGGTACAGTAATTTGCTAGATAAGAAAATTTTTTCAAGAAAAACCAAAGCAATTGTGAGTGCAGAAGTGGAGTTGATTGCAGAATAGAAGTTTTCATCAGGCCACCAATACATATGGAGTTTCAGGTACTTCTTATGCTCTTTAAATAACTTGATTAAACTTCAGACATCCAATATGTATCAAGTGTTTGTATAATGCTCATTCCGCTCAAAGCAAAGAAGCTTGTCCCCGAAACATTTAAATTATTCATTAAAATTTGTACCATTAGAAATTCATGTGCTTTTATAGGTTCCTATGTTTACAAAATCTGGAGTAAGACTTAGGTTGCTCAAGGTACATTTTTACCACATTATCTGCAGTTCGAGATGTATTCTTTGTCATTTATGGTTAATTTGCTTGCCTTTTTTTTTTAGGTATAGGAGAGTTATGGGAGAAGAGTGGCTACAATACGTTGAGTGGGTCACATATATCAACAAAGAAGGTTCATATGAGATCACTTGGTGAGCTCAAATGGAGTTTTACGGACCTTCTTGATGACATGGTGACCAAAGACTTCAATATACGCAAGAATTCTGAAGTTCTTTATATGTTAGGACCCTTTATATGCTAGAACCTATGATTGGTTATATGTTGGGTGTAAATGATATTTCTTTCACATGATGTATACTTCAATTCATTTACTTATTTTCTAATTCAAAATGTAAGTTATATCCATAGCATGTTGTCTTGATTTACTTATAATAAACATATTTACCGTTACTCATTATTTTGTCAAACAATCTTATGAAGCGAACCCGCCCATCGGGCAGGTCAAAAATTGTCGCAAGTCGGCCTATTTCTACAAAAGCCGGTATTCTCACATGGACAACTATACGTTTAAAGGTTCTTTGTTTTCACAAAGATGTCGAATACACTAACTCTACAACAAATGTTCTGTACAAAGAAATTTTATTTCGCATATGAGTAACCATCATGTAATTAATTTGTTATGGTACTTTTTATTGTTCTTTTTACATATAATACATAATCAATATATGATGGTTTCCCAATTATTTAGTTAAACATATTTGTCGTTGTTCATTATTTATTTTTACATTTAAATAATTTTGAAAAACAATTTATGAAGCGTACCCGCCCATCAGGCGGGTCATGAAGCTAGTAGTTTATATATTTACATTTTCTACCCTAAACTTATAATACTTATATTATTTATATTTATAACTATTTATACTTGACACAATTAGTCCCTAGACTTCTATATTTTTATAAAATGGCATAATTAACCCTTGGACTCATAAGTTTTCTATATTTACCATTTAGACCCTTAACTTTATAATATTTGCATAACTAGTCCTTTTTAATTTATAACTTATTTTAGTTTCTATCCTAAGGTTTTAATACTTTGCAAAATGAGTACTTACACTTATAACTTCTATGAAATGTCAAAAACAGTCCCTAGACTTTATAGTTTCAGGAATTTACAATATATACCCTTATGCATGTAAAGTTTTGCAAAACTAGTCCTAAATGCATGTAAACTATATTTTTATGTAACAACTAAGTTTCCTAGCTTATGTTTAACTACTATTAGCTTATTTAAGTTATCTAAACTAGCTTAGGGCTTATGAAAAGGGCTTATAGCATGTATTTAGGGTTTAGTCTATAATTAGGGTTTTAAAAAGAAAACTAGCAAATGATTATGACCAAGGCTAAGGCAAGGGTTCCTAGGGGATCTAAGGCATTCTATTAATATCCTAAGACTAAAATAAATCTAAAGAAACTAGATTAGAAAGCTTACGTGACTAGGGAAGGTTAACGAGGGTTTTAGGTTTTCTAGGGGATCTCTCGGCCAAAACCACAACTCGACACTACCCAAGCTTCTATACTCGACTTCTAGGGACCTAATACTACTGAATGTATGTGAGGTAAAGAGGAGAATAGGTGTGGAATGAAATGGAGGGAGGAGGGGGTATTTATAGCCCGCGAAGGAGTAGTGAGCAAGAAACGGGCTGCCATGTGTCATGGGGGGGGGGGAGGTCGAGTAAGCAAGGCTAGAGGGGGTTGTGGCAGGTCTAGTGGTGACAAGGAAGAGCTAGGAGGTAGATAGGGGCTGAGGTAGGCCGGTTGTGGTGGTGGGACGCCGAGGGAGGCGATTTGGGCAAGGTGGTGACAAGTAGGTGATGAACCTACTTGTGTGGGTTCTTGTGAGGTGCTAGGGTGCTAGATTAACTAAGTATAGGTGCTAGGGTGCTTGGTTGAGGTGCTTATGTTTAGGTTTTACTAGTTTAGATTAAGTTTAGACCTAGTTTTACTTAGTGAGAGTTTAGGGTTTTACCTAAGGTTTAGTGCCTAGGTTAGGTTCCTAAGAGTGTTTAGTGATTAATCCTAAGTCCTAAGGGGTTTATACTAAGTGATGGTAGTTTATGGGAAAATTTTGGGAAGGTTTGACCTAGTTTTGTGACCTAAATGACCTATTTGTGTTTAGTGAGAGATTAGGGTTTATCCTATGGTTTAGTGCTTAGATTAGTGTCCTATGAGTGCCTAATGACTAATCCTAGGTCCTAAGAGGCTTATACTAAGTGGTGATAACCTATGGTGAAGTTTTGGGATAGTTTAGACCTAATTTTCGGAAGTTATGACCTAGTTATGGTTTTGTGTTTAAGGGACTTGTACCTAAGTTCTAAGGGGTTGTACTTGTGCCAAATGGTCTTAAGGTATCCTAATGTTCCTAAGGTAACTCATACTTAAGCCTTGGACACTTTCAAACTAGTTTAGTTAAGCATATAGGGTTTAGTAAGCACATTTACCTTATTAGTGTTTATTAGGGTTTTGTGATATGTTTAGTGTGTTAGATTGGTAGATTAGTTATTATTGTGTTGTGGTGATCTTATGCTTGACATACCAGGGGTTTATAAGATATGAGTGTTTAGTTATTTGGCTTGTGTGGGTACTGAGCACGTCTAGTGAGTCATGCAAGTAATAAATGCACATAAAAAGCAAAAATTTACCTGTGAAATACCTACTATAGGTATTTGTAATGGGAATGATAGTAATGAGGTTTTGCGGGTTGTTACATTTTCGTCCGCTTTAACAAGTTTCAGTTCGTTTTTACACATTTGCGTATGTTTTTGCATGTTTTCATTCGTTTTCCCACGCCTTCGTCTGTTTTTCATGGTTTCTTTCCGTTTTTGCACGTTTTCGTCCGTTTTTACACATTTCCATCTGTTTTTACACATTTTTGTCTGTTTTTACACATTTCCGTCCATTTTTACACGCTTCCGTTTGTTTTTGCTCATCCGTTTTTGGACGTTTCCATCCGTTTTTACACATTTCTGTCCGTTTTTGCACGTTTTCATCCGTTTTTACACTCTTTGATCCGTTTTTACGCGAATCTGTTTGATTTTACACGTTTCAGTCTTTGTAAAAATGGACGGAAAAGTGTAGAAAGAGACGAAAATGTGCAAAAACAGACAAAAATGTGTAAAAACGGATGCAAACATGTAAAAATGGACAGAAACGTGCAAAAACGGACAAAAACGTGTAAAAACTAACGGAAACGTGTAAAACAGAAAAAAATGTGTAAAAACAAACGGTAACGTGCAAAATCAGATGGAAATGTGTAAAAACGGACGAAAACGTGTAAAAACAGACAGAAACGTGTAAAAACGGACGGAAACGTATAAAAACGGATGAAAACGTGCAAAAACGGATGGAAACGTGTAAAAACGGACCGTAACGTGCAAAAATAGACGGAAACGTGTAAAAATGAACGGAAACGTGTAAAACAGATGAAAACGTGTAAAAACAAACGAAAACGTGCAAAAATGGATGAAAACGTGTAAAAATGGACGAAAACGTGTAAAAACGGACGAAAACATGTAAAAGCGGATGGAAACATGTAAAAACATACGGAAATGTGCAAAAACAGACAAAAACATGTAAAAATTGATGGAAGCGTGCAAAAACGGACGAAAACGTGCAAAATGGATGACAACGTGCAAAAACGGACAAAAACGTATAGAAACGGACGAAATAGTATAAAAACGGAAGAAAATGTATACAAACGTACGAAAACGGATGAAAATGGACAAAACGTGAATCTCCTATGCAAACTCACGGACCAAACATGTAACTTACTAACGAAATTGTTAACGGAAGTTAGAAAAAACCTAAATCGGCCAAAAAAAAAGTCTGATACCGTAAATTAAGAAAAAAAAAGAGTAGTACCTTTAATTGAAATTGGACCTAAGATGGGTACCTTTTTATGCAATTTGCCCTTTTATTATCTTATGAGTTAATACTTAATATGATCATTTATAATTCTTAAAGGCAAATACGTAATCAAGCATACAATAAGTGATAAATTAATAATCATACAAGGTTACCAACAATTAATAAATTGACACAAAACCCAAATGAAAACTGCCTCATATATTTGCCCAGCCTTTTGTTCCAACACAAGCAAGAATAAAGGTCATTGTATGCCAAAACACAAGCCGATCAATCGATTGAGATTGGGTTCAATAGAAGAGGCGATCGATTGATTGACACAAGGCAATCAATCGATTTGTTCTTATTGTATGTAGCCTTAAGGAACCTAATGGCAGCACAAGCTTATAATGAGTTCATAAAAATATTATTTAACTATTAAGGGTATATTGGGAATTCAATGGTGTAAATTAAATTTTAATTAATTTTATAACAAAATAGGTAAATATGGTATATTTGGTGTTTATATTAGGTATATATGTCATTATTGTATTTAGTTGGGTAAATATGTTATTATATGTTTTATATTGGATATATATGGAATTAACACTGTGTTCTCGAGTATCAGTTAAGGAAGAAAATGAAAAGAAACTGAAAAAGTTGTGTTCTTGAGTAATACTTAAGGAAGAAAAGAAAATAAAAAGAAGGAAAAATAGTGTGATTTTATTTGAGTTTTAAAATAAAGTGTTTCCTAAACAAAAAATAGCTAAAAATGTTTAAATTCTAGTTGTGCACACTGACAAACGCTGACACACACCTAATATATAATAACACACACACAAACACAAAGTTGAATGGAGTTAAACGTGTTTCAGAGGTCCCCTTCTTCTTCGTCTTCATTTCTGTGCTCATGTAAACCTAATAGCAATGTGAAATTGAATAAAACAAGACTCAAGATTCATCATGGTTATAATAATGTGGAGTCAACAAGACAAGACGACGACGTTGTTGTTAAGAAGGAGATTTTGAATCCTGTTTATACGCCCACGCCTTCTAATCACCGCTCTCGTACACCTCACAGCAGGTATTATTTCTATTCATATTCATTTATACAAATAATTCCTACAGTGTATTGATCTTTCAAGGAATATGATATTAAGGATGTTAATGTCATCAAATACTCACATTTACTATAGCGTTTAGTTGTAGAAAAAATAAAATAGAGGTCTTTTCCTTCTTTTCCTTTATTTTATTTTATTTTATTTTTTTTCTAATTGTTTAGAGAAGCGGGATTTATTCTATTCGGCTAAAGGCACGAAAAGGTAACTAACTTGCACCTTTTGCTTTCTTGTGTAGTCATCTTTATTTATTCGTAATACTTTTAAATTCCCCCTGTCTATTGTGCGTATTTTGTAAATTGGTGAGTTGCTAAAACAAATGGTGAATCTCGAGCTGTTTGTCAAGCACTCAAGCTTGTACAGTAGAAAGGCCCGTTTGGCTAAGCTTATTAAACGTAAGCCCATTTGGGCTTATTTTTTATAAGCCCTAATTTTACGGCTTATTTTGAGACTTGTTGGCTCTTATACGTTTATAATATCATAATAAACTTATATAAGCCGACAAGTCTCAAAATAAGCCACAAAATTGGAGCTTATAAAAAATAAGCCCAAATGCGCTTACATTTAATAAGCTTAGCCAAACAGAGGAGAGAGAAAAAACAAATAAATATTGAAGTAAGTGGTTGGTGGGTTCATTTGAAAAGCAAATGGAAAAGTCAATTATTTAGAAATTTGTGAAAGTGAATACAGTAGTTTATTATTTTTAATTTTTTTCACTAGTTGTACTCACTATACCCTTTAGATAGTTATTTTGAATTTCAAATACATAGTAAAAAGTAAAATGTTTTTTGACAGCACAATTGCACATTTTTTTTTTACTTGCGATAGTAAAAGAAAATTTTTGTTTGCCCCCTCAATAAATGTCTTGGCTCCGCCCATGATTTTACCCCTCCCCCTTAATAGAAATTTTGATAAATGGAAGGGTAAAATGGTCACAAAATACACGCAATAGATGGAATTAATAACTACGATGTATACAACATGAAAAAAAAAGCAAGCAAAAAGTGGCAAGTTAGTTACATTTTCGTGCCATTTGCCCTATTTTATTCTACACTCTTTCTTTCACTTTTCTACATTCCCCTTATACTTTTATCACTTTTCAGAAAAATTCTATCCAAATAAGTTTTCAAAAATTTTGACACTTTCCTAGTTTCCTACCCATTCCTTTTTCTAAAATGTCTAGAAAGAAAATTAAAATTAATTTTCCACAACTAACGCACCCTTACGTTCTCGTACTTCTCTATTTGCCTCATTTCCTTAACACATCAGCAAAACAATAAAAAATAATAATAATAATAATAATAATAATAATAATAATAATAATAATAATAATAATAAAAGTGCTAAAAACCATCTCTAAAGTGGCCCGAAGGTATGAGAAGAGAACAGTTCAAAAGTGTAGACATCTTTCCGGTTGAAAAGTCGTGAAAGTAATAACCATTTTAGTCTAAAGTACGTATAATAACTAAACGGCAATTAAAAAGTTTAAGTACTAAAAATGTCCATTGGCAAAAATACATTTTAATTTTATGAAATTAATCCTATTCTAGAGGCACCCTTACCCTGCTCCTGCGGGATTGGGTTTGTTGTTGTTGTAATCCTATTCTAGAGGCAATGTTGTCTAACTGGATTCTTGACTTAGGTACCATTTAGATGGGACTATAAGGAAATTTTTTGAGGGTTGGTACTTAACGGTCAGTTCTCGAGTTATTTCATTAAAGAAAAGGGAAGGAAAGTGAAAAGGTTTACTCCCACATTGTGTTCTCGAGTTATTTCATTAAAGAAAATGGAAGTAAAGTTAGTGTTATTTGGATGAATTTGTTTTACTTCCATTTCCGCCCAAATATGGGAGGAAAGTGTTTTACTTCCATTTCCTTCCCTTTTCTTTAATGAAATAACTCGAGAACACAGCGTAAAGGTATCAATACCAGATCAAAGACAAAGCTTCTGCTTTATGTATTCTGTCGAGAATCCTGCATTTAAAAAGGAGTTGAATAGTTTCGAGCAACTACTGTATGGACCGCGCTTTACTGGAGTTGGAGCTCAAATCCTCGGTGCTGATGACAAGTACATTTGCCAATACACAAAAGAATCCTAAAACTTTTGGGGAAGTAAGTTTA
Source organism: Artemisia argyi (assembly GCA_030686995.1). Lineage (NCBI taxonomy): Eukaryota > Viridiplantae > Streptophyta > Magnoliopsida > Asterales > Asteraceae > Artemisia > Artemisia argyi. The sequence continues at coordinate 73,255,117 of CM060700.1, read as the reverse complement.
CTATAAAAAGTTTGTTCAAAATAGATATAGAGTATATTGCTTTCACCTACGGACAAATTTGTCGAGTTTAGTGTTATTAGACCTCCACATCTGTGTAGTACAGATTCCACACTCCGTAATTAGTTTGAACATATTTGCTCTTTATCATTACAAAATAAAACCTATTGCATTTGTTAGGGATTATGAAGAAAATTTATAGTATCACTTAGACAACTTTGTCATTTCACAGGTCGGCATGAGCTCAAGCTTGGAAATTCCTTCAGCGTGCAAAAAGGGAAGCGGCCTCCAAACAGTGAAGTTTCACCCCCGGTTGTTTTCCATCCTTGTTGAGACTATTGATTAAATTACACGGGCGACGATTATAACCCATGTAAATGCAGACTTTTCAATCTAGGGTACATGTTATTGATAACTGATCATTTTTGTGTGATTAAAAAGTTAAGAAAAACCATGGCATTTGACCTAGTGGTATGTGAGTTGCCCACCAACCAAGGGGTTGTGGGTTCAAGTCTTGTCAGAGACATGTGTGAGATAGATGGTGTTAGTGTGTGAAAAAGAATTGCCGTTCTAAAAAAAAGAGACACCATACGGGTTAAAACTTTAAAGTTACCCTATCTAAGGAACCTTAAACTCGTTGGTATACGGCTCCATGGAAAAGACCAATACACTCACAATGGGATGTAAAACACTGAGCACAAACAGAAGAAACACAAGGTTTTGGTTGACCTACATCTGTGACTACACAATTGAGCCAGTCTTATTATTGCAGAAATATATATTGCACCAAAAACACTAAAATGGTGTAATTTTTGTCCTGTTTTTCCAATCCAGAGTCTGAGACACCATTTTGGTGTCTTTGCCAAACACTGAAGGTTTAGAAAGAATTCACTTACTAAACCATTGTTTCTTGGATAGTTGTCGAATGTAAGCAACTGCTACTTTTATATAATGTACTTGCAATGTCCAAATTATAATACCATCCCTCAAGCCTGTTACATATGACTTAGTTAAGCGCAGCCACGCAGGTCAATGTACTGATGTATTAATTAGATATTGTTCCTAATTGGTTTCAGGTTGTTTCCGTATGTTCATATTTTATAAAAGTTACTATTAGAAATCTTTTGCATTGTATAAGGGGTTCTACTGGTATCATTAATCTGTGTATGTGATAAGAAGGTATTTGAACTTAAAATGACAGTGGTTTAAATGCAGTTTATATGAAAACCTCAACAAGTATTGTCAATGCAGGTTTTTAACCAGAGTGTTGTTGAAGGATTGCAAGTTACTCCACTTTGGCATCAAGGTTCTATTAGTGATGATGGAAGGTGCATTTCTTTTCCATCCATTTCTCCCTTATAAACTTATACAAGCCGTGCCTATTAAGGATTGCACACATGAAATAAATTTAGATACACATTAATTATATAATGGATTTGTTTTGTAGCATGAAAACCTACGTCAAGTATATAAAGACGCACTGCATACCTATTCACATCTTTGCTACAAGCAGACTGGGATGATATAATTTGAATATAGAAAAATAATATAAACAATAAAACTTATATAGATTGATCAACTTTCGAGAGGTCGATCATCAAATGACTTTACTTACAAATGGTAATCCTCCCAATGATATCAAAATAATTTATACGAAGTAATATTCAGCATAATAACCCTAACACTCTATATTAAATCTATACTTCTATTACTACACTGCATTATAATGCATGTTAATTATGGAATCGTTTTTATTAAAGGTTTAACAACTAAACCATCACATCAACCATTTAAAACCCTCCATTTTGTATTCAATATAAGTATTTCCATCCTACTATCTTACATCATCTTCTTCCCATTCCAAACAGACACACACGCCCGCCGGTTGAACCTATTTTAATCACTATGCCAATGGACAAAATTGCTTGAACCCCACCTCCACCAAGCCTTCTTGAACCGCCACGGAAACTATTCGGCGCCACCTCTTTGGGCGGGTCCTTACTAGTATATTATATATAATCCTAATATATTTGTGATTCCTATTCTATATCTAAAAAAAGTAGTTACCCAATAAATTAAGATATTTTATTCTAGTTTGGAAAGGCAAACTTACACACCACACTCAGACTTATGAATCACACATTTGTCTTGATTGGGACTTGAACCCACAACCATTTTGTTGGGGAGCACTCACAGTCTCACAGATAGCGCTAAACCAAAGGCCCGTTGGCCATCTCCTAATCTGTTAATAACTGGGTAACTATAATGTGGATCATATCATCACTCGCTCACCAACGAACACCTTTTCCTTCTAGCTATCATGATTCCTGGAAATACCTTCAAATATTTAATTTTCAAGTGATAATACACAGCTAATTGAGCATACATAAATCCGCATCAACCTTTTTTAGGATCGTAAAAGAGTGTACATTTGCACCATTTTTTATTTTTTAATTTCTCAACTTAAAATTTTTACAAACTACACCACCTATCTCACAAATGTTATCTCAAATATGTCTCCAATGAGACTTGAACCCACAACATTTTTGCCATTTGTCACTTGCTAAATATACGTGTTTGTATAGTTGATCATCCTTGGTATCTGTGTAGGATACTCTGTTTTCCACTCTTGAAGATATATTCCATATATTTGACATGAAAACTGCTAGAAATGTTATCCTTAATTTGCAGTATCTACAAAACCAGGTAGGCCAAATACATTATAGGAATACCTTCATCGGATTTTGTGGGTCCCATTTATTGGCTTGAGGAGAAAAAAAATATGACCACGACAATGCAAATAACAATGTGACCTTGAGATTTCTATATTTACGAAAAGTTACATTCATGTTCTGTATGCAATTTTGGTTAAATTTTAGTGAAAAAAGAGACATGATTGCAGCGCGTTAGAGCGAAAAAATTTGGGCATAACTGTAACGTTGAGCACATTTAATTTATGTTTAAGTTTGAAACCAAGCAATTACTGGTATGTGAATGACCTAAAACTCAAATAAGGATTAGTTGATGTTTCTTTTATGTTTAAAGTGTCAGATTATCACTGGTAACAGTGATGTGATACATTAAATATATTTAATCTTTATAACAAGAGATATAGCTAGGCTGTTTCGTATATTTCAAATATTTACTTCAGGATGCCTTATGCGGAAACTGTAAAGACTGCACGCTGGGAGTATAGTACACGCCCAGTTTATGGATGGGGTGATGTAGGGTCTAATCAAAAGTCGACAGCTGGTTGGCTTGCTGCTTTTCCTGTATTCGAACCTCATTGGAAAATATGCATGGCTGGCGGACTCTGAACAGGCAATGCTGATTTTACCCTTCGTTGATTTTTTTCCTTACTTCATCTACATTCTGTTAATCTGTCCCTATTGAATGTCTGTTTTGCGACTTGATGCTTTTGAAAGATGGTTCTTGTAAGTCATATATACATGAGACGAAGTGTGTTAATAGTCAGCATATGAACTAAGTTACAATTTTATTTTAGGGATAATTCCATATTTACCCAACTTGAAAATCAAAATACCATATTTCCCCAAAACACAAGTTTTTAGTGCATAAGTACAATGCTTTTAAAGCATGTCTTGGGGAAATATGGAATTATGATGTTTAAGTTGGGGAAATATGGAATTGCCATCACAAATGCTAAATAAGTAAAAAATGATATTGCAAGTTATGTAAAGCTTTGATCTCACTGCAGTGCTCAGTTGAAAATAACTGATCTTTTGTAATGTATCTCATAGATTGTGGTTTTCTAAAACTATGTACTGATTTATGTTGGCAGATATCCTAAATCCACATCTTTTCCTCATTCATATAAAGAAAATAAATTATTTAAATAAAATCAACCATTAATGTATAATGACTTAGTGGTGCATTCAGAATTGTCCCCTTGGATGTAAATCGGCTGTCATATGCATTTAATGCAAGGTTTTATGCCACTCAAGTCTCGAATGCTGAAATTGATTGTCATCTATTCACATATGTATATAAATCCAAATTTAAACATTGTGTAGAAGCATTTTCTTAGGCTTTTAAAATGATTTTCCAGGTTGGATAGAACGGGGTGATGAAAGATATGAGTTTCAGAATGCCCCTTCTTACTGTGAGAAGAATTGGGGTGGAGGTTTCCCAAGAAAGTGGTTTTGGGTTTTTTTGCAGATATGAATAACCATCTCCTCTTATTATATCAATATCCGGCCTGTGGCCATCAGTTGTCAATGAATTATTTATTTGTTTATCAATTTTATAACTAATTAGATTTGATTTCTACAGGTTCAATGTAATGTGTTTAAGGGTGCAAGTGGAGAAGTTGCTTTGACTTGTGGAGGCGGACTAAGTCAACTGCCTGGACTACATGAAACATTTGAGAACGCTACACTGGTATGTAACAATTCATGCTTCTATTACAGAACGTTATAAATTAAGATCAAACAAGATAACTTTGTAAATACGTTCTTATTGCAAAGCTTTAGAAAAACAGTATGAGATAACTGCTTTGGTCTCTGCTGGTCAGGTTTCTAAATCTCTAATTGTATAAAAATATATTTTCTTTTATAATATCATCCTTTTGTTGGAATCATATTTTCATTTGTGCTAAACCTTTCAATGTATCATTGTTTCAGATTGGAGTTCACTTTGGAGGTACTTTCTATGAATTTGTTCCATGGAACGGAGTTGTTGAGTGGGAAATCACTCAGTGGGGTCACTGGCATGTAACTGCATATAATGAAACACATAAGGTGATTATGCCTTAAATAATTACTTGTCAACACTCCAAACAAAGAACAAAAACACGCATAGGCAAAGCAAATTTGCAAAATTCATATAAATCTAATTGGAAATTTGGTATTAACATTGAAGTGTGTGTAAGTGGATGGGATTGTATATTTTTATAAAACATTGATTTTGTTTTCATGAGCAGGTAGAACTGGTGGCTTCAACCAAGGACCCAGGTACTACACTGTGAGCCCCATCTATAGAATCTGGCATTGCACCTATGTGCAAAGATACATGCTTCGCTGATTTAACATTGAAAATTTGGGAAAAATGCTCTATTGGAAGTAAGTGTTAAAAATACAAAGTTATGATCAAATCAATAACAAAACTAACAGATTTTATTAAGAATCAACCCAACCAACCACCCCATGGTTTATTCATCATTATTTTACAATACAAAGATTAAAAAGTTTAATACAAACAGAAATTAAACTAACAACTCAGAAGACAACTGTGTGTAAATTTCACACAGTAAAACCCTAATTTGAATAGCTAACAATGAGAGGTGATACGATTCTTTAAATAGTCTTGAATCTTGACAATCCCACTTGAGCTCCTTCAGTCCTTCAACTTTCAAATAATTCATCTTCAGTCCCTCAACTTAGACTAAAACCTGAAACAATAAGAAAACAAAAGAAACAAGAATACTCATATTACAGAATAAGCCCTTAGCTTATCTTTCAACATTCCCCCTTAAGCTAAGGCTTATAGAAATCCCTTAACTTCAACATGTCACAAAACTTTCTGTGTTCAACAACACTTAATACTTTTGTAAAAATATCAGCAACATTATTCTCAGATTTAACTTTAATGGTTTTGATAACACCATCTGAAATTTTCTCCCTTATAAAGAAAAGATCAATTTCAAAATGCTTAGATCTTTCATGTAAAACTGGATTAGCAGCAATCTGCATTGCACTGCTATTATCACAAAACATTTCAACAGGTGTATTAACCTGCACATTAAGATCTTTGCAGATCTTCAAGATCCACATAATCTCACAAGTCACATTACACATAGCTCTGAACTCTGCTTCAGCAGAAGATCTAGACAACACAGATTGTTTCTTACTCTTCCAAGAAATGAGATTATTACCCAGATAAACAGCAAAACCAGTTACTGATTTTCTAGTAATCTTACATTTAGCCCAGTCAGAGTCAACAAAAACTTTCATATTACAATCATTACTTTTGTTAAAAGATATTCCTTTGCCTGGAGATTCTTTAAGATATCTAAGAACTCTGAAAGCCAATTTTAAATGAGATTTCATAGGACTATGCATAGCTTGACTTAAGCAATGAATTGCATAAGACAAATCAGGCCTAGTCAATGTCAGATATATGAGTTTACCAACTAGCTTTTGATAGTTATTAACACCAAGCAAAGGCTCATCTTTATTAATACTTTTAAGCTTATTTTTATCAGAAACATTAACAGATTCAATAGGAGTTTTACTTGGTTTACATGCAAGCATACCAAATTCACTGAGTAACTCCAAACAATACTTTCTTTGTGTCAAACACAATCCAGTATCATCACTTAACACCTCAATACCCAAAAAATACTTGAGCTTTCCCAAATCTTTTATAAGAAATTTGGTTCTCAAAAACTGCTTAAGTTTTTCAATTTCAGTAACATTATTACCTGTAATAACAATGTCATCTACATACACAAGCAGAACTAAGAACACATTATTCTCAGACTTGGTAAACAAAGAAAAATCACTTTTACTTTGATGAAAACCATTCTCTTTAAGCACGCTAGTTAACTTTTCATTCCATTTTCTAGGAGTTTGTTTCAAACCATATAAGGATTTGTTTAACTTGCACACTCTTTTGTCATTTTTATCAAAATATCCTTCAGGTAGTTGCATATAAACATCTTCATCAAGTTCACCATACAGAAAAGCATTATTTATATCAAGTTGATATAAAGGCCAGCTATTCTGTACAGCATTACTGATAATAATTCTAACAGTAACAATCTTGACAACTGGTGAAAATGTTTCCTCATAATCTATACCCTCTTTTTGATTATAGCCTTTGGCTACAAGCCTGGCTTTATATCTTTCTATACTCCCATCAGAATTATATTTGATTTTCCACACCCACTTACAACCAATTGCTCTTCTCCCAGCAGGGAGTTCAACAATTTCATAAGTGTTATTTCTATGTAAAGCTTCTACTTCAGAATCCATAGCATCAATCCATTTAGGATTTTTAGCAGCCTCACTATATGTTTTTGGTTCAACAATCTTATTAAGATTGGTAGAAAACACATAATTTTCTTTGTTAAGATTACTATAATTCACAGATTTATCAATACTATACTTTACTTTACTATTCAACACATAATCATTGAGTTTAATAGGTTGACTAGTTTTTCTACTAGACTTTCTAGTATAAGTTCTCATATTAGCCTCTCTTTCAGGTGTTACAACAGGTGTTACCACAACATCATGAAACATATCATTAAATTCTTGATAATAATCATCATCACCCTCAGATTGTTTTTCATTTTCTTCAAGTGTTGCATTTTCCTCACCTCCACTGTTGACATCAACTGTGACATCAGGATGCTCCACCTCATCCTTTATGACATCATCAGATGAGTCTCCAAGTGAAGGTTGGTATATGCCTTCACTTTGTTCAGGAATCTGTTTTTTAGGTTCCTCTACAGACTCTTTCTCTCTCTTATCATCATAGGGATCATGTGATGATCCAAGGCCAGAGTTAAAAAAGTTTTGACCATTAGTATTTTGAAAATGAAACTCATAATTTTCTTTTTCAGAACTGTGCTTAAAAGGAAACACAGTTTCATAAAATTTTACATCTCTTGAATACAAAACCTTTTTTGTTTCCAAACTGAACAGTTTAAAACCTTTTTTATCAAAAGAATACCCTATAAAAACACATTTCTCTGACCTTGAAGAAACTTTGTCTAAATTGTTTAAAACAGTTGAAAAACATAAGCAACCAAAAACTTTTAGAAGAGAGAAATTAGGTTCACATTTATATATCATTTCATAGGGTGACTTTCCATTCAAAACAGAAGTGGGTGTCCTGTTAATCAAATAAGTAGCAGTTAGAACACACTCAGTCCACATGTTCAAAGGAATCCCCCCCTGAAACATGAGGGATCTAGCCACATTTAATAAGTGTCTATGTTTTCTTTCTGCTATACCATTTTGTTGAGGGGTATAAGAACATGAAGTTTGTTGATGAATACCATTTTCTTTACAAAACTTATCCATATTCTGATTCACAAATTCAGTACCATTGTCACTTCTAAAAACTTTTACAGTTTTATCAAATTGATTTTTAATCAAGTTATAGAAGATAACAATGTGTGAATAAACTTCAGTTTTCCCCCTTAATAGAAACACCCAAACAGCTCTAGAAAAATCATCAACAATTGTCAGAAAGTACTTATACCCTTCTCTACTTTGAACTTTATAAGGACCCCAGACATCTAAGTGAACAATCTGTCCAACTTCAGTGGTTTGATGTTCACTTAAAAGAAATGGGTCTCTGGTTTGTTTAGCCTTATGACACACATCACAAGGATCAACTTTAGAATCTTTGTCAATTTTAAGTTTGTGTTTAAGTATGTTAAGAACTTGATCAGCAGGATGACCAAGTCTATTATGCCATATAGTTCTTGAAAAACAACAAACTTGAGAGTTATTACTTTTATTCATATTTATACCTGTATTTAGAAAGTACAACCCATTACTTTGATTACCAGTCCCCATCTGGGTCCTTAGAACAGAGTCCTGAAGAATACAAACATCTTCATCAAAAATGACTCTACATTTATTGTTTTTATTCAGTTTGTGAACAGACAACAAACTAACTTGATATCCTGGTACAACCAAGACATCATGTATAACCAATTTATCTGTTAATTTTAAACTTCCAATATGTGTAACTGATACGTGGGAATCGCACCAGGCTTTACCTCTCAAGGGATCTCGAGAAGCTTACAACCCCCACCAGGCAGTGTACCTGATCGTTGTAGTATAGTATAGTGACAAGTACTGGGGGATTGATCGTTCAGCTAGGAATAGTGTCGCTAGGATTAGAAAACCTAAATACTGGTTCTAAAGATGAGGGATGATTATTTTTGTATTTTTATAATTTTTAGAAAGCAAGTAAAAATCTCGGGTTTGAAGGATTTGGGCGGAATTAGTTGCTAGTCAACTAACCCAATACTAAAGATGCAATCAAAATAAAATACTAGAAATGAAAATAAGCTAAATTAACTAAGGTTATGAGCAATAAGTGGAGAAAATGTGTTTACATAGATTTCACTACTCCCTAGATATCTTTTACACGTTAATTACTTGTTATAGTTGCGTGGATGATGGATTGTATTCCTTAATACCATTCATGGGGTGGCGCACTTAATTCCCCAATCCTATGAGTGCCTACTTCACTCCTACGTCGAGCCGGCTAAGAAGCTCCTAACATGGGATCATTAGAATTTACTCATGCATTAAATACAACCAATAAAACCTAGTGCACGTCAGTTCATGTTTCCTAAGACGTTCAAGCATGTTACCATTTGGAGATCTGCCAGTTTTCTTAAGCCTAACATCGAAATCATTCATCCAATACAACCATAAACAAGTAATCAACACATAATTAACATCTAGGTTTCATTAGATCCAAGCAAACACAAGATAGATCTAGCCTAGCATGGTAGAATTAAGACAAGAACAAGATATACACAACCAACACATAGACATATTGATTGAATTAAAAGAATACTTATCTCAATTACACATGAAAGGGAACAAGGGCTGAGAACCCTTGAAAAACCTGTAAAATTCGTACCAAGTTCGTACTTAGGGTTTCTCCAAAAACTTCTCTTTTTTTAATGTAAAAATTAGAAAACTATATATAGGAAATAGGGTCTGACGGCGTCAAGAACAAATTTGTGACGCCGTCATCTCGCCGCCAAAATACTTCTCGGACTGCCTTGATCTACTTTTGACGCCGTCATGTGTTATGTGTTTCCAGGCCGTCATGCATTTTACTCTTGACGCCCTACCTTGTGACGCCGTTAATTCTGTAAAGGGTCGTCATGGAAATTACTCTTGACGCCGTCACCTACTGTTCCCAGCAAGGAAAATTAAGACTTTGGCGTTTTCTTCACTTTTATGCTCCAAAAACGTCCGAATTGCTTCCTTTTCCAGATTTCTCTCCCAAAGTACCTAAAATCACAAAAGAAACGATTTAGGGTAATATTTGATCAAATAAATTCGAATTCGGGCTTAAATGACCCCCTAAAAGTGGTTCATTTTTCGCCTCATCATATACCCTTACACTTGAGATTTGCTTGTCCTCAAGCAAATGCGCTTTTATTCTACTCAAAATACAAGTTAGGGGTCATTTAACACTAATATAAAAGTAATTACAACAAATAATCGTTCCACTAAAGACCAAAGACAAGCATGGCGGTCATAGACAAGCACCTCACAAATAGTGTTTAGATACTCACATCTCTCGGGTGTAATAAAGTATAAATTACAATATGGAAACGGAAGATATCTCTCACTACCTGTCATAGCAAAATAGATTACCATAGGCTTGGGAAAGGATCAAACCTCCACCACATGGCGTTAGCACCTAGGATAAACTATCAAAGAGGTATTTTAAAGGGTTGTAACGTTAGGTGTAGGGATATGAAATACACGGTTTTGTTGGATAAAGGAAGTTTTTACTGGTGGCGAGCTAACAATCTTGGTTAATTACATGTACATAAGGCGTTGCTAAGCCAAGACTAGACTCGACTTAAGCTAATAAATAAAAAATAACAAAAACATAAAATGAACATAGAATGAAAAGGGATGGTAGTCCGTATGTTTTTTTTTTCTTTTACTTGATTTTTTGATTTTTTTTTTATTTTATTTTTATTTTTTTTTGCATACACTCTTACCCTACCATCCAAAATAATACATCATAGGGGATGAACATTCCCCTTACACTTGAATTTTTACATACTTTACAATAACTAATCTAATGACTCGAATTAAGAAAATCAAAACACTTGGAGCACTTTTAAGATTAACGCACATATGGGGGTAATAAATGATGTTCTTCCCCATTACTCCATAAAATAAGTACTTACCCATGAGTCCCAATTGTCCCAAAACAATATGTACAAGGATATGACTCGACTTAGCAACCATGTAATCAATTAGATAGTTAACTTAGGGTTTAAACAAATAACAATAATGCACAAAAAATGAGCGCATACACGGAAGGCTAAGGCGATTTGGTTATACATTTAAGTGGGGTGTAACAAATTCTTCCTTTAAGTAAAATGCTTAAAGTTAGAAACGAAAAGATAGGCTCGGAGGGGTGTACTAGGGGTTTCGTGTACTAAAAATGAGTACAACGCTAATGGTGTGGGAAAAATTAATTGACTTAACTAGCCAAGTAATATGACTTAAATGGTCAAGTAATTATGATACGGGTTTAACACAAGGGTAATCCTAATGCCTCTTATCATGTAGTAAATCCTACTACACGAATGTAGTATCATTAGCGGTCTCGGGATGCATCACTAACGCAAGTTCTAGAATCTAAATGCTACCGGTACACTCATAAGCACTAATAGTAAATGTTTTTCCTATCAAATCTAAAGGAGAACCTCACATATTTGGGTGGAAAATTTTTCTGAATATACGGTTTTGTGCTAGTTATACAATCTCCTATCCATGAGACGCTTGTTATGGCTAAAGTGTCACTGCTAAATGTTGTAAAAAAATTTAAATTTGGCGCTAAAATTGCACTAACAAGTGTTTCTCATAGTTTTATTACACATCTACCTTTAAACAAAACAAACTCAAGCGAAAGTGTACATGTAAGGTATCATCATTTTACCCTCCCCTTACACTTAGGATGAACATTGTCCCCAATGTTCAAGTAAAGAATGTAAAAGTGAAAAAGTAAAAAGAATGAAATCAAATACTCCCCTGATTCGCTCGGTATGGATAATAAGGTGGCCAGGTTAAATCTTCCTCCAAGAAAATGAACAATCAAAGCTTCCCTTCCAGAATATAAATCATCTTCTTGTCATACATAACCTGTGAATCCTGAGAAAATAGACAAGACAACCTCGCATAAAATCGGCGGCAACCTATATAAGTTACTTAATCCTAGAAAACAAAGTAAGATATAATTCTTGTGGAATGAAGTTTGCAGATTTCCTGGAGATTATAAAACTTAATAATTCACAAAAACCATAAAACTCCGTTAGAAAAACAAAACCGGTAAAATTTCCAGATTTTTACACGTGACGCCGACAAGAGTTAACGCGTGACGCCGTCAGAAGTGACCTGCAGAAATTCTTATGTTAAGTTTCCGGAAAATTTCTGGGAAAACTTGGTCCTACTTCCTGGAAAATCCTGCAAAACTTCATTATGACTCGATACAAGCATTTGACTCTAACAAATACGAATACACATGTTCATTTAATATTGTGGAGAATCATTATCGGTTTGTTTCTTAAAAACATATTTGGGGTTTCCCCTTACACTTATCTTTTGCAAAAATACTTTTAGGTGGAGTTAAGACTAGGCCAAAACAACAAAGTAAAGTATTTTCACTATTTAATTGAGAAACATGATCTACCAACAATAAAAATAAAGCATGCATACGGAAGCAAATAACAAACAAACAAAATAAAATCACACAAAACATGGGTTGCCTCCCAAGAAGCGCTTTTCTTTATTTACGAGTCTTGTAGCTAGACTCAAGGTCATGGGTTACTACGTGACCTCATCGTTGGTTTCACTCTCTAGGTCGTCTTCTAAACTAGTTTTGTACTCCGGACCTAGTTGCAAGCATTCTTTGTAGAAACCAAGCATCCTATTTTTTACATACTCGACTCCTCTACGTCTATCCTCCTCATTCCTATAATAAGCCGCTTGCTTGTGTTCTTTTTCTATATTAGAGAGGATGCGGTATTGCTGAATTTTGTAGGGCATTTGATAGGCAACCTCATCATTTTCTTCCTTGAATCTAACTATCCCTAGAGTCGGGTCATAACTCATCTTAGTGGCCTCAACAAATGGTTTTCCAAATATTACTTGGCTTAGGCAATCATCTATCACCGGACGAGTGTCTTCCACTATCATATAATCGATCTCATAGGTGAGATTACCTATAATCACATGCAATCCCTTCACTCTTCCTACAAAATTACTTATCAAATTCCTATTGGGCATCATCCTAAAATCAAGTTGTTTCTTCATCACCCAATTGTAATAAGTCCTAGTCATGATGTTAACAGGAGATCTAAGATCGATATAAGCTTTCCATATATGCATGTGCCCAACATTGCATGGTATGTTAATGTTAGAGGGGTCTCCCATTTTGATAAAGGGTGTGCCAAGAATATATGGTCTCTCGGGACTATCGAATAAATCTTTATGGTATTCCCGTTCTTCCTTGGTGGGCAACTTATAAAAGTACTTTTCTATAGGCTCTACCTCCTCTAATTCCTCTTCCTTTTTAACCTCAACTTCCCTACTTTCATCCCTAGTCTTGGTTTCTACTCCAACTTCATCCTTGTCACTTTCCTCTATTCCCTTATCTATCGGCCTAATGGTAACAACATTGACAAAGTGGACATGTTTAGATGATGAGGGGTCCTTAATTTGGATTCCGTTATTGGTGTCCCTAGTGTCCTTCCTAGGTGTGGTTAACGCTTGGTTGTTGAGGGCTTTTAACAAGTTGTCAATCTTGTTGGTCATCTCCGTTTGTTGTTGGTTGAATTCGGTTTCAAACCTAGCTATGCGAGCTTCTTGAGATGCCATGAACTTAGACATCAATCCTTCAAGATTGTTGGTACTACCATAGTTGTTAGAAGGATTGTTGTTGAAAGTACGGTTGGAGGGTGGACCGTTTGGTTGGTAATGATTAGGCGGATTGGACGAATTGGGTTGATTTTGTTTCCACCTAAGGTTTGGGTGATTTTTCCAAGAGGGGTTGTATGAATCACCGTAAGGGTTTGGCTCGGGCTTGAAAGTGTACCACTTATCTCCCGCTTCGTCGGTACGCGTGGATGCGTAGTCCGCAAAGGCTGTTTCGGGGAGTTCCACACAATCAGGAGTGTCGTGGGGACCACTACAAAATTAGCATGAAGAATTGATTTTGTTCACTTGGCTTGAAGGCTTAGGAGCTTCGTAAGATTTCATGAGAAACTTGACTTGGTCCTCAAGTTCCATGATCCTACGGTCGGGAGTGCTAGAATTGTTTGAAGGCAAAGATATTGCCTTGACCGTTTTGTTCAAATCACGGGGATCATTCCAACTTTCGTTGTCATAGAGAGCAAGATCTTCTATGAGTTCCCATGATTGTTCCGCACTTAGATCACGTAGCTTACCATCGGCCGATTGGTCAATGGTTCGCCTCGTGGAGAGATCGATATGGTCATAAAAAATTTGGACTTGGAGCCAAAGATCTATGCCATGATGAGGGACTTTTTGGAGTAAGTCCTTGAAACGAGTCCATGCTTCATAAAGAGATTCATTTTGACGTTGTTGGAACATCAAGATGTCATTTCTAAGCTTAGTAGTTCTCCCCGGTGGGAAAATTTGAGCAAGGAAACGATTGGTGAGATCATCCCATGTGGTGATGGATCCCGCGGGTAAACGCTCAAGCCATTGACTAGCTTGATCCCGTAGAGAGAATTGGAATAGGTGTAATCGGGTTGTCTCTCTAGTTTCAACATCTAGGTCTATGGAATCTACGATTTTGAGGAAGTCCTTAAGATGTTGGTTTGGATTTTCGGAACGAAGTCCATGGAATGCACATCCGTTTTGCACCAACCGGATGGTGTCGGATCGCAAGGGGGTCACATTGGCTCCGGTGAGCTGAATGGTGTTTCGGTAGCCTTGGTGGCTGGGTCAGGAATACTCTCCTAAGGTTCGGGGCCTAAGAGGTTCTAGTGGTGGGTTTTGTTGTGGTGGGATAACGGGTTCAAGGATGTTCCCATCGTCCATGATGTCGGGTGGTGAAAAGTTACGAACAAAAACACAAAGAAATAAGATAGACTAGAGAAAACCTAAAAATTAAAAAAAAATCTTACTAGAAAGGAATCTAGCAAGTAGACCTAATAAAAAGAGATTCTAACCTAGACAATAACTATTCCCCGGGCTGCGACGCCAAAAACTTGATACGTGAGAATCGCACCAGGCTTTACCTCTCAAGGGATCTCGAGAAGCTTACAACCCCCACCAGGCAGTGTACCTGATCGTTGTAGTATAGTATAGTGACAAGTACCGGATGATTGATCGTTCAGCTAGGAATAATGTCGCTAGGATTAGAAAACCTAAATACTAGTTCTAAAGATGAGGGATCATTATTTTTGTATTTTTATAATTTTTAGAAAGCAAGTAAAAATCTCGGGTTTGAAGGATTTGGGCGGAATTAGTTGCTAGTCAACTAACCCAATACTAAAGATGCAATCAAAATAAAATACTAAAATGAAAATAAACTAAATTAACTAAGGTTGTGAGCAATAAGTGGAGAAAATGTGTTTACTTAGATTTAACTACTCCCTAGATATCTTTTACACGTTAATTACTTGTTATAGTTGCGTGGATGACGGATTGTATTCCTTAATACCATTCATGGGGTGGCGCACTTAATTCCCCAATCCTATGAGTGCCTACTTCACTCCTATGTCGAGCCGGCTAAGAAGCTCCTAACATGGGATCATTAGAATTTACTCATGCATTAAATACAACCAATAAAACCTAGTGCATGTCAGTTCATGTTTCCTAAGACGTTCAAGTATGTTACCATTTGGAGATCTGCCAGTTTTCTTAAGCCTAACATCGAAATCATTCATCCAATACAACCATAAACAAGTAATCAACACATAATTAACATCTAGGTTTCATTAGATCCAAGCAAACACAAGATAGATCTAGCCTAGCATGGTAGAATTAAGACAAGAACAAGATATAGACAACCAACACATAGACATATTGATTGATTTAAAAGAATACTTATCTCAATTACACATGAAAGGGATCAAGGGCTGAGAACCCTTGAAAAACCTGTAAAATTCGTACCAAGTTCGTACTTAGGGTTTCTCCAAAAACTTCTCTTTTTTTTAATGTAAAAATTAGAAAACTATATATAGGAAATAGGGTCTGACGGCATCAAGAACAAATTTGTGACGCCATCATCTCGCCGCCAAAATACTTCTCGGACTGCCTTGATCTACTTTTGACGCCGTCATGTGTTATGTGTTTCCAGGCCGTCATGCATTTTACTCTTGACGCCCTACCTTGTGACGCCGTCAATTCTGTACAGGGTCGTCATGGAAATTACTCTTGACTCCATCAGAAATTCCTTCTTGACGCCGTCACCTACTGTTCCCAGCAAGGAAAATTAAGACTTTGGCGTTTTCTTCACTTTTATGCTCCAAAAACGTCCGAATTGCTTCCTTTTCCAGATTTCTCTCCCAAAGTACCTAAAATCACAAAAGGAACGATTTAGGGTAATATTTGATCAAACAAATTCGAATTCGGGCTTAAATGACCCCCTAAAAGTGGTTCATTTTTCGCCTCATCATATACCCTTACACTTGAGATTTGCTTATCCTCAAGCAAATGCGCTTTTATTCTACTCAAAATACAAGTTAGGGGTCAATTAACACTAATATAAAAGTAATTACAACAAATAATCGTTCCACTAAACATCAAAGACAAGCACGGAGGTCATACACAAGCACCTCACAAATAGTGTTTAGATACTCACATCTCTCGGGTGTAATAAAGTATAAATTACAATATGGAAACGGAAGATATCTCTCACTACCTGTCATAGCAAAATAGATTACCATAGGCTTGGGAAAGGATCAAACCTCCACCACATAGCGTTAGCACCTAGTATAAACTATCAAAGAGGTCTTTTAAAGGGTTGTAACGTTAGGTGTAGGGATATGAAATACACGGTTTTGTTGGATAAAGGAAGTTTTTACTGGTGGCGAGCTAACAATCTTGGTTAATTACATGTACATAAGGCGTTGCTAAGCCAAGACTAGACTCGACTTAAGCTAATAAATGAAAAATAACAAAAACATAAAATGAACATAGAATGAAAAGGGCTGGTAGTCCGTATGTTTTTTTTTTCTTTTTCTATATATTTTTTTCTTTTTCTTGATTTTTCGATTTTTTTTTTTTTTTTTTTTTTTTTTTTTTTTTTTTTTCATACACTCTTACCCTACCATCCAA
This sequence comes from Artemisia argyi, assembly GCA_030686995.1. Classification (NCBI taxonomy): domain Eukaryota; kingdom Viridiplantae; phylum Streptophyta; class Magnoliopsida; order Asterales; family Asteraceae; genus Artemisia; species Artemisia argyi. The sequence goes on along the minus strand of CM060700.1, from coordinate 73,238,060 downwards.
AATAATACATCATTTGGGATGAACATTCCCCTTACACTTGAATTTTTACATACTTTACAATAAATAATCTAATGACTCGAATTAAGAAAATCAAAACACTTGGAGCACTTTTAAGATTAACGCACATATGGGGGTAATAAATGATGTTCTTCCCCATTACTCCATAAAATAAGTACTTACCCATGAGTCCCAATCGTCCCAAAACAATATGTACAAGGATATGACTCGACTTAGCAACCATGTAATCAATTAGATAGTTAACTTAGGGTTTAAACAAATAACAATAATGCACAAAAAATGAGCGCATACACGGAAGGCTAAGGCAATTTGGTTGTACATTTAAGTGGGGTGTAACAAATTCTTCCTTTAAGTAAAATGCTTAAAGTTAGAAACGAAAAGATAGGCTCGGAGGGGTGTACTAGGGGTTTCATGTACTAAAAATGAGTACAACGCTAATGGTGTGGGAAAAATTAATTGACTTAACTAGCCAAGTAATATGACTTAAATGGTCAAGTAATTATGATACGGGTTTAACACAAGGGTGATCCTAATGCCTCTTATCATGTAGTAAATCCTACTACACGAATGTAGTCTCACTAGCGGTCTCAGGATGCATCACTAACGCAAGTTCTAGAATCTAAATGCTACCGGTACACTCATAAGCACTAATAGTAAATGCTTTTCCTATCAAATCTAAAGGCGAACCTCACATATTTGGGTGGAAAATTTTTCTGAATATACGGTTTTGTGCTAGTTATACAATCTCCTATCCATGAGACGCTTGCTATGGCTAAAGTTTCACTCCTAAATGTTGTAAAAAATTCAAATTTGGCGCTAAAATTGCACTAACAAGTGTTTCTCATAGTTTTATTACACATCTACCATTAAACAAAACAAACTCAAGCGAAAGTGTACATGTAAGGTATCATCATTTTACCCTCCCCTTACACTTAAGATGAACATTGTCCCCAATGTTCAAGTAAAGAATGTAAAAGTGAAAAAGTAAAAAGAATGAAATCAAATACTCCCCTGATTCGCTCGGTATGAATAATAAGGTGGCAAGGTTAAATCTTCCTCCAAGAAAATGAACAATCAAAGCTTCCCTTCCAGAATATAAATCATCTTCTTGTCATACATAACCTGTGAATCCTGAGAAAATAGACAAGACAACCTCGCATAAAATCGGCGGCAACCTATATAAGTTACTTAATCCTAGAAAACAAAGTAAGATATAATGCTTGTGGAATGAAGTTTGCAGATTTCCTGGAGATTATAAAACTTAATAATTCACAAAAACCATAAAACTCCATTAGAAAAACAAAACCGGTAAAATTTCCAGATTTTTACACGTGACGCCGTCAAGAGTTAACTCGTGACGCCGTCAGAAGTGACCTGCAGAAATTCTTATGTTAAGTTTAAGGAAAATTTCTGGGGAAACTTGGTCCTACTTCCTGGAAAATCCTGCAAAACTTCATTATGACTCGATACAAGCATTTGACTCTAACAAATACGAATACACATGTTCATTTAATATTGTGGAGAATCATTATCGGTTTGTTTCTTAAAAACATATTTGGGGTTTCCCCTTACACTTATCTTTTGCAAAAATACTTTTAGGTGGAGTTAAGACTAGGCCAAAACAACAAAGTAAAGTATTTCCTCTATTTAATTGAGAAACATAATCTACCAACAATAAAAATAAAGCATGCATACGGAAGCAAATAACAAACAAACAAAATAAAATCACACAAAACATGGGTTGCCTCCCAAGAAGCGCTTTTCTTTATTTACGAGTCTTGTAGCTAGACTCAAGGTCATGGGTTACTACGTGACCTCATCATTGGTTCCACTCTCTAGGTCGTCTTCTAAACCAGTTTTGTACTCCAGACCTAGTTGCAAGCATTCTTTGTAGAAACCAAGCATCCTATTTTTTACATACTCGACTCCTCTACGTCTATCCTCCTCATTCCTATAATAAGCCGCTTGCTTGTGTTCTTTTTCTATATTAGAGAGGAGGCGGTATTGCTCAATTTTGTAGGGCATTTGATAGGCAACCTCATCATTTTCTTCCTTGAATCTAACTATCCTTAGAGTCGGGTCATAACTCATCTTAGTGGCCTCAACAAATGGTTTTCCAAATATTACTTGGCTTAGGCAATCATCTATCACCGGGCGAGTGTCTTCCACTATCATATAATCGATCTCATAGGTGAGATTACCTATAATCACATGCAATCCCTTCACTCTTCCTACAAAATTACTTATCAAATTCCTATTGGGCATCATCCTAAAATCAAGTTGTTTCTTCATCACCCAATTGTAATAAGTCCTTGTCATGATGTTAACAGGAGATCTAAGATCGATATAAGCTTTCCATATATGCATGCAGGGGCGGATGTACATGTAGTTCAGGGGTAGCGGTCGCTACCCCTGAACTTTTACCCGGTAGTGGAATTTTTGGCGATTTTTGGCCATTTTTGGCGATTTTTGGGCATTTTTTGGCGATTTCGCGACCCCTGAAACAAATTTTCGCTACCCCTAAACAAATTTTCGTATTTCGCTACCCCTAAACTTGGCTCCTAGTTCCGCCCCTGTATGCATGTGCCCAACATTGCATGGTATGTTAATGTTAGAGGGGTCTCCCATTTTGATAAGGGGTGTGCCAAGAATATATGGTCTCTCGGGACTATCGAATAAATCTTTATGGTATTCCCGTTCTTCCTTGGTGGGCAACTTATAAAAGTACTTTTCTATAGGCTCTACCTCCTCTAATTCCTCTTCCTTTTTAACCTCAACTTCCCTACTTTCATCCCTAGTCTTGGTTTCTACTCCAACTTCATCCTTGTCACTTTCCTATATTCCCTTATCTATCGGCCTAATGGTAACAACATTGACAAAGTGGACATGTTTAGATGATGAGGGGTCCTTAATTTGGATTCCGTTATTGGTGTCCCTAGTGTCCTTCCTAGGTGTGGTTAACGCTTGGTTATTGAGGGCTTTCAACAAGTTGTCAATCTTGTTGGTCATCTCCGTTTGTTGTTGGTTGAATTCGGTTTCAAACCTAGCTATGCGAGCTTCTTGAGATGCCATGAACTTAGACATCAATCGTTCAAGATTGTTGGTACTACCATAGTTGTTAGAAGGATTGTTGTTGAAAGTACGGTTGGAGGGTGGATCGTTTGGTTGGTAATGATTAGGCGGATTGGACGAATTGGGTTGATTTTGTTTCCACCTAAGGTTTGGGTGATTTTTCCAAGAGGGGTTGTATGAATCACCGTAAGAGTTTGGCTCGGGCTTGAAAGTGTACCACTTATCTCTCGCTTCGTCGGTACGCGTGGATGCGTAGTCCGCAAAAGCTGTTCCGGGGTGTTCCACACAATCACGAGTGTCGTGGGGACCACTACATAATTCGCATGAAGAAGTGATTTTGTTCACTTGGCATGAAGGCTTAGGAGCTTCGTAAGATTTCATGAGAAACTTGACTTGGTCCTCAAGTTCCATGATCCTACGGTCGGGAGTGCTAGAATTGTTCGAAGGCAAAGATATTGCCTTGACCGTTTTGTTCAAATCACGGGGATCATTCCAACTTTCGTTGTCATAGAGAGCAAGATCTTTTATGAGTTCCCATGATTGTTCCGCACTTAGATCACGTAGCTTACCATCGGCCGATTGGTCAATGGCTCGCCTCGTGGAGAGATCGATATGGTCATAAAAGATTTGGACTTGGAGCCAAAGATCTATGCCATGATGAGGGACTTTTTGGAGTAAGTCCTTAAACGAGTTCATGCTTCATAAAGAGATTCATTTTGACGTTGTTGGAACATCAAGATGTCATTTCTAAGCTTAGTAGTTCTCCCCGGTGGGAAAATTTGAGCAAGGAAACGATTGGTGAGATCATCCCATGTGGTGATTGATCCCGCGGGTAAACGCTCAAGCCATTGACTAGCTTGATCCCGTAGAGAGATTTGGAATAGGCGTAATCGGGTTGTCTCTCTAGTTTCAACATCTAGATCTATGGAATCTACGATTTTTAGGAAGTCCTTAAGATGTTGGTTTGGATTTTCGGAACGAAGTCCATGGAATGCACATCCGTTTTGCACCAACCGGATGGTGTCGGATCGCAAGGGGGTCACATTAGCTCCGGTGAGCTCAATGGTGTTTCGGTAGCCTTGGTGGCTAGGTCGGGAATACTCTCCTAAGGTTCGGGGCCTAAGAGGTTCTAGTGGTGGGTTTTGTTGTGGTGGGATGACGGGTTCAAGGATGTTCCCATCGTCCATGATGTCGGGTGGTGAAAAGTTACGAACAAAAACACAAAGAAATAAGATAGACTAAAGAAAACCTAAAAATAAAAATAAAATCTTACTAGAAAGGAATCTAGCAAGTAGACCTAATAAAAAGAGATACTAACCTAGACAATAACTATTCCCCGGGCTGCGATGCCAAAAACTTGATACGTGGGAATCGCACCAGGCTTTACCTCTCAAGGGATCTCGAGAAGCTTACAACCCCCACCAGGCAGTGTACCTGATCGTTGTAGTATAGTATAGTGACAAGTACCGGGGGATTGATCGTTCAGCTAGGAATAGTGTCGCTAGGATTAGAAAACCTAAATACTAGTTTTAAAGATGAGGGATGATTATTTTTGTATTTTTATAATTTTTAGAAAGCAAGTAAAAATCTCGGGTTTGAAGGATTTGGGCGGAATTAGTTGCTAGTCAACTAACCCAATACTAAAGATGCAATCAAAATAAAATACTAGAAATGAAAATAAACTAAATTAACTAAGGTTGTGAGCAATAAGTGGAGAAAATGTGTTTACTTAGATTTCACTACTCCCTAGATATCTTTTACACGTTAATTACTTGTTATAGTTGCGTGGATGACGGATTGTATTCCTTAATACCATTCATGGGGTGACGCACTTAATTCCCCAATCCTATGAGTGCCTACTTCACTCCTATGTCGAGCCGGCTAAAAAGCTCCTAACATGGGATCATTAGAATTTACTCATGCATTAAATACAACCAATAAAACCTAGTGCACGTCAGTTCATGTTTCCTAAAACGTTCAAGCATGTTACCATTTGGAGATCTGCCAGTTTTCTTAAGCCTAACATTGAAATCATTCATCCAATACAACCATAAACAAGTAATCAACACATAATTAACATCTAGGTTTCATTAGATCCAAGCAAACACAAGATAGATCTAGCCTAGCATGGTAGAATTAAGACAAGAACAAGATATAGACAACCAACACATAGACATATTGATTGAATTAAAAGAATACTTATCTCAATTACACATGAAAGGGATCAAGGGCTGAGAACCCTTGAAAAACCTGTAAAATTCGTACCAAGTTCGTACTTAGGGTTTCTCCAAAAACTTCTCTTTTTTTAATGTGAAAATTAGAAAACTATATATAGGAAATAGGGTCTGACGGCGTCAAGAACAAATTTGTGACGCCGTCATCTCGCCGCCAAAATACTTCTCGGACTGCCTTGATCTACTTTTGACGCCGTCATGTGTTATGTGTTTCCAGGCCGTCATGCATTTTACTCTTGACGCCCTACCTTGTGACGCCGTCAATTCTGTACAGGGTCGTCATGGAAATTACTCTTGACTCCATCAGAAATTCCTTCTTGACGCCGTCACCTACTGTTCCCAGCAAGGAAAATTAAGACTTTGGCGTTTTCTTCACTTTTATGCTCCAAAAACGTCCGAATTGCTTCCTTTTCCAGATTTCTCTCCCAAAGTACCTAAAATCACAAAAGGAACGATTTAGGGTAATATTTGATCAAATAAATTCGAATTCGGGCTTAAATGACCCCCTAAAAGTGGTTCATTTTTCGCCTCATCAGTAACTTTAGCTTTAGTACCATTAGGATGACCAACAGTCATATTTAAGTTGGAAACATTAATCACATTGAACATGTTTAACACAGTATAAGTCATGTGTTGACTTGCACCAGAATCAATGATCCAACCAATATACATTTTATAAAAGCTTATGTTGGTATTATGATTAAAGAACTTAGAATGACTAAAGCTAATAACACAGCTAATACCTGCAATGTTTGCAGGCATACTACTGCATCGAGATTTATCACTGATCAAAGCCATAAGCCTTTGATACTGATCATCTGTAAAGGAATTAGATGAACCAGCAGGCCTATCCTTATGCCCTGAAACAGAATTACTACTAGCATTGTTTTGATTAGTACTATTTTTATTTTGGAAATTAGAAGGATAGCCAACAAGTTCAAAACATTTATCAGCAGTATGTCCATTTCTTTTACAATGAGTGCAAACCAAATTAGGCCTATTTAACTTTCTAGGTTGAGAATTATTATTATTATTAGCACTTTTGTTCACAGACCAATCATTAAATCTTTGATTAGATTTAGATGCAAATGCAGAGTTATCAGACTTAGAACCTGACTGAGATGGAGTACTCCTATGAGACTCATCTTTAGAAAGAGTAGCAAAAGCACTCTTAACATCAGGTATAGGATCAGTGGTGAGAATAATACTCCTAATAGGAGCATATATCTCATCCAAACCCATAAGAAACTGCATCAACTTGATGAGTTGATTATGTTTCTTGAGCTTGTCTGAACCATCACAAGTACAATCAGGCAAATCCACAAGGGAGTCATATTGCCTCCATAATGCATTAAACTTGAGATAGTATTCAGACAAAGGAACACCAGATTGAGTAAAAGAATGAATTTTATAATGCATATTAAAAATTATGGAACCATCTTTCTTATTATATGTTTCAGCCAATTCAGCCCACACAGTTTTAGCATTATCAGAGAAAATTTGTCCCATAAACACATCTTGAGAAACACAACCAAGAATCCAAGAAAGAACCATAGAATTACATCTATCCCATTGTTCTTTCAAAAAACCAGTATCAGCAGGTCTAGGTATATTACCATTTATAAAACCAAGTTTTTTTTTAGTATGAATAGCCAATTTAATTGCAGCTGACCAAACTTTATAGTTTTCTGGGCCTTCCAATTTAAAACTGATTAAAGGAATGCCACTTGTATCACTACTGTGCAAGAACAAAGGGTCAAACTGATCAAGTTTAGTAACACTTGATCCCCCAGCTTCATCATCATTACCCATGATGATGAACCAAAAAGAAACGAAAACAAAAGAAAAAACAGATACACCTTATATCACCAGCAGTCACAAGTAATCCCAAAGTCAACCAACACCAACACAAACAATCCCTTGAACCTACACTTCATCACATGCAAATCTAAAAAGCCTAAAAAAAACCTAAGAGACAGAGTGTGAGTGGTATTACAGAGCACGCAACTCCAGCAATCTTGATCAAGAAGATCAATAACCAAACACAACAAGCAGCGGAAATCCAGAATCAAAGTACCTTAAAAAAAATTAACACGGAACAAATTAGAAACAGTTATACGAAACAAACCAAACAACAATATCAAACAAACCAATAATGCCAAACAGATCAAAAAAACACTAATCCTGGATTAGGGTTTGATACAGTAAACCCTAATCTTGAAGACACACACAGATCAATACAAGATCTTGAACCAAAACAAAATCGATTAACACACGTTAATCTTGAAACAGATCACCAGAAAAGAAAACCCCCAATTTTTTTGGAAAACCCTAAAATTGAAAAAATCAATTGACCTTCAATTGATACCCAAAACGATCAATTCAACCAATAATCGATTGAATACTACTAAGATCTAGTAAGATCTGACTAAAAATTAGAAAACCCCCAAATCGATTGAACCCTAATTTTAAAAAAAAAATTGATTTAGATCAAAAATCTTTGTATCAAAGCCAACCTGTCTCTGATACCATGTTAAAAATACAAAGTTATGATCAAATCAATAACAAAACTAACAGATTTTATTAAGAATCAACCCAACCAACCACCCCATGGTTGATTCATCATTATTTTACAATACAAAGATTAAAAAGTTTAATACAAACAGAAATTAAACTAACAACTCAGAAGACAACTGTGTGTAAATTTCACACAGTAAAACCCTAATCTGAATAGCTAACAATGAGAGGTGATACGATTCTTTAAATAGTCTTGAATCTTGACAATCCCACTTGAGCTCCTTCAGTCCTTCAACTTTCTAATAATTCATCTTCAGTCCCTCAACTTAGACTAAAACCTGAAACAATAAGAAAACAAAAGAAACAAGAATACTAATATTACAGAATAAGCCCTTAGCTTATCTTTCAACAGTAAGGGAAAGGTATGTTGTGTTCAACTTGTACATTCATCTTAATTTATCTGTTAGGTTATAAATGCTTGGTTAGCCATTACTAAATGTGTGGCCACTGGCCAGTATAATCTCTTCGTATAGTTGCTATATGACTTTTTTTTACTCCCCCTTTCTAATCAAATTCGTAACCTTTTGTATAACTTTTACGTACTGTAAAATAGTAATATCTGTAATTTTCAGAAGTTTGAAGTCGCAGTTGTTGGACCATTAATGTTATAGAAGCAAAGATAGGGGTAGTATATGTATGTATTATGTATTTAGTTTAGAAATTCTGTAAACCCAAGAAACTTAGTATTGGGCTGGGTCAAGAAAATAACCGTTTTAGAATAAGAGTTGTAACGTTTAGATTAGTCTGTGTCTTTTAGGGAATCGACATGTCTCTTTGTTCAACAGGCATGAAGGTAACGATTCACATAGTATATATAGAAACATTCTGTAATCAAATATTCATTCAAATTATCAATAAAAAGTGTCGTTAGTTTATATCATAATTCTGTTGTTCTTTTCATACAGAAACTTTGTTATTTTATATTCAGTCAAAACCAATAATTGGCATCAGAGCGTGTGTTCGATTCAGGGAGAAAAAGAAAGATCAGAAGGGCACTGAAAATAGGGTAGTTTAAGATCAACAGCGGAATAGCGGGATTGATCAAGATCAACAGCGGAGAAGCGGGTTTGATTGTCAATAGTGGTGAAGCGGACAATAGTTGTCATTAGCAGCAAGCGGACGTGACAATTATTTGCTAGAAGGATTTGACTTTCAACAGCGAGGCGGGTTTGATCACACACCCAGAAATCAAAGAAACCAGGCTTGTTTTTCTGAGAACCTTTTACAAATATAATTAGTATTTTGTTTTACTCTTATTATTGGGTTTAGAGGCATAAATAAAAGATTAGTATTTGTGAAAGAAGGGAAATTTAATCAAGATTGGAAAAGGAAAGAAGAAGAAAATGGCAGGTGATAAGAATGAACCAACGAAGGATAGTGGAACATCAATGACGTTCCAATACCCGGTTCTCAATTCAACGAATTACACGATTTGGGCAGTAAAAATTAAAGCATTATTTAATGTCCATGGAATATGGGAAGCAATTGAACCAACAACGGACGCTGAAGTTGATAAAAAGAAAAATAACATGGCAATTGCAATGTTATACCAAGCAATTCCAGAAAATATGGTTTTGCAAATTGCAAACCTTACTTCGGCAAAGGAGATTTGGGATGCATTGAAAATTCGACATGTTGGAGTTGATAGAGTTAAGGAGGCTCGTGTTCAAACACTAGAGTCGGAGTTTGAGCAATTGAAGATGAAAGACAATGAGTCGCTAGATGTGTATGCCGGGAAGATAAGTGAGATTGCAACACAAGCAAGTAGTTTGGGGCATACGATGGACGATAAAAGGCTGGTTAGGAAACTCTTAAGTTCTGTACCAGAGAAGTTTATACAGATTGTTGCAGCAATAGAGCAGTTTGCAGATCTTAATACGATGCCATTTCAAGAAGCCATTGGGAGATTAAAAGCTTTCGAAGAATGGACGAAAAAGGCAGTCAAAGAAGAAGATGGGTCCAGTAGCCTACTTTTCAGCAAAGTAGATGAAAAGGAGAAGACCAAGGAACACAAATGTGAGCATTGCGGTTGTACAAGCCAGAAAGATTTTGGACGTGGCCAAGGACGAGGTCGGGGTCCGGGAGAAGTCAAGGCAATGGTCGAGCACAACGGGACAAGAGCAACGTGAAGTGTTTCAAATGCAATGAACTTGGGCATTTTAGCAATGAGTGTCCAAAATGGGAAAATAAAAAGGATGAAGCAAATCTGATTCAGTACGAAGATGATGAACCATTGCTATAAAAGAACTTTGAAGACTTTGCCGTCTATAACATTAGGGGGGTGAATGTTGGACCATTAATGTTATAGAAGCAAAGATAGGGGTAGTATATGTATGTATTATGTATTTAGTTTAGAAATTCTGTAAACCCAAGAAACTTAGTATTGGGCTGGGTCAAGAAAATAACCGTTTTAGAATAAGGGTTGTAACGTTTAGATTAGTCTGTGTCTTTTAGGGAATCGACATGTCTCTTTGTTCAACAGGCATGAAGGTAACGATTCACATAGTATATATAGAAACATTCTGTAATCAAATATTCATTCAAATTATCAATAAAAAGTGTCGTTAGTTTATATCATAATTCTGTTGTTCTTTTCATACAGAAACTTTGTTATTTTATATTCAGTCAAAACCAATAGCAGTCACATGATTCCCCATTTTCATCATGAAATATCAATAAATAAAGATACTAATTTTATTCCATAAAGTTCCATTGTTATTGTGATTCAAATGATATTTCAGACATTATGAAAATATTTTAGAACACTTCTCTAAAAATGCGTTGCAATTTTCTTGTGTCAGAAGAGGGATTGATTTATTCTTGGTCAGTTCATCAAAACTCAAGTCTTCAACTGGCTCTAATGAAGTTAAATATAACCTGTCAAAGAAGTTACGACAAAATTGTATTTCGAGATTTGCATAACCCCATGACACTGTGAGTCTGTGACTAGCAGACTAGTAATGTGAATTATACGAAGTGGCTCATATATACTTGGTCATCTAACTTCAATCATGGTTCATTAAAACCCCTTGAGCTGCATAGCTGAGCTTAAGTCAGATAGTCATGGTTCCAGCTTGGCTCTGCTTGTTCTCGCTATAGGCTGCTTCTTTTGATTAGTTGGCTGACACTGCTAGATGTTCGCATATACATTTCAGTATTATTCTTAACACTTTTTTATCATTGGTATGTAGCTTATCTTGGATGTAACAAGCAACATGGCAGCTGTAGAAGTTGGAGGTGGACCATGGTTCAACACCTGGAAAGGAAAGACGTACACACCAGAAATTATCAATCATGCCCTTAATGTTCCTGTTGATGTCGATGGAATCTTAGGATTGTTTCCATAGTTCAAGCCTCATGGTTTGTAGGTCTTTCTCTATCTTGCTGACAGAAGCAACCTTTCTTAGCGCACTTAGCTTCTGCTAGAAAAAGGTGGCAAGGCCTTGTATGCCGTATATGTAATGTAAATATAGAATGTATGTTGACAGGGGCGAAGCTTCATAGGGGCCGGGGGGCGCCCGACCCCCCGAAATTTTTTTTGCGATGTAGGGGGTATATAGTTTTCGTGTAGAAAAATTTCGGTATATTCGGTTTCGACCCCCCAAAAATTTCGGTATACCTGAAATATAGCCTTAGGAAAAAAAAAATTTAGATCCCGATCCCCCACTTACAAAATCCAAGCTTCGCCACTGTATGTTGATACATGTAAGAATTGCAAATAGCAACTGGTTAGAACTCGTTGATTATTCAACTGCAAAGCAAGTATATCTCTCAGATTTATAGGATTTGTAGCGAAGCAGATTAAGAGGACATGTATGAATCCCGATAAATGTCATTTGGCCTTTGTCCTTATATATCACCAAATAAGGGGCACCTTAACATGTGAGATACTCGCCGACATCTATACTACATATAAAGGAGAAATGTTCAAAGTGGAAAAGTGAAAAGTCAAGTAATGTGAAATGTTGAAAAATCTTATTAATGGAAATTATGAAATGTAATTAATACTCTTATTAAAACACCCATTACCTAAAAGTACAATGATTTATTCACATTGTACAACCAATTAAAAACATATCTACCAAATTAAATACAATCAATTAAAACAATTAATACAAATCACAAACCGGGTTGACCCGGGACGCTTCAAACCCGACGGGTTGAACCGGTTTAATTTGACCCGTTTTCGACCTAACCTAGCAAGTTGATCCGGTTTAAATCGACCAATTTTTCGACCGGAACGGTTTAACTGGTTGAACCACCCGGGTCGAACCGGGTTTCAAAACATTATGTTTAATTCCCAAATCTTCAAACTTTTATTATTTTTCATTTATAAGTTATAAACTTTTTTTTATCAATAAACTATCTGTCGATATAAAATTTCGTTGCTATGCACGGGTACTCGTCTAGTCTTTCATAAAAAACACAATGTATTACCTTGATCAACAAGAGTATCTTCCACAAACAGGTAGGACATGTAAATATGTAACTGTGATGGAAACTCCGGGTATCAGCAAGTGAATCTGTATTAAAAACTAGACACATAACGAGATTGTGATCTTGCATGAGATATTACCTGTTTTGCATATAACCATTTTAATGTCACAGTTTGTTTGAAAGGTCTAAACAGCATGTTATATCCATTTTATAAAACATAATCGTTTTAATCCTGTAACCAAATATCTTTAGATTTATGTTTTAACGTCCCAGCTTAAAAAAAAAATAATATAATCTTACAATCTGTATGCCAAAATCGAGAGTTTATTCACATGAGATTTGTCAATGATAAATTCAAAGTATCTTTACGTTTCTAAACCATAACTGACAGTGCTTGAAAACATTATAGTATTGTTGTAACTAAAGAAAGGAGAATATTAATAAAAGCATCCAACCGAAGAACTTGTGTCCTAATGGTACCTCATGGTGTCGAATATGTTTGATTTTCCAGTTGGGTTTTATGGTAAATTTAAAGAGAGAGTTAAAGTTAACTCTATAATAATTTATAAGTTTAGTTACTTTTTATAAAATGCATTTTTTGAAACAAAAAGAGAACAGGTTAATTAACTGCACCATAACATGCAGCCAATAAGCACATTTTCACATTCCCACTTTCGGCCAACACAAAATTATAAATAACCAAATTTTATTACTGTACTTCATAATAATGTGTTACCACAAGTAAGTTGTGTTGTTAAGTTGCTTAACTAATGTTTATAATGGGTTTTAAACGAAATTTCAGTAAGCATGAAATCATCCAAAGTGTAAAATATGCCATGTTAAGAAATAAAAATGAAACTGTTGTGCGTATCAACTTTGCCTATGCGCTCCGCTCCCTAAATATTTAAAACTACAATACTCGGTTCAAATCTCATAAATGAGGTGCGCACTGTAAGCATTATCCGAAAGAAGAAAAAATCACCAGCTCTATGTTGGTGAACTTTTTGTATGGACCAAGCCAAAGAAGGTGAACGCTAATGAGAAACATATGCCAATGTCATAATACGGATATCTAATTGACAGGAGACTACAGCAACTATGATACAATCAAGACTGTTTATACATATAAATTGACAAACTCCTGAGTAAAAACTACCTCATATATGTAGAAGTGATGAGTTGAGTTATATATTTCTTTGTATCTAGTCCATTCTAGTCTTTTGGAAAATGTGTAGGCTACTCCTCGGTAAACTATTATGAATAGTCAGGGTTGGCGGTGAGTGCGATAGAGGTCCCCCAAGTTGTATTGCTTCGCTAACAAAAATTGTTCAAGAGAAACAACCCCACACTCAAAGTTGGGAAGGTGATTAGAGCAGATGCCTGCAATATACAAATATTTTAATGCACAGAGATGTTGGTTATATATACAAGTGGCCATGGGCGGTCGTGTAACAGGTTGAAGTTGGTTGGAGTTGCAACATGTTATTTTTAGTATTGGACTAAAACAGAGTGGATTGGGTTGACCAGCAACAATGTATAACCCATTGTATTAAACTTTTCCATAGAAAACAATACTATACAGTAATATTTTAAAGCATTTTATTACAATTAGTGCAAGAGATTGCATGCATTCAAAAATCAAGTTTGTGCGACTTTTAACCTCTTCGGCCCATTTTACCAGTCCCTTATAGGTCAAAGTTTTTGTTTGACCAATATTAAATAACACCACCCAAATTAATGGACATATAACTTAAGGAGCTGAGATCCATGAAGAACCCATACTTGCCATAGAACCTATCAACCAATCATATCCACCCATTTATATTTTCCACATTTTTTTACAAAACAACATATCTTGCAAACGGTAAATCTTCAAGCTACAAAAAAAATACCATCGCGACGAGAATTAAATGATCTTTTTATAGATATGCATTGTTATATACTTTCGACGAACTTTTTTTTTTTAAATTTCCGCCCAGAAAGAATCATATATGATTCGATTCTTACGAATCATATATGATTCTTACGAATCATATATGATTTCTTAAGAATCATATATGATTCGTAAGAATATGATTCGTAAGAATCATATATGATTTGTTAAAATCGAATCAAATATGATTCTTACGAATCATATATGATTTTTCTCGGCGAAAAAAAAAAGTTCATCGAAAAAAAAGTTCGTCGAAAGTATATAACAATGCATGTCTATAGAAAGATAATTTAATTCTCGTCGCGATGGTATTTTTTTTTGTAACTTGACGATTTACGGTTTGCGAAATATTTAAGTTTTGAAAAAAGGGTGGAAGTTTATTTTTTTATTTTAATAAAAAAAATGAGTGGCTAAGATTGCTTGATGGGTTCTATGGTAAAAGTTGGATCTATAAAGAACTTTTGGGGCAAAATTTGGCACATGAAGTTATAAACTAGGGCTTCATAGAAGAAGTAAAACACAAGATCATCTTACCACGAAAAAGACGACTTCTTTGTTAGCATAAGCAGCAGTGTATTCCCATTTTTGCATTTCCTTCTTAACAAACCCTTGCAGCTGAACAGCAAACACACATGTCAATGGTTTATCGGCACAACTTTTATTTACAGCACATTGGTATAAAAGAGTATGCTTTATTAGTCTGAATCTCTGGGCACCAACATGGCAACATGTATATATTACTAACAACAGTAGAAATTTTCGCAGTTACCATGTATATGAGTTTATCCTTGTGGTGATAGTGAGTTTGAGACTAAATTTGATGTACATCACTTTTGAACATGAGAAGTAAAACTGCTAGATGCCACATTCATTTGTGCATGAAGTTGCAATTTCATTTTGTAATGTTATGCATTTTTCTGTCAACAAATGCATGGGATCTTAAAACATATTGTAATTCCAACCATTAACAGAAAACCAAACGAAATGCATAGCATTGCATTAAAATTAGACATTGTTGATAAAAATGGTCCAACCATTTCATGCCACACACATTGCTGTTGTTTCCCTTTTACTGTAATCGACATAGAAAGTATGTGTTCGTGTGTGTCTGTGGGGAGAGAGGAAGGGGGTAGAAAATACCTTATGATGATATTGTTTAACAGCTGACCAATTTCTTTCTAGCATTTTCCACCAGTCATCAAGAAGATTTCCAAATTGTCTTTTGACAAACTACATAAAATAGTACAAATAATCGTTATTTTTTATAACAGCAGCAGCAAACATTTGGAACCAGAGCAACATAATAGTCGTTCAACTGCAGAATGAACTTAGCAAACCAACACCACCCGGAATTTGGGACATGTTGCTCTCGAAAAGGGGAATTAAATAAAAGGGGGTTGTGGTAGAAGAAGAAAAAAAAGAAAAAGAAATTGAATGCTTGTAATAACGATAAGATTATAACAGATTCTGGAACCAGTTTATATCTATTTATGCTACCAGTTAAGTAGGTATTGTCTTTTACCTCGAATATAATTCATATCAGGTGTATAAAATTGGATGGAGTATCTATTATGTACCACAACCGACGCAAAAGAATGTGTCAGTACCTTTATAAAATAGCACTTGCTAACTTTCCTTTTGACCTCTTCTATTCCCCTCTGCTGATGAATAAAGATATTTAAAGCTTCATCATAAGTCTATAACAAGTGCACCTCCAAATGAAAGATACATAAGAATAGTTCAATTAAGAGAATGTACTTCTGCAATTACAAGCGCCTGTTCCAGTTGTTGAACTTGAATCCACTGTTCAGTCACAATTGCAGCCATCTGTGTGCATAAACAACGACGAGGACATAATATAGTCGACAATTTAGTAAATACTAGTAAAATTTATACTCTACAATTTGAGAAATTGAAGTGTAACACAATGAACACATAATGTAGCATTTTTTTCTTTCCCAAACAGAATCAAGATTAAGAAAGTGTCTGGTTTATGGGTATGAGAATGTAGAAATCATTTTCATTAATGATACAAGTTTTTGGTCAATGGGTTTTAACAATAGCTATCTATCCCTTTAGTGGGGGTAACAAAAATGCTAGCATTGTATCCAAAACAAGAAAAGCTACCAACATACTGTAGTAAGTGAATAAATGAGAGCAATCACTCACCGTTTCAACCCTTGACTTGGTTTTTTCCAGCCTTTTCTCAGCATCTTGTGCTTTGGACTCCAAGGTGTGAAGCTCAAAATTATTATTTCTTGCAGTATCCCAAAGAAGCCGAACCTGACGAGAGCTATATCAGGCTAGTTACATTTGTTTCAAAAGAGGTGAAAGCTGACAAATTAATTGAATAGCAGCACAGAACCTCTTCTTCCAGTCGATTTAACTTTTCATTTGCCCTTGATGAATCGTTCTACAACCACAAGAAGCAAGATTAAAATGATGCAATATAAATAAGTATTGATACACAATACAAGACAGCTTTATTCTGTAAACAACTCCCGTGATGTAAAGAAATGCTTTCTTAGTCAGCATAGACACAAATCTAGAATAAAGAAGGTCATGGAAAGGCGATTTAAAAAATGGTGCTCGATTGCATAATAGAATCATGTGACTTTAACATGGCGAATGTTGCACACCACCAATGCACAATATCAGCAATTGATAAGAATATAAAGAAGGGAGGAAGCCGAACAAGTGGCTTTTACCATCTACATTCGTGAACATGGATCTCTCACAAACTACATCATGATTTCAAAAATGAAAAACATTGATCCCACAAAAGAAAAACATACATGACATATCATGAAAAATGCTAATCAAACTACAAAACTAAAACAACAAATGAATGGAGATATTGTGGCCAACCTTCATGGTTAACAAAACTGATTGCAGATGACCAACTTCACTGGTCTTTTCCTCCACCAGCTTCTCACTTTCTTTGATATATAAATTTTTGGAATCTAGAATCCGAATGCTTTCCTCAAGGACAGACTCTGCATTAGTGTCGACAGATAAGAAAATAAATAGTCATAATTCATAAGAAGCATTATCTAATATTCTTCAAGTATATATATATTTCTGTTATTCATGTGAAGCAAGATATTCTAAGCCTTCTTCACACTATGGAGCTGTGATGTGGAACCGATAACTCAATTGAAAGACTCCTGACTCCTACATATGCGTTAAAAAGGAACCAAGTTGCAAAAGGAGTTGGGCATTCACATTCTATCATATGAAATGGGCATCATTAAGGACAGATTTTATTTAATTTTGTAAAGTTTGAGCATTGAAAATTTGAAGTTTAACTCATTTCTTATGTAAATGACCATTTTGTAACCTTTGAGATTATAGAGTAGTTTATTACTAATAAATTTATAGAATTTATCCACATTAGGCTAATACTTAATTTGGAGCTAGCATGGTAAGCTCTAAGCTGATGAATATTTGTCACTTGTTTAAGAAAGCATGGATGTTTTTAAACAAATATGAGGTTCCCAAATGCACCGAGTTTTCGTGTATCAAAAATGTCCCATAAAATGAGTATTGATTACTACACTATGTCTACTGAACATACCTGTAACTAAACTAGCTAATTTCTGATTGGATATAGCAGTGCATTGAACTTGTCTAGCGCAAAGACAATAATACTCTACAAGTAGTACCTATATGAATGACGAAGCAAAATGGAAAATAAAGGTATCTTTCTAAGATGTTTGGTTCTTACGCTTGTACCAAACTTTAAATACACTATGGGGGAAAAAAATAATATTGCTGAAGTCAGAAAATGAAAAGAGCCTTCATTTCCAATGCCTTACCAAGAAAATAGATACAAGAAACAGTTGAAAGGCAATATCATCACATCAGTGATAAAAGTTTTGGTAATTTTTAGAAACTAGACTACAAATTGGTTTCTTAGGGGGCAAATTACAAAAATAAGAATTTTTTTGGCTGGGCTTATTTAATAAAAAAAAGATGATATCTGCAACGGCAACTTGATGAACGACTTTTCACTAGTTCAATAAGCTATTTAGAGATCTTATTCAGTTGAGGTTGGAAAAAAGTGAGCTTAATTATTATGACATTGAGATAAACCCAGACACTAATAAAGATGAGGAAATGATGTGATTACCTAAGTTAGCAACCTTGAGCTCTGCTTCTCGTACTTGATCAATCATCAACCCAAATGATTTACTACTACTAATACTAATTATCATCATCATTAGTAATAAAACCACCGTCATTCTCCGTCGTTTGTATAATGAATCTCACTAGTCAATGATTGGCACTTGTGTTGACATTTATACACTCATTTATTGGACTTACAGCTATAAATGTCAACACACTCATATTTCAACTGTGTCAATCATTTTTGGGAGTGTGCAAATCACCTCCCTTTCTTTAATGGAGTCGGTATATCTAACAAGACTTGCAATATGCTCCTCGTACTTCCATTTTTCTTACATATCCCTACCTCTCTCTACCTTTTTAAATCACAATTTTAATCAGCTTCTAAACTCAAAAACTCTAGTTTTGTAGTTAAGGGGGCCATGGACGGACCCACTGGTGCCGGGTGTGGCACGGGATACATTTTTTTTTTTTTTTTTAATCACGAAGTGTAAATTTTTTCCGAAAACTGTCATTTCTTCGTATGTGCAACACCCGATTTTTTTTTGCTACTTTCGTTTTTTATCTTGCAACGTTAGTTAGTTGTGCACCTTTTATTTAGCCTAAAATATAATTGTGGAGAAATAAATAGCCCACTAGCCCAATAAACCCAAATTAATTAATTAATCTAATAATACACCATAGAATATTAGAATTTGCTAAACAAAAGTCTCAAGGGAACTGTTTCTCTCATTTTCCCCATCCATACGTTTCAACTTCCACAGTGGGCATCATCATCTCAATAGGAACAAAACAAGCATTGGTAAGACTAAGAACAAGTGGGTTTGATGCATTTTTGAAGATAGTAAATTCTTTCTGTGAAAAACATGATATTGTAGTATTGAATATGGACAAAAATTGTGTTTCTAAAAGAAACCGAGTAGCTGGCATAAAGAATCGACATTAATTTGAGATTGATATATTTAACACAGTTTTGGATATGCAAATGCAAGAGTTTAGAGATCAATTTGGTGAGATAAGCACTGAGTTGCTTATTAATATGTTAGCTTTGAGTCCATGTGATTCATTTACAATGTTTGATGCATCAAAGATAATTACATTAACTACATGATAGGTTTTCTCTTAGAGCATGGGGTACGGGTGAGCCATGGCTCGCGCCGTCACCACCAGCTCAAAAAAACCGACGGCGCACCGTATCGGTGGTGGCGCCGTCGGTGCTCGCGCCGTATTTTTTATTATTATTTTTTTTGAATGTTAACACTGGAACATGGTTTCTTTTTCAAATATAATGGCTAGTGGGTATTGAAAGGTTTATTTTTTATTTTTGTGTTTGTGTTGAGAAAGGTTTTCTTTCTTTTGCAGGTGGGTGACGATTGACGAAGGAGCAAGAAGGAAGAACAGGTGGGTGAGCAAGAAAGGTTTTCTATATTTTTGTATATTATATATTTTTCACTTTAAACCTTGTTCTTATATAAATTTACATTATTTGCTCTTTTAGTGTTTTTCTTGCACCATTAAACCTTAGTCTTTATTTTGGTTACAGCGTTAGTCCTTATTTAATTATGTAATGTGTGTTTTTTAAATTAATGAAGTTTATTTTAGTTTATATTGTGTATGTTTTATTTAATATATATATATATATATATATATATATATATATATATATATATATATATATATATATATATATATATATATATACTAGACGAATACCCGTGCATAGCAACGGGATTTTATAATGACAGATCGTTTAGTGATAAAAGAAAGTTTATAGGTTATAAATGAAAAATAATAAAAGTTAGGGGTGGCAAATCTTGCCCAATTTGTAATTTTTGGGCGATTTTTGACACTTTTTTAAAAGTTTGGGGCGTTTTTTGCCCCCTTGCATTTATTTGATGGGCTCTTACAGGCAAAAGATAAAAACAAATATTATTATATGGGCTTTCGAATCACACAATTCAACTT
This sequence comes from Artemisia argyi, assembly GCA_030686995.1. Lineage (NCBI taxonomy): Eukaryota > Viridiplantae > Streptophyta > Magnoliopsida > Asterales > Asteraceae > Artemisia > Artemisia argyi. Next base: position 73,217,696 of record CM060700.1, on the reverse strand, counting down.
TCAAGCAATTACTCTCATTTTTTTTCGACCAATTCACTTGTCACTGGTAACTATAAAACATTCCAACTATTTTAATTTTAATTTATTTCATTTATTAACTATTTTATGCATAATTATTTAATACTCTAATTAATTGATAGATATATTTAATTAGTTGCATTTTTATTCATTTAATACTCTATTTTTTTTAAGAAAAAATAATTAAATATAGTTAAGACTTAGATGCTTGATCTTTTTTTACAAGATGAATTAAAGGGGTTTTTAGGATTATTCCGAATGTTTTTAATAGTTGAATTATAATTTGCTCGTTTTAGCCCGTGCCCATTTGGCCCGATTTATAATTTGTCCGTTTAGCCCGTGCCCGTTTTAACCCGTGCCATTTTAGCCCGTGCCCGCCCGTTTTGACACCTCTAATAAAAGTTTGAAGATTTAGGGATTAAATGTGTTGACTTATTGACTTATTGACTTTGTTGACTTATTGACTGTGTTGACTTATTGACTTTGATACTTAAGCTCATGTCAACATAATGTTTTGAAACCCGATTGAACCATTCCGGTAGAAAAATGGGTCGATTTAAACCGAGTCATGCTTTTAATAACTGAACCCGTCGTGTCCAGTTTTCAAAACTATATGTTTTTCCCGGTTGAACCCGTTGGTCCGGTCCAGTTTTCAAAACTATATGCAACATCAACTTGTTAGCTTGTATAAAGTTTTGTGTGTTTTATTAATTTGTATAATGTGTTTAATAACATATACTTTTCATTTTAGGGTGTTTTAAAAATAACATTAATTATTGTGTTTAATTATTTTATATTTTATATTATGTTGTAGCTTGTTTAAATTGTATATTGTGAAAATTTTATTGTACTTTTTTAGTAAGGGGTGTTTTAATTGATTGTTTTTAATTTGATATAAATGTTTTTAATTGGTTGTACTATATGAATAAATTATTGTAATTTTAAGTTATGGGGTGTTTTAATAAGAGAATTAATTACGCAATTCATTTTCTCTCACCCTTTTAGTATAGAAGGGCAAAATGAGGATTGACTAAAAATTCAGTTTTTCACTTTTCTCCTTTGACTAAATCTACATTATAAGTAGTTAAGATATATATATATATATATATATATATATATATATATATATATATATATATATATATATATATATATATATATATATATATATATATATGAGAATATATTAGCTACAATTGAATTGTAGCTAATTCCCTACAATTTGTGTTATAAATTGTGGGCCCTGAGTTATTTTGTGGGTCCCTGACATGTTTCTGTGGGTCCCTGATTTATTTTCTTGTGTATTTTAGTGGGGGATTGTAGCTAATTAGCTACAAAAATTGTAGCCATGTTATCCCCTATATATATATATATATATATATATATATATATATATATATATATATATAGGGTAGGGATCCAGTAAGAAGAAAAACTAAAATAAGAAGAAATTCTAGCCACACATTCCAAATAAGAGAGAGATTTTCAAGAGGAGATGCATCTATTTTAATATGTGCATCTGAAATATGTGATTGTGGTTTCTTCTTATGCTTCTTATTTTTATATTTCTTCTTATTTGATCCTAACTCTCTCTCTCTCTCTCTCTATATATATATATATATATATATATATATATATATATATATATATATATATATATATATATAAATGGCCGACGGCACCAGAATTTTTGGTGCCAACGGTTACCCCTAAAATGTGGTGCCGTGGGATTTCTGGTGCTATGGAGCTTTTTGCTGACGTGGCAGCAAAAAAGTCCCACGGCACCAAGCCATGGCACCAATGGTACCCAGTGCTCTTAAGCAGGAACTTGACCTCTACTATGAGACAGTGATTCATGATATAGACTTTATAAAGTTGAAAGGAATTGCCGAGCTTGCTACGTTGATGGTGACACGAAAGAAGCATATTTTTTTTCCTTTGATTTATAAGTTATTGAAGTTTTATTTAGTCTTACCTGTGGCAACCACAATCGTGGGAAGATGTTTTTCAGCAATAAAATTGATAAAGACGAATCTCCGCAACAGAATGGGTGAAAATTATATGAATGATGATTTAATTTGTAACATAGAAAAAGAATTATTTGCGAAGGCTACAAATGAAGACGTGATAAAGCGCTTTCGATGCTCAAAACGTTGAAGAGGTTAATAATAAGAGACAATGTACTTTATTTACTAGTTTGTCATTTTTACAATTTATATAACGTTGAAAAAAAATTGGTACATATGATTTTTTTTGTGCAATACCCTTTTTAAAATCCTGGGTCCGTCCCTGTGGGGGCAGGCATGGGGTTACCGGAGGAGACCCAAGTTCAAATGCCAAAGGTAATACTTTGGTCCTCTTTACTTTGCAAGAGGATCAAACATTGTCTTGAGCTCTTGTTTAGCCACATGGATATGTAAAAAAAATGGCAAGTATGAGGACCATATCCGTACCTCTACCTTTTTAAATCTCGTCTCAACTCCCTTACAACATACTAGTAATAACTTTATTTATGGGAGATTTAATTACTCTAATAAGCTTTTATAAATAAACTCAAAAACTCTAGTTTAGTTATCGGGTAGGCATGGGGTTTACTAGTATGTTCAGATGCCAAGGGTAATACTTTGATGCGCGTCACCACAAGACTTTACTTTGAAAGATAATAAAACATTGTCTTTAGACAGTCTTTTAATACTTAGGGTAATACTTTGATGCGCGTCACCATAAAACATTGCAAAAATGGTCACTAAAATATCACGAAATTGCAAAAATAGGACCGAGTCATAAAGGCGTGCAAATTTGCCATTAACATTTCGTAAAAGTGCAAAATAGCCACCGAGAGCGTTTTTCTGTTAGTTTCCTCGTTAAGTGCCACGTCATTGAGGGTAGTATTGTCATTTTACTCCCTTTCCCGCCATTCACCTCAATTGCCAGTGTTTGTTTTTCAAATTTAGTCCTTTAAAGCAATAGTTTAAATATGTGTCTCAATTTCTTCCATGAACATTAATTCACAAGTAAAGATCTTGAGAATGGTTAAGCTTTGGCAAAATCGTGCACGCAGTACCACGAGCCCTGATTTAGGAATCCTTTATAGTAAGAATATTGTGTTCCATTTTAATGTTTTTCATTTAAACTTGTTATTGTTGTTGGAAGTAATTGATGTTTTATGTGTTGCACAGATTTGAATGAAAAGGTGTTTTCTTTGCAAATCCATCATAATGGTGAATTTACCTCAAAACCAGGAAGAAGGTATCTCTTTAGAGATAAGATTGGTTTGACAGAATTCACTCTGACGTTTTCTCCATAGACTTATTGGGCGAAATGTTAGAGGATTTAGGTTACTCGGATAGTACCCTTATGTTTACTCACTTTAGGATACCTGGGGAGTCAGTGGATGATGGTTTGCTACCACTAAAGTCTGACGAAGATGTGAAGACACTTGTGGAGTATGTTCCTATATTTACACAATTAGATTTGTTTATTGAAACCGGTGTTTCAATTGCTGAGTGTGAGATGATGGAGCGAATGATGACTAAGGGCAAGGGTGTGGTGATAGAAGAAATAGTGGATGATGATGTGAATGATGCTGCTAGAAAGGATGTTGATGGTGAGACTGGAAACAGTGGGAAATTAATATTGTTAGAGTGGCATAAGACAAGCCAACCTGAGAAGGCTGACCTGTTTTTTATACTGATTCTGACAGTGACTTCCCACCAACTTTTTGCGCCGAAAAAATGATTGCAAATCATTCAAAAATGATGTGTGATGAGTTTCAATTCGGAAGGTTATTGGAAGAGATTGACCAAGAGTTTATGGTAGAGGGATTCAAGTGAGGAGTTGATTTTGATGTGCTCGATTTTGATGATGCGTATTATGATGACGCAAGTGATGAAGAGGTGGATCAAGGAACTAATTCTGAATGGCATGATGAAGAGGTAGATCAAGGAACTAATGCTGAATGGCATGATGATCCATACCATTTAGTTGATATTCCTGAACCTGAAGAGCCTCTAGAGCCTCCTGAACTTAAAGAGCTTCAACAGCCTCAAGAGCCTCAAGATCCTCAAGAGACACAAGAGCCTCAAGAAACTCAAGAGATTAGTGACATGTTTGCTGAAATTGATCGTGCATTGGATGAATTTGATGATGTAGTTGCAGCTGAAGAAGGAACACAGATGTACGCTATTTTTGCTCAACTAATTAGTTTCAGTTTGCTTCCACTTGTGGTAGTTGGTGAAGAAAAGTTTGCAATTTTGGAAGTTGCTGAGTTTGATGGTGAACAAGTAGTTTCTGATGGTGAACAAAGAGTTTGTGATGGGGCTGTCATTCCAGATGATCAGTGTGCTGAAGTTGTTGGAGATGGTGAACAAAGAGTTTGTGACGGGGCTGTGATACCAGTTGGAGATGAGGGATGTATATGAGTTGTGAATGGAGATGTGATTAAGGCTAAAGTGGTTGCTAAACAAGGAGATGAGCCAGATAGAGCTATGATACGAGATGAAGTGCTTAAAAAATGGAATTGGGCAACATGGAATGCTTGCAGAGGAAAAGTTTGAAGATCAAGGAAGATCAATCAAGAGGAGAAGATTCATGGCTGACAAGACACACAAGGATGATGCTAAATAATGGTTATGCTTTTATGTTTAGGTCAATAATCTGTTATACTTCTGCTATGGTGTTGTAGTGGAAGATTATAACAGTATGTACTTGTTCTAAAGTTTATCTACCGGTTATGTAATAATTTACTATGGTCAATGGTTGCATAACCTTTTATCTAATCTAATGGAAGCCAAAAAAACTAGGCAATTTTGGGATGTGTATGTTGGTAGCCCAAACGTTTAGCATTTATTACCCAAACACGCCTAAAACACATTTCCATATGTAATTACCCCGCTGATTGGCTCCAAACGGTCAACTTAAATTGACCAGGCAGATGGTCAACAAAGTCAAACAGCTTAAGAGTCAATCTCCTTGGAAGTATAGTGTTTCCCCGGGTCGTTATGTCCCAACGAGGTGTGATGGTATAAAAACGGGTTTGTGATCGGGTGAATTGAATGGGAAGTAACCAGATAATGATTTGGATTTGTTTTACACTACTGGAATGATTAGGAATAACAGTATTAACAATTAAAGGAAACAGATGTGTATAAACATAGATCAAATAAAAATCAGACACGATTACGTGCTGGGAAAAAGGTGAGTTTTAAGGAAAAATAAACTACAGGGGGTGAAAATGAAACTTTTACAAACTTAAAATTAAAATAAAATGAAATTAAAAAGAAAATTATTTTTTTGATTACTTTATTATTTATTATTAATTAAAACTATTTAATTACTTATTATTAATATTTAACTTATACTAAATATAATATAATATTAAGTAAAAACTAAGAAATTGAAAATCTATTTTTAAAACTTCTAAAATATCTTAAAAATAATTATGAAAATTTAAAAATATGCCTTTTTGTCTTTTTGTGATTTTCTATTAATTAAATACTAATAATATTAATTAAACTATTTAAACTATTTTAAATTACTACTAATACTAAAATTGACTTAGAAATTTAAGAAATATTTTATAAAACTAATTAACCATCACAGGAATCCTAAAAAATATATAAAAAGTTTCTAAAAATTATATTTAGACTATTTTACTAATTATTTACTTATTTATTAATTAATATCTAATTTAACTAAATTAATTAAGAAAATTAGTAAATAAATAGTAGAAATTCTAGAAAAATTCCTAAAATTATTTTATAACATATAAAAGCTAGGAAAAATATAAAAACTAGGTAGTACTTTATAAAAACTAATTATACTATTTAATACTTAAATATTAATTAATTGTTAATAAAACTAATATTAAATAATTTAAATCTAATAATTACTAAATGACAATATAAAAATTTGGAAAAATTATTAAAAATACCTAAAGATAAATGGAGATTAAGAAAAATATAAAATTGCAAGTTACTTAATAAAAATCTAAAAAGGAAAATTAAAAAGATAAATAAAATTAAATAGAAAGTATCACTTATAATTAAATTGGTCTTTCTGGATTTTTCTTTTACAAAACTATTTTATACCTAAAAACATGAAACTTTTGTGAAGACAACTTTTTTCAAGCTTAAAAATAAGCAATTTGGACACTAAAAGGTGAAACAGTTGAGTTTTTGTTGACTTTGAAGGAAATGAACCTTTGTGGGGTCCACAGAGGTGGATTTTGGTTCAAACAGGTTCCTTGAACATGAATAAGCTAGAAACTAGCAAATAAGCCTCTTGAATAAGCCAATAAGCCAAAATAAGAACTTGGTTTCCTTATTTGTACACAGAAATTGGGACAGAGTCTAAGGTTGATTCTAGGTGGGGTCCACTAAGCTTAAGCTCAAAAATATGCTCAAACTAGGAAGATGGCCAGGAGAGGGGTTCAAAGAAACAAAAATAGGGTTGTGGGACCCACTGAGGTGGCCAGGAAGAACCACCAAAGATGGTGGTGTGGTGACTGTGGTGGTGCAGTAGGGGAGGTTCTCCCCTTACAGGTGTGTTTGGGCAAAGGTGGGGCCCACAGAAAAAATTGCAAAAATATAGTGCCAATGGGATTTTAGAGTTTAGCTGGTATACTTTACACCCAAAAATTTTCAAAGCCTAAAACTTAACACAAAATTCTACAAGATTCCTGGAAAATTTGACTTTCTACAAAGAAGTGCAATTTTGACTTTTTAAGTAAACATGGAAGTTTGACTATTTTGAACTTCTAATGCTTCCTAATTACTGAGTATGCTAAAATAAGTTGTAGTGAACTGGAATTATGCTACTTTAACCACTATGGAAGTGAAATGAGTGACTATTGTTTCTAAAATCTTGACAGTTAACAAAGAATGGGATTTAAAATAGAGATTTGACTTTCTAACCTATAACCACTGGTTTTTTTATGACTAATATTCACTACATGTACCTATTTTAACCTGTACCAACTAAAAACAACAACAAAAACAGGTCATAACTCATAGAACAAGCTTGAACCAAACACACCTTTAAATCTAATCCAATGATTACGGCACGTCATAAGCCAACTAAAAAAAATCTAAACATTAAAACAAAAATAACAGTAACTAGATAAGCTACTAAATAAGCTACATACCAAATTTCAGGTCTAACGGACTTATAACGAAGAAATGAAAAATCAAAAACTATTTCTGCAGTTAAAAATGACTTTTTGCAGCCCGAAAAAGGGTGATTTAGCCCTGTTAAAAAAAATCTAAAAATAAAAATAAAAATACAAGCAAGTATATAAGCAATAAAATAAGCTACAAACCAAATTTCAGCTCAAACGGACTTATAACAAAGAAATGAAAAATCAAAAACTATTTCTGCAGTTTGGCACTTTTTTGACTTTTTTTTCAAATTTTTGAATATGTTGACTTTTATGAACTTTGATCCTACTCTAATGATTGAAATGGATGTTTTAAGTGAAAATGAAACTATCTTAAGTTATCCTAACTGCTTTTGTCTTGAAATGGTGAGATTGTGATACCAAGATCTTGACAGTTAACTACCATGGATGGATTAGAAGTGACTTTTGACTTTTATCTAGAAACACCTAAGATTTTATGACCTAATTGAATATAATTAACCTAAGTGGACTTGTTTAAACTAACTATCTAAACTAAGACAAACCAAAGCTCATAGAATGAGCTTAAACCAAACATCCCTTAACAGATGACCATTATGAATTTTTCACATCAAAAGCTTGTTCTAGGCCAAGAAACGGAGTCATAAGTACTTATTATGGTGAAGTAAGCTGAGATGAACACCTAAACATTAAATCTAACAACATTAACATGAGAATCTCTAAAATGCTAGTATGGCAGTGAACTTAAAAAACTAAGCAACAATGTAAACTAATAAACAAGGTAATTAGATTAAACATTTACTGAGCTAACATACATCAAACAGCCACCAAACAATAGAAATAAGCAACAATTAAAGTGTTCTACAGTACAATTCCAGAAATGGAAGTTTTGCTTACAATGGATTCCAACTTAGAGACATGTGATCAAGGACCCAATTCGCATCCTAGTTGCTCCCAAGAGCTTCTAAACCATTTGCAATCCAAAACTAACACTGCTCCATTGCTTCATCATCTTCTCTCTTGATTTATTTATTTATTTTCTATTTATTTTATTTTACTTAATTTTTGATAATTTTTGAGTTTTTAACTGAGGACTTGTTTAAAACTAATTTAACTAATAGAAAACTTAATAATAAGCTCAGTTGAGCTTGTAGAACACTAAAACACCTTTTAACAAGATTGAAGGCAAATTGAGATTTTTAGAGAAACTAAGCATAAACTGAAACTTGTAAAGATAACTGAATTCATTTATTGAAATAACCTGGAAATACTCTAAAACACTTGAGAATACAATTTAGAACTAACTTTTACAACTGGAAATTGAAAACAAGCTAAGTCGACATTCTTAAAATTAAGCTACACTATACTAACTAACTACTTAACTAACTAACTGCTCCATCATCTCTTTTCTTGATATATATGGACCAGTGTGGCTTCTCATTAGAACCTTTGGATGAGTCAATTTAATCCTGGCCGTTGGTGTGGATTTGGCGGGAAAAAGATTTTTGGCAGTTTTAGATAACTTGGAGCAAAATTAGGAATATTTAATGTATCTTGGATGTTGTGGAGAGTTGGGGGGACAAAGGATGGGTAGGCTGAGCTGGAGGGATGGGAGGATGGAGTGTTGCAGGGGGTTTGATGATGGTGGCAGGCTGTTTTGGAGGGAGGTGGAAGGGTCAAAGATGGGTTGACCGCTTATTATTTAAAACGGAAAGGATTAATATTAAGGGGTTGGGCTTGTTTTGCTGGGCTAGGGTAAAGGGAGTGGATCAGGATTTGTTTTGGGTGGATTTTGGGTTTATGGATTGGATAATAACAAAAAGGATCCACTTAGCTTATGAAATAACAACAAGGACCAATTGTAATTTTCTGAAAAGTGAGGGGCTGCAATTGTCCATTATCCAAAGTAGTCACAAGGTCTTTTCTGCCAAGCTTCAATAGTCCAAGGTGTATGAATGTATTTTTCCACTTTTGAAATTCCAAGGACTATATTTGCCAATTTTCATAGTCGAAGAACTAAACTTGCAATTTCATCAAACTCTTCACTTTAAGGACTAAATTTGACACCTGTAACTTTCCAGGGACCAATAATGATTTTTCTACCAAAAATTTCCCACCAGGGACCAAATCTGCCAAAATTGAAACTCCAGGGACCAAACTTGTAAATTTCCAAAACTTTTGAGATTTTTCACCAAAGGACTAAATATGACAACTTATGATTTGAAAAGGACCTTTGGTGACTTTTCTTTTAAAATAAGTGCTCAGGGACTATTTTTGACAAGTTTTGAAAGTTGGGGGACTGAAACTGTCAATTATGCAAACTTTTTTTGTTTTTCAACTGTTTTCACTCATTTTGCATCTATAACATATAAAACACAATTTTGGAATATTTTCAGTATTTTGATGCATTTTTGAGTGTTTTTGTATGTTTTGCAGTTCAGATTTGATAAAAAATGATGAGTGTTTGAGCACTCATCAAATCCCCCACACTAAACTATTGCTAGTCCCTAGCAATAAACTGTTTTGAAAATTTAATGGATTTTAATCTCTTTAGCAAAAGCCATTACTTCTTGAGTAGGCAAAATGTTTCAGTTCAAGTAAGAACTATGGTACACTAATAACCATGTGATTTTGAGCAAACCACCAGCTGTAAACGGATTTGATTTGTCTTTACCAGAAGTCGTTTGCTTCTGGACTAGCCAACTCTTGATGGACATAGTCAACATCTTGGTGAGCTGATTACCAATTATGGTTTTTTCCATTGCCTTTACCACAAGCCATAATCTTGCGGGCTAGCCAACTCTTTTACTTTTTAGGATATGGTGAGTTGAGTACCATACAATTTTGGGCAATTTGTCAGCCATAAACGGATTTGATATATCTTTACCAAGAGCCGTTTGCTTTTAGATTAGCCAGTCCTTTTGTGGTTTAGACATGGTGGACTGATAACCATAAAAATTTTGAAGCTTAGGTGATTTTTTTTTTTAATTTTTGGCAAAAACGGGGGTACTAGATGGTAAAATGTGATAAAATTCGCTAGAATTTCCCCCCACACTTAGAATTGAATATTGTCCTCAATATTCAAAGTCCCGGCTATTATGCTGACTCTTTGAACGTAAAAGGGCAACATTACAAGCTAAATGTGGAAACACCATTTTTTTTCATTTTATTGGTAACCACAGCAGGGGTAACTCCCCCACACTTAGGGTGAAAACCCTATATGCATGCTACTGTTTTTGTTTACCGAGTCGCTAGCTTGACTCTACCCCGAATTCATTTGTTCTTGGGGAAGCATGACGTGGAAGAAACAATCTCCATCGGACTTTCATCAAGATGTTTGGACAAGCATTTGAAGCACGTGAAAGTTCCACACCGATGAGATATAATCCCGGCTTTAAATAATATAAACTATAAGCGGTGATGCTGGGGTCAAAGATAATGTCTTCATTCCCGAAGGAATGAAGAACAGGAGATGTCACCCGGTAGGTGAAGAAAAGGAAGAAAACCATGATGAAAATCATGATAAGATCTTCTTCCTCGAGAGCAGGCTCATTTGCCTGAATTTGGATTTCAAGAGTTAAGCTCGTTGGGTTTGAAAACATCCCGGGCGGGAGGGTGGGAATTTGCAAATCCTCATGATCGAGTGCATCTCCCCCTGGGCTATCATACTCCGGAGGAGTCATGATATAAGTGAGTTCACCGGAGAACTCCTCATGAAGAGAATCATTCACATGATGTGAATCTGTGAACTCTTGTTCTGTTGTGCACTCATCACAATCCTCATTCTGAATATCAAAGAGTGGATTATCATAAATTAAAGTGAATTCAGATTCGAATTCAAACAAAGGATTGGCGAGAGTAGTTTTGAATGCTTCGGGAACAAAGTGATTAACATTCTTTATTGGACTATTAGGATAAGAAATGATTGACGGATCATGATATACGAGACTTTCAATTTTTCCTAGATCGGCTTCAAAGTCAATGAGATCATCGTCACTTCCCGTTGGAAGTGGATTGATGTGAGTGAGTTCATCGGCGAACTCCTCAAGAAGATGATCAGCATCAAAATGTGGAACTGATGCCTCAACATACTCGATGTCTCCATAAGATGCACAATCTTCGCTACAATCGGAGAAAGTCTCAAATTGATCTTTTGGACACTCAAGAGGGGAAGGTAAATCACACATATGATCAAAAGTTTCCTGTGACTCTCCTGGGATTGGGATAAGGTTCTCAGCACTAGACTTTATGAATTCGTCCGATTCCTTTTCAGGAACAGTGCTAAGATGCTCGTCCCCCATTTTTAGAGAGTGAGTGGGAACTTCGGGTGTGATAACAACAGACTGAGGGAGTTGAGAAGGACTAGCATTCATGGATTGTACGAGTTCCATTTTATCTTCTGCTAGTAATTCCTTAGTATTCTTTTCTCCCTGTGATTTTTGGATTGGTAGGATTTCAACTGATGCACTCGATGAATCTTTTTGAATAATAACAATGTTATCTTCATCATCATCACTGTCATCATCGTCATCAAACGGAGCAGTATTGTGAATATTGGCACGTATTTTAGCTGCTCTTTGCTCAGCGAGTAATTCTTCCATGCTTTTCCAGAATCTCGTTCTTCAGCAAGTAATTCTGCCATAGTTTTCCCACGAGAATTTGGAATGAGTGGAAGTTGTGGGGGTGTGGATGTATCAAAACCGGAAGGTTGACATTGAAAATCATCATGAGGACCCCCACAATATGCACAAGAAAAACTTGGGCATTTTGAAATGCTGTTTTGACTGCTTTAGTCAACTCCTCACTTTTTTTCAATAACTCTAGAAGCTCTAGATAAGTGTCTTTCTGGGTTTGTTTAGGAGTTGCTTGGATTATTTGGTACTGTGGAGGTTGGTCTTGATACGAATAGTCGTAATTGTTACAAGGAAATGGATTCCTTGTTTGACAATCAGAGCTAAAGTGTGGACCTCCACAGTACTCACAACAGTTGAACTGATGTGGCTGTGAGTCATAGGTGCTGGAGTCATAATTGTTATCAGGAAACTGCTCAGAGACAAGCGTGTTTCCTGATTGACAATCAGAACTGTAGTGTGAACCACCACAGTACTCACAACAGTAAAACTGCTGAGTCTCATGGTGTGGAAGCTGATGGAATGAATCAGTTGTGTCATGGTAGGAATAGGGATTCTGGTTATAGACAGGCCCGTTTCCTGACTCTACCATGCTACAACTGGGGCAATTACCACCATTATGAGGACCACCACACCATTGACAATCAAGAAGGTGAGGATGAGACATAGAAAGAATCAAATGGTTTTGGAGGGTAAGAAATGGAGAATCAAAAAGGTAGGAGGGTAAAGATGGATATTTTCAGAATTTTTGATAAACATTTTATAAGAAAGAAAATCTTTTTGGGTTTTTGTGTTCGTTGAAAACTAATTTTAAAATGTTTTCGGGAACTGTTTTGTTTTTATATGATAATAATATGAACAAGGATGGATAAATATACAATGAGCGTGTATCCAGATTCACTAATACGCAAAACCGTTTAAAATACGCGCACAACCTCCCCGGCAGCGGCGCCAAAATTTTGATTGGCTCCAAACGGTCAACTTAAATTGACCAGGTAGATGGTCAACAAAGTCATACAGCCTAAGAGTCAATCTCCGTGGAAGTATAGTGTTTCCCCGGGTCGTTATGTCCCAACGAGGTGTGATGGTATAAAAACGGGTTTGTGATCGGGTGAATTGAATGGGAAGTAACCAGATAATGATTTGGATTTGTTTTACACTACTGGAATGATTAGGAATAACAGTATTGACAATTAAAGGAAACAGATGTGTATAAACGTAGATCAAATAAAAATCAGACATGATTACGTGCTGAGAAAAAGGTGAGTTTTAAGAAAAAATAAACTACAGGGGGTGAAAATGAAACTTTTACAAACATAAAATTAAAAGAAAATGAAATTAAAAAGAAAATTATTTTTTTGATTATTTTATTATTTATTATTAATTAAAACTATTTAATTACTTATTATTAATATTTAACTTATACTAAAGATAATATAATATTAAGTAAAAACTAAGAAATTGAAAATCTATTTTAAAACTTCTAAAATATCTTAAAAATTATATGAAAACTGGCGCCAAAATTTGATTGATGCAAAAGCAATCAACTAAAGTCAACCACAGGTGTGGTCAATATAGTCAAACTACCTAAACCAATGCTTCCGGGTAATATAGGGTATCACCAGGTCGTTATGTCCCGACGAGGTGTGAATTGTGCTTTAGCGTGCTTGTGATCGGGTGATTTTCACAGGAAAGGGGTAAGATGATTATATTACTGATTTCTTACTGAAAATGACACAAATACTTAATATGGACAAAAACTGAAAAACTAGATAAGTGAAAATGTTTTAAAACCTAAAAGGTACGTTTAAGTTTAAGTAAACGTCAACGTACCAAATAAAAAGTGAAAACTGAAATCTGAAAACCCCCAGGAGGTGAAAATGACTTTTTTACAAATCTAAGGATGAAAGAAAATGAATTTTTACACTATTTAATTATTTAATATTAATTAAATATTATTTAATACTAATTATTAATATTTAAATAACTAGAAAAGTGAAAATTAAATTTCTAAAATTATAAAATAACTAAAAACTAATTTTAAACTTAAAAATATATGTTTTTGTCTTTTTGTGATTTTCTATTAATTAAATACTAATAATATTAATTAAACTATTTTAAATTACTACTAATACTAAAAATGACTTAGAAATAGAAGAAATATTTTATAAAACTAATTAACCATCACAGGAATCCTAAAAAAAATTATAAAACGTTTCTAAAAATTATATTTAGACTATTTTACTAATTATTTACTTATTTATTAATTAATATCTAATTTAATTAAATTAATTAAGAAAATTAGAAAATGAATAGAAGAAATTCTAGAAAAATTTCTAAAATTATTTTATAACCTATAAAAGCTAGGAAAAATATAAAAACTAGGTAGTACTTTATAAAAACTAATTATACTATTTAATACTTAAATATTAATTAATTATTAATAAAATTAATATTAAATCTAATAATTACGAAATAACAATATAAAAATTTGGAAAAATTACTGAAAATACCTAAAGATAAAAGGAAATTAAGAAAAATATAAAATTGCAAGTTACTAAATAAAAATCTAAAAAGGAAAATTAAAAAGATAAATAAAATTAAATAGAAACTATCACTTATAATTAAATTGGTTTTTATGGATTTTTCTTTTACAAAACTATTTTATACCTAAAATCATGAAACTTTTGTGAAGACAACTTTTTCCAAGCTTAAAAATAAGCAATTTGGACACTAAAAGGTGAAACAGTTGACTTTTTGTTGACTTTGAAGGAAATGAACCTCTGTGGGGTCTACAGAGGTGGATTTTGGTTCAAATAAGTTCCTTGAACATGAATAAGCTAGAAACTAGCAAATAAGCCTCTTGAATAAGAGAATAAGCCAGAATAAGAACTTAGTTTCCTTATTTGTACACAGAAATTGGGACAGAGTCTAAGGTTGATTCTAGGTGGGGTCCACTGAGCTTGAGCTCAAACGTTAGGGGGGTTCAAAGAAACAAAAATGAGGTTGTGGGACCCACTGAGGTGGCCAGGAAGAACCACCAAAGATGGTGGTGTAGTGACCGTGGTGGTGCAGCATGGGAGGTTCTCCCCCTGCAGGTGTGTTTGGGCAAAGGTGGGGCCCACAGAAAAAATTGCAAAAATGTAGTGCCAATGGGATTTCAGAGTTTAGCTGGTATACTTTACACCCAAGAATTTTCAAAGCCTAAAACTTAACACAAAATTCTACAAAATTCCTGGAAAATTTGACTTTCTACAAAGAAGTGCAATTTTGACTTTTTAAGTAAACATGGAACTTTGACTATTTTGAACTTCTAATGCTTCCTAATTACTGAGTATGCTAAAATAAGTTGTAGTGAACTGGAATTATGCTACTTTAACCACTATGGAAGTGAAATGAGTGACTATTGTTTCTAAAATCTTGACAGTTAACAAAAAATGGGATTTAAAATAGAGATTTGACTTTCTAACCTATGACCACTGGTTTTTATGATTAATATTCACTACATTTACCTATTTTAACCTGTACCAACTAAAAACAACAACAAAAACAGGCCATAACTCATAGAACAAGCTTGAACCAAACACACCTTCAAATCTAATCCAATGATTACGGCACGTCATAAGCCAACTAAAAAAAATCTAAATATTAAACCAAAAATAACAGTAACTAGATAAGCTACTAAATAAGCTACCAAATTTCAGGTCTAACGGACTTATAACGAAGAAATGAAAAATCAAAAACTATTTCTGCAGTTAAAAACGACTTTTTGCAGCCCGAAAAAGGGTGATTTAGCCCTGTAAAAAAATCTAAAAATAAAAATAAAAATACCAGCAAGTAGATAAGCAATAAAATAAGCTACAAACCAAATTTCAGGTCAAACGGACTTATAACGAAGAAATAAAAAATCAAAAACTATTTCTGCAGTTTGGCACTTTTTTGACTTTTTTTTCAAGTTTTTGAATATGTTGACTTTTATGAACTTTGATCCTACTCTAATGATTGAAATGGATGTTTTAAGTGAAAATGAAACTATCTTAAGTTATCCTAACTGCTTTTGTCTTGAAATTGTGAGATTGTGATACCAAGATCTTGACAGTTAACTACCATGGATGGATTAGAAGTGACTTTTGACTTTTAGCTAGAAACAACTAAGATTTTATGACCTAATTGAATATAATTAACCTAAGTGGACTTGTTTAAACTAACTATCTAAACTAAGACAGACCAAAGCTCATAGAATGAGCTTAAACCAAACATCCCTTAACAGATGACCATTATGAGTTTTTCATATCAAAAGCTTGTTCTAGGCCAAGAAACTGGGTCATAAGTACTTATTATGGTGAAGTAAGCTGAGATGAACACCTAAACATTAAATCTAACAACATTAACATGAGAATCTCTAAAATACTAGTATGGCAGTGAACTTAAAAAACTCAGCAACAATGTAAACTAATAAACAAGGTAATTAGATTAAACATTTACTGAGCTAACATACATCAAACAACCACCAAACAACAGAAATAAGCAACAATTAAAGTGTTCTACAGTACAATTCCAGAAATGGAAGTTTTGCTTACAATGGATTCCAACTGTGAGACAAGTGATCAAGGACCCAATTCACATCCTAATTGCTCCCAAGAGCTTCTAAACCATTTGCAATCCAAAACTAACACTGCTCCATTGCTTCATCATCTTCTCTCTTGATTTTTTTTTATTTATTTTATATTTATTTTATTTTTCTTAATTTTTGATAATTTTTGAGTTTTTAACTGAGGACTTGTTTAAAACTAATTTAACTAATAGAAAACTTAATAATAAGCTCAGTTGAGCTTGTAGAACAGTAAAACACCTTTTAACAAGATTGAAGGCAAATTGAGATTTTTAGAGAAACTAAGCATAAACTGAAACTTGTAAAGATAACTGCATTTATTGAAATAACTTGGAAATACTCTAAAACACTTGAGAATACAATTTAGAACTAACTTTTACAACTGGAAATTGAAAACAAGCTAAGTCGACATTATTAAAATTAAGCTACACTATACTAGCTAACTACTTAACTAACTAAATGCTCCATCATCTCTTTTCTTGATATATATGGACTAGTGTGGGTTCTCATTAGAACCTTTGGATGAGTCAATTTAATCCTGGCCGTTGGTGTGGATTTGGCGGGAAAAAGATTTTTGGCAGTTTTAGATAACTTGGAGCAAAATTAGGAATATTTAATGTATCTTGGATGTTGTGGAGAGTTGGGGGGACAAAGGATGGGTAGGCTGAGCTGGAGGGATGGGAGGATGGAGTGTTGCAGGGGGTTTGATGATGGTGGCAGGCTGTTTTGGAGGGAGGTGGAAGGGTCAATGATGGGTTGACCGTTTATTATTTAAAACGGAAAGGATTAATATTAAGGGGTTGGGCTTGTTTTGCTGGGCCAGGGTAATGGGAGTGGATCATGATTTGTTTTGGGTGGATTTTGGGTTTATGGATTGGATAATAACAAAAAGGATCCTCTTGGCTTATGAAATAACAACAAGGACCAATTGTAATTTTCTGAAAAGTGAGGGGCTGCAATTGTCCATTATCCAAAGTAGTCACAAGGTCTTTTCTGCCAAGTTTCAATAGTCCAAGGTGTATGAATGTATTTTTCCACTTTTGAAATTCCAAGGACTATATTTGCCAATTTTCAAAGTCGAAGGACTAAACTTGCAATTTCATCAAACTCTTCACTTTAAGGACTAAATTTGATACCTGTGACTTTCCAGGGACCAATAATGATTTTTCTACCAAAAATTTCCCACCATGGACCAAATCTGCCAAAATTGAAACTCCAGAGACCAAAATTGTAAATTTCCAAAACTTTTGAGATTTTTCACCAAAGGACTAAATATGACAACTTATGATTTCAAAAGGACCTTTGGTGACTTTTCTTTTAAAATAAGTGCTCAGGGACTATTTTTGACAAGTTTTGAAAGTTGGGGGACTGAAACTGCCAATTATGCAAACTTTGTTCGTTTTTCAACTGTTTTCACTCATTTTGCATCTAAAACATATAAAACACAATTTTGGAATATTTTCAGTATTTTGATGCATTTTTGAGTATTTTTGTATGTTTTGCAGTTCAGATTTGATCAAAAATGATGAGTGTTTGAGCACTCATCACCCGCCTATTTATATGATATAAACCAAGTAACTTTCTCATTCATCCATTAATAAAAAACACTAAAACAGAAGTTGTAGCAAAAGGTGTAAGAATGTCTCGATTTGTGCTTCTTCAGGAACTACCGGCGGCTGCTAAGTCAACTGAGTTACCATACCAAATGACTGTTTATTTTGATAGGGAGACACAACGGGATATGAAGTATGCGAAAGATCTGACAAAGGCATATCAAGAGTTGCTTGATATTGTTAATCAAAGGAACGAGTACATACATGAAATGGAGCTTGTGCGTCCCTTGGTGTAGATGTCTAAGTGTTTGGAGTATTTTAAGAAGCTTCAAAAGTCCGACGTTATCGAGCTTTTAGAATTGAAGAAGAAGTTTGCCGAAGCGAAGCTGAAGGTCTTTAACAAGCACGCATTTGTTAAAGGACTTTAGGAGTATGTGGTTGGGTCATTGGGATATGGTAACCATGATGTATTTGGTTCCTTTTGAATTACAAATTATGTTATGTTGCTCTTTGTTAATCAAGTTATCTTTTGAATTATAAATTATGTTATGTTGCTCTTTATTGATTAATTATGTTATGTTGCTGTGTTAATTATGTAATGTTGCTTTGTTGAAAGTCAAACAAAGATTGTCAAAATGGCTAATTTTTTGCATGTACATTCATTTGCAAAAGTCAAACCTAATTGTCAATTTGGGTAATTTTGGGTAGTTTTGTGCATGTACATTCATTTGCAAAGGTTAAACAGGATAGTCAATTTGTGCCATTTTAGGTAATTACTGCCAAAAGATATTGAGTAGCCGAAAGATCAAGATCATTTAAATTTACAACCAAACACTTAACCATTCACCAAAAAGATGGGGTACATGAGCTACTACAAACAAAAAAAAAACATTAAACAAAGAAACTAGCTTAACTGCCACAAAATGGCCAAACACCATCCTCAAAACAAACATCCTCCAACAACGACGCCACAAACCTATTGCCTTCATCCGGAACAATCACATTTCTGGCATCATCCATAGGTGGAGGCGGCGGCAGGCCCTGGGTAGGCGGCAGGAGGCTTTGGGGAGGCAGAAGCAGGCTCTGGGGAGGCGGCATCAGACTTTAGTACTCCTGGAACTCCTGGAACACCGGCTGATCAAAAGTGGTAACATAAGGCGAAGTGGTAGTGGGGTTCATGGGTTTTTTCCTTTTTGTGTTTTTTCGACTACCACATCCAACAGGGATGTTTGATTGCTCAATTATAGTATATATATTAAGTATCGAGAAAATCCTAGAGAAATACGGATTAACCGAGTCGTTTCCCAACGAAGGTGTGAATGGAATTTTGAATTTGATTCGTGAATCATGTCGTGAAAAGTGGAAATGTGAAAATTGTGATAGTGAAATTCAAATTATGAAATGAAATGATGAAATAAGCAGAAGGTACAATATATATGTACAAACGTTTAAAATCTAAAAACGGGAATTCAAACGCGATTTTAAAACATAACCTACGAAATAAAACTTAGCTATTATTGAAAAATGATCCTAAAAATATGAAATAAATTTCTAAAAATCTTAAACTACTTAAAATAATTTTGAGAAAAAGAAAAATATTTTTTTTGACTTTTTAATTATTTTCTAGGAATTAATTTCTATTTTTGGAATTAAAAAGTAATTAAAAAAATAAAAGAAAATGTAAAAAAAGGGAAAAATACAAATTTAATTTTGAAAAATATAAAATAATAGAAAAGAATTATCTAAAATATTTTTGGATTTTTAATGGCTTTTTCTGATTTTTTATTGATTTTTATTTATTAAAAAGTATTTAAAAATGATTAAAAACTAAGAAAAATTAAGAAAAATAGTAAAACAACTCAAAAAAATATGAAAAATTCACAGAAAATCTAAAATATTATAAAGAACTTGGAGAAAAATTTTGAAAAAGAAATAAGTTGCAGAAGTGCTTATTGGGTATAAAACAGCTTATCACAAGTGCTTATTGACAAGCACTTGTGACCAAACTGTATGAAACTGAGAACACAAATGCAATATACTCTAATAAGCTCAAAAGCATTCAAATATTATCAATTGTAACTCAGAAATACTACAAAACAAGCAATAAGCAGTAGATATCAAGCTGATGAATAAGCAGTAACAACTCAGAATAAGCCAATGACTAAGAAATAAGGAAATCAACTACTAAACATTAAATGAGACTCAGAGTAACCGAAAATGCTCAGTAAACAAGCAGTAAGGAAACTAGCAGGCCTAAACTAATCAGCAGTCCATGTTCTATGCTACTAAATTTCAGACAACAATAAGCTCTCACGTAAGCACTAAGATGCAAAGTAGTGGGGGCAAAAGCTTCACTATACTACTAAGTGTCTCTAAACTTAAAAGCCCTATCAGAAGTTATCATTTACTAGTCTATTTATACCTAAGTTCAGCAGCTTGCAGAACATAAGCTGATGAAACAGTTGACAATTATGAGACCTACACTAGTTGACTAAATCCAATTTCTCTTGATCAAATTAACTTCTACAAGTGAGGTTTAAGCTAATATAAAATTGGAATAAGCTAATTTGGATTATATTGCAACTAATTCTAGAATTACACTAACTGTTTTTCAATTTACCTAACTGTTAAGCTAATTTAAACCTTACTTTGACTTTTATGTTTTAACCAACTATTTTTATGATCAATTAGTCTATTACTATACTGATGCAACCTATGTAAAACAAAGAAACAGCAAATCACAAACTACTCATCACAGTTATTAATAGAACCAAACACTCCCTTAACTAACAACTTACACTATGAAACTATCACCAATCAACTGTTTAAACAAGCTATAATAACACAACTAGAAGCTAACTCAACAATCAAATGCAACTGAATCTATCAAATACTCAGTATCACAGATGTAAGCTACTAGTAAAGCAAGAAATGAAAACAGTACTTACAACAACTCACTTCTCAGCTCAAAATAGAGGAGTTTCACTATGCAAGCCTATCTTTAGACAGGCCAAGCTCTTCCAATTCTAGCTTGATCTATCAATATCACCTCTGAATCACCAATTAACAAAGACAGTTTGACTTCTGTTGACTGTTTGCACTTTAGAACTATGAAACTGAAATTACAATCTCACAAAAGCTATGAAAGCTAGAATGAGATGTATAATACTACAAACTAGCTTAATTGAAAGCTGATTTTAAATCAAAAACTATTTTTATATTTTTTTCTATTTTCTGTTTTAAAAGACACCTTTGAACAATATTGAAAGCTGAATTGAATGTAAACTAATTTGAAATGTTAAACAAACTGAATTTAAAGTTGAATGTTTAAAGAGATTTAAGCTAAAACTAAATCAACAAACAATAACAAGCTGAGATTATTAAAGCTAAAATGATTTCATTAAAGATAAAAAGATTACAACTAAACTATTCTATTACAATCAAACGAAATTTGGGCAGAGTTTCTACACTACACTCCACCACCCTAAACACTAATCCTAGCCTCTCTATTTATAGCAACTGAATGAAAATTCTAGAGGTGAGGATAGCCACGGATTGCCAGCTTGGCAATCCATATGATGTGCTTCTTCAAGTACAATCTGAGCCATAAGATCACTCCCAATGATTTCCCTTTGATATTAGCCCTTAGATTGAGCTCAGTGACACGTTCACACCAATAAGGGGCTGCCATGTGTCCCATTTGTGTGTTTCTTTGCTCTGACATGCCTCTGACATCACTAAATAGCTTCTAGATACCCTTGATTTGACTAATACACCCTTAATTGTTGTAAATTGGGACGGGGGTAATAATAAGGTTCATAAGGAATAGTAAATCTGGGTTGATGGATTAATTTGGGGGGCGGGTGAATGTATTTTATTATTGTTTGACCATGGTTGACTATTGACCTGTGTGGTTTGTGTTGACCAAAGGTGTGGACCGGGTTATGAATTGGGCTTAGGTAAAGGTTTTGGCATTGGGCTTTGATATTTTCATTTGGACTAGGCTTTTATTGTTGAGTATTCAGAGTTGGTTTTAATATTTAAGCAAGGACTAAAAGTATATTTTTTGAATTCATAAGGACCAAATTTGCCATAATTCCAAAAAGTAATCCAAGGGCTTCAAATGTGATTTTCTGATTCTCAAAGGACCATAGATGTCATAACTTGAAAAAAATGTCTTCCAAGGACTAAAGTTGCCAGATTCTAAAACTTGGAGGACCAATCTTGTAACTTCATGAAACTTTATCCAAGGATCAAAACTAACAAATCTGTAATTTCTAAGGTCTTCTATAGGCTCAGCATTGACTAACTTTGAATGATCTGCACACGTTCCACTCTCGTGCTCGTTTTTGCCGGTTTCCGTTTGTTTTTCGTCATTTAATGAAATATCCGTACCTGCACATTCACAATCTCAAAAACACATAATCTTTGGCGATTTGGGTTAGTTTTTTGATTATTAAGACCCATTTTGGCTCAGAAAAGGTGAGTAAATAAGCACTCACCAATGTTCCGGAGAACGCCACCATGAGTCCAGTGTCTACGGCAACTACGACAAAAGTGACAAGGCTATGATATGGTGTAGTTGTTGTAGTAGCAGAATTTAGTGTCATGTGATGATGCGTGGGATTGCGCCCTCGCAAAAGGTTTTACCTCTCAAGGGATCTCAAGAGGATTGCAATCCCCACCAGGCAATGTACCTGACCGTTGTAGTATAGTAAAGTGCCAAGTATCGGGGGATTGATCGTTCAACTCAAAGAATAGTGTTCGTTAGGATTGAATTAATCTAACTAGGTCTAGAGGTGAGGGATGATTCTTTTCATATTTTTATATTTTACGGAAAGCAAGTAAAAATCTCGGTTTTGGAAGGAGGGGCGGAATCAGTTGCTAATCAACTAACCCAAAAATCTACCAATTAAACTAATGTGAAAGAAAAGTAAACTAGGGTTCTACAAGGGAAGTGAAGCATGTCTACCTATGATGTATTACTCCTTGCTACCTATCCAATTCTACCTATTGAATGTTAACCTTGTTTTAATTGATGGGTTGTATTCCTTAATACCATTCATGGGGCCGTGTACGATCTTCCCTAACTTTATAAGCTTCTACCTCTTCCTATGTCGAGCTGACTACTAGCTCCTAACATGGCCTCCTTAGTAGTTACTTATGCATTAAATACAACCAATTAATCGTAGTACACATCCGATCATGTTTCTTAAGACGTTCAAGCAAGTTACCAATAGGAAGTCTGTAAGTTTTCTTAAGCCTAACATCGATAAACATTCAATAAAAACAAGAAACAATAGGAACCAAGAATTATAAACTAAATCAACTAAACCTACTGAAGTGTCACGCCTTAATTGATAAAGATAGACACAAACATCAACAAGGAATCAATAAGATCTAATCAATTATATACAAGTTTCACACAATCATAAGTAGACAGACGGTGAATTAGCAACGCATAATCAATGAAGAGCAGTCAACAATAATCATAATCGAAGACATAACATAAGATTGAATCAATAAACAAACCATTACAAGATGTTTATGGAGTGATTAAGACCCTCTAAGTTGCTGGAAAAACACCTAACCTAACCCTAGAATCGGACTTAGGGTTTGGGGCTTACAAATTATGAAGTTATAAGGTTGTATTTATAGGCACTTTTCAGTCCGTCCCGTCTTGACGGCGTCAGCCCGTACCAAGATGGCTTCAAGATCAAACTTTCTTCACCAAATTGTTGATCTCTTCGTTCTCTTTGCATGGGCTTTTGAATCAGCTAAATCCGAGTTCGTATGCAAAAGTTATGGCCAAAACAATAACAGCTACCGCGCGCGCAAGTTGTGACAGTTAACACGTGATGGCCTAGCTCCATTAAGACATGACGGCGTCAGACGTACACTAGATGGCCATCTCGTTTAAACTTGACGCCGTCATGTGATAATATTCTCATGGCCGTCAAGAGCAAATTACACGTGACGGCCTTGGTGACGCCGTCACGCTTTAAATCTCAAAAACATTCTGGCGCGTCTCGTTATACTTTTTATCCACCTTTTTGCCATAACGTGACGCCATCACATGCAATATGTGATGCCGTCAAGCATTGTTTCCAGCTTGATTTGGAGACTTTGCCGTTTTCTTCACTTTTCGCTCCAAAAACGTCCAAAATGCTTCCTTTTCCAGATTTCTTCTCCAAAGTACCTAAAATGACAAAATGAACGGTTTAGGGCAATATTTGATCAAATAATCTCGACTTAGGGCTTAAACGACCCCCTAAAAGCGGTACATTTTTCGTCTCATCAAATACCCTTACACTTGAGATTTGCTTGTCCTCAAGCAAATGCGCTTTTATTCTAATCAAAATGCAAGCTTGGTGTCATTTAACACTAATATAAAAGTAATTGCAACAAATAATCGTTCCACTTCAACCAAAAAAGCACGGAAATTATACACTAGCACATCACAAATAGTGTTTAGATACTCACATCTATCGGGTGTAATAAAAGTATATGTCACAATATGAAAATGGAAAATATCTCTCACTACATGTCATAGCACATAGATTACCATAGGCTTGGGAAAGGATCAAACCTCCACCACTTGGCGTAAGCACCTAGGATAAACTATCAAAGATTTCTTTTAAAAGGGTTATAACGTGAGGTGTAGGGATATGATAAACACGGTTTTGTTGGATAAAGGCAATCTTTACTGGTGGCGAGTTAATCATCTTAGTCAATTACATGTACAATGTGGCTTTGCTAAGCCAAGACTCAACTCGACTTAAGCTAATCATAAACTAACAAAAACATAAAATAAACACAAAAGGAAACGGGATGGTAGTTCATATTCTTTTTTTCTCTTTCTCTTTTTTTTTTTTTTTTTTTTTTTTTTTTTTTTGCTAGACTATCCAAAATAATACATCGTAGGATTTGAATTCCCCTTACACTTGAATTTTTTACATACTTTACAATTAACTATTCTAATGACTCGAATTAAGATAATCAAAACACTTGGAGTACTTTTTAGATATTAACGCACATATGGGGGTAATAATTGACGTTCTTCCCCAATACTCCATAACAATAGTACTTTACCCATGAGTCCCAATCGCCCCAAAACATTATGTACAAGATATGACTCGACTTAGCAACCATGTAATCAAATAGATAATTAACTAAGGGTTTAACCATGTAACAATAATGCACTAAAAATGAGTGCGTACAAGGAAGGCTAAGGTGATTTGGGTGTACATTTGGGGTGGATTGTAAACAAGTTCTTCCTTTAAGTAAAATGCTTAAAGTTAAAAACGAAAAAGATAGGTTCGGAGGGGTGTACTAGGGCTATCGTATACTAAAAATGAGTACATCGCAAAGGTGTGGGAAAATTAATTGACTTTATTAGTCAAGTGTATTGACTTCATTGGTTAAGTAATTATAATACGGGTTTAACATAAGGGTTATCCTAATGCCTCTTATCATGTAGTAAATCCTAACTACACGAATGTAGTCTCACTAGCGGTCTCGGGATGCATCACTAACGCAAGTTCTAGAATCTAAGTACTACCAGTACAGTCATAAGCATCTTTTCCTAACAAATCTAGGGGTGAACCTCACATATTTGGGGTGGAAAATTTTGAGTGGTACGGTTTTTGTGCTAGTCATACAACTCCGATCCATGAGACGCTTATTAAGATTAAAGCTTCACTCCTAAATATTGTAAAAAAATTTAAATTTGGCGCCAAAATTGCCATAACAAGTATTTTTCTTAGTTTTATTACACACCTGCTATTGAACAAACAAACTCAAGTGCAATTGCATTCTCTAAGGTATCATCATTTACCCTCCCCTTACACTTAGGCTGAACATTGTCCCCAATGTTCAATAAAAAGGATGTAAAAGTAATGAAGGTAAAAGAATAAAACAAATACTCCCCTGATTCGTTCGGTGTGGATAATGTGATAACAATGTTAGATCTTCCTCCAAGAAAATGAACATTGAAAGCTTCCCTCCAGAAATATAATCATCTTCTTGTCCAATATAACCTGTAATCAACAAACACAAAAATCAAAGCTTCAAACCGAACAAAGAAAAACCACAACTAGATGTAATTTCAGACTTAGAAATAAAAACAAAATAATTAAAGGATAGGATACTTGTGGAATGAATTACAAATAGGAGCTCATAAAACAAGTCCACAAGTATTGACACACAAACAAGATAGAATAAATGCTAATCATGAATTGTGAATTTTTCATGTTCGAATTTTCGTTCTTTTTAATAAAATATAAGTTTCCCTACACTTATCTTTTTGTAAAATACCTTTATATGCAATTAAAACGAGGTTAAAAACAAAATAAAGCATTTTCACAAATTATTCGAAACATGAAAATTTAAACAATTATGATTAAGCATATATGACACAAACAAACAAATAAAATAAAAACATCAAACAATTAAAAACATGGGTTGCCTCCCAAGAAGCACTTGTTTTTGTTCGAGTCACGAGCCTGACTCTACCCTTATTTAACGGAAATAGGGGAGGTTTTCCCTACACTTAGGATTAAGTGCGGGTGGAAGTAGCCATACACACCTTTAGGGTGGAAATACGCCACGTGAGGTGAAGGGGGTGAGTGAATGGCTTCCTTCATCCTAAAACTACCCAGATAATATTGGTTGATGGGTGGGTCGGTTCTTCTTTTGTCTCTTAGATGTAAATCTAAGGATGGAAAGGTGTGTAAATATTGAGGTTCTGGTTCATCAACACTAGAAAATTCCCTAGAACTAAGAGTAAGGTTGTAACTACAAGTATTCAAACCTATATCCTCTGCTGGTGCTTGGTTCAAGGGTTCTACCTCTATCGGGATTCCTAAAGTCTTTTCTACTTCTTCCGGGTAAGTCACGGGCGGTGTGTATGCCTCAAATGATGGTAGGACTTGTGGGGTACTTAGTGGGCTTGAGTTTTCTACTATCCCTTCCATCACATGAATATCACCTATGTGTTCATCCTGTATTATGGTAGTGCCTAACCATGACATGCAACTAGGTGGCTCAACTCTAACCTCATGTGTGTCGTATGTTTCGGTGAAATCTATCCCACTCATGCAACTAGGTGGTTAAAAACTAACCATCTCATAATCTTGGTTTGATTCTAAGTCCATGCTCTTAGAAACTAGGTATTCTTGCTCATATGAATCTATCAATTCGTTATACTTATGGCCCATGGTTGCGGAGCTTTCCTCAAAATTCATCCAAAGGGTCTCACTAAAAGAAATTGATCCTGATAATGATCGTCTAATAGAAATCAAACATGCATAAAATTCATCAAACCCATCTAACTTTACCCCCAAATCCTCTTGGATATTTCTAAGATTACGCAAAAATTCATTGGAAAGATAGGAAGCAAATCTATTAGTGAAATATAATTGTTCCTTCATTGTCAATGATCTAAATGGAATTTCATCCGCCATAGTGACAAATGAAAATGGTTTTACAAACAAAGGGCACAAAGAAAAAAATAGACTACAAGAAAGCTAATAAAAAGAAAATAAAAATCTCACTTAATATGAATCTAATGAGTAAACCTAATTAAAAATAAATTCCAACCTAAGCAATAACTATTCCCCGGGCTGTGGCGCCAAAAACTTGATGCGTGGGATTGCGCCCTCGCAAAAGGTTTTACCTCTCAAAGGATCTCAAGAGGCTTGCAATCCCCACCCGGCAGTGTACCTGACCATTGTAGTATAGTAAAGTGGCAAGTATCGGGGGATTGATCGTTCAACTCAAATAATAGTGTTCGTTAGGATTGAATTAATCTAACTAGGTCTAGAGGTGAGGGATGATTCTTTTTGTATTTTTATATTTTACTGAAAGCAAGTAAAAATCCCGGTTTTGGAAGGAGGGGTGGAATTAGTTGCTAATCAACTAACCCAAAAGCTACCAATTAAACTAATGTGCAAGAAAAGTAAACTAGGGTTCTACAAGGGAAGTGAAGCATGTCTACCTATGATGTATTACTCCTTGCTAGCTATCTAATTCTACCTATTGAATGTTAACCTTGTTTTAATTGACGGGTTGTATTCCTTAATACCATTCGTGGGGCCGTGTACGATCTTCCCCAACTCTATAAGCTTATACCTCTTCCTATGTCGAGCCGACTACTAGCTCCTAACATGGCCTCCTTAGTAGTTACTTATGCATTAAATACAACCAATTGATCGTAATACACATCCGATCATGTTTCTTAAGACGCTAGCAAGTTACCAATAGGAAGTCTGCCAGTTTTCTTAAGCCTAACATCGATAAACATTTAATCAAAACAAGAAACAATAGGAACCAAGAATTATAAACTAAATCAACTAGACCTACTGAAGTGTCACACCTTAATTGATGAAGATAAACACAAACATCGACAAGGAATCAATAAGATCTAATCAATTATATACAAGTTTCACACAATCATAAGTAGACACAAGGTGAATTAGCAACGCATAATCAATGAAGAGCAATCAACAATAATCATAATCGAAGACATAACATAAGATTGAATCAATAAACAAACCATTACAAGATGTTTATGGAGTGATTAAGACCCTCTAAGTTGCTGAAAAAACACCTACCCTAACACTAGAATCGGACTTAGGGTTTAGGGCTTACAAATAATGAAGTTATAAGGTTGTATTTATAGGCACTTTTCAGCCCAGCCCGTCTTGACGGCGTCAGCCCGTACCATGATGGCGTCAAGACCAAACTTTCTTCACGAAATTGTAGATCTCTTCGTCCTCTTCGCGTGGGCCTTTGAATCACCTAAATCAGAGTTTGTATGCAAAAGTTATGGCAAAAAAAATAACAGCTACCACACGCGCAAGTTGTGATAGTTAACACGTGATGACCTGCCTCCATTAACACGTGACGGCGCCAGATGTACACTATATGACAAAAGGAACGATTTAGGGCAATATTTGATCCAATAATCTCGACTTAGGGCTTAAAGGACCCCTAAAAGCGGTACACTTTTCGTCTCATCATGTGAACTACAACGTGGACATTGACGTCCTTCAGGGATTTGTTTTGTGGTTGTGGTGACCACCGTTGATGTTTCAACATGTGTGTTGGTGGTGATGGTTTTGGTGATGGTGATGGTTATTACTGCGGTGTTTGGTGATGATTCCATTTTTTGCAAACCGTGTTTTTTTACTGTTACCTCGAGTCGTGTTTTGCAAGCGTGGGTTGTAGGGGGTTTATGGGGTTAAAAGTTATAATTTACTTTGAAAATTTAGCCACTGAGGTCATGTCGCATTGATTCCCAAGCACATAGGTTATTATGGCGGCAACTGATTAAATATGAATAGTAAAATGATAATACTACCCTTAATGACGTAGCACTTAACGAGGAAACTAACGGAAAAACGCTCTCGGTGGCTATTTAACACTTTTACGAAACGTTAATGGCAAATTTGCACGCCTTTATGACTCGGTCCCATTTTTGCAATTTCATGATACTTTAATGACCATTTTTGCAAGTTACCCTAATAATTATAAAGTTTTTTTTTTTTTTTTTTTTTTTTTTTTTTTTTTTTTTTCTTCATTTCATTTCAAATACCACATCTTACAAGACCTTTTTAAAAGAGATAAGCTTCGAAAACAAAAAGCATAACTTTTAAATCAAGCTCAGCTACAACTTATGACACTTATGACAGATATGGACGGACTCACATGTATGCCGGGTGTAGCACGGGCTACACCCGATGAAAAAAAAAATCAAAGCTGCCGTTTTGTGGTATGTAACCCCCAAAATTCATTTTGCTACTTTCGTTTCTTACAGTGTAATTTTAGTTAGTCCAATATTTCTTTTGTGCAACACTCTTTTAAAAATCTTGGATCCGTCCCTGATGACAGACATAAGCTTAACTCATGCTTGGCTTGGAACTAGTCAAGGTTGCAAATACCACCACTAATACAAACTAAACATATGAACAAATTTTGTCTTCCATTGTGTAATGCAAAGCATTATCATTTTTTTTTCATTCATTCATATTTGAAAGAACCGCCTAATTGCATTAATCGACACAAATATATACTAGTATCTTTTAATGGATGTGTTATGATCTCACATTGGTTAAGTATGGGATTGGTTGATGGTTTATAAAGTTGTCCAAAGATCAATATAAAACTCATATTTGCTATAGAATGAACCAATCCTATCGATTCATTTTTTTATTAAAAATAAATAAATAAATAAATAACTAATTTTTTATATAAAATTAAATATCTCGCAAACCGTTAATCGTTACGCGAAAAAAATTAAACAATCGCGACGAAAATTAAATTATCTTTCTATAGATATGCATTCTTATATACTTTCGACGAACTTTTTTTTTTCGACGAACCTTTTTTTTTTCAAAATTTTCGCCCAGAAAATCACATGTGATTTGTTAAAATCCAATCATATGTAATTTTTACGAATCATATTTGATTTTTCTAGGCGGAAATTTAAAAAAAAAATGTTCGTCAAAAAAAAATTCGTCGAAAGTATATAACAATGCATATCTATAGAAAGATAATTTAATTCTCGTCGCGATGTTTGGCTGAAACCCTAATTAATTGTGATCAATTCTTTAGGGTTTCGTGGTTGATGGTTGTTGATTCGCCTCAAGCGGTCAGATAATTATTGGTCAACCACTTGTGAATGGTCAACTATAATAGTCAAACAGATGAGGCAAATGCATCCGTGAAATACAGTGTTTTCCCGGGTCGTAATGTCCCAACGAGGTGTGCGATGTTTTATTGAAAACGAATTTGTGATCGAGTGAATATGAACAGGAAAGGTATTAAGTGTGTGTGTGTTTGTTTAACTAGGGTTTTATAACTTAAAATAACTTAAATAAACTATCTTAATGATTACGTAAATCCTAGATATCTAAAACGTTAAAACGTACACCAGTTTAAAATCAGACGCGATTGCGTACTGAGAAAAAGGTGAGTTTTAAGAAAAATAAACTACATGGGTTAAAAATGAAAATCCTATAAACTTAAACTTAAAATAAAATTAATTTAAAAAGAAAACCATTTTTTAGATTATTATATTATTTATTATTAAATATTTAATTAATAACTATTTAACTATTTAATTAAAATTAAACTAAAAATGATAAACAATACAAATTAAACTAAAAACTTATAAAAATAATTTCTAAACTTAAAAATGAACTTGAAGAAAGTATAAAAAATAAAAATAAATATTTTTGTCTTTTTATGAATTTCTTATTAATTAAAAACTAATTATCTTAAATAAACTATTTAAATTAATTTAAATTATTAATAATACTAAAATGACTTAGAAAATTATGAAAAAATTTATAAAACTATATTATGACTTATAAAAGCTATAAAAAATATAAAAACTAGGTATTGCCTTATAAAAATTAATTATGCTATTTATAACTTATTTATTGATTAATTACTAATAAAACTATTATTAATTATAATAAATACTAAATGACAAAAAAAATCTGAGAAAATTATGAAAATTACTTTAACTTAAAAATAAATTAATAAAAATATAAAAACACAACTTACTTAATAAAAATCTAAAAATGGAAATTAAAATTAAATTATATTAAATAGAAACTATCACTTACTATTATATTGTTTTTTTTTGTATTTTCTTTTTCCAACCTATCTTATATCTAAAAATAGACAACTTTAATAAAGACAACTTTTTTATAAGCTACTAATAAGCACTGTGGAAGCTTAATGCTACCACAGTTGACTTTTGTTGACTGAAATGGGAAATAAGCTCAAATGAGCTGGTGTGGGACCCACTATGGTATATTCTGGTTCTAATAAGTGAGTTGGACTTGTCGAAACTCAATTTGGTCAAATAAGCTCAGTAGATAAGCTGGTAAGCCAAAATAAGCTAATCCAAAACTTAATTACAACACAGAAATGGGACAAAGTTTATGGCTTATTCTAGGTGGGGTCCACTGAGGCACAGGTCAAACAAATGGTCAATCTTAAGAGCCTACTAGGAGGGGGTTCAAAGGTATAAGGTTTAATGTATGGGGCCCACTGTGGTGGTCACAAATCACCACCAAAGTGGTGGTGATGGCCTGAGAACTGCTGCACAGGGGAGGTGTTCTCCCTGCAAGTAACTTTGAAGTGGTGTGGGGTCCACAACACAAAACCAACAGGCAAAACAAAACTTGATATCAAGAAACACACTGGCAAAGAGTACAAAGCATCAAGAATCACAGAGATTGACCAAGTATTGAACACAAGAAACCTAAATGAAAATGGATCAAAAACTGAGATGTCAAGTTATCACAATACAAGTCAAAGATACCAATTTGGTTCACAGACAAGAACAAAGGTAACAAGTGATCTAATATTGTTCAAACTAATCTAAAACACTTAAATCAAAAAGCATCTAAACACTGAGTACCACAGAACAAGGATTCACTAGAAATCAAAAACTTAGACTACACAGGATACACTAGAATACTGAGCAAACAAGATGATCAATGCAGCCCTAGCAAATGATTAGCAAAGTAAAAAGCAATCATACACACTTAAAATAGGCCAGGTAAACTTCACAAAAGAACAAGAATCATGCAATATGATCAAGTATTGAACTCTGTGCAAGTCCAAGAAGTTGAGGTATTGGACTGTGTACAGGACACTTTTTTGGAAAACTTGTAAAGTTAAGCACTGAATTAAGCTGTAAGATAAGCAAACTAAAATTTGACAAAAATACTACAACAAGATTAGCAACAATAATATAAGATTGCAAAAGCACAGATTCAGCAAACAAGTGTAATGATCACAATTAAATTGGCAAGTTTATTCAAAAATCAGAAGTATGAAATTTTGACTTTTCCTATTGAACTCACAAATTGACTTTTGTGAACTTTTATTGATCACTACTGACTATATATGTTATATTAAGCTAAAATGACATGAATTTAAGTTATATTATCTATTAATAAGCTATAATGATAAATATGAGCATGCAAAAGTTACACAGACAGATATTAGCATGTAATTTCAATGATTTTGACTTTGGAATGAACAAGGACCAAATTTTATGCTAAGTCTATCCTATTTATGCCTAAGTAGACTAATGATGCAAGAATAACAACTATGAACCTTTAAGAGCACACAGAACAAGACAGATCCAAACACTCCTCTATCTACTAGTTTATATTACAACTATTAAATCTAAAACTATAACTATGATTTAAAGACTTGAAACAGATTAAGTTATCTATATTAAAGCTATTTGAACTAATTTTACACTACAAAAACATTAAAAACTAATAAAGCTAAAAATTTAAGAATTGCTTACAAATGAAGATAGGCTGAGCACAAGTGAACCAGTGAACCAAATCACACCTACTGACTTCCACAAGTCTACTAACCCAGAAGCAATCCAAAACACACCTTGCTCAGCTCTCTTCTTCCTAAAACACTATTTTTTTATTTTCTTTATATTTTCTTTGATATTTTTCTTATTTTTGCTTTATTAACTTAAACTGAAATTTAAAACTTCTAAAAGCTTAAATAAGCTTTGTCAGAGCTTTTATGAGCTTATGAACTGCTTTAACGACAACTAACAATAACAATTAACTTTTTGAGATTTTTGAAATTCTTGAAAATGGCATAAACTGAAATAGCAAATGAAACTTGAAATTATCTTTAATTAAGGATTAAAGTACATGGAATTAACTGAATACAAGTGTTTTTGATTGAAATTACAACTGAAATTAAAGATTACATTACCTACGACTACAATAAACCTAAGTTACACTAATACTATATCTCTTCTGCTTCATTTCCCTTTTGTAGAGTTTTTCTGAGCTTGTGGGACCCACTGGGGCATTTCCCACCATCTGTGAGCCATTGATTTTGTCTGAGTAATCCACACCGTTCAAATTGCTATTTCGCGCCAAAAGTCCAAGGGGTAGCGTGTACGGGTTTTAAGGGCAATTAGATAGGTTTGGTGAGGCGTGGAGGACAAGGGGATAGTGGGTAGGACAGCTGGGGTGTGAGGTGGAGTTGATACCAGGGTGGTTTTGGGTTGCAGAGGTGGTGGTGGTTTGGGAGGGAAAAGGTGTGACGGGGGTGGTTTTGTTTGTGGGTTTGACTAAACGGTTGACCCCGTTTTATATTATTAGGATGGACTGGGCTGTATGTGTGGGCTGGACAAAAGGAAAGGGTGGGATGGGCTTTGGTGTGTGTTGGGTTTAATTTGGTTTTGGGTTTTAATAATATTAAGGATCCGTTTGGTTAGTTTAGGTATTAAATCACAAGGACTAATTTTGTAATTTGGTGAAAGTTAAGGGTGGGGTTGTGGCATTTTTCCAATTTTATCACAAGGGTCATAATTGCCATATGTGAATAGTATAAGGGTATGTTTTGATAATTTTCACTTTTAAATACCCGGGGACTATTTTTGCCAAACTACCAAACTTGAGGGACCAATCATGTAAATTCACCAAACTTCACAACAAGGACCATTCCTGCAAAAGATTATTAGTACAAGGACCAAAATTGAATTTCTCAAAGTTTTAAACATCCCAGGGACCATTTCTGTCAATTTCCAAAGTATAGGGACTAAACTTGTAATTTTATGAAACTTTGCACCAAAGGACTAAATATGTAACTTTATGATTAAAAAGGACCTTTGGTGACTTTTTCAAGTTTTTAGAATAACCAGGGACTAGTTTTGCCAATTTATGAAACTTGAGGGACTGAAATTGCCAATTATGCAAACTTTGTACGTTTTTCATCTGTTTTTGCATATTTTGCATTTGAAACATATAAAACACACTTTTAAGATATTTTAAGTATTTTGATGCATATTTGAGCGTTTTTGTATGTTTTGGCAGTTCAGATTGGTATAAAATGATGAGTATTTAGACACTCATCAGTTGTATGTGCTGTGCGTTTATGAGTGACGATCTCTGTTACGGTTTCGTTCTTGCGATCTCTAATAGGGTTTCGTTTTTCTATGCACATGATCACTTGTCGATACCTGCTATATCTTTCTTTCTGGTGATTTGGTTAGTGTTGGGTTGTTCGCAAGCGGCTGGTCAGGCTATTTATGAATACCGAAACCCTAATTATAGGGCTTGGTTTTATTTTACGATTGGATGCTTGGGATTGTTAATGCTTCTGCTGCATGTTCGTTATTTGATTAATGTGTTTGTAAGTGGGTTTTGAGAGAGGGAAGTAAAGTTTTAGGGTATTCTTTTTCAAAAACCCTATGAAGCATGCTACGATCACAGTCCAGATGGTTATTGCTACATTGGTTGCGGGTTTTGTGATTGTTAATGCTGGAAGTTAGGGTTTACATCCCTAGTCGGTGATCTTTCTGTTACGTATCGTTTTTTCAGTGTTGGGTGTGATGTTCGTAATCCTAGACCTGTATAACGATTGTATTGAAGTTAGGGTTTTCAAAAATCCTATTTTGGTCCCACACAAGTACATGCTGATTGGTATTTGCTATCTGAGTGTTTGTGGGGTATGTGGTTCCTGCTGCTTCGATGATATGTATGGTGCTTGATGTCAATCAGTCGGTTTCGGTCTACCCTAGTTATGTCGTGCTGATTGTTGGCTTATTGGTCGATATTGGGGTGGTCATCGTGGTTGTTTGTTGCAGGTTCGATGCTATTGGATGTTGTGATCCAGGTTAGTGTTTAGCACGACTATTGATGATGGATTGGAGCTTCTTATGTGGAAGTGTGTTCGTTTACACTTCTATGTGGATGTTAGTCGTGTCCTATGATATGGGTTCTTTTCTGGATCGCATGGAAGTTGTCTTGAAGTTCTATGATGACTATGTTGTTGGTGCTACATTAGTGAATCAAGTTTAATTCCATATTTATATTCACATGTATAGTCATTGTAGGTTGTAAGTTTTATTTTGTAAGTTATAAGAATGGCGTGTCATTGTTATATGAGAATCTGTAAGTGTCGTAAGGGACTGAGATGAGAGACTCACTCTCATCCGTTGTACTTCAATGTTTTTGGTTAATATATTTTACCAGGGTGCAGGATTACTCCCCTTTACCTAAAAAAATTCCCGTCGCGATAGTATAGTTTTTTTCGCGTAACGATTAACGGTTTGCAAGATATGTTGTTTTAAAGAAAAAGGTGGAAAATGAATTTTTATTAATTTAGATCTATAATTGGTTCATTGATTATATGACAAATATGAGTTTTATATTGATCTCACCTCTTATAAAGTCTAACACTATGTTTTCAAGTTTGTTTTTTGAAGATAAAATAAAGTAAAGAAAGTAATGTAAAGAAAAGTAAAGAAAGTGGTGGATCCTCAACTTTCATCCTATTTATAGGATGAAACATTATAGAGTAAAAATACAAAGACTTTCTTCCCCCTTTTTCACTCCACTTTCTTTCCTTCAATGAAAAAAACTTAAGAACACAACATTATTTTGTTTCACTCCCTTTCATTAAAAAAAAAAAAAAAAAAAAAAGAAAAAAGAAAAAAAAAAAAAAAAAACTACTTGAGAACATAGTGTAAGTGTCCCCTCCTCTTACGAGCTAGCTTTTTAAGTGAGTTCTACACTTAGACTTATGAACATCGATACAAGCCTAGTATGAGATAGGTTATTATGCAATGGTCATGCAACCAAAACACCCAGGATTGTGCATCAAATATTTCAGTTGTAACAAACACTCAGATAAATGTTCGACAATTTCAACACACAATTTTACAAGAAAAGAAAAAGCAATCCATGTAGTGCTAGTAAATACACTCACTGCGATTAAAGCAACATATCAATTGTTATGACTTATGAGTACTACTTAAACATCACAATTGGAATAATGACGGCTAAAATCAAACGGTCAGGTTGATAGCTTACTGGTAATTAAGCCTGTGTTGATTTTCTGGAAATGTCAAAAGATTAACATAAACCCATTTTCACCCATTACCCAGAAAGAAGCGTGTTCAATTTGCTAGATCTTGAAGTAGTTAAAACAATCTGAAAAATAACACCAGAAACATATACATGACCTTATTGAAATAAGTATGTTATCCCCTCAAACATGTAAATGTACATAAATGCGGGAAAATCAAATTTGGAAACAAATAAAAAAAAAAAAAATCCTGAAAACAAGAAACTAAAAATGAATGATCTGAAATATTAAAACCAAAAAAAAAAAAAAAAAAAAAAAAAAAAAAAAAAAAAAAAAAAAACAAGTATATATGACGAAATCAAGCAAGTCTCAGCTTTTGTTGGGTTTAGCTTTGGCGAAATCAACCAAGTCTCCAAAAAACTTGTCTTCAGCCTTTGTAGGTTTCCCGGATGGTACATGCACGTATGATGCATTGGCCATAGAGGGACCTGTGTAAACTGTATTATTCACTGATAAACCCGACATTCTTTGATCAAGAAATTGTGCATTTTGTTGCTGAGGGTATCCGTAGCCATAACCATAGGCTTGTGGCATTTGATTGTTATTGTACATCTGTTGAGGATACATTTGTTGTTGTGGAATCATCTGTTGTCCTTGAAATTGTTGTTGGGGATACATTTGAGGTGGTATCTGCTGCTGCTGCTGCTGTGTGACCATCATCTGTTGTCCTTGAAATTGTTGTTGCTGAGGGTAGAGAGCCTGCTGGTTGTTCAATGGTGGAAGTTGGGTTGGTGCAATTGGCTGCTGCATGTACATGGCAACTCCCTGGTCACTGGTTTGTAATGCTCCTTGAGGTTGAGAATACTGTGATTGGTCATCATCCGTCGACTGAGCTTCCCAGGGTGGTGGTGGCAGTCCCTCGTTTGTTGGAGCACCTACAAGACCACTCATATTAAGCTTAAGATTTGAAGCTAGATGGGGGCAATTTCAATCCATTTAAGGTGAACATGGGTTTCTTTTATTTCTTGAGGACTTGTAATTCAAACTAAAAGAGAGAGATTAGCTAAAAAAAAGGGTTAAACCAGTAGAATAGGTCGAAAGTTGCCCATGGGAATATTAACTGTTTTACAACTATTTGATTTCCTTCCATCAAAATGTTGGATCAGTATTTGATAGAAGGGTGAATAACAAAAGGCTTTACTTACCATAAGTGGCTAAGGGGGGTGGGGCCTGCAACGGCTGTTGCGGTTGAGGCAAATGCCCATTCCATGAAGAGGTAGACCCTTGGTTAAATTGTGACTGTGACTCATATTGGGATGCTGGCCCCCTAGTTCCATTCGGGTAGAGTGAGGATTGATGTGGCTGTTGAAATTGAGATGATGAAGAAGAATGTGCTTGAGCATTTGGTACATTATTGGTTTGTGAAAGCATATCCACAAAGGCTAAGGCATTATTCTGCTGAGTAGCAGACTCGGGCTGACTCATTGGAACAATAGCTAGGGAGTTTTCGGGAGTTGGTGAGCTGAAGTCATCGCCACTTAAAAGGTCAAACTTAGGAGTCGCCTTTGCTGGAGATTCGTAGGTTGTAGTAGGGACGATAGCAAGCAAATCTGCCTCCACGCTGGCACCAGGAACAGAGGTAGACCTACACACAACAAAAGTCATATATGCTTAACACGCAATCATCTAGCCCATTTAAATGTCGCAAATTTTCGATACACATGTTACTCTAAGCACAGATACAGTTACTTACGCAGTCGCAGGAGGCTGTGTGGTATCTCCAGTATCAATAAGGGGAGCATCAACAGGAACCAACGCTTGACTAGTACTAGTTTCAGGCTTTGATTTTTCCAATAGAACTGGCTTTCCTGAAACGAGTGATTCATGTTTAGATAAGACCCGTTGCAGATCATCATTCAGAGCTAACCCTTGACATAAAAGTGATTCGTCCCTGTTACACATATGTCAAACAAAATACAGATTTTTAGCAGAAAAGCAATAACTCATACGTAAACATGCAGAATCAAACTGCCAGTGCATACAGCTGAGGATTTTCCACTTACATCTTGCTGATACTATATAATGTGACATGAAGAAAATTGTTGTACATTATAGGGGAGAGAGTATGCAAAGATTAGAGACAAACTACTTGAAACAAATTGATTAAACTTTTTTTTTGAAGTTCAGTTGCTGATGGAAAATAATCATTATTACTTAGCATCAACTGATTCACTACAAAACTAGAAAAAAATCCGCTTTTCGTACAAGATGGTGACATAAAAAAGTAAAATAAATCAAATAAGAAGCAATGGAAGTTAGTTGGAGCAGCTATTGATGCAGAATGTAGTGAGAGAAGTTATACAAAAAGGCCTTACGAAGTAGAGTTCACAAGGTGTACCACTCTTTGCTTGTATGTACGACATTGTTCCACCAGATCTACAATAACCTCTTGCCTAAGTCCCTGAAGTCACAATATTCAAAATCAAAGTTACGAAAAGATGTATCAATCAGAAAAGAAATTTGGCAATCAAATTAGCTCAGAGTCATAGATGAGCCACACTGATAAATACACACGCATAATTCCAAAACAATTACAGTAAAAGACTTCACCTCTTTCTTTTCTGGGTCTATTGCAGTCAGCATTTCTGCAAGGACATCCATGATACCACGTGCATTCTGTAGTTCCGTCAAGCTGAAAGTTGAAAAAACAGAGTTAGACACATACTAAGCAAAGTGGCAGCAATGTGAATGACAACAACCTTGTACAAGATAAACAGATGATAATAACAAAACAGACATGTTATTTCATCTATTATAATGATTGCTTCCACCAAATTTTACATACACAGATGTGTGACAGTTAACTTCTAATTTTAGAAATATACATCAAGTGCAGCATAAAAGTCGAAAACCTAGATGACGTTTCATTATTCAGAGCAATATTACAGACAGAAATTTTTAAAACACAACAATGTCTAGTCTTTGGTAATCATGAGAAAAGTGAAAAGCCAAAGAGTATATGGCCATAACACATAGACAACTCCTCATTCCCACATTGACAAAAATAGTGTTTAGGTTGCAGATTTCTATTTCTCCATATGTGGAAGCACGCAAATATATTGTAAGTATAGATTCAAAATATGAGCAAAAAGAATTTTTGCATGTATCAGAAATATGCGGAAAGCCAGAAAAGATTCAGAAATTTAGCCAACAATATCTCATAGCTCTCACAGCACCAATAGGAACCAACAAGAGCCTTGGTACCATTCTAGACATCCATTAGCAATTTCATGTTATATAACACAGTACATAGTTTTCATATGCATATAGTTACAAAGCTGGGTGATTCTTCATATCCTTCTCAAATAGAACCATAAAGGGAAAAACTATAATACATTATGGATTATCAGAACACAGACTTAGGATCAAATGAGAAGAACTCTTAAAATGAGAAGGACGAGAAATAAATATAACCACATATTAGAGATGCATAAACTTGAATTAGATGCATCCCCAATCTTTTAGATGCACCATAATATATTTTCTAGCTAAAAATTAGGTGCATATACATATATTAGATGCATTTTAGCAAGTTAGGAAAATCCTATGTATTTTTCGTCCTCTGCGTGTCAAATTTGTTGCAAGTACTACTTTGCATCGTTTTCACTTCAAATTACTTTCAAAACTAATTGGGATGCATCTAAATGAATAGAGATGCATCTAATTCAAGTCGACGCATCTCAAATATGTAGCTATAGTTATTTCTCATCCTTCTCATTATAAGTTTTCTTCTCACTGGATCCTTACCCTCAGAACACAAACGTAACAATGTGTTTATTGTTGGGAATACCAATCCAAACAAAGATACAATAACAATAGCAAACAAAAACAGAACCGTGTACAAGATAACATGGTTCACACGATCAAAGTAAGTGTGCTACGTCCACGGCCAAACTACAGAGATTTTAATATCATGTCTCAAGGTCTATCTTCTTGATTATGTATGGGAGGTGCAGAGTCTTTACTTAAAACTTCATTTGATATATGATATTTTGCCAGAGGTATCACCCCTCTACCCAAAAAAAGATTATAATATCATATGAATTAGGTACAATATTTACAATTACATGGGAGGGGTATTTATAGGAGTGGAAACTAAGGGGGTATTTGCAGTGGCGGAGCCAGAAAATGTGATCATGGGGGGCGGTCAACAATGAGAAAAAGGCGAGTATAGGCTATCTTTCGTGTCACTCAAAACAAGTCGGGTCGGCTTTAGTTAAGCGCAAATCACTCAAATTCAAGTCAATTAACTCTAGTAAAAGGTGTACGTATCTATACAATAAAACCTAGTTCACGTAGGTTATTTTGACAGTTTAGCACAAAATAAGTGGGTTTTAGGAGGAATTGTTTGTGTGACTATGTTTATACAACAAACCAAACGTGGCTCAAATAGTTTTATTGCATTTTCAATCAAATATGTCATAAAACAAGTTGATAACGTCAACATAATAACTGAAAATTTTTACGAAAAATATTAAATACAAATTTGAAAGAATGTTAAATCAAGGGTACCCTAAATCAAGTATAAGGTCGTTAATTGTTTTGCTAGTGGAAATAAGGGTGGACTTTCCAACATATACAACTAGAAGAGTAAGTACTTATAAGTCTGTTGGCCTATTGGGTACATTTAATATATATAGATAAAATAAAAATTAGAACCCACAAAACTCCATTGGTCAAAACATATGGTTGGTTACTTCATCTACACACTTCCCAATGCATCTTCTTCTTCCCTTTTACTTTTACAGAAAACACAATATCTAAAGATAGAAAAAAACCCATTATTAAGTTCTATTAAATTACAAAATTCAGTTTAAAGCACTTGATCTTGGTAGTCATCAATCACGACGAGGGCACAAAGATTTCTGAGCCGAGGGCACTAACCATTTTTTCACTAATTTTACCTGTTTCTTCCTACTAAGTTGGTCTTTCTACAAGAGCATGGTTGGGGGCATCGCCCCCCACTACTCTCTACATGGCTCCGCCGCTGGGTATTTGTTTAAGCTTAACTTTGGGTTTACGAGCTTATTTGACTCCGGTTTAATTCATTAGCTTAACTTTTTCCGCCCATTTTTTTTATTTATGAACTTATTATAATTTAAATATGGAAACTAAACTCATAAGCTGTCAAATAGGCCACAAAAAATGGGCACACGAAATATAGCCGAGTGGATTAAAGCTAATAAGCCCAAGAATAAGCTAAAACACCCCTAAAACCCAACTTTTCTCCCCAATATTTATATAGACGTACAACTCCGTATGACACAATCCCACAATTCTAGTTTTAGCCCAAGGGAGGCTTTAATGCTACAGCTTAATGAAGGGTGTCTCACCTTCATCTCTGTTGGGATCAGGGCCCCAAAGGAGCCTAACAGAGCCTCTGCTCAAACAGACTCCTACCTCTATGGCAGTTCATTAGTTCATTTGGGAATCATATGTCACCAATTCTAACATTTATTTCAAATAAGAATACATGTCCGTGTTCGTCACCAAGACTTCCATCAATTTACTTCTTTACTGGTTTCTTTTTCTCATGAATCTCTCAAATGAATAAAAAGACTGATGAAGAAAACCAATGTACAAAAGGATGTCACTCTCAAGAATATTTGTTTGATCAACTCACACTTTCATTCTCAGATATAAAAAAAAAAAAAAAAAAAAAAAAAAAAAAAAAAAAAAAAGTAGACATCAAAATGTTACTCTAACATGCTTGGGAATATGATGGTCCATAATCAGGCAAATCTTAAATGGACAAACGAATAAACACCATCGTGAATGCACACAGCAAATTAAAAGGTGGCTTTATGATATACCTTAAAGAAGGAAACTCGGCCTCTGCAGAAGACCCGGTTGCATCATTTCCATTTTCTGCATTATTTGCATATGATGATGACCTACCCTGCGTTTCTGCGTTTGTGGAGACAGGTACAGGTCTGTCAGACCTCTTTGGAAATACTGCCCCCAAACGCTGAAATAAGGAATCAATTCTAACCTTTAGAAGCCAAAAAGAATGTCTTTCAAGTTGAACATACATAAGGCTATCAGATAACTTACCAATAACTCATGGTATGCTGCATAATACTGTGGATACCTTGCTCTGGCCCCTCCAAAAGTTTCTTGCCAAGTATCTATTAGAATTAATATCTTCTCTTTTACATGAAATTCAGGCTGCAATACAGCTGATCATGTCATGCAACAATTTAACAGAGGATGTCAAAATAGTCACTAGAGAAAAATCAAGCTCTAACCTTCTTTTTAACTATTTTCACCATCTCATGAAGCAGATCTCTCTCAGCTACATGCATATGAACAAAATCCCCGCAGTTCTTCATTATTGTTTCCAGTAGCTTAAAGAAATTAAAAAAAAAAAAAAAACGAAGTTTATGATTTTTGATGTGAACCCAAAGAAAAACAGGTTTAAGAAGATGTTTTGCAGTTCCATTCTAATTCTAACACATGAAATCCCGAATAACTGGATGATAAGATAGCAAATATGTATTACCATTTCTATTTTAATAACTCGAAAACATCAAGCAATAAGAAATGAATTTTGGTAGCTATACATAATTTTGCTTTGTAAATTTAAATCATAACAAATTTAGTGCACGGACCTACTTAATCATCTTAGATATATGTAGTAGTAATGTAACAAATAAAACAGAAAAACAGAGAGATATAGAAAGAAGGTAAAACTTTCTCCCATCTATGGTAAAAAAATCTACAAAGATATGAGTAGTAAATTTTTGTACTTACTGTTAACGCAAGAAGCTGAACTTTTGGATTTTTGCTCGCAAGACGTTTTTTTATGCCTTTAACAACATCCTTCGCTTGCCTGTATAACAATTACAACTATCTTAATAACACGTGAATGCAGTCATATATACTGGCAAAAAATAAAAATAACTAGATTTTATATCAGCAAATACATATAAAGCAAGTCAAATGTTTGATCTTAAACTGAAGATCAGGTCCGTCCCATGGATTTCGGGGGCCTTGTGCCATACCAAACAATAGGCCGTATTGACATCGCAAGAATTACCAAGGAAATATCTACTATGCAATCTTAAAGATGACTCCATATGTTACTCCCTATATCACTTTAAAGTTAACGTCCAAACTTGATTTCTTTGATCATTTTTTAATGATTATATATTTACTTATATAAATGTTTAATAGTTTCTCAAAACACTATTAAAAACATAATATGTGCTATTTAATACAATTATATGAAATAATAATTTAATGAACCTCAATGACTTAAATTGTTGATCATATATTTTGATATTTAGTAATTTCATAACTTTTATTCGCGTTGGAACACATTTATGTAGATTAAAACTAGTTTGTTAGTATCAATATGAACCTCAATGACTTAATTAGACATATTCAAGGCACTTCTATAAACTAGTTTGTTAGTATCAATTGTTGATCGTATATCTTAATAATACATTTATGTCTAATTAAGTAATAACTGATTAACTATCGGTGAGTCAACTATTTCTACATAAATTGTAAAAATAAAGATCGTTTTAGTTATGCCTATAGAATTTATATTTTAACTGTATGACAAAAAATGAGCCTAATATTGGAATTTAGTTTATTCAATGAGGCCTTACATATGCATGTATATCTATAATACACAAACACAAAATTCAAGGCACTTCTAAAAATGAGGCAAAGTAAAGTGCTATGGCCTTTCTTATCACCAGGGCTAAAGCTGATTGTCCCTAACTAACTAATCACACTC
The DNA here is from genome assembly GCA_030686995.1 of Artemisia argyi. Lineage (NCBI taxonomy): Eukaryota > Viridiplantae > Streptophyta > Magnoliopsida > Asterales > Asteraceae > Artemisia > Artemisia argyi. The sequence continues at coordinate 73,173,061 of CM060700.1, read as the reverse complement.
CTCCCTTCAAAGAACCTATAGACACACTTATAAGGCACAAGGAAGTCCAGATACAAATGTTTGGTCACTGAAAAGGCACCTCTACAGTAATCACGGGATCTCATCCACAAACGGGATATTAGAAACTCAACCATATTAAAGTATAACATTTTCTGAAGTAGTGACTAGTGATGTATACAATGTATGTGTGTGTAGACGAAAAACTTGCAACATATATTATCTAGTGAAGGATACTTGAAACAAATACATGATTCCAGGCATCATACTTCAACACATGATGCCAAAGCACCATCATAACGCAACATAGTGGGAGACTTAAGCGAAGATCTTCATAAGCTGTCTCTAGGAGATAGAAACAATAATGCTTAATTCCAGAATTAGTGAATGTCAACATACTATTGACGACATTGGTAATGTAAAGGTCCTGGAGCATTTGTCAGGATCTCTTTCGGTTATAAGCTCTCGAGAGCCTAGTAACGCCCCCTCCCCTCTTCCCCCTTTTTAGGTGCTAGTTAAGGAGCTTTTGCCCACTGCTTCTTTGTATTCAATAAAATCTTCAATAAGAACTAATGATGCTTCCTAAAACATATTCCAAACGAAGTTGTTGTTGTCTTTTGACTAAAACTAGTCGCAAACTCTAAATTAGTCCAAGATTAACTAAAACTGGTAAACAAGAATGCATACAGGCAATCAATAAGAAACCTAAAATCTCTTTGATTCGTTGTGATTCGGGTATCATTCGATCACAATATTCATATAAATCTCCCTACATTATTTATATATGGATCCATTCTTTGAATTAATAATAATAACCAACCTATTATAGCAGGAAAAGAAAAACACCCAATAATCTTAATAAACCAAATTCAGTTAAATCTAATAAAAAAGAACATACGCAGGATCATGATTGCAAATATCACAGATCTCAGTATTCATAGACCAATCAGGTCCAATTAACATGCTACTTGTTGCTCTTTCCACCATACTATTCACCATTTTCTTTCAGACCAAGATCTTCGCCTTGATCGCTGTAAACCCTTTTGTTGTTTGTTGGTTTTTTTTTGCACCACCTGATTAGATTTAAGCACCCAATTATTGACTGACACGTGCCCACTTAGTTACTGCTTTGCTGTGTTGTATCTTTATTCGGATCAAACGGTTGGGATTTTTTTTTCAAAATAATACAATTGTCATACTTTGTTGTAATTTTCTTTTCCTATTTTGGGTTACCACAAATGAGTCTTGACTTGATAGATTTTTGGTTGATAATATTTTTTTTCTTTTTTTTTTTTTTTTTTGCAAAGTATATATATATATATATATATATATATATATATATATATATATATATATATTAATTCAATTAAGATTTGGATTTACATAAGGCAAATGGAGAACAAGCTTTGCGATACCCCTTTTTGGATTGTAAAATTAATTCTTTTAAAAACTACATATGTTGATCTAGGTGTCATAACATTAATGTGCATAACTCGTTGGACTCTATTGAGGAACTTCATTGTCTCAGATGCAAGGAAACCAAAAGTATCAAAGGCGAAAGGAATAAAAACATGTTGTGTTGATGCAAATAATGTCTAAAAACATCATTTCTATCTTTCGATGTATCTACGTTTTGATGATAACAAAATGTGAAAACATTTTACGTCAAAATTAATATAAACAAATTTTTAATTGAAATATCCGATTTCTATGTAAATCACTCTAGGTATGAACGAACAAACAAAGTGACTACTTGACAAATGTTCTAAAGAAGTGAATTTGTGTTTTAAATTCTACATTTGTGAGGTGACAAAACATTCTTTTCAAAAATATATTTTACAAATTATTTTTGAATTATAAAGAAATGTTTTATTTAGAAAAATATTTTCAAAAAGCTCAACAACTATTTTCCCCCCCAAATAATCTCCAAACTTCCCCAAAAGCCTTTACCACTAAAAACAAAAATGAGAGCGTTTTTGTCTGGCACGGTACCACTAAATTTAGTGGTACCGTGTGAACTTTAGTAGTGACATCCCCCTATAACGGTCAAATTTTTATTTCCTATAAATACCACCTCACTTTTTAGATTTTGAGCATCCTTTTTCACACATAACTTTCTGTATTCCATCCTCCTTTTCTCTCTACACTTCTTAGATCATTGGTTAGTTTTCTTTTGTTTAAAGAGTGATTCTTTCTTCCAACCAAAGATTACCTACATTCCTCTACTAGTCAAGAGAAGAACATAAGGTGTCAAGAAGACACAAAGTGTTAGAGTCTTGTGTAGTGCACTTGCATTACCATTAGTTTACTTGATTATATCTTGATATACATCAAGTGTTGTTATCTTGTATAAGCTATCTCGTGTAGATCATTGTGATCGTGTTGAGATCGTGGGGATCTCTTGTAGTAGGTGTGTGAGAGTATTGATCAATTGGATCAAGGTAGATTGGGTTGATTGTGAGGATTGTGTAGATTGTGTGAGGATCGTGTTGGTCGTGTGAAAGGTTAGGATCGTGTAGATCGTGTGAGAAGTTTTGGATCGTGTGGATCGTAGTAGATTGGCACTAGCTAAGATTAGTACTCGACATCTAGCTTAGTGTCGGAAAATAACGTAAGCGACGTTGTACAGTTTTCTCCGCCTGAAGGGAGGTTGTTGACATAGTGCTTATAACTCTCGAGTTGGATACTCGGGGAGTGGAGTAGGGCGAAGAAGAGCTTCGTGACCGAACTACTATAAATCACTTGTCTTGGTTTGATCTTTCCATCTCTATCTCTTTATTTATTTTTATTGATTGTTAGTGTTAGTTAAATGTTGTGTTCATATTGGTGTTGATTGACTTCACGTACAAACAAATCAAGGTTTTTACAAAGCAAATTTTTATAACTAAACAGAAAGGTGGTAAACTATTCAAACCCCCCCCCCCCTTCTAGTTTCCCACAATTGGTATCAGAGCCAGGTTAGGCAAGTTTTTTTAAAGTAAACTGTATTTTAAAACTTGAATCGATCAATGGATTTTGACAAATACCAAGAAGGGCAATCTATGCAAAGACCACTACTTTTTGAAACCGATTGTTTTATATATTGGAAAACAAGATTCGAAACGTATGTAAAATCAAAAGACATTGATATTTGGCATGTTATTACCGATGGTGACTTTAAACCTATTGAAAAGGATCTAATAACCAAAAAGGATCATGTTGTTCCTTATGAGCAACAAAGTAAAAATCTTAAGAGAAAACTAGCCAGAAATGATGAGGCTAAAATGGTTATTTACAATGCTTTGCCAAAAAAAGGAATTTGAAAGAAATTTTATGTGTAATACGGCAAAAGATATTTGGAAAACTTTATTAGTCACCCATCAAGGTAATAATCAAGTCAAAGAGAACAAGATTGATCTTCTTGTTCAACAATATAAATAATTTTCCATTCCGAAAGATGAAACCATAGATAGTGCTTTTGCTAGATTCATTACTATTATTACTAGTCTTAAAGCTCTTGATGAAGGTTACTCTAGCAAGAACTACGTTAGGAAGTTTCTTAGAGCTCTACACCCCAAATGGAAAGCAAAGGTCACTGCCATTGAAGAAACAAAGAACTTGGCGACATTATCACTTGATGAACTTAAAGGAAACTTGAAAGTTCATGAAATGATAATCAAGAAAGACTTCGATATTGTCATAGGCAAAAGTGAGAAAATTAGATCTCTTGCATTGAAAGCCAAGAAAGAGTCTAGTGATGAAGAAAGTTCGTGTTCCGATAGTGAAGACGAAGAGTATGTGTTAGCAGTTAGAGATTTTAAGAAGTTCTTTAGAAGAAGAGGTAGATTTGTGAGACAACATCGTGATGAGAAGAAGTCATCGTCAAAGTATCGTGATGACAAGAAAGGAAAGAGTGATAGGAAATGCTTTAGATGAGGAGATCCAAATCATCTCATTAGTGAATGCCCTAAACCACCAAGAACCAACAATCAAAGAGCATTCGTAGGAGGTGTTAGACCCGTTTCCCGAGTACTTGGACCCCACCCTAGATGAAATGGACTAAGGGCCTTACATGATTGGTTAGTCAACGAATGTTGCTTAATGGTCAACCCGATAGTCAATCTTGTGGTCAAAGAATGTGTTATAAGGTTATAAAAGTTTTGTGTGGCACAATTAGAAAGGGAATAGACTTCATAGGCTTGACTTGTCATATGCTCATTGTATTATAAGTTAGTTATGGCTAAATAAGAAGGAATGAGACTTGAAGGGCCAATCTTGCCAAATGGCCAAACTTACCATCTAGCTTAATATATCCAGGATTCTCTAGACTTTTCCTCCATTATTAGATAGAGGTGGAGGTCCGGTTTTGGTGAAAGAAAAAGAGAGGGAAAAGTGAGATGATGGCTTAAGAAGAAGAAGAAGATGATGAGGATTTATTGTCCATAGTCCTTCCTAGTTATGATGCCCACAAGTAAGTAACTCTAATCTTGAGTTTATAATGATTATTGTGGTAAAAGGTTAATGGGTTAAGTGGGTTTTCATCATATGATCTTGATATGATCATATGATGATATAGAGATAATGTTGGGTAAGTTTAGATGGGTTTAATAACCCTTAATCATGATATGTTGTGTTAATAAGTCTTGATGATGATGGTTAGGAAGTATGATGATGATGATGAAGGATGATGATGATGATGAGGTGGATGATGATGCTTTTATATGCTTAGCTTGGAGCTAAGGTAATGTTATATGGAATACTAACATGTGTGTGTTATGTATGTTATAGATGAGATGTGTTAAGTAATAGGTGGTTCAGATATGCTTGTGCGATGTAATGAATGTGAGCTAAGTGGCGACTTGATGTTATGTGTTAAATGAGATTTGGAGTAATAAGCTTGTAAAGTAAGTGTTATGATGTATGTGATGCTTATATGTTTGTGTGAAGTATAATGGTATGTTATGATCATTTTACTTACTAAGTGAAAGCATATGGTTTAGTTGTCTACCCTTTTTGTAGGTTCTTGTGATTATGGATGGCGTGAAATATGGAGTAAGATTTGATTATGCGGAAGGTTAGAAGTTAGTACGCATTTAGGATCTTAGTATAGAATACCGAGCTCTATGATGGTATCGTACCCCCGTGAGTCATTTAATGGTTTGAAACGTGTAAGCAAGTGTCAAGTTATGTTTTGTTGGTTATGGTGAAGAATGTGTAACGGTTTGTCAAGTAAATGAGTTTTAGTGTTATGAACATGTTTAAAAAGGGCGTTTGGATTAAGGTGTGTTTGTACCCATTTCGGATTGTAACGGGTCAAATGGTTATGGAAATGATTTATTATGTTATGTTAAAGATTTATGAAAAGTTTCGTTAATTTTTGAGTCTCGAAAGTATGGTTTCCGGAAAAGGTGTAAGTATTGTTTTATAAAGTTTTCTGCATGTCCCATATGGCCATTTGGATTTTTCAGCATATGGCCATATGACTGCTTCAGAAAGTTTAACTAGGGCATATGACCAGAATATGGCCATATGGTATTTTTTGCATATGGCCATATGGTTGTATCAGATTTTTAGTAAAAGGTCATATGGCCAACAGATGGCCATATGAAATTTTGGCATATAGGCATATGTTTCTGTCAGTGTATAAATGGAATATTTTCTGGATTTTGTTGATTTTAGAAAAATCATATTTTTTAAACCGTAAGTCGTCACGGGTCGTGCCACCCGGCGTTTTGAAGATAATTAAGTCTAGTTTCATTTAAAAATGGTTTCAAGGTCTGAAATGTTATAGATTTTTGGTAATGGTTAAAAGAGTAACGAAGGTTCTTGGAGTGATAGTCGTGAAGATTAAAAAGAAGAGAAGCCCAACGACGAAACGTGCACGGGGTGTAAATTTTTGGTAATGGTTAAAAATGTTAAAGTGAAGTCGTTTCCGCGTTAAAGTTTTAAATTTTTGGTCAAAGCGGGCACGGGGTGTAACAGGAGGTTCTTGGAGTGATAGTCGTGAAGATTAAAAAGAAGAGAAGCCCAACGACGAAACGTGTCTTATGGCTCAAGCTTCAAATGAGGTACACTCCAACTCCTCTTATTATAGTGATGATAATTCCTCAACAAATGACAACTTACTCTATGATGAATATAATAAACTATGTGAGGTAAGTTCTAAAATCATCACTAGAAACAAAACACTAAAAGAAAAATTACACATGCTTGAAACGGAAAATCACAGGATTGAAGGATCAAGTTAAAAGACTTGAGTTAAAACATGAATGTGATCTTGATTGTGAATCTTGTCACCAACTCAGGGTAGAAAACGTAAACCTTAGGAAAAAAGCACTTAGGATTATTAAATTTGAAAAAGGAACCAAAGATATAGACAACATGCTAGAAAACACTAAGCGAAGTGAACATATCAATATAGGTCTAGAATCTGACACAAATGGAGCTTCAACAAGTAAAACAAAACAAGTGAGATTTGATGAACTCATAAGTTTTGTCGAAACTGAGGATGGTACCTCTAAAGGTACAGACGACACCACTAAAATTAGTGGTACCGTAGTACCGTCTAGTGGTATAGAAAGAACTGAGTCGAGTTTAAATTATAACTTAATTTCAAAACCAAGTCACACAGTAGTTAACAAACTTAAGACATCTTTTAGTAACAAAAAGGAAGTGAAAAGTATTTATAAGCCTTTATCAACTCCTGGACTTGGGTTTGTAAAACCAAATACTAGATCTAAGACTCCTCCGCCTAGAAAAACAAATGCTCCTAAACCTCGGCCAAGGACTCCCTAACCAAGAAGTAACTTGATGAGGCGAAAAATGAAACACTTTTAGGGGGTCATTTAAGCCCGGAATTGAATTTATTTAATCAAATATTGCCCTAAATCGTTCATTTTGTGATTTTAGGTACTTTGGGAGTGAAATCTGGAAAAGGAAGCAATTCGGACGTTTTTGGAGCATAAAAGTGAAGAAAACGCCAAAGACTTAATTTTCCAAGCTGGGAACAGTATGTGACGGCGTCAAGAGCATTTTCCTGATGGCGTCAAGAGTAAATTTCATGACGGCCCAGTACAGAAATGAAGGCGTCACAAGGAAGAGCGTCAAGAGTTAAATACGTGACAGCCTGGAAAAACTTAATACATGACGGCGTCAGATGTAGATCAAGGCAGTCCGAGGATTCTTTTAGCGGCGAGATGACGGCGTCACAAGGTTGTTCTTGACGCCGTCAGCCTCAATTTTCTATATATAGTTTTCTAATTTTCATTCATTAGGAGGAACAAGTTTGGAGAAACCCTAAGGCCGAACCATATACGAATTTTACAGGTTTTTCAAGGGTTTTCAGCCCTTGAACCCTTACATGTGAAATTGAGATAAATGTTCTTTTAATTCAATCAATATGTCTATGTGTTGGTTGTCTATATCTTGTGCTTGTCTTGATTCCACCATGCTAGGCTAGATTTATCTTGTGTTTGCTTAGATCTAATGAAACCTAGATGTTGATTATGTGTTGATTACTTGTTTATGGTTGTATTGGATGAATGATTTCAATGTTAGGCTTAAGAAAACAGGCAGATCTCCAATTGGTAACATGCTTGAATGTCTTAGGAAACATGAACCGATGTGTACTAGGTTTTATTGGTTATATTTAATGCATGAGTAAATTCTAATGATCCCATGTTAGGAGCTTCTTAGCCGGCTCGACATAGGAGTGAAGTAGGCACTCATAGGATTGGGGAGTTAAGTACGCCACCCCATGAATGGTATTAAGGAATACAATCCGTCTTCCACGCAACTATAACAAGTAATTAACGTGTAAAAGATATCTAGGGAGTAGTGAAATCTAAGTAAACACATTTCTCCATTTATTGCTCACAACCTTAGTTTAATATAGTTTATTTTCATTTCTAGTATTTTATTTTGATTGCATCTTTAGTATTGGGTTAGTTGACTAGCAACTAATTCCGCCCATATCCTTCAAAACCCGAGATTTTTACTTGCTTTCTAAAAAATATAAAAAAATATAAAAATAATCATCTCTCATCTTTAGAACTAGTATTTAGGTTTTCTAATCCTAGCGACATTATTCCTAGCCGAGCGATCAATCCCCCGGTACTTGTCACTATACTATACTACAACGATCAGGTACACTGCCTGGTGGGGGTTGTAAGCTTCTCGAGATCCCTCGAGAGGTAAAGCCTGGTGCAATTCCCACGCATCAAGTTTTTGGTGCCGCAGCCCGGGGAATAGTTATTGTCTAGGTTAGAATCTCTTTTTATTAGGTCTACTTGCTAGATTCCTTTCTAGTAAGATTTTATTTTTATTTTTAGGTTTTCTTTAGTCTATCTTATTTCTTTGTGTTTTTGTTCGTAACTCTTCACCACCCGACATCATGGACGATGGGAACATCTTTGAACCCGTCATCCCACCACAACAAAACCCACCACTAGAACCTCTTAGGCCCCGAACCTTAGGAGAGTATTCCCGACCTAGCCACCAAGGCTACCGAAATACCATTGAGCTCACCGGAGCCAATGTGACCCCCTTGCGATCCGACACCATCCGGTTGGTGCAAAGCGGATGTGCATTCCATGGACTTTGTTCCGAAGATCCAAACCAACATCTTAAGGACTTCCTTAAAATCGTAGACTCCATAGACCTAGATGTTGCAACTAGAGAGACAACCCGATTACGCCTATTCCAATTCTCTCTACGGGATCAAGCTAGTCAATGGCTTGAGCGTTTACCCGCGGGATCCATCACCACATGGGATGATCTCACCACTCGTTTCCTTGCTCAATTTTTCCCACCGGGGAGAACTACTAAGCTTAGAAATGACATCTTGATGTTCCAACAACGTCAAAATGAATCTCTCTATGAAGCATGGACTCGTTTCAAGGACTTACTCCAAAAAGTCCTTCATCATGGCATAGATCTTTGGCTCCAAGTCCAAATCTTTTATGACCATATCGATCTCTCCACGTGGCGAGCCATTGACCAATCGGCCGGTGGTAAGCTACGTGATCTAAGTGCGGAACAATCATGGGAACTCATAGAAGATCTTGCTCTCTATGACAACGAAAGTTGGAATGATCCCCGTGATTTGAACAAAACGGTCAAGGCAATATCTTTGCCTTCGAACAACTCTAGCACTCCCGACCGTAGGATCATGGAACTTGAGGACCAAGTCAAGTTTCTCATGAAATCCTACGAAGCTCCTAAGCCTTCAAGCCAAGTGAACAAAATCACTTCTTCATGCGAATTATGTAGTGGTCCCTATGCCACTCGTGATTGTGTGGAACTCCCCGGAACAACTTTTGCGGACTACGCATCCTCGCGTACCGACGAAGCGGGAGATAAGTGGTACACTTTCAAGCCCGAGCCAAATCCTTACGGTGATTCATACAACCCCTCTTGGAAAAATCACCCAAACCTTAGGTGGAAACAAAATCAACCCAACTCTTCCAATCCGTCTAATCGTTACCAATCAAACGGTCCACCCTCCAACCGTACTTTCAACAACAATCCTTCTAACAACTATGGTAGTACCAACAATCTTGAAGGATTGATGTCTAAGTTCATGGCATCTCAAGAAGCTCGCATAGCTAGGTTTGAAACCGAATTCAACCAACAACAAACGGAGATGACCAACAAGATAGACAACTTGTTGAAAGCCCTCAACAACCAAGCGTTAACTACACCTAGGAAGGACACTAGGGACACCAATAGCGGAATCCAAATTAAGGACCCCTCATCATATAAACACGTCCACTTTGTCAATGTTGTCACCATTAAGCCAATAGATGAGGAGATAGAAGAAAGTGACAAGGATGAAGTTGGAGTAGAAACCGAAACTAGGGATGAAAATAGGGAAGTTGAGGTTAATAAGGAAAAGGGGTTAGAGGAAGTAGAAACTATAGAGACGTACTTTGATAAGTTGCCCACCAAGGAAGAACAGGAATACCATAAGGATTTATTCGATAGTCCCGAGAGACCATATATCCTTGGCACACCCCTTATCAAAATGGGAGACCCCTTTAACATTAACATACCATGCAACATCGGGCATATGCATATATGGAAATCTTACATCGATCCTAGATCTCCTGTTAACATCATGACTAGGACGTATTACAATTGGGTGATGAAGAAACAACTTGATTTTAGGATGATGCCCAATAAGAATCTGATAAGTAATTTTGTAGGAAGAGTGAAGGGATTGCATGTGATTATAGGCGATCTCACTTATGAGATCGATTTTATGATAGTAGAAGACACTCGTCCGGTGATAGATGCTTGCCTAAGCCAAATAATATTTGGAAAACCATTTGTTGAGGCCACTAGGATGAGTTATGATCCGACTTTAGGGATAGTTAGATTCAAGGAAGAGAATGATGAGATTGCCTACCAAATGCCTTACAAAATTGAGCAATACCGCCTTCTCTCTAATTTCGAAAAGGAACACAAGCAAGCGGCTTATTATAGGAATGATGAGGATAGACGTAGAGGAGTAGAGTATGTGAAAAATAGGATGCTTGGTTTCTACAAAGAATGCTTGCAACTAGGTCCGGAGTACAAAATTGGTTTAGAAGACGACCTAGAGAGTGAAACCAACGATGAAATCACGTAGTTACCCATGACCTTGAGTCTAGCTACAAGACTCGTAAATAAAGAAAAGCGCTTCTTGGGAGGCAACTCATGCTTTGTGCGATTTTATTTTGTTTGTTTGTTATTTGTTTCCGTATGCATGCTTTATTTTTATTGTTGGTAGATCATGTTTCTAAACTAAAAAGTGGAAATACTTTACTTTGTTGTTTTGGCCTAGTCTTAACTCCACCTAAAGGTATTTTTGCAAAAGATAAGTGTAAGGGGAAACCCCAAATATGTTTTTAAGAAACAAACCGATCATGATTCTCCACAATATTAAGTGAACATGTATATTCATATTTGTTAGAGTCAAATGCTTGTATTGAGTCATAATGAAGTTTTGCAGGATTTTCCAGGAAGTAGGACCAAGTTTTTCCAGAAATTTTCCGGAAACTTAACATAAGAATTTCTGTAGGTCACTTCTGACGGCGTCATGAGCTTGCTCTTGACGGCGTCACGTGTAAAAATCTGGAAATTTTACTGGTTTTTTTTTTCTAACGGAGTTTTAAAGTTTTTGTTGAATTATTAAGTTTTATAATCTCCAGGAAATCTGCAAACTTCATTCCACAAGCATTATATCTTATTTTGTTTTCTAGGATTTAGTAACTTATGTAGATTGCTGCCGATTTTATGCGAGGTTGTCTTGTTTGTTTTCTCAGGATTTACAGGTTATGTATGACAAGAAGATGATTTATATTCTGGAAGGGAAGCTTTGATTGTTCATTTTCTTGGAGGAAGATTTAACCTGGCCACCTTATTATCCATACCGAGCGAATCAGGGGAGTATTTGATTTCATTCTTTTTACTTATTTCACTTTTACATTCTTTACTTGAACATTGGGGACAATGTTCATCCTAAGTGTAAGGGGAGGATAACATGATGATACCTTACAAATACACTTTCGCTTGAGTTTGTTTGTTTAATGGTATATGTGTAATAAAACTATGAGAAATACTTGTTAGTGCAATTTTAGCGCCAAATTTAAATTTTTTTACAACATTTAGGAGTGAAACTTTAGCCATAGCAAGCGTCTCATGGATAGGAGATTGTATGACTAGCACATAACCGTACCATTCAAAAAATTTTCCACCCAAATATGTGAGGTTCGCCTTTAGATTTGATAGGAAAAGCATTCATTATTAGTGCTTATGAGTGTACCGGTAGCATTTAGATTCTAGAAATTGCGTTAGTGATGCATCCCAAGACCGCTAGTGAGACTACATTCGTGTGATAGGATTTACTACATGATAAGAGGCATTAGGATCACCCTTGTGTTAAACCCGTATTATAATTACTTGACCATTTAAGTCATATTATTTGGCTAGTTAAGTCAACTAATTTTTCCCACACCTTAGCGTTGTACTTATTTTTAGTACATGAAACCCCTAGTACACCCCTCCGAGCCTATCTTTTCGTTTCTAACTTTAAGCATCTTACTTAAAGGAAGAATTTGTTACACCCCACTTAAATGTACACCCAAATCGCCTTAGCCTTCCGTGTATGCGCTCATTTTTAGTGCATTATTGTTATTTGTTAAACCCTAAGTTAACTATCTAATTGATTACATGGTTGTTAAGTCGAGTCATATCCTTGTACATATTGTTTTGGGACGATTGGGACTCATGGGTAAAGTACTTATTTTATGGAGTAATGGGGAAGAACATCATATATTACCCCTGGATGTGCGTTAATCTTAAAAGTACTCCAAGTGTTTTGATTTTCTTAATTCGAGTCAATAGATTAGCTTATTGTAAAGTATGTAAAAATTCAAGTGTACGGGGAATGTTCATTCCCTATGATGTATTATTTTGGATGGTAGGGTAAGAGTATATGCAAAAAAAAAAAAAAAAAAAAAAAAAAATCGAAAAAATCAAGAAAAAGAAAAAAAAAGAGAAAAAACATACGGACTACCATCCCTTTTCATTCTATGTTTATTTTATGTTTTTGTTATTTTTCATTTATTAGCTTAAGTCGAGTCTAGTCTTGGCTTAGCAACGCCATATTGTACATGTAATTAACCAAGATTGTTAACTCACCACCAGTAAAGACTGCCTATATCCAATAAAACCGTGTATTTCATATCCCTACACCTAACGTTACAACCCTTTAAAAGACCTCTTTGATAGTTTATCCTAGGTGCTTACGCCATGTGGTGGAGGTTTGATCGTTTCCCAAGCCTATAGTAATCTATTTTGCTATGACAGGTAGTGAGAGATGTTTTCCATTTCCATTTCCATATTGTAATTTATACTTTATTACACCCGAGAGATCTGAGTATCTAAACACTATTTGTGAGGTGCTAGTGTATGACCTCCGTGCTTGTCTATTGGTCTTTAGTGGAACGATTATTTGTTGTAATTACTTTTATATTAGTGTTAAATGACCTCTAACTTTTATTTTGATTAGAATAAAAGCGCATTTGCTTGAGGACAAGCAAATCTCAAGTGTAAGGGTATATGATGAGGCGAAAAATGAACCACTTTTAGGGGGTAATTTAAGCCCGGAATTGAATTTATTTGATCAAATATTGCCCTAAATCGTTCCTTTTGTGATTTTAGGTACTTTGGGAGTGAAATCTGGAAAAGGAAGCAATTTGGACGTTTTTGGAGCATAAAAGTGAAGAAAACGCCAAAGACTTAATTTTCCACGCTGGGAACAGTATGTGACGGCGTCAAGAGCATTTTCCTGACGGCGTCAAGAGTAAATTTTATGACGGCCCAGTACAGAAATGAAGGCGTCACAAGGAAGAGCGTCAAGAGTTAAATACGTGACGGCCTGGAAAAACTTAATACATGACGGCGTCAGATGTAGATCAAGGCAGTCCGAGGATTCTTTTGGCGGCGAGATGACGGCGTCACAAGGTTGTTCTTGACGCCGTCAGCCTCAATTTTCTATATATAGTTTTCTAATTTTCATTCATTAGGAGGAACAAGTTTGGAGAAACCCTAAGGCCGAACCATATACGAATTTTACAGGTTTTTCAAGGGTTTTCAGGCCTTGAACCCTTACATGTGAAATTGAGATAAGTGTTCTTTTAATTCAATCAATATGTCTATGTGTTGGTTGTCTAGATCTTGTGCTTGTCTTGATTCCACCATGCTGGGCTAGATTTATCTTGTGTTTGCTTAGATCTAATGAAACCTAGATGTTGACTATGTGTTGATTACTTGTTTATGGTTGTATTGGATGAATGATTTCAATGTTAGGCTTAAGAAAACTGGCAGATCTCCAATTGGTAACATGCTTGAATGTCTTAGGAAACATGAACCGATGTGTACTAGGTTTTATTGGTTGTATTTAATGCATGAGTAAATTCTAATGATCCCATGTTAGGAGCTTCTTAGCCGGCTCGACATAGGAGTGAAGTAGGCACTCATAGGATTGGGGAGTTAAGTACGCCACCCCATGAATGGTATTAAGGAATACAATCCGTCATCCACGCAACTATAACAAGTAATTAACGTGTAAAAGATATCTAGGGAGTAGTGAAATCTAAGTAAACACATTTCTCCATTTATTGCTCACAACCTTAGTTTAATATAGTTTATTTTCATTTCTAGTATTTTATTTTGATTGCATCTTTAGTATTGGGTTAGTTGACTAGCAACTAATTCCGCCCATATCCTTCAAAACCCGAGATTTTTACTTGCTTTCTAAAAAATATAAAAAATATAAAAATAATCATCTCTCATCTTTAGAACTAGTATTTAGGTTTTTTAATCCTAGCGACACTATTCCTAGCTGAACGATCAATCCCCCGGTACTTGTCACTATACTATACTACAACGATCAGGTACACTGCCTGGTGGGGGTTGTAAGCTTCTCGAGATCCCTCGAGAGGTAAAGCCTGGTGCAATTCCCACGCATCATAACTTCAGTAGACAAAGTTATCTAAGTAACTATCCTATAGCTTGGAATAACTCTCAACAAAGAAGTTATTTTCCCTGGGAGATATGTCCTCCGTTTCAACTTCCTAACCAAATGCAACTAATGCATAGGATGTTTAACACTAACAACTTTGGACCATGAGATATTAGGGACAAAATGTTTGAATCTTTGTCCTATTCAATAGATATGCTTGGGAATCGACTTGGAGCCCGACGAGTGGGTCAAGAATAGTGGATGTATGAATCACATGACGGGGAACCAAAGTCTTTTCTCGTCCTACAAGGCTTACAATGGAGGTAATGTCACTTTCGGTAGCAAACTTAAGGGCAATATCATTGGCAAAGGTACTGTAAAACCCAAAAATTTGTTTCTCCTAAATTTCCATATAATTTGAAATTTTTATAAATTTTGTGAACATAACCAAAGTATTTGAACCTTGGTACTTGAGAACTACAAAGTACCTATACTATAACTTAACCTATGATATAAATTCGACACAACTTTGGTACCAAAGCTATATATCATACGTTAAAGGGTCATTTGGGCTGAATATGATAAAACTTGTACATAAATTACTTATACTTAAAAAGAGAATAAATATATTAAATTTGAAGTTTCCTGGTCTTTCTTTTATTCCCCATACTCGGCCCACTCTCCAAATAAATCTCCTCCCTCTCTCATTTCTTTTAAACCGTATAACACAACCAAACTCACACATAAAACCCTAATAACAACACAAGTGGCAGCATCAAAGTTTTCTTTTCATTTTCGATCTGAAAGAAGTATACTAAGTCAACGAGAAGGTGGTTTGTCTTGTGGTGAACTTTGGTGCGAAAGGAGGCTTTGGATTCGGCTTTGTCTCGTTGGTTCTTGGCCTTTGTTTCTCTTCGATCCGATAACACAAGAGGTACAAAAAGGTGGTGGTTGCTCGTGGTTATACTAGTTCGAAGGAGGGTTTGTTGGGTTTGAATTGGCTTTGGGTCTTGGTTCTTCGTTTCATCTTTCAGTCGATACCAAAGTATCTCTATCTTCGTCCTTTTATTGTTCTCTCTCGACCTACTGATATATATACATAATACATGTAGCCTATATAAGCTGTGAATCGGCCCATGTAAAATGCAAATAAAAGGAGTATATTCGTGTCACATAAAATGATATATTCTACATCACATGAAATAATGATAAAACAATTTCTTTGAGCTTAGTTATGCGTTGTTTGGATCTGTTTTGGATACGCTAGTTTTGATAACATGATACTCGTCATATCTATGTTTTTATATAACCGAATATGAGAAGAACATTAATATATAAAAAGAATTTGGAAATAACTTAATGAAATGGGAATATAGCACGCATGATATTTTGTTTTGGTTAAAAAAAATAAAAAGTATATGACATACTGATGTATGGTGATGCGTGGGAATTGCACCAGGATTTACCTCTCGAGGGATCTCGAGAAGCTTACAACCCCCACCAGGCAGTGTACCTAATCGTTGTAGTATAGTATAGTGACAAGTACCGGGGGATTGATCGTTCAACTCAGGAATAGTGTTGTTAGGATTGAAATTAATCTAACTAGGTCTAAAGGTGAAGGATGATTCTTTTTATGTTTTTATATTTTATGAAAAGCAGGTAAAAATCTCGGGTATTGGAAGGAGGGGCGGAATTAGTTGCTAATCAACTAACCCAAAAGCTACTAATCAAACTAATGTGCAAGAAAAATAAACTAGGGTTCTATAAGATAAGTAAAGCATGTCTACCTATGATATGTTACTCCTTGCTAGCTATCCAATTCTACCTATTGAATTGTCACACCTTGTTTTAATTGACGGTTGTATTCCTTAATACCATTCGTGGGGTGGCGTACGTACTTCCCCAACTCTATAAGCTCCTACTTCATTCCTATGTCGAGCCTGCAAGAAGCTCCTAACATGGGATCATTAGAATTCGCTCATGCAGTAAATACAACCATAATAACCTAGTACGCATTGGTTCATGTTTCTTAAGACGTTCAAGCATGTCACCATTGGAAGTCTGCCAGTTTTCTTAAGCCTAACATCGAATACAATCAACCAAACAAGAGACAATAGGAATCAAGAATTATAAGCTAAATCAACTAGACCTATCGAAATGTCACACCCTAATTGATGACGATAGGCACAAACATCAACAAGGAATCAATAAGATCTAATCAATTATATACAAGTTTCACATAAACATAAGTAGACACAAGGTGAATTAGCAAAACATCATCAAAGAAGAGCAAGCAACAATGATAATGAAAAACATTATTAAGATAGAATCAATAAACCAATACATGATGTTTATGGAGTGATTGAAACCATCTAAGTTGCTGGAAAAACACCTACCTAAACACAGGAATCGACCTTAGGGTTTAGGGCTTACAAAAAGTGAAGTTATGATGTTATATTTATAGGCTGATTTTCTGTCGGCCCGATCATGATGGTGTCAGACCAATCATGACGGCGTCACGACCAACTTTTCTTCACCAAATTGTAGATCTCTTTGTCCTCTTCGCGTGGGCTTTTGAATCACCTAAATCCGAGTTCGTATGCAAAAGTTATGACCAAAACAATATCAGCTACTCCGCGTGCAAGTTTTGACAAGTTAACCATGTGACGGCCTACGTGACGCCTTCAGGAAATTTTCTAGGCCATCACTCTTTAATTTTACACGTGACGGCCTTGGGTGATGCCGCCATCTCCAATGCACAATACTTTCTGGACCGTCACGGACTTTATCCACTTCCACCTCTTGTATTACTCTTGACGCCGTCATGAAGAAGCTTGTGACGCCGTCAGGTACTGTTCCCAGCAAGGAAAATTAAGACTTTGCCGTTTTCTTCACTTTTATGCTCCAAAAAGTCCAAAATGCTTCCTTTTCCAGAATTCACTCCAAAAGTACCTAAAATGACAAAAGGAACGATTTAGGGCAATATTTGATCAAATAAATTCAATTCCGGGCTTAAATGACCCCCTAAAAACGGATCATTTTTCGCCTCATCATATACCCTTACACTTGAGATTTGCTTGTCCTCAAGCAAATGCGCTTTTATTCTAGTCAAAATACAAGTTAGGGGTCATTTAACACTAATATAAAAGTAATTACAACAAATAATCGTTCCACTAAAGACCAAAGACAAGCACGGAGGTCATACACTATACTCACATCTCTCGGGTGTAATAAAGTATATATCACAATATGAAAATGGAAAACATCTCTCACTACCTGTCATAACAAAATAGATTACCATAGGCTTGGGAAAGGATCAAACCTCCACCACATGGCGTAAGCACCTAGGATAAACTATCAAAGAGGTCTTTTAAAGGGTTATAACGTTAGGTGTAGGGATATGGAATACACGGTTTTGTTGGATATAGGCAATCTTTACTGGTGGCGAGTTAATCATCTTTGTTAATTAGATGTACAATATGGCGTTGCTAAGCCAAGACTAGACTCGACTTAAGCTAATAAATCAAAAATAACAAAAAAACATAAAACAAACATAGAATGAAACGGGATGGTAGTCCGTATGTTTTTTCTCTCTTTTTTTTATATTTTTTTTTCTTTTTTTTCCTTAATTTTTTCGATTTTTTTTTTTTTTTTTTTTTTTTTTTTTTTTTTTTTTGCATACACTCTTACCCTACCATCCAAAATAATACATCATAGGGAATGTACATTCCTCTTACACTTGAATTTTTACATACTTTACAATAAACTAATCTAACGACTCGAATCAAGATAATTAAAACATTTGGAGTACTTTTAAGATTAATGCACATAAGAGGGTAATATATGATGTTCTTCCCTATTACTCCATAACACAAGTACTTTACCCATGAGTCCCAATCGTCCCAAAACAATATGTACAAGGACATGACTCGACTTAGCAACCATGTAATCAATTAGATAATTAACTAAGGGTTTAAACATGTAACAATAATGCACTAAAGATGAGTGCGTACACGGAAGGCTAAGACGATTTGGGTGTACATTTAAGTGGGTTGTAACAAATTCTTCCTTTAAGTAAGATGCTTAAAGTTAGAAACGAAAAGATAGGCTCGAAGGGGTATACTAGGGGTTTCGTGTACTAAAAATGAGTACAACGCTAAGGTGTGGGAAAAATTAGTTGACTTTATCAGCCAAGTAATATGACTTAAATGGCCAAGTAATTATGATACGGGTTTAACACAGGGGTGATCCTAATGCCTCTTATCATGTAGTAAATCTTACTACACGAATGTAGTCTCACTAGCGGTTTCGGGATGCATCACTAACGCAAGTTCTAGAATCTAAATGCTACCTGTACACTCATAAGCACTAATAGTAAATGCTTTTCCTATCAAATCTAAAGGCGAACCTCACATATTTGAGTGGAAAATTTTTTCTGAATGGTACGGTTTTGTACTAGTCATACAACTCCTATCCATGAGACGCTTGCTATGTCTAAAGTTTCACTCCTAAATATTGTAAAAAATTTTAAATTTGGGGCTAAAATTACACTAACAAGTATTTCTCTTAGTTTTATTACATAACTACCATCAAACAAACAAACTCAAGTGCAAGTGTATCCTATAAGGTATCATCATTTACCCTCCCCTTACACTTAGGATGAACGTTGTCCCCAATGTTCAATTAAAGAATGTAAAAGTGAAATAGGTAAAAGAATGAAATCAAATACTCCCCTGATTCGTTCGGTGTGGATAGTGTGTTAACAAGGTTAGATCTTCCTCCAAGAAAATGAACAATCAAAGTTTCCATTCCAGAAAAATAAATCATCTTCTTGTCATATATAACCTGTTAATCCTGAGAAAACAAACAAGGCAACCTCGCGTAAAATTGGCGGCAATCTATATATACTAACAAGTCCTAGAAAGCAAATTAAGATATAATGCTTGTGGAATGAATGTTTGCAGATTTCCTGGAGTTTATAAAACTAAAGAATTAGCAAAAACTTTAAGACTCCGTTAGAAAAACAAAACTAGCAAAATTTCCAGAATTTTACACATGACACCGTCAGGAGTTAACTCATGACGCCGTCAGAAGTGACCTGCAAAAATCTTTACGTTAAGTTTCTGGAAAATTTCTGGAAAAACTTATGTCCTACTTCCTGGAAAATCCTGCAAAACATCATTATGACTCGATACAAGCATTTGACTCAAACAATTACTAATACACATGTTCATTTAATATTGTTGTGGTTCATGCTCAATTTCGTTCTTATAAACAAATTTGGATCTCCCTTACACTTATCTTTTGCAAAATACCTTTATATGCAATTAAGACGAAGTTAAAAACAAAATAAAGCATTTTCACAATTTACTTTGAAACATGAGCCACAAACAACAAAAATAAAACATGCATACGAAAACAAATAAAATCAAACAAACAAACAAACAAATAAATAAGTAAATAAATAAAGCTTGGGTTGCCTCCCAATAAGCGCTTGTTTTTGTTCGAGTCACGAGCCTGACTCTACCCTTATTTAATGGAAATAGGGGAGGTTTTCCCTACACTTTGAATTAAGTGCGGGTGGAAGTAGCAATACACACCCTTAGGGTGGAAATATGCCACGTAAGGTGAAGGGGGTGAGTGAATGGCTTCCTTTATCCTAAAACTACCCGGATAATATTGGTTGACGGGTGGATCGGTTCCTCTTTTGTCTCCTAGAAATATATCTAAGGATGAAAAGGTGTGTAAAGATTGAGGTTCCGGTTCATCAACACTAGGAAATTCCCTAGAACTATGAGTAAGGTTATCACTACAAGTATTCAAACCTATATCCTCAAGTGGTGCCTGGTCCAAGGGTTCTACCTCCATCGGAATTCCTAAAGTTTCTTCTACTTCTTCCGGGTAAGTCACGGGCGGTGTGTGTGCCTCAAATGATGGTTGAGTATTTTGTGGGCTTATGTTATTGACCTCATCATTCCATGTGTCAAGATCACCTATATCCTCATCATGTGTTTTGGTAGAATCTATCCTAAGCATTCTCCTAAGTATCTCACGTGCTTCTCTAGGCATTTCAACTTCTATGTCCGAATCATAAGGATCATCCTCGATAATCTTATATTCAATTTGCCTAAAGGATTCATCATGTGTTCCTTGAGATTCAAAGTCATTGGTCATAAAACCTAGGTCTTTTTGATCAATGTGGTCATGCTCGGCTAAATCCTCCTCAATTGTTTTCTTAGGTAGTGATAATAGCAAACCTAGTGCTTCATCCAACTTATGGTTTATTGTTATAGCTCTATCAATAATTCCTTGGCAAACTAGGTTGCTTTTCCTATTGGCCTCACTAAAACGAGATCCTAAACATGGAGGTTGTTCATAAGAATCTATCCTAGATGAAGGCTCATATGTTTCATAGGTGTCTTTAAATGAGGTATTTTGAACTCTTTGGTGTTCTAGGCACTCAACCTTATCTTGCAATCTTAGAAGTCTAAGTGTAAAGTCCATTTGAAGCAAATTACAAACAAAATCACAAAGAAAAGATAGACTACAAGAAAGCTACAAAATAAAAAGAAAAAAAATCTCACTTGATAGGAATCTAACGAGTTGACCTAATAAAAATAAAATTCAACCTAAACAATAACTATTCCCCAGGCTGCGGTGCTAAAAACTTGATGCGTGGGAATTGCACCAGGATTTACCTCTCGAGGGATCTCGAGAAGCTTACAACCCCCACCAGGCAGTGTACCTGATCGTTGTAGTATAGTATAGTGACAAGTACCGGGGGATTGATCGTTCAACTCAGGAATAGTGTCGTTAGGATTGAAATTAATCTAACTAGGTCTAAAGGTGAAGGATGATTCTTTTAATGTTTTTATATTTTATGAAAAGCAGGTAAAAATCTCAGGTATTGGAAGGAGGGGCGGAATTAGTTGCTAATCAACTAACCCAAAAGCTACTAATCAAACTAATGTGCAAGAAAAATAAACTAGGGTTCTACAAGATAAGTAAAGCATGTCTACCTATGATATGTTACTCCTTGCTAGCTATCCAATTCTACCTATTGAATTGTCACACCTTGTTTTAATTGACGGGTTGTATTCGTTAATACCATTCGTGGGGTGGCGTACGTACTTCCCCAACTCTATAAGATCCTACTTCACTCCTATGTCGAGCCTGCAAGAAGCTCCTAACATGGGATCATTAGAATTCGCTCATGTAGTAAATACAACCATAATAACCTAGTACGCATTGGTTCATGTTTCTTAAGACGTTCAAGCATGTCACCATTGGAAGTCTGCCAGTTTTCTTAAGCCTAACATCGAATACAATCAACCAAACAAGAGACAATAGGAATCAAGAATTATAAGCTAAATCAACTAGACCTATCGAAATGTCACACCCTAATTGATGAAGATAGACACAAACATCAACAAGGAATCAATAAGATCTAATCAATTATATACAAGTTTCATATAAACATAAGTAGACACAAGGTGAATTAGCAAAACATCATCAAAGAAGAGCAAGCAACAATGATAATGGAAAACATGATTAAGATAGAATCAATAAACCAATACATGATGTTTATGGAGTGATTGAAACCCTATAAGTTGCTGAAAAAACACCTACCTAAACCTAGGAATTGACCTTAGGGTTTAGGGCTTACAAAAAGTGAAGTTATGATGTTATATTTATAGGCTGATTTTCTGTCAGCCCGATCATGACGGCGTCAGACCAATCATGACAGCATCACGACCAACTTTTCTTCAACAAATTGTAGATCTCTTCGTCCTCTTCGCGTGGGCTTTTGAATCACCTAAATCCGAGTTCGTATGCAAAAGTTATGACCAAAACAATATCAGCTACTCCGCGTGCAAGTTTTGACAAGTTAACATGTGACGGCCTACGTGACGCCTTCAGGAAGGCCATCACTCTTTAATTTTACACGTGACGGCCTTGGGTGACGCCGTCATCTCCAATGCACAAAACTTTCTGGACCGTCACGGACTTTATCCAATTCCACCTCTTGTATTACTCTTGACGCCGTCATGAAGAAGCTTGTGACGCCGTCAGGTACTATTCCCAGCAAGGAAAATTAAGACTTTGCCGTTTTCTTCACTTTTATGCTCCAAAAAGTCCAAAATGCTTCCTTTTCCAGAATTCACTCCAAAAGTACCTAAAATGACAAAAGGAACGATTTAGGGCAATATTTGATCAAATAAATTCAATTCCGGGCTTAAATGACCCCCTAAAAACGGATCATTTTTCGCCTCATCATATGGACGCATGGAAACAAGAATTTGTATAAATGTCAGTCGATTATGTTTCTATTTTCTTTCATTTCGAAAGGTCATGAGTGTGTATATATATATTGAAGAGTAACATGAGTATGTATATTATAGAGGTTACATGCATGTTGATTTTTTAATTGGAAATTTGTTATTGTCTATGTGTGTGTTAAGAGTGTTCGACAAAGGGTGTGCACAGGTGTCGTGTGTAGATGGAAAAGGTTCATGTGTACTCACTGTTGATTAAACAAAAGTAATGTGGGTTTAAAATAAATGTGAGAATGTGCTAGATACATGTAAAATGTGTGGTGTATGCTTGGTTCTGTCGTGTGAATTAATAGGGTGCGTTTAAATGTGATGTCGAGAATGCATATAAATAAATCATGAAAGGACGGGGTCTAAAATTGTCATTTTGATATAAACTTGTAGTATAAACCCTAAAGTTAATTTTTTGAAATTGTTAAATTTTAAATTTCGATAATTTACATTTATGACCCTCAACTTTGTAATATTTAAACTTTTAACCCTAAACTATTATAAATTGTCATAACTAAACCCTAAGCTATAATAATGATCATTTTGAGTATTTTAACCTAATTAAGTGTTAATTGTAATTATAAATGACAAATGTTACTAATTTGGGAAACTTACTAGATATTGAAATTAACTAATTTGGGAAACTTACTATTTTTGGAAAGCTGCTATAAATGGAAAACTGATATAAATGGAAAGTTACTAAAAATTGAAAGCCGACTAAAACGAGTAATCTGATTTAAAATAGGTTATTAATAATTAGCCGATCATTAATTCGTGCCGATTCGCTGAAGAAGGAGTGACTTCCCATTCCTACGTTATGATATGTTTTCGTTGGCGGTTTCAGGTACATATATTCTATCCACTTTTAGTAAGGGGTTCTCTATCTCATGACTCTTGATCCTTGACCTTTGATTCATTTGCTTTGATTATGATCCTTCGCCATGATTTGTTTGATTATGATTCTTTGTTGATGCGGTCCTTGTTAGGATCCTTTGATATGCTTTGCTGACATGATATATGGTATGTTTCTTTTGGATATGATCCTTCGATATGATTCGTTTGGTATGCTATGATTATGTGATAAGGATAAATTTGTTACGCTTTTAAGGGGTCATTTAAGCCCTAAGTCGTAATAATATGATCAATTATTACCTTAAATCGTTTCTTTTGTCATTTTAGGTACTTTTGAGGAGAATTCTAGAAAAGGAAGTATTTTGGACGTTTTTGGAGCATAAAGTGAAGAAAATGACAAAGATAAGAATCCATGCTAGAATTTGCTCTTGACGGCGTCAGGATGTTCAAGGAGACGACGTCAGCTTATGTGACAAGAGGTAGAAATTACATTTACACTTGATGCGCCAGAAGAGAAATTGGGACTTAACACGTGACAGCGTCACGTTCTACCAGGAGTAGGCCATCACGTATCATGCTAAAGCGTGATGGCCCAGAAGACATAAAGAGAGGCGGCGTCAAGAAGTTGGATTGGGCGACAAGAAACCCTAGTCGCGGCGAGATGACGGTGTCAGCCATCAAAAGGTGACGCCGTCACCCATGTAAATCTATATATAGTTTTCAAGTTTTCATTCATAGGAGAGGACTTTTGGTAGGGAACTTTAGGGTACGAACCCTAGTCGACTTTTGCAGCTATTTTGGGGTTTCAAACCCTCTTTTCTTCCATGTTCAATTGAAGATAAGTTATCCTTTAATAATTCAATATGTCTATGTGTTGTTTGATTATATCCTATGCTTTTCTTTTCTTTAACATGTTAGCTTAAGTTTATTTGTGTTTGCTTAGATCTAATGAAACCTAGTTATTGATTATTGGTTGTTGGTTTGTCATTGATTGTTGTGGGTGATTGATTTTAGCGTTAGGCTTAAGAAAACTGGCTAATCTCCTATACGGTAACTTGCTTGAACGTCTTAAGAAACGTAATTGGATGTGTACTATGGTTTTATTGGTTGTATTTAATGCATAAGTAACTATTAATGAGGCCATGATATGATACTAAACGTGTCATCATAGGAAGAGATAGAAGCTTATAGAGTTGGGGAAGATCGTACACGGCCCCACGAATGGTATTAAGGAATGCGACCCTTCACCTATGCAGTTGTGACAAACCAATTAATCAATAAAAGATAATTAGGGAGTAGTGAAATCTAAGTAAACACGCTTTTCTCATATTAGAAGTCTCTCATATTTTATTTTATTTGTTTAAGTAGTTATTTGGGTTAGTTGACTAGCAACTAGTTCCGCCCACTCTTTCAAAACCGAGATTTTACTACTTTCATAAAATATAAAAATACAAGAAGAATCATCCCTCACCTCTAGACATAGTTAGATTAATTTCAATCCTAGCGAACACTATTCCTTGTGGAGAACGATCAATCCCCCGGTACTTGCCACTTCACTATACTACATCGGTCAGGTACACTGCCTTGTGGGGATTGCAAGCTTCTCAATATCTCTTGATAAGTAAAACTTTTGTGTAGACTACAATCCACGCATCAAAGTTTTTTGGCGCCACTGCCAGGGAATAGTTATTGTTTAGGTTGAACTTTATCTTTATTAGGTCTACTCACTAGACTCCCTTCTAGTGAGATTTTTATTTTTATTTTATAGGTCTTCTTCAGTCTATCTTTTTCTTTGTGCCTTTGTTAGTAAATTAAGTTCATTGACTGTTCCGTTTGCTATTATGGAAAACGTGAATCCACCCCTTTCACCTGAGGAATTAAGTTACAATAGATTCCTCTTGAAACACCCTTGCCCCTTGAAATATAGGAAGAAACCATAGATTAAGAAGCATAACTATAGGAACATTAAAATCCCTTGCATGGTTGGTTATATGTTTAGAGAACATACATACATTGACTTAAAATCACCTATGAATATTATGTCTAGGCTCTACTACAACTGGATTATGAACGAAAGGCTGAACCCCAGAAAAGACCCTTATAACCCTAATCGACTTTGTAATTTTGTTAGGAAAACAGAAGGGGTACACATCTTTATAGGGAACTTCACTTACCAATGCGACTTTGTAATCCTTGAAGATGTTAGAGGTATTATGGACCCTTATTTAGGTGAAATTGTTCTAGGGCAACCTTTCATTGAGGCAACTAAGATGTGTTGTGATCATGAAAAGGGAATAGTTCAGTTTAGTAATGGATTAGAAAAGATCACTTTCATGATGCCTGATGAGTGATTAATCACACATCCTTTTTAGACCTTAATTCAGACCAAAAATACCAAATACTAACCAAAAACGCCAAGAGAACGTATGTTTTTGTATTTGTGTATGTGCAGGTACGGATATGAGAAAAATGAACAAAAACGATGCCAAAACTGACAAAAACGAGCACGAGAATGGAAAGTGTCAAAAGCCGGAGCCGGGGAAGTCAAATGGTCAAAGTCTAAGCTCAAAAAGTCAAATTCAACCTTGGAGATTCATAAAGTGTCAAGAATAGTCCTTGGAAGAAGTTTAAAGAAATCTACAAGAATGGTCCCTCAACTTCCCAAACTTGTCAGAAATAGCCCTTTGAAGCAAAATTGAAGAAATGGCAACAATGGCCCTTCAAGAAATTCAGAAGTGACAAGAATAGCCCTTGGAATAAAGTTTCAAAAATTACAATTTGGCCCTTGAAGTTTGCAGAATTACAAGAATAGTCCTTGAAAAGTTTATTCCTAAAACTAAGCCAAAAATATAACACAACCGGACCCTTAATATAACTAATCCAAATCCTAGCCTTTTACTACCAAACCCAAAACCAAACCACAAAGCCCACCAACCCTTAACCCTTTACCCGGCCTAGTATTTTTACCCGGTCAAAACACTCCACACCCGGTCAACCCACCTAATACTAATAAAATACCCAAACCCACTCCATTACCATGATTGGGTAATAATTACCCAATCATAAGTCCTTCTAGAAGGTGTCAGGAATGTCAGGCACATGTCAGGGGTACGTGGACCAATAGGAATGCACACGAAGGATCAATCACATCCATCAATCAATCAAACGGCTGATATCACAAGCTTGGGGACCAAGGGCGATCTGAGGGTTGATATTAGTTCAAAGAAGCACACTTCTCACACGGATTGCTGAGGTGGACTCCTAGAACCTTCACAAGAGCAACCCTGCTTCAGCTATATATACCCCTCCCTCTTCAGTCATTTGTGTGTAGGTTTTGATAATTGTTTAGTATTTTTGTGAAAAAACTTATTGTATTTCCTTTAAAAGCATTGTATTTCACTTCTAGTTTTAATATAATCAAGTTTCATTTATATTTCTGTCTTCAATTTTTTAGCTTAAATTCTATTTAGTTTAAATTCAAAAGTTTAATTTACTTTTTATATCTCTGTTTTTGTATTACTGCTTCATAAATATATATATATATATATATATATATATATATATATATATATACAAATATTACATATTAATCTTTAGTAGATTGAATCAAGTTTCATTATAGTTGTTATCTGTTTTTATAAAGTTTATATAAGTTTTAGTTACTGTTCTATCAGAATTCTAAAAAAAAAAATACAAAAGTCAACAAGTTGGTCAACTGTTCAAGCTTATTTCAATAAGCTAGCTTATTGGGAGGGAAAGGCAGCCAATAAGGTGTCCATTTGGCCTGTCAAAAGACAGGCAAGCTAAGTGAATCCCCCTCTATTTGAGCTGAGGGGGAATTTGAGTTGTAAGTTCATTCCATTTTCATTTCTGTTGAATTTAATAGCATAAGTAGTTTAGATCTGTTCCTTGTTGTTGGTTTCTGCTTATTTGCATTACTAGTAGTTTATTTGATATCTGTTTATTCAATTTGGATTTGATTGGTTTGAAGTTGATTACTGTTTCATCATATTCTGTCATATTTTATAGGATCTGTGTTTTGGCTTCTGTGTTTTGGTTTCATCATATTCTGTCATATTTTATAGGATTTGTGAGCCTTTCTAGGGTTCACTTTTAGTTGAAAATACTTTTGGATTGCTGATTTCTAAACTTTGTCAGTTGGTGAAATAAAATCAAAAAGAAAATTGAGAATTGATACTTGTTTGCTTATTGAAATAATGTCTTTAAGTTGACCGTTTGGGCTTATTACTCCCCTGCACCACAGGTTTTGGTTCAAGTTGTAGGTAACAAGTAGGGCAGTTAATCAGCTTGTGAGTTTGATATCTTGGAGTTTTTAGAAGCTCAGTAGGTTGGATAACATTTTGCCACCATAAGTCCACCATGCATAAGCTTATTAGACCTACTTATTTGGCTTATCAGTTGTGTGGATTGAGCTTAGGATCTGTTTTCATAACAAGGGCTGCAAGTGCTTATTAGTGATCCTACTTTGAGTTTATTGGTTCATTTGAGCATCATTTAGCTGCTAATTGCTGTTTCCATTCAGATTTAGCCAATTGCTTATTCTGCTGTGATTATAGCTTTTTCATTATAGCTTATTTGAACTTATTTGTGCCCAATCCTTTGCTTCTGTGATCAATTGAACTCATTTCTGTTCCATCAAGCTTATTTAAGTCTAAAAATCAGTTAGTCAAAGTTTGGGTCAAGATTTGGTCAAATTGCTTATCAATAAGTACGCTCAAATAAGCTGTTTTGAGTCATTCAGCACTTTCAGTGCTTATTTTTCAAATTTTATATTTTTCCTAGTTTCAAAATATTATTTTAGAATTTTCCTGAAATTTTCATATTTTTCTGAGTTGAATTGCTATTTTTCTTATTTTATTTTCATTTTTAATCATTTTTAATTACTTTTTAATTACTAAAAAAATCCAAAAAAATCAGAAAAACCCCATAAAAATCCAAAAATATTTTTGAAAATTATTTTTAGTTATTTTAGAATTTTAGAAATTTATTTTGCATTTTTCTCACTTTATTTGCATTTACTTTTAGTTTTTAATTAGTTAAATTAGTTTTTAATTCATAAAAAAATAAATAAAAAGTCAAAAAAATATTTTTCTTTTTCTTAAAATTTTCTTTTATCATTTTTAATTTTTGAAAATTATTTTCAAGTCTGTAGGAGTCGTGTAGCTTAAAAGTTGCGTTTTATTTCGTACGTTAACGTTTATTTTCCGTTTTTGCTTACGTTTTCGATTTTACGTTACGTTTTTAGTTGCCTTACTTGAATTACGTGCTTAGTTGATTATTTGTGCTTCATTTACTTTTTCATTAGTGTAAACTCATGCAAATCACTTTTTACCACTTTCACGACACGTTTCACGAATCAGGAATTCGAAATTCCATTCACACCTTCGTTGGGACACGACCCTGGAAAATACTTTCCTAAGCATTTCTTCGGTAAAACAAACACTATACTATAAAAAGATAACATCAAAAATTTTGGCGCCGCTGCCGGGGAAGGTTGAAGTGAATTTTTTGTTTTCGTTTTTCGAAATTGTGTTTTGAAAACCTTCCTTGTATATATTTTCTATAAAAACTATAAAAATTGAAAAACCAAAAACACTTTTCCTAAAGTGTTTTAAAAAATACCAAAAAAATAATAAAGTTACAGCCTCGACTCGACCGAAAGGAAGGGCGTTGTTAACCAAATAAGCTTCCCAATATGACTACGCGTGAAATTAGTTGCTAATCAGATTACTTTAATTCTACAACCGAATAAGCGGAGAATACGGAAGCTTTGACATTAAATTGCAAGCTGAAGAAAGATCCATTCTTCTCTCCCGTTCCGTCGCGAGTAGATTAAGGGAAACGGTTTACAATTAACGTAACTTTAGAAAAAGAAAAAAAAGAAAAAAAAACAAAAAGTATAAGTTTTTAAATTTTGCTTTATAAAAACAAAAATATAAAAAGATTTTCCTTTTCAAATTTGTTTTTCCTTTTATTTTTCAAAATTTTGATTTTTGTTGTGTATGAACACACGTTCAACGTCTAAACGACTTGTTTCACCGCTTTCAAATTCGGAAAGTTTATTTCGTCATACACACCGAGTTCTTTTTCCTAATACGGAGGAAATGAACCCGAACGAACAACACTTGGGACCCCCGCCGATGGGTGGTGCTCAAAACAATGTGATCCCTCCGATGGGACCACAACCGGCTTTCGATCCACGATCGATGAAGGAACAACTCCAATCACCATTCAATGGTGTGAGGAGAGCCATCGTGATACCCGAAATTAATGCTAATTTTGAAATTAATCATGGATTGCTCAATCTTATCACAAGTATATCTTTTCACGGGTTCGAACACGAAGACCCATATGCTCACATAAGAAATTTCGCTGACATCGCTGAGACCATTCGCATGAATCAAGTTCCTCACGATGTGGTGAAATTGAAGTTATTTCCTTTCTCCTTAAAAGGAGCAGCCCGAACTTGGCTGGAAAAGGAACCACCGAACTCGATTCACACTTGGAACGATCTTGCGTCCAAGTTTGTGAATTACTTCTATCCTCCTTCTAAAACTTCTAACCTTCGTTCCCAAATCTTTCGATTCCAACAAGCTTTTGATGAGTCGTTCAGCGAAGCTTGGGATCGATTCAAAGATTTGATGGAAAAATGTCCGAACCATGGGTTCACATCCCTTCAGCAGATTGATACTTTCTACAATGGGTTATGTCATATTGACCAAGACTCACTCAACTCTGCTGCGGGTGGGAACTTATTGGCTCGAAACACGAACGATGCTTTCATGATAATCGAGAATAAGGCTCGTGTGAGAATGTCGAGAAATAAGCCTCAAGTTTCTAACACTAATAATAAAACGAATGATGAAGTAATGAGTATGTTAGTGGCTCTTAATAAAAATTTCGATGCTATGTCTTTTGAAAAACCAAATCATCAAGTGAATGTCGTCAATCAGGGTTGTGTAACTTGTGGTGGTCCACATCCGTATAATGAATGTCCGTTAACCGGTTCTTATGCTCATGCTGCAAATATGGGTGGCAACGGTTACCCACCTCTTCAAGGAGATCGAAGTCTTCTCAGCTACAGTTCAAACCATTTTGTTGGACCACCCGGTTTCACTCAACCGAATCAAGTCAATCCGGTTAATCAAGTCAATCAAGTTAATCAAAATGTGCAAAACCGAAATCATCAATTTAATCACAATGCTAATCAAAATCGGATGAATAATGGTTTTCAAAATCAAAATCATGGTTTTCAAAATCAAAATCGGGGAAATTATAATCAAGGCCCGAATCAAGGGAATTTTCATGGAAATTTTCAAAATGTTAATCATGGGAATTATAATCATGGAAATCAGAATTTTCAGAATCAAGGTTTCAATAACAACAATCGTGGTCAAAATTTTCAAAATCCAGTTGTGAATTAGTCATCTTCGGATGAATTACTCAAGTAGTTTATGAAAAGTCAAGAGGAAATGAATAAAATGTTAATTAATCAAATATCCGATTTGAAGAAGTCTTTAAATGATCGACCCTCGGGCTCGGGTACTCTTCCAAGCAACACGATCGCTAACCCGAGGGGCGATGCTAAGGCGATCACGACTAGGAGTGGTGTTATAATCGATGGACCAACGGCTCCGACTACCCCTTCTTCTTCTTCGTCTCCCAAGGCAGTCGTCCGTGAAACCGAGGCGACAACGGATACGGAAATTCCTAGTAATAATGGAAGGACCGAGAACATCCAACCTCCGGTGGTCCCGACGTCCAAAGGAAAAGATAAAGTTGTTAATGAAACTGAAAGTCCCGTCAAAATGAATTTGCCTTATCCGTCATGCTTAAACGAACAAAAGCACCGTGAGAAAGATAAAATTCAGATGGAAAAGTTTTACCAAGTTTTTCAAGAACTACATTTTGACATAACTCTCGCGGATGCTATACTTTTGATGCCTAAATTTGCTTCTATGCTAAAAGGTCTTTTGAATAACAAAGAAAAATTGTTTGAAAAATCTCGAACCCAGATGAATGAGAATTGTTCGGCGGTTATCCTCAAAAAGCTTCCCGAAAAGCTTGAAGACCCCGGACGATTTCTCATTCCGTGTAATTTTCCTGGGATGGTTCAATGCTTCGCCTTGGCCGATCTCGGCGCTAGCATTAACCTAATGCTGTTATCTATTTGGAAGAAGTTGTCTTTAGCCAATTTGACTCCGACTTGTATGACCCTCGAGCTTGCCGACCGATCTACGTCTCGACCAATTGGTATAGCCGAGGATGTTTTCGTCAATGTGGGAAAATTCCATTTCCCTGCCGATTTTGTCATTGTTGATTTTGATGCCGATCCACGGGTACCTCTCATTCTCGGGAGAGGTTTCCTAAGGATTGGCCGTGCTTTAATTGATGTTTTCGATGAAGAAATTACCCTACGCGTTGGTACCGAAGCCGTAACTTTTAACTTGGATCAAACCGCGAGGTACTCCTCCGAGTTTGACAAATATTCCGTTAACCGAATCGACGTTATCGACGAAGTTACGGAGGAGTATGCTCAAGAGTTACTTGGTTTTACCGAACATGCTTCGAGTGGCAATCCCACTCATTCTTCTGAACCGATAATTTCCGATCCTTCCCCTTCCCTTACTCCATTTGAGGGAAGTGATTTCATTTTGGAAGAGATCGAGGCCTTTCTTGCTAATGATTCGATTTCACCGGAAATTGATCATTCCGATTGTGACCCGGAGGGAGATGTTCTTTTGATTGAGAAATTATTAAACGAAGATCCCAACCTGTCCCTCCCTCCGATGGACCTTAAAATGGCCGACGTTAAAGAAGTTAAGCCGTCTACTGAGAATCCTCCGGAGCTCGAGCTCAAGGATTTACCTCCTCATCTCGAATACGCATTTTTGGAAGGAACCGACAAACTTCCCATCATAATTTCTAAAGAACTAAAAGATGAGGAGAAGAAACGTCTCTTAGATGTGCTCAGGAAGCATAAGAGTGCCATCGCTTGGCAAATTTCTGATATCAAGGGTATCGACCCTCGTTTTTGCACGCATAAGATCTTACTTGAAGACAATTACAAGCCGTCCGTTCAGCAACAACGACGGGTTAACCCAAAAATTCATGAGGTTATCAAAAAGAAAGTTATCAAACTCCTCGATGCCGGAATGATTTATCCAATCTCGGATAGCTCTTGGGTTAGCCCGGTCCACTGCGTACCGAAGAAAGGTGGAATGACCGTCGTAACTAATGAAGATAATGAATTGATTCCAACACGTCTTGTTACCGGATGGAGAGTTTCTATTGATTATCGTAAATTGAATGATGCGACTAGTAAGGACCATTTCCCACTTCCATTTATGGATCAAATGCTAGAACGCCTAGCGGGAAATGAGTTCTATTGTTTTCTTGATGGATTTTCCGGCTATTTTCAAATACCAATTGACCCTCCGGACCAGGAAAATACTACCTTTACTTGCCCTTATGGAACGTTTGCCTATCGTCGTATGCCTTTCGGCTTATGCAATGCTCCAGGCACGTTCCAAAGGTGTATGATGTCGATATTCTCGGACATGATCGAGAAAACCATGGAATTTTTCATGGATGATTTCTCGGTTTATGGAGATTCTTTCACTTCGTGCCTCTCCCATTTAGAAAGTATGCTGAAACGGTGTGAAGACACTAACTTGGTTCTAAATTGGGAGAAGTGCCATTTCATTGTCAAAGAGGGCATTGTCCTCGGCCATAAGATATCGAAATCCGGGATTGAGGTCGATAGAGCTAAAGTCGACGTTATTGCAAAATTACCTCATCCCACCACCGTTAAAGGAATTAGAAGTTTTCTCGGTCATGCCGGCTTTTACCGACGTTTCATTCAAGATTTTTCTAAGATAGCCCGACCTCTGACCCACTTGCTTGAAAAAGATGCTCCGTTTATCTTCTCAAATGAATGCATTGAAGCATTTAATATTCTTAAAAAGAAGTTAACGGAGGCTCCCGTCTTAATTGCCCCCGATTGGGACTTACCAATCGAGCTAATGTGCGATGCTAGCGATTATGCCATTGGTGCAGTCCTGGGGCAACGCAAGTCAAAACATTTTCAGCCGATACACTATGCTAGTAAAACAATGACCGGCACTCAATACCATTATACGACTACTGAGAAAGAGATGTTAGCCGTCATTTACGCTTTTGAAAAGTTTCGATCTTATTTGCTTTTGAAGAAATGCATAGTGTATACGGATCATTCGGCTCTTAAGTACCTTATGGCAAAGCAAGATGCTAAGCCACGTTTGATGCGGTGGGTTCTCCTCCTTCAAGAATTCAAAGTTGAAATTCGAGATAAAAAGGGAGCCGAGAACCTTGCTGCTGATCACCTATCACGTTTAGAGAATCCCCACCAAAGTGTTTTCGAGAAAAAGGAGATTAATGAAGCATTTCCTCTCGAGACACTGGGGAGTTTATCACATTGTGATTCTAGTACCCCATGGTTCGCCGACTTTGCGAATTACCATGCGGGAAAGTTTATCCGGAAAGGGATGTCGTTCCAGCAAAAGAAGAAATTCTTCAAAGATGTTAAGCATTATTTCAGGGACGACCCCTACTTGTTTAAGATATGTGCGGATCAAGTGATCCGGCGGTGCGTTCACGGGAAAGAAGCCGCTGACATTCTTATGGCATGCCACAATGGACCCACGGGGGGACATCATGGTGCCAACTTCACCGCTAAGAAAGTTTTTGATTCCGGCTTCTATTGGCCGACGATTTACCGGGATGCCCATGAGTTGGTTAAATCATGTGATTCTTGCCAGCGTCAAGGAAAAATTTCTCAGAAGGACGAGATGCCTCAAAATGCCATCCAAGTCTGTGAAATTTTTGACGTCTGGGTATCGATTTCATGGGTCAATTCCCGTCTTCTCGTGGTAATAAATATATACTCGTGGCCGTCGATTACTTGTCTAAATGGGTTGAAGCGAAGGCGCTACCCACCAATGACGCCCGAGTTGTAGTGAAATTTCTTAAAAGTCTATTCGCCTTATTTGGTGCACCTCGTGCTATTATAAAGTGATCGTGGGACCCATTTCTGTAATGACCAATTCACTAAAGTTATGCTCAAATATGGTGTCACACATCGTCTTTCTACGGCATATCATCCACAGACTAGTGGTCAAGTTGAGGTCTCCAATCGTGGTTTGAAACGAATTTTAGAAAGGACCGTAGGTGAACATCGTGCTTCATGGGCCGATAAGTTAGATGATGCACTTTGGGCCTTCCGTACAGCTTACAAAACACCCATTGGGTGCACTCCTTACAAGCTGGTTTACGGGAAGGCCTACCATTTGCCCTTTGAAGTTGAGCACAAGGCTTACTGGGCCTTGAAACATGCTAATTTTGACCTTCAAACCGCGGGTGATCACCGTAAAGTTTAATTGAATGAATTAATCGAGCTTCGTGATCAGGCCTATGAGAATTCTTTGATCTACAAAGAGAAGACAAAGAGGATTCATGATGCTAAAATTAAAGATCGCGTCTTCAATGTTGGTGAACGAGTCCTTCTTTTCAATTCTCGATTGAAGATTTTCTCGGGCAAGTTAAAAACCCGTTGGTCTGGACCATTCACCATTACCCAAGTATTTCCTTATGGAACCGTTGAGCTTGCTCAACCTAATGGTCCCAATTTTAAGGTGAATGGTCATCGTATTAAACATTATTTCGGAGGGGACATACCACCCATGGTTGTCCCGGATCTCCAAACTTTCCCCAAGGACGATTAAATTCGGGGATCGAGTCAAGCTCATGTGACTCGGTAATCAAAAACAAGCGCTTCGTGGGAGGCACCCCATGCTTATCCATTTTCATTTTCTCTATTTTCTATTTTCTTTAGTAACGTGACGTGAGGGGGCGACCCTTTCTAAACTCGTGTTTTCGTGGTTGTTTATGAATGTTCAGGAATTTCCCCGAAGTTTGAGGACTCTCGTGCTCGTGGTTTGTCATTCTCTCCACTCGAGTCTCATCCTTCGCTGCTCTTTCGGAAATTCACCATATCCAAAATCTTATCAACTAACGTTTATCTCTTGGCATACTTAATAAACGGCCTTAGATATTACGTAGACTACC
Source organism: Artemisia argyi (assembly GCA_030686995.1). NCBI lineage: Eukaryota > Viridiplantae > Streptophyta > Magnoliopsida > Asterales > Asteraceae > Artemisia > Artemisia argyi. The sequence goes on along the minus strand of CM060700.1, from coordinate 73,137,274 downwards.
TGTACCCTTAAAACATTAAGGACAATGTTTCACTTTAGTCTGGGGGTGGGGGGTGAATCTTCGATTCGATTTGACCTGTACCATCGTCTGAGCTGTTAACTTACGCAACTCTGTTTTCCACCAAAAATTTTAAAATTTTGTCACCTCTTTATATTAAAAAAAAATGAAAAATGAAAAAAATATATGATATGAATAATAAGTTTTGACACCTTGTTTTGACTTTCCTACCGGCGAGAGTAGAAATAAATGTTCCGACTTGACAGGGCGTGTTGAGCCCTAGCTCGTCTCCCTTAACCAAAATAATCAAAAGATTATGGCTAAGCATCCGCGGATCTCATTATTTAGGATTTTAAATTTGCGGAGATCGAGGAATGATAGAGTTTATTTAGAAGTTTCGTGCTATACACGGATCTCATTACTGGGATTTAAAAAGCCCACGAGAGGTACTTGTGGCCTCCTTGTTCCCACAAGCTTGCACACCAAATAATAATAGATCTCTAGGATTAATTAATGGTATACGGTTTGGGCAATACTTAGTTTTTTCTCGTTCCAAACAAAATCTCTGCATATGGGGGTTTGGTACACATAGGGGTACTGCCAGTGTTACGGTGAAATAGACTATTGCATCTTGCCGGTTCGCAGCCGATGTTGTGATCTTAGTAAAAACCGTAGGACTCGGGGTTTGGCATATAATTAAGAATATCAATAATAATAGTCCAAAGCCAAATAAAAAGGCAGAGGAATCCAAAGCTACAAAAAGCAGCGGATAGAAATCTAAAGTCATAATAAAGCTCTTACATCTTGGCGGCTCATAAACCGTTGATTGTAAAAGAAATAAAAGACTAAGGACCAAAGTATTATTAAAGTGCTTATGATTATGCACAAATGCCAAGCTTCGACTCCGGGGGTTTCCCTAATAAAAAGCTTCCGTTTCGGGTATCAAACATGGTATGTCTCGGTCGTAAATAAAAAGGGGGACCTCCACAAATCGTGTTAAATCAGAGACCTTCATGTGGACCCGATTTCTGTATGCAGGGGTTTTCGAGGGAAAGTTTGGAAACTAATTAGCGTTCAAATTTTGTGCTCTTATCGGACTAACAAATATCGAAACGAGAAAATATGAAGCAATTCATTTCTCACAAATTAAAATCTTGAGATACCAAACTTAGGACATGGGAACAAGAGGTAATACACAATTAACTTTTGTGGGTAGTGCTAGCACCTAACTTGTGGATAAACAATGATCTCGATTTTACGCTTAGTTTGGGAGCTTGTGAAAAATCAAGGATGACGATTTTTATCCGTACGGTCTCTTCTCTGTGAGAAGTGTTTCTACTCGTTGACCCTGAAAGTTATCAACAGATAAGAATTGATAATGAAAGTCAAGGCAAACCGTCACATATATAAATGAAAAAGTACAAAAATAGTAGTTGTAGTTGTTATTCATGAAAATCGGAAAACAGAGCGTTTCTGAGAATAAATGATTTTACTATCTCTTTTGAACATCATTGCTACTTTACAACGTCAGTAAAGAGAGGTTTTGAAATTATTTATCTTTTAAGCGTGAGGTGATGACATTGCGTGAGGGCACGGCAATACCTTAGTCTGGGGGATTTTGATGAGTGATTAATTACACATCCTTTTTAGACCTTAATTCAGACCAAAAATACCAAATACTAACCAAAAACGCCAAGAGAACGTATGTTTTTGTATTTGTGTATGTGCAGGTACGGATATGAGAAAAATGAACAAAAACGATGCCAAAACCGACAAAAACGAGCACGAGAATGGAAAGTGTCAAAAGCCAGAGCCGGGGAAGTTAAATGGTCAAAGTCTAAGCTCAAAAAGTCAAATTCAACCTTGGAGATTCATAAAGTGTCAAGAATAGTCCTTGGAAGAAGTTTAAAGAAATCTACAAGAATGGTCCCTCAACTTCCCAAACTTGTCAGAAATAGCCCTTAGAAGCAAAATTGAAGAAATGGCAACAATGGCCCTTCAAGAAATTCAGAAGTGACAAGAATAGCCCTTGGAATAAAGTTTCAAAAATTACAATTTGGCCCTTGAAGTTTGCAGAATTACAAGAATAGTCCTTGAAAAGTTTATTCCTAAAACTAAGCCAAAAATATAACACAACCGGACCCTTAATATAACTAATCCAAATCCTAGCCTTTTACTACCAAACCCAAAACCAAACCACAAAGCCCACCAACCCTTAACCCTTTACCCGGCCTAGTATTTTTACCCGGTCAAAACACTCCACACCCGGTCAACCCACCTAATACTAATAAAATACCCAAACCCACTCCATTACCATGATTGGGTAATAATTACCCAATCATAAGTCCTTCTAGAAGGTGTCAGGAATGTCAGGCACATGTCAGGGGTACGTGGACCAATAGGAATGCACACGAAGGATCAATCACATCCATCAATCAATCAAACGGCTGATATCACAAGCTTGGGGACCAAGGGCGATCTGAGGGTTGATATTAGTTCAAAGAAGCACACTTCTCACACGGATTGCTGAGGTGGACTCCTAGAACCTTCACAAGAGCAACCCTGCTTCAGCTATATATACCCCTCCCTCTTCAGTCATTTGTGTGTAGGTTTTGATAATTGTTTAGTATTTTTGTGAAAAAACTTATTGTATTTCCTTTAAAAGCATTGTATTTCACTTCTAGTTTTAATATAATCAAGTTTCATTTATATTTCTGTCTTCATTTTTTTAGCTTAAATTCTATTTAGTTTAAATTCAAAAGTTTAATTTGCTTTTTATATCTCTGTTTTTGTATTACTGCTTCATAAAAATATATATATATATATATATATATATATATATATATATATATATATATATATATACATATATTACATATTAATCTTTAGTAGATTGAATCAAGTTTCATTATAGTTGTTATCTATTTTTATAAAGTTTATATAAGTTTTAGTTACTGTTCTATCAAAATTCTAAAAAAAAAAATACAAAAGTCAACAAGTTGGTCAACTGTTCAAGCTTATTTCAATAAGCTAGCTTATTGGGAGTGAAAGGCAGCCAATAAGGTGTCTATTTGGCCTGTCAAAAGACAGGCAAGCTAAGTGAATCCCCCTCTATTTGAGCTGAGGGGGAATTTGAGTTGTAAGTTCATTCCATTTTCATTTCTGTTGAATTTAATAGCATAAGTAGTTTAGATCTGTTCCTTGTTGTTGTTTTCTGCTTATTTGCATTACTAGTAGTTTATTTGATATCTGTTTATTCAATTTGGATTTGATTGGTTTGAAGTATATTGCATCTGAGATCTGTGTTTTTGGTAGTTGCTTGTAACATTGAATCATTTTGGTACTGAATTTGAGGTTTGAATCAGTATTGGATTGGATATGAGTGAGGTTTAGGTTGCAACAGTCACTAGTAAGGGTGTTTGGATCAGTGTAGTTTGCTGATATAGAGGTTGTTTCAGAATTTGTTCTTGGCTTAAAATCATCATATCAGTTAGTAGTAAGTTTAATCAAGCATAAAATTCATTCATATATCGTCAAAAGTCAAAATCACTTTTATTAATTCATATATTCATAACTGTTAAGAGTTGTAACTTGCATCATCATATTAGCAGTTAGATTAGTGTAAGTTTAAGCCTATTCCAATATCACAGTAGATTAATACAACAATTTCAGTCATAATTTTAGCAAACAAATTCCATTTTGGTCAAATATATTGTCAAATCAAAAGTCAAACAGTTTGTGAACTCAGTTTTTGGAAGATTTTTGTGAGCCTTTCTAGGGTTCACTTTTAGTTGAAAATACTTTTGGATTGCTGAATTCTAAACTTTGTCAGTTGGTGAAATAAAATCAAAAAGAAAATTGAGAATTGATACTTGTTTGCTTATTGAAATAATGTCTTTAAGTTGACCGTTTGGGCTTATTACTCCCCTGTACCACAGGTTTTGGTTCAAGTTGTAGGTAACAAGTAGGGCAGTTAATCAGCTTGCGAGTTTGATATCTTGGAGTTTTTAAAAGCTCAGTAGGTTGGATAACATTTTGCCACCATAAGTCCACCCTGCATAAGCTTATTAGACCTACTTATTTGGCTTATCAGTTGTGTGGATTGAGCTTAGGATCTGTTTTCATAACAAGGGCTGCAAGTGCTTATTAGTGATCCTACTTTGAGTTTATTGGTTCATTTGAGCATCATTTAGCTGCTAATTGCTGTTTCCATTCAGATTTAGCCAATTGCTTATTCTGCTGTGATTATAGCTGTTTCATTATAGCTTATTTGAACTTATTTGTGCCCAATCCTTTGCTTCTGTGATCAATTGAACTCATTTATGTTCCATCAAGCTTATTTAAGTCTAAAAATCAGTTAGTCAAAGTTTGGGTCAAGATTTGGTCAAATTGCTTATCAATAAGTACTCTCAAATAAGCTGTTTTGAGTCATTCAGCACTTCCAGTGCTTATTTTTCAAATTTTATATTTTTCCTAGTTTCAAAATATTATTTTAGAATTTTCCTGAAATTTTCATATTTTTCTGAGTTGAATTGCTATTTTTCTTATTTTATTTTCATTTTTAATCATTTATAATTACTTTTTAATTACTAAAAAATCCAAAAAAATCAGAAAAACCGCATAAAAATCCAAAAATATTTTAGAAAATTATTTTTAGTTATTTTAGAATTTTAGAAATTTATTTTTGCATTTTTCTCACTTTATTTGCATTTTCTTTTAGTTTTTAATTAGTTAAAATAGTTTTTAATTCACAAAAAAATAAATAAAAAGTCAAAAAAATATTTTTCTTTTTCTTAAAATTTTCTTTTATCATTTTTAATTTTTGAAAATTATTTTCAAGTCCGTAGGAGTTGTGTAGCTTAAAAGTCGCGTTTTATTTCGTACGTTAACGTTTATTTTCCGTTTTAGCTTACGTTTTCGATTTTACGTTACGTTTTTAGTTGCCTTACTTGAATTACGTGCTTAGTTGATTATTTGTGCTTCATTTACTTTTTCATTAGTGTAAACTCATGCAAATCACTTTTTACCACTTTCACGACACGTTTCACGAATCGGGAATTCGAAATTCCATTCACACCTTCGTTGGGACACGACCCGGGGAAATACTTTCCTAAGCATTTCTTCGGTAAAACAAACACTATACTATAAAAAGATAACATCAATGCCTCACATGAGGGAAGAATTAAGGGACATCGAGAATTTACCGGTTGATGTGATTCGACCCTATGAGATTAAGGATGACGGAATTGATTATGCTGTTTACCACAAGAGGAAGCGAACATATTATTTGATGCGTGGAATTGCGCCCTCGCAAAAGGTTTTACCTCTCAAGGGATCTTGAGAAGCTTGCAATCCCCACCCAGTGTACCTGTTTGTTGTAGTATAGTATAGTGACAAGTACCAGGGGATTGATCGTTCAACTCAAAGAATAGTGTTCGCTAAGGTTAAAACTCACTAAAACTAGGTCTAGAGGTGAGGGATGATTCTTTTTGTATTTTTATATTTTAAGGAAAGAAAGTAAAAATCTCGGTTTTGGAAGGAGTGGGCGGAATTAGTTGCTAGTCAACTAACCCAATTAACTAAAGATGCAATCAAAATAAAATAAACTAAACTTAAACTAATTTGTGGTGTAAACAATAATGAGAAAATTGTGTTTACTTAGATTTCACTACTCCTTAGCTATCTTTTACAAGTTGATTAGCTTGTTACAATTGCATGAATGACGGGTTATATTCCTTAATACCATTCGTAGGGCCGTGTACGATCTTTCCTAACTCTATAAGCTTCTACCTCAATCCTATGTTGAGCTGACTAAAAGCTCCTAACATGGTATCCTTGGAAGTTACTTATTCATTAAATATAACCAAATAATCGTAGTACACCTCCGATCATGTTTCTTAAGACGTTCAAGCAAGTTACCAATTGGAAGTCTGCCAGTTTTCTTAAGCCTAACATCAAATTCATTCATCCACAACAATTATAAACAAACAACCAACCCATAATCAATATCTAAGTTTCATTACATCTAAGCAAACACGAAGAAAACCTAGCCTAGCATGTTAAAGAGAAGACAAGCGTAAGATATAATCAAACAACACATAGACATATTGAATGATTTGGTAAAGTACTTATCTTCAATTAAGCATGGAAGAAACAAGGGGTTGAAACCCTTGAAAAAGCTGTAAAATTCATCTAGGGTTTATTCCCTCAAAGTTGCAAACAATGAATGAAAACTAGAAAACTATATATAGATTTTACATCATGACGGCGTCAAGAGTTAAGTCTGACGCCGTCAACTCACCGCTAAAATAATACTCGTATTGCCTAGATCCACATCTGACGCCGTCACTCTATATGGGTTCTGGGCCGTCACTCTTTATGGTTACTCTTGATGGCCTTGGAAATTTTGTACGTGACGCCGTCAGATCCCCTTCACAAAACATTCTGGAGCGTCACGTGTATTTGATTTATCCACCCTTTTGTCAACTCATGACGCCGTCACTAACACCTTATGACGCCGTCAAAGGCAATTTCCAGCATGCTTTTGAGACTTTGTCATTTTTTTCACTTTTTCGCTCCAAAAACGTCCAAAATGCTTCCTTTTGTAAAATTCCTCTCAAAAGTACCTAAAATGACAAAAGGAATGATTTAGGGATATATTTGATCAAATAATCTCGACTTTGGCCTTAAATGACCCCCCAAAAGCGGTACACTTTTCGCTTCATCAAATACCCTTACACTTGAGATTTGCTTGTCCTCAAGCAAATGCGTTTTTATTCTAATCAAAATACAAGTTAGGGGTCATTTAGCACTAATATAAAAGTAATTACAACAAATAATCGTTCCACTTCAACCAAAAACAAGCACGGAAAATTATACACTAGCACCTCACAAATAGTGTTTAGATACTCACATCTCTCGGGTGTAATAAAGTATATATCACAATATGGAAATGGAAAACATCTCTCACTACCTGTCATAGCAAATAGATTATCATAGGCTTGGGAAAGAATCAAACCTCCTCCACGTGGCGTAAGCACCTAGGATAAACTATCAAAGAGGTCTTTTAAAGGGTTATAAATGAGGTGTAGGGATAGGATAAACACAGTTTTGTTGGATAAAGGCAATATTTACTGGTGGCGAGTTAATCATCTTTGTTAATTACATGTATGACTCCTCCTAAACTAACCAGTCAACCAGGTGCGGTCAATAGGTCAATCTAGGAGAAAGTGCAAGATAACCGGTGAAGAATAGGGTTTCCCCGGGTCGTTATGTCCCAGCGAAGCGTGAATGGTATTTAAAACGGATTTGTGATCGGGTGAATTGAATGAGGTTTAAAGAGAGATTTGGAATTTGTAAACTAAATTAAGCATATAACAATTCAAAATAACTCAAATTAGCAAACACGTAAAACACGTAAATTACAATTATACTAAAACGTAATCTAAACTTAAAACAGGCCTAAAACTAAATGATTAAATCAAAGATAATAATAACACTAGTAGCAAGTAAATAATATAAAGCTAACGATAAAAAATAATAAATTAAATTATACTAAGCAAGCAACTAAAAAATATGTGATAAAAGGATATACTTATTAAGTAAATCATCAAGATCCTTAAGTGTGATTTATTATTTCAATTAAATCCTCTATTGATGAATTAATATATTTTACAAATAATTATTTCCTCACAACATTGGTCTATTTTGAAAACAATTTTTCATAAAGAGATATCAATATCTAAATTAAAACTCAATTATTTTCACGGCTTTTGCCCCCCTCTACGATTTCCCCACGATCAATCCCTCGGACATACCTATACTACACTACAACGACCAGGTACACTTCCTGGAGGATTTCAAAAGCTCCTCAAGGTGGTGTGTGCTTAATCACACACCTTTTATTTACCATAGTAAGACCAAAATGACCAAAACCTAACCATAAATGCCAAAGATATTGTGTTTTTTTGTTTATGATCGTGCAGGTACGGATATTTTGAGAAAAGGACAAAAATCAAGCAGAACCAACAAAAACGAGCATGAGATTTGGAAAATAGTCAAAAGCCGAAGCCGGGGAAGCATTTCATCACTAATTTGAGCTCAAATTGGCAAAAGAACCCTTGGATATTCATAAAGTTGCAAAAATGACCCTTGATTGAAGTTTGGTGAATTTGGCAAAAGTGGTCCTTCAACTTTCAGAATTGTCAAAAATAGTCCTTTTAGAGATATTTTTGAAGAAAAGTCAAATCAAGTCCTTGAAGAATCAGAATTTCACAAGAATGGCCCTTGGATATTTATTTAGAGAATTGGAAAAATCAGTCCCTTAAATTTCAGAATCTAAAACTTTGGTCCTTAGTAGATTAATCCAACCCAACCTTTATCTAAAATAATAAACCCCAATCCAATCCACAATCCAAGCCCAACAATCAAAAGCCCACCTTACCCCCGTTTTACTTAACCTGAATTAAAACGCTATACCCAGGTAAACCCCCAACCCGGTCAACGAAATCATTAATTACCCTTTTAAATTTACCCTCCCCCTCTTTCTTACCCGTACACCCTTTTCCCCCAAATTACATGAACCTTAAAAAATTACATAGCCAAATTCACCACAATTAAGGGCATATTTGGGAAGTAGCATGCGTTTCTAGAAACCTGACATGTGCAGAAGAATGACACGCTGGCAATCCATGTGATTCCTTGCCTATGATTGGTCGATTGCAACTGGCACAATATCTAAGGATCATAAATCATGCTTATGATTGAAGCAATGATTGAATGGACATGATTAGAGCTTCCAGAGACTTCTTAGAAACCCTCGTTTCTCCTCCTCATGCCTATAAATACCCACTTATTTCCACAGAGTTGAGTGTGTAGAATTTGTAGTGTTACTCTGTTAGTTTACTTTCTCAATTGTAATTCAGCTTTTTAATATTGTAACACAACATTTACTTAATGAAATAGTAGTTTCCTTTTTATGTAATCCTAGTTATTTAGTTAATTTTAATTCTCAAGTTTACTTTAATACTGTTGTTTAAGCTCTTTCACTGTTTCATTAGCGTATTATAATCATTAGTAGCTTATATAAAACTTAATACTTAATTGTTGTCTGTCTTAAAACAAAATAAAAAAAATGAAAAATAAGAAAATTACAAAAATATTTTTAAAACGCTCAAATCTCAGCTTCAATTAGTTTTTTCTCAATTGGTATAAGCTCATATCAGTTCTATATAACTTTTGTGAGTTGATCAGTAGCTTAAATAGATTAAATCTTCTAAATCTCAAAAAGTCAACAAGTCAACACTCAAATAAGCACTTGAGCTTATCATGCAAGAAGAAGACCCCTAGGACTTATAGTTATCTTTTCTGAGCTTATTCGAAGCTCATCATTGAGAAATGTTACCCTTGTTCAGCTAGGGTTGTTTGTAAGTTCAAAATTCCTTTTTAGTCAATTTTCTCATTTATAGCTTATTTGTTTGATTACTGCTTATGTCTACTGTAACTAGTTAATTATCTGCTTATTTGTGATATTTGAAGTTAGTTGTTACTCATTTGCTTAGATTCAGTTACTTAATCTCATAATTGCTTAGTTTTTGAATATTCACTATCAATTTTGCGTAATTTGTATAATCTAGTTGAGTGTTAGATTATGCATATTTTTAGCTTTAAATAGTTTCATATAGCTTATATGTTCACTGTGCATCAGTAGTGTAACTTAAATCTCATCAAAACAACAAAAATACCAAAAATAGTATTATAAAGGAGTGTTTGGTTCAGAGGACATATATGTGATTCAGCTTGTTTCAGTGTGAGCAATTAAGTGTAACAGTTCATGTTAAGTTCTAGTATAGTAGTTATAGCATAAATTTTATAGCACATTTGATAAAAAGTCAAAATCAAGTTTCAATTTCATCACTGCATTAACTGTTAGAATTTTGGTTTGCATAATCACTCATTTAGTTGCAAAAGTAGGTTTCATAGCTTAATTCCATCATACTTTAGCTTATTTCATTAATATCAGTCATCTAGGATCTTTAGAAACTCAATTTAGTCAAATTTTCAAAAGCATAAGAAAGTCAAAAATACACAAACATTTTCCAAAACCAATTTAGTTTTGATTTTTCATTTTCTTAATTCTCAGTCATATTAGTTGAGCTTTTGGGAAATACAAATTTGATAGCTCATCTCATTAATTCATATTTTTGCTTAATTTTTAGAATTTTTCTAGACAGCTTTTGATTAACTTATTTTGGACTGTTTGAGTACACAGTCCCCTGCACCATATAATTCAGTCTAACAAGCTCTAGTTCATAAGCACATGTCTTGCTTAATAATTGAACTCAATATTTGATTCTTGGTGTTTTAGAAAGCTAGTAGTACTGGTTTCTTGATGTAGGATCGTGTTTTAGGTTGATTATGTGATTCGGGAGGTCGGGTTTGGTGGAAGAAAATGAAAGCCATAGTTAGAGAGAGAGAGTAGAGAGAGAAGGAAAACTAGTGTTTTATTGAATGAAAATAAAAGAGTAAAGTTACACACAAAGTCTCACCCCTCCATGGAAGTATGGAGGGGGTATTAATAGGTCAACAAACACACAACTTTACAATAATGACGCTTCTAGTCCATGTGTTTGTGCCTTTCAAGATAGCTAATGTAATCCCGTAAATGTCGTTCCATTTACGTGTTAGGATTATAAACTTTGATCCTAACAATCTTCCCCCAATGGGGCAACATAAGGGATTACTTACAACATTTCCTACAAGTACAAATACAAATAAAGAAAGGTCTTCATCGGCTCTTCAAGTGCTGAGGATGACTACAGTTGACGCTCTTTGTCTTCATCTTGTACCTCGGCTTGAGAACTTTATCTTTACTTGTAGGCAAATGATGTAATATGCATGAAATGGATTAACTTCCCCCCAATTCATGCTGCATGTCTTTAGCGGCTTCTTCGTAAGCTTCTTTTTGGTGAAGTTTCTGAATAAGCTTCCCCCCAAACTGACAACCATCTTCAGCAGATTCTAAACTTTGATGTAGTCCACATGTCTTCTAACTATTGAAGTTTTAAGTACGCAACGGAATTTGTAGATGACATCATAAACCACACTAAGCAAATCTGACTAGTCACTTAATCACAGTTATGCTCTACGCGGAGGCTCCGTTAAGGGGTAACATGCAAGAAATCAACAAGATCTTCTCACATATGCAGGCTACTTCACACTTCTCAACCCGCAAGAGTTGAAACGATTACACCAAAATCACAAAACTGAACCACTGATCATCTCTGCGGACGTCTCTCCGGTAGTAGTAAAATTGTAAGCTCGATCACGTGAGTCTATTACGCGTCCCTGATGTGCACATTTCTTCCCCCTAATTGCAGAACCTCGTGGAAAATGAGTGTTTTCGCAAAGAAGTCAAGAAAAATCAAAGAAAGCAAAGAACACCCACTCTCTCTTCCCCCACGATGTCTTCGCGGAATCGGAAGCATACACACTATGTTTACGATGGAAAACGGAGGCAGCGTAACCCCATATGTCCAATCAACCGATTATGTGTGAAGTATTATAAATAACCCGTGAGAATCAACTGCTGATAAATGATACGTGGGAATCGCACCAGGCTTTACCTCTCAAGGGATCTTGAGAAGCTTACAACCCCCACCAGGCAGTGTACCTGATCGTTGTAGTATAGTATAGTGACAAGTACCGGAGGATTGATCGTTCAACTAGGAATAGTGTCGCTAGGATTAGAAAACCTAAATACTAGTTCTAAAGATGATGGATGATTATTTTTGTATTTTTATATTTTTTAGAAAGCAAGTAAAAATCTCGGGTTTGAAGGATTTGGGCGGAATTAGTTGCTAGTCAACTAACCCAATACTAAAGATGCAATCAAAATAAAATACAAGAAATGGAAATAAACTAAATTAAACTAAGGTTATGAGCTATAAGTGGAGAAAATGTGTTTACTTAGATTTCACTACTCCCTAGATATCTTTTACACGTTAATTACTTGTTATAGTTGCGTGGATGACGGATTGTATTCCTTAATACCATTCATGGGGTGGCGCACTTAATTCCCCAATCCTTTGAGTGCCTACTTCACTCTTATGTCGAGCCGGCTAAGAAGCTCCTAACATGAGATCATTAGAATTTACTCATGCATTAAATACAACCAATAAAACCTAGTGCACGTCAGTTCATGTTTCCTAAGACGTTCAAGCATGTTACCATTTGGAGATCTGCCAGTTTTCTTAAGCCTAACATCGAATTCATTCATCCAATACAACCATAAACAAGTAATCAACACATAATTAACATCTAGGTTTCATTAGATCCAAGCAAACACAAGATAGATCTAGCCTAGCATGATGGAATTAAGACAAGAACAAGATATAGACAACCAACACATAGACATATTGATTGAATTAAAAGAATACTTATCTCAATTACACATGAAAGGTATCAAGGGCTAAGAACCCTTGAAAAACCTGTAAAATTCGTACCAAGTTCGTACTTAGGGTTTCTCCAAAACTTCTCTCTTTTTAATGTGAAAATTAGAAAACTATATATAGGAAATAGGGTCTGACGGCGTCAAGAACAAATTTGTGACGCCGTCATCTCGCCGCCAAAATACTCCTCGGATTTCCTTGATCCAGATCTGACGCCGTCAAGTGTTATGTGTTTCCAGGCCGTCATGCATTTTCCTCTTGACGCCCTACCTTGTGACGCCGTCAATTCTGTACTGGGCCGTCATGGAAATTACTCTTGACGCCGTCAAGATTTTCTTCTTGACGCCGTCACCTACTGTTCCCAGCAAGGAAAATTAAGACTTTGGCGTTTTCTTCACTTTTATGCTCCAAAAACGTCCGAATTGCTTTCTTTTCCAGATTTCTCTCCCAAAGTACCTAAAATCACTAAAGGAACGATTTAGGGCAATATTTGATCAAATAAATTCAATTCCGGGCTAAAATGACCCCCTAAAAACGGTTCATTTTTCGCCTCATCATATACCCTTACACTTGAGATTTGCTTGTCCTCAAGCAAATGCGCTTTTATTCTACTCAAAATACAAGTTAGGGGTCATTTAACACTAATATAAAAGTAATTACAACAAATAATCGTTCCACTAAAGACCAAAGACAAGCACGGAGGTCATATACTAGCACCTCACAAATAGTATTTAGATACTCACATCTCTCGGGTGTAATAAAGTATAGATTACAATATGGAAACGGAAGATATCTCTCACTACCTGTCATAGCAAAATAGATTACCATAGGCTTGGGAAAGGATCAAACCTCCACCACATGGCGTAAGCACCTAGGATAAACTATCAAAGAGGTCTTTTAAAAGGGTTGTAATGTTAGGTGTAGGGATATGAAATACACGGTTTTGTTGGATAAAGGAAGTTTTACTGGTGGCGAGTTAACAATCTTGGTTAATTACATGTACAATATGGCGTTGCTAAGCCAAGACTAGACTCGACTTAAGCTAATAAATGAAAAATAACAAAAACATAAAATAAAAAGGGATGGTAGTCCGTATGTTTTTTTCTCTTTTCCTTTTTCTATATATATATATATATATATATATATATATATATATATATATATATATATATATATATTTTTAGCATACACTCTTACCCTACCATCCCCTTACACTTGAATTTTTACATACTTTACAATTAACTAAACTAATGACTCGAATTAAGAAAATCAAAACACTTGGAGCACTTTTAAGATTAACGTACATATAGGGGTAATAAATGATGTTCTTCCCCCATTACTCCATAAATAAGTACTTTACCCATGAGTCTCAATCGTCCCAAAACAATATGTACAAGGATATGACTCGACTTAGCAACCATGTAATCAATTAGATAGTTAACTTAGGGTTTAACAAATAACAATAATGCACTAAAAATGAGCGCATACACGGAAGGCTAAGGCGATTTGGTTGTACATTTAAGTGGGGTGTAACAAATTCTTCCTTTAAGTAAAATGCTTAAAGTTAGAAACGAAAAGATAGGCTCGGAGGGGTGTACTAGGGGTTTCGTGTACTAAAAATGAGTACAACGCTAAGGGTGTGGGAAAAATTAGTTGACTTAACTAGCCAAATAATATGACTTAAGTGGTCAAGTAATTATGATACGGGTTTAACACAAGGGTGATCCTAATGCCTCTTATCATGTAGTAAATCCTACTACACGAATGTAGTCTCACTAGAGGTCTCGGGATGTATCACTAACGCAAGTTCTAGAATCTAAATGCTACCAGTACACTCATAAGCACTAATAGTAAATGCTTTTCCTATCAAATCTAAAGGCGAACCTCACATATTTGGATGGAAAATTTTTCTGAATATACGGTTTTGTGCTAGTCATACAATCTCCTATCCTTGAGACGCTTGCTATGGCTAAATTTTCACTCCTAAATGTTGTAAAAAATTTTAAATTTGGCGCTAAAATTGCACTAACAAGTATTTCTCATAGTTTTATTACACATCTACCTTTAAACAAAACAAACTCAAGCGAAAGTGTACATGTAAGGTATCATCTTTTTTACCCTCCCCTTACACTTAGGATGAACATTGTCCCCAATGTTCAAGTAAAGAATGTAAAAGTGAAAAAGTAAAAAGAATGAAATCAAATACTCCCCTGATTCGATCGGTATGGATAATAAGGTGGTCAGGTTAAATCTTCCTCCAAGAAAATGAACAATCAAAGCTTCCCTTCCAGAATATAAATCATCTTCTTGTCATACATAACCTGTAAATCCTGAGAAAACAAACAAGACAACCTCGCGTAAAATCGGCGGCATCCTATATAAGTTACTAAATCCTAGAAAACAAGATAAGATATAATGCTTGTGGAATGAAGTTTGCAGATTTCCTGGAGATTATAAAACTTAATAATTCACAAAAACCATAAGACTCCGTTAGAAAAACAAAACCGGTAATAGTTCCAGATTTTTACACGTGACGCCGTCAAGAGTTAACTCGTGACGCCGTCAGAAGTGACCTGCAGAAATTTTTATGTTAAGTTTCCGGAAAATTTCTGGAAAAACTTGGTCCTACTTCCTGGAAAATCCTGCAAAACTTCATTATGACTCAATACAAGCATTTGACTCTAACAAATACGAATATACATGTTCATTTAATATTGTGGAGAATCATGATCGGTTTGTTTCTTAAAAACATATTTGGGGTTTCCCCTTACACTTATCTTTTGCAAAAATACTTTTAGGTGGAGTTAAGACTAGGCCAAAACAACAAAGTAAAGTATTTCCACTATTTAATTTAGAAACATGATCTACCAACAACAAAAATAAAGCATGCATACGGAAACAAATAACAAACAAACAAAGTAAAATCACACAAAACATGGGTTGCCTCCCAAGAAGTACTTTTCTTTATTTACGAGTCTTGTAGCTAGACTCAAGGTCATGGGTTACTACGTGACCTCATCGTTGGTTCCACTCTCTAGGTCGTCTTCTAAACCAGTTTTGTATTCCGGACCTATTTGCAAGCATTCTTTGTAGAAACCAAGCATCCTATTCTTTACATACTCTACTCCTCTACGTCTATCCTCCTCATTCCTATAATAAGTCGCTTGCTTGTGTTCCTTTTCGAAATTAGAGAGAAGGCGGTATTGCTCAATTTTGTAAGGCATTTGATAGGCAACCTCATCATTCTCTTCCTTGAATCTAACTATCCCTAAAGTCGGATCATAACTCATCCTAGTGGCCTCAACAAATGGTTTTCCAAATATTATTTGGCTTAGGCAAGCATCTATCACCGGACGAGTGTCTTCTACTATCATAAAATCGATCTCATAAGTGAGATTGCCTATAATCACATGTAATCCCTTTACTCTTCCTGCAAAATTATTTATCAGATTCGTATTGGGCATCATCCTAAAATTAAGTTGCTTCTTCATTACCCAATTGTAATAAGTCCCAGTCATGATGTTTACGGGAGATCTAAGATCAATGTAAGCTTTCCATATATGCATGTGCCCGATATTGCATGGTATGTTAATATTAGAGGGGTCTCCCATTTTGATAAGGGGTGTGCCAAGGATATATGGTCTCTCGGGACTATCGAATAAATCCTTATGGTATTCCCGTTCTTCCTTGGTGGGCAACTTATCAAAGTACTTCTCTTTAGGCTCTACTTACTCTAATTCCTCTTCCTTTTTAACCTCAACTTCCCTACTTTCATCCCTAGTCTTGGTTTCTACTCCAACTTCATCTTTGTCATTCTCTTCTATCTCCTTATCTATTGGCTTAATGGTGACAACATTGACAAAGTGGACATGTTTGGATGATGAGGGGTCTTTAATTTGGATTCCGTTATTGGTGTCCCTAGTGTCCTTCCTAGGTGTGGCTAACGCTTGGTTGTTGAGGGCCTTCAACAAGTTGTCAATCTTGTTGGTCATCTCCATTTGTTGTTGGTTGAATTCGGTTTTGAACCTAGCTATGCGAGCTTCTTGAGATGCCATGAACTTAAACATCAATCCTTCAAGATTGTTGGTACTACCATAGTTGTTAGAAGGATTGTTGTTGAAAGTACGGTTGGAGGGTGGACCGTTTGGTTGGTAACGATTAGGCGGATTGGAAGAATTGGGTTGATTTTGTTTCCACCTAAGGTTTGGGTGATTTTTCCAAGAGGGATTGTATGAATCACCATAAGGGTTTGGCTCGGGCTTGAAAGTGTACCACTTATCTCCCGCTTCATCGGTACGCGTGGATGCGTAGTCCGCAAAAGCTGTTCCGGGGAGTTCTACACAATCACGAGTGTCGTGGGGACCACTACATAATTCGCATGAAGAAGTGATTTTGTTCACTTGGCTTGAAGGTTTAGGAGCTTCGTAAGATTTCATGAGAAACTTGACTTGGTCCTCAAGTTCCATGATCCTACGGTCGGGAGTGCTAGAGTTGTTTGATGGCAAAGATATTGCCTTGACCGTTTTGTTCAAATCACGGGGATCATTCCAACTTTCGTTGTCATAAAGAGCAAGATCTTCTATGAGTTCCCATGATTGTTCCGCACTTAGATCACGTAGCTTACCACCGGCCGATTGGTCAATGGATCGCCTCGTGGAGAGATCGATATGGTCATAAAAGATTTGGACTTGGAGCCAAAGATCTATGCCATGATGAGGGACTTTTTGGAGTAAGTCCTTGAAACGAGTCCATGCTTCATAAAGAGATTCATTTTGACGTTGTTGGAACATCAAGATGTCATTTCTAAGCTTAGTAGTTCTCCCTGGTGGGAAAAATTGAGCAAGGAAACGAGTGGTGAGATCATCCCATGTGGTGATGGATCCCGCGGGTAAACGCTCAAGCCATTGACTAGCTTGATCCCGTAGAGAGAATTGAAATAGGCGTAATCGGGTTGTCTCTCTAGTTTCAACACCTAGGTCTATGGAATCTACGATTTTTAGAAAGTCCTTAAGGTGCTGATTTGGATCTTCAGAACGAAGTCCATGGAATGCACATCCGCTTTGCACCAACCGGATGGTGTCGGATCGCAAGGGGGTCACATTGGCTCCGGTGAGCTCAATGGTGTTTCGGTAGCCTTGGTGGCTAGGTCAGGAATATTCTCCTAAGGTTCGGGGCCTAAGGGGTTCTAGTGGTGGGTTTTGTTGTGGTGGGATGACGGGTTCAAAGATGTTCCCATCGTCCATGATGTCGGGTGGTGAAGAGTTACGAACAAAAACACAAAGAAATAAGATAGACTAAAGAAAACCTAAAAATAAAAATAAAATCTTACTAGAAAGGAATCTAGCAAGTAGACCTAATAAAAAGAAATTCTAACCTAGACAATAACTATTCCCCGGCAGCGGCGCCAAAAAGTTGACATGTGGGAATCGCACCAGGCTTTACCTCTCAAGGGATCTTGAGAAGCTTACAATCCCCACCAGGCAGTGTACCTAATCGTTGTAGTATAGTATAGTGACAAGTACCGGGGGATTGATCGTTCAGCTAGGAATAGTGTCGCTAGGATTAGAAAACCTAAATACTAGTTCTAAATATGATGGATGATTATTTTTGTATTTTTATATTTTTTAGAAAGCAAGTAAAAATCTCGGGTTTGAAGGATTTGGGCGGAATTAGTTGCTAGTCAACTAACCCAATACTAAAGATGCAATCAAAATAAAATACAAGTAATGAAAATAAACTAAATTAAACTAAGGTTGTGAGCAATAAGTGGAAAAAATGTGTTTACTTAGATTTCACTACTCCCTAGATATCTTTTACACGTTAATTACTTGTTATAGTTGCGTGGATGACGGATTGTATTCCTTAATACCATTCATGGGGTGGCGCACTTAATTCCCCAATCCTATGAGTGCCTACTTCACTCTTATGTCGAGCCGGCTAATAAGCTCCTAACATGGGATCATTAGAATTTACTCATGCATTAAATACAACCAATAAAACCTAGTGCACGTCAGTTCATGTTTCCTAAGACGTTCAAGCATGTTACCATTTGGAGATCTTGTAACAACCCGCATTTTCAGGACATTTCTCCTATTCACTATTCATCAGTACTATTCATCGGTCACTATTCATCATTTTACTATTCATCATTTTTGGAGTCAGTTTGTGATTCCGAGAAGCGTTCAAAAATTTTACTATTCATATGACACTATTCATTTCCGGAAGGAAATCACTATTCACGATTGCCGTTCATTTCATCATAAACTGAGTTTACGAGTCTTCAAATTCGCGTAACCAATGTGGTTTCGCTGTAAATTCATGCATCATTTATTAATGACACGTCATATAGACTGGAGTAGTCTACATATCCTCGGTTACATCTTCATCACATTTTAGGCCCTACACGGATACGCATTATTTTTATATACGTATGTTTTAATTTGTAATTAACGTTACCACTCAGTTTTTACTACGAACGTATACCCGATACTCTCGTCTACGATCCTAATATATTTTCATACTCATTATAATTATGTAAAAAAAAAAATTATATTATTAATTTACCCGGTGTCTGAAACCAATTACTATATTTTACGTTCGGAGCTTATTACTCCGTCGGTTTGCGTCATTGCAACCCAATAATTATTTTAACACTCGATTCTCATCAGGAATAATATTTTACAACTTTTACAACTTCGTCATATTTTATTTCATCTCGTCATGACTTATTTCTGGTTAACTCGGTACCCGGTAATACCTAATACATAACAATGTTTAAATAATACTTGCACATACTAGACACATTCATTTATTAGTCCACAACGCTCCGGTACCTTGCTCCTTCTCCAATTCACCCTTTTATACAACAACACAAATTCCTATTCTCTAAATACTTACGGTTTTTAAATTCAACAAACGTAAATTTTTATTCAAGAATGTAACACTTGACATACCCGACTTTCTCAACAATTATTATTAGGGTATTTTTATACTTCCAAAATTATTACAAAAGTCCCAAAAATATTTTCCGATGTCCAAGTTAAATTCCTTACACCTTACGTTTAATTATGTATAACTTTCGTTAACTACCAAACTAATACCCAATACATATTTTTACTACCCAATACATTCAATATATACTTTTTACACAAATAAAACACATTTTCTTCCACACTTAATTAAAGAGCCGCCCCTCCCTATACCTTGTCTTAAGAATACAACACATAACATATCAAATTTCAACCTTTTTATAACATGTTGAGACAAGTTATTAATGAAGGTGGCTAGAGCCCCATTTTTGCCTCCCTTTTCCCCTAAAATTCGGCACATCACAAGACCAAGGTGAAGATATTTTTGACCAACATTTTGTCTCTTTTACTATATATATTCACACCTAAACTTAATCCCCATTTCTTAGTTACAAGAAAATACTATCACCTCCCCTCTATATGCACATTTCGACACCACCAAGGAGCAAGGGAAGAAAAGGAAGTTGTGGTCACTTTCAAGGGTACTTAGGGTAGATTAACAAGGGTTGATACTAATCTTGGGGGTTACACAAGTGTTGTTACAAATCTCATCTCACTAACCTCTTTGTAAGTGATTTTTACACTACTTATACTTCATGATATTCATGAGTTTTCATGCTTGTCTAGTATATATACTTGGTTATCACTTGGTACATGTTAATAAAATCTTTACATCCACTTTGATCTCTTAGCAAGAATATATATTTGAACAAGTTTTGATTACAAGAAAAATTGTTAGTAAAAACCTTTGCAAGAAAATGATGAAAACTCTATATACACCTATATGTTAATAAATTTGTAGTTTTAAATATTTTGGATGATCTTTTACTTAGACTCTTGAATATTGCTAAGTTTATGTTTAGATCATTATTTTCTAGTTGAGAATGATGATGGATGAACTAGGGCTAGATTTGGAGTTGTTGTCAAGTGGTAATAATAAATAGAACACTAAGAAAAATAGTTTGACATTATTTATGACAAATCTGTCCCATTCGACTTCCTGTAGAAAAATCAGTACCTTGGTGGCCATATTAGGCTAGAAATATAGAAAATAGACTTAATAACGAAAACATAGCCGCTTGAATGAGTTAAAACGGACTTATAACGAAAAAGATATGCTATTTTCAAGATTGACGACGAAAACTATATTTTCTGAAATATTGAATCTGTCCCGATTTTTCTAGCTAGTAAAACTGAAATTTAATGATAACAAGACTAGCCGAGACCTTGAAAAACCTAAAGTATACTTGAATACCTCCGCGGGAATATATAGAACTTGAAAAACGGAGCTACGACGCAAAAGTTATGGCCTAGGAAAGTTGCGGCGAAACACTAAATTTTGACAGCTTTGTTCAAATATTAAAAGCTGATGGAAAATATTAAAATGAGTTTTTGGACATTTTAGAGTGTAAATTGGCTAAAATGACGTAAATAAAAATGGTAGAGCATTACGTATACTTATTAGGTACGTTAAAGATTTTCAACATATATATTTTCAAGACGACTAATGTTTGGTCATAAGATTTACGAATTACGTTTTCTAAAATAGTGGATGACTTAATATGCGAGATCACTTTAATTACCTACGTTTTTGACAATAAAAAAAAAATTCCAACAACATGTACAAGTGATAATGTAGTGTATGACTTGCATGCTTGACCTCGTTTTCGAACCTAAGACATATGAATCATTTAGGTTGCGGTTAGAGCGTTTGTGCCTCGATTTTCGTGCGTTTTCCTTTTTGATTATCATATCGATTGTTCCAGGTGAGTTCATAACCCCTACTTTTACTTGTTTTACAACTGTTTTGGGGGAAGATACATGCTCATTACTATTTAAATTCAATGCTTATTTTACTTTAACGCGATTCATTTTCTCAAACATTACTGGATGGTTGAAATACTTGATTGATTTCTTGAATACATTATGAATTACTTATTCCATCCTTGATTACTTTCTTATGGATACAAGTTCTTGCTTTTGCGGACATAAATACAAAACTGTTACTTTGCCTGAGTTACCTATTACTGCCACTGAAAGTCCCCTTTATCATGAACCGTTAATTACATGCGTGTAAGCGCGAATGCTGTGGATAGATCTATTTGGGTTGACACCCCGTCCGAGTTGGTCGCGCCAACCTGTCAAACGGACGCATATCATTCGGATTATTTCCGAGTGTCTGGCAAACACTTACTAGGGGCATTATTATGATTGATTTCATACGATTACGTCGAGCTTCGGGGTCATGAGCTTAGGCACTGTATACCTTATTTTTGGCTGTGACATTGTATTTGTTATATTGTCTTGCCTTCCGCAAAATACTTGTTTACCGAAAATACTTGATTTCTGGAAAATACTTGTTTACGGGAAATACTTGTTTACTTAAAACTATGAACTCACCAGCTTTATGCTGACGTTTTAGCATGTATTTTCAGGTTTTAAGCAATGGCACACTACTGGAGGTTTTGGCAGGGCATGGCATGGTCATAGAAGACTCTGATATTCATTTCGGGACCGATTTAAAAGTATTTTAAAGGCCTACTTCCGCATAAATTTTAAACAATGCAAATTCAATGCTTTTAGTTAAACAATTTTAGTCTAAATGATTGAAACGAAAACCATTTTACACTCGTTTTGTAATACCAATTGAGTTACGCCCCAGCTATATGTATGCTTCCGCTGGACCCGATTTCTGGGGGTGTGACAGATTGGTATCAGAGCTTTGGCTATAGCGAACTAAGTGTTTTTAAAACCTAGACTATAGCTACTTTTACGAAAACTTAACCCTATGACCGTCACGTGCCTACCTGCCAAGCTGAAGCCTCATTTGTGGTTAGTTGCTGACATAGGTGATGAGATTGTTATCTCATTATCTGGTATATTATATTCATTTATTATAGTTGATTACTATAATTGTCGTTCATATAAGCATGTTCATGTATCATATATGTCACCGTGTTATGTTCTTCCTTGCATAGTTTCATCATTTGACCTCGAGTTTGGTCACCTGCTTTTGTCTTTCAGAACGTCTTGGTATTTGTGAAAGACATGGTATTAGTATAACTGAGCTGAGTATTTCAAAATTCATGGAACCTCGGTGGAATGTAGACTGGTCATCTACATTCGACCCGGGATAGTGAGATATAGGCTGACCACCTATGTCTGACTCAGACATGAATTTTGCAACACTGAGAATGGTTATAATAAGATTATGTCTGGTTGGAATTCCCTACTCAATTTCCAAATGTTTCATTCATGTGTGTGTATAGTCTCGTTGTTGGAACCTTCATACTTTTCATCACTTCGTAAACCACCGATTGGAAGCATGTCAGCTAGTCATTTTATTTCATGAACTTTCATATTTATGCACGATACACTCATATCACAGTATTTTCTTTTGTCACAATCTCATTTTGTTGCAGTTATCACAGTCTCTTCCCTTCTCACCATTACTATCATTTCCTTTCCCCACCCCCATATATATATAAGGAATTAGGTGGCACTGGATAGGTTCCTATGTCACTCATCACTTACTACCTCCCAATATTGATAAGTGGATATTATCAATGACCTCCCTCGGAAAGACATTCCATACCTTCTATGAGGATGATCCCTCGGTACATTAAGACCATTCAAAACTCAACAGAAATCTCAAGATATCACAAAACTATTCGAACCACTATCACTGGCCTGATCACTAAAATTTCCACCATCTGGAAAGTATTGGCTTGACTGAATTACAAGATTCGTTTAGATACGAGTGCTCACTGATCAACACCATAGAGATAAATCCAACCTCTTACCCAAGACTATAAATTGAACATGTCCTCACCAATAGACTTTATTAAAACATGTTAGACAACTATGCATTTGTGCAGACATACATACCTAGCTATTTCCTCCTCATAATACTTTCATTTTTAAATGGATTTTTCTCCAAACTACAATTATACAAAACATATATCTTGTAAAAATACTTTTCTGAGGCACTTATTTTGATAAGCAAATTCCTTTTGGTTAACCTTTCACAAAACTATTGAATGTTAGGAAATTTTAAACATCAATCTTTGGTAAACCATATTATCCACCTTATGTTAAAAATATTCCTATCTTACATAACCATTAAATTTTGAAACATCAAAAAAAAAAAAAAAAAAAAAAAAAAAAAAAAAAAAAAAAAAAATGTTACTTAAAAAAAAACCGCTTGCTTAAAAATTTTAAATTCATTTACTCAGGGAAGGTTTATGAACAAAAGACACGATCTCAAAACAAACTTTGAAAAATAAATCACTATATTACATCACTTATACATTTAGGAGTTTGTGATTTGACGACATAAAGCTTGGGGAAAACCATAGTAATGGAGACTAAGCATCGTAGGTGGAGAAAGACTCAATTCATGACATCCTGCGGAGGATCACAACCTTATCCTAATCTATTATTTTCAACAACACCCTTTGACGGACTTAACCTTGTAAGTTCTTCCACCAGATTCATGATACCCATTTCAATTATTCCTAATAGAGGAATTTAATTCACCTCAAACTCCTAGCAATTACATTAAGATTCCTTTGGAACTACACCCTCTATCATCTGCAGACCAATGGTCAGAATTAGAGAATGATTCAAACATAGGAAGATATGCCCAAATCGGGTGTGATTGACACTAGAAATGGTTGGATTAACCATTTGCCATAAATCAAATTCAGTTGCAACCGTAGTTACCACACGAGCTTAGAGACTACACCATTCGAAGCACTCTATGGTCGATGTGTCAACATCCATTGACGGATCAAAACTTGGAAAAGCCCAACTCACTAGTCCCGTAAGCATTCATGAAATAACCAGGAATTTCCTACAAATCAAGAATCAATTACAAGTTCGATAAGCGGTAAACCACTAGAATTTCAAGTTCGTGGCATGATTATGTTGAAAATTCTGCCTAGGAAAGGCATAATACCATTCAGAAAACTTCATAAAGTTAAACCTGATATACACTGAACCATTTACGATTTCTGACAGAGTAGACCTAGTGGCCGTCAGACTTGAACTCCCATTAGAGCTCAGTAGCTTACATGATAATATCATCATCTTTTAACCAACACCACTCTAGAGACCAACACAAACTGAACTTCGGGACGAAGTTCCTTTTAAGGGGGTGAGACTGTAACAACCCGCATTTTCAGGACATTTCTCCTATTCACTATTCATCAGTACTATTCATCGGTCACTATTCATCATTTTACTATTCATCATTTTTGGAGTCAGTTTGTGATTCCGAGAAGCGTTCAAAAATTTTACTATTCATATGACACTATTCATTTCCGGAAGGAAATCACTATTCACGATTGCCGTTCATTTCATCATAAACTGAGTTTACGAGTCTTCAAATTCGCGTAACCAATGTGGTTTCGCTGTAAATTCATGCATCATTTATTAATGACACGTCATATAGACTGGAGTAGTCTACATATCCTCGGTTACATCTTCATCACATTTTAGGCCCTACACGGATACGCATTATTTTTATATACGTATGTTTTAATTTGTAATTAACGTTACCACTCAGTTTTTACTACGAACGTATACCCGATACTCTCGTCTACGATCCTAATATATTTTCATACTCATTATAATTATGTAAAAAAAAAAATTATATTATTAATTTACCCGGTGTCTGAAACCAATTACTATATTTTACGTTCGGAGCTTATTACTCCGTCGGTTTGCGTCATTGCAACCCAATAATTATTTTAACACTCGATTCTCATCAGGAATAATATTTTACAACTTTTACAACTTCGTCATATTTTATTTCATCTCGTCATGACTTATTTCTGGTTAACTCGGTACCCGGTAATACCTAATACATAACAATGTTTAAATAATACTTGCACATACTAGACACATTCATTTATTAGTCCACAACGCTCCGGTACCTTGCTCCTTCTCCAATTCACCCTTTTATACAACAACACAAATTCCTATTCTCTAAATACTTAC
This sequence comes from Artemisia argyi, assembly GCA_030686995.1. NCBI lineage: Eukaryota > Viridiplantae > Streptophyta > Magnoliopsida > Asterales > Asteraceae > Artemisia > Artemisia argyi. The sequence goes on along the minus strand of CM060700.1, from coordinate 73,111,797 downwards.
GGTTTTTAAATTCAACAAACGTAAATTTTTATTCAAGAATGTAACACTTGACATACCCGACTTTCTCAACAATTATTATTAGGGTATTTTTATACTTCCAAAATTATTACAAAAGTCCCAAAAATATTTTCCGATGTCCAAGTTAAATTCCTTACACCTTACGTTTAATTATGTATAACTTTCGTTAACTACCAAACTAATACCCAATACATATTTTTACTACCCAATACATTCAATATATACTTTTTACACAAATAAAACACATTTTCTTCCACACTTAATTAAAGAGCCGCCCCTCCCTATACCTTGTCTTAAGAATACAACACATAACATATCAAATTTCAACCTTTTTATAACATGTTGAGACAAGTTATTAATGAAGGTGGCTAGAGCCCCATTTTTGCCTCCCTTTTCCCCTAAAATTCGGCACATCACAAGACCAAGGTGAAGATATTTTTGACCAACATTTTGTCTCTTTTACTATATATATTCACACCTAAACTTAATCCCCATTTCTTAGTTACAAGAAAATACTATCACCTCCCCTCTATATGCACATTTCGACACCACCAAGGAGCAAGGGAAGAAAAGGAAGTTGTGGTCACTTTCAAGGGTACTTAGGGTAGATTAACAAGGGTTGATACTAATCTTGGGGGTTACACAAGTGTTGTTACAAATCTCATCTCACTAACCTCTTTGTAAGTGATTTTTACACTACTTATACTTCATGATATTCATGAGTTTTCATGCTTGTCTAGTATATATACTTGGTTATCACTTGGTACATGTTAATAAAATCTTTACATCCACTTTGATCTCTTAGCAAGAATATATATTTGAACAAGTTTTGATTACAAGAAAAATTGTTAGTAAAAACCTTTGCAAGAAAATGATGAAAACTCTATATACACCTATATGTTAATAAATTTGTAGTTTTAAATATTTTGGATGATCTTTTACTTAGACTCTTGAATATTGCTAAGTTTATGTTTAGATCATTATTTTCTAGTTGAGAATGATGATGGATGAACTAGGGCTAGATTTGGAGTTGTTGTCAAGTGGTAATAATAAATAGAACACTAAGAAAAATAGTTTGACATTATTTATGACAAATCTGTCCCATTCGACTTCCTGTAGAAAAATCAGTACCTTGGTGGCCATATTAGGCTAGAAATATAGAAAATAGACTTAATAACGAAAACATAGCCGCTTGAATGAGTTAAAACGGACTTATAACGAAAAAGATATGCTATTTTCAAGATTGACGACGAAAACTATATTTTCTGAAATATTGAATCTGTCCCGATTTTTCTAGCTAGTAAAACTGAAATTTAATGATAACAAGACTAGCCGAGACCTTGAAAAACCTAAAGTATACTTGAATACCTCCGCGGGAATATATAGAACTTGAAAAACGGAGCTACGACGCAAAAGTTATGGCCTAGGAAAGTTGCGGCGAAACACTAAATTTTGACAGCTTTGTTCAAATATTAAAAGCTGATGGAAAATATTAAAATGAGTTTTTGGACATTTTAGAGTGTAAATTGGCTAAAATGACGTAAATAAAAATGGTAGAGCATTACGTATACTTATTAGGTACGTTAAAGATTTTCAACATATATATTTTCAAGACGACTAATGTTTGGTCATAAGATTTACGAATTACGTTTTCTAAAATAGTGGATGACTTAATATGCGAGATCACTTTAATTACCTACGTTTTTGACAATAAAAAAAAAATTTCCAACAACATGTACAAGTGATAATGTAGTGTATGACTTGCATGCTTGACCTCGTTTTCGAACCTAAGACATATGAATCATTTAGGTTGCGGTTAGAGCGTTTGTGCCTCGATTTTCGTGCGTTTTCCTTTTTGATTATCATATCGATTGTTCCAGGTGAGTTCATAACCCCTACTTTTACTTGTTTTACAACTGTTTTGGGGGAAGATACATGCTCATTACTATTTAAATTCAATGCTTATTTTACTTTAACGCGATTCATTTTCTCAAACATTACTGGATGGTTGAAATACTTGATTGATTTCTTGAATACATTATGAATTACTTATTCCATCCTTGATTACTTTCTTATGGATACAAGTTCTTGCTTTTGCGGACATAAATACAAAACTGTTACTTTGCCTGAGTTACCTATTACTGCCACTGAAAGTCCCCTTTATCATGAACCGTTAATTACATGCGTGTAAGCGCGAATGCTGTGGATAGATCTATTTGGGTTGACACCCCGTCCGAGTTGGTCGCGCCAACCTGTCAAACGGACGCATATCATTCGGATTATTTCCGAGTGTCTGGCAAACACTTACTAGGGGCATTATTATGATTGATTTCATACGATTACGTCGAGCTTCGGGGTCATGAGCTTAGGCACTGTATACCTTATTTTTGGCTGTGACATTGTATTTGTTATATTGTCTTGCCTTCCGCAAAATACTTGTTTACCGAAAATACTTGATTTCTGGAAAATACTTGTTTACGGGAAATACTTGTTTACTTAAAACTATGAACTCACCAGCTTTATGCTGACGTTTTAGCATGTATTTTCAGGTTTTAAGCAATGGCACACTACTGGAGGTTTTGGCAGGGCATGGCATGGTCATAGAAGACTCTGATATTCATTTCGGGACCGATTTAAAAGTATTTTAAAGGCCTACTTCCGCATAAATTTTAAACAATGCAAATTCAATGCTTTTAGTTAAACAATTTTAGTCTAAATGATTGAAACGAAAACCATTTTACACTCGTTTTGTAATACCAATTGAGTTACGCCCCAGCTATATGTATGCTTCCGCTGGACCCGATTTCTGGGGGTGTGACAGATCTGCCAGTTTTCTTAAGCCTAACATCGAATTCATTCATCCAATACAACCATAAACAAGTAATCAACACATAATTAACATCTAGGTTTCATTAGATCCAAGCAAACACAAGGTAGATCTAACCTAGCATGATGGAATTAAGACAAGAACAAGATATAGACAACCAACACATAGACATATTGATTGAATTAAAAGAATACTTATCTCAATTACACATGAAAGGTATCAAGGGCTAAGAACCTTTGAAAAACCTGTAAAATTCGTACCAAGTTCGTACTTAGGGTTTCTCCAAAACTTCTCTCTTTTTAATGTGAAAATTAGAAAACTATATATAGGAAATAGGGTCTGACGGCGTCAAGAAAAAATTTGTGACGCCATCATCTCGCCGCCAAAATACTCCTCGAACTGCCTTGATCCAGATCTGACGCCGTCAAGTGTTATGTGTTTCCAGGCCGTCATGCATTTTCCTCTTGACGCCCTACCTTGTGACACCGTCAATTCTGTACTGGGCCGTCATGGAAATTATTCTTGACGCCGTCAAGATTTTCTTCTTGACGCCGTCACCTACTGTTCCCAGCAAGGAAAATTAAGACTTTGGCGTTTTCTTCACTTTATGCTCCAAAAACGTCCGAATTGCTTCCTTTTCCAGATTTCTCTCCCAAAGTACCTAAAATCACAAAAGGGACGATTTAGGGAAATATTTGATCAAATAAATTCAATTCCGGGCTTAAATGACCCCCTAAAAACGGTTCATTTTTTGCCTCATCAATAAACATCTCTACTCTTTGATACTCCTCTCAGCTAACTCTTTACCAACCCCATTATCATTCTGTCGGCTCTTTGTAGTGACCACTGATGGAGAAAACCCAATATGACGAACTTGAGACTGAAGTATAATAACCCGAACTTGTGACTTAAACTTGCACTATTGTCTGACTAAGAACCAATACTGAGAATTTCAATAATGGTAGGGAATCATATACCCATCCAACCTTCCTTAAATGTATATGAACGTCTCTTGAATTATCCACATCTTTTGGTGACACTTGAGCACTAGAACGTAACTCCTTTAAAGTGATAGCTATACACTGTGAGCACAACAACGTAACTCCTTACATCAGGTATAACTAGATAACTCAAGTCTTTGTCATTCGTACGGATAAAAGCTCGAACAAGGATCTCGAAGAATCATGCATCCAACCAACCCCGATATCTTCAAAATACTAAGTACACGCGCCCGTGAAATTCCACTTCAACCTCAAATAAATAATAAAAAATTATCGCCGTAGTCACATCTTGCGGTTATATGCCCAAAACTAGCCTTTTTGACGGTTTAAGTGAACTATGATAATGGTTTCCCGATCTTGTCAAAAAGTATCCCCGTGAAAACTTAATAACCAAGATACCACTCCTTTTGGCCAAAAATTATATCAAAATTTATACAATGTATTAAAAATACATTTGATACTAATAACTTTTTAGCCTAAATTTTTGATATAACTTTCGGATTAATACATGACCAACGTCCAGCCCAACAATAAAATGATTATAAAGAAAAATTCAGCCCATTATTATTAGATGGGCCAGACTCATACCTGGTCCAACACCATACCCGATCCAAATAACTTACAGTTAAACAAAATGAGACCCGATATTAAAGAGATAACCTAATCTCATTTTGTTAAACCTAAAACACACATCGTATACTTATCCGCCTCCCTCACCAACTATCTCTCCATTAAACTTATCTCTACCAACCAAATCTTAAAATCTCAGATCATCACCATAACAAACAATCATCTCATCTAAGTCGTATCTCTTCTCAACAGACAAATGGATCATCCTCATCTCTTGTTATCCTCGAAGAAGATACACAAACACATACTCCCTTAATCCACTTTAAACTCTTTCAGTTCTGAAGAATTAACCCACGAAGGACAGAAATAAGTATAGCTTCAAGATCCTAGGATGGGTCTACGTTAGGTTTTGTGTTACTCGTTTTGATAGTGTTGAACGAAACAAAGAGAAGAGAGTAACACATCTGTTATATCTCTTTATCTTTTTATTTTCGGATATGAAATGAAGCTAAGAGCTTCAACATAGATCAATGCTGTGTTGTATCTTGTGGCACTTGTCTATGATTACCAAACAAGAGCTAAACTGAGATCTAATTGTTTTAACATTTTGAGTTGGTAGGCAGTGGTGAAGTAGGTTTGGTTTAGATATGGGTTTGTTGCTGAGATTGGTTTGGATCTGTTATCCTTACTTTTCCGATTACATTATCCTCGTGACTGATGATGGTTATAATAAACTGAAGTCATATAGAGTCTTGTTTGGTATTTTGGTTGGTCAACGGTCTCCTCTTCATCATAATATCTGTAAAAAATTTCGAAACTTTTTTTTGCAACATCTGAAATTTTCAAAACTTTTGATTATCGAGAATACATATCGAGAATCTCACTTATCGAGAACGTGAATTAATCGAGAATATGTTTTATCGAGAACATGTGATTTCGATAATTTAGGTTATTGTGTTCTCGAAAACTACTTATGTTCTCGAAAACAAGTACATCGAGAATTTCTTATACAAGAAATTCCGACTTTTTCGGCGATTTTCCGACAGTTTATCCAATTTTCGATGAGTTTTCCGACAAGTTTTCCGACCATATTGTCTGACCACTTTTTGACCACAAAAGTCTTCACGTGTTTAGGTACAAAAGTCTAAAAAGGATGTTACAAAACCTGATATGGACAATAATATCCATGACACAGATTTGTGAGTTATTAATGAAGATTCGGACTTTTAGACTTATTGACCACTTTTGATACATAAAACCAGTATGAAATACTGTTAACGAGGCACCACAATATCAAAACTTATGATATATAAAAAATTTAAGACCAGTTTAAAGAAATGGTACAAAACAGCTTCAAAACCATATTCGATCCACAAAAATACGATTTTGACAAGATAACACCACAAAAAATCAACCAAAAACTAAAACCAAAGCTCTGATGCCACTTGTAGGATCGTGTTTTAGGTTGATTATGTGATTCGGGAGGTCGGGTTTGGTGGAAGAAATTGAAAGCCATAGTTAGAGAGAGAGAGAGTAGAGAGAGAAGGAAAACTAGGTGTTTTATTGAATGAAAATAAAAGAGTAAAGTTACACACAAAGTCTCACCCCTCCATGGAAGTATGGAGGGGGTATTAATAGGTCAATAAACACACAACTTTACAATAATGACGCTTCTAGTCCATGTGTTTGTGCCTTTCAAGATAGCTAATGTAATCCCGTAAATGTCGTTCCATTTACGTGTTAGGATTATAAACTTTGATCCTAACACTTGATTTTGTTCTTGGATTGGTCTTAGTAGCTTGTTAGCTGAGCTTATTTTGCCCCTCTTAGTTACCTTTTAGGATCAGTATGCACTAAGTAAGCTCAATATACACTAAGCTTGTTTAAATCTTGCCTTAGCTTGTTCCAGCTTATATACTTGTTAATTTGAGCTTTTATGTGTTGATTTGAGATTATATGAGCTTATGCACCTAAGGTTTGAGCTGATTAAGCTTTTAAAAGAGGTATAGCTTATTAAGTGAACTGTTAGGGATAATAGTAGATTAAGCTTGTGCTTGTTGTTTGAACTTTGCCTTCCTTCTTGTAAGCTTGTGTTTATGAGTTTGTTTAAGTGGTATATCAGTTTAGCTTAAGTTTTTGCACCCTAGGTTTGAGGTTGTTGCTTGGTTTCATTAGATTTTAGGTTACTCTAATTCTATTTATAGCATTCTTGTTCACTGTCGGTTCTTGTTGGTTTGTTTAAGCTTGTCTGAGCTCGTAAGAGCTTTTAAAATCAAGAAGTTTTCATAAAAGTTTGCTAATATTAGTTGTTAAACAGTTTCGAAAAAAAGAAAAATAAAAAAATAGTTTAAAAAATTTGGTAGTTGCTGGGATTTGATCTCGGGCTACTCAGCTCACCCCCACACACTAAACCGTCTCTGCCCTTGGGACTTCTCTCAAGAGGTTTGCATTAATAATTCATTTAAGTACTTACTCCTTTTTAAGCTTAAGTTTTCTGTTCTAGCTTATCTGAGCTTATCCTAAGAGCTTTTTCATATTTCTTATTTCTCTTAAGTTTCTTATAGTTAGATATACTTTCTATAAATTTTTGATATTTTTCCCTTTTCATTCAATACTTTTCTCAATTTAATTTCTTTCTAATAGTAATTAATTCATAAAAAATTCAAAAATAACCAAAAAAAATGTCAACCTTTTTCCAATATTTTTCTTTTAATTAGTTTTATATAGGAAAATAAAAAAATTGGGACTTGGACTTTATTTTCTCGAATTTGTTAAAAAGGCTCGGGATTTCCTGTAACTTTGCATTTTTAGTTAAATTTTCATTATTTTCCAAATTTTCTTTTTCCATTTCATTTCTTATATCCTAAAATAGTTTTCTGTAATTTTTGGTAATTTTCCAAGTTCATTTGCTATTTTTCTCTCATTTCCCTTTTTAAATAGTTTTTAAATAATACTCCCTCCGTCCTAAAATTATTGTCCAGTTTGAATTTTCAAAGTCAAACTGGTTCAACTTTGACCATAAATATATATTTTTTATTATATAATCCTTGATGAAAATTTATACCATTGAAAAGTACACTTAAAACGCAATCCATTTATATATTGTGCATCAAATATTATATAACACCCACAAATATATTTAAGGTCAAAGTTGAAGAAGAAAGACTAAAAAAGTCAATAGTGGATAATAAATTTGGGACGGAGGGAGTAATAAACAAAAGAAAATCCAAAAAAATATTTTTGTTTTTCCTGAAATTATTTTCGAGTGTTTAGGACATTTTGAAAGTAGATTTGAATTTTTAGGTGCCTTTCCCCTTTAGTTAGACTTTTAGGTGCGTTATTTCTCGGTAATTTCGCATTTTTAGGATTTCTTTACGTTTTTAGCTTACGTGTGCTTAATTTGTTACTTTATTTGCTTATTTGAGTTATCATTGCTTATATTTCATCATCATTAGCTTAGAATTCAAATCATTCACTTTTATCACAATTCACTACACGTTTCATGATTCGTTTATCACGATTCCACTTCACACCTTCACGCGGAACGACTCGGGAATTCGTATTTCCTTCGAATTCTTTAGAGAATATTTACTATAATTGATATATTGGTTTTCTAAATCAATCAAATTTTGGCGCCGCTGCAGGGTAAAGGTTGAAGTGAATTTTGGTTTTCGTTTTACGATACGTGTCTTGAAAACCTTCCTTAATGTATTTTGTGAATATTTTCTATTATAAAAAGTAAAAAACATAAAATCAAAAAACTTTGTCTAAAGTGTTTCAAAAATACAAAAATAAAATAAATCCTCACTTTGTTGAAACTGTTGTAAACCATTCCCAATAAACAACAAAAGAGATCATGAAATTAAACGTTACTTGGATTATTTCTTGACTACAACCTATACACGGGGTTCTAGTTAGGCTTTGACATTAAATTGCAAGCCCAAAAGAGATCCATTATTCTCTTACGCCACGCTGCGCGTAGTTTAGAAAGAAACGAGTACGGTTGATCAAACGATCACCAAAAATATTGTTGTTTTCAAAGTTTTCAAAAATATAAAAAAACAAAAAGATTTTCATTTTCTATTTTGATTTTTCTTTTTATTTTGGGTTTCTTTTTGGTGTATGAAAACCCGCTCATCTTCTTAAAATCTTATTTCTCCGTTATCTAATCCCAAAAGGGTTATTCGTCATAATCACCGAGTTCATTTCCAAACCGTTTAGGAAATGGACCATAACAACCAATACCCTCCAGTGGGTTATAATCATGAACCCGTGCCAGCTCACGATCTCCGAACGATGGAGGGTTTGTGCCAACCGACTATGCACGGAAGAGGTGGCCCGATTACCCCTCTTAACATCGAGGCTACGGATTTTGGACTCAAACATCACATGATTCAACAAGTCCAAAATTCGTGCCAATTTCACGGTTTACTGGGTGATGATGCCAATAATCATCTTGAAATTTTTTTAACCGTCACCCAAAGCATGAAACTGATGAGGCGAAAAATGATCCATTTTTAGGGGGTCATTTAAGCCCGGAATTGAATTTATTTGATCAAATATTGCCCTAAATCGTTCCTTTTGTGATTTTAGGTACTTTTGGAGTGAATTCTGGAAAAGGAAGCATTTTGGATGTTTTTGGAGCATAAAAGTGAAGAAAACGGCAAAGTCTTAATTTTCCTTGCTGGGAACAGTACCTGACGGCGTCACCAAGTTCTTAATGATGGGGTCAAGGGGAAAACAAGAGGTGAAGAGGGTAGAGTCCATGACGACCCTGAATGTTTTTACACTAGGGCATGATGGCGTCACCAAGGCCGTCATGGCCCCATTACTCATGACGGCCCAGAGGAAAACTACTCTTGACGGCGTCAGATCTGGATCTAGGCAATCCGATTTTATTATGGGCGGCGGGTTGACGGCGTCAGAATTTTCTTCTTGATGCCGTCACATTGGAAAATCTATATATACTTTTGTAATTTTCATTCATTAAGAGAGGACAATTTTAGGGACGACTTAGAGAAACCCTAGCACGATTTTATCAGTATTTTCAAGGGTTTTCACCCCTTGAAACCTTTCATGTTCAATTAAGATAAGTATCCTTTCAATTCATTCAATATGTCTATGTGTTGTTTGAATATATCTTACGATTGTCTTGATTTTAACATGCTTGGCTAGATCTCTTGTGTGTTTGCTTAGATGTAGTGAAACCTAGATGTTGATTATAGGTTGATTGCTTGTTTATAGTTGTTATGGATGAATGATTTCGATGTTAGGCTTAAGAAAACTAGCAGACTTCCATAGTGTAACTTGCTTGAACGTCTTAAGAAGCATGAACCAATGCGTACTAGGTTTTTATGGTTGTATTTAATGCATGAGCAAATTCTAATGATCCTAGGGATGAGCTCGGGACTAATCCCATCCCGAACCGTACCGAATTGACGCTCCCGTTTTTTTCCCGGGCCTGAAAGATGTGTACCGGTACCGTTCCGTATGGGATTCCGGTATCGGTACCGGGAAATCGGTACATAACGGGTTACTCCCGTTTTTTGTTAAAGCATGTTGAAGCAGAAGTTTGTAACAACACATTTATGGAGCTCAAGTATGTTTGTTTCTATATTTATGTTTTGCATTGTATGTGCTTGAACTGGAGGCATAGTTAAACCATGCAAAGCGTGCAAGACTACTACTTTAATCTTGATTGACAAACATGTATTTGTATTTTAATTCAGTAATGTATAGTCTTAGTTTGGCTTAGTAAACGTGAGGATAACAATCATACTGTATATATAAAATAGGGATGAGCATATCGAACCGATTCCCGTAACCGAACCGGAACCGTACTGGTACCGTACCGAAACTGTACCGTAACTGAACCGGAACCATACCAAAACCGTATAAGGATGAGCATATCAAACCGATTCACATCTTGCAGGTTCAAAATAACAAAATAAATCCTTTGTATATTTGTTTCATGCAGGCTCTATTAGTGGAACATGGAACAAAACAAATACAATTCACATCTGTATAGTAAGATTCTCTCATAATAGTCGACACATATTAAAACAAACAAAAGAAACAAAATCCAAACGATAGGCAATCTCCAGTAGCCAACATGTTTCATGCTCAGGTACTTAAAATGTTTGAAACAAAACAAGTACTTAAAATGTTCAAAAGGACAACATAACATCCAGTTACATGTTCAAAACAAATACTTAAAATAAACAAAATAAATCATGTTCAACAAAATAATTAATCTTGTGAAAGTCCCATTCCTTTTCCTTTTGCGTTTTGCTTGGCAATCCCTTCTTCTATATCTATACGTACGACAAAAAAATAGCAAAGTTAATAACTTAATAAACATTAGAAAAACACATTCAAGATAAGCTATTACCTTTTGCAACATCGTCATCATTTAATAGATCGTCTATGTCATCTATTATAGCTTTTTTGGACTTTCTTACCCAATCTTGGGTACATATCAACGCCTCAACTACGACATAAGACAAGTTAGTCCTATATGGGTCAAGAACACGACCTCCCGTACTAAAAGCCGACTCCGATGCAACGGTAGTTATTTGAATTGCCAAAATATCTAAAAAATAATAAAGACTTGTAAAACAATAATAACGTAAAACATAAGGAATAATCATCATAAAATGTACTAATGTAGTAAGTTACCTTTAGCCATTCGAGCTACTATTGGAAATCTTGGAGCATTTAACTTCCACCAATCGAGAATGTCAAAATCATTAGTGAATCTAATTCTCGGCTCATTTAGATACCTAGTTAACTCGGTATCCAATTCAATGGAGCCGGAGTCTTCCAAATTCAAGAAATCATCCAAAAATGCATTATCCCCATCAAATGATTTACAAGATTGTTGATTCTTGTCCTTTTTAGATGAGTCTTTTGACACAACCGTGTCAAACCTTGTTTTGTATGTTTGAAACAAAACTCCCATCCTATTCACAACTTCTTTCAACATCTCCCTTACCTTGGCATTAAGATCATCATCGGATAAAGACCTTTCACTAGACATGTTGTACTCCAACATCTTTTTGAACCCATGTGAAACAAGATTTTGTTTCATAGTCGGGTCCAATATGTTGGCAAAATACATATAATCATTAAACTCATCAAATTTCCCCCAATACTTGTTATATTTTTTAACCATATCATCAACCATATGACAAAACTTGGGTATAGTCGCCCAATAACGAAGATGTTTGTCTATATCTAGAATTTCTCTATAAAAGAGATGTGCTAAGGGCTTTGAAGAGGAGGAAATTAGTTCGGTTTTAGCTTTGAATTTTTCTAGGAATTCAACAATGCCTTCACACACACCAAAGTCCGAATGTTCCGGCAGTCTCTCAAGATCACGATTATAACAATCATCAACAAGTTCATATTTGAAAAACACTTCCCTTAACGAGCACGCAATCTTTAACATATCATGTTTTGAGTTCCATCTAGTAGGACATTCACTACACAAAAACTTATTTGATTCAAGGTTAACGTCTTCCATGCACCTTTTAAAATTGTTTATCCTTTGTGATGAATACCTAATATATTTAACCGCATTTGCTACACTTTCCACATGATAATCCTTTTCCTTTAAACCTTCTCTAACAATAAGATTTAGAATATGAGCCATGCATCTAATATGAAAATGCTTCCCTTCATCATATATTTTAGCATTAGGCAATGATTCGCCTCAAACAGTCAACTTTTATTAGTCAATCACTTGTGAATGGTCAACCGTAAAAGTCAAACGTCTAAGGAAAATGCTTCCGTGGAATACAGTGTTTCCCCGGGTCATAATGTCCCAACGAGGTGTGTGATGTTTTATTAAAAACGAGTCTGTGATCGAGTGAATGTGAACAGGGATATGAATAAATGTGTGTGTGTGTGTGATTACACTAGGGTTTTATAACTTAAAAATAACTTAGATAAACTATTTTAACGATTACGTGAAACCTAAATATCTAAAACGTTTAATAACTAAAAACGCGTACGTTTAATTTTAATTCTACGTAAACGTACGAAACAAAAACGATTTTAACTAAAGTAGTAATTTGCAAACCTTAGGGGCTTAAATGCAAATTAAATAAACTTAAAATATTTATTTAATAATTACTAATTATTTAATTAATTATTATTGTTTAATACTATTTATAATTATTTAATAATTAACTAATAAATAAGAAAATGTAAAATAAGTCTAGAAAATTAAAATTAAAATTTGTAAAAGTCTAAAATACTATAAAACTTATTTTAAAAATAAAATTATATTTTTAAGACTATTTATCTAATTATTATTAATTATTAACTATTTAATTATTATATAACTATTTATATGATTTAAATTATTATAAATACTAAAAAGACTTAGGTAATTAATAAGATTTTTATAAATCTAATTAACCATCACAGGAATCCTAAAAAATTATAAAAAGTTTATTTGATCTATTTTTAAACTAGTTTACTAATTATTATTCTATTTATTTATTAATTACCAATTAACTATTTAAATTATAAAAACTAGTAAATGAACAGTAAAAATTACAAGAAAATTACTAAAATTATTTTATGTTATATAAAAGCTAGGAAAATTATAAAAACTAGGTGTTGCTTTATAAAAATTAATTATGATATTTATAACTTAATTATTGATTAATTATTAATAAAACTATTTTTAATTCTAATAAATACTAAATGAAATTATAAAAATCTAATAAAATTACTAAAAATACTTTAATATAAGAGGAAATTAATCAAAAAAATATAAAAACACAACTTACTTAATAGAAATCTAAAAATGAAAATTAAAATTAAATTATATTAAATAGAAACTATCACTTATTTTTATGTTGTCTTTTCTGGATTTTTCTTTTACAAAACTATATTATACCTAAAAATAGACAACTTTTGTAAAAACAACTATTTTACAACTTATTAATAAGCACTGTGGAAAGCAATAAGCTCCACAGTTGACTTTGTTTGACCAAACAAAGAAATGAGCTAAAATTGACTTATGTGGGGTCCACAGTAGTAAAATCTAGTTCAGCTTCGTTAATTAAACATATATAAGCTAGAAAAAGCACAAGTGGAACACTGAATAGGCCAATAAGCCACAATAAGCACTTGCTTATTGTGGACTGAGACAGAAAATGGGACAAAGATCAAAGGCAAATCCAAGTGGGGTCCACTGAGTCCTAGGTCAAACTAAAGGTCAACTTTTGAAGCCTACTAGGAGGGGGGTTCAAAGGTACCAAGTATGACAAGTGGGACCCACTGAGGTGGTCACAAATCACCACCAAAGTGGTAGTGATGGACTGATGGTCTGATGCACAAGGGAGGTTCTTCCCCTGCAACCTACTTTGGAGGTCTGTGGGACCCACACTAAAAATCACAAAAATATAACAACTAATGGACACTGAAATTGAGGTGGTAGACTATGATTTGTGAAAGTTTCAGGTCTTAACTCTTAACACAAAATTCCACAAAAATCTTGCAAGTTTTGCAAAATCTGAGATGTGCAAAATTTGACTTTTGATATTAACTACCTAGATTGACTTTTATGAATTTTAATTGATCACTACTGATTTAAACTGATGTATTATCCAATTATGAAACTAAATAAAGTTACTTAAACAAGTTTTAAAGCTATTGTGATGATTTGGATTCACCAAACCTCAACAGTTGACTGTTAAGGGGTGGTGAGAGTGATTTTGACTATTGGGTGTAAGGGTGACTAATCTACTGACCTAAGCAGCCTAAATGAACCTAAAGGAATCTATTTATGAAGAGAATTCACCAAACAAAACACAAGAGTGTACTGACTTGGCTTAAACCAAACACTCCCTTATGCAACTGTTTTTATAATTTTCAAAGGATTGGACAAAGTTACACCATGAAACTGATAAGAACTGATTAACTAACTTATTTAAACTATATTAAGCAACTTTTAAAACAGAAATAAGCAATATATTAAGCTATACTATATTTGGCTTTTTAAGTGATTTTAAGTAAAATAAAGAGAAAGCTTAAATTAAACTGATGTTACAGATGAAATATAGTTATAAACTAGTAATAAGCAATAAATTATAATAATAATCTATAATTAAGCAATAGTACAGTGAAATGGAAATAATGCAAAAATAGAAAAATTCTTACAACTGATAGAAGATGAAACTGAATGAACCAAAGAACTAATCACACCCAGACTTATTCAATAAGCCAGAAATTACCCAAATAAGCTTGTCACATCAGCTTATTCTTCAAAAACTGCTTATTTGACCCTATGTTGAATTTTTTTTTGGTTTTTTCTAAATTAAACGACTAGAGTTTAATACAGGCTCATAAAAAGCTACAATAAGCTTATCTGAGCTTTGTCAGAGCTTAAGTAAGCTTAAGAATCTAAAAACAACAACAATTAGCAATGATAAGTGAAATTATCGATTTCACTTAAAAATGCTAAATACTAATTTGATTAACAAGAAGACAATTCAAGGTTCAATAAAGATTAATTTATACTAAAGTAACTGAGTACAAGTGATTTTAACTGAGAATTACAACTGAAGGAGAAATTACACTACCTACGATTAATTTAAACTAAGACTACTCTAATAAAACTTCACCACTACCTATTCTTCCCTTTGTAGAGACTTTAGAGGTTTGTGGGACCCACAAGGCATTTCCCACCAATCCTTAACCGTTGATAAGGCTGCATTTATCCTAACCGTTTAAAAATATTATTGGCGCCAAAAAGTCTTGGGGCAACTGTGGATTGCGTGGAGAGGGTATTAGGGAATTAAATGGACTTTGGGGTGTTGTGTGAGGTGGAAGGATAAGGTAGGAAGAGTGGGTGGTGAGCTGGTGTTGAAACCAGCAAGGTGGAAGGTGGTATGGTGGTACAGTGGTGAGGGTGGTTTTAGGAGGGAAAGGGTAAAAGGGTGGTTTGGTTGGGGTGACCGGGTGTTGACCCCGTTTTATTTATTTAAGGGATTGGGCTGGGTAACTTTGGGCTTGGGGTTTTAATAAAAGGGTGGGCTTGGTATTGTTTCGGTTTAGTTTGGATTTGGTTTGGTTTTTGGTTTAATAATAACATAGGGTCCGTTTGATTTATGTAACATAGGGACCAATTTTGTAATTTTGGAAAATTATAGGGACTGAAAATGTAAATTCCCATAAGCAATCATAAGGACCTATTTTGCCATAAATGAATAGTACACGGGTATTTTTGATATATTTCACTTTTGAAATATCCGAGGACTATTTTTGCCAAACTGCCAAACTTGAGGGATCAATTATGTAAATTCACCAAACTTCACACCAAGGACCATTCATGCAAAAGATTATTAGTACAAGGACCAATATTGATTTTCTCAAAGTTTTAAACATCCTAGGGACCATTTATGTCAATTTCCAAAGTATAGGGACTAAACTTGTAATTTTGTGAAACTTTGCACCAAAGGACTAAATTTGTAACTTTATGATTAAAAAGGACCTTTGGTAACTTTTTCATGTTTTTAGAATAACCAAGGACTAGTTTTGACAACTTTTGAAACTTGAGAGACTGAAACTGCCAATTATGCAAACTTTGTATGTTTTTCATCTGTTTTTGCATATTTTGCATTTGAAACATATAAAACACACTTCTAAGATATTTTAAGTATTTTGATGCATATTTGAGTGTTTTTGTATGTTTTGGCAGCTCAGATTAGTATAAAATGATGAGTATTTAGACACTCATCAATCCCCCACACTAAAACATTGCTAGTCCCTAGCAATCTTTTGAGAAAAACTTAATGGATTTGAAAAACTCTTTACCAAAAGCCATCACTTCTGGAGTAGCCAGATGTAAGAACTGTGGTACATCTGATAACCGTGTGATTTTGAGCAAATCACCAGCTATCAACGGATTTGTTTTTTCTTTACCAAAAGCCGTTTGCTTCTGGACTAGCCAACTCTTGATAGACTAAGTCAACATCTTGGTGAGCTGATTACCAATTATGGATTTTCCACTGCCTTTACCACAAGCCATAATCTTGCGGGCTAGCCAACTCATTCGCTTTTTAGGATATGGCGAGTTGAGGTACCATACAATTTTGGGCAAATTGTAAGCCATAAACGGGTTTGAGTTATCTTTACCAAGAACCGTTTGCTCCTGGATTAGCCAATCCTTATGTGGGTTAGACATGGTGGACTGATAACCATTTATTGCGTTCTAAGTGAGAAAAAATTTTAAAATTTTGGCTAAAATGGGGTTCTTGATGGAACATGTGTTTAAATTCGTTAGAATAATGAATCTCCCCCCACACTTAGAACTGAATATTGTCCTCAATATTCAAAGTACCGGGTGTTAAACCAACACTTAGAACGTAAGAAAGAAAATACTCCATAGCCTTTATTTAAGTTTATGTACACACATTTTTTTTAAGAGGATATATACATATATACAACATGTGGGTTAGTATTTCCCCCACACTTAGGGTGAAAACCCTAAGTAAATGCTACTGTTTTTAATTACTGAGTCGCTAGCTTGACTCGACCCCGAATTTATTTGTCCATGGGGAAGCATGATGTGGAAGAGACAATCTGCATCGGACTTTCGTTCAAGATGTTTGGATAAACATTTGAATCACGTGAAAGTTCCACACCGATGAGATATAATGACACCCGGCTTACAAATGATACATGAAAATGCCGGGGTCAAAGATAGTGTCCTCATTCCCGAAGGAGTGAAGAACAGGAGAAATCACCTGGTAGGTGAAGGAAAGTAGGGAGATCTGAATAGTAATTAAGATAAGAACTTCCTCCTCAAGAAATGCATATTCAAGTGGAGGAGGCAAGTCCTTAAGCTTGATCTCAGGAAATTTATCAGTTTCCTCAACTGATTTGATTTCCTCATTATGAAGTTGTTTGGGTGGAAGAGGGGAAAATGTATCTTCGTTTAACAAACTTTCTAGAAAAAGAATGTCCCCCTCAGGATCAAGATAGTTATCATCAACTTCGTATGAAATTGAACTATCTTCAGTCATAAAAGCCTCGAATTCGTCCAAATCATTTTCACATTCCGGAGGAAGTGGATTGATCCGAGTGAGTTCAATCGAAGGATCATGAGTAGGTAAAAGTTCTAACTCTCTCAAATCCGCTTCAAAGTCAAAGACTTCATTTTCATCCCTTGGTGGGATGGGATCCATATGAGAGAGTTCATCAGCGAACTCTTCAAGAAGATAGTCAACATTAGACTCGGGAAGTGATGCCTCAACATACTCAATTTCTCCAATGTACAATCATCGTTAGAATCGGAGAGAGTATCAACATGATCTTTTGAAAATTCAATAGGAGGAGGGATATGATACATATGATCAAAAATCCCCTGTGACTCACTTGGGATTGAGACAAGGTCCTCAACACTAGACTTTATGAATTCGTCAGATTCCTTTGCTGGAATTGTGTCAAGATGCTCGTCCCCCATTCTCAGAGAGTGAGTGGGAACCTCGGGTATGATATCAGTAGACTGAGGGAGATGAGAAGGACTAGCATACATGGATTTTATAATTTCCGTTTGTTCAGCTGCTAGTAATTCTCCCATACTCTTTTCTCCCTGTATATCCATGGAAGGAATTGCAACAGATGAACTCGATGAATCATTTTGAATAATAACAACGTTATCATCATCACTGTCATCATCATCATCTAGAAGAGCAGCATTGCAAAATGCGGCATGTATTTTAGCGACATGCTCTTTGACCATTAATTCATCCATTCCGTTCATAACATCTCGTTTTTTCTTTGTAAATAACTCAATAGATGTCTCACGAGAATTCTGAAACGGTGTAGTAGCTAACTCCTCCTTAAGTTCTTTTAATATCTCAAGAGCCTTTAAACAAAGGTCTTACTGAGTTTCATGAGGAGTTGCTTGGATCATTTGGTACTATGGAGGTGGGTCTTGAAACGAATAGTCGTAATTGTTACAAGGAAATTGATTCCTTGTTTGACAATCAGAGCTAAAGTGTGGACCTCCACAGTACTCACAACAGTTGAACTGATGTGGTTGTGAGTCAAAACTGTTATTAGGAAACTGCTCATAGACAAGCGTGTTTCCTGATTGACACTCAAAACTGTAGTGTGAACCACCACAGTACTCACAACAGTAAAACTGCTGAGTCTCATGGTGTGGAAGCTGATGGAATGAATCAGTCGTGTCATAGTAGGAATAGGGATTCTAGTTATAGACAGACCCGTTTCCTGACTCTACCATGCTACAACTGGGGCAATTACCACCATTATAAGAACTACCACACCATTGACAGACAAGAGGGTGAGAATAAGACATAGAACGAATCAAAGGGTTTAGGGGATGAGAAATGAAGAATTAAATAGGTAGGAGTGTAAAGGTGAATATTTTTGGTGTTTTTGAAAATTTTTGTAGTACTAATAATAAGGAAAATATTTTTGGTTTTTTGTGTTCGTTGAAAACTGATTTTAAAAAGTTTTCGGGAACAATTTTGTTTTTATATGATAATAATATGAACAAGGATGGATAAATATACAATGAGCGTGTATTCAGGTTCACTAATACGCAAAATCGTTTAGAATAAGCGCACAACCTCCCCGGCAGCGGCGCCAAATTTTGATTCGCCTCAAACAGTCAACTTTTATTAGTCAACCACTTGTGAATGGTCAACCGTAAAAGTCAAACGTCTAAGGCAAATACTTCCGTGGAATACAGTGTTTCCCCGGGTCGTAATGTCCCAACGAGGTGTGCGATGTTTTATTAAAAACGAGTCTGTGATCGAGTGAATGTGAACAGGGATATGAATAAATGTGTGTGTGTGTGTGTGTGATTACACTTGGGTTTTATAACTTAAAAATAACTTAGATAAACAATTTTAACGATTACGTGAAACTTAAATATCTAAAACGTTTAATAACTAAAAACGCGTACGTTTAATTTTAATTCTACATAAACGTACGAAACAAAAACGATTTTAACTAAAGTAGTAATTTGCAAACCTTAGGGGCTTAAATGCAAATTAAATAAACTTAAAATATTTATTTAATAATTACTAATTATTTAATTAATTATTATTGTTTAAATACTATTTATAATTATTTAATAATTAACTAATAAATAAGAAAATGTAAAATAAGTCTAGAAAATTAAAATTAAAATTAAAATTTGTAAAAGTCTAAAATACTATAAAACTTATTTTAAAAATAAAATTATATTTTTAAGACTATTTATCTAATTATTATTAATTATTAACTATTTAATTATTATATAACTATTTATATGATTTAAATTATTATAAATACTAAAAAGACTTAGGTAATTAAGAAAATTTTATAAATCTAATTAACCATCACAGGAATCCTAAAAAATTATAAAAAGTTTATTTTATCTATTTTTAAACTAGTTTACTAATTATTATTCTATTTATTTATTAATTACCAATTAACTATTTAAATTATAAAAACTAGTAAATGAACAGTAAAAATTACAATAAAATTACTAAAATTATTTTATGTTATATAAAAGCTAGGAAAATTATAAAAAGTAGGTGTTGCTTTATAAAAATTAATTATGCTATTTATAACTTAATTATTGATTAATTATTAATAAAACTATTTTTAATTCTAATAAATACTAAATGAAATTATAAAAATCTAATAAAATTACTAAAAATACTTTAATATAATAGGAAATTAATAAAAATATAAAAACACAACTTACTTAATAAAAATCTAAAAATGAAAATTAAAATTAAATTATATTAAATAGAAACTATCACTTATTTTTATGTTGTCTTTTCTGGATTTTTCTTTTACAAAACTATATTATACCTAAAAATAGACAACTTTTGTAAAAACAACTATTTTACAACTTATTAATAAGCACTGTGGAAAGCAATAAGCTCCACAGTTGACTTTGTTTGACCAAACAAAGAAATGAGCAAAAATTGACTTATGTGGGGTCCATAGTAGTAAAATCTAGTTCAGCTTAGTTAATTAAACATATATAAGCTAGAAAAAGCACAAGTGGAACACTGAATAAGCCAATAAGCCACAATAAGCACTTGCTTATTGTGGACTGAGACAGAAAATGGGACAAAGATCAAGGGCAAATCCAAGTGGGGGTCCACTGAGTCCTAGGTCAAACTAAAGGTCAACTTTGGAAGCCTACTAGGAGGGGGTTCAAAGGTACCAAGTATGACAAGTGGGACCCACTGAGGTGGTCACAAATCACCACCAAAGTGGTGGTGATGGACTGATGGTCTGATGCACAGGGGAGGTTCTTCCCCTGCAACCTACTTTGGAGGTATGTGGGACCCACACTAAAATTCAAAAAAATATAACAACTAATGGACACTGAAATTGAGGTGGTAGACTATGATTTGTGAAAGTTTCAGGTCTTAACTCTTAACACAAAATTCCACAAAAATCTTGCAAGTTTTGCAAAATCTGAGATGTGCACAATTTGACTTTTGATATTAACTACCTAGATTGAGTTTTATGAATTTTAATTGATCACTACTGATTTAAACTGATGTATTATCCAATTTTGAAACTAAATCAAGTTACTTAAACAAGTTATAAAGCTATTGTGATGATTTGGATTCACCAAACCCCAACAGTTGACTGTTAAGGGGTGGTGAGAGTGATTTTGACTATTGGGTGTAAGGGTGACTAATCTACTGACCTACGCAGCCTAAATGAACCTAAAGGAATCTATTTATGAAGAGAATTCACCAAACAAAACACAAGAGTGTACTGACTTGGCTTAAACCAAACACTCCCTTATGCAACTGTTTTTATAATTTTCAAAGGATTGGACAAAGTTACACCATGAAACTGATAAGAACTGATTAACTAACTTATTTAAACTATATTAAGCAACTTTTAAAACAGAAATAAGCAATATATTAAGCTATACTATATTTGGCTTTTTAAGTGATTTTAAGTAAAATAAAGACAAAGCTTAAATTAAACTGATGTTACAGATGAAATATAGTTATAAACTAGTAATAAGCAATAAATTATAATAATAATCTATAATTAAGCAATAGTACAGTGAAATGGAAATAATGCAAAAATAGGAAAATTCTTACAACTGATAGAAGATGAAACTGAATGAACCAAAGAACTAATCACACCCAGACTTATTCAATAAGCCAGAAATTACCCAAATAAGCTTGTCACATCAGCTTATTCTCCAAAAACTGCTTATTTGACCCTATGTTGACTTTTGTTGACTTTTTTTTGGTTTTTTCTAAATTAAACTACTAGAGTTTAATACATGCTCATAAAAAGCTACAATAAGCTTATCTGAGCTTTGTCAGAGCTTAAGTAAGCTTAAGAATCTAAAAACAACAACAATTAGCAATGATAAGTGAAATTATCGATTTCACTTAAAAATGCTAAATACTAATTTGATTAACAAGAAGATAATTCAAGGTTCAATAAAGATTAATTTATACTAAAGTAACTGAGTACACATGATTTTAACTGAGAATTACAACTGAAGGAGAAATTACACTACCTACGATTAATTTAAACTAAGACTACTCTAATAAAACTTCACCACTGCCTCTTCTTCCTTTTGTAAAGACTTTAGAGGTTTGTGGGACCCACAGAGGCATTTCCCACCAATCCTTAACCGTTGATAAGGCTGCATTTATCCTAACCGTTTAAAAATATTATTGGCGCCAAAAGTCTTGGGGCAATTGTGGATTGCGTGGAGAGGGTATTAGGGAATTAAATGGACTTTGGGGTGTTGTGTGAGGTGGAGGGATAAGGTAGGAAGAGTGGGTGGTGAGCTGGTGTTGAAACCAGCAAGGTGGAAGGTGGTATGGTGGTACAGTGGTGAGGGTGATTTTGGGAGGGAAATGGTAAAAGGGTGGTTTGGTTGGGTTGACCGGGTGTTGACCCCGTTTTATTTATTTAAGGGATTGGGCTGGGTAACTTTAGGCTTGGGGTTTTAATAAAAGGGTGGGCTTGGTATTGTTTGGGTTTAGTTTGGATTTGGTTTGCTTTTTGGTTTAATAATAACATAGGGTCCGTTTGGTTTATGTAACATAGGGACCAATTTTGTAATTTTGGAAAATTATAGGGACTGAAAATGTAAATTCCCATAAGCAATCATAAGGACCTATTTTGCCATAAATGAATAGTACACGGGTATTTTTGATATATTTCACTTTTGAAATATCCGAGGACTATTTTTGCCAAACTGCCAAACTTGAGGGATCAATTATGTAAATTCACCAAACTTTACACCAAGGACCATTCCTGCAAAAGATTATTAGTACAAGGACCAATATTGATTTTCTCAAAGTTTTAAACATCCCAGGGACCATTTATGTCAATTTCCAAAGTATAGGGACTAAACTTATAATTTTGTGAAACTTTGCACCAAAGGACTAAATATGTAACTTTATGATTAAAAATGACCTTTGGTGACTTTTTCATGTTTTTTGAATAACCAGGGACTAGTTTTGACAACTTTTGAAACTTGAGGGACTGAAACTGCCAATTATGCAAACTTTGTACGTTTTTCATCTGTTTTTGCATATTTTGCATTTGAAACATATAAAACACACTTCTAAGATATTTTAAGTATTTTGATGCATATTTGAGTGTTTTTGTATGTTTTGGCAGCTCAGATTAGTATAAAATGATGAGTATTTAGACACTCATCAGGCAACTTTTTAATCAAATGATTTATTGCCTTGTCATTACTTGGTGCATTATCAACCGTCATAGTTATCACATTCTTAATACCCCAACCAACAATACACTTAAGCAAATCACTACTGATATCCACCGATTTATGACTACTAATGGGTCTAAAGTTAATAATCCGTTTCGTCAATAAAATGGGTCGTGACAACCATGTAGTTTGTTTTTTTACAACTACTTGTCCATGTATCGGTAGTCAAGTGAACCGTAGTGGTTGGTTTTGCAAGATAAGTTGCCAACTTGCTTCTTTCATCTAGGTAATAGTTTGAAACATCCCTAGATAACTTATGTCTAGAGGGCAACACAACTCTTCCATTACACGCCTTAGTATATTCAACAAAAACCTCATGTTCAACAAACTTAAAAGGTAACTCAGCAACAACAAGCATGTTAATCAATGCTTTTTTTATCCTACCTTCTCATGTTTCCAAGTTTGTAAACTATTGGTACCTTCACCACTAAGATTTTTTTTCAACTCTAAGTGAGTTTGTTGTTGAACTTCGTTTTTGGGGACATATTTAGGATTAGAAGGACAAGGATAATGTCTATGAAGACCAGAAGTACCGTTTGAGCCGCTTGCCGCTAGAGTCTTATTGCAATACTTGCACAACGCCCTTCTTAACCCATTTTTCTTCACTCTAACCGGATCAAAATGTTCCCAAATCGAAGCCCTTTCCGAATTTGTTTTTTCATAAATTTCATACTCTTCTTCTTTGTCATCTCTTTTTCTTTTGCTACTTTGAGCTTTTGGATCTTTTGTAACAACAACCGATGGTTCACTATCATAACCCGAATCCTATTCATCAACATTTATCAGTGGTGTTTCTTGAACAATTGTGTCATTTTCCTACATAAAAACAATATATGCAAATTTGAAACAAAATAAACTAATGAACATTGATATTCCCTATTTTTTGTCAATCACTGAATCGAATGTTTCAACATTATACATGATATCGAATACAATATTAGTGTAACTAAACAACAAAAGTATAGTGATATCGAATGAGAAAATAATCAACTAAAGTCAACTGTTAACTATACAACAAAAGTATATTGATATTGAATATAATATTACTGAAACTAATCACTGATATGATGATATCGGATATAATAACCCATGTCCCATTAGAATGAAGAAACTTAAATAATGAGAAACATAAATATTCATCATCGAATGTAGAAACATAAATATTGAGATGACTTGTTAAACCCATTCGAATGATAAAGATTAAACATAAATCTTAAACAAACCTCCATAGTTTTCCAATGGTAAAGATTGAGATGACTTGTGTGATTGATGGTAAATTAGGGTTTGAATTTTTTGAAGATTTTGTGAAAGAGCTGCTCTTGTTACGTGTTTGAAATAGTAGGGGTTTTTTTTGACCTTTGGTTTGCCCGTATGTCTATAGTTGCATGGAACAAATGGGTGCTTGGATACAATTTCGGTACCGAAACGGGATTTCCCGAATAAGTACCGTCCCTTACCCGAAAGGTCCCGAATTTTTTTGGGCCTTATTTAGTAGTCCCGTACCGTACCATATATCAGGACTCGGTACAGTTTCGGTACGGAACCGGTACGGTTCCGGTTCGGTTACGGGAATCGGTTCGATATGCTCATCCCTAAATGATCCCATGTTAGGAGCTTCTTGCAGGCTCGACATAGGAGTGAAGTAGGAGCTTATAGAGTTGGGGAGGTACGTACACCACCCCATGATTGGTATTAAGGAATATAACCCGTCATTCACGCAACTGTAACAAACTATCAACCTGCAAAAGATATCTAGGGAGTAATGAAATCTAAGTAAACACAATTTTCCCATTTATTGTTCACACTACATTAGTAATTAGCTTTATTTACATTTTTGTAATTTTTATTTTGATTGCGTCTTTAGTTATTGGGTTAGTTGACTAGCAACTAATTCCGCCCACTCTTCCAAAACCCGAGATTTTACTTGCTTTTATAAAAAATAAAAAATACAAAAAGAATCATCCCTCACCTCTAGACCTAGTTTTTAGGTTTTCTAATCCTAGCGACACTATTCCTGAGTTGAACGATCAATCCCCTGGTACTTGTCACTATACTATACTACAACGATCAGGTACACTGCCTGGTGGGGGTTGTAAGCTTCTCGAGATCCCTCGAGAGGTAAAGCCTGGTGCAATTCCCACGCATCAGAAACAAAATGGGGTCTCTGATGACGCCCTTCGTCTTTCTCTCTTCCTATATTCTTTGACACATCATGCCACCGCTTGGTTTGATCGTCTTCCCAAGAACTCGATTCATACTTTTGAAGAAATGGTTTCAAAGTTCTTGGCAAAATATTTTCCACCATCGATGGTGACGAAATTAAAAAATTACATTAGCAATTTCCGGCAACTTCCTGACGAATCTTTATTCGAGGCATGCGAATGTTATAAGCTTGCTATTGATAGGTGTCCAAATCATAATATGCTTCTCGTTACGATAATTGATACATTTTACAATGGTTTGACTCTACGTCATCGTGACACGATCAATGCAGCAACCGGTGGGACCTTTATGAAAAGGCGTCCTGAAGAGTGTTACGATCTCATTGAAAACATGACTGCCCATCATAATTATTGGGATTCCTCTGCTGAAAGGAATGAGTCAACAAGATCTACCACTGCTCATAGTTCTTCCTCTACTTCTGAAATAGCCGCTATTACTATGAAACTTGATGATTTATCTACGGTTGTGTTAAGAATGCATCAATCAAATCAAATTCAGAATCAAGTTAAAATCATCAAGTCAATATGGTTAACCATGGTTGTGAGACTTGTGGTGGTCCTCATTCGTACTTTGAGGGCCCAACCATGGTTGTGAGAATGTGTATGCTGCTTCGGGAACCTACAATACGGGAGGTAATGGTTACCAACCGCAAGGTGATCGTAATCTTCTTAGCTATCGTTCCAATAATTATCTTGGACCACCAGGGTTTCAATCAAACAAATCAAGTAAATCAAGTTCAAAAATGTGCAAAACCGGAACAATCAATTCATCCAAAATAAAAACCGGATGAACAATGGTTTTCAAAATCAACATCAAGGTTTTAATCAAAATCAAAATCGGGGGAATTACATTCAAGTCCCGAATCAAGGGAATTCTTTTCAAAATCAAGGGAATGCTTTTCAAAATCAAGGGAATTTTCAAAATTAGGGAAATTATAATCATGGAAATCATGGAAATTTTCAAAATGCTAATAATGGAAATCAGAATTATGGAAATTATCAAAACCAAAATCAAGGGTTCAATAACAACAACCAAGGACAAAATTTCAATAATGAAAATCAAGCTTTGAATCAAAATCAAACGTCCTCAGATGAGTTTTTAATCAAATGACCGAACTTAATAAGCGTTTAAATGATCGACCCTCGGGCTCATGTACTATTCCTAGAAATACGATCGCTAACCTGAGGGGCGATGTTAAGACGATCACGACTCGAAGTCGTGTTTCATATGATGGACCCACGGCTCCGATTACCTCTTCTTCTCTTCCTCCCAAGGTGGTGGACCGTAAGACCGATGCAACAAAGGACCCGGTGCTTCCTACTAATAACAGAGGTACCAAAAACGTACAACCTCCGGTTGTCCAGCCGTCTAAGCAGAATGAAAAAGTTGTCTTCAAACAAGAAGTTCCTGTCAAGACCAAACTTCCTTATCCATCTAGACTAAACGATCAAAAGCTCCGTGAAAAAGTTAATCATCAAATGGAGAAGTTCTTTCAAATCTTTCAAGATTCACACTTCGACATTAGCTTCGCGTGTTATTCTTCTTATGCCGAAATTTGCGCCTATCATTAAAAATTTGTTGAATAATAAGGAAAAATGGTTTGAAATGACCAAAACCCCATTGAATGAGAATTGTTTTGCGGTTATCCTCAAGAAGCTTCCCGAAAATCTCGGAGATCCTGGCATGTTCCTTATTCCTTGTAATTTTCCGGGGATGGTTGATTGCTTTGCCTTGGCCGATCTCGGTGCTAGCGTTAAACTCATGCCATTATCCGTATGGAAGAAATTGTCTCTTCCCAAACTTACTCCCACTTGCATGACCCTCGAGCTTGCAGACCGATCCATTTTCCGTCCCATTGGAATAGCCGAGGATGTCTTCATCAAGGTGGGAAAGTTCCATTTCCCCGCCGATTTTGTAATTGTTGATTTTGATGCAGATCCACGGGTTCCTCTCATTCTCGGGAGAGGTTTCGTAAGGACGGGCCGTGCTTTAATTGATGTTTTCGATGAGGAAATTACCCTACGCATTAGTAATGAAGCCGTTACGTTAAATTTAGATCAAACGTTGTTAGGTCACCATTTATGTAAACACAAGTATGATATTGAAAGAAATAAGATGAGAATAAGAGATGGTTGATTATGAGAAATATGAAAGGTGAAAGAACAAGAGTTTCATTAAGGAAATCAAATAACCAACAAATGAAAAGGTTACATAAGCCTAGTATTTATAGGAGGAGGAGTAGGGCAACACTCCCTTCCTCCCTCCTTTCATTCTAACGTGGGCTTTAAGGCCCATGGACTTTACAAACTAAGCCTTGTAACTTAAACAATGTAGAATAAATAACTAAGCAACCTATTACAAAATGTAATGACCGAGACTTGACTAAAATACAAAAGTATGATCCCAACAATCTCCCCCTAAGGTTCGGTCATCACGGTTGCTTGACGTCTTCATCTTTGTCGTTGACTTGTGACATGTAAAAACTCTAGACATCTTCAAAATGTTTGAATGATAATGAATATATTTTGCTCTCTGTCTTTGTTCTTTGGTGATGATGTAGAGATTGAGTTATGAAGTTGTCTGCCGTTCGTCACTCCTGCGTCTGTGGTGGTTGTCCGCCATTCCAACATACTCATACATCTTTTGACTTTCACGTACAAGAAGTTCCTTTGCATACACTAAGATCTTTAGTCTTTATACTTTGTAGATTCTTCTTATTGGCGTAGAATCTTTCTTTGAACTTTGTGTTGCTAAGATCTTTGGGGGAGCTATCATTTGCTTCAAGATGTATGTATGAGCATGTTGGAATCTACCATCATGGAAGTGAGGTACCTGCGAGTAAACAGTTAGCAATAAAACATCCGGTACTTACAGATAAGGAATTAGAGTTCATCAACAGCATATTGTGAAGACTTCTTCTAATCCTTATCCAGGCCGTTCCCATATCAGATACTCCCGAAGGAGCTTACGAGACCTACTAAGTAGCTCAATGACTGGGTGAGTCGCTGGGGATCACTCCACGACTGTAGATCGTTATGGAACCACCGCAAACACTAAGCGTAACCCTTGTGGGGTTTACCGAAGTGACCTGCTGTCAGGGTTGTTTGATGTTGACCCTGGCAGGATTTCCGTTCAATCATTGAGAACTACATAAGTAATCCTCTCATAAATGTTCTCGGCAGATTGCTAAGATCTGCGAAGGAGTCGATAATTTACAGCTGGTGTCCATTGATGTAGATCACCAGTTGTAGAAATACTAAGTGTCCCTAAGAGATTTTTGATGTATCTCATGGCTCTAGACTCTATAAGTGCATACCTAGGTTTCCTATGCGGAGACTAGGGAGGGGTCTCCTGTTTCAATATCAACCGTCTCTAAGAGATAGGTCGATAGATTACACTGGTTCCCCGTGAGAATGAAACAAGTCCTTTTAAGAGAACTTGAGTGGTTCAGAAGGTTAGTGCATTGCGTCACTGGGTCCATGACGACTTTGTCTTCAATACCGGTGTTGTCTTTTGCAACAACCAGTAGCATATGTATTGAACCCGGTGTCTGCCCTAAGGTTGAACATATGGAGGGCTATTTCTTTTCACCCTTTACTTGACTTTTCTTTTTAATTCTTCAACTCCTTCTTTCCCTTTCATTCTTTTCTCCTTTTTTTTTCGTATCATACCTAAGGACTTCTAATTCTAACTATGGGAGATGTCCTTGGGTAGATCCCTCCGGCTCTGGTGGATCATAGGACGGATATTCCTATCTTAATCACCTTATAACTCCGACAGTAGCCAAGAAACCTTTGATTGAAAATCTCTCAAAGTGTTTGTGATAAATAATTTTGGTTAACACTTTGAGAGTTTTGTGTACACTTTTGAAGGGCTCCCCCCGCACATGTGCTCATAAGTATTTAATAAATTTGCACATGCGGGAGGAGCAAGCACTTTTGAATTGATCCACTTTCCGTGAGCAAGACCGATTCGAGACACGCTTACATCACTAGTTAGACTAGCTTGAAGTTATTACCCGGCCTGGTCAAGTCCACAGAAAGTTTCTCGAGACGGTACATTTCTACTAAGACTAATCCTTTTCGAGACACGCTTACGTGGTTAGTTAAAGAGATACATTGTCAGCTTTTAGGTGACAACTAGCTCTAGTAACTAACTTGATGTTATTACCCGTCGAGGATAAGTCTTTTCGATTTTACTAACTTTTATTGTCTCGTCAATTCCTGGGTGAATTTGAGTCTAGCTCGCACAAGATACAACTTTCAGCTTTTTCTTCATATATTTTAATCACTTTTTCATTTTCTCCCCCTCAAAAATAGCATATGAGATGTTGTTTTTGTTAAACTTTTGATTAAAATATGCTTTTTGAGTCTTATGGGGAGATTCACCAAGAACTTTTGATTTTGAACAAAGTATTTTGTTTTGACGAGTGCTCCCCCTCAACAAGTGATTAGGTCTTATTGAGGTGAAATACTTGTCCTTTTGAGCAGAATTATGAAAAACATAACACATTTGATTAATTCTACTCAAAAGTAAGAAGCCTTCGCTCCTTATATTAGGATTGAGGCACTGATGCATACCTCAGGGTCCTTTCTTTACAAGTTCGGGTTGTGCACTGTAATACGTGCACAAGCCATTATGAAGTATATTATTGACAAATCAAATCAAATTCTTACAACTTTACTACCAATCAGGTCTCTGAAATGTCAACACCGGGAAATTTTGTCTGCCTCCAACATAACTTTCCAATCTCCTAAACTGATCCCTGCGCTTCAGCCTATTCTCAATCCTTGTAATGAATCTGCGTGCATCCCTGGTCTCATCGGTGTTCCATCTGTTGGATTTCCCCAGTGCTATGTCATTGATTCTGCTTTTGATTCCATCTCTGACGAACTTCAAGGTTTCATCACAGAACTTATGTAATTCTTTGTAGCCCATGAAGCAGTTTCGACCGTTGACACTGCGGTAAGTGAACCCAAATGCTGGATGCTTGATCAAGGTGTATTGAGGTAGATGTTGAAGGTCGGGGATGTCGAACATGTTGGGTTTGGTGAGATTGAGCTTCTTCTAATAACTTTCCACTCCCAATTGAAGATCTTCAACTCTTTCTCTTATGACAATCTGCCTGATGAAGATTAGAAGAGCTTGGATAAAGGCAAGCTGCATCTCTTTAGGAAAGCCACAAAGTTTTCCTTGAACTTTGAGCAGGTACATGTCTTCGATGTCATTGAGAAGTAATCGTGGAAAGTCAGACTCGGAAATATCGTACTCATTTTCATCAAGTCTTTTCAGTGTGATTTTGCTGAGGAAGGGGTACCCAAAGTGAGTGACAGTCGAGATGAATTGAATGGAGACTATCTTCAGATCACTTGCTACATCGCCCATCGTCTGATTGAGTCTGCTGCTTCGATAGTACTGTGCCCGGTTGTCTGGCCAATGATGTATACCGTAAAGTGCATTCCGGTCATATTCAACAAGTTTATCAATGAATAATGCTGAAGCTTCTTCTTCGATGGCATTGTTGAGATATCGAGCTGCAGGGAGAAAGGCGAGTGAGGTAACGTACTTATTCTCAATCTTGCTGCCAAGTTTCAGAAATTCCAAGTCTGTGTTGAAGAAGAACTTGTATGGGATCTTCGGTTCCTTAGACTTCCCAATCATCGGTAGTGGTTTGGACCAGTCAGTGATGTAGGGTGCGGTTTTCCTTGTGACCGGATCGACATAAGATTCAGGATTGATCCAGTCAATATTGCTTGACATAGCTCGAGCAATATTTTCCAGATGATACTCAAGTTCGATGGAGTTAGCAGACCGGTCTTTCAGAAGATTGAAAGCATCATTCTTGATTCTTCGCAGCTCTTTCTTATTCATCTTTTTCATCTTAAACTTTTGCTGAATTAATTGAGCATATTCCACCGTTCGACCATCTTGAGGTTCTTGATTATCTTCAAGTGGTGGTTGCGAATTGATCATCTTCTCAAACCAGGAGTATTCGGCACTATCGTCTTGGTCTAGCCATTTAAGGACGGTTTTCTGTTTCTTTGGTTCTGTGCCTTTTGGTGAGGTGTCCGGTTTGGGTTGATGATGCTTTCCTTTCCTTTCTTTCTTCTTCTTCTTGGAGGACGGTTCTGGAACTTCATCGGGTTGAGGAATCTCGTCTCCACCGGTGTATTCAAAGTGGTCGTGTGCCTTGGGAGCAGAACCTGGTGCCTTTGGTTGTTGTGAGGAGGTTGTTGTTATTGGAGGGATGACCGGTGTTTTAGATTGAGATGAGGGTCCTTCGGCTTGTTTTTGCTTCTTTGCCTGAGAATTGGGATCCCTGTCTTCATCATCTCTTTGACGCTTCAGTTTATCGGCCTCTGTGCTGCAAGTCTCTTTGTTCATCTTGTCTTTCAATGCTTCCAGGATTTTGGCTTCTTCAGGAGACAATGTGAACTTGCTTGCCAGCTTGTCCAAGAGTTGAGCTTCCAATTCGTCCATAGATAGTCCTGGTAGTGGGACTGTAGACTTGTCAGCTCGAAGAGTGAATGAGGTTGATCAGATTACTTTCTTGACAGCTTGTTCTGCGAACTTGGTGAGTTCATCTCTCATGGGTGCTAGAAGATCTTTCAACTCAGCAACTAAGTGTTGTGCCATGTACTCTTGTGCTTGAGCAGCCAATGTGGCTTCCAAGTTCTCTTGTACGTCTTTAGCTAAGAAAGTATCAACTTTATCTTGCAGCTCTTGGACGTTCGAATTCAGCTTTGTCAATTCAGCAACTTGGGTTACTAATGTTGCAACCTGATCTTCCAGTCTGCTTCTCTTCTTTTCATGTACTCTTCTGAATGCTTACTTTAGCAACTTTGATGCAGCAGAGGCTTTAGTGCTTGGTTTCTTGATTGATTAGTCGTGAGTTGATTCGGATGCAGGAGGTGATGACTGTGTAGATTCAAGGTTGGTGGTAATGTCTTTGTCATCTTCTCTTCGTGGTTCGGGTTGATCAACTTTTGTAGCTTTAGCTGCTTCCTCTTTCAACCTCAGTTCTTCAGCCAGTCTTTCAGCCTCGGCTTTAAGCCTTAGTTCTTCAGCAAGCTTGGCTTCTTCTTCTCGTTTCAACTTTTCTTCAGCTAGCTTGGCTGCCTCTTCAGCCTTCCTACTTTCTTCCATTCGGATAGTTTCCTCCAGTTTGGCTTGTGCAAGCTGCTCAAGCCTAGCTTCTTCAGCTTCCTGTTTTCTCTTCAATTCCTCTTCCTGAGCCCTTTCTCTATGCTCCATTTCTTCTATAGTCATTAACCGTGGAGCATCAGTATCCATGGGATCTTCCTCTTCTTCTTCTCCCGTTGTTGAAGCATTAGTCATTTCAATGTCTGTGGGAGATACTGAAGGATTGTCGTAGGCGACTAAGTCAGTGTTGATCCCTGTGGCAGACTCAGGAATACTGCTTGATCCGCCAGCTTCGGTAGTTTGAGAGAATACTGGAGGTGGAGGAGGTAGATCAACATTGAATGCATCAATTCGGCTGTGGAGGAGACCTAGGTTGAGAGCCCTTTCATTTTCTTCTTCAACTGAAAGGCCTACAGACTCTTGTTCAACAGTTACTGGTTCCTTCATCTTCTCTCTCCTAATCCTTTCTTCTTCCAAAATTGTTTGAGCTTCAGTGAACGGTCTTTGATTGAGATATGCTGGATATTTGGCATTATCAGCAAACTCATCTATGTTTTTCTCCCAATCTTCGAATGTCAAATCCTTATCGTCAATTTCATCAAGATTCACATCCTTATCAATGTTAGCATACGCTTGTCTATACACTGGAGCTTCGTCGGATTCGGTTTGTTCAGAGTTAGACGGTTTTGGAGGAGATTGTGGTGAGGGAAACCACCCAGGTTCAGGAATGGATGCGGGCTGCTTGGCAGGAGTCCTTCTCTTGAGAGTACCCTTCTTCTTCTTAGACTTGGTAGAACTGCCGGAGCTCCCAGTCTTGGTACCTGTCTTACCCTTAAATGGTTGAACTTCATCCAAGAAACCAACTTTGTCATCCTTAAGAGCTTGTTCGTAATACTTGTAATTCGTGCAAGCCTTCACTTTGGCATTCAAGAGACAATCGGGAAGTTTCTTTCCTTGCTTGCGTGTGCTGGTGTCAAGTCTCTTGATGACTCTGAGAGTATCTTCATTTCTGAACGTGTTCTTATCTTTGTCATCAAGTCTCTGTGGGATATCATCATATTCACGAAGGAAGCTCTCGATGAGTAGTTTCGTGAAACGAACGAATGGAATGTTGGTTGTCTTGTGTTGAATGTGCCACACAAGGTCTTCCCAGATAATGCTGGCATAATCAACTTTCTTCACATTAGCCACTGCCCAGAAGAGTTTGAGGTGTTGGAGCTTTGGGTGTTCGTGGCCAGTGTCTCTGCCAGACAAGGATTTGGCAATCAGAATGTATAAGGTTCTCCATGGTTGTGGAAGATACCTAATATTGACCCTAGAATGTCTTGTAATAACTTCTTCTGATTCGTCATAGCCAATATCCCGTAACCACTTTATCAGCTCTTCTTCGGTGGGTACTTGAACATATTCTTCATCTGGGCCGAGTTCTGGTAACCCAAGAACATTCCTAAGCAAGTCAATGTCCACAGTGACTTGACGGTTATGAAGCATACAGGTGAAAGAAGCCTCCCCAAGATCTAGCTGGAGTGTATGCCAAAACTGGTGGATGTAGAAGCAGGATACTGAGGCAGACTTGGTGAACAACAGCTTATTGGGGTGATATAGAAGAGCATCTACTGCAACAATACATGAGGACTCGTTGCAAGTGATTTTGTTGAAGTTGATTCGGAGGTTGTTCTTTCCAATCTTCCTGGTGTAATCTTCTGGGAATGTCTCTTCCCATGAGAGCTTAGGTTCGGGTTCTGGTCCGTATGGAACGTCATTGTGTTCTGCCATCTGAATTGATCATAAACAAAAACAAACATGGCAATGGTTGACGGTGTTAGCTCAGACATAAGATTACATGATTTGCATATTGAACATTGATCAGTGGGTGTTTGTGTGTGTGAAAAACTTTTGATAAATGACAAACTTGTGTTTTAACACATGGTAGAACCTTATAACAATTGAGTTACATCATTAGTTTATCATTACAAGAAGTTACACTTTGGAAATTTCACAACACTTAGAAAATTTCATGAATGAGGCAAGTTTACGCGTAAGTGGAAAAGTCTACGCATAACTTGACTTCAGCGTAAGAGGTGAAATTAGGCGTAAGGGTAAAAGCTACGCGTAAACTTATATGTTACGCGTAAGGTAAATCTTATGCGTAGGCTCAATCTTACGCGTAGGATAAAATCTTAGGCGTAGGAAATGAGATTACGCAAAGGATAAACCTTAGACGTAAGATATAACTTACGCGTAGATTTTGACTTATGCGTAAGTTCAAGACTTAAGCGTAAGAACAAAACTTATGCGTAAGAATTATCATTAAGCGTAAACATTGTCTTATCCAAGACAATGTTTGTCCACGTGTCGAATCTTACGCGTAGGATGAACAACTTGCGCGTAAAAACGCCATTTTCTAGAAAATCACCTTTCGTAATTAACGTTGTTTGATTCCTGAAAGTGTAAAACACACAACCACTGATCAATACTCATATTAATACACTTAATACCCAATTTTATGCGTAAACATGCATTTATATGAGATACGCGTAGAAACGTATGAACACACAATCATTATCACAATCAAACTTGTTTCTGGGTTGATATAAGTTTAGGGCAAGTGTTCCTTACATCCTTAGGATCATATGGTCCAAGTTATAACAAGAATTGACCACAAAATCATGAGATCACAACTGCTCATGCATACGAACCCTAAAGCTTTGATTCATGAACAAGAGATGTAATTGAAGCAATTAAACCACATGTATGAGTTCCTAGGCATGTAATAACACAATCCCTATTATCAATTTCAAGTTTAACACACAGAATCAAGAACCCCTAATCAACTCGTATGAACCCTAAATCCATATTAATCAATTCCGTGTTTCTGGGTGAGATTAAAGGTGAGATTCATGATTATAAACATCTAAAGATCATATCCCATCAACAAATTCAACCACAACACAACCAATTTCTGGGTTTAATTTCTACGCACAACCCTAAGAACAATTTAATCGATTATGATGGATTTAACCGTTGGATTGTTATGAAATTAAAAACCATTGTTTATAATGATAATCTAAACATGTTACAACTTACAGATTTGAAGCTTGATGATTAGATTATGCAAATGATTGTGGATCGTTGATGAGGGTTGTTGTGAAAAATAAATGAGTTGCAGGTAAAGTAAATGTGGTGGTCAGAGTTTGTTTTGACCAATAGTAAAAATGAGTTTGGAATTTTGACAAAAATGGTCCCTTAACCTCATCTTACATACACACTTAATGCCTAAACATGTTATCTCATTTAACTTTCGTTAATAACACCAAGACATGATAAGAACAACTTGTGGTACTCCCCCTCGACCTTAGACCGTAGTCAAAAATACTGAAAATTTATTATATTTGTCAAGGAGAGTAACCCGAAACACTTTTATGAATCAACACTTTTGATAAAACGTAATTATTTTTGGCAAAATGCAAGTATATTTTTGAGAAATTTGAAAAATTACTTTTCCTCCCCCTCAACACTTGTTTTAAATAATTGATGACATTTTATAAAATAGTGTTGAAAGAGATGGTTTATACTTGCATTTTTTTTTTTTGAAAGTATTTACAAAGATAGTTTTGATGTTTGACGATCAATTATATTTTAAAAACTTTTCCAGATCCTCTGGAGTCAAACATCGCATACCAATTTGGTGAACTAAACTAGCAAACCTTGATGGTGCTAAGGATTTGGTAAGTAAGTCCGCCAATTGGTACTCAGTCCCAACAAAATAAAGTTCAACGGTACCCTTTTCCACATGCTCTTTGATGAAGTGATATCGGAGATCGATGTGTTTGGATTTTCAATGATGTACTGTGTTGCAGGAGATAGCAATTTCACTCTTTGAATCACAGTAGATAGGAATCTTGTTGAATAGGTAGCCATAATCCTTAAGTTGTGATTGCATCCAGATGACTTGAGCACAACAAGCAGACATGGCTACATATTCAGATTCTATTGACGACAGTGATGTGCAGTCCTGCTTCTTTGATTGCCATGACACAAGTTTGTCTCCGAGAAATTGTAATCCACCAGATGTACTTTTGCGTATGTCTAAACATTCTGCATGGTCAGCATCTGAAAAAGCAATTATTTCAAAACCAGAATCCTTCGGATACCAGATTCCCATGTTAATGGTTCCCTTTATGTATCGAAGGATTCTTTTGACCTCACTGAGGTGTTTTTCAGTTGGTTTGGACTGATAGCGAGAGCACATGTAGACAGCAAATACTATATCAGGTCTACTAGCTGTGAGATACATGAGTGACCCAATCATACTTCGGTATTTGGTAGGGTCAACAGGAGTCCCATGTAAATCAGCATCTAGTTTTGTGGTATAGCCCATTGGTGTATTATAAGTATCACTGGTCATCATTCCATGTTTCTTTAAAATTTCAAGAGCATATTTGGACTGATTTATAAAAATTCCACGGGGTGATTGATGAACTTGTAGTCCTAGAAAGAACGAAAGTTCACCCATCATGGACATTTCAAAATTATCTTTCATTAATTTTGCAAAATCATTAGAGTAACTTCTTTTTGTTGAGGCAAAAATAATGTCATCGACATATATTTGAACAACAAGTAAGTCCTCCCCGTAGGTTTTTGTAAATAGTGTTGGATCCACTGATCCTTTTGAAAATTGATTGGCCAGCAAGAAAGTGGACAGTTTGTCATACCACGCCCGTGGGGCTTGCTTAAGTCCGTAGAGTGCCTTTTTGAGTCGGTAAACGTGGTTAGGATGCTCAGGATCAACAAAGCCGTCTGGTTGGCTCACATACACTTCTTCACGGAGTTCTCCATTAAGAAATGCGGTTTTCACATCCATTTGGTAAACAACCATGTTCCTGTGTGCAGCATAAGCCAAAAAGATCCGAACAGCTTCATGTCTAGCCACTGGAGCAAAGGATTCAGCAAAATCAAGTCCTTCCAGTTGAGAGTATCCTTTCGCTACCAGGCGTGATTTGTTACGTATGATAGTTCCTTCAACATCAAGCTTATTCTTCCAAATCCATTTTAACCCGATGACAAAGACTCTGTCAGGTCTTTCAACTAATTCCCAGACTTCTAATCTTATGAATTGCTGAAATTCCTCTTGCATAGATTCAATCCAGTTGTCATAAGTCATTGCTTCTTTAATGTTCTTAGGTTCTTCGTGACAAACTGTGAGTGCATAGATACAAGTTTCTCCATCCATGTGAAGTCGTTGTCTTGTCATTACA
The DNA here is from genome assembly GCA_030686995.1 of Artemisia argyi. Classification (NCBI taxonomy): domain Eukaryota; kingdom Viridiplantae; phylum Streptophyta; class Magnoliopsida; order Asterales; family Asteraceae; genus Artemisia; species Artemisia argyi. The sequence continues at coordinate 73,073,976 of CM060700.1, read as the reverse complement.
GGTGCATCTGGATGGCCAATAATATGAACTAGTGGATGGTCTCGAGTCCATTTGTGTGTTGAAGGGTGTAGTTGATAGGTATCTTGCATGTTAGCAGGATCCAAATTGCGTGTTGACGACTCAGCTATATCAGGAAAGGTAGGAGCCGGTGCAAACGGGTTAAAGAATGCATCAGGATCATGCTCTGCGTGTTGTGGAACTGATTGTGGTGTGGGATCTTCAGCTGAATGGTGGGAGTTAGAAACAGTTTGTTCTGCTGTAGATGGTGATGCAATTGGAGGACCGTTTCTCTCAATACTTGAAGTAGTTTGTTGAGGTGAGTCTAGTACTGGAATGTTTTCAGGTTGAGCAGCGGAATTAGGTGAGACCTCAGTAGAACGGTATTCAATTGTATCATCAAATAGTGGAGCAAACAAGGTTTCCAATTCTTTGCGGTTGAGTGGCAATGGTTCAGCCGAAGATTCCGGAGAGTTAAGACGGTTGAATTCGGGTCCTAAGCTGTGTTGCTCAGAAGCCATTTGTGTGAGTTCATCAAAATTAGCGTGAATGGTTTCTTGAATTTCCCTTGTTCAACGATTCCATATCCGAAAACCTTTAGAATTTTCACAGTATCCAGCGAACACTCCTATGTCAGCCTTTGCTTTAAGTTTACCTAAATCATCACGATCATTTTTTGGATAACAAAGTGCTCCAAATACATGAAAGTAATCGATATTCGGTTTTATTTTGTGAAAAATTTGATAAGGTGTTTTGCGATGGCGTCTTGTTATCATGGAACGGTTTTGGGTATAACATGCGGTTGAAACAGCTTCCGCCCATAAGTAATCTGGTAATTGATCATTAATCAACATAGTTCTAGCAGCTTCTACTAACGTCCTGTTGCGTCTTTCAACAACTCCATTCTGTTCTGGGCTTCTAGGAATAGATGTTTGATGTTCAATCCCCACTTTCTCAAAATATGACCGCAGTGTCTGATTCTTAAATTCAGTTCCATTGTCAGTTCTGACTATTCGTACCGTATTGCGTAGCTGAACTTGAATTTTAGTGAGAAAGGTGATGGTCATCGAAGGAGCCTGATCTTTACTTCGTAAGAAATAAACCCAAGTCCATCTGGAGAAGTCATCCACAATTACTAGTATGTAGCGTTTACCGTTGATACTTTGAACACGCATCGGTCCACACAAATCCATATGAAGCAGTTGTAAAACATGATTCGTACTTTGCTCAGGTTTTGAAGGAAAATGAGCTCGAGTACTTTTTCCTTGTTCACAGGCTGGGCATAAGTGATCTTTGGTAAAGCGGAATCTTGGAAATCCATCAACAAGTTTGTGACGAGCAAGGTCAGTCATTGTTTTGAAATTCAAGTGCGAAAGACGTTTGTGCCATAACCAAGATTTAGTCGATTCTGCTTTGGAGAGAAGACATATCGGAGATGTAGCAATCATATCTGACATTGATATTGTATAAAGATTAGAACCACGTGAGCCAGACATTAGATCGTTTCCTTGTAAGTCATGAACGAAACAGGTTTTCTCACGAAATGCAACTTCTAGATCTCCATCACAAAATTGACCGACTGAGAAAAGGTTGTGTCCAAGGCCTTCCACATAATAAACACGACTGATTTCAATGTTCCCACTGATATAGTCACCATATCCCATGATTAAAGCGTAATGATCATTCCCGAATCTGACAGTACCAATGAACTTTGAGACAAAGTTGTGTAACAGTTTGAGATTGCCTGTCATATGTCGGGTGCATCCGCTATCAACAATCCAGAGAACAATCTGTACCACCTGCATCACAAGAAGAAGACACAGATGGAACAGAAGTAAGGGTGGAACCCAAAGAATGTGCGGGTTCCTGTTGGTTAGAAGCACATGTATTCAACAATTTAGGAATCCATTTAAAGTCTGGTTTGTGTTGTAACCAACATTGCCAATTCCAACTAGTTCTTGCTTTCTTAATGTTAAATGCATTAGTAGGTGGCAGATTCCTAGATTTGTTCTCGGTACCTATGGGGGTAACTTCAACATCATTAGATACCGTAGAAGGCGGCTTTCCTAAGTTAAACTTAGAGGCAGTAGTGGGCCTAGAAGGAATGCGTGTCCTATGTTTCTTATGATGATTAAGAAGAGAATTAGCTATACATTTTGTATGATCACCAGATGATACGCTTTTACGACAAAACACACAAGATGCATTAATATTCAAAACATTCAAAGGTTCATCATTCGTTACATTTAGATTTTGATTACAATTTTCCAGATTAGAATCTAAATCTGATGCAACTTGAGTTTTATTCAAGTTCCTAAGTTGGTCTTCTACTCCTTGAGCTTCTAGTGATCCTCTTTTACGTTGCCAGAGCCTATTCTTCTTTTTACTTTTTCGCTTGGGTCTGCTAACGCTATTAGTGGAGACTAGTCCTGTAGAAGTGGAGTTACCAACATTAGTATTTTGAACAACATTTCCTTTAGAAGTTTTGTCTAATTGATACATTCCTGGTGCTATCACCGTGTTGTCAACCATCTTTCCTTTTTGAAGTAGCTTAATTTTCTCTTTCAAATCGATGATGATGTGATTTTTATCCTGAATTTGAGACTCAAGTTTCACATTGCAGTAATTAATGTCATCGCGGTTTTGTTACCATTCGACATTTTCAATTTTTAAATCCGCAATTTCTTTCTCATATTTGAGACAGAGACTTTTTAAAGACTCATTGTTTTTGCAAAGATGACAAGAGTTTGAAACATTTTGACTTTGAAGTTTCAATTCCATTTCAAGACTTTGAGCTTGACACCATTCAAGCCTTTGTTTGAGTTGACAAATTTCTTTTGAAAATTGTTTTGTCACATCATCATTCTTAATTCTCAACTTTTCATTCTCATGTTTCAGTGTCTCAATTTCCACATTCAACAAGTTATTATCAACACAAAGATCATCCATAAGCATAGAAGTACCAGATTTATAGAGATCATTCATGATAACAGAATAAATATCAGCATGGAGAATTTGTTCCAAGAGTCGATCAACATCATTTTTTAAAACTCTATTTCTTTACTTTTGAACCAAAATCTCATTTTCAGTAGAGTTGAAAACGTTTATCATATTTTTCACCTCGTTTTGAAGTTCCTGATCCCAATGTGTAGCACAGAGACGGAGGTGTTTGACAATTGGCTTCATTTGTTTTTGAAAAATATCCCTCTTTTCTCGCTCGTAAGCGGATTGAAAAGTTTCAATTTTTATTTCAGAATTACGTTCAATTGTTTCCTCCAAAATTTCGATGTCTTCCATAAAAGTTTTGAAATAATTTAAGACACGACAAGTTTTTGGTAATGGTGTAAGTTCACCGGATGATGGTAAAGGACCATTTATTTGTGCTACAGTTTGGACAGGGGCCGCATTAGAGGATGAAACATATGACTCTTCGACAAACCATGATTTCTCAGGTATTTCTTTTTGAGTAACAAAAGATTTAGAAAGAGGTGGAGCTTTTGAATAGTCATATGGTGTCCAATATTGAACATAACTCATTTTTGATCGACTCTCGTCTTCAAGTTCTTCTTCTTCCTCAGTATCAAAAACAACAGCACGCACAATCGTATTATCAAGCAAATGGTCCATACTGTAAATTTTAGGAATTTCTTTGAAAGCCGTATGAAGAAACATTGAATTATAATCGCCAAGAGCAAATCCTTTATCGGGTCTCGGTTTTAAAGTAAATTTTTGAATAGTTGTAACAGAGTTCCCGTGTTTGTAAACAACATTACGAAATTCTTTGAGTTGTTTTTCAAGATCAACAATATCACCGAGTAAATCATTTATGTACTTCCTTTTTCGTATTTTATGTTCACAAAACTCCTTTTTGCAATTGGACAATTTTGTTTCTGTTTTTGAAAGCTCTCTTTGAAGACATTCAACTTGCATTTTCAGTTCACATTTTTCACTTTCAAGTTTAGAAATCAACTTTCCGTTTGTCTGAATTAGATCTTGCATCTTGTGCTGAAGATCTTGCTCTTTGTTGTAAGATTCTTGAAAATCTTTTTCAAAACTTTTTGTATGTTTAATCTTTTCTTGCTGACTTGAAAGTTGTATTTTATAACACTCAATATCTCTTGCAAGTGCCGCATTTCTTTCTTTTAAAACTTTGTTTTTCTCGTTGCATTTTGCAATTAGCAATTGTTGATCATTCAGTTGTTTAGATAACATTATGAGGTCAGGGTCTGGATCAAATGATGGTTCATGTTGTTCGAAATGATCATGTTTATCATTCTCAATAGGATCATCAAATGAAACAACTGTGTCATCATCAAATATGACAACTGTGCTTATTTGTTCATTTGTTTGAGAAGATGAAGATGATTTAGATGGAACAACTTACGCCATATCTGATTCAGAAGCAGAGGGTGAAGCTATTTCATGTATTAGGCATGCTTTTTGGTCATGTACCTGAGACAAACCGTCAGTGTCATACACTGGACCTGAATCATTAAACTGAAGTTCCTACATGTTGGCCATAAGCATCACAGCTGCATTAGCTTCCAGATCTTCCATGTCATCATCATTGTTCACATTTGCCATGAAGTTGTTATCTTGTTCAGGGAAATGTCTATCTTTTTCATCTTGAAGAGCCATGAGTGCCTGCTTGTGAAACTTACTACCCCGAGTTCTCGGTTTGGGACATGCTGTCGCTATATGACCTTGTTCATTACAATTGTAGCACCACACTGCATTCCCTGAGTTGGAGTTCCTTGTTGTAGCTGGTTCAGACCTTTGCTGAGAAGACCCTGAGTTGTTCCTGAATCCTCCATTGTTACTAAACCTCTGACCATTCCCAAAATTTCCTGAAGAACTTCTTGAACCAGATCGACCATAGCTACGATTCTGAATTTCCACTCTTCCATCATTGACAACAGCTTGATTCCTTGTGTTAGAAGATGAACGTTGACGGTTGTTTGTCTTGTTGGAGAATTTGCTAAAAGCACGAGCAATCAGAGCAAGTCCCTGATTCAACGTGTTAAAGTCATCATCGTCATCGTCATTTGAATTTGAGTAATACACTGCATCATTGTTGTTTAATGGAACAAGTTGAGTAGAAGCATTCTGTGGAGATGAATCATAAGGGACCATTTGGTTCGAGGTAGAAGACTGTGGATAACTGAAGTAATTCTGCTCTTGAACATATGCATGATTTGACATTGGTGGTGGAGCATAGGGAGATTGAGCTACGAGAGCCAAAGAATTTGGTGTTGGTGTTGGTGTGTATCCTCCTCGTAGAGCTCTATCTTTTTCCACTTCAGGTTCATGGTGTTTCAGAAAATCATACAACAAACCGTATGGAGCATCATGAAGATTTTTGGTTTGATGTACAAATGTCACATATTTATGCCAATCTGGACCAAGACTACCGACGAATTTGGAGTTCACTGCTATCCTTGGTACTGTGATTTTGTGACGTTCCAGATCATTGACCACATTTGTGAAACGATGATAGTAGGATTCAAGTGACTCTCCTGGTTCAATTGTGATGTCTGTGTATTCCATGTAAAGTTTGGATTCCATATCATCTTTGTTCAATTGAGTGCCTTCCATAAGGAGATGAACGTGTTCCCACATAGCTTTGGCTGTTTTCTGAGCATCGACACTGCAATAAATTGGATTAGGTATACCTTGAAGTATATAAGCCATTGCATACTCATCAGCTTCACGATGTAATTTCTGTTCTTCAGTGAGTGCAGTTTCTGGAAGAGGTCTATCACCAGGAGGACGTGGAGGATCAGCAGTTGGATCACCAGCTTCAAATCTTGTTGGCCACTCAAATGGTCCTTCAAGTATCACTTGCTTCAAGAATTTCCCATGAGGTTTCTTTAGTTCAAGAAATCATAAGAATCGACTTGACCATTGAACATAGTTCCCAGGTGTTAGCATTGGAGGTGTTTCAAGTGATCCTGCCTCATGTCGGGATTGTTGAGTTGTAATAACTTCACACATTCTATCAAACCAGTGAGGTTGTTTGGAGGAGAACTGAGTGTTCTGTTGTGACATCTGATATGATTGTTGTTGAGGAATGATTTGATGTTGTTGCATCATGAGATAATGATGTAGTGGATTAAACGGTTGTTTTTGAACTTGTGATTGTGAAGGTTGTTGATACGGTTGTTGCTGATGGTATTGTTGTTGCTGATACTGGTGATGTTGCTGTTGATGAGGGAAGTAGTAATTAGGTGGTTGAGACATCTTAAACACTTGTGTAGAAATGGATCTTTGTAGAAGATTGAAATGCACGTTCCTTTGATTAAGTCCAAAATCCCTGGGGTAAGTTCAATTCTTACGCGTAACTATAATCTTACGCGTAAACTTTTAGGTTATGCGTAAAGAGTAGTTTTAGGTGTAAACAAAAGAGTTTAGGCGTAAGTTTCCTCTTTACGCGTAAGCTTAGGCTTATGCGTAAGTTTAGACTTATGTGTAAGGTTTAAACAACCAAACAAATCTTCCAAACTTATCCAAGCTTGAAAGATATCCGAAGTCGAAGTATTCCACTAACTTATCCAAGCTAGGGAAGTACCGAGTCACCGTAACACAAGGAGAAGACCTTTGATGAAAGTTATGCGTAGATACTGAATCTTACGCGTAAGATTGACTTATGCGTAAAGTTTATGCGTAGAGGCAACTTCTGCGTAGGATCTGTCTTCTGCGTAGGACTCACAACTTACACGTAGAATCTTGAGCGTAGGAATCACAACTTACGCGTAGAAATGGACTTACTCGTAGGTTTTAGGCGTAGGAAACCAAAGTTACTCGTAAGAAAAGGGTTTTAGGCCAAAAATTACTCGTAGAAAGGACAAAAGTACTGTTCACAGCTTTTGAGTCGTACTATTCACTTTAGTTACGCGTAAACTGGTCAGAAACTTGAAAAATCTCAAATTTTTGAAGAAAAATGCTTAGAAATAAGGAACTTTTGATCAAATAACTTCACCAATACTTAGAAAACACTAACTATTGAAGATTTTGCTACCAAAAACTAGTTTTCCAATATCAAAGAAGCTATAAAACCTTAAAAAACCTTAAAAAATCACAACTTTATGCAAAAACTAAGCTTCAAATCACTATATCAACCTTGAAACTTATCCAAGCTTCAAGATTTGAGTGAAAGAAACAAAGAAAAATGCAAAAAGATGAAGAATAAGCACTCAAACCCCACGTTAGAACCAAGAAACACACTTCAATCTCTATTTGGCGAATGATACCACTTGTTAGGTCACCATTTATGTAAACACAAGTATGATATTGAAAGAAATAAGATGAGAATAAGAGATGGTTGATATGAGAAATATGAAAGGTGAAAGAACAAGAGTTACATTAAGGAAATCAAATAACTAACAAATGAAAAGGTTACATAAGCCTAGTATTTATAAGAGGAGGAGTAGGGCAACACTCCCTTCCTCCCTCCTTTCATTATAACGTGGGCTTTAAGGCCCATGGACTTTACAAACTAAGCCTTGTAACTTAAACAATGTAGAATAAATAACTAAGCAACCTATTACAAAATGTAATGACCGAGACTTGACTAAAATACAAAAGTATGATCCCAACAAACGTCGAGATACTCCTCCAATTATGATCATTTCTCAATAAACCGTATTGATGTTATTGATGTCGCCTTGGAGGAGTATTCTCAAGAACTTCTCGGTTTTTCTAAAAATGCTTCGAGTGGCAATCCTACTCCTTCTTCTCAACCTATTGTTTCTGATTCTTCCCTTTCCCTCACTCCGTTTGAGGGAAGTGATTTCATCTTAGAAGAGATCGAGGCTTGTCTTTCTAATGATTATATTTCACCGGAAATTGATGAATCCGAATGTGATCCGGAAGGAGATATTCTTTTGATTGGAAAATTGTTAAATGAAGACCCGACTCCTTCTCTCCCTCCGATGGACCTTAAAGTTGAAGAAATAAAAGAAGTTAAGCCGTCTAGTGAGCATTGATGCATGGATTGTAGTCTACACAAAAGTTTTACTTCTCAAGGGATCTTGGGAAGCTTACAATCCCCACCAGGCAGTGTACCTGACCGATGTAGTATAGTGAAGTGGCAAGTACCGGGGGATTGAGCGTTCTCCACAGGGAATAGTGTTCGCTAGGGTTGAAATTAATCTAAATAGGCCTAGAGGTGAGGGATGATTCTTTTTATATTTCTATATTTTATGAAAGCAGTAAAATATCTCAGTTTTGGAAGAGTGGGCGAAATTAGTTGCTAGTCAACTAACCCAAATAACTACTTAAATAAATAAAATAAAATAAATAAGAAAATAAAATGGTGAAAGACTTCTAATATGAGAAAAGCGTGTTTACTTAGATTTCACCACTCCCTAGTTATCTTTTATTGATTAATTGGTTTGTCACAATTGCATAGGTGAAGGGTTGCATTCCTTAATACCATTCGTGGGGCCGTGTACGATCTTCCCCAACTTTATAAGTTTCTATCTCTTCCTATGACGACACGTTTAGTATCCTATCATGGCCTCATTAATAGTTACTTATGCATTAAATACAACCAATAAAACCATAGTACACATTCGATTACGTTTCTTAAGACATTCAAGCAAGTTACCGTATAGGAGATTAGCCAGTTTTCTTAAGCCTAACGCTAAAATCAATCACCCACAACAATCAATGACAAACCAACAACCTATAATCAATAACTAGGTTTCATTAGATCTAAGCAAATACAAATAAACCTAAGCTAACATGTTAAAGAAAACAAAAGCATACGATATAATCAAACAACACATAGACATATTGAATGATTAAAGGATAACTTATCTTCAATTGAACATGGAAGAAAAGAGGGTTTGAAACCCCAAAATAGTTGCAAAAGTCGACTAGGGTTCGTACCCTAAAATTCTCTTCCAAAACTCTCTTATGAATGAAAACTTTGAAAACTATATATAGATTTACATGGGTGACGACGTCACCTTTTGATGGCTGACGCCGTCATCTCGCCGGGGCTAGGGTTTCTTGTCGTCCAATCCAACTTCTTGACGCCGTCTCTCTTTATGTCTTCTGGGCCGTCACGCTTTAGCATGATACGTGACGACCTACTCCTGGTAGAACGTGACGGCGTCACGTGTTAAGTCTTGATTTCTCTTCTGGCGCATCAAGTGTAAATGTAATTTCCAATTTTCCACCTCTTGTAACATAAGATGACGCCGTCTCCTTGAACTTCATGACGCCGTCAAGTGTAAATTCCAGCATGGATTCTTAACTTTGTCGTTTTCTTCACTTTATGCTCCAAAGACATCCAAAATGCTTCCTTTTTCAGAATTCTCTTCAAAAGTACCTAAAATGACAAAAGAAACGATTTAAGGTAATAATTGATCATGTTATCACGACTTAGGGCTTAAATGACCCCTTAAAAGCGTAACAAATTTCTCCTTATCAAATACCCTTACACTTGGGATTTGTTTGTCCTCAAGCAAATGAGCTTTTATTCTAATCAAAATACAAGCTAGGGGTCATTTAACATTAATATAAAAGTAATTACAACACATGATCGTTCCACCTTAAATGTGCTCAAGCAAATGAGGAGAAGAACCGTCTCATAGATGTGCTCAAAAAGCACAAGAGTGCCATCGCTTGGAAAATTTCAGACATCAAGGACATTATCCCTTGTTTTTGCACTCATAAGATTTTACTTGAAGATAACTACAACCCTCCGTCTAACAACAACAACAGGTTAACCCAAAAATCCATTAAGTTATAAAAAAAGATGTTATCAAACTCCTTGATGCTGGGATGATTTATCCAATTTCTGATAGCTCATGGGTTAGCTCGATCCATTGTGTTCCGAAAAGGGGTGGTATGACCGTTGTGACCAATGATGATAATGAGTTGATTCCGACACGTCTTGTCACCGAATGGAGAGTGTGTATCAGTGTATAAACTACAACAAATTGAATAATGCAACTCGTAAAGACCATTTCCCGCTCATGAAACCTTAGTTTAATGATTGATTAGTCGAATATTATACAACCATTTTTAAGAACATGTTTATCATCATAATACTTTATTCGAAAAAACAATTATCAAACCCTTGCCGAAATATAAGTAAATTAAAACCCCTTTTATGTTTAAAATCCATCGAATTGGAAAACACCCGAACCCACATGCATGGATTATTCTTAGCTCAAATAGATAGGCTTAAATATGTTATTTCGTGATTAATAAATCCAACCATATGTATAACAGGAGCAAAACATGTAGGTCGATTGCGAACGGATCAAACAAACGAATATAGGTTGATTAGAGTAACTTCCTATTTGTCATTTTATGTAAAACTTTCTATTATCACATGAAATACTCTTATTCGAAAGAAAACATGCATGCGCATAATCAGCTGGTTCTTTTTATGATTTGATGAAAATATATATCGATCAAGCGACGCCACACAAAAGCTGACTCGAATGCATGCAGGTTGAATATTTCAAGATTGTTATACCATACGTATACGTACCTTATTTCCAGAATTTTTCAAGCCTTTATCTCATATAGGTTTCACTTTCGATTAACATGCATATGTTTAACAAGGAGACAACATGCAGGTTGAATATTTCAAGATTGTTATACCATACGTATGCGTACCTTATTTCTAGAATTTTGCAAGCCTTTATCTCATATAGGTTTCACTTTCGATTAACATGCATATGTTTAACAAGGAGACAACATGAAGGTTGATTGAACCAGGTTCACAACTAAGCCAAAACAACCATCGACCGAAACAGAAACGAGCCACAAGTTTGTATACCAATTTTATATGTTAGCCTAGTCGTTATGTTCTAAGTCGTGTATGATTTTATGTAGTTATTATATGACAGCAAATCCGAGTTATACATATGAATCGAACAAGCAAGAATGAATCGAACAAGGTATAAGTGAGTTACCCTTGGGACGTGATACGAAGGAGAAACGAGACAAGGATCGAATGCTAGGTCGTATAGCCAAACCCTACACCGAAACAACCTCGTACAGCTTTTAAAACCCACGAATATGATATGGTTCAATTTGAAAGTCAATGAAAGTCAACAGTTAAAGTCAAAGCTACAAAGTCAATAGTAAACCATAACAGATTTTCCCTCCCATTTTACTTTTACCATGTCATTGTATAAATTCACTTCTTGTATTCAGTTAGTGATATCAATCATTTCAGTTGTAAAACTCTTCTTTTCTGTAAACCTTCATCTATCAATAACAAAGCATTGTTCTTCTTAATTCGTGATTCTATTCTTTATCTTCTAGAATTGACTATTAAGTTGAAAGTACTACTTCATTTCCTTTGTGATTTCTAGTAGTACATATCAATTGGTATCAAGAGCCCTTTCTTGGCACCATTTTCATTCAAGAAGTGTTAAACTGACATTTCTTGATATTCCGTTCATCTTCTTCGGCGAAATTCCGGCAAGAAATCAAGATTCCGGTTTAGAAATCAGCCACCACTGATTTCAATGTTCTGTTTGCATCTGGTTAGTGTCAATCCATTGTACGGCCACAAGATTAGCCGAAATTGTCGTTAAATTTTCTTATCTTGAACAAGCTGGCAAGCAGCAATGGGATTGAGTAACCAAGAACATCACCAGTTGTGATTATCCGAGTTGGTCAGTGATTAATCATTGTTTCAGTGATTAGTCATTGTTGATGAGTGGTAATATTACTAGTACAATGGTGGAAACAAGAAGCAATACAACAAGAACTCAAGATCCTACAATGGATTCTTTGAATCAAATTGTGGGTGAATTACAATGAATGATGACAGAGATGAGGACTGAGTTGGCAAGATTGAGATCTGGTGAAGGCAATAGTAATGGTGGTTCTAATGGTGGGTCTCAGGGCAACCAAAATATGTCATACACAAGGGCCACAAAGATTGAGTTTCCCAAATTTGAAGGTGATGATGTGAGGGGTTGGCTTTACAAGTGTGAACAGTTCTTCAGAGTTGACCACATTCCTGATGATCAGAAGGTAGCCCTGATCTCTATTCATTTGTTTGATGTTGCATTAATGTGGCATAGGCAGTTCTTGAGATTTGTTGGAGAAAATGTGGATGGGATAGTATACAAAACTGCTATTCTTAAGATATTTGGTAGTTCATTTGATGATCCAATGGCTGATTTGAAAAATGTGAAGTATGAAACAACTATGGAAAATTATCAAAATGAGTTTAATAAGTTGTTGAGTAGGGTGGAGATTGATATGCCTGAGGAACAACAAATTAGTTTTTTCTTGGCTGGATTACCTAATGAAATAGAGTTAGCTGTTAGAATGTTTCACCCAAGAACACTAGCAGATACTTACTCTTTGGCTAGATTGCAAGAAGCAACTAATGTGGCTGTTAAAAAGAAGTTGAGACCACCACTGTTAAACACACCAAAGTTTGGCAATTATCAAAACACTGGACCCATTAATAGTCCAAAACCAATGGCATTACCAGCTCCAAATGCCAATTGGAGAAACAGACCACCTAGGAAGCAATTGACACAAAAGGAACTTGAGGAAAAAAGAGCTAAAAATTTGTGTTTTTACTGTGACCAAAAGTACACACCTGGCCATAAGTGTCCAAGTCAAATGTTTTCATTAGAAGTGGTAGTTTATAATGAGTTAAGTGAAGAAGAGGACATTGTCTATGAAGCTGTGGATCAGGACAATGGGGGCATGGAAATTGAAAAGGAACCTGAAATTGTACCCTAAATTTCTATACATGCTTTGAATGGTATTGAATCTTATCAGACAATGAGAGTGCTTGGTAAGGTTAGTAAACATGAGCTTCACATTCTAATTGATACTGGCAGTACTCACAATTTTTTGGATACACTAAAGGCTAAACAAATTGGTTGTGATCTCAAGAATACTTACCCATTGCAAGTTGGTGTACCATGGGGAAGAAATTTGTATAGCAACACTGTTTGTAATGAGTTTTCATGGAAGTTGCAGGGTGAAATTTTTACCTCTAGTGTCATGTTGTTACCACTGGGGGGTTGTGATATGGTTCTAGGTATGCAGTGGTTGTCCACATTGGGGGAAATGAGGTGTAATTTCTTGGATTTGAGAATGAGTTTTGTGTACAATGGTAGAATATTCAATTTGAGGGGAAGTACCAAAACAACAGTGGAATGGATGAATGGTAAACAAGTTGCAAAAAGAGTAGCTAATGGAACTAATTTGTTAATGTGTGTTTATCCTACTGCTATGTTGAACATGATCACTGCTTCTACACCTGCTAAAGCACCAACAATTGTCAGTAAACCTCAAATCCAAACACCCCTTCAGCTGCTGATTCAAGAATTTTTTGATGTATTTGCTATTCCTAAAGGGTTACCACCTCAGAGATCTCATGATCACAAGATACCACTAAAAGAAGGAACACCACCAGTGAATTTGAGGCCATATAGACATCCACCTACTCAGAAAGATGCAATAGAATCTATTGTACAAGAACTGTTAGAATCTGGTGTGATTAGGCACAGTCAAAGTGCTTTTGCATCTCCCATTGTTATGGTGAAAAAGAAAGATGGAAGCTGGAGAATGTGTGTAGATTATAGACAGTTGAACAAGAATACGTTGAAAGATAAGTTTCCTATTCCCCTTATTGAAGAGTTGATTGATGAATTAAGTGGATCAGTAATATTTTCAAAGCTAGATTTGAGGTCAGGATACCATCAGATAAGAATGTATGAAGATGATATTGCTAAAACAACTTTCAAAACTCATAAAGGTCATTATGAATTTGTGGTGATGCCCTTTGGTCTAACTAATGCACCTTCAACCTTTCAATCATTAATGAATGAGGTGTTTAGGCCATTTATAAGGAAGTTTACACTGGTATTCTTTGTTGATATATTTGTGTACAGTACAAGTTTAGAGGAATATGTACAACAATTGAGAATTATTCTGGAAACAATGAGGTCTAATCAGCTCTTTGCCAAACAAAGAAAGTGTGTCTTTGGAGCTAAGTAAGTGGAGTATCTTGGGCATGTGATTAGTAGTAAAGGAGTTGCAACAGATCCTCAGAAGATACAAGCTATGGTAGATTGGCCTATACCTAAGAATTTGAAGCAACTTAGAGGATTCTTGGGTTTGACAGGGTACTACAGAAGGTTCATCAAAGGTTATGCTGTGATTAGTTCACCATTGACTGCTTTGTTGAAAAAGAATGCTTTTGGTTGGGATGGTATTGCTCAAATAGCTTTTGAAAGATTAAAGAATGCAATGGTCAATGCTCCAGTTTTGAAGTTACTTGATTTCAATGAAGTGTTTATTGTGGAGACAGATGCTTCTGGTGTAGGCATAGGGGCAGTACTTCAACAACAAGGCCATCCTATTGCTTTTCTCAGTAAAATTCTTGCTCCTAAACATCAAATGTTGTCCACTTATGAAAAAGAATTTCTAGCTGTCTTGCAGGCTTTAGATAAGTGGAGGGGATATTTGTTAGATAGGCATTTTGTCATCAAAACAGATCATTTTAGCCTCAAATACTTGTTAGATCAAAGAATTACTACTCCTACTCAGATGAAATGGCTTCCTAAACTGATGGGGTATGATTATGAGATATTGTACAAAAAGGGGTCTGAGAATGTTGTGGTTGATGCTCTTTCCAGGGTACAATCAGGTGCAGAGTTATCACAAATCAGTGTTAATACATTGTCAAGTGTTCTCTATGAAGAAATTAAGCAAGCTTGGACTTCTGATCCAGAGTTACAAGCTCATTTTACAATTACAAGCTGATACTTCATCTGCCAAACACTACTTATGGACTAATGGTCAACTGTTGAGAAAAGGTAAATTGGTCATTGGTAGTGATGAAGAGTTGAGAAATAAGATTTTGGCATACTTTCATAGTAGTCCAGATGGTGGTCACTCAAGTATGAAGGCTACTATGCAAAGAATGTGTGTTCATGTGTATTGGAAGAAGATGAGAAGGCAAATTAAAGAATTTGTAAGACAATGTCATGTATGTCAAAGGTTTAAACCAGAGTTAGTTGCTTACCCTGGCTTGTTACAACCTTTGCCAGTTCCTGAAACCATTTGGTCAGAAATATCCATAGATTTTATCACTAGTCTGCCAATGTCAAATGGAAAGTCAGCCATTATGGTCATTGTGGACAGACTTAGTAAGTACAGCCATTTCATAGCACTGAAACATCCTTACACAGCCAATAAAATAGCTCAAGTGTTCTTGGATACTATCTATAGGTTACATGGGTTACCCAAGATCATTGTGAGTGACAGAGATGCTATTTTCATGAGTAAGTTTTGGAAGGAACTATTGGCTGTATTGAAAGTTAAGTTGCATACTTCCACTGCTTATCATCCTCAAAGTGATGGCCAAACTGAAGTGGTAAACAGGAGTCTAGAATGCTACTTGAGGTGTATGTGTGGTGACAAACCAAAGGAGTGGAGTAATTGGTTACCACTGGCTGAGTACTGGTATAACACCTCTTACCACACCACTATCAAAACCACACCTTACCAAGTTGTCTATGGCCAACCACCACCAGTACACATTGCTTATGCAAAAGGAGATAGTAGAGTGGACATGGTGGATAGAACTTTGGAAACCAGAGAAGAGGCAGTTAAATTGCTAAAATTTCACATCAAAAGAACCCAAGAAAGGATGAAAGAGATAGCTGACAAGCACAGAACTGAAAGGGAATTTGGAGTCAATGATTGGGTCTATCTGAAGCGAAAACCTTATAGGCAATCTACTATAAGGCAAAGTAAGAATCATAAATTGTCAGCAAAATACTATGGTCCCTTCCAAGTGATTCAGAAAGTGGGAAAAGTAGCTTATAAACTACAATTGCCAGCAACTGCTCAGATTCATTCAGTATTTCATGTTTCACAGCTGAGAAGGTATAAAGGTGAGATTCCCAAAGAACCTGGCAAGTTACCACAATTGAATGGAGATGGGTTGGTTGCAGTGGAGCCTTTTGCTATCTTAGACAAGAAGCTTGCTAAGAAAGGAAATGCACCAGTGGTTTATGTTTGGTACATTGGACCAATGGGTCAGTTGCAGATGCTACTTGGGAATCTTATGATGACATTGCTGCAAAGTTTCCTCAGTTTGATATTAATGCTTAAGTAGGTTGATTGAGGACAATCAACATCTGAAGGAGAAGGCATTTGATATGGTTCAATTTGAAAGTCAACAATTAAAGTCAAAGCTACAAAGTCAACAGTAAACCATAACAGATTTTCCCGCCCATTTTACTTTTACCATTTCATTGTATAAATTCACTTCTTGTATTCAGTTAGTGATATAAATCATTTCAGTTGTAAAACTCTTCTTCTCTGTAAACCTTCATCTATCAATAACAAAGTATTGTTCTTCTTAATTCGTGATTCTATTATTTATCTTCTAGAATTGCCTATTAAGTTGAAAGTACTACTTCATTACCTTTGTGATTTCTAGTAGTACATATCAGAATAAAACCCCTATTGAACCAGAACTTTCCCACGTCCAAAAGTACTCGATCAAAACACTCCCTTTGCTAGCTTGATTTCGAATGGAATGAATCAAGAAAAAGTAGCAGCCGATTGTTTTTTTTTATCTTGTAGGGTTTTTAGGTTGTTTAGTGTGTGAGAGATTTATTTATAATGAGATAAGGGGGGAACTGTGTGATGAGATAAGGCGAATCAAGAATGCCGCGTCATATGGGATTGTGATTGAGTCATTCCTTATTTTAGGGGTGTTCATCGGTTCGATTTTCGGTTTATTCGGTTCGGGTTGTTCGGTTAAAAAAATTTTTGGGTCATAACCGAAAACCGAACCGAACCGAAAATATCTATAACCGAACCGAACCGAGAACCGAACCGAAGTTCGGTTCGGTTATGGGTCAAAACCGAAAACCAAAATTTGTCCTTGATTTTACACTATTTATATATATATATATATATATTTTAAATTTAATTATAAATATTTTTGGCAAAAAAAAATTGAAGCATAAGAAGGTGTTTTTTATATTATTACAAAATTTTAATGGATATTTTTTATATATAAAAATATATATATTTTTATATAAATTCTGTTTTCGGTTCAGAGAGCCAAACCCATATCCCAACCGAAAACCAAATTTTTAATTCGGTTCGGTTCGGTTTTAACAAGTTCGGTTCGGTTATATGTTCAGTTCGGTTTTTTTCGGTTCGGTTTTCGGTTTATTCGGTTTATTACCCGACCCATGAACACCCCTACCTTATTTATTTCAATTATGGGCTTGGTCTTGTTTTATGTTTACGTTCACTTGGGCTTATTTTATGCTTATGATCACTTGTACACAACTTCAAAATAACCGGCCCATGCTTCTTCATTTAAACGTGTATATGTATAGTTTTTATATAAGTTTGTAATTTATTTTATCATAAGGTTTAAAGGTTCCACATGTCGCGAAATGTTCAAGTATTATCTCATAAATACTTAGGTTATCATTTAATATACGTTTAGGATTTTACGGGTGTTATATACAAACTCATCCAAAACATGTTCAGGATTGTCCACGGCACAAATAAATTGATTACCATACATTTTTACTGCATTAACGATAAAGATTAACAAAAATGCAAATAACATTTGAATGAAGTAAAAATCAGTAAATGTTGTTACCTGGTATGTGTGTTGTTTGAAGAATCACGTCTGCTAAGTTCCGATGGTATTGTTTTGTGGGTGTGTGATTTGATCAAAGAAGATGGAATGTTTATGTGTGTGTGATTTGTTAATGTTAATTTTTTAAATACGACTTAAAGTTTGGTTATTTGCCAAAAATGTCCTCGTCGATGTTCGTGCCTAGGAGGTAGCTGGAGTGTGTTAAAGGCGGGAAATGTGAAATGACGAAATCACCCTCACGTACAACTCACGTGAGGACAAACTAACGGGATTTTCTAACAAGCGTTAGCAAAAAAACCAAATTTGCATGAACAGTAACCCCTCACGTGCCCTTTTTGCAAAAAGCCGATCGGTCAGGAACTTGATTTGCAAATTTTTTTGTAAGAGGACATTATTTACATTTTTGGCTAAGTTTAGGGACATTTTTTGCAGTTTACTCTTTATAATATATCTCTTAACAAAATATAGATACACTTATCTATTAATTTAATTGGAAAAAATATTTATAGTAATATATTAATATTACTAATAATGTCGATCATGAAAATATTTATTTTTTATACATTTTAAAATATTTCTTTCTTTCCGCTTTCCACCTTATAAAATATTTCATACATGAAATATCACAAAATATTTGAATATCGTAGATGCTTTAATTTTTTCGCTTTTCTTTATTTTAAAATTTAGACATGAAATATTAAAAGATCCAGTTTCAATTCCTTTTTCAACCAAATATATCATGATCGAATACCATAATTTAATTCCATACATTTAACCAAACAAACAAAATTTGGAATGCAATCAATTCAAATACAGTACAATTCTCACAATTCTGCGACTCAAATGAGGCCTCCTTTTTTTTGCTAATTATTTTATTTAAGACTAATCATATTTTTTTTCATAAGTGAATATATACACAATAATACTTGAAATTAATTATTTTTAAAATAAAAGAAAACACAGAGGTTTTTATTTAATTTTTCATTTTTTATTTTATTTTTTTAATCTTCGCACGATATGCAAGAATCCCAATTTTATTTAAAGCCACATGTGAAGTTATAATTGGTTTACATGTGATCACGGAGTTCAACTCAAGTTTCATTTTGCAAAACAAATGTCTTTTTTGTATGCTTGGTTAGCCAATACATGTTATAAAAGTATACTATTAACATTATAGTTTAAAAAATGAAATTCTTCATCATTATTTATTGAAAATGTCAAAAGTGTTTTGTAAGTGATCTATCACTTAAGGAAAATCAAGTCACAAAAATAGGCAGTTTCAATTTGGGATACATATAGTATTTATCATTTTTGAAAATAATTGTTCATAAACATGTATACTTCGATTAAAAGATGCAATCACTATATTATGATACTAAAACATTTTCTTATCATATAAAAATTTCTTAGTTGATTGACTTAAAGTGGATAAATTTTATATTTTAGCCTAATGAAAAAAGTAAACGATGGTAGTAAAAAGAAGATAATTTATACTTATTTCGTTTTAAAATAATTAACCTCGATGGAAATAAGCAGTTTAAGTAAAGAATATAATAACTAACAAATCATATGTCTAGAGTTTGTAATAATAACTTTAAGTTTCATTTTAGTAGCAGACATTTATATTAGAGAATCGCTGTAATTACATATTTTCTATACAAAAACTTTCACAAAGTAAAAGAGAGAGAATGTATTCTGATTATTTAAGGCAAAATTGAAAATACACATCACACCTCCTCATTATGTTTTTTTTTTTAATGTGAAAGTTATATATTCTGATTATTTAAGACAAATTGAAAATAAAAAAAAAATGGAGAGAATGATTTTAAAAGAAAACCTAGAAGAAGGCTAGAAGGAGCCATTGGAATTAAAATTACACTTTCCCTAAAAAAAAGCACACAAACACGAACAAATGTAAGGTTTTGAATTCATTGCTTGTGCTGTGTCTTCTTTTTCGATTTTCAATTCCAAGATTTTAAAATTTGATGTTCTTTTAAGGTTCAAGTTTCAGTCTTTTTGTTATGTTAATTGATTAATTTGTGTTTTATTATTGACTTGTTGGGTTTTTACTTTTTATTTACAATTTTGATCAAAGATTAAGGTTCAAGATTATACATTTCCATGGTTTAAGGTTTTTGTGTTTCTTTTTGAACAAATTTGAAGAACGAAAAGGGTTCAAATTTTGGTTTTGTTTTGTGTTACGGATTTGTTATGTTATTACACATAGGATGGAAGGTGATCCGACCGCAGTTACTGATTGTCTCGTCCAAGGACGTAGGATAATCCGCCGCGATTTAAACGGGTAAAATGTTATTACTTACTTTTTTTTAAACAAAAACTTGTTATCGTAATTTAACATGTTTGTCCGTTTGTAGAAGGACCACTGGCCCTACAAGGCCTTCCACAAAGGGACAGCGGACTGCGGAGGAGGTATCTTTGCATAATTTCTAGGCTTTTAATCCTATTCTGTCTGTCTCGTTGTTTTACATTGTTATAAAAATACAGAACAAGGGTTTTACCGGAATGCATATTTATGTCTTATAGACTCTTAAGCTGATGAACTGTTTGTCTGTTACATGATGAGATGTTGCAGAGAGCTGTAAGAAAGTTCGATGGAAAACACTGGAAGAAAATTGGTATGTATCTACGCTTTTGCTAACATACAAGTTTTTTCGTCATCAATTTGTTTTCATTCTCTAGACTCTGTTAGGAAAATTTATCTGGCATCTAAGTATATCATATGTTAGTTCATCCATGTTCTCTTTATGTAGGTTTACGAACCCTTTTAGGGATGTTTGTTTAAGCTTATTTGTCCATGGGATTATGGAACTTTGAAAAGCTAACAAGCTTAAACGTTTTGAGATTCTGATCTTATCAACTTGAGTGTATGGCTTATTTAAGTTCATAAGCTCAAGTTGATAAGCTTATAAGCCCAAAAATTGTGCTTATTAGCTTTTCAAATAAGTTTAAACAAACACTTGCGTTTCCTGTATTTGATGGGGTACTTGTTGTAAAATTATGGTTGAAAGCACTATGAGACTAAGCTACAACTGAATCTGAATTGACTGGTATCACTAAGCAACTATCCCTTTAACAGCTAACGTTTGTATCTTGTAAACTGAAATCATATTGATGTTTGCACTAAATCGATCATTTTCTCGTTTTTGAAAAGGCTACAACTGAACCATCAGGAGCCCCATAGTACAGACAAGTAACTATAGAAGGTACACAATGAAAGGTATCAAGGTTCTTTACTAGAGTGTCATGTGTACTAACAGGCGGACCGCACACTTGTGTTGTCTAGTGTCAAATTGAATTCCACTATTAAAGGAACAACATATGTAAGACAATGAATTCCTACGCTCTAATATCTAGACAATCAATAATAAAGGCACGTTTACTCGGATATTACCGATGCTAGGGCATTCCTCGATTGCCACCCATCCACCAGTGTTCCAGTTTGGACTTGAACACGTAACCACTTGGTTTGGGAGCCAACTTTGGTACCATGTTACCTTTTAGGGTTTTGTCATGTCTACTCCTGAAGGGACGACCCTCAGTTGATAGAGCATGATAGGTGGGGGCATGAGGAAAATTTATATATGAAAAAAACTTATAAAGAAGAAACAATGAACAAAATAGCTGTGGGTTCTATTCAGTGACCAATTTATGTATGGGGTAATATAAATCTCTGCACTCCCGGGGCATGCAGTAGAAAGTATATCTTTAAGCAAATGGGTGGCATCGCATTGCCTCTTCTAAAATTTGGTGTGCTGCTATATTATTACTAGTATCTTTATTGTTGAACCTGAAACAAATCCACTATAGAAGCCAAATTCAAACTAAGTGACTAGGCTCACTTTAATAGATTGTAATATGCGTTCTTACTCTTTGCCTATCAGTGTCATCTACTGATGTGATAAACCATGGATTAGGGCATTAATTTATCTAAAACGAATCGAAAACAACCATACATGTTTTTATTTTTTTTATTTTATTAATTAATACATAGGTTGATGATAACTTTTACTTTATTCAAGTCTTGGGCTCAACTATAATTTATAGAACTTTTACTTTACCTTTATTCAAGTGTTGAAATTTTTGCGATCAGAAAATACAAATTTGTTTATAAACTAATAGTATGATTTGTTCACTCAATGTTGCGAGGGCCGAACAGATGTCCAGTGCTTACATCGGTGGCAAAAAGTTTTAAATCCAACACTTGTTAAAGGCCCATGGACAAAAGAGGTGAATCATAATATATGTTGCCTCTGATGAAACATGTAGCTCCTTGTTTTTACTCACATGATATCCAACTGTTTCTCAACCATTGACCATCCTTTGCAATTTTTCAGGAAGATGAAGATCTCGTACGACTAGTAGCGAAATATGGGGCACAGAAATGGTCAACAATTGCACAACACTTACCTGGGCGCATTGGTAAGCAGTGTCGTGAGAGGTAAGATTCACTCCATCCCATGCTTGTAAATTTTGATAGCAATTGCACTTCCTGGATATCCTAATCATTATTTACTATCAACATTTATACGACTGATCTTTTTGTTCAGAGAAAAATATGTAAACATGAATTTCTTTTTTACCTTCTAAAATCTATCTTCATTTTTTTATTTTTTTTCCATTTATATTGTTTAACTTGAGATGGTAACTTAACTGGAAGGTCATGAGTTCAAGCAAAAGTTAGAAAATTTTAAAGGCAAATGGCTTGCACATACATTTCATTCTCCAAGCTTCCTAAACCGAGTAGCCTTTATAGTATCGGTTTATTTCATATTAACAGATTTTGGGGTCCCAAGTGGACATCTATTTGCTTGTCCGTTTGTAGTATTATTGACCTTCACAGAAGTTTAGCATGACTTTAGGAATGCAATTTCGAAGGGACAATGTTAAAGGGGAATTAGGGCGCATTTTAAAATGTTTCATACAAATGATATATGCCATCATCATAATTAATTAGAAGTGTATTCTCATAAGCCAACTCTCTAATTTATTCGTATCTTGAAAGCTTGTATATAAGCCATCATTCATGATAAGGACTACATTCTAGAACAATTGAATACTGAAGTTTGCCATAAATAAAGGTCATGAGTTCAAGCAAAAGTTAGAAAATTTTAAAGGCAAATGGCTTGCACACACGTTTCATTCTCCAAGCTTCCTAAATCGAGTAGCCTTTATAGTATCGGTTTATTTCATATTAACAGATTTTGGGGTCCCAAGTGGACATCTATTTGCTTGTCCGTTTGTAGTATTATTGACCTTCACAGAAGTTTAGCATGACTTTAGGAATGCAATTTCGAAGGGACAATGTTAAAGGGGAATTAGGGCGCATTTTAAAATGTTTCATACAAATGATATATGCCATCATCATAATTAATTAGAAGTGTATTCTCATAAGCCAACTCTCTAATTTATTCGTATCTTGAAAGCTTGTATATAAGCCATCATTCATGATAAGGACTACATTCTAGAACAATTGAATACTGAAGTTTGCCATAAATAAATAAATACTAAATGAATGTTCCAGGCAACAAAAGATCTTGCATGGGATCATTTTGGATGATATTTACATTCTTAAAGAAAGCCTTTATAAGGGAATCTTACGGTGAGAATATTTGACAACATTAAATGTATCTTAAGGAGTATAACTGAAGCTAGCAAGATTAGTTACCAACATACCTAGAATATGCCTTAAGACTTGATTGAAGAACACAACCTGTTGTTCAAGCTAGGAATAATAAATAAAACGCTAAGCTATCAAGATTCTTAAATGACTTAAAAATGCCAGCTAGATGTAGCACTACACCAATTGTTTCATTGCAACAAGTGTAACAATTGGTGGGATATATATTATACAAACATACGCATGTATAATACTAACAAGTGATAGCCCCCGTTACTCCCTTTTTTTTTATTCTATGATATACTTATTGCAAAATTTTGTTTCTTTTTCAAGCATTAGATTTAGGGGGTAGTAAAGAAATGCACTTGTTAGTTTGATGCCTAGGTTGATTGGGTTGCAATGAGTTTCTACGGTTGGATAACTCTTTTAAGTGGCTATCTTACACCGTTGGCCTGCCATTGTCAAAAAGTTGGAAAGCTTTATTTTTGATAGGAGTAGGTGTGATGAGTGAGCATTTTTTAGTGATATGCATCATTTCATTTTGAAGTGATCTGTTGTTAGTATAAGGCATTGCCCTTATCTTTCATGTATGCAGGTGGCATAACCATTTGAATCCTGACATAAACAAGGAGCCTTGGACTCAGGATGAGGAAGTGAAGTTGGTCCATGCACATGAAGTTTATGGAAATAAATGGGCAGAGCTAACAAAAGTCTTGCCTGGGAGGTATGCTTACTTTTGCTTTGGTTTCTAAGCTTAAACCCAGTTTAGAAAGCTTATCAATTGTGATATATTCGCTTAGGTAACCTTGGATCATGAACAATCTAATTTCTTCAAATATCACAAATAATCTTATATGCCTTTTTATGTTTGTCGGTCTCAGGACAGACAACGCTATTAAAAATCACTGGAATAGCTCTCTTAGAAAGAAACTAGATGCATATATGGAATCAGGCCTGTTTAAACAGTTCCAAGGATTGCCTTCTGTCGCCATTCAATCAACTCCTTCTACTTCATCTAGGACACAAAAATGTAGTGAAGATGCGATGAAATCTCAGAATGCAGTCAATCAGCTGACATGTCAAAAGCATTTGTTGCAGATGATAAGATCCAGCTAGCAGAGGACTTGCAAAATGACAACAATCCTGGCAGTGACTCGGATGAGTTTTCTAAATTTATTGAACAAAACTATTCACATGACCCCGTGGAACCTTCTATTAATAGAGGGCAGCCTTCCTCTGGTGAATTTTTTGATATCTCTTCATTAGATTTAAGCCAGGATTCAGAATTCATGCAATGTGAATCCAGTGAGCTCAACAACCATCTTTTTGTTGGACTTCCCCATATTTACACCAATGATTTTCAGTTCTTCACCAATCAAGAAGATAATATGGGAGCACAAGATCAAATGGATCTAGTTACAGATCTTTTGGTCTTCAATAATCAAGAAGATAATATAGGAGCACAAGATTAAACAGATCCCATTTTCAATCCTTTGGTG
The DNA here is from genome assembly GCA_030686995.1 of Artemisia argyi. Lineage (NCBI taxonomy): Eukaryota > Viridiplantae > Streptophyta > Magnoliopsida > Asterales > Asteraceae > Artemisia > Artemisia argyi. The sequence continues at coordinate 73,049,195 of CM060700.1, read as the reverse complement.
CTCGCATCTTCTGATGGTTTTAGTTCAGGACAAGTAAATGGTACTTGTCACACCCCCAAAATCGGGTCCAGCGGAAACATACATGTAGCTGGGGTGTAACTCAATTGGTATTACAACACTAGTTCAAAAATGTTTTCACTTGAATCATTTAGAATAGAATAGTTAAATCAAAATGTTGATTTTTACATTGTTAAAAGTAGTGCGGAAGTAGGCCATTAAAATAGTTAAAAACGGTCCCCAATTGATTAAATCAGAGTCTTCTATGACCATGCCCTGCCCTGCCAAAACCTCTTGTAGCGTGCCATTGCTAAATACCTGAAAATACATGCTAAAGTGTCAACACAATGGTTGGTGAGTTCATAGAGTCTTGTGAAAAAGAATGTTATGCATATGAATGAAGATTTCCCAGCAAAGGCATTGTAAATCCACTCAGTTGCAAGTCCCGCCATAAGAGACTTGTAACCTGTGTGTTTACGACCCACTGCCAAAAGTAATAAGTTTGGTTTGTGTAAACAAAAGTAATAAGATTGGTGCAAAAACCTCGTAATTCAGTAATAAAGTTGATGCAAAGGCATCGTATTTCAGTAATAAGACTTGATGCAAAGTTATCGTATTTCAGTAATAAGACTTGATGCAAAGGCATCGTATTTCAGTAGTAAGACTTGATGCAAAAGTATCGGGAATTTATCAGTAATTTTGTATGTACAATAGCCCAAGTATAAAGTAAAGTACTAAGATTTCAATAATGAAACCCACATTGGCTCTTAAGCTCATGACCCCGAAGCTAGACGTACTAAAACTTGCCCCAAGTGAGTGTTTACCAGACACTCGTAATATATTAGACATGAAATGCATTCGTAATTCCGTTGGGGCAACCCAAACACGAATGGAGGAGTCACCCTCAATAGATCTATTCACTCACTCTCGCTCGTACTGTAATTAACGGTCCATGAAATAAAGGGGACTTGTCGTGACGTGGTAATAAGACTACTTAAGCAATGTAAGAACTTTATACTTTGGGATTGTACAAAAATAGTTAAAGCAACGTATTCTTCCCCATAAGTAATTCAAATCGTATAATAGCATAAAACAAGTATTGAAGCCTGTATCTCCCCCAAAGAGTTTATAAAGTCATTAACAAGTAAAAGTGGGGCTATGACTCACCTGAAGCTGATGTTACTGTGATGAAGTGAAATGAACAATAATGAACGGTAAGCTGCCGCAACCTAATATGAATGATATGAACGATCTAATTTAGATCATGAAATGATGTTGGAAATGTCCATGCACATGTTTCCTATACCACTCTACTCTTTGAAAAACACTTGTTGTTATCAAAAATATACATTTTCCAAGACTTAGGAAAAATATGGCTATTAGAAAAATAAAACTAGTTGCAATATATATACTTATATATATATCGTATGTATCAATGTTTGTGTTGAAATCCTCGGTTTGAAATCTTTGAAATAACGTCTTGTAGCCATAAAATTATACTTGAAATCACTAATACTTCATTTGTTATGAAATTGGGCACTTGGTTAATATTTCTAGAAAATCTAGAATTTAGTATGTAGTGTTATTATTATTTCTAAAAGCTGCCAATTATAGAGGATTTTTGCCGATATTGAAACGTGAATATCTTTGTCGTTATTAGTCCGTTTTACTTGTTCTTTATATCCACGGTTACGTCTTAGTAATTAGTAATATATTTTGGAAAGCTTGACTCCTCCGGGTTATGTCTAAAGCCTCTTTTTGTCCGACGAAAAACGTCCAACAGCATGTATTTTTCCGGAAAATAGTTTTCGTCAATAAACTTGCTAAAATCATAACTTCTTCGTTATAAACTCTTTTTAATCCGTTCTTTCGCCTACGGATTCGTTTTTGAAAGTATTTTCTAAAAATATTGCCAAAGTTTACTTTGTATTTACTGATTTTCCAGAATTTAACAAAATGGGACAGCATGTTTATATAAGTGTTACAAATCCATTTCCAAGGTTCAAAACTAGTTTCAACCTCAACCAAAACTCTTGCAAACACCACAAATCTATACTAACCCTACCATACACCTTCTTAGGGTGCCATGGGTTCCTAATCACTAGTAATCAAGTTAATTTAACAAGGGAACACCTAAAACACAATCTAGGGTTTGTATGTTCAAAAGTTAACAAAAATAAAGTGGTATAGCTAGTTTGTGCATGAAATTAAGCATGAATACTATAAGATACATGTGTTAATTAGATGAAATCATGAAAATAAAGTTGATAACTCACTTTGAAATATTAGATGATTAGATGAGGCAAAACCTTGTGTTTCTTGTGTTTTTGTTGTAAGATTCTTGATTAGGATGATGAAATGAACAACTTTGATGCTTTATACTTTGAAAAATGATCACTTGATCATGTATATTGATATTGGGTCGTGGGTTTAGAGAAAGAGGTGAAGAAAAATGAGTTTTTGATTTTTGATCTAAGTATATATGTGTAAAAAGGTGTTTATGTATAAAAAATCTAAATCAATGGCATTTTAGTAAATACTTGGTCAAGTTGACTAGATATTTTGAGGGGGGGCTGCACATGTGTAAAAGTGAATGAGTATGTGATAAGCTTGGTGTTATCTGGTTCACGGAGTCGGTTTTGGTTCCGTTAATCGCTAAACGTAAAGTTTTAAATCGCGAAACGTAAATTCGGGTATCGTAAAAATATGAAACTTGAAAGAATGACTAAACTTGTCAAAATACTCCATAATAAAATATAAAATGAATGGTAAGTTCCATCGGGTTGCTTAAACGCTGTTAAAACTGGAAACGCGGGTTAAAAACGCGTATTTCGCGTAAAATGCTGAACTGAAAAACGTAAAATTCCAAAACTTTTAGAATTGTCGTAAAATGAAAGAAAATCATATTTTTGTTGTTTATATTGTTTTATGGACATATCGGGGTGCCGGAAGGACGTTTAAACCTGAATGTAAATCTCGGACACGGCTTCGTGATTTTTGCAGAAATGATCCGACGAGCGCCAAACTCTCGGATTACCGTTAAAATAGTTTAACTTATGAGAATATGAAATAAAAATTTCGGACATGAATAGTGTTTTGTGAATAGTAAAAATGAATAGTAACTTTCCGAGATAAAAATTGGAATTTCGACGTTTGAAACAGGACATGAAATTACGAGTTGTGACATTCTTCCCCTTTAAAAGGAACTTCGTCCCGAAGTTCAGTTAATGTTGGTCTCAGAAGTGTTATTAGTAAAAAGATGATGATATGTGAGAATTCCAGCGAACTTTCACGGTATGAATTCGACTTTGCTTCAACTGTTTGACCACACGGTCCATGATTTCTGTTGGTTCTCTTACAAGGTCTGTGATTGTCATTTGGGTTGGATCCCTTCCAATGGAATCATGAGTGACTCATCTGAAAGTCATTTCTGGGGATTTGAAATTGTGAAATATGTTGGTATACCCTACTGTTTTCTAACAAGGCTCAAATCTGACGGCCTCTTGGCCTATTCTGTCTGAAATATTAAATGGTCCAGTGTATATCGATTTTAACTTCCCGAATTTTTCTGAATGGTATCATGCCTTTCCTAGGCAGAACATTCAACATGACTCTGCCACTAACTTGGAATTCCAATGGTTTACAACTTATCAAACTTGTAACTGATTCCTGATTTGTAGAAAATTCCTGGTTATATCATGAATGCCTACTGGACTAGTGAGTTGGGCTTTTCCAAATTTTGATCCATCAATGAATGTTGGCACTTCGACCATAGAGTGCCTCAAATGGTGTAGTCTCTACGCTCGAGCGATAACTATAGTTGCAACTGAATTTGATTTATGGTAATTGGTTAGTCCAACCATTTCTTGAGTCAATCACTCATGCTCTGAGCATATCTCCCTATGTTTGAATCGTTCTCTAATTCTGACCATTGGTCTGTAGATGATAGGTGGTGTGGTTCCAAAGAAATCTTAATGTAATCGCTAGGTGTTTGAGGTGAATTAAATTCCTCTATTAGAAATAATTGAAATGAATATCATGAATCTTGTATAAAACTTACAAGGTTAAGTCCGTCAAAGGGGTGTTGTTGAAAATAATAGATTAGGATAAAGTGGTGATCCTCCGCAGGATGTCATGAATCGAGTCTTTCTCCACCTACGATGCTTAGTCTCCATTACTAAGATTTTCCCCAAGCTCTATGTAGTCAATTCATAAAATCCTAAAATATATAAGTGATGTAATATAGTGATTGATTTTTCAAGGTTTGTTTTGAGATTGTGTTTTGTTCATAAACCTTCCCCGAATAAATAAATCTACAAGTTTAAGCAAACGGCTTTCCAAGTAACATTTTTCTTGATGTTTCAAAATTTAATAGTTATGCAAGATAGAACTATTTTCAACCTGAAGTAAATAGTATGGTTTGCCAAGGATTTATGTTTAAAATTCCTTAACGTCCAATAGTTTTGTAGAGATTAACCAAAAGAAATTTGCTTGTCAAAATAAGTGCCTCAAAAAAGTATTTCTTACAAGGTATATGTTTTGCATAACTGTAATTTGGAGAAAAATCCATGTAAAAGTGAAAGTATGAAGAGGATAAAATAGCCAGGTAGGTATGCCTGCACAAATGTATAAATGTCTAATATGTTTGAATAAAGTCTATTGGTGAGTCCATGTTCAATTGAATGTTCTACAGTCTTGGTTAGGAGATTGGATTTATCTCTATGGTGTTGTTTTGTGAGTACTCGTATCTAAACGAATCTTGTAATTCAGTCAAGCCAATACTTTCTAGATGATGGAATTTTGGCGATCAGGCCAATGATAGTGGTTCGAATGGTTTTGTGATATCCTGAGATTTCTGTTGAGTTTTGAATAATCTTAATGTACCGAGAGATTCTCCTTATAGATGGTATGGAAAGTCTTTCCTAGGGAGGTCATTGATAATATCCACTTATCAATATTGGGAATAGTGAGTGATGAGTGACATCGGAATCTATAGAGTGTTAGCTAATTCCTTATATATATATGGGGATGGGAAAGGGAAATGATAGTGATGGTGAGAAGGGAAGAGACTGTGACAACTGCGACAAAATGATATTGTGATAAAAGAAAATACCGTGATGTAAGTGTATAATGCATAGACGTGAATGTTCATGAGATGAAATGATCAATTGACGTGCTTCCAAGCGGCGGTTCACGAGGTGATGAAAAGTATGAATGTTCTGACAACTAGGGTATACTCACACATGCATGAAACATTTGGAAAATGAGTAAAGGATTCAATCCAGACAAAATTTTATTATAACCATTCTCAGTGTTGCAAAATTCATTTCTGAATCAGACATAGGTAGTCAGCCTATGTCCCACTATCCCGGGTTGAATATAGATGACTAGTCTATATTCCACCGAGGTTCCATGAAATTTGAAAAACTCAGTTCAGTTATAGTAAGACTATGTCCTTCACAAATACCAAAACGTTCAAAAAGACTGAGGCAGGTGACCAAACTCGAGGTCAAATGATGAAACTATGCAAGGAAAAACATAATGCGGTGACATATATGATACGTGAACATGCTTATATGAAAGACAATTATAGTAATCAACTATAATAAATGAATATATTATATCAGATACTGAGACACAAATCTCATTACCTATGTCAGCAACTAACCACAAATGAGGCTTCAGCTTGGCAGGCAGGCACGTGACGGTCATAGGGTTAAGTTTTCTTGAAAGTAGCTATAGTCTAGGTTTTAAAAACACTTAGTTCGCTATAGCCAAAGCTCTGATACCAATCTGTCACACCCCCAAAATCGGGTCCAGCGGAAACATACATGTAGCTGGGGTGTAACTCAATTGGTATTACAACACTAGTTCAAAAATGTTTTCACTTGAATCATTTAGAATAGAATAGTTAAATCAAAATGTTGATTTTTACATTGTTAAAAGTAGTGCGAAAGTAGGCCATTAAAATAGTTAAAAACGGTCCCCAATTGATTAAATCAGAGTCTTCTATGACCATGCCCTGCCCTGCCAAAACCTCTTGTAGCGTGCCATTGCTAAATACCTGAAAATACATGCTAAAGTGTCAACACAATGGTTGGTGAGTTCATAGAGTCTTGTGAAAAAGAATGTTATGCATATGAATGAAGATTTCCCAGCAAAGGCATCGTAAATCCACTCAGTTGCAAGTCCCGCCATAAGAGACTTGTAACCTGTGTGTTTACGACTCACTGCCAAAAGTAATAAGTTTGGTTTGTGTAAACAAAAGTAATAAGATTGGTGCAAAAACCTCGTAATTCAGTAATAAAGTTGATGCAAAGGCATCGTATTTCAGTAATAAGACTTGATGCAAAGTTATCGTATTTCAGTAATAAGACTTGATGCAAAGGCATCGTATTTCAGTAATAAGACTTGATGCAAAGGCATCGTATTTCAGTAGTAAGACTTGATGCAAAAGTATCGGGAATTTATCAGTAATTTTGTATGTACAATAGCCCAAGTATAAAGTAAAGTACTAAGATTTCAATAATGAAACCCACATTGGCTCTTAAGCTCATGACCCCGAAGCTAGACGTACTAAAACTTGCCCCAAGTGAGTGTTTACCAGACACTCGTAATATATTAGACATGAAATGCATTCGTAATTCCGTTGGAGCAACCCAAACACGAATGGAGGAGTCACCCTCAATAGATCTATTCACTCACTCTCGCTCGTACTGTAATTAACGGTCCATGAAATAAAGGGGACTTGTCGTGACGTGGTAATAAGACTACTTAAGCAATGTAAGAACTTTATACTTTGGGATTGTACAAAAATAGTTAAAGCAACGTATTCTTCCCCATAAGTAATTCAAATCGTATAATAGCATAAAACAAGTATTGAAGCCTGTATCTCCCCCAAAGAGTTTATAAAGTCATTAACAAGTAAAAGTGGGGCTATGACTCACCTGAAGCTGATGTTACTGTGATGAAGTGAAATGAACAATAATGAACGGTAAGCTGCCGCAACCTAATATGAATGATATGAACGATCTAATTTAGATCATGAAATGATGTTGGAAATGTCCATGCACATGTTTCCTATACCACTCTACTCTTTGAAAAACACTTGTTGTTATAAAAAATATACATTTTCCAAGACTTAGAAAAAATATGGCTATTAGAAAAATAAAACTAGTTGTAATATATATATTTATATATATATCGTATGTATCAATGTTTGTGTTGAAATCCTCGGTTTGAAATCTTTGAAATAACGTCTTGTAGCCATAAAATTATACTTGAAATCACTAATACTTCATTTGTTATGAAATTGGGCACTTGGTTAATATTTCTAGAAAATCTAGAATTTAGTACGTAGTGTTATTATTATTTCTAAAAGCTGCCAATTATAGAGGATTTTTGCCGATATTGAAACGTGAATATCTTTGTCGTTATTAGTCCGTTTTACTTGTTCTTTATATCCACGGTTACGTCTTAGTATGTAGTAATATATTTTGGAAAGCTTGACTCCTCCGGGTTATGTCTAAAGCCTCTTTTTGTCCGACGAAAAACGTCCAACAGCATGTATTTTTCCGGAAAATAGTTTTCGTCAATAAACTTGCTAAAATCATAACTTCTTCGTTATAAACTCTTTTTAATCCGTTCTTTCGCCTACGGATTCGTTTTTGAAAGTATTTTCTAAAAATATTGCCAAAGTTTACTTTGTATTTACTGATTTTCCAGAATTTAACAAAATGGGACAGCATGTTTATATAAGTGTTACAAATCCATTTCCAAGGTTCAAAACTAGTTTCAACCTCAACCAAAACTCTTGCAAACACCACAAATCTATACTAACCCTACCATACACCTTCTTAGGGTGCCATGGGTTCCTAATCACAAGTAATCAAGTTAATTTAACAAGGGAACACCTAAAACACAATCTAGGGTTTGTATGTTCAAAAGTTAACAAAAATAAAGTGGTATAGCTAGTTTGTGCATGAAATTAAGCATGAATACTATAAGATACATGTGTTAATTAGATGAAATCATGAAAATAAAGTTGATAACTCACTTTGAAATATTAGATGATTAGATGAGGCAAAACCTTGTGTTTCTTGTGTTTTTGTTGTAAGATTCTTGATTAGGATGATGAAATGAACAACTTTGATGCTTTATACTTTGAAAAATGATCACTTGATCATGTATATTGATATTGGGTCGTGGGTTTAGAGAAAGAGGTGAAGAAAAATGAGCTTTTGATTTTTGATCTAAGTATATATGTGTAAAAAGGTGTTTATGTATAAAAAATCTAAATCAATGGCATTTTAGTAAATACTTGGTCAAGTTGACTAGATATTTTGAGGGGGGGCTGCACATGTGTAAAAGTGAATGAGTATGTGATAAGCTTGGTGTTATCTGGTTCACGGAGTCGGTTTTGGTTCCGTTAATCGCTAAACGTAAAGTTTTAAATCGCGAAACGTAAATTCGGGTATCGTAAAAATATGAAACTTGAAAGAATGACTAAACTTGTCAAAATACTCCATAATAAAATATAAAATGAATGGTAAGTTCCATCGGGTTGCTTAAACGCTGTTAAAACTGGAAACGCGGGTTAAAAACGCGTAATTCGCGTAAAACGCTGAACTGAAAAACGTAAAATTCCAAAACTTTTAGAATTGTCGTAAAATGAAAGAAAATCATATTTTTGTTGTTTATATTGTTTTATGGACATATCGGGGTGCCGGAAGGACGTTTAAACCTGAATGTAAATCTCGGACACGGCTTCGTGATTTTTGCAGAAATGATCCGACGAGCGCCAAACTCTCGGATTACCGTTAAAATAGTTTAACTTATGAGAATATGAAATAAAAATTTCGGACATGAATAGTGTTTTGTGAATAGTAAAAATGAATAGTAACTTTCCGAGATAAAAATTGAAATTTCGACGTTTGAAACAGGACATGAAATTACGAGTTGTGACAGTACTCTACAACTTGATCAGGAAAACCAAACTCAAAGGGAATTCCAATCTCAACAGCAGGAAACGTTACCTTTGTCATATGAACCTCCTATTTTCCCAAGCACGGGCATCCAATTTCTAAGCTGTGATCTTCAGTCTGGTGGTGACTTGCTGCAAGAATATAGTCCTCTTGGTATCCATCAACTGATGAGGATAACATCTGTCAACTGTTTCAGCCCATGCAGATTATGGGACTCACCTTCATGCGATGACAGCCCTAAGGCTGTGCTAAAAACCGCTGCCAAAACTTTTACATGCATCCGATCAATATTAAAGAAAAGACATCGTTATGTACTATCACCCTTATCCCAAAACCCCAATGCCAAGAAGAATGGGCATGCCTCATTCCTCAATGATGAGAATAAAGATGTGCAGCTACAATCTTTGAGCCAAAATGGACCAATTAGTAATGATAAAGAAAATTTGAAGCCAACTGCTGGCATTGAAATGGCTCAAAAGGAGGAGGACATAAGTTGTTAGCATTAAAAATATGTAATAGAAAAGTGATGGTCATTCTCATAGAAAGAACTTGTATGTCGTGTAGTAGTAATAGAGTTTGGGCTATGGACTTAGTAAAACTAATATGTTATATGTTATGTTATGTAAGCCTTGTTATTTAATCATGTAACCAAGTCCAAGCCCAAGCCTAAGCCCATAGAAAAGCCTTTAGGGCATAATGTATGACACTATATAAACACCTCAAAGGCACATTTGAGGTGTGTGCTTGTGTGTGTATTGTGTGTGTTTCTTTATAAAAGCTCTCTTCATCTTTATACTCTTTCTCTCTCTCTCTCTCTCTCTCTCTCTCTCTCTCTCTCTCTCTAGTTTTTAAACCACATACACCAAGTCAGCATCCATACGTGCTTATATTTTTGATAGAGTTGATAGTATTAAGGTCCTACAAGTGGTATCAATCACCTAACAATGATTTAGGGGTGTGTGGAAATCGTTTTTATCAAGTTTTCTTTAAAAAGTTGCATTTTTTTATCACAAAACGTGTGCTTTTTCTTAAAAAGTTTTGATTTTTATGAGTTTTAGTGTTAAAGTTGTTGTTTTTATTGAAGTTTTAGTGATTATACGTGTTTTGGAAGAGATTTGATCAAAAGAAACAAGTGGAAAAAGTGTTTTGGTTGAAAAGATCGTACTTTTTGATGTTTCTGGTCTGTTTACGCTTAAGTTTTTAAGCACAAAACCCTCATCTTACGCATAAGCTCAATCTTAAGCATAAAACCCTCTTTTTACACTTAAGTTTAAGCATAAATCCCTCTTTCTACGCATAAGATTTAGTTTCTACGCCTAAGTTGGATTCCTACGCTTAACATTGGATTTCTACGCCTAAGTTGAAGTTTCCTACGCCTAAGTTGGATTCCTACGCTTAACATTGGATTTCTACGCCTAAGTTGAAGTTTCCTATGCCTAAGTTGGATTCCACGCTTAACATTGGATTTCTATGCCTAAGTTAAAGTTTCTTACGCCTAAGTTGGATTCCTACGCTTAACATTGGATTTCTATGCCTAAGTGTCAAAAGTTACGCATAACTTTGGGATTCTTACGCGTAAGTTTACTGATTTTACGCAAAAGGTTTATCCTCAGGTCTCTTCAACGTGCTACGGTGACTCAGTACTTCCTTAGCTTGGACAAGTTAGTGGAATACTTCGACACGGGATATCTTTCAAGCTTGGACAAGTTTGAGAGATCAGTTTGGTTCTTTAACCTTACGCATAAACCTAAACTTACGCATAAGCCTAAGCTTACGCGTAAAGGTGAAACTTACGCATAAACTTACTGTTTACGCATAAACTATCCTTTACGCATAACCTAAAGTTTACGCGTAGGATTCTGTCTACGCATAAGATTCAAGGTTATGCATAAGATCAGTGTTTACGCATAAGAACAAGGTTTACGCATAAGATTACATCTTCAGAGTTGACTTTTGCTGCTTAGAACTTGACTTTTGACGACCAAACTTCAAACGACCATAACTTTTGAACCGTAACACTGTTTTTGATGAAATACATGTCAAAACGACCGTGAGACCGAGAAGAAGTTATTGAGGCTTCAAGGTTTTAGATCAAATTTTCACAACAACACTACTCCTACTTCGTTGGAACGATCCAAGATTAAATTTATCACACATCAGAACCTAATGGAAAAGGAAATGCAAATGAAAGAGAGAGATTTAAAGAAAAAGTTTATAGTGTTCAAGTTACAGGTTGAGAAGGTTATAAACACATTAGGATATGAGCCAAGGATCGATGAGGCATTTGAATACTTCATCAGAGTCCAATTTCATCATTTCAAAGAAAAACTCATCCAAAACTTGAATGAACTTGAAAAGCTACTTAATGAAGAAGAACTTCATACGCGTAACTGCAAGGAATCTCTTAAAGTCATCTAAACTTAGTTCCAGAGTATATTTAACCCTTGGATAATGAACCAGTCACAGTTCATCGATGCATTCTACCAAAGATTTTGGGTAAGCTATACGACCTTCAGAACTAAATGCATCAATGACATGGGTGAAATCGAAAAGATACTTGATGCTGAGTGTAGAACCGTAGACGGGGGGGGGGGGGGGGGGGGGGTGAATACGGTTTCTTCGGTTTTTTAGATGTTTAAAAACTTTAAGCCAAAGAGAACACAAAGTGGTTGTACAATAATCCAACAACCACTAGCACAACCAAGGTATATAAAGTAAGTAAAAAACACAACGATGTATACTGGTTCGAGATGGGGGGTTTATACCATCCATACGTCCAGTTGCGAATCCCCGACTCCGATACTATTCACTAGTATAATCCTTTCGGTGGGCTACAAACCGTTACAATTCACTCCACCGATATTCACCAATATCGATGCTCACAAAGAAGGAGTTACTCCCCAACGGTATTCCACCCTCGGAAACCACCCAAAAGAATCTCGCGATTTGACTTCACCTAAGGATCAAAAAGATCACTACCAAGACTTCCCACCAGAAGTATCAAACCCCAACTAGATCCCCAATGATCTAGGCTTGGTCACGAAGACACAAGACTTCCCTTACAAACAAATGAATGAATAAAAGTTTGTTTTATGAACCAAGCCCTAACCTAACCTAGAGACTCGATTGTAATAGAAAGGGTATAAGAAAGAAGACCCTCAACATAATCACAAGAGTGGAATAGGTTCTTGTAATTCTTCCCTTGCAAATAGATGTGTTCTTTCAAAGATGTTAGTATGAAAATCAAGAACACAAGATTAGAGATAGAGAGATAAAGAGATTTGAGAGTGTTTAGAAAGAAAGAATCTAGAGAGAAATAATAATGGCAAGGGGTGAGAAATACAAGAGGCAAGGGTTGTATTTATAGGCCAAGAACCCAAACTTGGGAATTTTTACTGAGGCTGGCGCGTCACCTGCGCGTCAGCACGCGGGCAGCGCGCCAGGCTTCTGTAAACATTCCCAAGTGTTGGGTGTTTATATCTTATAAATACCTATCCTTGCTAAACCCCCAATTTTACTTCACACAAAACCTTAACATTAATGTATCTAAGGTTTACCAACTCAAATAGCTAATTAGAAAATGTTTTGTGAAGTGTTTATAAGGAAACCAAATTTCCAAGGGTATAAAGTGTAGATAGGGTAACTTGGAGGGGGTAGAAGTGTATCTCCTCACATGGCATAGAAAATAGAGAAAGAATATGCCAAGGAATATTCCAATGCTTGGGGAGAAGAATGAGATGGAGGGTTGAGATGAAATGGTTTGAATTGGATGGATGAGATTGAAGGGAGCCTCCCTTGGTTTTCAAATAAGGCATGTGGAAAAATATGGATGGTTGAGATGTGATGATTTGAAATAGATGGCTAGGATCAAAGATGCCTTGGTGGGATTGAGAAGGGATATTCCAAGGAATATGCTTTGCTTGGGGGGAAATGAGAGATCAATGGTTGAGATGGTTTTGGTTTGAAATGGATGGTGAGGATCAAACTCATGTGATGGAATAGAGAAGAGATTGTATGGATGGTTGAGATGTGTTCTAGTTTGAATTCAATGGCTAGGATCAAAGAAGCATACTTTGGAATTCAAACAATTCCCATGTGTTGAATATAAAGGGTTGGGATGTGTTGTAAGGGAATGAATGGTTGAGATGTAGTGTGTAAGGGAATATTTAAGAGTGTAAGAGATTGTGTAAGAGAATATATGATTTGGATATGATTGGATATGGTTGGATTTGTCTTTTGTAGAGATGAGATTAAGACATAATCTAATTGTCATTAAGAAGAAAAGGTTTAGACAATTAAGATTATAAGTTGAGAAAATCATAGGTTACTTATAAGTTCAAGTAACACAACGTCGAGAATCCATAGTTTCATATCTCGTGACTTTCCATGACTCGACGTTCTCAACTAATACATTGGTTCAAACAAGTTAAGTGCTTTGCCTTGATGTAAAGCATAACCCAAGTGGGAAAGGATGCATTTACGCAAAGTGACATTTGACTTAGTTTGACCAATAAGGGAGTAAACCCGTTACGTAATTAGCGAAGACGTAAGCACGGGATATAAGCATATGGATGCTTCAACACGATGTCACATGAAATATACAAGCTCCCTAAGTTTAGAAAAGCCTTGGCTAGAGGCGATAGTTAGAAAACATGAGTTGGCGTTTTTCCATAAATGGGTGTTTTAAAAGTAAGATCTCTCAAGTCTCAAAACTCGTTTCGAGTGTTCTCAATTAAGCACATAACATATTCATACCTGGATTGAAAGATCCAAATTTGTCGGGTAAGGGGAAAGCCGACTTTCAAAATTCACCCGGAACTATATAGTGTCCTGGCACGTCACCCGCGTGTTGACGCGCGGGCAGCGCGCCAGGAGCAGACATTGGCTCCGGTGATTTTGAGTTAACGTTTGTTATTTTATGTGTTTCGATGGTTTATTTGTCATCATTAAAACATAAAGAGATCTTGATCATGTTGCCTCAACAATCTCCCCCTTTTTGATGATGACAAATAAAAACCGAAAGCAAAAAAATTACAAAGCTTAGCGAAGATAAAGTGCGCCTTTGGTGTAGCTTGATTCTTGACCTTTGCCTTGTAATTTGGTGAAGCCTTTAACAATTCTTGAATGGTCTTCACGCTCTTGCTTTCTTTCTCCCCCTTTTGTCGAATCAAAAAGGCGGGACTTCCAATCAAGCCAGGTTTCGAACTTGGGCCTGTGGGAAAAATGAGCTAGCTTGTATGTGCACCCGAATGTGCTCCCCCTTGAACATAGCTCCCCCTAGATCGTTGCTCCCCCTTGTTTTAAGGCGGGGATCCATGGGTCAAGAGCCTCACCCTTGCGGTGGCCTAGCTACACATAGAAATCACAATATGCAACAAACAAGAAATCCTCACATGTGAAATTTCCAGAATGGGTTAGGTTACCATTTGGAAACTTGCAACGTGGGTTAGTTTATATCATAACAATATATATATTAGTGTCCAAGATGACTCTACTATCCAAATGTTGAGCAAGACACAAGAATAAATATATGTAATTGTAGGAAATCAATCAATATAGATGCCAAATATCAAAGGAAGTCATATTAAGGAAACAAACATCACAAGCATTTTATTAAACACACATAATGAAGGAAATTCAAGAAGAACATCATTCAATCCTATCATATTTTATTCATACAAGCTTGTGAAAAGGCCTAGATTGTTACTACTAGAGCAAGTTTTTACTACTTCACTCTTCATCCTTTTCTTGAAGAGTCACCCTTGAGATGTTTTTGAGAACGGCGGTCATCACCAACATGTCATTGTTGATTGATTTGTGTAGTTCTCTAATTTCCTCACGTAAAGCGAGAATATTCCTCTCAATCACACCATTGGTAGTGCAACATGCACACCTACGAGTGTGATCATTCTCAAAGGGTTCGCCAAGTTTTCCTTCAATCTTGGCCCAAATTTCATCTTCGAAAAAACAAAGTTTGACGAAATCTTTCACAATTGGGATTTCCGCACAATTAATGTTGTCCCAATCAATGTTTTCCTCTTCTTCCCTTGTCATCATTCTCCTACCATCATTGACCCAACAAACTCTTCTTCCATATCCATTTTGAGTGTGTTTTAAGTGCTATTTAATTGAAGCAAGGTTTGATGTCAAGGTAACTAGCAAGATTACTTCTTTTATAGGTGAATTAATATTGGTAGTTAGGATTCTTATTACATAAAAGTTGGTCATATTATCAATGATCAAGGTACATAGATGCTTGATAAGATGTTCAACCCATCTAAGGAATGTACTAATATGCTTAGATCACATGGTGTTGGGAAGAGATATTCAATGAGAAATGAGTGTTCTAGTTAGGCTTAAGTTGAGGTTGGGTGGACTAGAAACACATGCTAGTTACTATCATTTCCCATGCATGAAACTACAAACAATTAATTATTAGGAGATAGCATTATTCAATTTAATTTAAGCATGCAACATGTAGTTTATCACATAAGGTGAACAAGAAGAATTAGATACAAGATTTTAAACACAAGTGTGAGCTATGAAGAATATCATATCTAATCTTGGAAACTTAACATAGTCAAAATTTTCAAGATGAATCAAGATAATTTTGTGTCAAGTTTTCTTGTTCAAACACATAGTATAGACATGTAGAATCTTGGATATTATCAATCATTGTTTGAATAATGGATTGATAGATATCTTTCCTCTTGAAAGACATTTGTTTGATCTTCCATCCATGCCTCCACATAAGCCTTAATCATGTAAACACATAAGCTCTAATAGCACCTAAAGATTGTTCTCCTAAGATGCATGTTTTAGCATCAAAACCTATCCCAAAGCAATTTGGACTCTTGAAAAATGTCATGCCAAAACTTATACTTGTTTGTTTTGTGATCTAAGTGTCCTTTTATTCAAGTCACCAATGACTTATTGTATAGGATGACCCATCGCTTCTCTCACTTCCTTAGGATTGCCTTCATCCGAAACATTAACTTGTAATGTTGGCGACCTTTCTTGATCTTGAACTAAAGGTTCATTGATCACATCATCTTCTTCCGAAGGAGATGATTTAGGCTCGGGCATGCTCTCATCAAAGGTCACATTGAGATATTCCTAAATCCTCATTGTTTCCTTGTTAAGCACTATGTATGCTTTACTAGTTTGGGAGTATCCTAGGAACACACCTTCATACGACTTTGGGTCGAATTTGGTGAGATATTCTTTGGTGTTAAGTATAAATACTTTGCAACCAAATACTCTAAAATACTCTAAGGAAGGCTTTCTATTTCTAAGTATTTCATATGGAGTTTTATTAATGACCTTTCTTATATGAACTCTATTAAAGATATAACATGCGGTATCTAGGGTATGACACCAAAACTTTTGTGGAATGGATTGTTCATCAAGCATGGCTCGACTCATCTTTCTTAACTTACGATGTGTTCTTTCAACAATCTCATGCGATTGAGAAGTGAACGGGCCCGATAAGTTATAAGATATTCCATGTTGTTCACAAAAGGTTCCAAATTGCATTTTATCAAAATCGCTACTATGATTTGTTTTAATTGAGACAATTGAACAATCAAGTAGGTTTTCAAGTTTCTTTCTTAAAATGTTGAATTTATTCAAAACTCCATCGTTGTTTTCTAAGAATAATATCCAAGTGTAATTTGAATAATCATCAATGATCATTAAAGTGTAGAAGTTTCCTCCATAACTTTGGATCGGAGATGGACCATACAAATCCAAATAAATCAACTCTAAAACCTTACTAGTTGACACTTCCTTTTTATTCCTATTGTTGGTTTGTCCTTGACTCCCTAGACATGTGTCACAATAATGCCTTTCAAAACTCAACTTTGGTAAATTCCGTACTAGCTCATTAGAAGCTAGGTTTTAGACTAACCTCATATTGGCGTGACCTAACCTCCTATGCCAAAGCGTTGAGTTGTCCACCATGGACGGAAGACATATATGCTGCTTAGAGTTATCACCCAACTTGCATGTATATAAGTTATTTCTCCTATGACCTTTTGCTAACACAACACCATTTTTACTAATAGTGCAATCTACCTTAGTAAATTTAACCTCACAATCATCATCACTTAATTGACTCACACTAATCAAATTGAAACTTAGACCCCTAACATGCTCAACATTGGAGATTTCTATGGAGTCATGAAGGACATTACCTTTGCCGATAATTTTGCCGTTAAGTTTGCTTCCAAAAATGACTTGATTGCCATTATACGCCATGTATGATGTGGACAATCTTCTATTCCCGGTCATGTGTTTAGTGCAACCACTATCCACTACCCACTCATCCGGTTGTAGATCACTTTTGAGACAAACCTACAACAAAAGTACAACTCATGCCTTTGGTACCCATTGTTTCTTGGGTCCATTTTGGTTAGTATTTAAAGTGCCCAAGTTAAACATTCTTGGGTCTTGAAGTAAGACACATAATTTCTCAATACCATATTTAGAAAAAGCATACCAAGGAATGTTTTGATAGTCATTTTGAGTTTGATAACTTGGTCTATAGTTATGATATGCTTGAGGTCTAAAGAAGTTTTGGTTTGAATAGGAGTTGTCTCTCCTTTGGTAATTGTTGTATTGGTATTGAGAGGGCTTTTGACCATAGTTAGAGAAATTTCTTCTTTGGTTGTTGTGAAATGATGGTCTTTGGTTGTATGAGGTAGAAGATCTCATATTGGGTGTAGGCAAAAGTGGTCTATGATTTACTCGAGGTTGTGAGTATCCAAGTCCATTGCGAGAGCTTAAGTTAGAAAATTGTTTTGGATTTTCTCTTTTTGCAATTGGAGCTTGATTACCTCGAGTACTTACAAGAGGAGCTTGAGGAGTAATTGGTTTAATGTCATTGTTTAATGAAGATCCAATTTTCCTCAGAGGCCTGGCGCGCTGATAGCGCGTTGACGCAACAGCTAGCGCGTCAGCCTCGAGGATTATTGGGGCCTTGTTTTCTTTAGCTTTTACAAATGTTATTGGTTTTGTTAGGCTTATGGGAGTGGTTGTTCCTTGTTTGAAAAATCCAAGACCTCCCTTATCTTGAGACACCTTTTGCCGACTTATTAATTCTTCTAAATCATTTGTGCTCTTTTTATATTTTGAAAAGCTTAATGATTCCTTTTGAAGTTCCAACACTTTTCCATTCAAAGAGTTAACCTCAAGTGTGAGTACTTCACAACTTTTACAAGGTTCAAACATCTCTTTGCAATGTTCTAGTGTTTTTACTTTACTTTCAAGTTCACAAACCCTATCTTTAGATTTAACATTTTCTAATTCAAGAAGACGTTTTTCTTTGAGAGCTCTATCAAGGGTTTTCTAAAATCATCATTAAACTTAACTAGTTCCTCATTCTCCTTTTGCAAGTTGATAATATCTAAGTTATTAGAAGAAGAAGGGTTTAGAGATACCTCAAATTTTTCTTGGGCCATAAGACACGTAGCGTCATTTGTTGGTTGGTCTTCATCTTCACTATCACTCCACGCTCCTCCAACGAATGCCTTGTTCACTCTCGGCTTAGGACATTCATTGATGAAGTGACCTTTCTCTCCGCAATTGTAACATCCTTGGGTGCGTCTTGAGCTTTCACTAACCTTGTTGTCACCACTTCGGTTTCCCCCAAAGTTATTCCTTCCACTATTATCTCAGTTTCCAAACCTATTTCTTCTACCAAAGTTACCACCTTTCCTAAAGAACCTCTGAAAGTTCTTAGCCATGAGATTATATTCTTCGTCATCCATATCATCATCTTCATTGCTATCCTATTGACCATCACTATCATCACTAGTTTGAGTACTAGTGACTTTAGCTTTAAGAGCCAAAGACTTAACCTTCTCCTTCTTGTCTTTGGAACTTGCCTTGTCATTCTCAAGAATCATCTCATAGACTTTGAGATTTCCAATGAGCTCGTCAAGAGGTAGTTCCGCCAAATTCTTGGCTTCTTCTATGGCCGTCACCTTTGGCCTCCACTTTACCAGAAGTGCTCGAAGAAACTTTCTCACATGGTTCTTGTTATAGAAACTAGGATCTAGAGCCGTGAGGCTAGTGATAATAGCGTTGAACCTTGTGTAACCATTATCAATGGTTTCTTCATCCGAGATCAAGAACTTCTCATATTGTTGTATGAGTAGATCGATCTTGAAATCCTTTACTTGAGAGTTGCCTTAATGAGTGATGATGATAGAGTGCCAAATTTCCTTGGCGGTCTTGCAAACATGAACCCTTTCGAACTCCCTTCGAGGTAGAGCATTATAGATCAACATCTTGGCTTCATCATTCTTGCCAAGCTTTCTCCTCTCATCATCATTAAGATCCACGTGTGGCTTTTTCACCAACAACTTTGTATCCGCGTCTTCCATCATAAACTCAAAGTTGCCATTTTGGATGATTTCCCACAAATCAAGATCTTTGGACCTAACATTGGTCTCAAACCGGGTTTTCCAAAAACAAAACCCATCGGTTTCTAGCAAAGGTGGTCTTTGCATAGAACACCCCTCAACATAGTTCTCTTGAGCCATGGATCTACTTTACCAAAAATCTTAGTTAGGATTTTAGATTTTAGGGAAAGAAGTTTTTGACTTAAAATGATTTCTCGGGAAGGCTTTAACGCTCAAAAACTTGAGTATACCGCTCTGATACCAATTGTAGAACCGTAGAAAGGGGGGGGGGGGGAGAAGACGGTTTCTTCTGCTTTTTAGATGTTTAAAAACTTTAAGCCAAAGAGAACACAAAGTGGTTGTACAATAATCCAACAACCACTAGCACAACCAAGGTATATAAAGTAAATAAAGAACACAACGATATATACTGGTTCGGGATGGGGGGTTTATACCATCCGTACGTCCAGTTGCGAATCCGCGACTCCGATACTATTCACTAGTATAATCCTTTCGGTGGACTACAAACCGTTACAATTCACTCCACCGATATTCACCAATATCGATGCTCACAAAGAAGGAGTTACTCCCCAACGGTATTCCGCCCTCAGAAACCACCCAAAAGAATCTCGCGATTCGACTTCACCTAAGGATCACAAAGATCACTACCAAAACTTCCCACCAGAAGTATCAAACCCCAACTAGATCCCCAATGATCTCGGCTTGGTCACCAAGACACAAGACTTCCCTTACAAACAAATGAATGAATAAAAGTTTCTTTTATCAACCAAGCCCTAACCTAACCTAGAGACTCGATTGTAATTAAAAGGGTATAAGAAAGAAGACCCTCGACACAATCACAAGAGTGGATTAGGTTCTTGTGATTCTTCCCTTGCAAATAGATGTGTTCTTTCAAAGATGTTAGTATGAAAATCAAGAACACAAGATTAGAGATAGAGAGATAGAGAGATTTGAAAGTGTTTAGAAAGAAAGAATCTAGAGAGAAAGTGATGCGTGAGAATCGCACCTTGCTTTACCTCTCGAGGGATCTCGAGAAGCTTACAACCCCCACCAGACAGTGTACCTGATCGTTGTAGTATAGTATAGTGACAAGTACCGGGGGATTGATCGTTCAGCTTAGGAATAGTGTCGCTAGGATTAGAAAACCTAATTAATAGTTCTAGAGGTGAAAGATGATTATTTTTGTATTTTTATATTTTTATGAAAGCAAGTAAAATCTCGGGTTTTGGAAGAGTGGGCGGAATTAGTTGCTATTCAACTAACCCAAAGCTATTATATAATTAAAATAAAATAATGAAAATGAAATTAAACTAAATTATACTAAGGTTGTGAGCAGTGGTTGGAGAAATTGTGTTTACTTAGACTTCATTACTCCCTAGATATCTTTTACATGTTAATTACTTGTTACACTTGTATGAATGACGGATTGTATTCCTTAATACCATTCGTGGGGTGGCATACATAACTCCCCAACTCTATGAGCTCTTATCTCCTCCTACACCATGACCCAGCACAACTATAGGGATTGTAAACAGTGGCTCATGCATTAAATACAACCAATAAAGACCTAGTACACCTCGGTTCATGTTTCTTAAGACGTTCAAGCATGTTACCATTTGGAGATCTGCCAGTTTTCTTAAGCCTAACATATAAATCATTCATTCAAAACAAGAATAGATAAGTAATCAACACATAATCAACATCTAGGTTTCATTAGATCTAAGCAAACACAAAAGAGATCTAGCCTAGCATAATGGAATTGAGACAAGAACAAGATATAAACAACCAACACATAGACATATTGATTGAATTGAAAGTACACTTATCTCAATTACAATGCAAGGTCTCAAGGGTTTGGAACCCTTGAAAAACCTGTAAAAGAGGCACCAAAATCGTCTTTAGGGTTTCACCAAAACTTCTCCTCTCTTTTAATGAAAAAACTAGAAAACTATATATAGGAAAAACAGGCTGACGGCGTCAAGAGTTACTTGTGACGCCGTCACCTCGCCGCCATATACTTCCTCGGACGGCCTTGATCCACTTATGACGGCCTATGTGACGCCGTCATCAACCACGGTATTTTATTCTTGCCACTTTGACGCCGTCATGAAGCCTTCTGACGCCGTCACCACCTACGATGTTTAATTCCTCATGTCTGACGCCGTCAAGATGGTGGTCTTGACGCCGTCACCTTGTATCTTCAGCATGGAAATTTGGTACTTTGCCGTTTTCTTCACTTTTATGCTCCAAAAACGTCCAAAATAGCTTCTTTTCCAGAATTCACTCTCCAAACACCTAAAACCACAAAAGGAACGATTTAGGGCAATATTTGATCAAATAAAGTCAGATTCGGGCTTAAATGACCCCCTAAAAACGGATCATTTTTCGCCTCATCAGAAAGAATAATGGCAAGGGGTGAGGAATACAAGAGGCAAGGGTGGTATTTATAGGCCAAGAACCCAAACTTAAGAAATTTTACGGAGGCCGGCGCATCACCTGCGCGTCAGCGCGCGGGCAGCGCGCCAGGTTTCTATAAACATTCCCAAGTGTTGGGTGTTTGGATCTTATAAATACCTATCCTTGCTAAACCCCTAATTGTACTTCACACAAAACCTTAACATTAATCAATCTAGGGTTTACCAACTCAAATAGCCAATTAGAAAATGTTTTGTGAAGTGTTTATAAGAAAACCAAATTTCCAAGGGTATAAAGTGTAGATAGGGTAACTTGGAGGGTGTAGAAGTGTATCTCCTCACATGGCATAGAAAAGAGAGAAAGAATATGCCAAGGAATATTCCAATGATTAGGGGGAAGAATGAGATGGAGGGTTGAGATGAAATGGTTTGAATTGGATGGATGAGATTGAAGGGAGCCTCCCTTGGTTTTCAAATAATTTGGCATGTGGGGAAATATGGATGGTTGAGATGTGATGATTTGAAATAGATGGCTAGGATCAAAGATGCCTTGGTTGGGATTGAGAAGGGATATTCCAAGGAATATGATTTGCTTGGGTGGAAAGGAGAGATCAATGGTTGAAATGGTTTTAGCTTGAAATGGATGGTGAGGATCAAACTCATGTGATGGAATGGAGAAGAGATTGGATGGATGGTTGAGATGTGTTCTAGTTTGAATTCAATGGCTAAGATCAAAGAAGCATACTTTGGAATTCAAACAATTCCCATGTGTTGAATATGAAGGGTTGGGATGTGTTGTAAGGGAATGAATGGTTGAGATGTAGTGTGTAAGGGAATATGTAATAGTGTAAGAGATTGTCTAAGAGAATATATGATTTGGATATGATTGGATTTGTCTTTTGTAGAGATGAGATTAAGAATGTGATTAAGACATAATATAATTGTCATTAAGAAGAAAAGTTTTAGACAATTAAGATTATAAGTTGAGAAAATCATAGGTTACTTATAAGTTCAAGTAATACAACGTCGAGAATCCATAGTTTCATATCTCGTGACTTTCCACGACATGACATTCTCAACTAATACCTTGGTTCAAACAAGTTAAGTGCTTTGCCTTGATGTAAAGCATAACCCAAGTGGGAAAGGATGCATTTACGCAAAGTGACCTTTGACTTAGTTTGACCAATAAGGGAGTAAACCCGTTACGTAATTAGAGAAGACGTAAGCACGGGATATAAGCATATGGATGCTTCAACACGATGTCACATGAAATATACAAGCTCCCTAAGTTTAGAAAAACCTTGGCTAGAGGCGATAGTTAGAAAACATGAGTTGGCGTTTTCCCGTAAATGGGTGTTTTAAAAGTAAGATCTCTCAAGTCTCAAAACTCGTTTCGAGTGTTCTCAATTAAGCACATAACATATTCATACATGTATTGAAAGATCCACATTTGTCGGGTAAGGGGAAAACCGACTTTCAAATTCGCCCGGAACCATACAGTGTCCTGGCGCGTCACCAGCGCGTTGACGCGCGGGCAGCGCGCCAGGAGTAGACATTGGCTCCGGCGATTTTGAGCTAACGTTTGTTATTTTATGTGTTTCGATGGTTTATTTTTCATCATTAAAACATAAAGAGATCTTGATCATGTTGCCTCAACACTGAGGAAGCTGATTTAAATGAAATTGAGAAGCTGAAACGGGAAAGAGTGCAGATTGAAAAAGATATGCAGTTAAAAGAAAGAGAGCTAATTGAAAGAGAGATGCAGTTTAAGAAAATAGAGGTGATTGAAAGAGAGAAACAAAAAGATGTTCAAACAGAAGAGGAAATAGTCAATGAGGGTGAAGCATAAGATGTTAGTTTGGTTTTCACGGATAGTGATACATCTTTAGAACAGGAATTTGAAAGCAGCAGTCCAAGCTATGATTCGGATACTGATGTTACACACAGGAATGATGTTGTTTGGGATACCGAGGATGATCACATCAGACCTTCATTTGACACAGAGATATTGACTACGGTACAACACTCAAATGATAATGATAATGTTGTTGTGTTCGATAATGTGTTTGCTCATGATCAGACACATCCTACGCATCCTGAGTCTGTTAGTGACACATATGTGGTGGAACAAAAAGATAGTAATATCACTTTTGCTACTCCAAATATGGATCCTAATAGAGGTGAGCCTGCCCAAGATGGATCAACTTATGAACAAGATTGTGCCTTATTTGCTACATTAATCAATAATTTCAAACATGAACTTGTAAAGTGCAAAGAGGACAATCGCAAAGCTAAGCAAGAGAACGTCTTATTGACAAAAGAGCTTGAGAGATTTAAGGAAATGGAAAAAGGTTTTGAAAATGTAACAAAAACCAAAGCTGAACTTGAAATTGAAATATCAAACCTTAAATCTCAAGCTCGGAAGTTTGAAATGAATGGAGAGTCTGTCAAACCACTTTTAAAAAGAAAAGAAGAACTTGAAGTTGGTTATAGAGAAGCTGTTTTTCGTGAAAAACGTTCCATTCAAAAACTAGATGAACAAATGGTTCTTAACAATAGAAAGTTTGAAGAGATTTTAAAAGAGAACTCTGAGTTAAAGAGTAAAAATTCAAAGCTTCAGAAAACCACTTCAAATTTTGAGATTGTTAAAACAAATCTTGAGAATGAGAACCAAGAGCTTTTGAAACGAACAAATGATCTTGAAAACAAACTTCGAAAATTGGGACAGACTACTCAGATTCTCAATATAATGACTACTAAAGATGATGACATTTCAAAACAAACATCTGGAATTAGTTTTGTGAATAGTGCTCATTTAAAAAATGATTTGGAAATTGGAAAACCGTGTATTTTAAATAAAGTGAAAAGCTTACACCTATTTTGTATAACGCTGAAGATATGGGAGAAGAATTATCAGATGATCTTTTGTTTGAGTCTCAAGACATTTTAAAATCTGAAGAGGAAAAACGTTTGAAAGTAAAACAAAGAAAAACCCCATTCTCGTACCACGACTTTTTGTATGGTTGTACACAATTGACAGATATTCCAAAAGAACCTTTCAAAAAGAAAGACCCAAATGTGAAAAGATATTTCAAAGAAGCTCAACTTGCTACTTATGATGCTAAGTTATGGCAAAATAGAGCAAGGAAACAATTTTGTAATCTTAAACAACACATTGAGCAAGCGTTGAAACTCACTGGTGTTAAGCAGCAATACAACATTGATGGTTTCTTTAATCCACTTTCATCGGACTTACGTCTAAAAATTGAAGTCAAAAAGATTTTAAAAAATGAGATTGAACCTCGTGTGAAAGATATCAACTTAAGTTTTGATCACTTTGAAAAATATCTTGTCACTGAAATGAGAGAAGATTTAAAGTACGTTCACTCTATTGAAGACGAATTTGATGAAAAATGCTTAATACTTGACATTCAAAAAGAAATTTTCACAAATCAAATAGAGTCATTCAAGTCAGTATCTGTCAGCCATGAGTATAAGAATGTGAATTTTGTATAAACATCTTCTTTGAAATCTGAAAATATTTATCTCAAAAAGAAAATCACCGAGATTTCAAAAGAAGCAGCTGATGTCAAAGATGAATTGTCAAAAAGAACTACTCAGTTTGAGAAATATCTTGCAAAACTTGAAGCACAAAGTATCTCTTTCCAACTAAAACTTCAAGAGAAGAATGAGAAAAAGTTTTTGGAAAACTCTTTGACATCGGTGCTTAAAGGAAAAGAAAAGATTTTTTGAAGAAAGTTGTGATGATGCCAAAATCACGTTTGATCTTGATGAACTTGATACAAAAAGTATTGAGTTGCAACATGATGTGGCATCATTACAAAAAGAAAACGAGCATTTGAAACAAACTTACAAAAACTTGTTTGATTCAATCAAGCAGTCAAGAGTTCAGAATCAAATTTCAAACAATCTGACTCTCAGATCGCACAAAATCATCTTTTTGAAAAAGAAAAATATGTGCTTCAAAAGAAAATTGTTGAATTGGAAAAGACGATTGAACAACAAACCAAGAATTTTGGTGATGCCAAAAATGATTTTTCAATTGAAACAAACAAATATGAAAAATATTTTGCACATCTTGAAAATCAAAATGTTTCTTTACATGAAAAAATGGCATCAACAGATCATCTTTCTCTTCAAAAAGAATACAATGATTTGAGAACTTCATACAATGCCTTGAAAGCAAAGTTTGATGTTCTTAACCGGTCGAAAGGAGAATCTCAAGTTTCAAACGAGTCTAAACCACAAGTGTTTCAGAGAAGGTTTACACGGGTGAATCTTCAAAACCATTTTCAAAAAGGGTTTCTCAGTTTACTACCTATTCTTTGCAAAAAGGAAGGAAGTTTTCAAAGAGACCTAATTTTTCTGAAACATTTACTCCTCAAAAGGTTTCAACAACAAGTGCTCCAAAAGAAAAGAATCATGTTTTTCAAACTCCATACTCTTGTTTTACTCTGGTAAAGCCAGTGTGAAAACCAAAGCAAAGCCGTTCAAAATATTTGAAATACTCATACTCTGAAATGCTTCCACTATAACAAAAGAATGGCTATGCTTTGAAAAATCCAAATTCTGGAAGGTTTCCATTCATCTTAAAAACAAATTTTCGAAATGAAACGCCGAGTTTAAACAGTGGATGGAAAACTTCTTCTTCAAGTTTTAAAACTCCAAGAGAGACATTGGGTTTCTCAAACAACTTTCAAAAGCAAAAGAGTTTTAAATCACCGTTGATTCCACGAGCTTTATTTCAAAATGAAACACCAGTTTTCAGTCCTCGTTGGAATTCAACATCTTTGTCTCGGATTGACACAACTTACAAATGGATTTCAAAATATGGTAACCCCGTTGGCGCCGTGTTTAAATGGGTTCCAAAGGTTGTTGTCTAATCTAATCACATTATGACTTCTTAGTATTTCAGCTAAGGACTCATTCTTCAAAGAATGGAAAGTGCTTAAATCAAAACGAAGGTTTTAAATATTTTTTGAGCACTTATCCTAAAAACATAATGGCTTATGTACACATAACAGTACATAACCCGCAATTTTCAAAGAAAGGACCCTGTTGTGAATTTTGTTGCGGAAATCCCAAAAGAAAAAGAAGACTTATCACAAAATGCTTATCAATGTCTTCTTAATCTTGAGCATAATTTATTCAAAATGTTTCAAAAGGTTTCCAAAACTTTTCAAAATTTTGCTCAAGATATTACTCCCTAAAATCCTTAAAAGCTTAAATTTACTCAAAATGTTCTACTTTTGAGGGGGAGTAATAAAAAGATGTTCCAGAAAGGTCATGCTTAAAAGAAACTAATACGGAAATAACAAACATCAAATTTTCCCCTTAAGCTATCCAAAAACAAAGGTTTTAATCAATCGGTATCAAAAATACCATGGATATGCTATTTTTGAGGGGGAGAAATGTGATTAAAATGTGATCGTCTTGAATCTCAAAAGAGCTCAACTCAGAAGTAACCAATGAATTGACAAAGCTTAAACGTCGTTAATCGAAAAGACTTGTCCTGGACGGGTAATAACTTCAAGCTAGTCTAACTAGTGATGTAAGCATGTCTCGAATAGGACTTGTCTGAGTAGAATGTACCGTCTCGTGAGACTTTCTTTGAATGTGACCAGGACGGGTAATAATTTCAAGCTAGTCCAACTAGTGATGTAAGCGTGTCTCGAATCGGTCATGTTCACAGAAAATCAATCAATTCAAAAAGTGCGAACTCTACCCAACATGTGCTAATTTATCTTAAATACATTTAAGCACATGTGAAGGGGGAGTATTTCTGAAAAAGCAAAACTCTCGAAGTGTTAACAACAAAGTATGTTTTATACTTATAAACACTTTGAGAGATTTTCACAAAAAGGCTTTAAGACATATGGCAAAAATAGGATAGTCATGAAGATATAAGGTGACTAAAGTTAGGAAAAACCATCCTATGATCCGCCAGAGCCGGAGGGATCTACCCAAGGACAATTCCATTAGATTAGAATTAGAAGTCCCTAGGTATGATTGAAAAAAAGGAGTAAACGAGAAAGGAGAAAGAAAGGGTTGAAGAATTAAAAAGAAATGCAAATGAAAGGGTGAAAATAAATAGCCCTCCATATGTTCAACCTTAGGGCAGACACCGGGTTCAATTCATATGCTACTGGTTGTTAAGGTGACACCGGTATTGAAGACAAAGACATCATGGACCTAGTGACGCACTGCACTTAACCTTCTAAGCCACTCAAGTTCTCTCAAAAGAGCTTGTTTCATTCCCACGGGGAACCCTATATAATCTATCGACCGCTCATTACCATGTTGATATTAAAACAGGAGACACCGCTCCAGTCTCCAACGACTAAATATGCACTTATTGAGTCTAGAGCCTCGAGATTACATCAAAAGATCTCATAGGAACACATGATACTTCTACACTGGTGATCCAACATTAAGGATGCCAGATGTAAACTTAAGAGTCCTACGCAGATCTTAGCAAAATTCCAGAACATTTATGAGAGGATTCACTTTTGTGATTCTCAATGATTAAATGGAAACTCCTGCCGGGGTCAACATCAAGCAGCCCTGACAGTAGGTCACTTCGGTAACTTCTTGTGGGTTACGCTTAGTGTTCGCGGTGGTTCCAAAATGGTCTACAGTCGTGGAGTGATCCCCAGCGACTCACCCATTCGTTGATCTACTTAGTAGGTCTCGTAAGCTCTCTCGGGAGTATCCGAATTGGGAACGGCCTTGGTAAGGGTTAGAAGGAGTCTTCACACTATGCTATTGACGATCTCTAATTCCGAACCTGTAAGTACCGGTTGTTTATTGCTAATTATTTACTTGCAGCAACACATCACCTCCATGTCAATAGATTCCACATGCTCTCTTAAAGTCAATGAAATTTCTCACAAAGATCAAGGCAAAGCAAAGGTCAAAGAAAGATTCTACGATACAAAAGGGAATCTACAAAGTTAAGAGACAAAGATCAAAGTGAAAGAATGGGAACAACAAATGTATGTATCACAAAGACTAAAGACGTATGAGCATTTTGGAAAAGCATACAACCACCGAAGACTAAGAAGTGACGAAAGGCAGACAAAGAATGATGAAAAGTCATTTATCAAAGATCACAAAGCATGAAGGAACAAAGACTTAAGTCTATTCTACAACGACACACAAAGTTCAAGACAAAGAACACAGAAGACCTAATCATGTGGAGCATCACCGAATGACCACCCCTTAAGGGGAGATTGTCAGCATTAAAAATATGTAATAGAAAAGTGATGGTCATTCTCATAGAAAGAACTTGTATGTCATGTAGTAGTAATAGAGTTTGGGCTATGGACTTAGTAAAACTAATATGTTATATGTTATGTTATGTAAGCCTTGTTATTTAATCATGTAACCAAGTCCAAGCCCAAGCCCAAGCCCATAGAAAAGCCTTTAGGGCATAATGTATGACACTATATAAACACCTCAAATGCACATTTGAGGTGTATGCTTGTGTGTGTATTGTGTGTGTTTCTTAATAAAAGCTCTCTTCATCTTTATACTCTCTATCTCTCTCTAGTTTTTACGCCACATACACCAAGTCACCATCCATACGTGCTTATATTTGTGATAGAGTTGATAGTATTAAGGTCCTACATAAGTACGACAGTTAATGTAAGTCTTAAACATTGGCTTGTAAACTAAAAACTTGTTGATATTGTTAGTTACAATACAAGTAAGCTGCTTTATGCTCATTTCTTTAACTTGTGCATAAGGGATTGTTAACTGGTATCATGATTCCTTAAATAGAAAAAGCAAATGAAGTTCATTGTCCTATTCAGGTCTTACTTATGCGCTAAAAATTTACTCCATAGCATGCGATTACTGAGGCGGGTTCTGTAACATGGTTTATTTAATAGAAATAGAAATATAGATAGTCCCTTGGTTGTGGTTTCTGAAAATATGAGGCTTATGGGCACTGGTCAGACTTACGACACCTGAAACTACTAAACCTCTGAAGTTTATCTTCACTCCTTTACTTGATATACACTGTAAACTTGAGACATTGTTTTGATGATTTGTTTATTTGTGGTTACCTTTCATGGTTTGTTACATTGTTTTTTCCCTTCTTTCTTGTCAGGTGCAACAACCACATGGAATTCTTGTTGAAAATGCTTCAGTTGAAAACTCTGGAATGTATGTTTAGAGCTATTATTATATTTTAAACCAATGGTAAGATGTTTTAAAACTTATTTCACTGACCATTGTTATTTTTGTTAGATTTGGGGAAATTCCCTTGAAGAACAGTTTGGAGTCTCCTTCTGCATGGAATTCCCCTTGGTCTCCTTTTGTTCCTGGCACTCAAATTGATACAGATATAACACTTGCTGTAATAAGTAGTTTTTGTAGATCAAATTCTCTTGATTTATAGGTGGCAAATGACGAGATGGGTTGAAACAGAATACTTTTTCTTCAAAAAGCTTCCAAATTATTTTTGAAATCTGATTACAGAAGTATTTTATTTGAATAATAGTCTTGGTTGTACAATTTTGTAGGTTGATTTTCCCATTTGAAGGTTTAGACACAACATAGTCCGAATCGACCCATCTGTAAATAATTGGGTCAAAGTTGGACCCTCTACTTTGATTTATGTCCTTTTGTGTTGAATATTGTGTGGTGTTTGTAGGATGTGAGAGTTACGTTACAAGTACTGGTGAAAGAAGCTATGATGCTCTTGGGTTAATGAACCAGCTAACTGAAAAATGTGTTTTGTCTTATTAAAAAAGTGGGTCTCATGTTTGATCAATTTTTTTGCTAGATTGACGGAACATAAATTGCTTGACCGGCGGGTGGACATTTTTTTTGTGCAAAATTGTTTTGTCGTTTTTGAAAAAAACAAAAGAAAATTCAAAATAATTTGAAGTCTTTGCTAGACTGATGTCAAAAAAAAATTTGCTCTTTTTTTTTTGCTCAATCCATACTTTTGTTCTAGGGTTGCGTGTAATTACTTTTGTTATTTATTACACAAGTTTTTATGTAAATGTTTAATCACCCAATTTAAACATCCAATCTAAAAAACGCATACATTCAAACTCGACCTGTACTTTTGTTAAGGATTTGTTGTTTGTGTTGATAAAATGTTGTTATATGTTAGGGTATGTCCTTTTTTTTAAGTTTGTTAGATATTTGTTTTTGCTTATATCTTTATTTATTTGGCTACTATTTTTGTGTGGTAACTTGTTTGTTTGGTTGCATTGCCAAACTCGAAGCTTTAATTTAGTTTTTTTACACACTAAATACTATAAGATACTAATTACACACTAAATACTTGAAGCTTTAATTCATGTATTTTTTTTTAATTATTTTTATTTATTTATTTATTTATTTATTTTTACTTGCAGTTTGTTACTTTTGAAAGAAATGAAAAAGATAATGATGGTGATCGGGTCATTCACGGTAAAGTTTCAAAACTTTGTGATAAGGTTGTTTCAGAGGCAATTAGTTCATCAAACATGTATCTATATCTCGTCCTATCGTAAACTATCTTTGTTGCGATGGTCACCAAAAATTGCTCAACTTATCATTGACAGGACAAATTGGATTTAGTTGGTTGTGATGATCTTGGTGATGAGTTTTGCGATCTTAATGATTTTCTTAACTTGTTAGATTCGCCTGTTCTTGATGATGATATTGCTAAGGTTATTTACTCATTGAACTTTTACGTACCTGATGACATCAAATAACGACTAATTTAGAGCATCATTTCTCATGTTTATATTGCTTATTTTATATCATTTTATAATTTACACTTAATCGCTTATTTGTGTATTTCTCAGTTATTATTAAGCAACTAGTAAAAGTTAGCGAAAAGAACATGTTTTGGAGCTAAATTGGTGAAGTCAAGAAAGTCTACTGAATGTAACATGAATACCCCATATCATTCTAAACAGATACGCCGTATACCAAGACTTAGATGAATTCGACTTTGATGCATATGCCATATTGGATTCTACAATACGTCATAGAAACTTTGGTCAACAAGAAGAACAAGTTCGTTTTAGTTCCAATACGCTGCATTCACTTATGTGATATGGCGTATCCATGCCCTAACTTCACAAAGACATCCATAACGAGAAGACCCCAATACGTTGTATTCATGTGCAACGATACGCCGTGTCGGATGGCGATTGAAGAATATTCTGGAATATTATAATCTTTGACCCTACGCCAAGTTACCTCGATACGCCATATCGGACGACCCGATATGCCGTATCGACCCTTATTCGAAGATTATAAAAAGAAAACCGGTCTTCAGGGAGCTTCTAACAACCAAGTACGATTTCTAGATGATATTAGAAGACAAGAAGGTCCTTTTAGTGTTATCATTCCATAGGAAAACTCTTGTAATCATTATACTCAGTGTTGCAAAAATCGGCTGAGGCGGCCGATTAATCGGCGATTAATCGGCCTCGGCCCCGGAACTTGTAAGAAATTACAAGGTAATCGGCCGAGTCAAGAAAATTGGCCGATTAATCGGCCAAAAATCGCAACTCGGCCCCCGACCGCCTCGGGACCGATTCACGATTTTTGCAACATTGATTATACTCCCTATAATCACTCAGTTAGCATATTGTTTTCTTTTGAATTCTACTTTAGTCGTTCTGAATATGATATTGTGTATGATTTCTGAGATTATGGGCTAATACCTATAGGTATTAGCCAAGTTTATGATAATTTAATGTTTTGATTTGTTTATATCGATTGTTTACTCGTTTGTTATATGTTGAGAATGTTTATCACTTGATACACGTTTATGCATATGTTAATCTTTCATTACACTGATTCTTGTTTATTGAATTAATCATACCTCACTATTAGTGTAAATGGATGATGAACATTATTTTGGGAAAAATGCATATTACTTACCTTTATCACTAGATCGATAGTGCTATGACCATAAGGCTACTGGGGCCAACCCGGCGGTTTCTATTAGGAAGGCGGCGCAAAGGATACGTGTGTTCGATTAATTGTGACAGGATTAATCAGTTAGAAACCTTGAGTTTAGGGAGAAGTATGACCTAGCTTTCAATAGAAAACCACCAATGAATGTAGTACAATCATTGCACACGTAGACAAATCCGGCATTTATTTGATTAACTTGGTTAATACGTTTTCCTTACGATCGAGCTTGACTTCTTCTTTATCGTTTTTTTATCTACTTGTGTGTGATTAGTTTTATTTACCGCTTTATTAAACCTAAACTTGTGCTAGTCCCCCCCCCCCCCCACTCCCTTTGCGTTAGTTTTAGTTTGATTAGGTTAACTTAGATAATGAAAATACTGGTAGATTAAGTGTTAACATCTACTCTTACTGATCGAGACCCTACATACCAACGAACTTACAATTAATCGGATACACTGTCCGTTAGTGTTAGTTAATAGGTAAAGTCGGCAAAATATAAATAGTAAAACTTGATACATATATTACCTATACTAAACGACACATCAAGTTTTTGGCGGCGCCGCCGGGGAATTAAATTGTTTATTAGTATCTTAATTTAGTTTTTATGTTTTAGATAAGATTTTATATTTAACCAATACACCGTATTTAATTTATTGAATACGGCGTATTTTGTTTTTGTGATCTATACACCGTATTAGATTTAATTATTCGAATACAAAACTGAATACGACATATCTAGTTTTTATACAGAATCTTTAAAATTAAATCTCAATACGACATTTTTGCATTTGCATACGGCGTATTCAATTTTTAAAGCATAAATCGTATTTTAAATTTAAATACGGCGTATTGATATTTATCAATAATGCGTATTTATTTTTCGAATAAAAACAGTTAGCTACAAATATTAAATTTTGATACGACGTATCGATCAACTACAGAGTTAATATTTTTCATAGTCCGTACTCATTCTTCGTTTTTTGTAGTTTTCTATCTTCGAACCTATCCTACCGATATTTATCTCTTGTTCTTAGGTAGTGCATGACCACAAGTTCGAAAAAAGAGCTCGTTGTAAGCGAACCTAAGAAAGTTTTTCATTCGTTAAAGAAGCTTTTCAAGACAACAAGTTTTAATTACTCGAGTTCACTGGAATTCGGTGAGTTTGAAAAAGAAATCACATACAATGGTGGAAGTTACTATGGAAGAGTACATGATGAAAACCGGAGATGGTTCGGATGTTGCTAGACCAAAATTTGATAAGGAGGCCAGATTTGAGTTGAAGGGTCAATTTCTCAAGGGCCAAAACGTGTAATGTTATAAAGTGATTGTTTATGCATATCTTACTCATTATTGTCCTACACTGTATTATTCACTACTTCGTGGTTTAACTCTAAACCTGCGAGCTCACCAACACTATGTTGACGTTTTCGAGTATCATTTTCAGGTGATCATTTGTAATATTTTGAAGGCTCTTGCATTGAAGTTTTTCATTATCCTCATTTCAAAAGACTGACAATTTGGTCAAGATACCTTTTCAAAGATAATGTTGTGAACAAGTTAAAAACTTATGTTTCATTATCCAGGGTTGGATAAAGACACGTATGTAACATTGTAAACTAATTTATGAAATCAAGTGTGGTGTTGATTGAACAAAATGAACTTACACATACCCCTAACAACATGTGAGGGGATATATATATATATATATATATATATATATATATATATATATATATATATATATATATATATATGTTTTAAATACAATATGGGCCGATTAGGGCCTTAATTGTCCGGCCAAGATGGGCTTTTATATAACTATGCTATATTTACTTATCTTAAGCCCATTATCATTACATATTAAGCCCAACTACTCTATTACAACATTTACTAAACATTTCAATATTCGTAAATCGATAATGACCATTACTGTAAAAGCTAGCAATCGCCCCCTAAAGAGTGGTTAATACATTATCTAAAAAACTATGCTTCCACTTGGTCTTGTTCATTGAGCTTTGATAGCGTATAGGAGCTTCAGGCCAAACAGCTAAAACCTATACACTCTAAAAGGGCCAAGCACGAGCCCATAAGGGCTAAGGCCCTAAGCATCTAGCTGGAAATCTCATTTCCAAGTCATATCCTTAACAGGCTCATCATAACCATTATCAGCCACATTTCCAAGACATGGACCGGGCCTTGCTTCCAGGATAGCTATGTGTCACCATCTCGTTCGGGGAGTGATAGTGCTACAATCGTTTGAGGATCTTCCCACTTATCTATCCAGGCCGTCCAAGCCAAGGATTGCACGCCACTGTCATTCTTGTCTCCTCCATTAGATGTCTACCACGTTGACCATCCTTGGCCGTGGATGGTTTTCAGAGAAGCATAAAACCCTAAAGGCATCTCTATAACATGAATAACCCGAATTACATAAATTCAATTATATAAATTTTTTGCACCAAAAAAATTTCAAGCTTAAAAAATATTTTATTTACACTATGAAAGAATTATAATGTCTTTTTTTTATATAAATATATTTATGTGAATTCGGTTTTTGGTTCATTGTGCCAAAACCATATCAGAACCGAGAACCGAATATTTAATTTAGTTCGATTCGGTTTTAACAAATTCGGTTTGGTTTTTTTCGGTTCAGTACGGTTTCGGTGTTCGGCTTTTGTGGGTGAAACCCGAATTCTGCACACGGCTAGTAGTTACTTAGCCTTACTGTAAGAAGAAAAAAAACAAACGACTGATTATGTTGAAATTGGAAGTACCAATGCAGCTTATGATTGACTTCATCAATCTTAAAAACAAAATAAACGTATGCTATTGTAACACATGGAAGGTATACACAAAACTTCATTAGGCGTGTCGGAAATCATCTTAGTTCAACATTCATCTGGCTTTGCACCTGATTTCGAACATTCCACTGCAACAACATTCAACAAAAAACAACTTTCATAAGTTGAAGACTTGAAAGTTAACTATCTAGATAAGAGGATTTGGGGTGGATAATGAAAATGTGTTTTCATCTCATGGTGAAAAGATACCTGTAGCTCGTTTATTTCCTCATCTGTAAGAGAGCGCTCCATTGATCGGTATGTGATCCTATAACAATGACTAGTCATCCCTTTCTTGTTGGTAAAGTTGTCAATCAATTGTACCTGCATATTTAATACATGATACGTTCATATCACTTAAGAAAGTTAAGCTGTGGCTCACTGTCTTGAATTATTCACCAAGATTATTGACCCGGTCCCCTTTTAGAACAAAGATTTATTTGACACACTAACAGCAATAAGAAAGCAAATTTGATAATCTATCAGAGGAAACGGAATATATACCTCTTCTGCAAGATCACCAGCAACGCCTCTGACAATTTCACAAAGATTGTTTTCAGTAAATGAATCGTTGATCCAGAAACTCATGTCTTTATAACAAGGTGGATACTGCAAATAATTTACCAAATGTCAGAACATGTTAACGTATTATTCATCAAACCAGAAATTATCAAAATTCATATGCAAATGCATATGCATCTGTATCTAATCATGAGCGTACGTGTACCAGAAGTTTCTGAAATTGTAACAGCAGTTCTTAACTAAAGAAGCAGGGACTATGAGTGGAGGATAAGTAGTTTCCATTTCTGGTATACAGGTGTAACTCATTCAATGATCCCAGGAAAATATATACGCAACATATTGAATATACAAGCATACCCTGGAAAACATATTGTAGAATTTCATACAGTAAAATATAAATGTTATCCTAGTAGCTACATTCTGTAAGGATTTTCACTAGTAGCTACATTCTGTAAGCATTTTCACTAGTAGCTACATTCTATAAAATATAAATGTTATCCTAGTAGCTACATTCTATAAGGATTTTCACTAGTAGCTACATTCTGTAAGCATTTTCACTAGTAGCTACATTAATGTTATCCTAGTAGCTACATTCTATAATAATGAATACTGTGGTAAAAGATCTTGGATCCGCCACTAGCTACATCCTATAAGCATTTTCACAAGTTGGTCACTGCAAGTGGCATCGCACAGACTATTATCCAGGTTTAAAAAAAACACCATAATATGTAAAATCTCGCATATTGAATTGCGGAAATCTGCTGTATAGACAGACAGCAGAGATTGCAATTATGACCGCTTTACTTAATGATGTCTGTTCAAGAGTCATTAATGAGATTGTAG
Source organism: Artemisia argyi (assembly GCA_030686995.1). Lineage (NCBI taxonomy): Eukaryota > Viridiplantae > Streptophyta > Magnoliopsida > Asterales > Asteraceae > Artemisia > Artemisia argyi. Next base: position 73,012,212 of record CM060700.1, on the reverse strand, counting down.
TAAAACGGACACATATAGAGATACCACAATGATAAACTTCAAGGTAACTTTAAGGAAACTACACCCGCAAAGATGTTGTTTCATACCTTTGAAAATGGCTTGAATTTAATCCCAAGTTGACCCTTTGTAAACTGCATCAGTAAGGAAATAACATGTAGGTCACATTAGGTTGTTCAAAGTACTACTATAAACAAGATTAAATAAACCTTTGATATTTCTAAAATCCGAAGGAGTTCTGTTTTTCTCACTCAGACATCCAAGTAGGAAAAGTTATATGAACCAAGAACTAGAAAAGTACCTGAGACGTGAATCGCTTATCAGTAGACCAAAAGAGTCTAATATCAGGGATGTCAAATAAAACCATCGCTAAACGTTCCAATCCAAGTCCAAATGCCCAAGCCACATTATCAGTCTTCCCACCCCGTTTCAATATTTCTTGTTCCATCACCCCGCAACCAAGAACCTCCAACCACTTCTCCTGATAAATCATTCAATAATTTGTCACAATATATTTCATACGAAGCACTTAGTGACATGGAAATGACAAATTAAAATGGTGATCATGGTGCACTATGGCTCCAGTTTCACCATGGAAATAATACATAAATTTGGTACAAGTTTCAATTATCTAAAGTAATTTCTGTTATCTGTTTCTAAAGATGAATTTACCCTCTGGCTAGAAAAAAAATGGCTTGATATAGGAGTATGAACACTACTCAGATATCTAAAATGCTGATCAATGAAGACAAAATCGATGTAATTAATGTATCTAGTAATGATTCACGAGCGAGAAGATAAATATAATTGGAATGAAACCTTTATCAATTTGACTTCTTTAGTTTCACTTATTCAGAAACAGGAAATTGGAGTGTTTGCGGGGATCAATTTGACTTCTTTAGTTTCACTTGTTCAGAAATGGGAAATTGGAGTGTTTGAGGGGACGATTTGACTTCTTTAGTTTCACTTGTTCAGAAACGGGAAATTGGAGTGTTTGAGGGAATGAAATCTAGCCCTAAAATTGTAGTACGGAGTATTACATATGTTTTGACACAGCCCAAAATGGAAATAAATGCACTTATATTTGAATGAGGGATTGAAAGCAACATGTGAGGCAAACACTAGTTAATCACGTGCCTTTTTGTTAGTTTAGTTAAGGTTCTCACTTCTCATATATAAAATATTCAAAGGGTTGTTAATTTATATACTCCAAAAAGATTGAGAATAATTTACAATAAAACTACTCTAGCATAAAGTTCTTGAAGTAAATTACAACAGGGATGTGGACCAAGAGAAAACTTTACCTGGAAATATATCTCAAGTTCAAATGATGGATTTGTGAATGGAAAATAGGTATCAACCCAGCGCATTTCGACAGCACCTGAAAGTTGTAATGGATATTAAATGCCAAAGCGTGTTCAATATTTGTATTTTAAAAGTATCTGCAGCTAATGATCAGATACAATATGAAATTACTACCAAAAAATAGAAAGTAATGAGCCTTATCCATTTAAAACATATCTGTTGGTCTCCGCCTTTCTCTTCCTGATCCCCCCCCCCCCCCCCCCCCCCCCCCCCCCTCCTCCTCTTAATCCTATATGAAAGAGCAATGCTTAATGTGGAATATTGTTCAGTGTAAGTTTATTTGATATTAGTCAAATATCTAAGTAACCCCTCCATAATGACAAGATTAAGGAATTTCTTGCCTTGTTGGACCAAATCGATGATATCATGTATCAATATTTTTGTAGTAATCATCTGTCATGGACTAGAACTTTGCCAAAAAGGAATATCTTGCATCCATAGAGCATCTAAAATAAATACCAAAGACGATAGAAAAAATAAATGTTGTCTATATTTTGAGACGAATGGAGAATATTTCTTCATGCTTGCATCAAAGAACAGAAGCTGTATCTTTTAGCTAGTTCTATCTCAACTAAGCAAAAATAAGATTAACTTGTCAATTTCTTACCAAAAAGATGGCGAGCCAAACCCTCAAGACATGCTTTTAGTTCCTGTGCTGCATATAAAGTGCCATCCATGCCGGAAGCATTCCAATCACTTGGATTGAAGACTCTAACTCCTTCCATCTACACACTCATATATAGAATTACTGAGCATACAAGAATTATAGCCAGAACAATTTTGGGGGGCATTTAAATACTCATTTTAAAATGGTTTGTGACTTGAATAAATATAACCTGAACCTAAAAATCATATACCAACTTGATTAAAGATAGGAAGCACTAGGTAATATCACATTTTCTTGATAACCAGTTTTCTTTAAGCAACTTCTTCCTCATTTTTCCAAATTACATTACTTTTACTAGAGGTTATTATTTCAAACAGTTTACTTATCAATATTGATTTGGTTATGTATTATATTTGATGGGTCACACGACTAAAACATAATGAAAAACTAAGGTAAAAGAGAAACGGCTCAAATGTGAAAAATCATTTTATTCAAACTATTAACATTATTTTGGTATAACTTTTGTTTGTAATATAAGACACTTCTTATTTGCCAATAAATATGTATCTAAAAAAGGGGTTTGTGTCAAGCCATTACCCAACCCCCCTGACCACGTATAATCTCTAACTTTGACCGATAAAATCATAACAATAATAATAATAAGTTTACCCAAACACTCGCAACTGATTCTTTTGATTATCAGTTCGAACACACATCCAAACACCGGATTAGTTAGCTGTAAAGTTTAGTTCTTGTGAAAAAATGAGATACCTGATGAAATACTGGATAATGAGTTGAATCAATGGAGTCTCTTCGATAGACGTCACCAGTGACAAGAAAATTAGCATACCCCTCCCTAAGTAAAGTAGCTTGATGTGCACTAGTGTGGCACCTCAACACAGTGTCTGCATCAATGTAGTATGTATCATTGTAACTCCTACTTACGTGATCAGCAGGTACCAACACGTCATCAAAGTTCTGCACAGATAAGGTTCCATAAATGACAAAGTCTACAACAACACTGCTTATGAAAATGCAAAGTTTCAAGAAAAGGTACTCATATACGTGATTAAAGATAAATGATCTATGCTCTATGTTAGTAAGTCCTTGCAGATTGGTCATAGTGGGAATCACTATCATCTGTGGAGTATGAAGATTATGAGCAGTGTACAAAGCTCTAAAGGCCCATTAGCACTGACTCAAAAGGTACCCACAACCTCATGAAGATTATTGACTCAAACTGTACGTATCAGATCAAATACGTACAGTTTGAATAAAGACAGTCTTAAAGTGACACTCGTTCCATCAAAAGAAGTTAGCCTCACCAAGCCATCTCAGCGAGAACTTCCTTTCAATATCTAACTTCATGGGGAAGGTGTATGAATCCGGAATTATGTTTGCATTGGTGGTTCGTGAGGTGGAAACCCCTATTTTAGCCCAACATTCAGTGAAGTCGCTTCTTGAAAAGTATGTTGATGTGATGCCAACAGAACTTCCATCAGGGCTGCCACCAATGAGGGATATTCAACATCAAATAGACCTCATTCCGGGTTCTAATTTGCCTAATAAACCAGCATATCGCATGAGCCAAAAGAGCATGAAAAATTACAATGCCAAGTTACTGGAGCCAAGGTTCATGCTATAGTTGAATGGCCAACACCTCGTTCAAACTAGCCTCACTTTACAGACGATTCATTTGAAACTTTAGCATTTTAGTTGCTCCCATTACTGAATCAATGAAAGCTGATTTGAAGTTTTACTGAATTACTGGACTTCAGAAGCCAATGAAAGTTTCCAACTTATAAAGAGGAAATTATCTCAGGCTCCTGTTCTTGCTTTATCAGATTTTGGGAAGATTTTCGAAGTGGATTGTGATGCATCTAAGGTTGGTATAGGTGCTGTCCTAAGTCAAGATGGGCATCCGGTTGCTTTCTTTAGTGAAAAACTAAGTGGGTCAAGACCACGTACGATGTCGAGTTTTACGCTATAGTTCGCTTTGCGACATTGGCAACATTATTTAGTGCATCGAGATTTTATCCTAAATTTAGACCATGAAGCACTTAAATACATTAATAACCAGAAAAAGTTGAGCCCGAGACATGCAAAATGGTTAAGTTTCTTACAAAACATCATATTTGTATTAAAATATCAGGCTGAAATTCAGAATTAAGTCGTCGATGCCTTTAGTTGACGAGCTTTTTATATCAGTAGTAAGGGCAGAGGTACAAGATTTTGATACCTTCAAGGAAATGTATATGGAGGATAGTTATTTTGGACATGTTATACAAGAAGTTCTGAATGGACAACGTTACGATTATCAGCTTCAAGATGGCTTTTTGTTTAAGGGCACGCAATTGTGCGTTCTAGAGTGCTCTTTGAGAGAAAAGTTTGTTGCTGAACAACACGCTTTGGGACACTGGCCGTGACAGTAGCATTGCATTGGTGGAGAGTAAGTACTTTTGGCACAAACTTAAACGGGACGTAACTAGACATGTAAAGAGGGGTGAATTATGTCAACTATTGAAGGGTGTTTCAACTAACGCAGGATTGTACATGTAAACAGAGTTGGGGGACAAGCAATAATGAACCAAACGATTACATTGTATTAACTTGATAAAATAACAAATATTACAGGAGGGTATAAATAACCTTTACTCAGCTTGTAAACTAAGTTAGGTTAATACTAATGGGCCTAATAAGACGGTACTATTATTTCTAACATCCCCACTCAGCTTGTTACAAATAGAAATAACTCAAAAATAATAAGCAATAGTCTTCCTCGTAGCAATAATCCAAATCTTCAACAAACGGAAAGTTAATCAATCTCATTTGGGATCCAACTAAAGTACGAAGCAACCAATAGGTCTCAACTAATGCACAAATCCAAAAAACGAAGCAACCAGCAGGTCTCAACTAACCAAAATTTCCAAAAGACGAAGCAACCTGTGAGAACAGGTCTCAACTAACCTAAAACAAAAACGAAGCAACATGTAACAAGAGGTCTCAACTAACTAAACGAAGCAACCTGAAACAACGGTGTCGGAACTCAACCAGGTCTCATCTCCTCAAAACTCAAATTCTGAGTACCAAAATCAAATGGTTTCACCGGGGACCAAACTAAAATCCAACACAACAATACGAACAAAAGTCAACATAAGGACCACACCTCACCGGGAAACTGGTCGGAATGATGCAGAATTCACTAAAACTTGTGCCCTAATTTCTGACAGTTGATACTTTCTGGACATACGACACCAAAAGTTTAAACTCTAATTTATTTTAAGAACTTAACACCTCAAATTGATCATCATTCCAAAAGTCAAAACCACACTCTTCATCATAACCAAACCAATAAATAAAAATAACAGAATCATGAAGCTCCAATCTCCAATAGAACAAACAATGCACCAGAACTGTTATGACAACAAAACCCAAAACCAAAATCATCTCCGCCACTCTGATACCATGTAAACAAAGTTGGGGGACAAGCGATAATGAACCAAACAATTACATTGTATTAACTTCATAAAATAACAAATATTACAGGAGGGTATAATATAAATAACCTTTACTTAGCTTGTAAACCAGGTTAGGTTAATAATAATGGGCCTAATAAGACAATACTATTATTTCTAACAGTACACTCCACTACCCGTTCCATCTTCTACTTAGATTGATGTACGCATGGATTTTGTTCTAGGACTCCCGTGTACTCAGAGGCGAAAGGATTCCATCATGGTGGTAGTGGATAGATTTTCCAAGATGGCTCATTTTATATCTTGTCGCAAGACAATGGTTGAATTTGTACTTTAAAGAAGTTTTTTGTTTGCATGGGCTCCCTCGAACTATCACTTCAGATCGTGATCCCAAGTTTATGGGGCATTTCTGGATGACCTTGCGGAAAAAGATAGCTACCCAACTATGCTTCAGCACATCTTACCATCGAGAGACGGATGGCCAAACGGAAGTGGTAAACAAAACCTTGGGGAATCTGTTTTGATGTCTTGTTGGAGCAAACCAAAGCAGTGGGATTTGGTGCTTCTGTTTGCTGAGTTTGCATTCAACAACTCAAAGAACCAGACAACTCAACGAAGTCCTTTTGAGATTGTTCATAGACTTGGGCCATACAGTGTTCCCAATTCCTAATTTAAGGAAAGCTAATGTGAAAGCTAATAAATTTGTTGAGCATATCAAGAATATTCATGAGGAGGTCAAATTGCAGGTTGAAGCCCACAACACCAAGTATACAGTGTTATTGACTTGACCCCAATTCCTAATTTAAGGAAAGCTAATGCTAATGTGAAAGCTAATGAATTTGCTGAGCATATCAAGAATATTCATGAGGAGGTCAAATTGCAGATTGAAGCCAACAGCGCCAAGTATAAAACAGCTGCTGACCTACATCGTAGAAAAGTTGTTTTTGAGGAAGGAAACTATGTATGGGTTGTTTTGACTAAAGATAGGCTGCCAGCAGGAGTAAATGTTAAGTTGCATGATCGAAAGATTGGTCCTTGTCAGATTCAGAAAAAGATAAATGATAATGCCTACCAGTTGCAGCTACCAAGTCATCTAAAACCTCCCACGTAGTTAATGTTAAGCATCTAATTCCATTTAAGGGAGATCTTACAAACAGCTATAACTCGAGGGGCGAGTTCTTCAATTGGGGCCGACTGATGCAGCAAGAATGAATTAAATTTCTGGAAACTTCACAAGTATCATTTAGTTCCAAAAGTCGAGTGGCTTGTGTCTTTTAAAGTTTAGTAGTCTATAAGTCAGTTCGAATAAATGTGCTTAGCTTTTTGGGTCTACAAGTCTTTTGGTCTATATATTAACTTGCTATTGACATCTAAGGGCAGACAACCAGTTTTCTATCTTGTAATAAGCTTTTAAGCTTGATTATCTATATAATAAGAATCCTCCTCTACTCCGGTCAATATTTCGTCTCTAGTTGCAGTTTTACTGCACCACTGACCCAGTATGGAATGCATTCTTAGCTACCCAACAAATGGGATACCTCAAATAGATTACATGAACGTGATTGAGAACGTAATATATTTAAGGAACTTCCTAATTCCTTTCACATTTCTGCTAGATAAGATATGACATGAGATAACCAATTAACCATATCTGCCAGTTACTTGTATCTTTGGCAGTTTACTAAGAATACTTTACATCAATGATGGTCATGAAAAAAAAATGGCCATATTTCAATCTAATTGAAAGCTCAACTTTTAGAGACGACAAAAACCTAAGAACTTGTATTCATTCATGAATTATTATGTTATCTAGCTTTTTCTAGCTGGAGTTTTGTTTTTTTTTATATCACTTCATTTAAAAAAAAAAAAAAAAAAAAAAAAAAAAAAAAAAAAAAAAAAAAATCTGTATATACGTAATCAGAGAGATATTGCAACATGAAAGTTGCAGTAATAAGTTTTTGACTAAGTGTTCTGTAAAAACAGTATTTTATTATGATTTTCTAATAATTTAGAACCAGCATAAACACGAGTAAGACAAGTGGAAATGAGATAAACGCAAACCTGCCTAACCATACTCAAATTAAGTCAACTGCTTAACTGAATATCTGATCATATTTTGTAAGACATGGTAATCAGTTTAATAAACAAACTTAGCAAAACTTAAAACTAACAAGATGGGAGAATTAACGCGCAAAAATGTAACTATAAGAAGGAAAAATCGGAGACATCATGTCCATATATACAGAGCAAGTTTTAATGGCATACCATTTTAGTAGTAACGATAGGACACAGATCATCAAACTTTTGAAACTGGTTGTTATAGTTGGTGTCAAAATACTCGTATATTGCATTTTTGAGGATCCCAAGAGGATGATTATCTCTCCTGTGAAGTTGCAATCCGAGTTTAGTGAATATCAGATCCGGGACATTATTTGTCGGTTCATCCTTGACTACATCTGTGTCACCAATTACAGATACAAACTAGATCAGGACATGATATAAAAATTTCTAGTTAACGATAGACTAGATAATAATCTAAATTTACATTTAAGTATTTAACAATATGCAAGTCACAAGAAATTTGCTTCAAACGTGCTAGATATAAACAAAATTTACATGACTTAGAGCTATTAGACATTCTATCTTTCTTTTTATAAAGTGTAATAGGAAGAAGCTTAACACATGAAGGACAGGTATTCAAAAGTATACCATGTTCGGAACTGAAAGCAGCATGCAGATGCAAGTATCACAAAGAATTGTTAGTTTTGAATATCGTTACATTGTACCAAAAGTAAGTATCCAATTTAAAGTCAAATTTCTTAAATAATGACTAACGAGAGTGAAGTTTGCAAACGGCTACTGGCAAATGAATAGTTTCAAACTGAAAACGTTAGAGGAGTAAGAAAAATCAAACTTTATTAATCATAGTCAAAGAAAGTAGGATGTTGTTAATAATACAGTTTTGTTTTAGCTTATTTGATGGCTTGTGAGCCTTCACAATTGAGCTTATTAGCTTATCAAAATTTTCAATAACCATAGCTTGTGACATTTTGGCCGACTAATCTATACCGCCACACGTAGCCAAACCGCTTAAAGCCCCGGTTGGCATTATTACTCAGTTTTACAAATAGTGAGAAACTATGAAATTATTATACACGAAAATGCAAACTTTAATAATCAGAGTCATTTCTACCTGACAAAAACTAGACCTTTTTGGGGGGCTTATTATTTTTTGCTTAGTTTGAGACTCGAAATAAGCCAGAAAAAGTCGAAATAATAAAAAGAATACCTTGTTTAGAGATTTTAACACCACCAAGTTCAAGAAGTGAATCTGTGGCAGCAGCAGCTAATGTTTTGTGGCGACGATGAATGAAGGGTAACAAAGTGTTGAACCCATTTTTGGTTTTGGTAATTGTTTTATTAGATGAAATGAAGAAAGCAGCAGAAGAAGAGGGTTTTGAGTGGACTAGGATATGATGAGCAAACGCAACAGCCATTGTTAGTTGTTTGTTGGGTTTTATCAGTCAGTGGGTTATTTGCTGCTGGTCATTTTATTTAGTAGAAGAAGCCTTACCCGAATGTCATCAAACACATGGTTTTACTTTAGTCAATGTTAACAAAACAATTTTTCTATGGTACGGAGTATATTATACTAGCTTCAAGGCCCGCCCGATGGGCGGCTAGCTTCAAGAATTCTTCGAGATAAAATTAGTAACATTGTTTTTAAGATATCGTTAAACTTAATATAATATGTTCAAAAAAAAAGTTTTTCTGAGTCAATCGTAATAAGGAAAAAGATACATATCAGGGACAATATACAACGTTTGTTGTAAATTGTTTGATACAATTAGTAGACAATGGAAAACAATAGGTAAATCTTATGAAAAACAGAAATGATTAGAAAGTGCAAAAAATAATGTTTCAACGATGTTTTATAAATATTAGTAAGCGAATCCCAAACAGACCACATAATGAAGCAAATTACAACACTAATTAATCATTTGTTAAATTTTCTTAAGACACTATTTAACAAATATTAATGTTTACATGGACCGCATGTGGATCCAATATTTTCCTTCTTCTTCTTTAATAATTCAATGTGACTTGGTTCAAATAATATCGGCATTCTCTTTAGTTGTGTGTCCTATAGCAAAGAAAATACTTTATTAAACTCAAATTCAAATTAATGATAAGAAATGAGGTTCTAAGAAATGAATTGCATTTTGACAAGGCCTTATGATGGAACAGAAAAGCAAACCTGTTGTACCCAATAATAAGGTTCGGTTGACCGCTGCCAAGTTTTAGTGATTCTACTACTTCCTGTTTATGAGTTTCAACCACTTCACTATATTTGGCATGCCGACCATGTCATTGACACCAAACCCTCGAGTTTCTGTTGTTTCGATATAATTTATCAGTTGCAGAAATTGTTATTTTGGTTTCATCATGCCACAACTGCATTTGTATCCTTTGTCTGCATTACATACATGGAAGATTGCAACCAAGATTAATACACATGCAGAAACAAATTAAAACCTAAATACACACATTCGTTTATGATTACATATGTTTAAAAAGTACAAATAAAAGACCATATAAGGAAGCAACCAAAAATCACCGCTTTGACACATACTCTTAACAAAACATTGGTAAGAAGATTACCTGATGACTAAGATACCCTGATCCATTCTTTTTGTTGTCTCCCTCAATGAATATTTTCCATTGAACTTGTTCAAACCACACTGTAAAAACTTAGAATCGTCATAATATATAAAGTTACAAACAAACACTTCTTGATTTCCACATTCTCTATCAATTACTCACCCGTTATTTGGATCTTAATGAATCGAGTTTAAACAGTTTCACCTCCCTCCAAAGACCTCCTATCATTAGCTACAATCAAAAAGTGTAAACAGTATTAAGTATTAACATTTATAAGCGCAAAATAATTTTAGTCATAAAATACAATTTTAGCTTAAAAGAAGATATTTCAGGACCCACCAAAATGTACTAAAAATGAACGAATTATCCTCAGAGTATTTGAAATAATTTCACTTTCATAATTATATTTATCTAATTTTTTAAAAAGTTTTAGACAAAAAAATGTCATGGAACCAGCTTTGATTGCGATAAAACCCCGTTACCCAATATCACAGACCCGCCCATTTAGCCACATATACCGTTTTATTACCTGAAGAACAGCTCCGGCAAAAAATGCAATTCTAATTTCTTTGATTCTGAAAACATCCCAATAACTGATCACATTCTTGCGGTGGTGTTCTTCCTCTAAAGGAACGGAAAGTTGGTCAAGTTCCTCTTCTAACCAATAAGGATCATAGATATTTGAGAGGATCTGTTTTGCTTTTCTTCATTTAAAGCCAACGTAGAGACTCGAAATAAACATTAAGAACCACTGGATAATACCCGACACGTCAACTACTCCAAGCATCCATCTCCAGGAACCTATTCAGCAGAATATGTAAAAAATTAGATTCTAGATTCACGAATCTGTCTAATATGAATTATAATATCTTGTCCAATATAATAAATGAAGAATTCTTATAAATGGAATTTCCATTTTTCTTTTCCTTAAGATTTTCAGTGTATATCCTTCTTTGGAGCATTAAATGTATATGAAGTCAATAGTCACAAAGCGTAGCATACCTTACAATGTTTAATAAGCTTAAATCTAATATTAAAAACAAAAGAAGATTCATAATAAAGTACATGAGATATAATAAGCGTAAATGAAGCATACCCATGGATTAGTTACTTGGTGTATCTCAAGAAGCAAACATGATTGAATACTTACATGTCACCGGTGCGTATGCTGCATATGACTCCGGATGCTCACACATATGCTGGAAGAATGGTGAGCTATTAACAGCATAAAAGCATCCGTCAAATTAATCCCAATATATAGCACATATCTTTATAATGAAACCGAAAAGGAACATGTCCCAAATAGTAACCAATAACTAAAAACATAAAGCCAATCAATTCCACCAGCTATCCCTTTTAACCCGTATACTTAAAGACGTGTCAATTTTATCATTAATAGAATACCTTAGTTTTGAGCATAATTCTATTCACATGATCCTTATGATGCATAACCTTTTAGTAGATTTAGGGCAACACTTTCTTATAATCGCCACAAAGATTCAAAAATTATTATTTATAAGAATTATCCATTAAGAAATTATAGATTATGGGGAAAGGGTAAAATGTGAGACGTATCAACGGATAAAAGTTCCTAAAAATCTATTTTTATGCATGGTATATCCAAAATTAGTTTATAATTCGAAGAACCAAAAAGCATTTGAGTCGCATAAAGTTGCAACTTAAGGGCTTATTAAACCTATTTTTGAGAACCTCTTTCGGTATGGCTTCTTAAGAAAAGTTGCAACTTATGTAAGGATGATTCTATTTATTACATTTTTACAACTATAAGCCAATATATGTTATATTGTGTTTTGACACGACTATAAGCTAATAAGTCTTTTTTTTTTTCTTGAAAAGCATAAACTATTTCAAAAAGCTTATCCAAACAACCTCTAAGTCATATTCGCACATGCCAACATATGGATTAAGTTAAAGTTACCTGCTTTTTAATCCAATCTTGTTGATGAAAATCAGGAGCAGACGCCAACAAAAGCAACTTGGATTTTGTATTTTCCACCTTATACACCCTTATGCAAACAACCGCCTGCAAATTATTATATTGGTGATGCTTTGTTAAAAGATTAAACCATATGAATAAAAGTTTTATATAAAAGTTTGTTTACAAAATTAATCAGAGAATTGTACATCAACAACTTATAAAGTTTCATAGATACTTACCAATAACCTGATAACACTTTGACGTCTTGATCATATAATGTGAGTTGCATCTTATTATATTACCAGTAACCTGATAACATTTATTTTATACCAACCAAACAAAACTGTTAAGTTTAGCTCTTATCAATATTAAAAGTTTTTTTTAACGAAAAGTGCAGGATATATCTTATTATATTACCTGTACCACTTAAAGGGTGACAATCCAAAAGAAAATCTGATAAACTTAAATAATTTCAATTAGGCATATTATCAAATACCTTATGCACATACACAAGAACTTTTCAAATACACAATAAAAGATAAAGGCGCATACCTCATGATTTGCAAGAAGAAACGAAAATTGATACAACAATTAGTAGACATTCTTGAAGATAATTAACAAACATCAAATTTTGTTTTGATTGCTGGCTTTTATATTTTTTATTCATCTAGAAATCCAATAAAATAGCTATAAATGAATTAAATAAAAAAAAAAAAAAAAAAAAAAAACAAAACCTATTTGCCAATTGATGAAGTTGTAACCTAAAAAAACGCATCTAAATTGATATTGATATTCAAAATATGAAAACCTATTTGAAGAAAAACGTACCATCATCAATGGATTGCCAGGTTTATGTTGACGAACCACCATCATAATGATCCGGCCCTTTTCAGATCAATTTTTTAAGGCGGCATGATTTTGAATTTTTTAGTTATGGTTTGTGTTTTAGTGAATTTGTGTGTTGTTATTTGATCTGATTGATTTTAGATTTTTTATTAGGGTTTTTGGATTAGAGGGGATCTTTTGAGAGCATATGTGTGTGTGTTTAATTTAGATGCGGTTTTCAAATGAGTGATGGTTTTGGTGTTCCGCCCATTTTTCCCCTTTGTTTTAGTATTTGGATTGGAATTAAGGAGAAGCGTCGGATCAAAATGATTATCCACATGTCATTATCTTAGGTATTTTGAGAAGAGAAATTATAGGAAAACCTTGTTTTATATAGATAGTAGATAGATATATATACACGTGGTTTTAATATTAAAATCAAGACAAAAATACACCGTTGGTCCCTAAACTTTTCACGAAATATCACAGGACACCTTAACTTTTAAAAAACATCATGTGGCATCCAAAACTTGGGATTTTGAGGCTGATTGCGTCCCTCGGCCCGTAATAGGAACAGAAACGTCCCGTTATAGTTCCCAAAACCCCGTTACATGTTTACTTTGGAGGGTATTCCTGTCTTTTTACATAGTCGCATTTTTCTCTCTCTCTCTGTGTGTACTTCTCAGCAGACGTCTAATCCTTTTTCCCGCCATTATGACTTAATATAAGTAGCACAAGTACTCATTGCTCATCCTCAAACTTGTTTTGGAAGCCTACCAAAAAAATCCTAATGCAATGTCACCCACCAAATCTAATAATTTAAGTAAAAAATCAAGAATCTCAAACCTTGGATTTACATTATGGCAAATCAGGGATGCACCTTACCTTTATAGCCATGAAGTAGAGAGAAGTTGGGCAATGAGGCAATATGGTTAGTGCTTTTTGATGATCTTTTACTGGCGTATGTATCTTAGATTGTTTAATGGTTTTCCCCTTTTTTGTTATAGAATCGTAACAGTGTTTTGTTTACTTTTTGAACAGCAGATCGACATGGTGATTTTAGCATGCGATTCACCATAATGGCTTATTCAAAAACTGGCCAGACCGGATCTACGAAAGAGGTCAGATGACCCAAATCGGTTATGCTGAAGTCCAAACCAATTACTACTATTTTCTTAAACCTGGTATGACATTGGACGATGGCTTATATAGTTTTCGTGAAGCGGCCAATCTTGAACTGTTGAAAGAAATTGTGGAAGAACATAAGCTGATAGATGTGTATGTTGAAATAGGTAACACTAGGTTAGAGTTGTCTGAGATGTCCCCGCAGTCTATTAAGACTGTATTTTTGGAGATGGATGAACCTAGTAGAAAGATAGCTCGTGCTGCTATTCAATCGTGCTGCAGACGTTTGGTTCTAGATGACATATATAATGACCCAGACCTTACCCATTTATGCAACTTACGCAACTACATGTAGATGCCTTATACGTTGGGGAATCTAGTGACTTGCCACACATTGAGCCCGGTTTTTCAAGTCTTGACATGTCTGCCTTTGCCAGCCAACCTGTTGATAACAATGATGGTGCATTAGTCATTATTGATAAGGAAAATACTTTTCAGGACCTTGATAGTTTTGATGTTAGTCTGTTCAGAGTGACTAAGGATAAGCCATTGGAGAAAGTAGGGAGACCACTAGTTGATGGCAATAACACCTTTGAGGAACCTGATGTGGAAGTTACTCTATTCCAAGTCAATCAGGATAACCAGTTAGAGAATGTAGGAGGAGAACCTTTTGGTGGTAATAACATGGAAGAGGATGGTGATGTTGATATCACTCTGTTCCAACAGAGTGATACTAGTCACTTAGGCAATGTAGGTGATGACACAATTCAGGCAAATGAAAATAATGTTACTGAGGAAAATCATGTACAGGTTGCTTTGTTCCAACAGAGTCAGACTCATGAGTTAGGCAACGCAGGAACATCTACTAATAAAAGTGATGACTTGAATTTGGAAACTCAATTACCTGTGTTGGATGATGATGCATTTTACACTACTTATGCTTCTGAATCAGGCATATAGGTCACTCTGGGGTGCCAAGGGTTAGGACAGATTCTGTTGATGATGGTGTTGTTGAAACTTTCTTTTATTGTGATCAATCGTTTGATACTGCAAAAGATGTGAAAGAGAGGGTAAGAGAGCATTCCATAGAAACAAGAAGGGAGCTGTTATTTCTAAAGAATGACAAAAAAAGAATAAGAGTTAGATGCGTGGGTTGTGTTCCCCTATCTGGCCCAATTGCTATTGCTAGACTGGGTATAGGCCCAGTTAGAGGTCCATTAACAAGAAGGGGTTTGGAAGCATTAATTGCTGGTAAAAATGACCCTTCCCAAATACTATGCCCATGGTTGTTGCTTGTCGGCAGGGATGGTACTGAAAAAGGTGGTTGGACAGTGAGAAGATGTAATGATAAACACACGTGTTTGAAATCAAGGGCGCTCAAACATTTTGACCTCAACTTTATCTCAAAGAAAATTAAAGATACGATTCAAACCAATCCAAGGATTCCTGTCAAGTTGGTACATAATCAGCTTACCAACCAATTTGAGCTTGAAGTCTCAATGCAGAAGGTTTTAAAAGCTAAAAGAATAGCAGTCAGAGGCATTAGGAAGGAATTCAAGCTCCAATTCACCATGTTGAGAGACTATGTTGAAGGGTTGCAGAAGAGGAACCCTGATACAATAGTTGTGATTCATGTGGAACGGCCTGCTGAGGATAGTCTTCCAACAAGGGAATTCAAGAGACTCTATGTTTGTTTAGGTGCCTTGAAGGAAGGATTTAAAGCCTGTCAGAGACGGTTGTTGGGGATAAATGCTTTTCCAATTGATGGTCCTTTGAAGGGTCAACTTCTAACAGTGGTATATACCCAGTAGCTTATGCTTTTGCTGAATCGGCAAACACAATAGCTTGGACTTGGTTTCTTCATTGTTTATCTGATGATCTTGAACTTGAGCCAAATTCAATCTTCACTTTTGTTACTGACATGAACAAGGTACTCCCATGAACTATAAATGAATTGAATTTCCTATTTTTTTAAACTGACAGTAAATATATCTGTTTTTGTGCAGGATATTAAATCAGCATTAAGAGAATTTTTCCCAAATGCGAAGCACAAATTTTGTCTTAGAAGCATTCATGAGCAAATGAAAGTTAATTGGCAAGGTAGGGCCTTCAAAGACCATATCTGGAGATGTGCAACAGCCTCAACTGTTGTACACTTTGAGAGATCTATGGATGCTTTAAAGACATTTAGTCAAGATGTCCATGCTTGGTTAAGTCAGATACCACCAATCCATTGGTCAAGGTCACATTTCTCATGTAAGTCATCTAACTGTGTAAATTTAGTGGTATATGGTAAAGTAGTATGAAATGTATAATTAATACAACTTTATCTGTCTTGTTTTAGGGCGACCCCATTTTGATGTGTTACTTAATAACATGTGTCAAGTGTTTTATGAGAAAATAATTAAGGATGTAAACAAACCAATTATTACAGCATTAGAATACATCAGAAATACTGTATGAAGAGGATAATACATGTTGCAAAGGTCATTAAGAAGAGTGATGGGCCACTAACACCTACTGCACAACACATGTTAGAAGGTATTAAGAAAGAGGCGGTTATGTATAACATTTTATGGAATGGGGGAGATAAGTTTCAGGTTAGTGGACCATAGGGAGACCAATGTGTAGTTAATGTTGTAGAGAAGTCTTATACTTGCAGTAGATGGGAGATTACAGGTTTACCATGTAAACATGTTGTCACTACCAATTGGAATATGACTTTAAATGGACAACAAATAGGAGCTGTTGAAACATGGGCGCATCCTTGTTACTATCTCAACACTTGGGAAGCAACGTACAAACACAATGTCTCCCCCATAACTAGCAATGAGCATTGGGAAAAATCGTCTGTGCCAACAACTACTGTTCCACCAATGACTCAAGCAAATGCAGCTAAATCAACTAGTAAAAAAAAGAGTAAGGATAGCTCCTGAAACTGAAGAGATTGTCAAGAATGGTAAACTGTCTAAGGCTTGGAAGAGTGTAAGGTGTAGTGTTTATGGCATTGCTGGACACAACCGAAAAACATGTATTGGCTATAGTGGAACCCAAAGTAGTCAAACTGGCAGTAAAAAACAAAATAGTTCAAGTTCTAAGGAAAAAAGTAAACAAGTGACTCAAAAGGTTGCATCAAAGAAGACACATCCTACAGGGAACAAAGTTGCAGCAGATAAACAAGATGAAGGTACGGGTGTTGATGAAAGTGAAGATGTTGCAGTTGAAGGAACTTGTGTCCAGTCTGGAATTCAAGATCAAGGTACTCAGGATGTTGCAACAGAGAAACAAGATGAAATTGCAGGTGTTCAATCTCAGAGTCAAGATCAACCTATTGATGAATCCCAGTGTCAATCCTAGCAGCAAGATCAATCACAGTCTCAATCTCAGGTCCATTCAAGTAATGTGCAAGCAGTTTCTGTTTCATCCCAGCATACTACCAGAAGAGTGACTAGGCAGCAGGCTTTAATGGATAGAATGATGCCCTCACCATAGGGCTTTCTTTATGTTATGCTAATGAAGTAGACAATATTTATTTATGTTAACTATGAACAAGTTATGTACTCTGATTATCATGCTTCGAAAAGTATGAAATTTTATGCATTTGGAATTATATCCAATTGCATTATCCACAGAACCATGTTATGTTTCTGAATTGTAATTGTGTCCAAAATATGCATGTTGTGTGCAACGTATGTTATATCTAACTGTATGACTGCATAATATGCTACTGCAAAATGATGCAGGCAAAACTAACCAAAACTAAAACTTCAAAAGAATGTTGACTATTCAAAGTCAATTATAACCAAATTTCTATGCATCTGCATATATACCCATAACGTAAACTCAAAAAAAGAACCAAACTTCATATCCATGTTGGAGACAATGTTACTACCATTCAATACAATCTAAAGATAAAATATACTAGTACAAATTAGTTTTGGTAAAGGTTCTAACACTACCAAGGTGGCCTAACAAGTAATTACATTTTCCACAAAACACGACCATCATACTTTAAAGCTAAAAAGTTAACCAAGTGCATAAACAATCAAAAACAATATCCAACTGAGCACTAGGTAAATCTTCCACTTCCACACATCACCTTGAGCAACTTCTAATCTTTCCTGGAGCTCATTTCTCCCCCTCAAAAGGCCTGGTATGATCATTCTTGAACGTGCACACATCTCAGGATCATACCATCTTATCTACCGACAAGAAGACCCCTAATCATTAATATGACATTTCATTAATGAACCACCATTGTTACAATGTCCTTTGCTACTTGCGAAAGCAAGGTAATACAATCAATCTTAAAATGCACTTACTTCATCAGGACAAGCATAGAATCGACGCCCTGGGTTGGCCAATGTCCACGAAGTGCGTGTTATAGCTTGCTTACCACACCAGCAGCGTATCATGTTGAAGGAGGAAAGGTTTTGGGGGAAAGATTAAAGGATCATGAGTGACAATATAATTTTGACTCACAGTAATATAGGGAACTGGGACAATGTACAACGACTAGAAACTAGATCGCTACAGTGAATGACGATTTTGCCCTCACCAAGAATACGTTGTTGTTCCTATTACAGGCCAAGGGACGCAATCGGCCTCAAAATCCCAAGTTTTGGATGCCACACGATGTTTTTTAAAAGTTATGGTGCCCTGTGATGTTTCGTAGAAAGTTTAGGGACCAACGGTGTATTTTTGTCTAAAATCAATTTAACATAAAAACTTAGGGTCCGTTTGTTATTGATGGTTAGATTCAAAGACTGGATTCAAAGTGATGTTAAGACGTTTGGTGTGAATAAATTTGTCTTGAATGGAATGAAAATGTCAAAAAACCCATACACCAATGAAATGGCTGGTTTTAATATTTCACACACGACCTTTTGAGTTTTGTTTCTTTCTCTCACACCAAAAAACACATACACAATAATTTATTACATTATCTCTCCTCACTTTTAATATAAACTTATAATAAATTAATTATTTTTTCACTCCTCCTTTTCTATCAATCTATACCGAATCCAAATCTCATTCTAACCCCATGATCATACCAAACGGGCCCTTACATGTTTTAAATAGTGTAATTAGTAATGCACCAAAGGCCATAAACCATCCGATCAAAACAAAACACATAACAATAATAGTAATAGCAATACACAAATGGTTATCAGAGATAGACATTGGATGGATGTTTAATGCTGAGCATCATGGCACCTAAGCTCCGAGTCAATTAAATGGACGTTGGAGCATTTGATCTGATCAACCAACTGCATACTACTTTCCAAACGCAAGCTCGAACTGAAAGGTTCGATGCAATTGTTAATCTGAGCAATTGCAAGATGTTTGAAGGATCGTCGGTGTGTGCCCATGTAATCAAAATGATTTGGCACATCGACTTGAAAGGCTAGGTCACGCCATAGCACCCGAGCTTGCTATTGATTTCATTTTGAATTCTTTAAGCAAGGAGTATAAGCAGTTTATACTCAACTATAACATGAATAATGTTGACAGCGGGACCGTGGCGGAACTACATAACATGCTCGAAATTACTGAAAAAGGCATTGAACAAAAGTCGAAAGATGTGCCAGTGATAGATGCGAAAATGACAAGTACATGGGCAAGTGGAAAGCTAGAGGAGGCAAAGAGAAGAAGAATAAGTCTTCCAAGACAATGATGGCAAAAAAAACCCAAACCTGACGGGGAAACCCGAAACCCGAACTAATTAGGGCGGGGCGGGTATGTTAATCAGGTTACGGGGCGGGTTTGAGGATTAAACGAAGATTTTAATCGGGTTTGAGGCGTGGAGCGGGGAATCCCCCGCCCCCCGCCCCGCCCCACCCGATTAATATATACACGTATATAAATATAATATATATATCTATACCTGTATAGTATTTTGTTAGTATTTACGTAATAAAAAATATTACTCTAATATTGTTAGTTTTTTAATATTTGTAAGAATGCAAAATTGTGATTATAAAAACTCGTTTAGTATCATATTTTTAAGTTTTAATTTTTGATGGTATAATTTATCATTATTTATGTATAATACTATCGTTGAAAACTTAATAAGGATCGTTTGTAATTGATTATTAATAAGTTCGTTATTGCTAACAGTCAAAAAATAACAATAAATGTAAAATGGTGCGGCTTTGGTCGAGAATTGCACCCAAAGAGGACACCCCAATAAGATCCCTGATTAATACGAGGCGGGTTTGGGGGACTATCACGCCCCAACGGGGCGTCCCCGATGGGGAGAACTTTGGTATATCGGGTTTGGGGATGGGGATGGCCGCCCCGCCCCAAAGCCGCCCCGTTTCCATCCCTATTCCAAGACAGTATTCAAGGGAGGTAAACCCATGAAGGGTTTTCCTTGCTACAAGTGCGGGAAAGAAGGGCACTGGGCGAGAACTTATTCAAATGGTCCAGCCAAAAAGGACAAGGAGAATATTGTTAAGACCTCATGTTAGTACATAACTAATATTGTTGTCTCTCACTTCGTTAAAAAAGTAATAATGTAACAATTCACATTTTCAGGTTAACTTCTATTCCCGAAAATTTCACTATTCATTTTTTTACTATTCACTTTTCCGAATTTTGATTTTTATTTCATATTCTCGTATGATAAATCATTTCCATGACAAAATAAAAGTTTGACACTCATCAGATCATTTTCGCGAAAGTTATTAAGGAAATTAATACACGTTTTAGGGTAAAACGTCATTCAAAAATCCTACGCACAACGAAACTCGACCGCGTTAATTTTCCCCGCATCAGAAAAATGTTTGATACACTCATGATTTATTTGAGAATTAATCATGACTGAGAAAAATGTGACCAAATAAACCTCGGCCGTGAGAAACATGAATTTTCGTTTTTAAGCACTTTTACTTAGCCGCAACCTTAGCCTATACCTGCACCGCGTTTCTAAGACAATTTGAGTTTTCACATTTTTTGGAAAAAGTCAACATATTTTTCCCTCCTCCTTTGACCAAAAATCATTCCTTGATTTTATAAATCATTCCTTGATTTTTAGGCTTACGGTTTATGTCTAAAAGACATTAAATACCAACCGACACTAGACTAAGCCCAGTCTAGATATTATAAGTCATTTTAAATCATTATTATCGTATTAGAAAAGTAACATTTTACTTTTCTCAATTTTACGCAATATTCGTACGTTTTACGTATTACGCGTTTTAGACACGTGTTTCCAGTTTTAGCAGGGTTTTAGCACCCCAATGGAACCTACCACTCATTTTATATTTTATTATGGAGTATATTGACAAGTTTAGTCATTCTTTCAAGTTTCACATTTTTACGATACCCTGTTTTACGTTTCGTGGCTTAATAACTTACGGTTAGCATTTTATGGAGCCAAAACACACAAAGTAAGCAAGATAACATCAAGACTTATCATCTAGTCACCCCTTATCCCATATGAACGTGTATTATGGCTATTACAAGCCTTGTTGGCTTGTGATAAGTCTTGAGTACTTTAGGTAGCATACATGTGTAAGTAACTTATCAATTAAGCTTCCATAATATCTAAACTCTTGCACCTCCTCATGCATCTTCCTAGTTACTTCCTAACCTCCTCAAACTCATATAAAAGCCCTCCCCTCCTCCTCTCTTGTCGTCCCATATCTCACACACAAACACTCTTTCATTAGCTAGTTTACTTCAAGTTATAATCAAGAGATCAAGTGCAATATCAACACATAAACTCTAGTTTGGTTTTGATTCATCAAACTACTTCAAATCCTTTGAAACTCTTGGTGATTCTCTTGAGTTTAGATCCACTCAAGTCACCTCAATCTTCATCACAAATCCTTCAAGAATACAAGTGTAGAAGGATTGCTAAAGTGAAGAGAAGCTTGTCAATCAAAGTCCTAATCCTTGTTCTTAACTTCCTTTCTTTTAGAAAGCCCAAAGTTGTAAGCAAACCCTAACATACTTCTTGTTAAATATCATATTCATGCTATTTACATATCATTCATACTATGTTTTGTCTTGTAATTATGTTCATGATGTATAAAAATGGGTAAAACAAGTATTGGTATATATATGTTAACTATGTTATCTAAACAAGTAAACTAGTGACTTCCATGGTAAAATCTGACCAAAATGGTATAATTATGATATTGGACAATTACATATTGTAGTAGAGGACTTAACAAGGAAAACATAGCAATTTGAACCACCTAAAACGAGTACACGAGTCAAAAGTTATGGCCATAAGAAGTTAGCGAAACCAAAACACCGAATCTGCCAAAATAGCATTCTGATCAAAATCCGTATTTTTTCGAGGCCCTTCTGGTCCGATTCATCAAAAAGTTAAAACACGAAAGTTGTCCGAAACGACGTTTTCGTTCAGGATCAAAGAAGCTCGAGCCCTGAAAACGCTTTACGAGTGATATTTTTCTTCAAATTATTAACAGCCCATTTTAAGACCAAATGACCATGTAATAGTTATGGTTAATTGAAACCAAGAGGTCTAATGACCTAAAGCTAAGACCACAACCATGGCTAAGGCCAAGGTTGAGTCTCAAGACCATGGAACAATGACCAAAGGTCATGGCAAGGCCATGACTAAATGACCATATAAACTTACCTAGGCGAAAACATGAGCTAAAGAGTTAGCGATAACATAAACATGCAATTTGGATCTACTTCATCTAAAGAACCATGAGATCTTACAAGTAATTGTCATACAAGATTTAAGAAACTCATTCTAATAACAATCTTCATCCAAAAGTAAACTTTCATAAGTTTATTCAAATATTGGACATGTAACTTTTCAGATCAAAACTTATATACATATATTTTATCAAATACTACAATAGTAGGGAACCTCATGTGAGGAGTTCATTAAGTAAGCCGTCGAGATGAGTTGTGGATTTACGAATTAAAGTGTCCTGGCTCCTCGAACGTTTACTACATGACTTCTGAATTATGTCGGCCCGAACGGTAGTAAGCGATATATAAACTATACATGTTTCATAAACCATTTTTATTCAAAGACTTACACTATACTAAGTACTACATCATGGACTAAATGCAAGACATATATAGGCAATTCTTCATATTCTTTACTCCAATCCTAAGTCGAAACATTCTATTATAGGTTGCTCGTAGAAACCTTCGCGATTCGACCATCACATTCACTACTTGCTATATAACTTAAGGTGAGTTCATAGCCCCACTTTCCATTACTTAATTGTTTTACAAACCCTTGGGGGGAATACATGCTATTTTAAACCGAACACAATGCTTTGAAATTATATGCTATCCGATAATTTTATTATCACTAAGTACCATCCTTGCCAAATCCAATATCCCTTATCATGAACCATTTAATCACTAGTAATAGTGAGCGCGAATATTGTGAATAGGCCTATTGGGATTGACGAATCCCATTTGTTTTG
The DNA here is from genome assembly GCA_030686995.1 of Artemisia argyi. Lineage (NCBI taxonomy): Eukaryota > Viridiplantae > Streptophyta > Magnoliopsida > Asterales > Asteraceae > Artemisia > Artemisia argyi. The sequence goes on along the minus strand of CM060700.1, from coordinate 72,988,785 downwards.
ACTAAGTTCAAACAAATGCATTAATATTTGAGACATAGGTATGACGGCAAAGTACCTACCGGGATAACTCCGCCGATTGATATTGGTACCCGTTAACGTTTTGGTGTCATGAGCTTAGTGTAATAATACGTTTTATGGGCGTATAACAACGTAGCCCATCATTTTCGAGTCTAATTAACTCACACTACCAACATATTGTGTTCAACCATTAAACAAACTCTATGAATATCACTCAACCTTTGTGTTGAGCTTTTAAGCATGTATTTCAGGTCCATGATGATCAAGGATGGCACGGAAGGGCACGGATATTCAAGAGGGCTATAAATTTTATTATCATTCAAAAACTCATCTAATGTAATTTGTAAACATGGAACCATCTGGGACCTCATTTTGTAATCTCTGATATTTATATAATTTGAATGATAAATCTTTTAAAACGACTCAATTAGAGTTCGTTTTCTATTATTGTGACTATTGTGCCGTCGAGTAACACCCAGTTTGAATTCCGCTGCATCCATGAATTGGGGGTGTTACAAATAAGGATCTAACTTGTTGAAATATACAAGTAGATGAGAAGTGAAGAGGAGCTCTGGACTTGACTGGGAAGTTTGCAGAAGATCATGGCCGGGCTCATGCATCTCTTTTGGGATTTAGGATTTTACATAAATTAAATTTTTTGTCTTTACATTAAAAACTGTTTTTGCCTGTTCTAGGGCTGGTTTTTAATTTTATTTAATGTTTTAGGTTTTAAATATTTTATCTTAGAAATTTAATATATCTGGCATTTTTCATATTTTAAAATCTGGAATAAAAGTTTTCGAGAAAACTTAAAGAAATCACAAATGTAACTACAAACAGTGACAACAATATACTTTATGGGTTCCCCAGAAGTGGAACTAGTGAAGTAACAAAAATGTTCAAAGGAAGCTTTTAAGCTTCACATGATATACTTTGACGTAATCTATTTGGGATAGAGGATTGAAGATAATCATAAAGCTTTGATGCAATCCATCTGGGATGGAAGTTTGATAGCATCAAATAAGTACTATATTCATGTATCCTTTATCTCATGTATATTACTCATTTGTTATACTTTTATATAAGACTTGTTACTTAATTGCTTAAGTTTATGATTTTCAGTATCTATGAAGCAACGTTGGAAGAGACACGGAAAATGATGGAACTTGGAGCTAATTAGAAGGACATGTACAAGTCCAGCAAGAGCGTACGACGTAAACATACTCTAGAGATACGCCGTATCAAACACTTAGAAGGATTCATTGTTGACATAAATAATGTGTGAAAACGTTATTTATATCTTTCGATATCTCTATATTTTGACGATCACAAAATGTAAAATCGTCAATCGTATAATTACTACGTAAACAAGTATTAAGCTAGTTTATATCACTATATCCAACTTAATCACTTAAGGTATGGATAAACAAGTGCTTAATACATCTCATGATCAAAGGGGTATTTAATTAACTAACACAAAGTTTATTTAATTATATAAACATATTATATATTTTTGAAAAACACTTTTGGTAATAAAGAAAAATGTTTTATTCATACTAAATATATGAATTCAAATTTTTAACCAAAATTAGTTAGTTTTTCACCAAATAAACTTTCCCCACAAAAAGACAAAGATTCTGGCCGTTTCAGCTGGGCGGCCCCCTTAATTATAAGGGGCGGTCCCCTTAAAATTAAGGGGACCGGCCTTGATTTAAGGGGACCGGCCACGCTCCTCTGTCAGAATCTTTTGCCTATAAATACCACCTTAAATCTGAATTTTTTCCTCACCTTTTGCCAGAAATTTTCAGATCTATAACTCTCTAAACATCCTCTAAAACCCTTTGATCATTTGTATATTAATCCTTGTTTCAAGTGATTCAATCCCTCATCATCCATTCTCATCCAAAGTGCAAAAGAAGAACACTCTTTCTACAACCAAGTTCAAGAAGTGTTGAAGAGTAGTTGTGCATAGTGTATATATACATTCATTTGTGAATATTGTGTTGTGCTTGTTATATATTGTTTAGAAGATATAGAAGTTATGTAGGAAGTAAAAGTGGATTAGTAGTGAAGTAGGTTAGTTGTGAAGATTGGTGTGTAGAAGATAGGTGTGAAGAAGATTGGTGTGTAGAAGATAGGTGTGAAGAAGATTGGTGTGTAGTATATTGGTGTGAAGAATTTGTGTAGAAGTTGTGATCAAGTTGTGAAGTTGTTGTGGTGTGTAAATTGGTGTGTAAGGTTTTTTCCGCCAAAAGGGAGTTTGTTGACATAGTGAAGAAAACTCTCGAGTAGGTGACTCGGGGAGTGGAGTAGGAACAAGGAAGGTGTCCTTGTAGCCGAACCACTATAAATCCTTGTGTTGTGGTTTGATCTTTCCAACTCTTCTCATTACTTACTCATTTACCTTTACTATATTAGCTTTGTTAGTTAGTTACCATACAATTGTTCATATAGTGCAAGTATTGAGTTCACATAAACTAGAATCGAAGTTTTTAAAACAAACTTGTGTTTATAAATTTGAAAGGACGTAAAACTATTCAACCCCTCCTTCTAGTTTTCCACAATTGGTACCAGAGCCACGTCTAGCAAAATTTTTTAAAATATATTGTATTTTAAAACTTGTAACGATCTATGGAATCTGAAAAATATTTAGAAGGGCAATCTATGCAAAGACCACCACTATTTGAAAGTGATGGATTTTTATATTGGAAAAATCGATTCGAAACTTATGTGAAATCAAAAGATCTAGATCTTTGGCATGTTATTACCAATGGTTATTTTTTACCTATTCAAAATAACCCCGAAACTAAGAAAGATGAAATCGTACCTTTTGAAAAACAAAATGATGATTTAAAAAGAAAACGTGCTAAAAATAATGAAGCAAAAATGGTTATTTACAATGCGCTACCACGTAAAGAGTACGAAAGGATCTTTATGTGTGAAACCGCAAAAGAAATTTGGAACTCTTTATTAATAACCCACCAAGGTAATAATCAAGTCAAAGATAACAAAATAGATCTACTTGTTCAACAATATGAGCAATTCACGTTTCCGGAAGAGGAATCAATTGATAATGCTTTTGCTAGATTTAACACTATAATCACAAGTTTAAAAGCACTTGATGAGATTTTCTCTAGTAAGAATTTTGTTAGGAAGTTTCTTAGAGCTCTTCACCCAAAATGGCGAGCTAAAGTGACGGCTATTGAAGAATCAAAGAATTTGTCAACGCTACAACTTGATGAATTAATTGGTAATTTAAAAGTCTACGAAGCAATAATAAAGAAGGACTCTGAAATGGTTAAAGGGAAACGTGAACAAAGCAAGTCAATCGCCTTGAAAGCTAGAAAGGAATCCAACAACGAAGATAGCTCATCTTCCGAAAGCGAAGACGAAGAATATGCCATGGCCGTAAGAGATTTCAAGAATTCTTCAAAAGGCGAGGAAGATTCGTTAGACAACCACACGATGAAAGGAGAACATCTCAAAAGAATAATGATGACAAGTATAGCAAGAATGAGAGAAAATGTTTCAAGTGTGGTGATCTGAATCACCTTATTGGAAAATGTCCAATGATGACAAGAGATCAAAATCAAAGAGAGTTTGTTGGAGGTGCTTGGAGTGATAGCGATGAAGATGAGAAAGAAACAACAAAGGAAGAAAAGTGTGTCATGGCTAAAACATCAAGTGAGGTACGTTCCGAAACCGAATATTTTAGTGATGAAAATCTATCATTAGATGAAAAAGATTTAGATAGTGAATACAATAGATTGTGCAAACTAGGACAACAAGTTATGGCTAAAAACAAATCACTAAAATACATAAACAACCAATTAGAAAATGAAGTACTTGAACTAAAAATTAAAATACATCAACTTGAAAAAGGTAAAGAAACTTTTGAAGAATGTAAATCAAGTCAAGAGCTTAGAAGTGAAAACAACAAACTTAAGGAAGAAATTTGTAAACTTGATAAATTTGAAAATAGTAGTAAATCACTTAGTAAAATTATAAGTATTCAAAGAATATCCGGAGATAAAACCGGTCTAGGTTTTAACTCAACCGAAGCCTCAACAAATGAAGTTAAAAATGTTAAATTTGAAAGCGAACTCAAGGAACTAAAACCTTCAAAATCTAATCCTAAGTATATACTCATAAATGATAAGAAAATACCTCTAGCTAGTAATGAAGAAATAAAACCGTTTTATAAACCATCTTTAAAAACCGAAGTAGGATCGTCCAAAACTAAAACAAGATCTAAAACTCAACCAACTAGGAAACCGAATAATTCTTACCCTAGACCTAAAACACCTCAACCAAGAGTAAACCAAAATAGACGAAACTTTAACAATAATCAACAAATGTGGAACTTCAATCCATAGGGAATGTTTCCACCATATATGCACCCAAGTCAAATACAAAACATGTTCGGGACAAATAACTTTGGTCAAATGAGACAATGGGGACCAACGTAAAAATTTTCGCCATTCAAACATGAAAATCTTTGATGTCACCCCTTGTTCGGACTTTCTCTTGAAGATTTTGAAGTTAAACGCATTGAAGACGAAAGGTACACATTTCCTTTTATTTCCTTGTCAACAAATGCATGCTTAGTTTAGTATCTAGTTTTTATGTGATTTTGATTGGTTCATTATTCCCTCTAGTTTTAATTTCTATACATATATATATATACTTATTTACTTATACTATATCTAAATATATATATATATATATATATATATATATATATATATATATATATATATATATATATATATATATATATACACTTAGCTATATCTAGGATCTTATAACCTAGAAAATTCATTTGTTGATTTTCTAGAACTAGAAATTGTTTGTTTACGAACCTTTTCTTTTCCCATTTGCCTTATTGAACCTTAATGTTCAACAACACTCATGCTGATGAAGAGAGATGAGTCGAAAAATCTATGGATGAAACAAACTCCCGGCTTCCGTTGCATACGTCTCCCTCCTTTATTCTCGTCTTATAAGCCCATACTATATATATATATATATATATATATATATATATATATATATATATATATATATATATATATATATATATATATATATATATATATATATATATATATATATATATATATATATATATATATATATATACATATACTTATGAACCTTCCACAACTTTCTCGTGTACTTGACAACTTGATAAATTTCATCCGAAATGATCAAGAAAATTTAATTGGCAAAATGTCAAGTAAAAATGTCAAGTAATTCCTTTCGTGTGACTACCCTCCAATGTATTTTTGATTAAATATAAATCTAATAGATACATATAAATATTTTCTTGTTCTTTCCAGAAATCAAAATCACAAAAATCAAATTTTGGAGGGCGGCCCCCTTAATGTTTAAGGGGACCGACAGCCAAATGAAGGGCGGCCCCCTTAATGTTTAAGGGGGCCGGCCATCTGATAGCTCAAACCCGTTTTTCTCCTTATTCCTTTTGCCAAACACTCCACTTTTTCATACTCCCCTTCCCCTGCTTCTGCTGTGACGAAAACCAAAACCCAAAAACATCTCAAATCACTTCCAAATCACATAATTCGGGTTAATTCGCAAAGGGCAAATTAATCTAACACAATCACCATTACGTATTATAAGTTTTTCATAACACATTTCATCTAATTTTATCTTAGTTGGTCATATTCATGATTATGCATGTTTTATAAAATTCTTAAATTTCACAATCTCTTTCGAATTAAGTCTTAAAACTCCATAACCAAATGCTTCCCCTAGGATTAGAATGCTTAATCAACACTAGAAACTAGTAATTATAAACTATCATGTCGAAATTTTTTGAAAAACTTCATACACTCCTTTTCAAAATTTTTAGTAAACTCATTGTTGAATAATGATTTGAAAACGTGTTAAAACTAATCACATTATACTTTTGTAACTTGTAAAACTTGAAATTACATTTTTCGACAAAGAAAAATTATATTGGTTCACGATATAGGGGTGTTTGGATTATGTTCAAATAATATCGAAACATAGACATTATAATTTTTATAAAACTTTGTTATAATTATAAATCTAATAATTGCTAATCGGACTTGTCAAGATATATAATTCATATATATATATTGACAGTTAAGGAAGCGTTTGGATTATTACTAAAAATGACATTTTTTTAAGTAAAAATACAAACCATCTTTTTCAAAAACAAATCACATGCATAAGAAACTCGCAAGAAATAGCTAGTTTTACAATCTAATGTAAATCTAGTAAATTCCATGATATATTAAGATGTTTAAAATGGCGTTTGGATTTATCCATAATTACTTATTAAACATCGTAAAGTATATCTAGAACGAGTTAAAAACAATATTAAGGAACATGGTAATCTACTTCTTAGGATTAGTAACGAAGTATGTTTACGTTCCAACATAAGCCTTAACAATATACATATACTTTTATCTTTCTTTATATTTATTTTGGTCTTTTTGTATTGTTGATGTGTTTAGGTGAAAATTCCAAAAGCAACTACCGAAGATCTTTCTCACACTAAAAACTACATTCCTAAAGTTTCCCAACTCCCTACCACATCTCCTTCCATTGGACTTATATATCGTCAAATTGAAGATAGAAATGTTCATGAAGGACGTGTAGTAGATCTTGCTTTTGCTCAATCCGAGTACATAAATCTCTTGTTTTCAAGCATCAACTTCAATTGTCTTTATGAAATAAATGAACCTATCATTCCTCGCTTCATAATGGATTTCTATAGCCAAGTCACCGTCCAAACCAATGATCTTGGTTTCATCACCATCTCTTTCATGATTCAAAATGAATTTATCACCCTAACTCTCGAACAATTTGGTCATATCCTCCAAATTCCATTTAGAGGTCAAGCCGTTTTCACAAACGAGTGGGACCTCGAATCTCTTAATCGCTATCGACCAACCTTCGGTCCCTATCTCGACGAAATTCCTCATCCCGACGAAATTTGTCAAGTCCTTGGTGTGGAACGTGCCACCACAAGCCGAAAAATAAAATCCAAAAACGTTCAAATCTCTCCATACCAACTTCTCCTCAAGGAATTAAGCCCTCACATGAAGTGTTGGGAAGAACTCATTCGCGAGAATGCGTTTGGTACTGGAGGTCACCGGGACCATCTCCCGGCGTGCCTTGCTCACATGTTGTATTGTATAGCTGTCGAAAAGCCGTACAATTTGGCCTACTTCTTTATCAAACGGATTGAGTGTGCTAGAAAAACTCCCAAAGCCAACCTTCCATATGGAATGTTCCTCACTCGTCTCTATCGTCATGTTATCGAGTACTACCCCGATCTTGACAACAGTATCTATGAGTCCATCTACCCCACTCTACGTCCTCTCGCTCTAAAACAAGCTCGACGAACTCGAAGTGACAAGGGTAAATCTCATCGTCATAGCTTTCATGGATCATCTTCAAGGCAAGACGATGACGATGAGGAGGAAAACATCCATGATGCTAGTACCCCTTCATTTTCTGAGTTCGTTGACAATTTAGAGGATCTTGACTATCCCGAGTATTCTACCCCATCTCCTAGTGATCAAAACGAAGAAGTGCTTCATGAACGAACTACCGAGATGCTTAGAAGATAAAAGAGCTTGCACTAAGAAGTTAGAGGTGGCTTCAAATCTATAGGAAAGACTTTGAAGGGTATCATCGGGAAGAAAAAGAAATGATATGCTTGGATTATGTTTGTTAAACAATATTTAATTTTTATGTCTTGTGTGCTATTTGTCCGAAATACATTCGGAAGTACTTGAAATTTTCTTGTAATAATTGTTCGGATAAATGATTAGTATGTTAACTTGTTTATTATGTTTAATATATGCCTATGAATGCATGCTTTAACTCTTAATTTATACTTGCATGATTAGCTTATATATATATATATATATATATATATATATATATATATATATATATATATATATATATATATATATATATATATATATATATATATATATATATCATGTATGCTTTATAATAGACCAAAACAAATATGAAATGTCCAAATGGTGCTTGCTGCAAATACAAAACAGTACACAACATCTTTCCAGAAAATTTTTGAAAAATTTTGGTTTCTGGGTCGTCAGATGGGCGGCCCCCTTAAATCATAAGGGCGGCCCCCTTAAAATTAAGGGGACCGGCCTCCATTTAAGGGGACCGGCCATCTGAAACAGTTTTTACACTGTTCTCTTTTGCATCTTGTGATCGCTTTTGCTAGTCCCAGCTACCATTTCCCTTAAAAACTAAACTGATTTTGGAATATCACATTATAATTTCAAATTAATTCCACTTCTAAACATGTTTTTCCCACTATATAATCCCCATGCATGTTTAATTCACATTCCCTCATCCTCAAACATTCATCAAACATCATCATGTCATCACCAAGAACCACCTATTCAAACAATGCCAAGAAACAAAAACTTGTCATCATTCCACCCAAACAACTCTTCATTGATCTTACAAATGAAGACAACACCACTCCATCTCCACCACCTCAATGTTCATCTCCTAGTGCACCAAATGCACCCTCCAAAACACCTTCAACAAATGGAAACTCTACTTCCTCTATACCATCCACTTCATCCATTAATGACTACATTAACACCCACTTATCTCCTCCACCAATAGTTCAACCATCATAACCTACCAATGAAAACACAACCCTTGCATTAACTCTCTCACTATCACCATTAACACCTCTTGATGCACACTTCTCATCATCCCCTGTCAATCCACCAACCTATAACCCCGTCCCATGGAGCTTACTTGAAGCTCATGGTGACACTTGCCTTTGTTGCATCCACAACCGAACAATTGTGTTCGGACTAAGAGATGAAATGCAATACATGTTTCCTCACATTGAAAACTTGTTGCATCCACCACCAACAACAAACTCAACTCCTCACTGATGAGGTGAAAAATGATCCGTTTTTAGGGGGTCATTTAAGCCGGAATTCGAATTTATTTGATCAAATATTGCCCTAAATCGTTCCTTTTGTGATTTTAGGTACTTTGGGAGAGAAATCTTGAAAAGGAAGCAATTCGGACGTTTTTGAAGCATAAAAGTGAAGAAAACGCCAAAGACTTAATTTTTCATGCTGAGAACAGTACCTGACGGCGTCAAGAGGAAAATCTTGACGGCGTCAAGAGTAAAAGTGGTGACGGCCCAGAGAGAATGTGAAGGCGTCACCCAAGGCCGTCATGTGTTAACTGGTCAAAACTTGCGCGCGTGGTAGCTGACACCGTTTTGGCCATAACTTTTGCATACGAACTCGGATTTGAGCGATTCAAAAAAGAAAACGAAGAGGACGAAGAGATCTACAATTTGGTGAAAAAATGGTCTTGACGGCATCAAGAGAAACGAGGTGACGCCGTCAAGAAGGGCCGACAGAAAACATGCCTATAAATATAACATCATAACTTCACTTTTTGTAAGCCCTAAACCCTAAGGTCGATTCCTGGGTTTAGGTGGGTGTTTTTCCAGCAACTTAGAGGGTTTCAATCACTCCATAAACATCATGTATTGGTTTGATGATTCTATCTCAACTATGTCTTTCATTATTCTTGTTGATTGTCCTTCTTTGATTATGTTTAGTTAATTCACCTTGTGTCTACTTATGATTATGTGAAACTTGTATATAATTGATTAGATCTCATTGATTTCTTGTTGATGTTGTGTCTATCTCCATCAATTAAGGCGTGACAACTTCAATAGATCTAGTTGGTTTAGTTTATAATTCTTGTTTCCTATTGATTCTTGTTTTGATTGAATAATTTATATGTTAGGCGTAAGAAAACTGGCAGATCTCCAAATGGTAACATGCTTGAACGTCTTAGGAAACATGAACCGATTGCACTAAGGTCTTTATTGGTTGTATTTAATGCATGAGCCACTGTTTACAATCCCTATGGTTGTGCTGGGCATGGTATAGGAGGAGATAAGAGCTCATAGAATTGAGGAGTTATGTGCGATACCCCATGAATGGTATTAAGGAATACAACCCGTCAATTAAAACAAGGTTACAATTCAATAGGTAGGATTGGATAGCTAGCAAGGAGTAACATATCATGGGTAGACATGCTTCACTTATCTTGTAGAACCTTAGTTTAGTTTTCTTGCACATTAGTTTAATTAGTAGCTTTTGGGTTAGTTGATTAGCAACTAATTCCGCCTCTCCTTCCAATACCCGAGATTTTTACTTGCTTTTCATAAAATATAAAAATACAAAAAGAATCATCCCTCACCTTTAGACCTAGTTAAATTAATTTCAATCCTAACGACACTATTCCTGAGTTGAACGATCAATCCCCCGGTACTTGTCACTATACTATACTACAACGATCAGGTACACTGCCTGGTGGGGGTTGTAAGCTTCTCAAGATCCCTTGAGAGGTAAAGCCTGGTGCAATTCCCACGCATCAAGTTTTTGGCGCCGCAGCCCGGGGAATAGTTATTGTCTAGGTTAGAATTTCTTTTTATTAGGTCTACTTGCTAGATTCCTTTCTAGTAAGATTTTATTTTTATTTTTAGGTTTCCTTTAGTCTATCTTTTTCTTTGTGCCCTTTGTTTGTAAAACCATTTTCATTTGTCTTCATGGCGGATGAGATTCCATTTAGATTATTAACAATAGAGGAACAATTAGTTTACTCGGATAGATTTGCTTCCTGTTGTTCCAATGAATTTTTAAGTGATCTTAGCTATATACAAGAGGAGATGGGTGTAAAGTTTGATAGGTTTGATGAGTTATGCGCATGTGTGGCCTATATTAAACTATCATTGTTAGGATCAATTCCTTTTTGTAAGACCCTTTGGAAAAATTTTGAGGAAAGCCTCCTAACCGTGAACCATGAGTTCAATGAATTGATGGGTTTGTATACATCACAACTTGAGGAAACAATTAAGGAGGATTTAGCTGAACATGATCATATTGAGCAAAAAGATGAATCCTTTAGGCAAATTGAACATTGTAATCAAGTTATTGAGGAAGGTTCTTATGAATCAGACTTAGAACTTGAAATGGCTAGAGAAGGATTTGAGATACTTAGGAACATGTTTAGGTTAGATTCTACAAAAACACTTGATGAGGATATAGGTGATGTTGAGAAAAAGAAGGATGAGGTAAATAACACAAACCTACAAAGTACCCCACAACTCCCACCATCACTTGAGGAACACACACCGCCCGTGACTTACCCGGAAGAAGTAGAAGAAACTTTAGGAATTCCGATGGAGGTATAACCCTTAGACCAAACACAACTAGAGGATATAGGTTTGAATACTTATAATGATAACCTTACTCTTAGTTCTAGGGAAGTTCCTAGTTTTGATGAACCGGAGCCTCAACCAAAACCGTTACCTAATCTTCCATCCTTGGATGAAAATTTAGGAATTGAAATAGGTCCCGATCCACCCATCAAACCATATAGTCCGGGTAGTCTTATGATAAAGGTAGTGGACTCTAAGCCTTGTAGAGAGGAAGCCAATATAGGAGTGGAACATGACCTTACATACTTACATCACCCATTTATGATTGATCACAAGAAACATTATGGGTTTAAACCGGGTTTATTAAGTCAAGATGGACCCCCAACTAGTAGTCTCTTGAAGTTGATTGAAAATGATCCCTTTCTAGGAGAAAATCTTAATACACCCATTTACCCGATTGAATTAGGTAAGGTTATGATGATAGGAGCACACCCCTTTGAGCATATAATTCATCCACCACTCTTTCCTCACGAGGCATATTTCCACCTTAAGGTGTGTATCGCTACTTCCACCCGCACTTAATTCAAAGTGTAGGGAAAACCTCCCCTATTTCCGTTAAATAAGGGTAGAGTCAGGCTCGTGACTCGAACAAAAACAAGCGCTTATTGGGAGGCAACCCAAGCTTTATTTATATGTTTTGTGTGATTTTATTTTGTTTGTTTGTTATTTGCTTCCGTATGCATGCTTTATTTTTATTGTTGGTAGATCATGTTTCTAAACTAAATAATGGAAATACTTTACTTTGTTGTTTTGGCCTAGTCTTAACTCCACCTAAAAGTATTTTTGCAAAAGATAAGTGTAAGGGGAAACCCCAAATATGTTTTTAAGAAACAAACCGATCATGATTCTCCACAATATTAAATGAACATGTATATTCGTATTTGTTAGAGTCAAATGCTTGTATTGAGTCATACTGAAGTTTTGCAGAATTTTCCAGGAAGTAGGACCAAGTTTTTCCAGAAATTTTCCGGAAACTTAACATAAGAATTTCTGCAGGTCAATTCTGACGGCGTCAGGAGTTTACTCTTGACGGCGTCAGGTGTAAAAATCTGGAAATTTTACCGGTTTTGTTTTTCTAACGGAGTCTTATGGTTTTTGTGAATTATTAAGTTTTATAATCTCCAGGAGATCTGCAAACTTCATTCCATAAGCATTATATCTTATCTTGTTTTCTAGGATTTAGTAACTTATATAGGATGCCGCCGATTTTACGCGAGGTTGTCTTGTCTATTTTGTCAGGTTTTACAGGTTATGTATGACAAGAAGATGATTTATATTCTGGAAGGGAAGCTTTGATTGTTCATTTTCTTGGAGGAAGATTTAACCTGGCCACCTTATTATCCATACCGAGCGAATCAGGGGAGTATTTGATTTCATTCCTTTTACTTTTTCTCTTTTACATTCTTTACTTGAACAATGGGGACAATGTTCATCTTAAGTGTAAGGGGAGGGTAAAAAGATGATACCTTACATATGCACTTTCGCTTGAGTTTGTTTTGTTTAATGGTAGATGTGTAATAAAACTATGAGAAATACTTGTTAGTGCAATTTTAGCGCCAAATTTAAAATTTTTTACAACATTTAGGAGTGAAACTTTAGCCATAGCAAGCGTCTCATGGATAGGAGATTATATGACTAGCACATAACCGTATATTCAGAAAAATTTTCCACCCAAATATGTGAGGTTCGCCTTTAGATTTGATAGGAAAAGCATTTACTATTAGTGCTTATGAGTGTACCGGTAGCATTTAGATTCTAGAACTTGCGTTAGTGATGCATCCCGAGACCGCTAGTGAGACTACATTCGTGTAGTAGGATTTACTACATGATAAGAGGCATTAGGATTACCCTTGTGTTAAACCCGTATTATAATTACTTGACCATTTAAGTCATATTACTTGGCTAGTTAAGTCAACTAATTTTTCCCACACCCTTAGCGTTGTACTCATTTTTAGTACACGATACCCCTAGTACACCCCTCCGAGCCTATCTTTTCGTTTCTAACTTTAAGCATTTTACATAAAGGAAGAATTTGTTACACCCCACTTAAATGTACAACCAAATCGCCTTAGCCTTCCGTGTATGCGCTCATTTTTAGTGCATTATTGTTATTTGTTAAACCCTAAGTTAACTTTCTAATTGATTACATGGTTGCTAAATCGAGTCATATCCTTGTACATATTGTTTTGGGACGATTGGGACTCATGGGTAAAGTACTTATTTTATGGAGTAATGGGGAAGAACATCATATATTACCCCCATATGTACGTTAATCTTAAAAGTGCTCCAAGTGTTTTGATTTTCTTGATTCGAGTCATTAGATTAGTTCATTGTAAAGTATGTAAAGATTCAAGTGTAAGGGGAACGTTCATTCCCTATGATGTATTATTTTGGATGGTAGGGTAAGAGTGTATGCAAAAAAAAAAAAAAAAAAAAAAAAAAAAAAAAAAAATAGAAAAAGAAAGAAAGAGAAAAACATACGGACTACCATCCCTTTTTATTCTATGTTCATTTTATGTTTTTGTTATTTTTGATTTATTAGCTTAAGTCGAGTCTAGTCTTGAAAACATTTAGGAGTGAAACTCTAATCAGGTGGAAAACAGAGCCACCTGGGGTTGTAGTATGTTCCAAGGGTTGGGTTGTTTGCCCATTAAATCCATTATTACCTTAAATAGATTTAAAAAATGTATTCAAAATTAGGGTTTTGATCAAAACACAAAATCATGTAGTTTACTACCCAAACTCTAATTAAAGGTTAACACATTAAGATTCATTAGTAAATACTTTGGAAAAAAAACAAATAAATAAATAACACAAATTACAACATACCATAACGTTCCCAAAGGTCAACATCCTCCTCTGTAGTGTGAAACTTCCACTTTGGAGCTGATATCACCATTGCATTTGTCTGATCTTAGGGTTTATAATTGAGAAGATGAAAAGTTTGGTGGTAGCGGGATGGGGAGGGAAAACTTGAAAAATAAATGGCATGTGATGGGAAAAAGACGGGGTGTAGGTATAAATTAACTCATAAAGCAAAATTACAAAAATACCCCCACGTGGGGACGACTTAATGAAAAAAGATAACAGGAGTTGGTGCTAGGGATGGACAGTGAAATGAAACTTCATAATAAACAAGCAAAAATGAAAACCAGGGGACTTGGGGTGTTATTTTGGGCAAACCATAGGGATGAACGGTGTAATTTACTCTTCTAGAATATTACTTCTTTGGGGCTACGTTTCATATCTTGGATACGTCGTATTAGACTTGGATAAGCTGTATCGGGCCCAGTTTTAGACTATTATAAATATAACTCTAACCACGAATTTATTCATCATTAGGGTTCCTTTGGACAATTCCCAGCCGTCTAAAACACCTCCCAAACAACAGATTTAGATCCGAGAAGACCACATCAACCAAGAAGGAGATATCCAAGCATCATACTTAGTATAATCATTCGGTTTGCATATCGAATTCATCATGATTTCTATTTGTTTATCGTTTATTATTACTTTGTCTATCTTTACTAGATTATGGGCTAACACCCTTTGGTGTTAGCCATGTTATGACTACTTTGATTACGTTATTTAGTTTATTTAAAAATTGATGCATTGTTTGGATAATTATGTGTTTACCATTCAAGTAGTATACTCGTTTAGTTGTTTAGCATTTAATGTTTATTGTTTAGATCATCATAAATGTAGCTCTTTAGATATGTTGGTGGTCCGTATCACTATAGTCAGTATACATGAGATGGGGTAAAAAGCCGGATTGTGTGTGCTCGACCATAGGCACGAGGAGTAGGAACCCGAGGTTAGACATATAATGCAAAAATACTTAAGTTAGTATAGTGCTCTTCAACAAGTGACCGCGTGAGAAGAGTAGGTTTCACCAGGACCAATGGGGTACCGCAGGTAAATCACATAGAATAGTTGACACCACTTATTGCATGTTTGTAACTGATTAGACGTATAAATTGCTTCAGGATATAGGTTGCATGCATAGGACTAGGTAACTGAGAAATCTGGCCTAGTTAACTTAGCTAGTAATGTTTGTCTGTGCATTTCAGATGTCACCAACATTTTACATTAAATCATTGCGCTAATGAACTAATAACTAAAAACTTGGTAGAAGTAACATGACTAGCACGTCCTTCTCTTTATTGATCACAACCTCAGTATAATAGTAGTTTAATTAGTTTAATTTACTTTTCTTATTTTAGTAGAATAATTAATCAAACTCAAAACCCCCTTTAAAAGCTGTAGAAATTCACTAGGTTAGTCTAGACAACATCTACTCATGCAAACGACTCGTACTTACCCCACTAGCTACATTGATCGGGCACACTGCCCGTTAGTGTTTTTGTATAGGTTAGTTTAGCAAAATATAAATTCAAAACTTGGTAAAATAAATAGACTATAAACGACACATCAAATAACAACATGAAGAAAGCAAATCCTAAAACCCATAAACCCAATTCAAAAACAGCAAACACAAAACAACAATACACAACAACAATGCAAAAATATAATAGAAATTCAAACCTTAAATAGAACACCTCGTCTCTCTTGCATGAACCGAGTCACAACAACCAACACCTAAACTGAGAGTATATAAACATTATTTATGTTCACGGTATTAGGTAACAAACCAAAATGGGTCAAGTCGAGCAGAATCACCAACATCTTTTCTTTTCCATTCCCTTCAGTTTATAAACAATAAATGCATCAAGCAACTAAATTATCAAACCCCTCCAAATTAAGACAAAGCCATAATTTGAAAAAAAAAATAATAAATAAAAAGTTTCACATTAGCAAAAACCTAGAAAGCAAAAAAACTTTCACATTAGCAAATGCTAACCGATAAACAAAAAGTTTGATCAAACACAATACCCAAAATCTTAAACACTTACTAACCCACCATAAACATATGCAGATGAATCTAAGATCTTGACTACACCGGCATTAGAGTTTCAGTGGCAAAAAGAATTTTGGTGGCAAGAAGCTTCAAGAACAAAATGGGGAGAGAGAGAGAGAGAGAGAGAGAGAGAGAGAGAGAGAGAGAGCTCACATTTTACTGTTCATTCAAATTTTTTTAATGTTTTCATTGCAATCAATCTTGGTAAATGTGTAATACTTATAATTATACTATTCTCACTGTATAAACAAAATAAAAGAAACTAAAAGTGAAAATTAGAAAGTTTTTTTTTTTTTTTTTTTTTTTTTTTTTTTTTTTTTTTTTTTTAAAATTTTGTGTTAGATCTATTTTTTCTTTCATTTGCAACAATATAAAAGTGATGACTGCTGGCAGTATAAGACGAAGAATAGTGATAAGTACATAAGTGTCTCACGTCCTGACATCTTTTTTATTTTCTAATAATAACTTTTTATTAATATATTAAATATATTTATTTAATAAAAACAATATACTACTACTGTTAGAGTTATAGAAGTTATTGTTTTCTTTCCCAACAACCCATGTGATTATCTTCTTTCTCAAAAGTCTTTCTCTTATCTTAAAAAACTAACCTCTCATGTTTAACTCTATTCCTAAATCAAACGGTAACATAAAATCAAATTTTATCTAAAATTATACTTTTCTTAGTTTTCTCGACATACTTTGATATTGGTATGCATATGTGGTGTTGATGGTCATAAAGTGGTAATAGCGGCGGTGATGTGAGAGAGGTTGTTGATAGGCGATGGTTTTTCTAAGAAACCGATATCTTCTTCTTCTTGTTCTTGGAGATCGTTGTGTGTTTGTTTAGAGGTAGCGTTAAGGTGAGAAGAAGTAGGATTGTGAGAGTGAGGATGAGGGATTTCGTGACTACTACTACCATTGGGTAAATGAAAACACACATAGTTGACATTTGAACAAGAGAAAGAAAGTGTATTGAAATATGGATCTAATTTGAATTTGTTGTATATTTAGATTTGATTTTTGGTATTGAGTGTATGTAAATGGTAAAGACATAGGTATAAATTTTATATATTATTTGATTAACTTTTGGGTTTTGATTTGGGTAAGTGTTCTTGAAGTAAAAGCTTGATCTGGGTAAGTTTTTGAGGAAAAGAGAGGTTAAAGAAGAAGATAGGTAAAAGATCAAAATACAAATGATTGGAAAATTTCTGTACTAGGGAGTTTAGAACTAAAATTACAATATTTTTTATTTTGGAAATCAATTTGCTTAAAAAACTAGATTATCGTGGCAGGAAATAAATTTTGGCTAGGTGGTCGGATATAATAAGAGAAAATAAATATAACCATTTGATATGATATTTAAGAACATATAGAGGTTAAAGATGAAGATGAAAAGGACAAAAGAAAGAAATAATTAATAAATAATAAAATTGCAAAAAGTAAACAATTAAAAAATGCATTAAAAGACAAAAAAAAATATATTTGATAATGAAAGTAAATAAATAAATAAATAAATAAAGTGAAAATACAATTTTTATTGAACAAAAGGTTAAAAATGACAAAAAAAAGTGTTTGGACAAACTTACTCTCATGTGATTTGCACGTGAGATCCTAGATAATGATGGAAGCTAACGACGTTAGCAAAATTGGACCTGCCACGTAATATTTTGGAGATGTTGGACTCACCAAGTGAATTTTCGTGTTTTTGGATGTCGTATGAAATCTGCCCAAATCACAGGGACTAATGGTGTAATTTACTCTTTATTATAAATGTATTCATTTATTTCAAAAGGTTTTTCAACTTTCTTTATCCTGTTTGGACCATTGTTTTATGATAAGAAACAAAAGAAGATAGATGGAAATCCAAGTAAACCATTTTGTTCACACATTGTCACTTAATCTTCTGAAACAACCACTTCATTCCCATCACCACCACCGCAGAACCGCCGTAGTCCATGCTGTCTCCAGCAACCCACAACAGCTCATTAAGTCCGGCACCGTCATTGCCATTCTCCCAAAAGATGCAGCAGCAGCAATGAATGAGAAAGGATACCAACTCCTTGACATCAGGCCACAATGGGAGAGAGAAAAGGCAAGTGTGTCAGGTTCCATGCACGTCCCATTGTTTGTTCAAGACATGGATAATGGTTTGATAACACTTTTGAAGAAATGGGTTCATTTTGGTTATATTGTTTTATGGACTGGTCAGTATTTTACAATGATGAAACCAGATTTTGTTGATCAAGTGGAAAAGATCGTTCCGGATAAGAGTGCCAAGCTTCTTGTTGCTTGTGGTGAAGGTTTAAGGTACCATTAGTTTTATTAATAAGAAATTAACTTATTCTGTATTTATTTATTTCTATTTTCTAATCACATGTCCTTAGTAATAAGTACATATGCATCAGAAAGAAACTAAACATATAAAATACTACGTAGTATTTCTTCCATTAGCTAATAAGAGTCCACATTATTTATCTACTCTAAGTGTGTTTTGCAGCAAATTTTTTCTCTTTTTAGTAGTTATCAGTATAAGAATTGCATTTTCCTAAAACTATGTGTCGAAAATTATTTTGAGACGTGCCTTTCTAAAAATATATATATATATATATATATATATATATATATATATATATATATATATATATATATATATATATTTTGGGACGTAAGTAGTATTTATTAAGAGTTCTTTGCAGGTCCTTGATGGCAACGTCAAAGCTACATAAAAGCGGATATAAGAACTTGGGTTGGTTGGCTGGAGGATTCAATCGTGCTATTGATGGTGATTTCCCGGAAGTGGAGGGACCGGAGAAGTTGCAGTATGCCACCATTGGAGGTGCATCTTATTACTTCCTGAAGATCCTTATTTTGTTACAAGCTGTTGGCAAGAGTAATTCATAATTCAAATGCCCATGAAAGGTGAAACATATGTAGCATTCCGGGAGTTATTTAAATATATTTAACAATGGTCTTATCATTCTTGACCAAATGGATTGCGAAAGTTTTCCAGAATTTGTACTGCTATAAAAAAAGCAAATTTTGGAGGAATGGACTACTGTAACACGGAGTATTTATTAATCTTTTTACATTGCATCATAACAAAAGAAACTTCCTTTTTTGTACTCAACAAACATATCACATGGGTTTGCCAGTTTATTCTGTTTATTGTAGGCATTGATAATACATACATAAGTTTTTGTTTTTATTTTTTCATAAAATTAACAAATGCAGAAACCTTTTTACAAACTCAATCGTGATAATACTAAGTAGTTATATAAAATCAAAACGCATAAGGAGCTTCACAGATTTGTATTTGTCGCCTTTTTTATCATGAAGGGGTACAGCTCGAATACCTGTGCGTAGTTCAAAAACTGGAAGACAAGTTTGGCCTCCAAAATCATCCTTCTCAGTCTTATCATACTCGTGTACCTCGACACGAAGCAAAGCAAGCTCTGGAACCGTCAATGGGAACTCAAATTCTTCTTCCCATTTTGGTGTCCAATCGTCTTCTATAATCCTAGTTTTTTTCATCACTGAATCAGCTTTAACTCCAGCAATTCCAACCTGAACCAAATAAATGACTTATGATCACTCTCCAAAGTCATGATACTCCGGTACAGAGATATTAAAAGTTAGGAATGGTTGTCAACCTTGACATAGAAATCTGGTGGTGAATAAACATCAAAATGTGTTCTTTTGAAATCCAAATGCCACCCATCCCCCATGTATACTTTCACCTTGAGAGTCTTTTTCACGGGAAGTGTTCTTTTAGGATCGAACAATTCCTTGTCGTCTTTAAGAAAGAAATCTGGTTTCTTCACATAACCACAGCCTCCATTGGCTCTGAACATTCCTTGCATCAACCACAGCGGCCTTCCATGAGTCTATTTTCAAGAATTAAAAATAATTAGCGTTAACGCATACTAAAACTGAACTGAAATCACGAGGGATTCAATTTACCTGCATGTTGAAGGCAACCATTTGAGCCCCATGAGTCCATCCGATAAATGGATTATAGTTTGAAGAGTCAACTCGTGATCCTTTAGGAAACACCCGCAACAAGTTCCTCTGGGTAAACCTTCAACAATTTAACGAAAGCAATAAGTCAAAACGTGCTCAGGTCAAAGCTAAAAAACTTTGTTAACAAACACTTTTTTTTTTTAAAGAATTTTGAGTTAATTATGATTATAAAAACATGTTTAACACGATGATAATCCATTTTTTTGGAATGAAATCAATATATGTGTTTATGTGCATTAAAAGTTAGAGTTTCAGTGACTTCAACCTGTTTGACCATTTCTTCCTTAGACATTTTTTTTCATCTAATCAGCGGCAAAACCCAAGGAAACTCACATTTTTATTAGTAATGGTACGAGATTGCCAACTCTACCTGATGACATCTGTTGCATGATTCTCGATGGCCTTATCGAGCCGTGTTTCCCTCAGACTAATCCGCTTAGCCGCTGTAGGATCATCATGTAGCCAGTCTTTCACTCCTCCTTTTAGTTTCTTTGATTGAATTGCGATCAGTCGCTCATACTCGAGCTCCAAATTTGGTTTCAATGTGTCTTCTTCATACTGAAAATCTTCATCGTGCTGATAGTAAATAAAAAAATGCATGATTTTCAAAAAATACTCTAGCAATTCTTATTTTTTGTGGCCAAATTAAACTACAAAATGGAAAGATATAGATGTGGCAAGATACCATAATTCTTTAGCTCAAAATGATTCATTTTTAGCAGGCGTCGAAACAGCAAAGGTTGACGTGCAAAAACATTTTGTATTTATATAATGTAAAAATATATATTAACATAAACCATCAAAATTACTTTAGGAGGATCGTATGCAATAAAAAACATATGTCAGGCTGCTCTCAACCCCTTCGGCAATTTAAATCGTTCATCTTCTAGTTAAACTTTTTTTATTTGACTTTTAATGTTGTAAATAAGATAGAACTCATAACTAAACGGGTCAAAATTTGACACCTTTAATTACAAATGAGAACAACCATCACCAAATGTTTTATCGGTATGACACTTGGCTTCCTCACAAGAGGTCAAGGGTTCAAACCTCAACTAGGTACACATTTGGGGTGACCAGGGACGAGCCGGAAACGGTCACGGGATACCCCGGTTAGGCCGCGTACATCTGAGTCAAAAGACTCGCTTTATGCAGGTAATTTAATTACAAACGATGAACATTAAATTGATTTAAAATATTGTATTCTTGGTTTATTTAGATTACTATTATGATTAGCTTTCCAACCTCATCTGTAGATTGCTGTATCTCAACATGTTCCGATAATTCTTCACCCCATGTAACTTCGTCAGCCGAGATTTTCATATTCAGCGAGCTATCATCTTTTATCATGCTTTTTGTCTTGTCGAGATACTTTTTTGGTGGTTTTGTTGAGACCACGATTCGTTTCTTTAGTGATTCCGGAGAAGGGAGTTCTGTCATAGTATTTGATGTTGAAGAGTAGTATAGAACATCTCCATATATTTCGGTCACCATCTAACAAAACAGTATAAGGTATTAATGTATTACTCTATGCTTCAATCACTATAACAAATAAATTTGAATTTTTCCACACTACATGTAAATGCTAAACCTTGGTTAATTTTTATTAAACTTACTAGTGCATACATAAACGTTTAAAATTTATAACTTCTGAAGTAACAAAAACTTACAGTCATCAGTTTACTTAATTTACAGTCTTGAGAACAATCAGAATCCATTTTATAATTACCTTTGCAACTTTGGCTTGAAGATCTGGAGTAAGGTGATCTTCAAGGGTGAGGATGATGGGATATTCGGATGCAACAAATGCATAGGCCTTAATTGCTTCCAAGCACTTGATTAATTTCACAGGTGCTGTCAATGTTCTGCATTTTTGTTATATAAGCAATCTACTTCAAGCTGGACTCATGCAAAATGACAATCACAAAGCTTACCGCTTATTACTGATACATAAAGTGAACTTTAAACAAGCCAGATCAAGTTGTACAATGTTAATACATCTGTTATCGGACGCTTAAAGCAAACGTTTATGCAACTTCATAGTCTTTATTTTTTCTTCCATTAAAAATGAGTTTATATTCAAGTACATGTGGCATGAAAATGTACAAAATATTGGATGTCTTCATAGTATAAGGTAATTAAACCAAAAATCTTACAAAATACTTGTCGGAGAAGCTTTCAGAAAATCGATTGAGCCCTTTATATATAGGAGGTGATTTGCACTCTCCACTTTTTTTATTTGCACAATCACTGTATAAGTAATCAAAGCATGATATAATTATTGTACAATTATCTGATGAGGGATTGGAGTGTCCTAATCAAAAATGAAAATTTGCAAATGAGTCCTTTGTACTTGTTATTTGTTACTTTGTTAATTTCTTATTAAACTTTTATTTTGCAAATTTACACTATAATAGAATTTCGGTAGGATTTAAATGTTTAATTTTGTAACTCTTCGATGTGCGAAATATGACCCCCCGCAAAAAAAAAATAAATAAATAAAATAAAATAATGTATAATGAAACTACTGGTTTATTTTAATTTTACCCCTCAAACTCAGAATTTAAATACATTGAGAAGTTACATACCCTCCATGGACGATATCAATATCATCTTTAGTAGAATTGGGCCACATGTCGAGTTCGATAACTCGCACACCTCTCTTTAGGGAGTCAATGATGGGTTCCACGCTACAATCACTGCTTATTTGGTTGCCAGTTAGATATGAGTTGTGGCCCGTGTATACGAAATAGTGAGCCAATGGGGCATCCATATTATGCATCACCTGCGCATGCACGTAGTCATTTTAAAACCTTTATTTACATATTTTCTCTTTGTAATTTACTACACGCAATCAAATAAAGAACAATTGTATATAAATCCGATACCTATTACTGGGGTGCATATAATTATCCTTACTACCATCTAAAACAATTCCTCTCTTATTTTTAATAATTTAAGTTATGCTTTTTTTTTTTTTTTTTTTTTTTTTTTTTTTTTTTTTTTTTTTAACACTGATATCTAAAAACTAGCTCGGCATTTGCCCATTAGTAAATTCCTTAAGATTATTTTTTTTTTCAAAAGGTTTATTAACTGTCATGTTATGTTACACTAGCAGGATACCCGCGCGTTGCAGCGGCGGGTACCCTGTGACAATTAACAAGAGAAATAGATCCCGATGAGGCATGGCTCACAAGTTTGTATCGGTATCAATGGGTCCTCTTTGGTTCATTTTCAGATGGCTTTTATTGTCTAGCCGAACCAGTGGCGACACCGGTTCCCGGTTGAACCCGTGGTCCGGTCTGGTTTTTAAAACTATATGTACCATCAACTTGTTAGATTGTATAAACTTTTGTGTGTTTTATTAGTTTGTACAATATGTATAATAACATGTACTTTTCATTTTAGGAGTGTTTTAAAAATAACATTAATTAGTGTATTTAATTATATTATATTTTGTATAATGTTGTAGCTTGTTTAGATTGTATATTGTGAAAATTTTATTGTACTTTTTAGTAAAGTGGTGTTTTAATTGGTTGTATTTAATTTGATAGCTATGCTTTTAATTGGTTGTACAATGTGAATAACTCATTGTATTTTTAAATAATGAGGTGTTTTAATAGGAGTATTAATTATGTTTTAATTTAATGTTGTAATGCTGAATTTTAAGGCATTAAATGTATAATTGTGTTGATATTATTTGTACCTTTAGCATTAATAGGTGTAATGTTAAATTTTAAGGTTTGCATTAATTTTTAGGCAATTAATGGCCGAAAGTAACGTGTACATGTAGCTAAAAAACTTGTAAATATCTATTTGTATTGATTTTAATGTATTAAATGTCTAATTGTGTTGATATTACTTGTACTTTTAGCATTAAAATATGTAATGCTTAATTTTAAGTATTTCTATATTTAGTAGGTCTAAATGTTTTATAAGATAGTTACATTATTAAAACAACACATTTTCATTCTTTTTACCATAAATTCTTTAAGATGAAAGAATTTTAAAAGGGAAATAAAAAATGGTTTAAAATCTCTGTTATTTATAATCTTAAAACTAATTCATGCCAAATAAACATGAAATAAATACTAAACTGCTGTCAACGCATATATATGAACCATATTTTACAAACTCAAAATACATGCAATGTGACAGATATGATATCCTAAAAATAAATAAATAAATAAATAAATAAAAGAGGAGGGATCTATGCAAAACATGTATTTTTTAAAAAATAAATAAGTCAATCTCAATCATTCATCCACTTTTCATCTAATCTCTAAGATCAAACCAAAAAATAACAAAGAGATGGCAAAATTGTCATTTTATCTCATTTAATATAAAAACTCACTTTCCACCTTTTTTAAAAAACAACATATCTTACAAACGGTAAATCTTCAAGCTACGAAAAATACACCATCGCGACGAGAATTAAAACATCTTTCTATAGACATGCATTGTTATATACTTTCGACGAACTTTTTTTTAAAAAAAAATTTCGTCCAGAAAAATCCTACGGGATTTGTAAAAAATCCCATGGGTACGGGATTTGTAAAAAATCCCATAGGATTCGTAAAAAGACGATTTTTTTTTTCAAAATTTCCGTCCAGAAAAATCCCACGGGATTCGTAAAAAAATCATTGTGATTTGTTATTTTTTAAAAATCACAAGTGATTTGTAAAAATGAGTAAATCACTGTTTTTTAGTTTTATACTTTTATGTCTCAGCTTTTTAAAGGTATATGTTTTTTATATGATTGTTGAAATGAGCTCTTAGAATCTATTTATTAAAAAGTTGTATGTTATTATACAGAACCCCATGTGATTCTCTTTGATCCCTTGGGATTCATATAGAATCCCATGAGATTCTGTATGAATCACATGGATAATCTTTATGAATTACAGGCGATTCATCAAACAATCTCATAAGATTCTGTATGGATCCCATGGGATTCTGGCTATGTTTGGTGACCAAGATTATTGGGAGATTATGTGAGCTACAGTTTGTTTTTTTTTTTTTGTTTTTTGTTTTTTTTTTTTTTTTTTTTACAAAATAATCTATTGTCCAAAAAGTAGTATCGTTTGGCTGCCAAGATTAAAAATGATTATAGGAAAAATAATCTCTAAAATTAAAAGTTCATCCAACCAGCTTTTCAGAAAGGACTTGAGATTATTTTTTGTATAATTATCATTTTAACCTTCAAAAAACCCACATTCAGTATAAATCACAATAAAACCTCTTTAATATGGAATGTACACCGTGGATGATAATTTAACATCATTTTAACATTGTTAGTATTTTTACATGGATTTTCATGCAATGCCATATATTTATGATTTATATCAATAATTTTATTTACAATTTTTATTCATACTGGGTTTGTTATTAGTATGTCTAATTACGTCATTTTACATTTTTAATCTAAAAATTACAGCTAGTTTGCCAAACACTACAAAAAAAAAGCTACATTTTTTTATTTTTTCAGCACCAGCAACAGCAACAGCACAAGCAATTTTTGCCAAACACATCCTCTATATGAATCACAAGGGATCAGAGAGAATCACATGGCATTCTGTATAAATCGCATGGGATTTTCATTTAATTTTATATAAACTGTAAGTACAAAATCATATGAGATTCTATATGAATCTCAAGGGATTCTGTATGAAATCATATGGGATTTTGTATGATTTATCTTGTCGATAAATCACAAAAGAATCTGTGTGAAATCACATGGGATTCAGTATGAATCCCATAAGATTCTTTTGTGCATCCCATGGGATTCATTGTGAATCTCATGGAATTCTGTATGAAATCACAAGGGATTAATTTTGAATCCCATGGGATTCAGTATGAATCTCAAGGGATTCATTGTGAATCCCATGGGATTCTTTAATGCATCACATGAGATTTTTTTAATATTTTAATATATGACAAATTGTCCAAAAAAATATACACAACATAAGAAAATAACAAATAATAAAATAAATAAATAAATAAATATTTTCACTACTCACACTCCTCTTTATAACCTCCTTTTCCCCATCTCACCACCACTCATCTTTTATATAATAAAAGAATTACATTTTTTCGGAGTGTTTTTGCAAATCCCTTCTCACTGAAAAAAAAATTGGACCAATAGCATAGATCGATTTTGCCATGTAGGTGAAATCGAGCAACGTGATTATAGATTTTGGTCAAACTTAATAAATTTGGTGGAGAAATTTGGTTAAGAAAAAAAAATGCATAAAAATATAGGTGTCAAATTTATGAAAACAAAAACTTAAAAAAAGATGAAGTAATTAATAAAACTTCAGTGATTGAATTTTAAATAATTTATATAGAGTAAAGTGTAAAATTACAAGTTTCCATGTTTTTTAATAACTTTATAAAAAACACAAATAACCCCTTACACTTTATACCCCCTATACTTTATAATATTAACTTTGTTTAAAATTACATGAGTATTAGTATTAGTTTTAGACTTTCATCCATGAAAATTACAAAATTTGCTAAATATGCGAATTAGTTTTAATATACGTTAAATATTTTTTTAAACTAATGTTAGTCTTAAACTTTTAGTAACTCTTTTTTATGTTTTATTGAAAACTTCTACACTTAATATTTGTGTTTTTACTATAAACACACTAAGCTATACTCCCTCCGTCTCAATTTTATTGTTCACGTTTCTTTTTTGAGATGTCCCAATTTAATTGTCCACTACTAAAAATAGATAGGGAAGTTTAACCAAGTTTA
The DNA here is from genome assembly GCA_030686995.1 of Artemisia argyi. Lineage (NCBI taxonomy): Eukaryota > Viridiplantae > Streptophyta > Magnoliopsida > Asterales > Asteraceae > Artemisia > Artemisia argyi. The sequence goes on along the minus strand of CM060700.1, from coordinate 72,961,753 downwards.
CTATATTACCCTTTTTTTAAAATTATTATTAAATATCTTAAAGAAGACTTTAATTAATTACCTAAGGGCAAAATTGTCATTATGTCAAAAAGTAAGAAAGAGAAAACTGTAATAAATGTACTTTTATTAAACTGTGTATTTTTTGTCGGAGGACAATAATTTTGAGACGAATGGAGTAATAGAATTAGTTGTGAGTTCAGGGGTTTTTCACTAAGCTTCTAAAAAAAGCTTATAGCTTTATCATACACTTATTGTGTTATGGTAATTGAATAAACCAATAAGTACCTTTAACAAGCATAACTAAACACCCCTTTAGTTCTAATATGAAGTTTTCTTATTTGATGTTATGACTAACTTTGTTGTTATCATCACTATAATGCAACATGTTAGTGGTTTTTGCAGTTTTATTATCTTATCGCACACACTAAGTGTAATGCTATTTGTTGTGTGCGTTTTTTAGAGGAGGATTAAGTATCAACACATGATTGTCGTGTACGCCTGCTCAAAGTATGAATGTATAATTTAGTTGAGTTGTTGATTTAGATAATACATGAATGTATTTTAATATACCAAAGATGTGTTTTAGTGCCTATATGAGGAATTTTATGGTAGAAATTCTTTTCGATGTGTAATTTGTCTTTGAATGAGTTAATGAAATTTAGCAGGTGTTTGCTGTCATTGATCATGGGTGTCAACCAACGGTCTAAAATATGGCTGTCTTTTACATTGATGATTTAGGCCAATTGTGAAGAAAGTTGCATTAAAGTGAAAGGTCGGTAAGGATTCAAATAATCCTAAAAGATTTGCGAATATACTATTTGTCATTTTTTTTCATGCATTTATAATTTACTTATACAAGTAATAATAATTTCCTTATATAGTTCGGGCTTAAAGAAAAATTATTCTTATACATTATACATAAACGTAAGATTAAATTTGAGTTCTACCCATTACATCTTTTTTCGTTTCTCTTTATGTAATAAAGAATCTATAGTGTAAGCATCCATGTTAATTTGGTAATTTTATGATCAAATATGAGAAATAAATAATACAAACTTATGAAAATACAACTTTTCAAACAAAAAAGTACATTAGTAAAAATGATATGATGGTTATTCATAATTAAGGAAATGAATCAATCTTAAAAGCTATCTAAATATGCTACATATTTTAACGAAAATATAAGTAAAAGAAATATCACAATTACAAAACACATCGTAAATTGATAGCACGAGTTTGCAAAACTAAATGCATATATCACTAACATCTCATGCAAGTCAAGTATCATTATGTGATTTTGCTTGAATAATAAAATATAATTTTTAATCAAAAATCATTCTCCTAAAATAATAGGCAGGTTATAGCATATACATATGATTTTTTATTTTTAGTCACCAAGTAAAACCATTTGAAGCATTTTAAGTGGTTCATTTCTTAATCGATAATAATACATAATTAAAACAAAATTTTAAAAACCATGTGCGTGCACAGGTATTATAACTAGTTTCCGATAGCACCTTTCCCATCAAAAATCTTTCAACTATTATTTTTTTTCGTCAATCCTATCACTTTTTTTCTTTTCTTATCCCTTTTTTCTTTTTCTTTTTATGCACCTACTCCTAATCTCATCTATTGACATAGTGTTATTAGGTTCCATTTTCATTGTATCCATAATCTTCGATGCAATCACATCATTTGATTTATCTACAATCAACTTATCCTCCATACGAGATTTCACTCGATCTAAAATCTCGACTGCCGTGATATTTTTCGGTTCTGTATCAAACACTGCATTAACATCTCTTAAGCTGTGATTTTCCATACCACTTGTACAACTGTGATTTTTCATTTATAGGAACAAAGGATTCACTAAAAAGGTATTCCATTAACAAACAAAGCGTCGCGCTTCTTTCTGTGCATCGGTTTCCGTCTATTGAATAGCCAAAACACATCGAATCCATAGCCAAAACATATCAAATTATTTAGTAAAGATTTGATTATTATTATATTTGAAAAAAAATTAGATCTGATAAAGGTAATGTATGTAGGGTGTGTGTGTGAGAGAGAGAGAAAAAAAAATTTAGTGAACGGATGAGCGGGTATGACTATATTGACGAACTGAGAGGGGTGCTGTTAATTTACAAAACTACCTCTCCACTTAATCTAAAATGATGGGATAATCAGATCTCTGTCGTTGGATGTTATAAGAATGAAGGGTTAAGATCATATAATTTGATCCTTAGATATTTTTCGTTTCGTATTGAACTTTTGTCATAAACAAATAAATAATCAAACGTCATAAATGATATCCTATAATAATAATAATAATAATAATAATAATAATAATAATAATAATAATAATAATAATAATAATAATAATAATTAAATTTTAAACTTACTAGCAAAATACCCGCTTTTTGTGGCGGCGGGTACCATGTTATTAACTCCAGAGACCAACAAAATAACAATGACGAGCTGATCAACCTGAGAAAAGCAAGAAGAAAATGATCCCGATCCGGCCCGGTTCACCGTTTTACCGGTTTCAACAGTCCTCTCAGATTCGTTTCGGATGGATTTTATTAACTAGCCAAAACGGTAGCGACTCTGGTTCCCGGTTAAATCGGTTGAATTCGTGGTCCGGTCCGGTATTAAAACCATATGTACCGTCAACTTTTTTGCATATAAATTGTATAAAGCTTTGTTTGTTATATGTAGAATAACATATATTTTTCATTTTAGATGTGTTTTAAAAATAATATTTATTAGATAGTTATGGTTATAAATAGGCCTGTAAACGAACTGAACGTTCAGTGAACATTTCATGAACGATTCGGTAAAAAGTCCGTTTATGTTCGTTTACTTATTAAATGAAAGAACATGAACAGTATTTTACGTTCGTTTAGTTAGATGAAGGAACATGGACAAAAATCGTGTTCGTTCATTTATGTTCATGAACGTCCGATTATGCATTCGTTAATGTTCATTTATTTTATTTATGTTCGTATATCATTGTATAATTTTAAAATTGGTTTGTTTAAACAAAACAAAAGTTGTTAACTAATATATTGTGCATAATTTAATAAAGTTTATGTTTATTTGTCTATATTCATTTATGCTTGATCGTTTATGTTCGTTTACCGTTCGTTTAGTGTCTTAATGAACGAACATGAACAAAAAAATCGTTCGTTTAAGCGTTCGTGTTCGTTTTTTTTTCTGTTAAAATTAAACGAACAAACATAAACAATGCTCCGTTTGTGTTCGTCCAGTTCGTTTAATGGCCTAGTTAAAAAGCTATTTTTTATATTAAATTACATTGCAATTTTTTTAATTAATTATTTTTAAAATATATTTATAAAAGTGCTTCAAAGTGTCGTAATTAATATTGTTATAGCTATATTTATTAAAATTTGTCATAATAAATATGTGTTTTTGCTTAATTTTAAAAAGATATCATATGCTTTATAAAGTAGTAGAGATAAGAATTTATATAACAATATTAATATAATAAGTTGCGAGTAAAAGAAAATTTATTTAAGGTTTATAGGAGGTTGTTATCACATGCGAGAGGTCTCAGGTTCGAGTCTTTTCGTGGGGGTTTTCCTTTAAGGTGGAATCTGTGAGGTTTTGCCCCATAGATGCGTCGATTCGAAGCTGCAGTGACTACCTTCTGGGTATGTACTGTGGTTGAATCATTAATTATTTTTCGAGTTTGATAAGGACTACCTTTTGAGTAAGTACTATAGAATCGAATAACTAACTTAGTACATACTAACTCGCAGATATATATATATATATATATATATATATATATATATATATATATATATTAAAAGAATACATATTTTCATCTTTGTCTTCTTTAGACCTTTTCATAAATCATGGCATGCTCTAAGTTGGATGTTCCCGTCACTTAACTTAATAACCAATAATATTATGTTTAGATTTCTATATACGTACACCAAAATGAAGTCTACTCTTAGAAAATAACTCGTAACTAACACTATGTTCTCAAGTTGATGAAAAAGGGTGAAAAAAAGTGAAAGTGATAAAATATAAAAATGTTCATGTTCTCAAGTTTTTTTTTTTAAGAATGAAAGTGAAAGGAATAAAGTGAAAGTGGATGGATTTTGGCTTTAATACTTTCATCCCACTTTTAGGGTGAAACATCACTTTACTTTCTCTCCTTTTCTTTACTTCATTTTTTTTTTTTTTTTTTTTTTTTTTAACATCATTTTTTTTTTACTTGACTTTCACTTTATTCTTAATTTTTTTTTATAACACAGTGTAAAGGAGTTTAAAAGTGAGTCTCTTTAAAAATTCCAAAAGAGAAAAGCAAGCATGAAACACGATCAGGATGTCCACTTTTGTTTCAAGCCACTCATTAATTAGGATTAGAAAGAATTGACTACCGAACCTCTTTAATGGGACTATGCAGAAAATCAGATCTAACTAATGGGACACGAGGGAGACCTTTTTGAAACATGACAAAATATGAATGAAGCTATATAGTGTTTATGTCATCATTAGCTTAAGTTGATCATCATTAAACCAAGATAAATGAATTTTATATGGTGATTATGGGCCCATGAAGATAATGTGCCTTAAATTCTTTATTTCGGTGATTTCATGACTGAGCCAACTAAATAAACATCTCCAAATACTTTATCAACAAAGAATAGGCACAATAGATTAAATGAATTACACAAATAATCTTGCTCACTTACATTGTATTTGGTCGAATATATTCAGAATATTATTAACAATTTAAATTCGTTTGTGGCGTATATTGAGATAGTTACTAAATAATACTAGTACGTAACAAACTTTTCAAAAGTCGGCCAAAGTTACTATTTCGCTATAAATGTGTACATTATTTTCTAGTTGTGTTTCTACGCGATTATTAATGTAACATGGTGTGTTTGTCGGGTTTGTTGAGATGTCGTGTGAGCTTGGGGAGATATTATGCTTGATTTAGATAATTTATTGTACTTTCCCAGTCTACTAAAGTTGACTGAAGTTGCAAACAAATAAAAAACGTGAAGACAGTCGAGCTTTAGTCGACTGAAGTTGCAAACAAAGAAAAAACATAGAGACAATCGAACTTTAGCCGGCTGACGTTGCAAACAAAGAAAAAACGTGAAGAAAAAAGTTTAGTATGGACCACAATGGTTTAATCGGTATGATATGAATCATTATGGATAGGTGTAGATTTAATAAAGAAAACAAAGAAAAGGGTTTACAACATGGTGTGTTTGTCGGGTTTGCTGAGATGTTGTGTGAGCTTGGGGCGATATTATGCTTAGAATTATACTCCCTCCGTCTCATATTATAAGTCCATCTTCTTACTTTTGGGTGTCCCAAAATACTTGTCCATTTTCTATTTCAACCAATCACAACATACTTTAGTGGAGAGAAAATGTATTTGATTGGTGAATAGATTAGTTAGTGGACTTTTATTAAACTTTGTGCAAATTAAAAATGGACTTATAATTCGGGACGGAGGGAGTATAATTTATCCACTATGGGCTTGTTCGTAAAAATGATTAAATGTAGTCTAGGTTGGCGATCTTTAGCGGTGAATCCGACCACTTGTTTTCATGTTATGATTATACTATTTTATATAAGTTTACCGGGGTCTCTTTTACCCATGAACATGTAAACACGATGTATGCATCTATAAGTGGGAGCAATTTGATCAAATCTTACACATACTTCATAAGCATGTAAAAAATTTGTGTAGACTAGTATATCGTCTGTCACCCAAAAACTATTGGCCACCATAAAACCCAAAGTAGAAGAATAAGATCGTATGAAACTTTCGCTTCCGCCTAGTATATCTAAATTGAACAAAAGCCTTGTAAAATATAAATTGTTAACGTTTAAACAAACCCAAGATGGGCATATTCTTATTAGATTTTACTTAGATATACTTGTTCGCATCCGTGTTATCAAAGTCTCAGTATTTGGTATTATATTCTTTTATATTCTTTTTAGAGTTCTAGTAATGTGGACGTATGGTCCGGACTGGACCCTACATGGGCCAGGCCCGGCAGACATCGGCCCACTCTACGCCTAAACCCTAATCCATGCCTTATAAATATAGGGCTGGGGTTCTCTACACAACACAATACAACAGGTTACCCTAAACCTAACTATTATATGTTATATCGCATCAACATTAACTTGACCGTCGGAGGTGGATCCCGGGGCTACGGCCTCGGGTCCACTCCTAACGGGTTCTCTTTGTTGACAGGTCTATTTAGGGCTTGAGAAGACGACCAACGGCCCAAGGAGAGTCGTTGAATCAGTCCGCGCCAGATTATGTATCAACAAGTTGGCGCTATCCGTGGGACATGGCTACGACAAGTTTCGTGCTCTCACATCGCTGGAAAGCAACCATCGATATGCAACTACACGTTGCATCGATATATACACATACTGTTTGTTTTGGTTTGACTTGGTCAAATGTATCAAGCTAACAATCAAGAATTAATATATTATAACATATGATCAAACGTATACACATATATTATGACAAAGAATACTTTGATTTTGTTCCTTCTCTGAACCAATCAAACGCATCCCTCTTTGGGATTTGATTTGGAGATACACGGAAGAGATATCCCGATATTTTTGTACATATCTTTTTAATTCGGTAAGATATATTACCTTTTAAAGATTCAAAAGATTTTACATAAATCTTTTAAACTTGGTAAACACGATTTTACCTATAGCCACGCGCTATGTCCGCACGATCGGACCTACTTTATCTTTTAACCGCGAATTAATTTGCGCACATCTTTTAGACGCGCACAACGCAGTCACGATAAATCTACCCGCGTTAGGCCGTGCATTCGGACATCTTCGCAATGGGCATTCGCCATGAGCGCACGAACAAAAACCACGATGCTAGTCAATCGCCATGAGCGCACGAGACAAAATCCGTGGACATGTTATGTTCATCTGCAATCATCCACAAACGTTAGAGCCTATGCGGTCACGATATATCCATCTGCGCCTGTGCGTGCGAAACTATTAGTCGCGGTCACGGTACTTCCATCTGCGCCATTGTTTTTATTATAATAAAAAAGAAAAAGATCAATCAATCGCCATGAGCGCACTGTTTTTATTATTGGCTACGTGCTACTTCTCTTATATAGTTTGTAAAACCTCACGATAGGTGTAATTCGCACCGCTACCTCTCTTATGTGTTAATTATATATGCTATGTGCTATATCTTGCTTAGCACTAATCTTTTACTTCATTAGATTTTATATGTTGCGATTCGCGGCATATACTTTTAATATTTGCATTAAGTGTTTTTCAGGATTTAAATAACTAAGTTTAATGCTCCTACACGAGTAGCACCATCAAACTTGGGGGGCTACCAGCGTATATACTACCATTGTTTCCGTACAAGTCACGCAGACATATTTGGAAGCAGATCGTACGTAAGAGGTATTGCAAGCCCGGTACAAAGACGGATTTAAATATTCGCACCATCTTGCCGCAGGGGAGACGTCCTCTGTCTGTTGTAAATACGAATGTAATGTTCGCACACCGCGCGCACAGCGCGCACCTTTGTTGCACACAGCGCGCACATCACGCACCTTTGTTGCGCACAGCGCACACTTCTGCCACAGAAGCACGTCTTCTGTTGCGCCATGTTGCATCGCTACTGGTACAAAAGGTACGCCCTTACCCAGGATGCAGCATGCGGAATCCACCTTCACCATTGTGAGACAATCACAATCGCAATCCCAGTGCGCACTGTCGCATGTGGGCTGCGTTGTACGGTTCGTCCCATGCGCACACATGGGCCATGCCGTCATGGTTGATTGGGCCTACGCGGCCATGAAAAGAACTTAAGTCTAGCATAACATAGCCATGCACTATGTCATACTAAACTTGGGGGGCTTGTGGACGTATGGTCCGGACTGGACCCTACATGGGCCAGACCCGGCAGACATCGCCCCACTCTACGCCTAAACCCTAATCCATGCCTTATAAATATAGGGCTGGGGTTCTCTACACAACACAATACAACAGGTTACCCTAAACCTAACTATTATATGCTATATCGCATCAACACTAACTTGACCGTCGGAGGTGGATCCCGGGGCTACGGCCTCGGGTCCACTCCTAACGGGTTCTCTTTGTTGACAGGTCTATTTAGGGCTTGAGAAGACGACTAACGGCCCAAGGAGAGTCGTTGAATCAGTCCGCGCCAGATTATATATCAACAAGTAACAAATCTTTTGTTTACTTAAGTGTTTTAGGCTGTCCGCAATAGATCGGGTGAGCAATGGGTCAGTGAAGGTCGCAGGCGGTCATCCTTGTTGTGGAGTAAGGGTCGAGGTCTCGGTCAAGTGGATATGGGTCGAGGTCTCGACCAATTGAGGCTATCGGTTATATTAAGAAACAAGTAAATATGTGTTTTTATTAAATTAAAATGTATTTTTGTGAAGTATGTGTTTTTGTAGTGTATGTCACTTGATTGTGCTTAAAGCGTCGTCGGTAGGTTGTGGTAGAAATAAATGAAGGTTGCAAAAGATTGTTATTGGAGGTACCCTTAAGCAGTAGCATCACATATAATCGAAATATAAGAAAAACGAGTAAAATACAAGAAAAGAAGTACTCCGTAATAACAAAATTAGTCCCCACCCGCTTTTCCCTCTATTATTTCGCATGTCCCTATCTTATCGACTACGTTAATTTTAAATGGATACAAAAAATATAATTTAACGTGTTTGAATTATTTTGGTGGCACCTACTTCCAATATTTTACAGTTAAGATTCTAAATTAAAAATCTATGAATGTATGTGTTGTCTTCATATATTACTTAGATATTATAGTTATCACAGTTTAATATAGCAAGTAGTTAAATACTACATAGTCAACACCAGATACATATTCATGTCGGTACCAAATGCACATGAAACCATGTTAAATTGTTAATATTAACGTCTATCATTGCCGCTTCATAAATTAATATATATATTTTTTTTGAACGGTTACTTTCTTTCAAGGGAAATTCATGTCCAATTTGAAACCCGATGGGGGGAAAACCTTCAACTTAAGCCGCCCGAAGGCACGACACTTAAATTGAAGTAAACCCTGCCTTCTCCAGATTCAAACCCTGATGGGTTGAAACCTTCATTGAAAGACTTTGAAATCGTACCGACAGGGCAGTGATCCACAAGTGAGGACTTCCCGATTTGGTCACCCAAACCGGTACTACTCTCCACTAGACACGCTTAACTGAATAAGACATGCCCAGTGGACCACAAGCCCATACAAGATTGACACCTCATATAGAAAGAGCATATGAATCTCTTCTTGACACACATGCATCAAAGTTAATATACATAGGTTTTGACTTTTGAGTGCGACTACAATTGATGCATGCAAATTATATGATTTTCATTATTATCCATCTTACAAGCTAATATATATGGATATGTTTGGCGAAATGGGTTGTGGATAGAGTTGGGGCTTGGACTTATATTATAAGCCGAAATTAAAATTTGTATTTTTAAAACTTGTTTGATAAATGGGCTAGAGATGGAGCTTATTATTGCAAAATTACTAAAAATGACATAATTAAATGAGTTTTTGTATATGTTATATTATTTTTGTGGGTAAATAGGTAATTTATTTCTTCAAAAGCCCTGGGCTAAAGTTTTAGCCGACTTATTTTATAAGTCTTTCATAAGCCTCATGACAAACGAGACTTATTTTATTAGCCGATTTATTTTAAAATCCCAATCCCTTATAAGGAAGGGATCCAATAAGAAGAATAATTAAAATAAGAAGGGTAAGAAGTAATTCTAGCCACACATTTTAATGTGGGAGGGAAATTTTGAATGGAGATGCATCCATTTTTGTAGGTGCATATAAAATGTGTGGTTGTGGTTACTTTCTATCCTTCATATTTTTATTATTCTTCTTATTTGATCCTTACTCATCCCCTATAAGCCTTTTGCTAAACCCAACCTATTATCAAAATAAAAAGATTATCCGAAAGAATATGATAATGGTCTGTTCATTTATTATACATATATTACAATTAGCGTGGGTTTCCCAACTTAAAATAATAATTTCCGCTATAGTTATTTTGTGAGAGAGTGAATAGTGAATTTTTAAAATAATAATTTTTGCTATAGTAACTGACGGTCGTTAGTTACTTAACGACTGTTAACTAACGACCGTTATTTTTAATATTTAAAAAAAATTTCGTACAAAATTGGTCCTTCATCTCACAGGTTCGTTGCAAATTTACTCCTCTCATAATTTAAATAATTGGTCATTCATGTTATACATCTATTGCAAAGTCAGTCCTTGATCACTAACTTGACGTTAAGTAGCTAACAACCGTTATCTTCAATAATTTAAAAAAAAATCCATACGAACTTCGTCTTTCATGTTAGAGGTTCGTTGCAAATTTAGTCCTCACAATGTAATATTGTATAATACCCGCGGCAACGCACGGCTTTACATCCTCGTTGGTTAACACTTGACGTGTGAACAAAATAAATAATACTCGCTCCGTCTCATAAAAGTGAAGTGTCCAGCTATTTATGTTTGTCAAAAAAATAAATGTCTATTTTTTATATATAAACAGTAATTGTGACTGGTAATTACTGGTTTTCCTACTTTATCCTTATAGTCAAAACTTGCATTAATCCAATGTTTTGAAAACCGGGTTCGAAATCGACCCGGTCGAGTCACCGGAAACCGGGTCAACCGGTTCGACCGCCGGGTCAACCCGGTTTTCAATTTATTATTTTTTTATTTTTTTTGATCGGGTCAACCGGTTCGACCGCCGGATCAACCCGGGTTTTTATTAAAAATTTTTGAAAAAATAAACCCGGCCGGGTTTCGAGAACCGGGTTGACCCGGGTCACTCAAAACCCGGCGGGTCAAACCGGTTAACCCGGTTTTAAAAACCCGGGTTGTTTTGACCCGTTTTTTTCGACCGGAACCGGTCGAACCGGTTAACCCGGCCGGGTCGACCCGGGTTTCAAAACCTTGCATTAATCACTCGTTTCTAATTTCTATATTGTCTAGGGGTAAAAATAACTTTTTATCAATCAAAACAAGTACGCATATCATAATTTATCCATTTTTTTGTTTGTAAACACTTTCTTGGGACAAAAAGAGTACAGTACTAAGTCATCTTTAACCGTTCTATGTAAACCTGTCATTTTCTTCATATTTTAAGAATAGAGTATCAAAACTCATCTTCAATCATGCTTTAAATTTGAAAAAAGTTTTGAAGCATTGCTCAAAATCTTTCGTATTTGAAAGATCACTATTTAGCCTCAAAATATATTATTACTATTTTTTTTAATATTCTTTGATTTCTTATTAGACGATTAGTTAAGATATTCTTCAATTAGTTGAATATAAAAATGTTTGAAGTTGAAGTTTGGAGGATATGGTTGGAAATCATTAACTAAAATTCTTTTCATCCTTTAAATTTGATGGTTTATAGAGGACATGGTTGGAGATATACCCTTACGGTATTAGTTTATTTTGGTGTATCTTACAAGAAATTTTGGTTGTGTAATGTTTAGGGCGGAGCTAAGTTTTTTTAGAGTGTGTTACATAAATTTTTTTTGCATCGTAACAGAGTTTTGGGCTAAAATAAAAGTTGCATCGTAAAAAGAAAAGTAACACACAAATATTATCCCTGGTTGCACGTTTAAAGAAACAGAACATTTCAAATAAAATTTACATTTCGTGACCTAGATATCATATCAAGTGGCTCTCTCCCTCGGCATGCTTAGATTGCAACTTTTTGTGTGCACAATTAATTTTGTATTCTATAAGCTATGTTAGTGAATATATTTATAAATTCTAATGAACTTGTATATTACAATTTCATGTATGATTTTAGTGAATAAGGAGTTTTATATCGATTTGGTCTAAACCATATATGTACTTGTGTTGTGGTTGCTAAATATTACTGTAACGGCTTGGAGGGTTTTCTTGATTACATTATAACTCTTCATATTCTGGATCAGAAAAGTTACTTTTGGATAACAGTAGCATCATAAAATGCTCATTAAAACACATAACTATTTATAAAAAAGTTTCTCGAGAAGTCAATGCAAGAAAGAAAGACGTACCTTAGGAGGAAAAGGAAGAGGAGGATTAGAATCACTCAAGAGGTACCGAAAGAACGCATCAAGATGAAGGACTCTTCGATGAAAGATGGGAAGATGTTTGAACTCTTTGATCGTAGCATCTATGATAGCCTCGGCATCTTCCTTAGTCACTTGATCATCTCTTTGCACTTCCAACATGAAACGTTGCACATGCTCAGCAGTCATCACGCCGTTCTCTGAATAATGAACGAAGAGTTCCTTAATATCCGCGGGAGGTCCACCTTCTCCAACTTTGAATTGCCGGCGGAAACACCAACACACTCTGTAGGTTTGCTTCGACATTTTGAGAATGAGAGAGTGAATGTCCAAATGTGTTATGTTGCGTTAGAATATATAAAGGCCAAAAGGAATCAGTATAAGCTCAAAGTTGAATTGGATCTATATTAAAATATCATTGAGGTCCATATTATAATAACTTTTATAATAATTTCATGTCAAAACATTAGCTTAACGAGGTGGGCAACGGTCCGCCGTGTTGCGGCGGGGCGTTGTTTCATATCGTTGATTATTGCACATTATTTTTTTTAAGTAGAAAATGGGTCAGGTGTTCGGTGCGGGGTTAAAAAGTCCGGAAAAAAATTGAAACGGCGTGGTTATTGATGGCGTTTTGCGGCGGGGCTCGCTAAATATATGTTAGATAAAAGTTTAAAGTAGTTTTCTCAAGCCATTATATAGTAGGGGGTATGTTTCGTAAATAGTATTTTGCGCTATTTTTTAACCCATTATATAGTAAATGATATGTTTTGTAAATACTATTTTGGGATTTCACCTGGGCTAAAGTGAAGTTGGTGTTGGGGAGAAAAAAAAAACGGCAACCCGTGCGACGTCACATGGCGTCATCCGCTCTCAAATTACTATATACTCCCCCTCCGTCCCTTATTAAATGTCCATGTTTGACTTTCCAAGTTTTTATTTATCAACTTTGACCTTAAATATTTTTACTTGTGTTATATAGTATTTGATAAAAATTATACGCAATGAAAATACATTTAAAACTTAATTCATTCATATATTTTGTATCAAATATTATATTACACAAACAAAAATATTTAAGGTCAAAGTTAAGAAAGAAAGACTTTGAAAATTCAAACATGACATTTAATAAGGGACGGAGGGAGTATATAATTACTTCGTATATAACTATTATATTAAGAGTACTATTTTATTATACGTTGACTTTATTTTTAAAAAAGAAATTCACAACGCCCAATATTTGACGAGTTATGATAACTATATTGTAACTGCTATTTACGATGTTTTATATATACAGTGTTGGCGTATGTGTCCGAACGGTACATATCCTTCGGATCCTACATGCGTCTCCGGAATACGAACCCTTCGGATCCTACACTCAATCCGGAAGGGAGAATGAAGACCTCCTATTATCCGAGGACTCCTCTTTTACACCGAGGACAATAACACCAATGGCAGTCGCGCCGTCATCCCAGATTCTCAGGGATTGTGTCGACCACGTGGTCTGACATCTACCTACTAAGTATGGTGTGGTATTGTATGCTCCTTCCCGAGGCAGAACAGGTAAAGAGGTAAGGTAGTATAAATACCCTCACCTCATTTATATCACGCAACTAACACACACATATAGCATTTACTCACATTTATTCCTAACCATAATCATACTCCCCATACTTACTCTCACGCCGGAGGTTAGCCTCGGGATTACCCCCCAGGCGAGTCTAACGTGCGTTTTACCTGTGCAGTTATGAAGAATCCTAGAAAAGATCCGTTCCGAAGGATTTTGTTGGAGAAAGACCTAACCGCAAGGTTTTACCTCAACAAATTGGCGCCATCCGTGGGACCCGTTATCCAATCTACCGAAGCGCAGTGATGGCTGGTCCTCCTCCTCCTCCCCCCGTTAATTACCAAACCCCTCCGGTGGGGGCGGGAGGAAGTGGGATCAACAACGACGATGACCAAACCAACAGAGATGGCCCACACGACTCTCCCAACTTACAAGAAATGATCCTCAGTCAAATGGCATCACTAACACAGCTGATCAAACAACATAATGTTCAGGGAGGGAGCGTCCTTAGGCCCATCCGGCTAGACTTTGGAGACGAAGGGAACGAGGGTAAAGGAAAGGAGAAAGTTGATGACCGGGCAGAAGATGACTTATCCAAGCCTTTTAAGGAAGTTTCTCGGTCGCCTTTTACCCGCCGTATAGTGGAGTTCTCCGGATCCAACTATGTGATGCCATTGTACATGAGAATTGACAATGGATCGACGGATCCTAACGACCATCTCACCCGGTTTACTGGAGCCTGTAGAACCCAAGAAACACCTTCAGGAGGACGAGGTTGATCAAAATATGCCATTATTCTAGAGAGAGAAAGTAGAGAGAAGGTGAGGTGACACAAAGATGTTTTTACTATGATTATTATTATGTTGCACACCCACACCCCTCAAGTGAAGCCTTGAGGGGTATTTATAGGCCTTACATAAGACAACTATTAGAGTATTACATTAGTAGTCCCTGCACTTTATGCATTCTAGTTGTCTACTCCAATTCACGTAAATATCGCTCAGCTTCATTTCTAACAATCTCCCTCCAGCTGGAGATATACGTGAATTGGTTACAGTGATTCTTAACAAGTAAAATAAAACAATCAAAGTAAGCGCAACAATGCTGAGGAGGACTTCATAGCTCTTTTTCTTCATAAATATCCCCAGCAGTCTTTGTTTACTTGTAGACGAATCACTTGCTAATCTAATTGGGTTATTACTCCCTCCCAATTAGTAACCATATTCTTTTACATGCTCCCTCCCAAATAGACAACCCGTTTGATATAACCTTGATGCTTGTTGAAGAAGTATCTTTGAATTCTGCCCATATAATCTTCAGTCTCATGCACAGCGGAAAATGAATCTTAGACTGATAATATGTAACTTCTTCACAGGTTTGTTTGGGGAGCATCATATCGTCATCTTCAACTCACTTAGAATGCTTCCAGATCTTCAATAAAAGCCTCGATGTACACATTTCTCCCTCCTGGATGATGACGATCTCTCGGAATCATCATAAATATGTGTACATAAACGTATCAACTGGAAGCAACATACAAATCAATACCCCATGAGTGAAATGGCAATAGCTATTCTCTCTACAATTCATCTCAAATCAACCTCTCTTCCATTGGCTAATAGTAAGTGACCACGTGTGGAGACAACCCAATATGACAAACTTGAGTGTGAAGTAAAATTCCCCAGACTTGTGACTTATGCTTGTACTATCCTGATTAAGAACCTATATGAGCACAACAATGTAACTCCTTACAATATAGGTAGTGGCATATACCTAACCATCCATCCTTTATTGTATATCCGTCTCTTGAACGATCCACAACCTTGTGTGACACTGAGCACTACAACGTAACTCCTTAAAGTGATAGCTATTGTGAGCATTAAGAACCAACTTATGCGTTTATAGATCTCACACATAGCTAGATGTCCAAGTCTTAATCACTATCCCATGAATGCTCAAACAAGGATCTCCAAAAGTCTTTCATCCAACCAACCCCTAGACCTTGAGATGCTAAGTACACGCACCCGTAAAACGTCACTTCAAGCTCAAATAAGTAATAAACAAATTATCCCCGTAGTCACCTTTTGATAACGTTCAAAATTTAGCCATCGATCTTTGGTGAATCTTGATCAAGATCTTTTAAGCAATTCGTGGTGTGTTTTTGGTGAAGCTTGACATTCAATCTCGTTGATTCGTAGTGATTTCGGATTTACCCTCCAAAAATATAATTGGAAACTTTTCTCGCCCATAATTTGGAAATCACTATGAAATGCAATTCTAAGGTTACCTGAAAAATTTGAGTATTGAAAATTTTTACGCAAAATTTAACCGAAAAAAAAATTTGAATTTTGGCCTAAAAATTTGAATTTCGAGCCAAAATTTTCAACGTTATACCAAAATTAAAATCTCGCGTAAAAATTGAACGTTTAGTCTCCCCTCAAAAATAAAATTTACTCAAATTTTCCCGCCAAAATACTTTTTTTTTTTTTTTTTTTTTTTTTGGTGCCTAACTCGATAACATTGGTGTCTAACTCGATAAACCTCATCAAACTCGATAACCATCCCTAACTCGATAATGCTTCAAACTCGGTAACCCCAAACTCGATAACTCCAAACTCGATAAGCTTACTTTGGTTTTTAACTCGATAAGTCTGAAAAGTTTGGGCAGAGTTTCCCCCTAACTCGATAACCGAAAAACCTAACTCGATAAACGATTAGGTGAAACAGCCTAACTCGGCAAAATTGAGTTCCAAACTCGATAACAAAATCTCAAACTCGATAAGCCAAAATCCTAACTCGATAGATTATTAACCCAAACTCGATATGAGTCTCTAACTCGATACACCTAACTCGATAACATGCCCTAACTCGATATATAACACCCAAACTCGATAGTCAGCTCACATCCAAACTCGATAACATGCACCTAACTCGATAACACCTTAATCCCAAACTCGAAAACTTATCCTAACTCGATAACCCAAGTTCTAACTCGATAACCTTTTTGCACCTAACTCGAAAAAAAATTTTCTAACTCGAAATTTTGCACCTAACTCGAAAACAACTTGATGAACAGTAACCGAGATCTTTTCACCCAAAAACACGATTTTTCACCACAAAATACCACGATTCGCCCCCGGTTAGCTCTGATGCCAATTGTAGAACCCAAGAAACACCTTCAGGAGGACGAGGTTGATCAAAATATGCCATTATTCTAGAGAGAGAAAGTAGAGAGAAGGTGAGGTGACACAAAGATGTTTTTACTATGATTATTATTATGTTGCACACCCACACCCCTCAAGTGAAGCCTTGAGGGGTATTTATAGGCCTTACATAAGACAACTATTAGAGTATTACATTAGTAGTCCCTGCACTTTATGCATTCTAGTTGTCTACTCCAATTCACGTAAATATCGCTCAGCTTCATTTCTAACAGAGCCGCAAATGAAGGAGAATGGCCGATGCCAGTCTGGTGTCGAATGTTCCAACAAACTCTTGATGGAGCCGCTGGAGGATGGTTCAAACGTTTAGAACCGGGTAGCATTGACAGTTGGGATGAATTAAGAGAACAATTCTCTGCCAGATTCTCTCTCCGGAGAAAAGGCGCAAAGGACCCAACGGAAATCACAAAGATTGTCCGAAAAGCCCACGAGTCTTTGCCGGATTTCAAGGAAAGATGGACAGACGAAGCCAGTTACATCAGCGGTGTCCCAGAGATCATGAAAATCTCAGCTTTTATGGGTGCTCATAAGTGTCCGGCCCTGGCAAAAAAGTTTTCCGATAGGGTTCCGAAAACTGTGACCGAAATGTTCACACGGGTTGATGATTTCATCCGTTCAGAAGAGGCTTACCAGAGCACTGAATTACCGAGGGGTGAGTTTCCCGACCAAGGCAAAAGGGGATATGGGGCTCCCAAGAACGAAAGGCTGGCAAGGGGAACCTATGGAGACCAAATGCGGGGAGACCACAAGAACGATTACAGACAGAAGGATGCACACTGAGATGTATACCACCCTTACGTCCCTCCGAGAAGCACCAACAACCGCAACAACCAGTAACCCTCCGATAATCGAGGAAATGAACCATTCAGACAAGCACACAATCGCCCGGGCTTAGGCTCGCTGATTAAGCCTCCAAGAGAAATCTTAGCCACGGAACATCACCTCAACCTGCCGGCTCCTCCTCCCACTGGTAGTAGGCCGAGGAAAGAAAACGAGGACAAGTTTTGTGACTACCATAGGGAACGTGGGCACTTAACGAATGAGATCAATTAAAGAGGCAACTGGAGTTCTCTCTAGAATCCGATAAGTTAGATCATCTCTTGAAAGATGTCAGAAAGCGTGAAAATGAAAGAGGGAGAGACCCACCCAGAAGGAACGACAGGGGAAAGGCCAAGGTGATTAACATGATAAGGAATTTGTCGAATGATAGGAAAAGGGGGTACGAGGAACCCGAGGAGGAGTGGATGAACGTCCCAATAATTTTTCTCCCTGTTCGGACATATGACTTGTGAAAACAATAATTTTGGAACTAAAAAATGAGCTTAATGCAGCCTTATGTCCTTAACAGTAGCTTTTTGTGGCTAAAATGGGAATTTAAGCTAGATTAAGCTAAGTAATAAGCTATATACTGAGAACCAGAAGTGAAACAAGCTGCAACCAAATTATGTGAAATCAAAATAAGCTTAAACTACTGAAATAATACAATAGAAAAGCTATGAAATGTGAATAAGGAAATCCAAAACTGACTAAGCCAAAACAGGCCTAGTGATGGAACTGCAGGCCACTATGGAGCTTATCAAATAAGCCTGAGAACCCAAAAGAAACCTGGAACTGCCTAGCTTGTTCACTTGCCTCACCAAAAAGCCAAAAAGCTCAGATGGGGGTCCACAGATAAGCTCAATATGAGCTTAAGAAACTGACTTATGTACACTGGTGAGTCAATGTACATAACTCAGTGCATACACACTGAGGGCCCAAAATAAGTAAGGAAATAAGCATGAATGGGCAAACAAATGGTGGAATAAATAAGCTAGTACTGCTAGGTTTCCAAAACACCAAAAATCAAGCAAGATGCTCATTAAATGAGCCAGTTATGGACTTGTGAAACAAGTTCACTAGGACTGGTGTAGGGCACTTAGCTACTCACACAGGCAACTTGGGGCCACTTAAAACCTAATATAAAAAATTCCTAAAATTTCAACAAAAATGCATTTGAACACACTAGATGACAAATAACAATCCCCAAGAGTTTCAGGTCCTAAATTATAACCATGAGTAAATTAAAAATCAACCTACTTTTGAGTATTTTTGGAGATTTGACTTTTTGATTAAACACTACATTTGACTTTTTTGAACTTTGATTCCTCTAAACTCACTGTAATTGTGATTATAAGCTACTATAAAGCTTATTTGAACTATAACAATAACTAATGAGCTTATTTGAGTGCTTATGGGCCCTAAAATTCCAACAGTTAACATATTAATGATATTACAAGTAGATTTGACTTTTGCTTTAAAACCTATGCAATTTTATGACTAAATCCACTCAAATATACCTAAGGGGATCTAGATGTGCAAAAAACTCAAAATCCAACAACAAAAACACATGAGAGCACACAGATCCAAACACCCCTTTAATTGACTGTTTCCCTATAATATGCAGGTTCAGGCCTAAATTTGCCAATTTAAAGATCAAACTAAGTTACTTACCTATGTTAAAGGCTAAATGAACAATTAAAGCCAGCAACTAACCATTAGAACATAATAATGCAGTTTTATCAAAATAATTGAAGTCGCAAACTGAAAATGAACATGAAGCATGTAAGGCACAACCCAAGCATATTTCAACTCTAATATAACAAATGAGATCATAACACATAATTAATCATAAGTATAAGCAGGTACAAGCTATGCTACAGTAGCATAAACAGATCTTAAGAAATTGCTCACAATGGATCCTGTGAGCCTCCAAAGCATGAACCAAGATCCAACACCTGTCCTAAAGCTTTCCACAAAGCTCTATTACCAAGGACAATCCAAAACTTCCCCTGCTCCAGTTTCCTTCTTCTTCTTTGCCTGATTTTTATTTTCTACTAATTTATTAATGATTTTTGGTATTTTTTTAGTTTGTGATACTAAAACTGATTCTAATCCTAAAGAAGCTATTGAAAGTTTATCAGAGGCTTATAGAAGCTTAAATAACTAGTAAACAATAATTTCTATAACAACAAAGCTAAAGTGAGATTTTCAAATGAAAATTGCAAATTCAAATTTTAACTAACAAGATGTGAAATTAAGGTTCAAGAAAGTTAACATTACATCAAAAATACTGAATACAAGCTTTTGAAACTAAAAATTACAATCTGAACATGAGATTACACTAATTCGACATTAATTCTACTCTAATTACTACTGTTAACTACCGTTCTCTCTTCTGGCCTTCTTTCTTTATTTATAGTGACTGAGGAAGGTTTCTATGCATATCCCACTTCTTTTCTAAGTCCTAGGATGAGTAAATTTGATCTGAGCCGTTCAAGTTTATTTTAGCGGGAAAATGGTATCTAACCACTTGGGGGTCTGATAACTTGTAGTAGTGGGATAAATTTGGACTTAGGTGGTGGAAAGTGAGGGTGGCAGTGGAAGGTAGTGAAATGGTGATGATGAAGTAGGTTGGTGTTTGCAGGCTTGTAGCAGGGCACGTGAAGGGGGTGATGTGGAGGGAGAGTCAAACCAGGTTTGACCCTGGTTTTATTATCAAAGGGTGGAGTGGGCTTGGTGAAGTGGGCTTGGGTGATGGAGATGGATCAGGATGTTAGGTGGGTTTGGTTTTATGTTGGGTTATTAGTAAAAGGTTGGTTAATAAAAGGGTTTGTTTGGATTGTAATTAGTATAAGCCCAAGGACCAAATTTGCATATGCTGAAATTTTAAAGGACCCATGTTGCCAATTTGCAAAACTTATCCCAAGGACCATATATGACAAGCTTTGATTTCCCAAGGACCTTTGTTGTACGTTTCCCAAAATTTAAAACTCCAGGGACCAAATTTGCCAATTTGCAAAGTTGAGGGGCCAATTTTGCCAATTTGTAAAAACTTTACTACAAGGATCACAAATGTCATTTCTTGATTCCTGGGGGATTGTTGTTGACTTTTCTTCAAAATAACTCTCCAGGGACCAATTCTGACATTTTTTGAAAGTTGGGGGACTGATTCTGCCAATTCTGCAAACTTTGCTCATTTTTCGTCTGTTTTCAATCCTTTTGTACCTGAAACACATAAAAACACAATCCAAGGATATTTGCAGTATTTTATGACATATCTGTGTGTTTTAAGCTGTTTTTACAGTCTAAATGGGTATAAAATGATGAGTATTTGCAGACTCATCAATCCCCCATACTAAACTATTACTAGTCCCTAGCAATCCAATCATATGAAGTAATGAAAGGATTAAAAGAATATCAAATATACCCCGCTTTGACTTTTTATTCAATGCGAGACTTTTAAACTGGAACAAAAGTAAAGAAAATGCTTGATTTTCCAAAAATGGTATTATGGAACGGGATTCACACAAACTGGGTGTCTCCAGGGAATTGTAATCATCATCCTCTTTTTATACTCCCAACTAAGTTCAAAAACCCTTGCGCAAATGTTTTTGTAAAATGCTAACACTACTTATATAATTATCTGTGGAAGTCAAGACTTAACTTTTTACTCCCGCAATTTATCAAGTTTAGGCGTGTGTGCTTATTTTCAAAAGTTTGACCACCAAAAATCGGAGCTCATTATGTTTGTCATTTATTTAAGCCCAATTCTAACTCACCGGGAACCTTAGAAATTTAAGAATCAAAAAGAGCCTTTTCCATGTAGCGGCTTTCTTCTCGGCACATCCCAAACCAGTAGGTTTTAGGTGACCAGGATTTTGACACCTCACAGAGAATAGTACCGGAAGTGGCGGGATTTCGATACAAAGATTTTTAATATTTGATACGTGGGGATCGCACCCTCGCAACAGGTTTTACCTCTCAAGGGATCTCGAGAAGCTTACAACCCCCACCAGGCAGTGTACCTGATCGTTGTAGTACAGTATAGTGACAAGTACCTGGGGATTGATCGTTTAACTCAGGAATAGTGTCGCTAGGATTAGAAAGTCTACTAAACTAGGTCTAGAGATGAGGGATGATTCTTTTTGTATTTTTGTATTTTATAAAAGCAAGTAAAAATCTCAGGTTTTGAAGGAGTGGGCGGAATTAGTTGCTAGCCAACTAACCCAATTAACTACAAATGCAATCAAAATAAAATAACAGAAATAAAAATTAAACTAATTATACTAATGTGGTGTAAACAATGATGAGGAAAGTTGTATTTACTAAGATTTCATTACTCCCTAGATATCTTTTACAGGTTGATAGCTTGTTACAATTGCATGGATGACGGGTCATATTCCTTAATACTAGTCGTAGGGCCGTGTACAATATTCCCTAACTCTATAGGATCCTACTTCACTCCTATGTCGAGCCGTTAGAAGCTCCTAACATGGGATCATTAGAATTCTCCTACGCATTAAATACAACAAAAATCGTAGTACACCTCCGATCATGTTTCTTAAGACGTTCAAGCAAGTTACCAATAGAAGTCTGCCAGTTTTCTTAAGCCTAACATCGAATACAATCATCTGTAACAATTATAAGCAAACAATCAACCCATAATCAACATCTAGGTTTCACTACATCTAAGTAAACACAAAGAAGATCTAGCCTAGCATGTTAAATAGAAGACAAGCGTAAGATATAATCAAACAACACATAGACATATTAAATGATTTGAAAGAATACTTATCTTTAATTGAACATGAAAGATTCAAAGGGTTGAAACCCTTGAAAAGCTGATAAAATTCGGACTAGGGTTTTTCCCTCCAAGTTGCACAATAATGAATGAAATTTGGAAAACATATATAGATTTTACAAGGTGACGGCGTCATGTGTTAAGTTGTGACACCGTCAAATCGCCGCCATAATTAAATCGTATTGCCTAGATCTGCTTGTGACGCCGTCATATGTAAAAAATGCTCTAGGCCGTCACTAATACTTGGACCATGACAACCTTGGGTGACGCCGCCATCTCCTATGCTTAAAAACTCTCTGGATCGTCACGTGTATTTTCCACATCCACCTCTTTTGTAACTCTTGACGCCGTCATGTGGAGAGTCTTGACGCCGTCAGGTACTGTTCCAGCAAGGAAATTGAGACTTTGCCATTTTCTTCACTTTTATGCTCCAAAAACGTCCAAAATGCTTCCTTTTCCAGATTTCTCTCCAAAAGTATCTAAAATGACAAAAGGAACGATTTAGGGCAATATTTGATCAAATAATCTTGAATTCGGGCTTAAATGACCCCTTAAAAGCGGTTCACTTTTCGCCTCATAAAATACCCTTACACTTGAGATTTGCTTGTCCTCAAGAAAATGCGCTTTTATTCTAATCAAAATACAAGTTAGGGGTCATTTAACACTAATATAAAAGTAATTACAACAAATAATCGTTCCACTAAAGCCAAAGGCAAGCACGGAGGTCATACAGTAGCACCTCACAAATAGTGTTTAGATACTCTCATCTCTCGGGTCTAATAAAGTATATATCACAATATGGAAATGGAAAACACCTCTCACTACCGGTCATAGCAAAATAGATTACCATAGGCTTGGGAAAGGATCAAACCTCCACCACTTGGCGTGAGCACTTAGGATAAACTATCAAAGAGGTCGTTTAAAGGGTTATAACGTTAGGTGTAGGGATATGGAATACACGGTTTTGTTCGATAAAGGAAATATTTACTGGTGGCGAGTTAATCATCTTGGTTAATTACATGTACAATATGGCGTTGCTAAGCCAAGACTAGACTCGACTTAAGCTACTAAATCAAAAATAACAAAAACATAAAACAAACATAGAATGAAATGTGATTGTAATCCGTATCTTTTCTCCTTTTCCTTTTTTTTTTTTTTTTTTTTTTTTTTTTGCATACACTCTTACCCTACCATCCAAAATAATACATCATAAGGAATGTACATTCCCCTTACACTTGAATTTTTACATACTTTACAATAAACTACTCTAATGACTCGAATCAAGATAATCAAAACACTTGGAGTAATTTTTGAGATTAACGCACATATGGGGGTAATAATATGATGTTCTTCCCCATTACTCCAAAACACAAGTACTTTACCCATGAGTCCCAATCGTCCCAAAACAATATATATATATAAGATATGACTCGACTTAGCAACCATGTAATCAATTAGATAATTAACTAAGGGTTTAAACACATAACAATAATGTACTAAAGATGTGTGCATACACGGAAGGCTAAGGCGATTTGGTTGAACATTTGGGTGGGTTGTAACAAATTCTTCCTTTAAGTAAAATGCTTAAAGTTAGAAACTAAAAGATAGGCTCGGAGGGGTGTACTAGGGGTTTCGTGTACTAAAAATGAGTACAACGCTAAGGTGTGGGAAAAATTAATTGACTTTACTAGTCAAGTAATATGACTTAAATGGTCAAGTAATTATGATACGGGTTTAACACAAGAGTGATCCTAATGCCTCTTATCATGTAGTAAATCCTACTACACGAATGTAGTCTCACTAGCGGTCTCTGGATGCATTACTAACGCAAGTTCTAGAATCTAAATGCTACCGGTTCACTCATAACCACTAATAATGAATGCTTTTCCTATCAAATCTAAAGGCGAACCTCACATATTTGTGTGGAAAATTTTTCTGAATGGTACGGTTTTGTGCTAGTCATACAACTCATATCCATGAGACGCTTGCTAAGGCTAAAGTTTCACTCCTAAATGTTGTAAAAAAATTTAAATTTGGCGCTAAAATTACACTAACAAGTATTTCTCTTAGTTTTATTATACACCTACCATCAAACAAACAAACTCAAGTGTGATAGTATCCTATAAGGTATCATCATTTACCCTCCCCTTACACTTAGGATGAACATTGTCCCCAATGTTCAATTAAAGGATGTAAAAGTAAAATACGTAAAAAAATGAAAATAAATACTCCCCTGATTCGTTCGGTGTGGATAGTGTGTCAACAAGGTTAGATCTTCCTCCAAGAAAATGAACATTCAAAGCTTCCCTTCCAGAAATATAAATCATCTTCTTGTCATATATAACCTGTTAAACCTGAGAAAACAATCAAGGCAACCTCGCGTAAAATAGGCGGCAATCTATATATACTAACAAGTCCTAGAAAGCAATTTAAGATACAATGCTTGTGGAATGAATGTTTGCAGATTTCCTGGAGTTTATAAAACTAAAGAATTAACAAAAACTTTAAGACTCCGTTAGAAAAACAAAACTCGCAAAATTTCCAGAATTTTACACATGATGCCGTCAGGAGTTAATTTCTGACGCCGTCAGAAGTGACCTGCAGAACTCTTTAAGTTAAGTTTCCGGAAAATTTCTGGAAAAACTTATGGTTTACTTCCTGGACAATCCTGCAAAACATCATTATGACTCGATACAAGCATTTGACTCTAACAAATACTAATACACATGTTCATTTAATATTGTGGCGAATCAAGATCAATTTCGTTCTTAGAAAAAAATTTGGGGTTTCCCCTTATGCTTTGCTTTTGCAAAATACCTTTATATGAAGTTAAGACTAGGTTAAACAACAAAATAAAGCATTTTCACAATTTTAGTTTGAAACATGATCTACCAACAATAAAAATAAAGCATGCGTACGGAAGCAAATAACTATCAAACAAATCAAAATCATACCAAAACATGGGTTGCCTCCCAAGAAGCGCTTTTCTTTATTTACGAGTCTTGAAGCTAGACTCAAGGTCATGGGCTATTACGTGACTTCATCGTTGGTCTCATTCTCTAGGTCATCTCCATTCTTAGTTTTGTATTTCGAACCCGATTGTAAATGTTCTTTATAGAGACCAACCACCTTTTTCTCAATTGATCCAATAATCCTATTGGCAAATTCCCTATCAACTTTATATGTAGGTCCTAGAGTCAAGCAATCCTTATAGAAAAGGCTCTTCTTCTCCCATACATAGTCCATGCCCTTTTTCTTATCCTCTTCATTGATGTCCTCAAAGGCACCAATGTTATCCACATCAAATCGAGGCACAAAACAAAATTCTTTCATTCTATTAGGCATCCTATATGTGTTCCTATCAATTTCACTAGCAAATCAGATTGTTCCTTCTATCTCATCATATTCTAGCTAGGATTCTTCAACAAATGGCTTATCAAACACAACATGGGATAAGCGACAATCAATAACACTAGCTAGGTCTTCAACAACAGTAAAGTCAACGATATAAGTAAAGTTCCCAACAAAGACATGTAGACCTTTAATTCTCCCGACAAAGTTACAAACTCCACCGGGGTATTTGGGATCTTTTCTAGGTCCAAGTCTTGTTTTCACTATATCATTATAAACACTTGAGGACATAATGTTGATTGGGGATTCAAAATCAATGTAAGCATTGTCGATGTGTTTATACCCAATCATACATGGTATCTTAGCATTCTTAGGATCGCCTCTCTTTATCTTAGGGTCAATTCTAGTTAAAGGAGGTCGAGGATTATCAATAAGATTATTATGGTACGCAGTCTCCTCCTTAGTGGGATATAGATTTAAATAGTCATCCGGTTTTGGATCTATCTCCCCTTCCTCAAGTTCCTCAACAACATTCTCAAAATTATTAGGTCCTAGGTCCTTTTTTGAATACAAGGCGGTCGATAGGTCACTAAATGCATGATCGAGCTCAACATTAATTAAACTATTAAGCTCCCTAAGTTCCCTAATCTCATTCTCAATCTGTTCACGCAACAAAGCCACTTTACTAGAGGAAAGGGGTGGATTCGCGTTTTCCATAATGGCCAACGGAATAGTCAATGAATTTAATATACTAAAAAAGGCATGAAGAAAAAGATAGACTAAAGAAAACTTAAAAATAAAAATAAAATCTTACTAGAAAGGAATCTAGCAAGTAGACCTAATAAAAAAAAAATCCTAACCTAAACAATAACTATTTCCCCGGGTTGCGGCGCCAAAAACTTGATACGTGGGGATCGCACCCTCGCAACAGGTTTTACCTCTCAAGGGATCTCGAGAAGCTTACAACCCTCACCAGGCAGTGTACCTGATCGTTGTAGTATAGTATAGTGACAAGTACCGGGGGATTGATCATTCAACTCAGTAATAGTGTCGCTAGGATTAGAAAGTCTACTAAACTAGGTCTAGAGATGAGGGATGCTTCTTTTTTGTATTTTTGTATTTTATAAAAGCAAGTAAAAATCTCGGGTTCTGAAGGAGTGAGCGGAATTAGTTGCTAGCCAACAAACCCAATTAACTACAAATGCAATCAAAATAAAATAACAGAAATGAAAATTAAACTAATTATACTAATGTGGTGTAAACAATGATGAGGAAAGTTGTGTTTACTTAGATTTTTTTACTCCCTAGATATCTTTTACAGGTTGATAGCTTGTTATAATTGCATGGATGAGGGGTCATATTCCTTAATACTAGGCGTAGGGCCGTGTACAATATTCCCTAACTCTGTAGGATCCTACTTCAATCCTATGTCGAGCCGTTAGAAGCTCCTAACATGGGATCATTAGAATTCTCCTACACATTAAATACAACCAAAAATCATAGTACACCTCCGATCATGTTTCTTAAGACGTTCAAGCAAGTTACCAATGGAAGTCTGCCAGTTTTCTTAAGCCTAACATCGAATACAATCATCCGTAACAATTATAAGTAAACAATCAACCCATAATCAACATCTAGGTTTCACTACATCTAAGCAAACACAAAGAAGATCTAGCCTAGCATGTTAAATAGAAGACAAGCGTAAGATATAATCAAACAACACATCGACATATTGAATGATTTGGAAGAATACTTATCTTTAATTGAACATGAAAGATTCAAGGGGTTGAAACCCTTGAAAAGCTTATAAAATTCGGACTAGGGTTTTTCCCTCCAAGTTGTACACTAATGAATGAAATTTCGAAAACTATATATAGATTTTACAAGGTGACGGCATCTTGTGTTAAGTTGTGACGCCGTCAACTCGCCGCCATAATGAAATCGTATTGCCTAGATCTGCTTGTGATGTCGTCATGTGTAAAAAATGCTCTGGGCTGTCACTAATACTTGGACCATGACGGCCTTGGGTGACGCCGTCATCTCCTATGCTTAAAAGCTCTCTAGATCGTCACGTGTATTTTCCATATCCACCTTTTTTGTAACTCTTGACGCCGTCATGTGGAGAGTCTTGACGCCGTCAGGTACTGTTCCAGCAAGGAAAATTGAGACTTTGCCGTTTTCTTCACTTTTATGCTCCAAAAACGTCCAAAATGCTTCCTTTTCCAGATTTCTCTCCAAAAGTTCCTAAAATGACAAAAGGAACGATTTTGGGCAATATTTGATCAAATAATCTCGAATTCAGGCTTAAATGACCCCTTAAAAGCGGTTCACTTTTCGCCTCATCAATATTGATGCGTAGAATTGCGCCCTCGCAAAAGGTTTTACCTCTCAAGGGATCTTGAGAAGCTTGCAATCCCCACCAGGCAGTGTACCTGACCGTTGTAGTATAGTATAGTGACAAGTACCGGGGGATTAATCGTTCAACTCAAAGAATAGTGTTCGCTAGGGTTAAAACTCACTAAAACTAGGTCTAGAGATGAGGGATGATTCTTCTTTGTATTTTTATATTTTAAATGAAAGCAAGTAAAATCTCGGTTTTGGAAGGAGTGGGCGAAATTAGTTGCTAATCAACTAACCCAAATAACTAAAGATGCAATCAAAATAAAATAAACTAAACTTAAACTAAATTATGGCGAAAACAATAATGAGAGAAAATGTGTTTACTTAGATTTCACTACTCCTTAGCTATCTTTTACAGGTTGATTAGTTTGTTACAGTTGCATGGATGACGGGTTATATTCCTTAATACCATTTGTAGCGCCGTGTACGATCTTCCCTAACTCTATAAGCTTCTACCTCTTCCTATGTCGAGCCGACTACTAGCTCCTAACATGGCCTTATTAGTAGTTACCTACGCATTAAATACAACCAATATATCGTAGTAAACCTCCGATCATGTTTCTTAAGACGTTCAAGCAAGTTACCAATCGGAAGTCTGCCAGTTTTCTTAAGCCTAACATCGAATTCATTCATCCACAACAATTATAAACAAACAACCAACCCATAATCAATATCTAAGTTTCATTACATCTAAGAAAACACAAAGAAAACCTAGCCTAGCATGTTAAAGAGAAGATAAGCGTAAGATATAATCAAACAACACATAGACATATTGAATGATTTGATAAAAGACTTAATTAAGCATGGATGAAACAAGGGTTTGAAACCCTTAAAATATTTGTAAAATTCGTCTAGGGTTTACTCCCTTCAAAGTTGAACACAATGAATAAAAATTAGAAAACTATATATAGATTTTGTATCCTGACGGCGTCGAGAGATATCTGTGAAGCCGTCAACTCACCGCTAAAATAATACTCGTACTGCCTATATCCACTTCTGACGCCGTCACTCTTATTTTTTCTGGGTCGTCTCTCTTTGCATTTACACGTAATGGCCTTGGCATTTTATAATGTGATGCCGTCACGAAATCTTTAGAAAACATTCTGGCGCGTCACGTGTAATTGATTTATCCACCTCTTTGTCAAGTCATGACGTCGTCACTAGCAACCTGTGACGCCGTCAAGTGCAATTTCCAGCATGATTTTGAGACTTTGTCGTTTTCTTCACTTTTTCGCTCCAAAAACGTCCAAAACGCTTCCTCTTGTAAAATTCCTCTCAAAAGTACCTAAAATGACAAAAAGAACGATTTAGGGCAATATTTGATCAAATAATCTCGACTTTGGCCTTAAATGATCCCCCAAAAGCGGTACACTTTTCGCTTCATCAAATACCCATACACTTGAGATTTGCTTGTCCTCAAGCAAATGCGCTTTTATTCTAATCAAAATACAAGTTAGGGGTCATCTAACACTAATATAAAAGTAATTGCAACAAATAATTGTTCCATTTCAACTAAAAACAAGCACGGAAATTGTACACTAGCACCTGACAAATAGTGTTTAGATACTCACATCTCTCGGGTGTAATAAAATACATATCAGAATATGGAAATGGAAAACATCTCTCACTACCTGTCATAGAAAATAGATTACCATAGGCTTGGAAAAGGATCAAACCTCCACCACTTGGCGTAAGCACCTAGGATAAACTATCAAAGAGGCCTTTTAAAGGGTTATAACGTGAGGTGTAGGGATATGGTAAACACGGTTTTGTTGGATAAAGGCAATATTTACTGGTGGTGAGTTAATCATCTTGGTCAATTACATGTACAATGTGGCGTTGCTAAGCCAAGACTCGACTCGACTTAAGCTAATCACAAACTAACAAAAACATAAAACAAACATAAAAGGAAACGGGATGGTAGTCCGTATGTTTTTTTCTCTTTTCCTTTTTCTATTTTTTTTTCTTTTTCTTGATTTTTTTTCGATTTTTTTTTGTTTTTTTTTTGTTTTTTTGTTTTTTTTTTTTTTGCATACACTCTTACCTTACCATCCAAAATGATACATCATAGGGGATTTGCATTCCCCTTACACTTGAACTTTTACATACTTTACAATCAACTATACTAATGACTCGAATCAAGATAATCAAAACACTTGGAGTACTTTTTTAAATATTAACGCACATATGGGGGTAATGATGTTCTTCCCCATTACTACATAACACTAGTACTTTACCCATGAGTCCCAATCGTCCCAAAACAATATGTACAAGATATGACTCGACTTAGCAACCATGTAATCAATTAGACAATTAACTAAGGGTTTAAACATGTAACAATAATGCACTAAAGATGAGTGTATATACGGAAGGCTAAGGCGATTTGGTTGTACATTTGGGGTGAATTGTAAACAAATTCTTTCTTTAAGTAAAATGCTTAAAGTTAAAAACGAAAAGGATAGGCTCGGAGGGGTGTACTAGGGGTATTGTGTACTAAAAATGAGTACATCACAAAGGTGTGGGAAAATTAATTGACTTTACTAGTCAAGTAATTATGACTTCATTGGTCAAGTAATTATGATACGGGTTTAACACAAGGGTGATCCTAATGCCTCTTATCATGTAGTAAATCCTAACTACACGAATATAGTCTCACTAGCGGTCTCGGGATGCATCACTAACGCAAGTTCTAGAATCCAAATACTACAGGTACACTCATAAGCACTAATAATGCTTTTCCTAACAAATCTAAAGGCGAACCTCACATATTTGGGTGAAAATTTTTTTTGAGTGGTACGGTTTTTGTGCTAGTCACACAACTCTTATCCAAGAGACGCTCATTAAGGCTAAAGCTTCACTCCTAAATGTTGTAAAAAAATTTAAATTTGGCGCTAAAATTGCCCTAACAAGTATTTCTATTTATTTTATTACACACCTACTATTGAACAAACAAACTCAAGTGCAATTGCATTCTCAAAGGTATCATCATTTACCCTCTCCTTACACTTAGGCTGAACATTGTCCCCAATGTTCAATAAAAAGGATGTAAAAGTAATGAAGGTAAAAGAATGAAAACATATACTCCCCTGATTCGTTTGGTGTGGATAAATGGATAACAAGGTTAGATCTTCCTCCAAAAAAATGAACGTTGAAAGCTTCCATCCAGAAATATAAATCATCTTTTTGTCCAATATAACATGTTAAACCTGAGAAAACAATCATGGCAAACTTCGCGTAAAATCGGCGGCAATTTATATATATATATATATATATATATATATATATATATATATATATATATATATATATATATATATATATATATATATATATATAAGGATATAATGCTTGTGGAATGAATGTTTGCAGATTTCCTGGAATTTATAAAACTAAGGAATTAACAAAAACTTTAAGATTCCGTTAGAAAAACAAAACTTGCAAAATTTTTCAGATTTTTTTACACCTGACGCCGTTAGGTTATGATCCTGACGTCGTCAAAGTGTTCTGACAGAAATCTAATGTTAAGTTTCTGGAAAATTTCTGGAAAAACTTACGCCTTAATTCCTGTGAAACATCATTATGACTCGATACAAGCATTTGACTCAATCAAATACTAATATACATGTTCATTTAATATTGTTGTGGTTCATGTTCAATTCCCGTTCTTAAAAACAAATTTAGGTTTCCCTTACACTTATCTTTTGAAAAATAACAAACAACAAGGTAAAGCATTTTCACAATTTATTATGAATCATGATCCACAAACAATAAAAATAAAGCATGCATACGGAAGTAAATAAAATCAATCAAACAAACAAAACAAATAAAGCTTGGGTTGCCTCCCACGAAGCGCTTTTCTTTATTTACGAGTCTTGTAGCTAGACTCAAGGTCACGGGCTATTACGTGACCTCATAATCGGTCCCGGTTCCTAGGTCATCCTCGATTTTAGTTTTGTATTCCGGACCTAGTTGCAAGCATTCCTTGTAAAAACCCAATATTTTATTCATGACATAGTCTACTCCTCTACGTCTATCATTCCTATAGTACACCGCTTGCTTGTGTTCCTTTTCGATGTTTGATAAAAGACGAAATTGTTCAGCCTTATTGGGCATTTGGTAGGCTATCTAATCGTTCTCATCCTTGAATCTAACTATCCCTAGAGATTGGTCATAATTCATCTTAGAAGCCTCAACAAACGGCTTTCCGAACACTACTTGACTTAGGCAACTATCTATTACTGGACGAATATCCTCAGCAATCACAAAATTGGTAACATAAGTGAAGTTTCCTACAAAGACGTGCAATCCTTTCACTCTTCCTACAAAGTTACTCATACAACTCGTGTTGGGCATCATCCTATATCCAAGTTGCTTCTTCATTACCCAATTGTAATGGGTCCTAGTCATAATGTTTATGGGAGATCTAAGATCGATGTAGGCTTTCCACACATGCATATGCCCAATGTTGCATGGTATGTTGATGTTAGAGGGATCACCCACCTTGATGATTGGTGAACCAAGGACGTATGGTGTCTCGGGGTCATCGAATAGATCCATATGGTTTTCCAGTTCTTCCTTGGTAGGTAACCTATCAAAGTATTCCTCTATATTTTCTACTTCCTTTTTATCCTCAACTTCCTTAATCTCATCCTTATCACTTTCTTCCCTATTATTATCGACTAGCTTAATAGTGACTACGTTGACAAAGTGGACGTGTTTAGATGATGAGAGGTCCTTAATCTGGGTTCCGCTACTAGTGTCCCTAGTGTCCTTCTTTGGTGTAATTAGCACTTGGTTGTTGAGGGCCTTCAACAAGTTGTCAATTTTATTAGTTATCTCCGCTTGTTGTTGATTGAATTCAGATTCAAACTTAGCTATGCGAGCTTCTTGAGATGCCATAAATTTGGACATCAATCCTTCAAGATTAATTGTACTACCATAGTTGTTAGAAGGATTGTTGTTGAAAGTACGGTTAAAGGGTTGATCGTTTGGTTGATAACGATTAGGTGGAGTGGAAGAATTGTTTTGGGGCATGTTTTGGTTTTGTTTCCACCTAAGGTTCGGGTGATTTTTCCAAGAGGGGTTGTATGAATCACCGTAAGGGTTTTGCTTGGGTTTGAATGTGTACCACTTGTCTCCCGCTCCGTTGGTACGCGTGGTGAGATCAGGTTGCTAGTGACGGCGTCATTCTTCATAGAGAGTTTCACCTTGACGTTGTTGGAACATCAAGATGTCATTTCTAAGCTTAGTAGTTCTCCCTGGTGGGAAAAATCGAGCAAGGAAACAAGTGGTGAGATCATCACAAGAGGTGATGGATCCCGCGGGTAAACGCTCAAGCCATTGACTAGCTTGGTCACGTAGGGAGAATTGGAAGAGACGCAATCGGGTCGTCTCTCGAGTTCCAGCATCAAGGTCTATTGAATATATGATTTTGAGGAAATCCTTGAGATGTCGATTAGGATCTTCGGAACGAAGTCCATGGAATGCACATCCGCTTTGCACCAACCGGATGGTGTCGGATCGCAAGGGAGACACATTGGCTCCTTGAGTGAGCTCAATGGTGTTTCGATAGCCTTGGTGGCTAGGACGGGAGTACTTTCCTAAAGTTCGGGGTCTAGGAGGTTGGTTTGGTTGTGGTGGGTTTTGTGGATGGTTTTGTTGTGGTGGGTTGATGGGATCAAAGAGATTACCACCTTCCATGATGGCGGATGGCAAAGGTTACGAACAAAGGAACGAAGAAAAAGATAGACTAAAGAAACCTATAAAATAAAATAAAAATCTTACTAGAAAGGAATCTAGCAAGTAGACCTAATAAAAAGAAATTTTAACCTAGACAATAACTATTCCCCAGGCTGCGGCGCCAAAAACTTGATGCGTGGAATTGCGCCCTCGCAAAAGGTTTTACCTCTCAAGGGATCTTAAGAAGCTTGAAATCCCCACCAGGCAGTGTACCTGACCGTTGTAGTATAGTATATTGACAAGTACCGGGGATTGATCGTTCAACTCAAAGAATAGTGTTCGCTAGGGTTAAAACTCACTAAAACTAGGTCTAGAGATGAGGGATGATTCTTTTTTGTATTTTTATATTTTAAATGAAAGCAAGTAAAATCTCAATTTTGGAAGGAGTGGGCGGAATTAGTTGCTAATCAACTAACCCAAATAACTAAAGATGCAATCAAAATAAAATAAACTAAACTTAAACTAAATTATGGCGAATACAATAATGAGAGAAAATGTGTTTACCTAGATTTCAATACTCCTTAGCTATCTTTTACAGGTTGATTAGTTTGTTACAATTGCATGGATGACGGGTTATATTCCTTAATACCATTCGTAGGGCCGTGTACGATCTTCCCTAACTCTATAAGCTTCTACCTCTTCCTATGTCTAGCCGACTACTAGCTCCTAACATGGCCTCATTAGTAGTTACCTACGCATTAAATACAACCAATATATCGTAGTACACCTCCGATCATGTTTCTTAAGACGTTCAAGCAAGTTACCAATTGGAAGTCTGCCAGTTTTCTTAAGCCTAACATCGAATTCATTCATCCACAACAATTATAAACAAACAACCAACCTATAATCAATATCTAAGTTTCATTACATCTAAGCAAACACAAAGAAAACCTAGCCTAGCATGTTAAAGAGAAGACAAGCGTAAGATATAATCAAACAGCACATAGACATATTGAATGATTTGATGAAAGACTTATCTTCAATTAAGCATGGATGAAACAAGGGTTTGAAACCCTTATAAATATTTGTAAAATTCGTCTAGGGTTTACTCCCTTCAAAGTTGCACACAATGAATGAAAATTAGAAAACTATATATAGATTTTGTATCCTGACGGCGTCAAGAGATAGGTGTGACGCCGTCAACTTGCCGCTAAAATAATACTCGTATTACCTAGATCCACTTCTGACGTCGTCACTCTTTATTTTCTCTGGGCCGTCTCTCTTTGCATTTAAACGTGATGGCCTTGGCATTTTATAATGTGATGTCGTCACGAACTCTTTAGAAAACATTCTGGCGCGTCACGTGTAATTGATTTATCCACCTCTTTGTCAAGTCATGACGCCGTCACTAGCAACCTGTGACGCCGTCAAGTGTAATTTCCAGCATGATTTTGAGACTTTGTCGTTTTCTTCACTTTTTCGCTCCAAAAACGTCCAAAATGCTTCTTTTTGTAAAATTCCTCTCAAAAGTACCTAAAATGACAAAAGGAACGATTTAGGGTAATATTTGATCAAATAATCTCGACTTTGGCTTTAAATGACCCCCTAAAAGCGGTACACTTTTCGCTTCATCAAATATCTCCGACGCATTAAAATAAAAACTTAAATAGATAACAACAAACGATTATCTATAGATTAAAGACGCAAAGATGACATAACTCCATGTGACGATTTTCTTCTTAGCTTATCCTTTTAGCAAAAGCTTAGGAGGCTAGCTTTTTACACCCTTGAGAATAGTATCAGAGCTTTCGGGGTCTTTCGAAATCAACAATCTATAAATTCCCGTTTAATCTTTACACAAAATCAACGAATATTAGCTAAACTTTCTATTTAAATTTGTGAAAAAGCAACTTTTATTTATTTATTCTAATTCTATTCAACACATCTTTTTCATTTCATTTTTCTCATTTTTTCTTCAATATTTTTTTCTTTTCATCATTTTTTCTTTTTCATTTTTTTTTCTTTTCACTTTTTCTTTTCATAATAAACTCAAAATTTTGCATCATTTAACAATTTTACATTACTTCATTTAGCAATATTATTCAGATTTTAGGAAAGTTGTTTGTTCCAAAATTTAAATAAAAAATTGAACTAGTACTCTATATTAACCTTGAATAAAAACTTGTTTACATAACGAAAACTTTTAATGGTCAAAAGTTTGAAAACAACACGTATTAAGATCCGATTAGGAGCTAATGGAAGAAAAAGCCACAGATTACCTATATAAGCTCTAAAGAGAACCAACTTGTTAGGATTAAAAGTGACGATCATTATTGAGTCAAATAGTTAGCTAAATATATTCATGTAATAGTTAGTAAATGCTAGTCCATTATGTTTATGTAAAAGCCTAAATGGCTTGGCCCAAAAGAAGGCCCAAGAGAAAGCCCATTGAGGCCTAATGTAAAAACTATAAATACCCTCCTAAGCTTGTTAGGAAGGATGGGAGTTCATGCTAATCAAAGGTTTATTTTCACATAGTGCTCTCCACCTTTCTCTCTCTACTTTCTCTCTCTAGCTCTTCCATCTCTCTCTAACATCATATTCTTATGTGATAAAGCTAGATCTACGGTCCTACAAGTGGTATCAAGAGCCAAGGGATGATTTTAGGTTATTTTAGATAGTTTTTGGGTGAAAAATCGTGTTTTTGGGTGAAAAATCTCTGATCGGTTACTGTTCATCAGCGTTTTGTCGAGTTAGGAAAAAAAATTCGAGTTTGAAAATTTTTTTATCGAGTTTGAAAATTTTTTATCGAGTTTGAAAATTTTTTATCGAGTT
This sequence comes from Artemisia argyi, assembly GCA_030686995.1. Lineage (NCBI taxonomy): Eukaryota > Viridiplantae > Streptophyta > Magnoliopsida > Asterales > Asteraceae > Artemisia > Artemisia argyi. Next base: position 72,924,933 of record CM060700.1, on the reverse strand, counting down.
TGAAAAAAAAATTCGAGTTAGAAATTTTTTTTCATCGAGTTTGAAACAATTTTATCGAGTTTGAAAAAATTTTATTGAGTTAGAAAAAAATTTTCATCGAGTTTGAAATTTTTTTTATCGAGTTTGAAAAATTTTATCGAGTTAAAAAATTTATTCCGAGTTACAAATTTTTTCCGAGTTAAAATAGTCTTCTGTCGAATTTCAATTTGGCGAGTTAGCCTTTATACCTTACCGTCCATCGAGTAAGGATTTCTCTTGTGTTTACCTAAACGAAACGCTGCCAAAATTTCATTGGGTTATCGAGTTAGACATCATTTACCGAGTTACAAACTGTTACCGAATTAGAAGACATAAGCTTTACCGAGTTACAAGATTCTTAGCGAGTTACAAACCTTTCGAGTAACAGAAGCAGTTTCGAGTAAAATTTATTTTTTGCAGGAGTCTAAACGTTCAATTTTTACGCGAGATTCAAAGTTTGGTATAACGTTGAAAATTTTGGCCGAAACTTCAAATTTTTAAGCCAATATTTAAATTTTTTTCGGTAAAATTTGGCGTCCAAAATTTTAAAACTCAAATTTTTCTGGTAACCTTAGAATTGCATTTCATAGTGATTTTCAAATTTTGGGAGAGAAAATTTTCAAAATATTTTTGGAGGAAAAATTCGAAATCACTGAGATCAACCGAGAACGAATTTTCAAATTCACCAAAACATCTAATCTTCAAACAACAACCTTCGTTATCTTCAACGATCCAAGATCAACTTTATCACACATCGTTACTCAATGGAAATGAAAGTGCAAATCCAAGAGAGAGTTTTAAGAAAAAGTTTACAGCATTCAAGTCACAAGTTGAGAAGGTTATAAACATATTTGGATATGAGTCAAGGTTCGATCAGGAATTTGAATACTACGTCAGAGACCGATTTCATTATTTCCAAGAAAAACTCAATCAAAACCTGAATCAACTTGAAAAACTACTCAATGAAGAAGAACTTCATACATGTGACTGCAGGGAAGCTCTTATAGTGATCCAAACTCAATTTCAGAGTATCTTTAACACTTGGATAATGAACCAGTCAGAGTTTATCGATGCATTTTACCAAAAATTTAGGGTAAGCTATTCGACATTCAGAACTCAATGCATAAATGACATGGGGGAACTCGAAAAGATACTTGATGCTGAGGAAGCTGAGTTAAATGAAATTGAGAAGCTGAAACGGGAAAGAGAGCATATTGAAAAAGATATGCAGTTTAAAGAAAGAGAGCTAATTGAAAAAGAGATGCAGTTAAAGGAAACAGAGGTGATTGAAAAAGAGACAGAGAAAGATTTTCAAACAGAAGAAGAAACAATCAAAGAGGGTCGTGCATCATATGTTAGTTTGGTTTTCACGGGAAGTGATTCATCTTCAGAACAGCAGGTTGAAAGCAGCAGTCCCAGCAATGATTAAGATACTGATGGTACACAAAGGAATGAAGCTGTTTGGAACACCGAAGATGATCATATCAGACCTTCATCATACACAGAGATATTGGCTATGGTACAACATTCACATGCTCATGATAATGGTAATATCTTTTATAATATGTTTGCTCATGATCAGACACATCCTGCACATCCTGAGTCTATTAGTGACACATATGTGGTGGAACAAAATGATAGTAATATCACTTTTGATACTCCAGATATGGATCCTAATAGAGGTGAGCATGCCTAGGATGGATCTTCTTATCAACAAGATCGTGCCCTATTTGCTTCATTAATGATGAGGCGAAAAATGAACCACTTTTAGGGGGTCATTTAAGCCCGGAATTGGATTTATTTGATCAAATATTACCCTAAATCGTTCCTTTTGTGATTTTAGGTACTTTGGGAGTGAAATCTGGAAAAGGAAGCAATTCGGACGTTTTTGGAGCATAAAAGTGAAGAAAACGCCAAAGACTTAATTTTCCATGCTGAGAACAGTACCTGACGGCGTCAAGAAGAAAATCATGACGGCGTCAAGAGTGAAAGTGGTGACGATCCAGTACAAACCTGACGGCGTCACAAGAAGGGCGTCAAGAGTTAATTTTGTGACGGCCTGCATAAGGTGACTACATGACGGCGTCAGACCCAGATCTAGGCAGTCCGAGGAACTATTTGGCGGCGAGATGACGACGTCAGACATTTGTTCTTGATGCCGTCACCTTCTAAACTCTATATATAGTTTTCTATTTTTCATTCATTAGAGAGGAACTTGTGTGGAGAAACCCTAGGAACGAACTTTGTGAACCCTAGCTCGTATTTTACAATATATTCAAGGGTTTTCACCCCTTGAATCCTTTCATGTGCTATTGAGATAAGTCTTCTCTTAATTCAATCAATATGTCTATGTGTTGGTTGTCTATATCTTGTGCTTGTCTTGATTTCAACATGCTAGGCTAGATCTATCTTGTGTTTGCTTAGATCTAATGAAACCTAAATGTTAATTATGTGTTGATTACTTGTTTATGGTTGTATTGGATGAATGATTTCAATGTTAGGCTTAAGAAAACTGGCAGATCTCCATTGTGTAACATGCTTGAACGTCTTAGGAAACATGAACCGATGTGTACTAGGTTTTATTGGTTGTATTTAATGCATGAGTAAATTCTAATGATCCCATGTTAGGAGCTTCTTAGCCGGCTCGACATAGGAGTGAAGTAGGCACTCATAGGATTGGGGAAGTAAGTACGCCACCCCATGAATGGTATTAAGGAATACAATCCATTATCCACGCAACTATAATAAGTAATCAACGTGTAAAAGATATCTAGGGAGTAGTGAAATCTAAGTAAACACATTTCTCCCACATATTGCTCACAACCTTAGTTAATTTAGTTTATTTTCATTTCTAGTATTTTATTTTGATTGCATCTTAGTATTGGGTTAGTTGACTAGCAACTAATTCCGCCCACTCCTTCAAAACCCGAGATTTTTACTTGCTTTCTTAAAAATATAAAAATACAAAAAGAATCATCCCTCATCTCTAGACCTAGTCTTTAGGTTTTCTAATCCTAGCGACACTATTCCTAGCTGAACGATCAATCCCCCGGTACTTGTCATTATACTATACTACATCGACCAGGTACACTGCCTGGTGGGGGTTGTAAGCTTCTCGAGATCCCTCGAGAGGTAAAGCCTGGTGCAATTCCCACGCATCAAGTATTTGGCGCCGCAGCCCGGGGAATAGTTATTGTTTAGGTTGGAATTTATTTTGATTAGGTCTACTCATTAGATTCCTTTTTAGTGAGATTTTTATTTTCTTTTTATTAGCTTTCTTGTAGTCTATCTTTTTCTTTGTGCCCTTTGTTTGTGAAACCATTTTCATTTGTCTCCATGGCGGATAAAATTCCATTTAGATCATTAACTATAAAGGAACAATTAGTTTACTCGGATCGATTTGCCTTTTGTTGTTCCAATGAATTTTTAAGTGATCTTGGATATATACAAGAGGAGATGGGTGTAAAGTTAGATGGGTTTGATGAATTTTATAAATGTGTGTTTTCTATTAGACGATCATTATCAGGATCAATTCCTTTTAGTGAGACATTTTGGATGAATTTTGAGAAAAGCTTCCTAACCATAACCCATAAGTTCAACGAATTGGTGGATTCGTATGAGCGAGATGACCTAGTTTCTAAGAACATGAACTTAGAATCAAACCAAGATTATGATAAGGTTAGAGTTGAGCTACCTAGTTGCATGTCATGGTTAGGCACTACCATAATACAAGATGAACACATAGGTGATATTGATGTGATGGAAGAGATAGTAGAAAACCCAAGCCCACTAAGTACCCCACAAGTCCTACCATCATTTGAGGCACACACACCGCCCGTGACTTACCCGGAAGAAGTAGAAGAAACTTTAGGAATTCCGATGGAGGTAGAACCTTTGGACCAGGCACCACTTGAGGATATAGGTTTGAATACTTGTAGTGATAACCTTACTCCTAGTTCTAGGGAATTTCCTAGTGTTGATGAACCGGAACCTCAATCTTTACACACATTTCCATCTTTAGATATATTTCTAGGAGACAAAAGAGGAACCGACCCACCCATCAACCAATATTATCCGGGTAGTTTTAGGATGAAGGAAGCCATTCACTCACCCCCTTCACCTCACGTGGCATATTTCCACCCTAAGGGTGTGTATCGCTACTTCCACCCGCACTTAATTCAAAGTGTAGGGAAAACCTCCCCTATTTCCGTTAAATAAGGGTAGAGTCAGGCTCGTGACTTGAACAAAAACAAGCGCTTCTTGGGAGGCAACCCAAGCTTTATTTATTTATTTGTTTGTTTGTTTGTTTATTTGATTTTATTTGTTTCCGTATGCATGTTTTATTTTTGTTGTTTGTGGCTCATGTTTCAAAGTAAATTGTGAAAATGCTTTATTTTGTTTTTAACTTCGTCTTAATTGCATATAAAGGTATTTTGCAAAAGCTAAGTATAAGGGGAAACCCCAAATATGTTTTTAAGAAACAAACCGATCATGATTCTCCACAATATTAAATGAACATGTATATTCGTAATTGTTAGAGTCAAATGCTTGTATCGAGTCATAATGATATTTTGCAGGACTTTCCAGGAAGTAGGACCAAGTTTTTCCAGAAATTTTCCGGAAACTTAACATAAGAATTTCTGCAGGTCACTTCTGACGGCGTCATGAGTTTACTCTTGACGGCGTCACGTGTAAAAATCTGGAAATTTTACCAGTTTTGTTTTTCTAACGGAGTCTTAAAGTCTTTGTTGAATTATTAGTTTTATAATCTCCAGGAAATCTGCAAACATCATTCCACAAGCATTATATCTTATTTTGTTTTCTAGGATTTAGTAACATATGTAGATTGCCGCCGATTTTATTCGAGGTTGCCTTGTCTGTTTTCTCAGGATTTACAGGTTATGTATGACAAGAAGATGATTTATTTTTCTGGAAGGGAAGCTTTGATTGTTCATTTTCTTAGAGGAAGATCTAACCTGGCCACCTTATTATCCATACCGAGCGAATCAGGGGAGTATTTGTTTTCATTCTTTTTACTTATTTCACTTTTACATTCTTTACTTGAACATTGGGGACAACGTTCATCCTAAGTGTAAGGGGAGGGTAAAATGATGATACCTTACAAATACACTTTCACTTGAGTTTGTTTGTTTGATAGTAGATGTGTAATAAAACTATGAGAAATACTTGTTAGTGTAATTTTAGCACCAAATTCAAAATTTTTTACAACATTTAGGAGTGAAACTTTAGCCTTACCAAGCGTCTCATGGATAGGAGATTGTATGACTAGCACATAACCGTATCATTCAAAAAAATTTTCCACCCAAATATGTGAGGTTCGCCTTTAGATTTGATAGGAAAAGCATTTACTATTAGTGCTTATGAGTGTACCGGTAGCATTTAGATTCTAGAACTTGCGTTAGTGATGCATCCCGAGACCGCTAGTGAGACTACATTCGTGTGGTAGGATTTACTACATGATAAGAGGCATTAGGATCACCCTTATGTTTAAACCCGTATTATAATTACTTGGCCATTTAAGTCATATTACTTGGCTAGTTAAGTCAATTAATTTTTCCCACACCTTAGCGTTGTACTCATTTTTAGTACACGAAACCCCTAGTACACCCCTCCGAGCCTATCTTTTCGTTTCTAACTTTAAGCATTTTACTTAAAGGAATAATTTGTTACACCCCACTTAAATGTACACCCAAATCGCCTTAGCCTTCCGTGTATGCACTCATCTTTAGTGCATTATTGTTATTTGTTAAACCCTAATTTAATTATCTAATTGATTACATGGTTGCTAAGTCGAGTCATATCCTCGTACATATTGTTTTGGGACGATTGGGACTCATGGATAAAGTACTTATTTCATGGAGTAATGGGGAAGAACATCATTTATTACTCCCATATGTACATTAATCTTAAAAGTACTCCAAGTGTTTTGATTTTCTTAATTCGAGTCATTAGATTAATTTATTGTAAAGTATGTAAAAATTCAAGTGTAAGGGGAATGTTCATTCCCTATGATGTATTATTTTGGATGGTAGGGTAAGAGTGTATGAAAAAAAAAATCGAAAAAAAAAAGAAAAAAAAAGAAAAAGAGAAAAAACATACGGACTACAATCCTTTTTTATTCTATGTTCATTTTATGTTTTTGTTATTTTTCATTTATTAGCTTAAGTCGAGTCTAGTCTTGGCTTAGCAAAGCCATATTGTACATGTACTTAACCAAGATTGTTAACTCGCCACCAGTAAAGACTGCCTATATCCAACAAAACCGTGTATTTCATATCCCTACACCTAACGTTACAACCCTTTAAAAGACCTCTTTGATAGTTTATCCTATGTGCTTACGCCATGTGGTGGAGGTTTGATCCTTTCCCAAGCCTATGGTAATCTATTTTGCTATGACAGGTAGCGAGAGATGTTTTCCATTTCCATATTGTAATTTATACTTTATTACACCCGAGAGATGTGAGTATCTAAACACTATTTGTGAGGTGCTAGTGTATCTAAACACTTTTAGGGGGTCATTTAAGCCCGGAATTGGATTTATTTGATCAAATATTACCCTAAATCGTTCCTTTTGTGATTTTAGGTACTTTGGGAGTGAAATCTGGAAAAGGAAGCAATTCGGACGTTTTTGGAGCATAAAAGTGAAGAAAACGCCAAAGACTTAATTTTCCATGCTGAGAACAGTACCTAACAGCGTCAAGAAGAAAATCATGACGGCGTCAAGAGTAAAAGTGGTGACGATCCAGTACAAACCTGACGGCGTCACAAGAAGGGCGTCAAGAGTTAATTTTGTGACGGCCTGCATAAGGTGACTACATGACGGCGTCAGACCCAGATCTAGGCAGTCCGAGGAACTATTTGGCCATGAGATGACGGCGTCAGACATTTGTTCTTGACGCCCTCACCTTCTAAACTCTATATATAGTTTTCTATTTTTCATTCATTAGAGAGGAACTTGTGTGGAGAAACCCTAGGGCCGAACTTTGTGAACCCTAGCTCGTATTTTACAGTATATTCAAGGGTTTTCACCCCTTGAATCCTTTCATGTGCTATTGAGATAAGTCTTCTCTTAATTCAATCAATATGTCTATGTGTTGGTTGTCTATATCTTGTGCTTGTCTTGATTTCAACATGCTAGGCTAGATCTATCTTGTGTTTGCTTAGATCTAATGAAACCTAGATGTTAATTATGTGTTGATTACTTGTTTATGGTTGTATTGGATGAACGATTTCAATGTTAGGCTTAAGAAAACTGGCAGATCTCCATTGTGTAACATGCTTGAACGTCTTAGGAAACATGAACCGATGTGTACTAGGTTTTATTGGTTGTATTTAATGCATGAGTAAATTCTAATGATCCCACGTTAGGAGCTTCTTAGCCGGCTCGACATAGGAGTGAAGTAGGCACTCATAGGATTGGGGAAGTAAGTACGCCACCCTATGAATGGTATTAAGGAATACAATCCGTCATCCATGCAACTATAACAAGTAATCAACATGTAAAAGATATCTAGGGAGTAGTGAAATCTAAGTAAACACATTTCTCCCACATATTGCTCACAACCTTAGTTAATTTAGTTTATTTTCATTTCTAGTATTTTATTTTGATTGTATCTTAGCATTGGGTTAGTTGACTAGCAACTAATTCCGCCCACTCCTTCAAAACCTGAGATTTTTACTTGCTTTCCTAAAAATATAAAAATACAAAAAGAATCATCCCTCATCTCTAGACCTAGTCTTTAGGTTTTCTAATCCTAGCGACACTATTCCTAGCTGAACGATCAATCCCCCGGTACTTGTCATTATACTATACTACATCGATCAGGTACACTGCCTGGTGGGGGTTGTAAGCTTCTCGAGATCCCTTGAGAGGTAAAGCCTGGTGCAATTCCCACGCATCAAGTATTTGGCGCCGCAGCCCGGGGAATAGTTATTGTTTAGGTTGGAATTCATTTTGATTAGGTCTACTCATTAGATTCCTTTTTAGTGAAAAATGTTCCATTCAAAATCTGGATGCTCAAATGGTTCTTAACAACAGAAAGGTTCAAGCACTTTTAAAAGAGAACAATGATTTAAAAATTGAAAATTCAAAGCTTCAGAAAACCACATCAAATTTAGAGATTGTAAACACAAAACTTGAGAATGAAAACCAAGAGTTTTTGAAACGAACAAACGATCTTGAAAACAAAATTCGAAAATTGGGACAGACTTCTCAGACTATCAACATGCTGCCTACTAAAGATGAGGAGGTTGATAAACAAACATCTGGGATTGGTTTTGTGAATAATGCTAATGTGGAAAATGAAAAACCTTGTAACAAAGTGCAAAAGTTGACACCTATTTTGTATAACGCTAATGATATGGGAAAAGAATTGTCAGATGATCTTTTGTTTGAGTCTTAAGATATTTTAAAATCTAAAGAGGAAAAACGTTTGAAAGTAAAACAAACAAAAAACCCACTCTCGTAGCACGGCTTTGTGTATGGTTGTCTACAATTGACAGATATACCAAAAGAACCTTTCAAAAGAAAAGACACAAATGTGAAAAGATTTTTCAAAGAAGCTCAACTTGCCACCTATGATGCTAAGTTATGGCAAAATAGAGCAAGGAAACAATTTTGTAATCTTAAATATCACATTGAGCAAACGTTAAAGGTCATTTGGTTTAAGCAAGAAAACATTACAAACAACATTTTCTCTAATCCTCTTTCATCAGATGTACGCCTTAAGATAGAAGTCAAAAAGATTTTGAAAGATGAGATTGAACCTCGTGTGAAAGATATCAACTTATGTTTTGAGTACTTTGAAAAAGATCTTGTAACTGAAATGAGAGAAGATCTAAAGTACGTTCACTCTCTTGAAGACAAATTTGATGAAAAATGCTTAATTCTGGACATTCAAAAAGAATTTTTCACAAATCAAATAGAGTCGTTCAAGTCAGCATCTGTCAGCCATGAGTATGAGAATGTGCATTTCGAACAAACATCTTCTTTGAAATCTGAAAATCTTTGTCTCAAAAAGAAAATCACCGAGCTTTCAAAAGAAGCAGCTGATGTCAAAGAAGAACTGCTCAGTTTGAGAAACATCTTGCAAAATGATGAGGCGAAAAATGATCCGTTTTTAGGGGGTCATTTAAGCCCGAATCCGACTTTATTTGATCAAATATTGCCCTAAATCGTTCCTTTTGTGATTTTAGGTACTTGGAGAGTGAATTCTGGAAAAGAAGCCATTTTGGACGTTTTTGGAGCATAAAAGTGAAGAAAACGGCAAAGTATCAATTTTCCATGCTGGGAACAGTCATGAAGGCGTCAAGAGTAAATGCATGACGGCGTCAAACCTCAATAATTAAAATCCGTAGTTGATGACGGCGTCACATAGGGCGTCAGAAGTAGATCAAGGCCGTCCGAGGAAGTATTTGGCGGCGAGATGACAGCGTCACACCCTTGTTCTTGACGCCGTCACCCCTATTTTTCTATATATAGTTTTCTAGTTTTTCACATTAAAAGAGAGAAGTTTTGGAGAAACCCTAAAGACGATTTTGGTGCAACTTTTACAGGTTTTTCAAGGGTTCCAAACCCTTGATACCTTGCATTGTAATTGAGATAAGTGTTCTTCTAATTCAATCAATATGTCTATGTGTTGGTTGTCTATATCTTGTTCTTGTCTCAATTCCATTATGCTAGGCTAGATCTCTTTTGTGTTTGCTTAGATCTAATGAAACCTAGATATTGATTATATGTTGATTACTTGTTTATTCTTGTCTTGAATGAATGATTTTATATGTTAGGCTTAAGAAAACTGGCATATCTCCAAATGGTAACATGCTTGAACGTCTTAAGAAACATGAACCGAGGCGTACTAGGTCTTTATTGGTTGTATTTAATGCATGAGCCACTGTTTACAATCCCTATAGTTGTGCTGGGCATGGTGTAGGAGGAGATAAGAGCTCATAGAATTGGGGAGTTATGTATGCCACCCCATGAATGGTATTAAGGAATACGATCCGTCATCCATGCAATTATAACAAGTAATTAACGTGTAAAAGATATCTAGGGAGTAGTGAAATCTAAGTAAACACATTTTCTCCAATTACTGCTCACAACCTTAATATAAATTAGTTTATTTTCATTTTCAGTATTTTATTTTGATTATATCTTAGTATTGGGTTAGTTGAATAGCAACTAATTCCGCCCACTCTTCTAAAACCCGAGATTTTACTTGCTTTCATAAAAATATAAAAATACAAAAATAATCATCCCTCACCTTTAGAACTAGTAATTAGGTTTTCTAATCCTAGCGACACTATTCCTAAGCTGAACGATCAATCCCCCGGTACTTGTCACTATACTATACTACAACAATCAGGTACACTGCCTGGTGGGGGTTGTAAGCTTCTCGAGATCCCTCGAGAGGTAAAGCCTGTTGCGATTCCCATGCATCAAGTTTTTGGCGCCGCAGCCCGGGGAATAGTTATTGTCTAGGTTAGAATTTCTTTTTATTAGGTCTACTTGCTAGATTCCTTTCTAGTAAGATTTTATTTTTATTTTTAGGTTTTCTTTAGTCTATCTTATTTCTTCGTGCCTTTGTTCGTAACTCTTTACAATCCGACATCATGGAAGGTGGTAACATCTTTGAACCCATCATCCCACCACAACAAAACCCACCACTAGAACCCCTTAGGCCCCGAACCTTAGGAGAGTATTCCCGACCTAGCCACCAAGGCTACCGAAACACCATTGAGCTCACCGGAGCCAATGTGACCCCCTTGCGATCCGACACCATCCGGTTGGTGCAAAGCGGATGTGCATTCCATGGACTTCGTTCCGAAGATCCAAACCAACATCTTAAGGACTTTCTCAAAATCGTAGATTCCATAGACCTAGGTGTTGCAACTAGAGAGACTACCCGTTTACGCCTATTCCAATTCTCTCTACGGGATCAAGCTAGTCAATGGCTTGAGCGTTTACCCGCGGGATCCATCACCACATGGGATGATCTCACCACTCGTTTCCTTGCTCAATTTTTCCCACCGGGGAGAACTACTAAGCTTAGAAATGACATCTTGATGTTCCAACAACGTCAATATGAATCTCTTTATGAAGCATGGACTTGTTTCAAGGACTTACTCCAAAAAGTCCCTCATCATGGCATAGATCTTTGGCTCCAAGTCCAAATCTTTTATGACCATATCGACATCTCCACGAGGCGAACCATTGACCAATCGGCCGGTGGTAAGCTACGTGATCTTAGTGCGGAACAATCATGGGAACTCATAGAAGATCTTGCTCTCTATGACAACGAAAGTTGGAACGATCCCCGTGATTTGAACGAAACGGTCAAGGCAATATCTTTGCCTTCGAACAATTCTAGCACTCCCGACCATAGGATCATGGAACTTGAGGACCAAGTCAAGTTTCTCATGAAATCTTACGAAGCTCCTAAGCCTTCAAGCCAAGTGAACAAAATCACTTCTTCATGCGAATTATGTAGTGGTCCCCATGACACTCGTGATTGTGTGGAACTCCCCGGAACAGCTTTTGCGGACTACGCATCCACGCGTACCGACGAAGCGGGAGATAAGTGGTACACTTTCAAGCCCGAGCCAAACACATACGGTGATTCATACAACCCCTCATGGAAAAATCACCCAAACCTTAGGTGGAAACAAAATCAACCCAATTCGTCCAATCCGCCTAATCGTTACCAACCAACCGGTCCACCATCCAACCGTACTTTCAACAACAATCCTTCTAACAACTATGGTAGTACCAACAATCTTGAAGGATTGATGTCAAAGTTCATGGCATCTCAAGAAGCCCGCATAGCTAGGTTTGAAACCGAATTCAACCAACAACAAACGGAGATGACCAACAAGATTGACAACTTGTTGAAAGCCCTCAACAACCAAGCACTAATCACACCTAGGAAGGACACTAGGGACACCAATAGTGGAATCCAAATTAAGGACCCCTCATCATCCAAACATGTCCACTTTGTCAATGTTGTCACCATTAAGCCGATAGATAAGGAGATAGAGGAGAGTGACAAGGATGAAGTTAGAGTAGAAGCCGATAGTAAGGATGAAAGTAAGGAAGTTGAGGTTAATAAGGATGAGGAATTAGAGGAGGTAGAACCTATAGAAGAATACTTTGATAAGTTGCCAACCAAGGAAGAACGGGAATACCATAAGGATTTATTCGATAGTCCCGAGAGAACATATATCTTTGGCGACCCCCTTATCAAAATGGGAGACCCCTCTAACATTAACATCCCATGCAATATCGGGCACATGCATATATGGAAAGCTTACATCGACCTTAGATCCCCCGTGAACATCATGACTAGGACTTATTACAATTGGGTGATGAAGAAGCAACTCAATTTTAGGATGATGCCCGGTAAGAATCGGATAAGTAATTTTGCAGGAAGAGTGAAGGGATTACATGTGATTATAGGGAATCTCACCTATGAAACCGATTTTATGATAGTGGAAGACATTCGTCCGGTGATAGATGCTTGCCTAAGTTAAATAGTATTCGGAAAACCATTTGTTGAAGCCACTAGGATGAGTTATGATCCGACTCTAGGTATAGTTAGGTTCAAGAAAGAGAATGATGAGGTTGATTATCAAATGCCCTACAAGATCGAACAATACCGCCTTCTCTCTAATTTCGAAAAGGAACACAAGCAAGCGGCTTATTATAGGAATGAGGAGGATAGACATAGAGGAGTAGAGTATGTTAGAAATAGGATGCTTGGTTTCTACAAAGAGTGCTTGCAACTAGGTCTGGAATACAAAACTGGTTTAGAAGACGACCTAGAGAGTGGAACCAATGATGAGATCACGTAGTAACCCATGACCTTGAGTCTAGCTACAAGACTCGTAAATAAAGAAAATCGCTTCTTGGGTGGCAACCCATGTTTTGTGCGATTTTATTTGTTTGATTGTTATTTGCTTCCGTATGCATGTTTTATTTTTATTGTTGGTTGATCATGTTTCTCAATTAAAAAGTGGAAATACTTTACTATGTTGTTTGACCTAGTCTTAACTCCAACCTAAAAGTATTTTTGCAAAAGATAAGTGTAAGGGGAAACCCCAAATATGTTTTCAAGAAACACACGATCATGATTCTCCACAATTTTAAATGAACATGTATATTCGTATTTGTTAGAGTCAAATGCTTGTATTGAGTCATAATGAAGTTTTGCAGGATTTTCTAGGAAGTAGGACCAAGTTTTTTCCAGAAATTTTCCGGAAACTTAACATAAGAATTTCTGCAGGTCCATTCTGACGGCGTCAGAGGTTTACTCTTGACGGCGTTAGGAGTTAAAATCTGGAAATTTTACCGGTTTTGTTTTTCTAACGGAGTCTTATGGTTTTTGTGAATTATTAAGTTTTATAATCTCCAGGAAATCTGCAAACTTCATTCCACAAGCATTATATCTTACTTTGTTTTCTAGGATTTAGTAACTTATATAGGATGCCGCCGATATTACGCGAGGTTGTCTTGTCTATTTTTATCAGGATTTACAGGTTATGTTCGACAAGGAGATGATTTATATTCTGGAAGGGAAGCTTTGATTGTTCATTTTCTTGGAGGAAGATTTAACATGGCCACCTATAATCCATACCGAGCGAATCAGGGGAGTATTTGATTTCATTCTCTTTATTTTTTCACTTTTACATTTTTTACTTGAACATTGGGGACAATGTTCATCTTAAGTGTAAGGGGAGGGTAAAAAGATGATACCTTACATATGCACTTTCGCTTGAGTTTGTTTTGTTTAATGGTAGATGTGTAATAAAACTATGAGAAATACTTGTTAGTGTAATTTTTGCACCAAATTTAAAATTTTTTACAACATTTAGGAGTGAAACTTTAGCCATAGCAAGCGTCTCATAGATAGGAGATTGTATGACTAGCACATAACCGTATATTCAGAAAAATTTTCCACCCAAATATGTGAGGTTCGCCTTTAGATTTGATAGGAAAAGCATTCATTATTAGTGCTTATGAGTGTACCGGTAGCATTTAGATTCTAGAACTTGCGTTAGTGATGCATCCCGAGACCGCTAGTGAGACTACATTCGTGTGGTAGGATTTACTACATGATAAGAGGCATTAGGATCACCCTTGTGTTAAACCCGTATTATAATTACTTGACTATTTAAGTCATATTACTTCGCTATTTAAGTCAACTAATTTTTCCCACACCCTTAGCGTTGTACTCATTTTTAGTACACGATACCCCTAGTACACCCCTCCGAGCCTATCTTTTCGTTTCTAACTTTAAGCATTTTACTTAAAGGAATAATTTGTTACACCCCACTTAAATGTACAACCAAATCGCCTTAGCCTTCCGTGTATGCACTCATCTTTAGTGCATTATTGTTATTTGTTAAACCCTAAGTTAACTTTCTAATTGATTACATGGTTGCTAAGTCGAGTCATATCCTTGTACATATTGTTTTGGGACGATTGGGACTCATGGGTAAGTACTTATTTTATGGAGTAATGGGGAAGAACATCATTTATTACCCCATATGTGCGTTAATCTTAAAAGTGCTCCAAGTGTTTTGATTTTCTTAATTCGAGTCATTAGACTAGTTCATTGTAAAGTATGTAAAAATTCAAGTGTAAGGGGAATATTCATTCCCTATGATGTATTATTTTGGATGGTAGGGTAAGAGTGTATGCAAAAAATAAAAAATAAAAAATAAAAAAAAAAATAGAAAAAGGAAAAAGAGAAAAACATACGGACTACCATCCCGTTTCATTCTATGTTCATTTTATGTTTTTTGTTATTTTTCATTTATTAGCTTAAGTCGAGTCTAGTCTTGGCTTAGCAACGCCATATTGTACATGTAATTGACCAAGATTGTTAACTCGCCACCAGTAAAACTTCCTTTATCCAACAAAACCGTGTAATTCATATCCCTATACCTAACGTTACAACCCTCTAAAAGACCTCTTTGATAGTTTATCCTAGGTGCTTACGCCATGTGGTGGAGGTTTGATCCTTTCCCAAGCCTATGGTAATCTATTTTGCTATGACAGGTAGTGAGAGATATCTTCCATTTCCATAATGTTATATTACTTTATTACACCCGAGAGATGTGAGTATCCAAACACTATTTGTGAGGTGCTTGTATATGACCTCCGTGCTTGTCTATTGGTCTTTAGTGGAACGATTATTTGTTGTAATTACTTTTATATTAGTGTTAAATGACCCCTAACTTGTCTTTTGAGTAGAATAAAAGCGCATTTGCTTGAGGACAAGCAAATCTCAAGTGTAAGGGTATATGATGAGGCGAAAAATGATCCGTTTTTAGGGGGTCATTTAAGCCCGAATCCGACTTTATTTGATCAAATATTGCCCTAAATCGTTCCTTTTGTGATTTTAGGTACTTGGAGAGTGAATTCTGGAAAAGAAGCCATTTTGGACGTTTTTGGAGCATAAAAGTGAAGAAAACGGCAAAGTATCAATTTTCCATGCTGGGAACAGTCATGAAGGCGTCAAGAGTAAATGCATGACGGCGTCAAACCTCAATAATTAAAATCCGTAGTTGATGACGGCGTCACATAGGGCGTCAGAAGTAGATCAAGGCCGTCCGAGGAAGTATTTGGCGGCGAGATGACAGCGTCACACCCTTGTTCTTGACGCCGTCACCCCTATTTTTCTATATATAGTTTTCTAGTTTTTCACATTAAAAGAGAGAAGTTTTGGAGAAACCCTAAAGACGATTTTGGTGCAACTTTTACAGGTTTTTCAAGGGTTCCAAACCCTTGATACCTTGCATTGTAATTGAGATAAGTGTTCTTCTAATTCAATCAATATGTCTATGTGTTGGTTGTCTATATCTTGTTCTTGTCTCAATTCCATTATGCTAGGCTAGATCTCCTTTGTGTTTGCTTAGATCTAATGAAACCTAGATATTGATTATATGTTGATTACTTGTTTATTCTTGTCTTGGATGAATGATTTTATATGTTAGGCTTAAGAAAACTGGCAGATCTCCAAATGGTAACATGCTTGAACGTCTTAAGAAACATGAACCGAGGCGTACTAGGTCTTTATTGGTTGTATTTAATGCATGAGCCACTGTTTACAATCCCTATAGTTGTGCTGGGCATGGTGTAGGAGGAGATAAGAGCTCATAGAATTGGGGAGTTATGTATGCCACCCCATGAATGGTATTAAGGAATACGATCCGTCATCCATGCAATTATAACAAGTAATTAACGTGTAAAAGATATCTAGGGAGTAGTGAAATCTAAGTAAACACATTTTCTCCAATTACTGCTCACAACCTTAATATAAATTAGTTTATTTTCATTTTCAGTATTTTATTTTGATTATATCTTAGTATTGGGTTAGTTGAATAGCAACTAATTCCGCCCACTCTTCCAAAACCCGAGATTTTACTTGCTTTCATAAAAATATAAAAATACAAAAATAATCATCCCTCACCTTTAGAACTAGTAATTAGGTTTTCTAATCCTAGCGACACTATTCCTAAGCTGAACGATCAATCCCCCGGTACTTGTCACTATACTATACTACAACGATCTGGTACACTGCCTGGTGGGGGTTGTAAGCTTCTCGAGATCCCTCGAGAGGTAAAGCCTGTTGCGATTCCCACGCATCACAAAACTCGAAGCACAAAGTATCTCTTTCCAACTAAAACTGTAAGAGAAGAATGAGAAAATGTCTTCTGAAAACTCTTTGACATCAGTGCTTAAAGAAAAAGAAAAGATTTTTGAAGAAAATTGTGATGATACCAATATCAAGTTTGATTTTGACGAACTTGATACAAAAAATCTTGAATTGGAACATGTTGTGGCATCATTACCAAAAGAAAATGAGCATTTGAAACTGACTTACAAAAACTTGTTTGATTCAATCAAGCGATCAAGAGTTCAGAATCAAACTTAAACCAAATCTGACTCTCAGATCACACAAAATCATCTTTTTGAAAAAGAAAAATTTGTGCTTCAAAAGAAAATTGTTGAATTGGAAAAAACAATTGCACAACAAACCAAGGATTTTGGTGATGCCAAAAATGATTTTTCAATCGAAACAGACAAATATAAAAAATATTTTGCACATCTTGAAAATCAAAATGCTTCTTTGCAAGAAAAACTGGCATCATCAGATCATCTTTCTCTTCAAAAAGAATACAATGATTTGAGAACGTCATACAATGCCTTAAAAGCAAAGTTTGATGTTCTTAACCGGTCAAAAGGAAAATCCCAAGTTTCAAACGAGTCTAAACCACAAGTAAGTGTTTCGGAGAAGGTTTACACGGGTGAATCTTCCAAACCGTTTTCGAAAAAGGTTTCTCAGTTTACAACCTATTCTTTGCAAAAAGGAAGGAAATTTTCAAAGAGACCTAATTTTTCTGAAACATTTACTCCTCAAAAGGTTTCAAATGAAAAAGCTCATATAGAAAAGAATCAATATTTTCAAACTCCATACTCTCGTTTTACTCCGGTAAAGCCAGTGTGGAAACCAAAGCCAAGCCGTTCAAAACATTTGAAATATTCTTACTCTGAAATGCTTCCGCTACAACAAAAGAATGGCTATGCTTTGAAAAATCCAAATTCTGCAAGGTTTTCATTCATCTCAAAAACGAATTTTTGAAATGAAACGCTGAGTTTCAACAAGGGATGGAAAACCTCTTCCTCAAGTTTTAAAACTCCAAGAGAGACACCGAGTTTCTCAAACAACTTTTAAAAGCAAAAGAGTTTTAAATCACCGTTGATTCCACGAGCTTTATTTCAAAATGAAACACCGGTTTTCAGTCCTCGTTGGAATTCAACTTCTTTGTCTCGGATTGATAGAACTTTCAAATGGATTTCAAAATATGGTAAACCCGTTGGCGCCGTGCTTAAATGGGTTCCAAAAGTTGTTGTCTAATCCAAAAACATGATGACTTCTTAGTACTTCTGCTAAGAACTCGGACTTCAACATCATGACTTCTTAGTACTTCAGCTAAGGACTCATTCTTCAAAGAAAGGAAAGTGCTTAAATCAAAACAAAGGTTTTACATATTCTTTGAGCACTTATCCTAAAAACATGATGGCTTATGCACACATAACAGTGTATAACCCGTGATTTTCAAAGAAAGGACCCTGTTGTACATTTATGTGCGACAATCCTAAAAGATAAGAAGACTTATCACCAAAAAGCTTATCAAAGTCTTCTTAATTTTTTGAGCAAAATTTTGAAAAATGTTTCTAAAGGTTTTCAACACTTTTCAAGATATTACTCCCTCAAATCCTTCAAAGCAAATATTTACTCAAAATGTTCTAATTTTGAGGGGGAGTAATAAAATGATGTTCCAAAATGATCATGCTTAAAGGAAAGTTATACGGAATTACAAACATCCGTTTCTCCTATATGCTATCCAAAAAGAAAAGGTTTTAATCAATTGGTATCAAAAATACCATGGATATGCTATTTCTGAGGGGGAGAAAACGTGAATAAAATGTGATCAATGTGTTTAAGATTGTGGTTGAATCTCGTGCGAGCTCGACTCAGAAATGACCCAAGAATTGACGAAACAACAAAAGTTAGTAATCGAAAAGACTTATCCTCGACGGGTAATAACATCAAGTTAGTTACTAGAGCTAGTTGTCACCTAAAAGCTGACAATGGAACTCTTTAACTAGCCACGTAAGTGTGTCTCGAAAAGGATTTGTCTTAGTAGAAATGTACCGTTTCGAGAGACTTTCTTTGGACTTGACCAGGACGGGTAATAATTTCAAGCTAGTATAACTAGTGATGTAAGCGTGTCTCGAATCGGTCATGTTTACTGAAAGTGGATCAATTCAAAAAGTGCAAACTCCTCATGCATGTGCAAATTTCTTAAAAATCCATGAGCACATGTGAAGGGGGAGTCCTTCAAATGAAATGCAAAACTCTTGACGTGGTAACAACAATGTGTTTTATTATCATAAACACTTTGAGAGATTTTCACAAATGGTTTGATGGCAACAATAGGACAGTCATGAAGTTATAAGGTGACTAAGGGTGCGTTTGGTATCCCCTATCGGAATGAGGGAATGATAGTTGTAATGATTGTTAGTGTTTGGTTAAGATGTGGGGACCACATTATATGGGAATGAAATATATAAATTGTCCATACTCCATAGGAGTCTAAAAGGGGAGGAATGAATCTATCATAGGTGAGGGACCCATCTTATACCAAAACCGATACCGATTATGATTCACGTCATCATACCAAATGCACCCTAAGGTTAAGAAAAACCGTCCTATGATCCGCCAGAGCCGGAGGGATCTACCCAAGGACAATTCCAATAGATTAGAATTAGAAGTCCTTAGGTATGATTTGAAAAAAGGAGAAAAGAATGAAAGGAGAAAGAAGGGGTTGAAGAATTAAAAAGAAAAGTTATGAAAAGGGTGAAAAGAAATAGCCCTCCAAATGTTCAACCTTAGGGCAGACACTGGGTTCAATTCATATGCTACTGGTTGTTACTAAGGTGACACCGGTATTGAAGATAAAGACGTCATGGACCCAGTGACGCACTGCACTTAACCTTCTAGCTACTCAAGACTCACTTAAAAGAGCTTGTTTCATTCTCACGGGGAACCGGTGTAAACTATCAACGCATCTCTTAGAGATTGTTGGGTCTGAAACTGCTGCTGAGTGAAACTGCTGCTAAGTGAAACTGCTGCTAGTGGTAATGATTCTGCTGCTAATGTCAAAGTGCTGCTGAGGATAAATACTGCTGACAGAATCTGCTGCTAATGGGATAAGGATGTATACGGTTTAGATAAATATAGAATAGATTGTGTAAATATTATATTTATCTAGAATATACTTATCTTGTAGAGAAAGGTATTGTAAACCTAGTAGGACTCCTTGGCCTATAAAAGGAGGATCCTAGGGTTAGTTTATGTACGTGTTATTATTCACTTCAAGGTTGTAAAACCCTAGCATTGTTGAGTGCTCGTATTAATAATATTGAAGTGTTGAAAGAGAATCATATGTCTTCTTAAGTTAAGCTTTTATATTCCGCGTATTAGCTTAAGTATTCATTCAAGTTAACTTCTATATAAGATCGTTTAAGCTCAACTGGGATCAACAAGTGGTATCAGAGCTTGTGATCTAGAAGTTATAATCAAGAAGATTTTGTTTCTTTAAAGTTTGCTGTTCCAAATCGTTTGCTTAAGATGGGTGATGAAACTCATATGGTGACTGCTTCAAGGGTACCTATGCTTAATCCTTCTGAGTATGAGCTATGGAAGAGGAGGATCAGACAATACATTCGCATGATCGACTTCAACATGTGGAATGTGATTGTTAATGGTGATTCTGAACCAGAGAATAGTGCTGATGGTAAGGAGATACCAATCAAGTCTGCTGAAGCTAATGCAACTAGGAAGCTGGAAATCAAGGCTCATAGTATTCTCTTAATGGGAATACCTAATGAATTTCAAATGGACTTTGATGATTGTGAAACAGGAAAAGCATTGATGGATGCTGTGGAATTCAGGTTTGGAGGGAATGATGCTACTAAGAAATCCAGGAAGAACATGTTGAAGCATCAATTTGAAAACTTTACTTCTGAATCTGGAGAAAAGATAATTGGCACATACAACAGGTTAAATCAACTAGTTAGTCATCTAAAGCTTGTTGGTTATGTTGTTCCACAGGTAGATGTGAATCTCAAGTTCCTAAGAAGTCTTGCACCTGAATGGAGTATGCATACAGTGGTGTGGAGGAATAAGCCTGACTTTAAAACAATGAAGTTAGAGAGCCTCTACAACAATTTAAGGGTGTATGAATCTGAATTGTCTACTTCTTCTAATTCATCTTCTAGTGCACAAAATCTTGCTTTTGTGTCTTCAAAATCCAAAGAGACTTAAGAATCTCACTCTACTGCTTATGGAGTCTCTACTGCTGATGGATCTGCTGCTGGTTCAAATGACAAGATTTCTACCAGTGATGTTGCTTTATGTGCATTCTTGGCTGAGCTTACTACTACCATAAGGTCACATGTCATAAATCAAGATATGGATCACATTGATCCAGATGATCTTGAAGAAATTGATCTCAAATGGCAAATGGCAATGTTGACTTTAAGAGCAAGAAAGTTCTGGAAAAAGACTGGAAGAGAAGTCAAAAACAAGGCTAAGGAGAGTCCAGGGTTTGACAAGTCTAAGATTGAATGCTACAATTGCAACAGGAAGGGACACTTTGCTAGAGAATGTAGAGCTCCAAAGAAGAATGCTGATGCTGCAAAGAAGGTTACTGAAGAATCAAAGACTACTGCACTGGTGTCTTGTGATGGACTGGGAGATGATTGGAGTGATATGGCTGAAGAAGAACCAAACTTCTCTTTGGTAGCTGTTGATCAACCCAAGGTGCAGAACTTTGCACTTATGGCCTATGGTTCATCATCAGGCTCTGACTCTGAGGTATCTAATGACTCTGAATCATCTGGTTGTTCTTTTAAATCTTGTTCTGACACTATAGAAGTTCTTAAGGCTAGGAATGAGAGTTTAAATAAAGAAGTTGAACACCTAAAACTTGATAACTTAGGTTACAAAGTAGGTATTCAAAATGTTGAAAGAAGATTAGAATATCTTAAAGAGTGTGAGAAGGATTATGTAGATCAACTTAATCTCAGAGATATAGAAATTTTTAAGAAAAACAGTGAAGTAGAAGTTCTTAAAAATAAGTTGGTAGAAGCAGAAAAAGAAAAAGAGGAAGCTCTTGCTGAAAAAGATAAACATGTAGTAAGAGTACAAAAACAACAATTTGCTTCTGATATGGTTCATAAATCTATTGAGAATAATTTGATGAGAAAAGGTAGTGGAATTGGGTATAATGAAGTGGCTCCTCCAGCCAAAAGTGCTTTTGCTCCCCCAGGAAAAGAACTATCCTTCATTAGTGAGCTGAATATTAAAAAACCTGTAGGTGAAAGTAGCACAAGTGTTAATGAGATACCTAAGGTTGAGGCTAGAAAATTTCCTGAAGCTCCAATTATTGAGGATTGGTATTCTGATACTGACAGTGATGAGGAACAGGTTAAACAAACACAAAATGTGAAAAAGGAAGAAATTCCTACCAAGTTTAAGCCTAAAATTGAACAGGTTAAGTTTGTCAAACCTGTGTTAGGAAACAATTTCTCTAGGAAAATGGTAGAATACAATGAGATACCTAGAGAACATATGGATAGGTTCAATAATAAGCCTAGGGGTAACCAGAGAAACTTCAACAACCTAGTTTCAAACAGATTAGGTAATCAGTTTCAATTACAAAAGAAGGCTTGTTATAAGTGTGGTAGCTTTGACCACTTGATTGTTAGATGTCCTGAACACCAAAAGCCTGTTTGGAATCAATACACTAGGGTGAATCACAAATATGTAACTAAACAAACTCACCCACATCCTAATAGAAACATGGTTCCAAGAGCTGTTTTGTTGAGATCTGGTGCTACTAGATCTATTTATGCTGCTAAATCAAATGGTGTTTTCAAATCAACAACTAGTTCTTCTACTGGCTCTACTGCTAGTAAGCATTCTGCTGCCAGTATGCACTCTGCTGCTAGCAAGCAACCTGCTGCTAGTACAAAACTTTCTACTTCTGAGCCAAAACATCTTCCAAATACAGTTGTTGGTAATCACTTTTATGCTGTTAAGGCCTCAGCTTGCTGGACTTGGAAACCAAAAACAAATGGTTCAAATTCTGTTTCCAAGGATAGCAGTGCATCAAGTGATTTAAAGAAATTTGATTATGTTGATGCACAGGGCAGATCCAAGTCAGTAATGGCTTGGGTCGTCAAGAGGAACTAATGTCTCTACTTTTCATGTGCAGGTCAATCTACTGGATGAACTTAAGAATATGGTTATTGTTGACAGTGGATGTTCTGGACACATGACAGGAGATGAGTCTCAACTTGAAGACTTTGAGGCTTTTGATGGTGGTTATGTTGCTTTTGGGAATGATCCAAAAGGTGGTAAGATTGTTGGAATAGGAACTCTTAAAACTGGAAATTTGGACTTTGAGAAGGTGTTTCTTGTGAAAGGACTTAAGTTTAACCTTTTTAGTGTCTCACAAATGTGTGACAAAAAGAATTTTGTTCTTTTTACAGACACTGAGTGTATGATTCTTTCTCCTGATTTTCAATTGGCAGATGACAAATCTGTGCTTCTGAAGGTTCCTAGAAAGGAAAATATATACAGTGACCATATTAAGAATATTATTCCTAAGAGGGCTTTGACTTGTCTAATTGCAAAGGCCACTATTGATGAGTCCAAATTATGGCATAGAAGATTGGGACATCTGAACTACAAGACCATGAACAAATTGGTAAAAGGAAATCTGGTAAGAGGAATGCCTACAAAGACTTTTGAGAATTGTGAAATTTGTGTTGCATGTCAAAAGGGTAAACAACACAGAGTTTCATTCAAGTCCAAGTCTGTGAACACAAATACTGAGCCATTACATCTATTGCATATGGACTTATTTGGGCCTGTATTTGTCAAAAGCTTGAACAAGAAGTCATATTGTCTTGTTGTCACTGATGACTTTAGCAGGTTTACTTGGGTATTCTTTCTTGCTACTAAAGATGAAACTCCAGAAATACTCAAGGCATTTATTACAAGAGTTGAAAACCTGTACAATCATAAGGTGAAGATTATCAGATGTGACAATGGTACTGAGTTCAAAAATAGTGTGATGAATCAATTCTGTGTGGGGAAAGGAATTCTAAGACAGTACAGTGTAGCAAGAACTCCACAACAGAATGGTGTTGCAGAAAGAAGAAACAGGACACTTATTGAGGCTGCAAGAACAATGTTATCTGATTCAAAACTACCAATTCCTTTTTGGGCTGAAGCTGTGAACACTGCATGCTTTGTGCAGAACAGAAGTAAGGTAGTCAAGCCTCACAATAAGACTCCATATGAGTTATTTCATGGAAAGAAGCCACTGATTGATTTTCTCAAACCATTTGGATGTCCTGTTACAATTTTGAACACTAAGGATCAGCTAGGCAAATTTGATGAAAAAGCTGATGAAGGGAATTTGGTTGGTTACTCTGTGATTAGTAAAGCCTTCAGGGTATACAACAAGAGAACCAAACATGTAGAGGAGAATTTGCATATAAAGTTTTCTGAGAACACATCTAATTCTGAGGGAAAAGGACCTGAATGGCTGTTTAATGTTGATATGCTTACCAAAACAATGAACTATGTACCAGTCATTGCTAGTATTGACAAACCACAAGAATAATTTGTTGTGATTGAAAAGATAAAGGTTGGTCCTACCTTTCAGTCAGTTTCAAGTCCCAAAGAAGATGTATTCACTCAAGAGAAACCAAAGGAAACTGTAGAAGGTTTTGACATACCTATTGAAGCAGAAAAAGAAAGTAATGAGCCTCTCAAAGTAGTTGTTGATGTCTCTCCTACAAAGCCAGAAGACTCTGTTGCTGACTCAGAAGACTCTACTGCTAAGCCAAAAGTTACAACTACTGCTCCACCACATTCTGCTTCCAAGCCTACTAACTCTACTGCTACTTCAATGTTTCCTAATTTGGACTCTCAGGGTAGACCTATTGCTGACTCTATCTATCCTGATGATCCAAATTTGCCTCCTCTTGAGAATATTTATTATGACACAGATGATGATGCACTTGATGGTCAGTTATTTGGAGCTGCTGCAGATTTTACTAATTTGGAACTCAATATTCCTGTTAGTCCTACAACTACCACAAGAGTACACAAGGATCATCCAAAAGATCAAATTCTAAGTGATCCACAATCATCTATTCAAACTAGGCAGATGACTAAAGCACTGAAAGATCTTCAACATCAAAGTTTCTTTGCCAGATCTCTACATCAAAGAAATAGTCATAAAGATCTTCAAAATTGCCTGTTTGCATGTTTTCTTTCTCAAATTGAACCTAAAAACACTTACAAAGCCTTACAAGAAGCAAGTTGGGTGGAAGCAATGCAAGATGAGCTTCTACAATTTAAGCTGCAAGAAGTTTGGACTTTGGTTGAACTGCCAAATGGAAAAAGAGTGATTGGCACAAAATGGGTTTTCAGATGCAAAAGAGATGAGAGAGGAATTGTCATAAGGAATAAGGCAAGGTTAGTAGCACAGGGATACACACAACAAGAAGGCCTTGATTATGATGAGGTATTTGCTCCAGTGGCAAGAATAGAAGCAATTAGACTATTCTTAGCTTATGCTTCATACAAAGATTTTGTAGTGTATCAAATGGATGTGAAAAGTGCTTTTCTGTATGGGACCATTACAGAAGAGGTTTATGTGGCTCAACCACCAGGCTTTGAAGACCCTGATCATCCTGACAAAGTTTACAAGGTAAATAGAGCAATGTATGGTCTACATCAAGCTCCTAGAGCTTGGTATGACACTTTGTCAACATACTTGCTAGACTCTGGGTTCAGCAGAGGAAAGATTGATAAAACTTTGTTTCTCAAAAGACAAAAGGATGATATTCTGCTGGTTCAAATCTATGTTGATGACATCATCTTTGGGTCTACAAACAAAGCTATGTGTGTTAGTTTTGAGAAGCTTATGAAGGACAAGTTTGCTATGAGTTCAATGGGAGAACTCACCTTCTTCTTAGGTCTGCAAGTTACACAGAAAGAAAATGGCATCTTTATCAGTCAGGATAAGTATGTCAATGATATTTTGAAGAAGTTTGGTTTTGAAGATGCTAAACCTGCGAAGACTACCATGGACACCAGTAAACCATTGCTGAAGGATGAATATGGAAAGGAGGTGGATATACACTTGTACAGGTCTATGATTGGCTCATTGATGTATCTTACAGCATCAAGGCCTGATATCATGTTTGCTGTGTGTGCCTGTGCAAGATTTCAAGTGTGTCCCAAGGAATCACATCTCAATGCTGTGAAGAGAATTTTTAGATATCTGAGGCATCAACCAAAATTGGGCCTTTGGTATCCTAAGGATTCCCCATTTGATTTGGTCTCCTATTCAGATAGTGACTATGCTGGAGCTTCTTTGGATAGAAAGTCTACAACAGGGGGTTGTCAATTTCTAGGAAGCAGATTGGTGTCAAGGCAATGTAAGAAGCAAACTGTGGTGGCTAATTCTACAACTGAAGCTGAGTATGTGGCTGCTTCAAGTTGCTGTGGACAAGTTCTCTGGATGCAGAATCAATTATTGGATTATGGGTACAATTTCATGAATACTAAAATCCATATTGATAACAACAACACACTTTGCATAATTAAAAATCCTGTTTTTCATTCTAAAACAAAACATATTGAGATAAGACATCACTTCATAAGGGATTGCTATGAAAAGAAGTTGATTCAAATTGTTAAAGTTCATACTGATAACAATGTTGCTGATCTTCTCACTAAACATTTTGATGTGGGGAAGTTTCAATTTTTAATTGCCAACATTGGTATGATCAATCTTTGAAAAACTTATCTCTTTGTTTTTGTTAAAGTTTGTAAAATGAATGTGCTGCTTGTTACTCTGCTGCTTATCATAAAGCATATATTTGTATTGCTATGTACTATGCTGCTAACTCTACTGCTAGTACATATGTTTGTTCGCTTTGTGGTGTTTTGTCTAATATTGTGCAGGAATAAGTCTAGATGATGATTTGCAAACAACAATATTCAGGCAACAAAAGAAGCATACTTATCATTCATTCAAATCAGAAGTTTTTACATCAAAAGAGATTACAAAAACTCCTTCTGAAACTTTAAAAGTGTGCCAGAACATCAAATGACTACAACTACTACTTCCTAGGGCATGGCAGTCCAAGAACTATCTTTCTTTCCTTTGGAAGAGGAGAGTTTGTCTTTCTTGTCTTCTTTGCCTTGTTGGACTTCTTTGGACGTGGCCTTGATGACTGAGGCCTCTCAGGAGTGGAAGGTGGTTCATTTGGAGGCTCATCCTCATCTGATGAAGTATAGATGAATGGGGAAACAAGCTCCCTTGGAGATGGTTGCCTGACAGGAATCCAAGCTGTATCTTCTGAAGACTCTGAAGATGATGGAGATTGTGGGGACATCACAGCTTTACCCCTGGAAGTGCTAGGGGTTTGATTCAAATTGAGGAGATCCTTGAACACCGGAAGATCATGTTTTCTCTTCTTTGCCTGCTCCTTGGTCCTACAACCATCATGAGGAGGACGGAATGGCGGTACATAGGTTTCAAATGGGCTCTCATCTTCGGATGATGAATCAGAAGAGATATTGATGATTTCGGGGGTTGATTTCATGGTTGATTGATTTGATTTGGGTTAATTGAGGTATTGATTTGGTTGATTGGCGTTTTGATTATGATTAGGGTTTGATTGTGATAAATTAGGGAAAAGATTTGGTCCGTTTTTATAGGGATTACGGTATATCATCACATTAAATGCTGAGGATCTTTGACTTTTTGACCAAGCTTGTTTAGTCAACTCTGCTGCTGGATTATTTCACTCTGCTGCTAGTTATTCAACTCTGCTGCTTGTGTTATTGTGCTGCTACGGTTGCAAGTGTGAGGGTGGGATGTGTAACTTCTTAAATCAGTTTAAAACCTAATTGATCTTCATAATTGGTTTTCTCATATTTCAAATTGAAGTTCTCACAAACCCTAACACTCTAATTCTCTCAAAGTAAATTGTTCCCAATTTCCCTAAACCCTAATTCATGGAGTGCGTTCGTACCTGGGCACCGCAACACAACAGTGTGGTCGTTTTGGATGCTGAATCAGTTAAAGAAGAATTCACAGACATGGTAACATTTTTGAATGCTACTTCTCTTAGGTATGCACTCACTGTGAATCCTAATATATTTGTTTCCCACATCAAACAGTTTTGGCTTACTGCAAAAATCAAAACTATGAATGGGGAAAAACATGTTAGTGCCTTAGTAGATGGGCAAAAGGTTCGTGTATCTGAATCATCAATAAGAGAAACTCTTCTCTTAGATGATGAAACAGAGACCACTTGCCTGGCCAATTCTGCTATTTTTGCTGGTTTAGAAGCTTTGGGATATGAGGGGAATCATACAAATTTAAAATTTCAAAAATCTCTCCTCTGTCCTCAATATAAGTTTTTGATACATCTTCTTCTTCATTGTTTGAGTCCTAAAACTTCTGGATGGCATGAGTTTAGTGCTACTATTGCTTCTGCAATGGTATGCCTAAGCAAAGGTAAACCATTCAATTTTTCTAGAATGATTTTAGAAGGGATGTTTCAAAGTATCAAAGAGTCTGGTTCATATTTGCTTTATCCAAGGTTTATACAACTCTTTGTTCAAAAACAACTTACAAAGTTTAGAGGTCATATTGCTACTTATGATGCTCCAAAATTGGTTTCTAAAACTTTTACTTTCTTGGTTAAACATGGCAAAGGTTTTTCAGGCACACATACTAATCTTACACCTAAAATGGTGCAACTTGTGCAAAACAATCAGGGTGAAGGATCAGGAAATCCCACTGACTCCCATCACACACCCAATTTTAGTGCATCTGCTACACAACCGAAAATACTCTATACCCGTAGGAACACCAAAAAGAACACTGATCTTCCTCAGGATAGTGTTAGTATGGCTGTACCAGATGAGGCTGTCCTAGGTGATGGAGAGGACATGTTGGCAAGGGCTGTCACTACTGCTTCTAGCTTAGCAGCAGAGCAGGATAGTGATAACATAAATAAGACCCAAACCAAGGCAACATCTAGAGATGATGATTCTTCTGAATCAAATTCTCAGGATGGTAACCCTAGCAAAATGGCAAAAACAGGGGGCTCAGATGATCAAACTAGGTTTGATACTGAGTTTATGTCCCACGATTCACCTCTCGGACCAGGTTACACAGGTCGAAGTGATGAGGACAGACCAGTGACCAATGAATTGACGGAAAATCTTGTACATGATGACAATGTCCATGATTCACCTCTCGGACCAGGTAATACAGGTCGAAGTGATGAGACTATTATGAAACTTATTCAGGAATTGACGGTTACTTGTACCAAATTAGGGCTGAAATGTACTATCTTGGAAGACAAAGTTGTTATTCTTTCATCTGTTGTTGCTGATCAGGACAAGACCATC
Organism: Artemisia argyi; assembly: GCA_030686995.1. Classification (NCBI taxonomy): domain Eukaryota; kingdom Viridiplantae; phylum Streptophyta; class Magnoliopsida; order Asterales; family Asteraceae; genus Artemisia; species Artemisia argyi. The sequence continues at coordinate 72,895,801 of CM060700.1, read as the reverse complement.
ATCAGTTTGCAAAAACAGATAAAGAAGTTACAAAAATCTAAACCTTCAGCCTCATTGAAAAGATTGAAGAAAGTGGGCACTTCTCAGGTTATTAGTTCTCCTGAAGTCTCTACTCACATGGAAGATGATGCTTCCAAACAGGGGAGGAATGAAGAGGCAATGGGTTCAGGGGAGGCAAATGTTGAAAAAGCTGATTGTGCTCTGGGTTTAAATGATGGAATGGTTTCAGGGGAGGCTCCAGTGATTGGTGATATGGATGTTGATAGTCCTCAGGATGCTGGAGATTTTGTAGTTGCTGATAAATCAGGGAATGAGGTTGTTATGGAAGAGGTGATTGCTTCACAAGACAAGGTGGTAGAACAACTCACAACTTTGGAGCCTGAGCAATTAGTAAAGGCAACAGGGTTGATGGGTGAAACATTGATGAAGTTGGGAGATAATCTTGACTCTGCTGCTCAAGAACCTACTGCTAAGGAAATCACTAACTCTGCTGATAGTGGATCTGATGCACAAGATTCTGCTGCTGGGTCTGCTGCTGGGTCTGGTGACAATGCTGCTGCTGAAGCTATGGTTTTGCTGAGCAAGAAGACTACCCCATTACCAACTCCTTCACTATCACAATTAACAACAACAACAATCAAATCATCAGCCTCTAGAAAACCTGAAAAAGGAATTGTTATTAAAGAACCTGCTGCTCAACAAAAGAAGACTATTATTGCATCTTCTACTGATAAAGGAAAAGGCAAGCAAATTGAAACCCCAAGGATAATGTATAAGGGGATTGACTTTACTGATGTACCTTTTGATTCTTGGCCTAAGCCATTGCAAGTTGAACATGATGAAGCTGCTGCTATTAAAGCACAAGAGTTGATTAACTTGGAAGATCAACAGCTGGCTGAGAAGGAGGCTGAAGGGTTAAAGAATTATGATGAATGGGTAGATGAAAAGATCAGAATTGCTGCTGATATTGAACTAAACAAGCTGATCAAGATTGAATATAATGAAGTTCCAACTTTTAATGTGCAATCTTGGTATAGTGACTTTACTTCTAAGAAGAGAAAAGAAAATGCTGCTGCAAGAAGAAAGATAAAGATATTCAAAGGTCCAACTGTTAAACAACAAAGGAAAGAATATGAAAGGTATCTAAAGAATATGGGAGGATGGACATTGGTGCAGTTGAAAGCTTATTCTGATAAAGAAGTTTTTGACTTGTATCAACAAACAAAGAAGAGAACAGATACTTTTTATGCTATGGGATGTGCTGAGGATTTGGAACAAATTGCTCAGATGAACAAGAAGTTGGTACCTGAAAAGACAGCTGAAGCAGAGCAAATTCAAGAAGCTAATGTTGTTGAACAGCTTGAGGGTGATGCAGCAAAGACTACTTCTTCTATGCAAGGTGATAAGAGAAAAGGTGTTATTTATAAGTCAGTTGCAAAGAAGAAGAGAAATATTGGAGAAGGAAGCAGTTCTATGCCTGAAGGAGATGAGTTTAAACATGGTCTTGATCACATTCCTTCTGAGCATCAAAAAGAACAATTGAAGGGTTATACTGTGGTTGGCAAGATGGAAGATCCTGAAGTAGTTGATGCTAAACCATTAGGAGTTAAATATCCTATTGTCAAAGTAACTACAGGGTATGATACTAACATTGGATCATTTCATGATGTCCAGAGATCTGATGGTAAGACTCATAGATTTCTCAGATTTCAACAGATGCTATACTACTTTGATAGAGAGGATGTTGAAGACTTGTGGAAGTTATACAAAGCAAAGTTTGGAGCTAAGAAATTTGATGGTAAAAAGTATGAGATAAATCAAATTGATCATATCTTAACTGCTTCTGATAATGTTATGTGGAGAGCTCTTAAACTTATGTTTGAACCTTCAATGGATGATTCTGAATGGACAGAGATAGTAGAATACAAAGTAAGAAAATGGAGACTCTTTCAAGATTCTGGAGTTCATGTACTAGAAATTGGACCTATTACTTTGTATATGCTAGCTGAAGTAGATTATCCAGTGGTAAGATACTGGAATATTGTCAATCAGATGGTTAATGGTGATAGATCACTTAAGCTGCAGAAAGATTATGATTCTGATGATCAAGCATTCAATTTGCTGTCAAAGTATAAGAAGATATTTGATCAACTGAATTTTCAAGAATTGAAGTGTTTGGAAGCATCCTCCAAGTGATTAATTGAGCTTAGAAGAAACTTACTTATTTAGAAATAAATAATAAGTTTAGGGGAGGATTGTTGGGTCTGAAACTGCTACTGAGTGAAACTGCTGCTAAGTGAAACTGCTGCTAGTGGTAATGATTCTGCTGCTAATGTCAAAGTGCTGCTGAGGATAAATACTGCTGACAGAATCTGCTGCTAATGGGATAAGGATGTATACGGTTTAGATAAATATAGAATAGATTGTGTAAATATTATATTTATCTAGAATATACTTATCTTGTAGAGAAAGGTATTGTAAACCTAGTAGGACTCCTTGGCCTATAAAAGGAGGATCCTAGGGTTAGTTTATGTACGTGTTATTATTCACTTCAAGGTTGTAAAACCCTAGCATTGTTGAGTGCTCGTATTAATAATATTGAAGTGTTGAAAGAGAATCATAAGTCTTCTTAAGTTAAGCTTTTATATTCCGCGTATTAGCTTAAGTATTCATTCAAGTTAACTTCTATATAAGATCGTTTAAGCTCAACTGGGATCAACAGAGATGGTTGATATTGAAGCAGGAGACCCATCCCTAGTCTCCGCATAGGAAAATCAAATTATGCACTTATCGAGTCTAGAGCCATGAGATTCATTAAAAGATCTCTTAGGATACACTTCCTATGAATACACTTGTATTCGCCAAAAAGGACACAAGTTGTAAGAGTCTTGATGAGATCTACGGATCTTGCCTTATCTATCATGATGGTTACTATGTCCCAAAACGGTCTACAGTTGTGGGGTGATCTCCAGCGACTCACCTGAATCATTGATGTACTAAGGTAGATCTAGTAAGCCCTCTCGAGGGTATCTGGTTCAGGAATGGCCTTGGTAAGGGTTAGAAGGAGTCTTCACACTATGCTGTTGATGATCTCTAATTCCAAACCTGTAAGTACCGGATACGTTATTGCTAACTATTTTATGCAGGTACTGATGAATGTTACTTGGAGAAAGACCTTTACCATCACTCAAAGATCCACATGCTCATACCCTGCAAAACTCTCTTCAAAGATCAAAGCAAAGTAAAGTTCATAACGTTTCTAAGTCAAAGTCAAAGAATCTACAAACTAAAGAAACAAAGATTAAAGTCAAAGAAAAGAGAACTTTACAATGATTCAAAGTCAAACAAAGTATGAGCATGTTGGAAATGACGTAATGACAACAGAGTAAAAGATGTTGATCAAAGGCAAGAAAGATCACAAAGCATGATTGGAACAAAGGAACTAGCAAAACTATTACACAACAAGACTCAAAGTTCAAAGAGAACAAGATTCAAAGATCAAAGATTAAGGTCACAAAAGAGAGATCTCAATGATCACCCTTAGGGGGAGATTGTTAGCATTAGAAGTGTTGATCATTTATGTAATCAAAGAGAGATCTCAATGATCGTCCCTTAGGGGGAGATTGTTAGGATTAAAAGTGACGATCATTATTGAGTCAAATAGTTAGCTAAATATATTCATGTAATAGTTAGTAAATGCTAGTCCATTATGTTTATGTAAAAGCCTAAATGGCTTGGCCCAAAAGAAGGCCCAAGAGAAAGCCCATTGAGGCCTAATGTAAAAACTATAAATACCCTCCTAAGCTTGTTAGGAAGGATGGGAGTTCATGCTAATCAAAGGTTTATTTTCACATAGTGCTCTCCACCTTTATCTCTCTAGCTCTTCCATCTCTCTCTAACATCATATTCTTAGGTGATAAAGCTAGATCTACGGTCCTACACAACTACTCTACGCTTAGCATTTCATTTGCACAATTCGTTAAGAATTTAGTTTAAAAAGTTAAGGAAGCAGCCAGATCAACACTTTGGCAGAGTCAGGATTCCCCTTGTTCTAACCTAATCAAGACTAAACAACTTCTTTTATTATATTTTTGTGTACAAAGCACTTTTTTTTTCATGCAAAAATTTTAAAATTTTGGCAAAACGGGGGTACTAGGGAACTAGAAGGCACAATATATGTGACAAAATTCGATAGAATCCTCCCCCCCCCCCCTACACTTAGAATTGAATATTGCCCTCAATATTCAAAGTACCGCCTATTATGCCGACACTTAGAATGTAAAAAGGTAATACTAATAGCCAAGTGTGAAACAGAAATCTATGTTTTCACAAAAAAGGATTAAAAAGATATCCCTAGATAATTGTTAGCAAAAGGATAGGATATTGAGCAGCTGGATTAAAAACAGGCACGTCAATCATCACGACCCAAAGGATACCTGCAAACATGAGCAAACAACAAGGCAAACAATAGCAAAGGAAACTCCCCCACACTTAGTGTTAGAAAATAGAAAGAATACAGAAATATGGGTCATCACCCATATGGTGCTAATGTTTTTGTTCACAGAGTCACTAGCCGGACTCGACCCCGAATTCATTGGTTCTTGGGGAAGCAAGTGGAAGAGACAATCTCCATCGGACTTTCATTCAAGATGTTTGGATAAACATTGAAGTACGTGAGAGTTCCACACCGATGAGATATATTCCTGGCTTTACCTAGAATGGTAAATGGAAATGCCGGGGTCAAAGATAATGTCTTCATTCCCGAAGGAGTGAAGAACAGGGGAGGTCACCGGGTAGGTGAAGAAATGAAAGAAAGTCATGATTACAATCATGACTAACTCATCCTCATCAGAAGGAGAATTCATAATTTGTATATCATGAATCTCATCATTGAAGCTTATTTGATCTAGACATATTATGGGCGGGAGGGATGGGATTTTGATATCAAGCAAATTCTCATGGCTGAGAACATTTCCCTCCGGAACACAAAGATCATCTTTGTCTAGATCAAAGTAGAAGTTATCATACTCCGGTGGAGATATGATATGAGTGAGTTCACATGAGAACTCTTCGAAGGTGAATGAATCATATTTGGGGAGAGAAATTTGAGAATTAGAAGTGGTACTGCCACTAATCTTCTCTCCCATATGATCAAAATTGAAGGCTTCAAATTCCGGTATAGAATCATCGGAAAAAATGTCACTATCCTTAATGGGGATAGGAGATGAAATGGGTTTTTCATTGAAAGCCTCGATTTTAGAAATGAGAAGACTGACATTCAATAATGTAGCACGAAGAGCTTCATCTTGGATTTTAGTGTCAGTTTCTTCATCATTCTCTTCTTTTAAGCTGACTAGCTCAGAAGGTAATTCTTCCACATAAACGATGTCTCCACAAGATAATGAATCGTCATCATTAGAATCGGAGAACATCTCAACATGATCATTTGGGAAGAAAAGAGGAGGAGGGATATCACACATAAGATCAAAAATTCCCTGTGACTCACTTGGAATTGGGACAAGGCTCTCAACACTAGACTTTATGAATTTGTCCGATTCCTTTTCAGGAATAGTGCTAAGATGCTCGTCCCCCATGCTCAGAGAGTGAGTGGGAACTTCGGGTGTGATAATAGCAGACTGAGATGAAATCTCAACTGATGGAATCTCCACTGATGAACTTGATGAATCTTTATAAAATTGAAGAATATCAAGGGTATCTTCATCATCACTGTTATCAGGAATGAAACAAAATCGAGAGCTAGATCTGGCTGCTTTTTCATTTTCAATTGATTCCCTAATAGATTTTTCAATGGCAATCTGGGAATTTATTTTAGCAGCCTGCTCTTCAGGTAACAATTCCTCCATGATTTTTTATTTGGGTTATCTTGGGTATGTTTAATTCCTTTTAAATATTTTACTAAATCCAAAAGATCAAGGAGAAGATTTTGAGGAATTGGCTGAGGTTGTGCCTGATTCATTTGGTACTATAGAGGTTGGTCATAATACGATGTGTCAAAATTGTTACAAGGAAATGGATTCCTTGTTTAACAATCAGAGTTGAAGTGTGGACCTCCAGAGTACTCACAACAGTTGAACTGATGTAGCTGTGAGTCATATGTGCTGGAGTCATAATTGTTATCAGGAACCTGCTCATAGACAAGCGTGTTTCCTGATTAACATTCAGAACTGTAGCGTGGACCACCATGGTACTCACAACAGTAAAACTGCTGAGTCTCATAGCGTGGAAGCTGATGGAATAAATCGGTCGTGTCATGGTAAGAATAGGGATCTTGGTTATAGACAGACCCGTTTCCTGACTCTACCATCCCACAACTGGGGCAATTACCACCATTATAAGGACCACCACACCATTGACAATCAAGAAGGTGAGGATGCAGCATAGAAAGAATCAAATGGTTAGAGAGGGTAAGGAATAAAGAATCAAAGAGGTAAGAGGGTAAAGGTGAATATTTTTGGAGTTTTTGGAAAACATTTTGTTGATATAAATAATGCCTAAAAACGTTATTAACATATATCGATATCTCTATGTTTTGATAATCACAAAACGTAAACTCATTGAACTACAAATTATGACGTAAACAAGTATTTAGTCGTAAATATTCAATTTAGCATCTATATCACTTAAGGTATGAATAAACAAAGTGTCTAATGCATTTTATGATCAAAGGAATATTTATTTTTACAAACCTTACATTTTATAAAGTGGGACAAACATTTTTAAACTTATACAAAACATTTTTGTATTTATAAGAAATGTTTTATTCAAAATAAATATTTTGAATTCAAATTTCAACCCATAAAACGGCTACATTCTTCAGGAAAAACCTCCCCCACAAAAAGACAAAAAATCTTAAGAAAAAATATTTTTTTATTAGACGGCCCCTTTAATTATACTAGGCGGCCCCCTTAATTATTAAGGGGACCGCCCACGCTCCCAAACAGTATTTTTTCCCCCTATAAATACTGGTTTATTCCACAGATTTTTCTCACCTTTTGCACCCCAAAACTTTCTGTTCTAGATCTCATTTCTATTCTCTAAAATCCTTTGATCATATATACATTAATCTTTGTTTCAAAGTGATCCAAGCCTCAAACTTTCAAGTGCAAGAGAAGAATACTTAAATCTACCAAGAGAAGAAGTATTACAACTTGTTGTGACCTCCACATCCAAGTTGTTAGAGCATCATCCATTATATCTATTTCTTTGTGTAAATAGTTGTGAATACTTGATAGAAGATAGATTTGCAAGGTGTGTAGATAGAGAGATTGTGTAGTAGATAGTTGTGAAGTAGAGAAGTTGGGAAGTAGATAGTTGTGAAGAAGATTGTTGTGAAGTAGATAGTTGTGAAGATAGATAGGTGTGAAGAAGTAGTGTTGTGATTAAGTAGTGACTAGGTGTGAAGAAGTTGTGTAGAAGATGTGAATAAGTTGTGACGAAGTTGTGGTGTGTAAGGTTTTCTCCGCCATAAGGGAGCTTGTTGACATAGTGAAGAAAGCTCTCGAGTAGGTGACTCGGGGAGTGGAGTAGGGCAAGGAAGGTGTCCTTGTAGCCGAACCACTATAAATGCTTTGTCTCGCGGATTGATCTTTCCATCTCTTACTTATTGTCTTGCTTATATCGTTAATACTTTCGTAGACGTAGAAGTGTATATATATATATATATATATATATATATATATATATATATATATATATATATATATATATATATATATATATATATATATATATATATATATATATATAGTGCTAGTGTTGATTTCACTTAAAGATCAAACAAAAGTTTCATTCAAAAAACAAAGTCTTTACAATTAAACTAAAAAGATAACATACATATAATTGATCATTTCGATCAAGTATAGTTTTCATACAACATATAATTAAGGATTACATAATAAACGTTTACTTACTTATCTCTCGTATATAGCTACAATTGTTTATATTATGCATGTGTTGATTTCACATACTTAGCTTACATTATTATTATTGTTCATACTTAGATATAGTTGTTCATATTGTTCAAGATTTGAGTTCACATAAGATTGAATCAAAGTTTTAAAAGTAAGCAAAGTTTTAAAACTAAACTAAATTTTCATAATAAAATTAAAAAGACGTAAAACTATTCAACCCCCCCTTCTAGTTTTTCACAATTGGCATCAGAGCTACGTTAAACAAGATTTTTTAAAATATACTGTATTTTAAAACTTGTATCGATCTATGGAATCGGAAAAATATTTAGAAGCGCAATCTATGCAAAGACCACCACTATTTGAAAGTGGATTTTTATATTGGAAAAATAGATTCGAAACATATGTGAAATCAAAATATCTTGATCTTTGGCATGTCATTACCTTTGATGATTTTCCCCCTATCCAATATAATTTTGAAAATAAAATGGATGAAATTGTATCTTTTGAAAAACAAAATGATAATTTGAAAAAGAAACTTGCAAAAAATAATGAGGCTAAAATGGTTATTTATAATGCGTTACCACACAAGGAGTATGAAAGAATTTTTATGTGTAAAACCGCAAAAGAAATTTGGGATTCCTTACTAATCACTCACCAAGGTAATAGTCAAGTTAAAGATAACAAAATAGATCTTCTTGTTCAACAATATGAACAATTTACAATTCCGGAGGAGGAATCAATAGATAATGCTTTTGCTAGGTTTAACATTATCATCACAAGTTTAAAAGCACTTGATGAGAATTTTTCTAGTAAGAATTTTGTTAGGAAATTTCTTAGGGCTCTTCATCCAAAATGGCGAGCTAAAGTTACAGCGATTGAAGAATCAAAGAACTAGTCAACTCTTCAACTTGATGAGTTGATCGGCAACGTGAAAGTCTATGAAGCAATAATAAAGAAAGACTCTGAGATTGTCAAAGGAAAAAGAGAGCAAAGCAAGTCAATTGCGTTGAAAGCTAGAAAGGAATCTAGTGACGAGGATAGCTCAACCTCCGAATATGATGACGAAGAATATGCCATGGCCATAAAAAACTTCAAGAAATTCTTCAAAAGGCGAGAAAGATTCGTTAGACAACCGCATGATGAAAGGAAAGCTTCTCAAAGAAACAAAGACGACGAAGGTAGCAAGAGCGAAAGAAAGTTCTTTAAATGCGGAGATCCAAATCATCTCATCGGAAAATGTCCAATGATGTCAAGGAATCAAAATCAAAATGCGTTCATTGGAGGAGCATGGAGTGATAGCGATGAAGATGAGAAAGAAACCACAGTGTCTTATTGCCAAGACATCAAGTGAGGTACATTCCGAAACCAAATACTTTAGTGACGAAAATTTAGCATTAGACGAAAAAGACCTAGATAGTGAATATAATAGGTTATGCAAATTAGGTCAAAAGGTTATAGCTAAAAATAAGTCATTAAAACATATTAATAATCTATTAGAAAATGAAGTACTCGAATTAAAAATTAAACTAAAACATTTGGAAAAAGGAAAAGAAGTTTTTATAGAATGTGAAACATGAATAGAGGTTAAAAATGAAAACGGAAAACTTAAAGATGAAATTTTCAAACTTGACAAGTTTAAAAATAGTAGTAACCCACTTAAGAAAATAATAAGTGCTCAAAAAACTTCGGGAGATAAAACCGGTCTAGGATTAACCTCAACTAATGTTTCAACTAGTGAAAATAAAAGTATAAAGTTTGAATGTGAATCTAGTAAACAAAAATCATTAGAATCAAAACCTAAGTATATATTTACAAAAGATAGAAAAATACCCATTGCGAATGATGAAAAAGTAAAAACTTTTTATAAACCATCCTTAAAGACCGAAGTGGGATCCTCTAAACCTAAATTAAGATCTAAAACTTCACCACCAAGAAAACCAAATAATTTTCATACTCGATCTAAAACACCTCAACCTAGAAGAAACCAAAATAGACAAAACTACAACAATACTAGTCATCAAATGTGTCAACCAAGTTACAATCCTTGGGGAATATTACCACTATACATGCATCCTAGCCAAATGTTGAATATGTTTGGACCAAATAACTTTGGACCAATGAGACAATGGGACCAAGTGGCTAAGTTGTCATTCTTCGAAGAAGTTGGAATCTCATCTACAAATGACTTCTATAAGTCAACATAGTCACTTGAAGTGCTTGAAGAAAATCCATTGAAGACTGAAAGGTACGCGTTTCTTTTAAGTTCATCGCTATAATTTGCATGCTTAGCTATACATATATATTGTTTGTAACTCTTAAGCATATATATGTACATAATAGCTTATATAATTATAACCTAGAAACATCATTAGTTGACTTTCCTAGGAATAAGATGAAATTGTTCATTGCCGAACATAATAGAAAATGGAAATCTTCTATATCCACTATTAGCATACTCATGATGATGAAGTGAAATGAGTTAAGTGGATCAATCGTTAATATAGAAGTAGGATTAGATCCCTCGCGTAAGAAAACTATGGATGAAACAAGCTCTCGTAGACTATGGCATTAAGTTAGATAAGCATGCGAAAACAAAGGAACTATAGATGTTAGGTTATACCCCATTCAACACTCTCGCATCTATCATATAAATTATCGTCATCACTTCCTTTAGGATCATAGGATATGTAGAAACGATAGCATGAGATAATAGTAGGCTTAATCAATCCTCTTGAGCATGAGATCTTTAATAAACATCTTTTAAAATATAAGATTAATGATATTTGTTGTCAAAAATCTATTATCTTTAAAAATATGCAAAAACCTCACATTTTGGAAAATAGGTTTTCAAATAACTATCCCACTTTTAAATAAGATGTTTTCACTATCAATATCCACAATTTTGTTTTGATCAAACCCAAAGATTGAGAAAATTTTCTTTACCTTTCATTAACACATTTTGAAGTAAAACCGAATCTATTTTATTCAATTAACTCTCACATCTATATGAAAACCTACTTTCAAACATTGTTGAATAATGCTAAAAACGTCTCTTTAAATCATGCATGGTGATCTCATATTTGTCATCTATATTTATATAAATGACACTTACAAGTGAACTAAATCAAATAAAGAGGACCATGGTTTGTCTATTAAAAATTTGTTTGTAACAAGTCTAGAAGCCCATGCTATTATAACTACCCACTTATTGTACATTGATACACATTAGGATTAATCTTCCTAGTTATGTAGTTATGAAATAATTGATGTTGCTTATTGTTTTCTAGCACTTATATTTTACTTGCTAGATGAGTATGTTTGCATGCTAGATAAAATTGCTTGTTTACTTAATCTCTTTGGTTAACATGCTTTGGCTACTGATGCGTGGGGTTTGCACCAGGCTTTACCTCTCAAGGGATCTTGAGAAGTTTACAACCCCCACCAGGCAGTGTACCTGATCGATGTAGTATAGTATAATGACAAGTACCGGGGGATTGATCGTTCAGCTAGGAATAGTGTCGCTAGGATTAGAAAACCTAAAGACTAGGTCTAAAGATGAGGGATGATTCTTTTTGTATTTTTATATTTTTTAGAAAGCAAGTAAAAATCTCGGGTTTTGAAGGATTTGGGCGGAATTAGTTGCACATCAACTAACCCAATACTAAAGATGCAATCAAAATAAAATACTAAAAATGAAAATAAACTAAATTATACTAGAGTTGTGAGCAATATGTGGGAAAAATGTGTTTACTTAGATTTCACTACTCCCTAGATATCTTTTACACATTAATTACTTGGTATAGTTGTGTGGATGACGGATTGTATTCCTTAATACCATTCATGGGGTGGCGTACTTACTTCCCCAATCCTATGAGCGCCTACTTCACTCCTATGTCGAGCCGACTAAGAAGCGCCTAACATGGGATCATTAGAATTTACTCATGCATTAAATACAACCAATAAAACCTAGTACACATCGGTTCATGTTTCCTAAGACGTTCAAGCATGTTACATAATGGAGATCTGCCAGTTTTCTTAAGCCTAACATTGAAATCATTCATCCAATACAACCATAAACAAGTAATCAACACATAATTAACATCTAGGTTTCATTAGATCCAAGCAAACACAAGATAGATCTAGCCTAGCATGTTGAAATCAAGACAAGCACAAGATATAATCAACCAACACATAGACATATTGATTGAATTAAGAGAAGACTTATCTCAATAGAACATGGAAGGATTCAAGGGGTGAAAACCCTTGAAAGTACTGTAAAATATGAGCTAGGGTTTACAAAGTTCGGCCCTAGTTTCTCCACACAAGTTCCTCTTTTTACGAATGAAAAATAGAAAACTATATATAGAGTTTGATAGGTGACGGCATCAAGAACAAATGTCTGACGCCGTCATCTCGCCGCCAAATAGTTCCTCGGACTGCCTAGATCTGGGTCTGACGCCGTCATGTATTCTCCTTATGCAGGCCGTCACAAAATTTAGTCTTGATGCCCTTGTTGTGACGCCGTCAGGTTTGCACTGGGTCGTCACCACTTTTACTCTTGACGTCGTCAGGGTCTTCCTCTTGACGCCGTCAGGTACTGTTCTCAGCATGGAAAATTAAGTCTTTGGCGTTTTCTTCACTTTTATGCTCCAAAAACGTCCGAATTGCTTCCTTTTCCAGAATTCACTCCCAAAGTACCTAAAATCACAAAAGAAACGATTTAGGGCAATATTTGATCAAATAAATTCAATTCCGGGCTTAAATGACCCCCTAAAAGTGGTTCATTTTTCGCCTCATCATATACCCATACACTTGAGATTTGCTTGTCCTCAAGCAAATGCGCTTTTATTCTAGTCAAAATACAAGTTAGGGGTCATTTAACACTAATATAAAAGTAATTACAACAAATAATCGTTCCACTAAAGACCAAAGACAAGCACGAAGGTCATACACTAGCACCTTACAAATAGTGTTTAGATACTCACATCTCTCGGGTGTAATAAAGTAATATCACAATATGGAAATGGAAAACATCTCTCACTACCTGTCATAGCAAAATAGATTACCATAGGCTTGGGAAAGGATCAAACCTCCACCACATGGCGTAAGCACCTAAGATAAACTATCAAAGAGGTCTTTCAAAGGGTTGTAACGTTAGGTGTAGAGATATGGAATACACGGTTTTGTTGGATATAGGCAGTCTTTACTGGTGGCGAGTTAACAATCTTGGTTAATTACATGTACAAAATGGCGTTGCTAAGCCAAGACTCGACTCGACTTAAGCTAATAAAAGAAAAATAACAAAAAGATAAAATGAACATACAATGAAAAGGGGATGGTAGTCCGTATGTTTTTCTCTTTTCTCTTTTCTTTTTCTATTTTTTTCTTTTCTTTTTCTTGTTTCTTCGATTATTTTTTTTTTTTTTTTTTTTTTTTTTTTTTTTTGCATACACTCTTACCCTACCATCCAAAATAATACATCATAGGGAATGAAAATTCCCCTTACACTTGAATTTTTACATACTTTACAATAAACTAATCTAATGACTCGAATTAAGAAAATCAAACCACTTGGAGTACTTTTAAGATTAACGTACCTATGGGGGTAATAAATTGTGTTCTTCCCCATTACTCCATAAAATAAGTACTTTACCCAATCGTCCCAAAACAATATGTACAAGGATATGACTCGACTTAGCAACCATGTAATCAATTAGATAATTAACTTAGGGTTTAACAAATAACAATAATGCACTAAAGATGAGTGCATACACGGAAGGCTAAGGCGATTTGGGTGTACATTTAAGTGGGGTGTAACAAATTCTTCCTTTAAGTAAAATGCTTAAAGTTAGAAACGAAAAGATAAGCTCGGATGGTGTACTAGGGGTTTCGTGTACTAAAAATGAGTACAACGCTAAGGTGTGGAAAAATTAATTGACTTAACTAGCCAAGTAATATGACTTAAATGGTCAAGTAATTATGATACGGGTTTAACACAAGGGTGATCCTAATGCCTCTTGTCATGTAGTAAATCCTACCACACGAATGTAGTTTCACTAGCGGTCTCGGGATGCTTCACTAACGCAAGTTCTAGAATCTAAATGCTACCGGTACACTCATAAGCACTAATAGTGAATGCTTTTCCTATCAAATCTAAAGGCGAACCTCACATATTTGGGTGGAAATTTTTCTGAATAGTATGGTTTTGTGCTAGTCATACAATCTCCTATCCATGAGACGCTTGCTATGGCTAAAGTTTCACTCCTAAATGTTGTAAAAAAATTTAAATTTGGCGCTAAAATTGCACTAACAAGTATTTCTCATAGTTTTATTACACATCTACCATTAAACAAACAAACTCAAGCGAAAGTGTATTTGTAAGGTGTCATCATTTTACCCTCCCCTTACACTTAGGATGAACATTGTCCCCAATGTTCAAGTAAAGAATGTAAAAGTGAAATAAGTAAAAAGAATGAAATCAAATACTCCCCTGATTCGCTCGGTATGGATAATAAGGTAGCCAGGTTAGATATTTCTCCAAGAAAATGAACAATCAAAGCTTCCCTTCCAGAGTAATAATCATCTTCTTGTCATACATAACCTGTAAATCCTGAGAAAATAGACAAGGCAACCTCGCATAAAATCGGCGGCAATCTACATATACTAATAAATCCTAGAAAACAAAATAAGATATAATGCTTGTGGAATGATGTTTGCAAATTTCCTGGAGATTATAAAACTAATGATTCAACAAAACCTTTAAGACTCCGTTAGAAAAACAAAACTCGTAAAATTTCCAGATTTTTACACGTGACGCCGTCAAGAGTAAACTCGTGACGCCGTCAGAAGTGACCTGCAAAAATTCTTATGTTAAGTTTCCGGAAAATTTCTGGAAAAACTTCGTCCTACTTCCTGGAAAATCCTACAAAACTTCATTATGACTCGATACAAGCATTTGACTCTAACAAATACGAATATACATGTTCATTTAATATTGTAGAGAATCATGATCAGTTTGTTTCTTAAAAACATATTTGGGGTTTTCCCTTACACTTATATTTTGCAAAAATACCTTTGGATGAAGTTAAGACTAGGCCAAACAACAAAGTAAAGTATTTCCACTATTTTAGTTTTGAAACATGATCTACCAACAATAAAAATAAAGCATGCATACGGAAACAAATAACAAACAAACAAAATAAAAATCACACAAAGCATGGGTTGCCTCCCAAGAAGCGCTTTTCTTTATTTACGAGTCTTGTAGCAAGACTCAAGGTCATGGGTTACTACGTGACCTCATCCCTTGAGATGATGTACCCCATGTAGTTGTGATCATTAATATTGTGGTGGTAGTGCCTCAATCTGTCGATACTTGCAATCACCTCTCCACCTACTTTACTTCTCAGGTTAGCCATCCCATATTGGCTCATGCTCTCAATTGTGAAGGGCCCATACCACCAGGGACTCGGTTTATCGGGTGGTATCGTTATCTCCAAGTGTCTTAAGAGTACTAAGTTTCCTTCCTCGAATGGCACATGGCTTCTTGCTGGTTGATTGTGTTCGAACTCGATGTGAACTTCATTGCTTTTGCTTCTTTCATGTTTAGCCTCCTTGTAGCTTTTGATTCTTGCCTCCCATGCAAGTATTTTTTTTCTTGAACACGAATAGGTGATGTGTCAATGTTGTTTCTGAGCTTTCTCCAACTCAAACTCTCATGCCCACATCGCGGGGTCATGGGGAAGCTAATCTTTCTTTTTCCTTATTTAAGCTCAATTTTCCTGCCTTCATATTTAATGATAGCCCTAGTGGTGGTGAGGAATGGTGCCCCAAGGATTATTGGCATGCACCCATCTCCCTTATCATCGATGATCATAAAATCAACGGGGTACATGAATCCTGCGACATTAACTAACACATCTTCTGTGATTCCTAGGGGGTATACGTAAGAGTGTCCAGCTAGTGACAGCCTAACACGAGTGGGGACTGGCATTTTTTACGTTAATTGAATGTAAATAGTTAGGGGCATAAGATTTACTTCCGATCCTTGGTCGGCGAAAGCACTAAGATATATCAAATCCCCGATGCTAGCTGGTATCACAAAGTTCCCACACGCCATCTGCTTAGTAGCCACTTTTTGTACCAATAGTTTCTCGAATATTGGCCCCCCAGGTAACGTATCATACTCATCTTTTTCCCTTTCCTCCTTCTCAGAACCTTGTTTGGAAGGTTGGTTACGCCCATCACCCTTTATCCAATTTGTTATAGTGTTTTCGTTTATATCATGTTTCAGGTAGTAACTTAAAGGTTGGGATTTTGGTGGCTCTTCTAAGGTTTGTTCAGTAGGGGTTTCTACCTTCTCATTATCCTTGTGGACAATTGCGATGGAATTAACAAATCGGGTAGTGGGGACAACGCTTTCTTTCCTTAGTAACATCCTTTCGGGGGTTCTCTGGTTGGTATATTCTTCCATCAGGCTCATCATCTCATTCATTTTCTCTTGCATCTCCTCTTTTTGCTTATAAACTGCTTCCTCGAATCTAGCGAGCCGATCTGAATAAGTTGCCATGTATTCTCTCATTCTGGCTTCAAATTCCGGGCTAAGTTTCTTGGGAGGGGAATAAGGTGGGGCATAGTTTTGAAAAGTCTCGACATTATCTCTAGAGGGTGACTCTGATAACGGCGTTGAAGTCGTTTTCGAGACAGAATTGACAGTAGCCCGTCTAGGACTTAAGGGTCTACTTTGCCTTTCCTCAAAATAGTCAACTTTTGCCTCAAGTTTGCATAGGAGTTCATTAGGGATTTTGGTAGTCCCTTCAGGCGTTGAGATTGCGTTGATGGCCGCTTTTATAGTATGATTAAACTCCCATATCTCTTGATTATCGGCGGCAAGCTCTTCAATAATTACCCAGGACTCCTCGGCGTTCTTATCACGCAATCTACCTCCCGCGGCCCTATCGATTGTGCGTTTAGTGTGATAGTCGACATGATCATAGAAAAGTTGAACTAATAACCAAATGTTTATACCATGATGAGGGACTTTATGGAGGAGATCCTTAAAACGAGCCCATGCTTCATAGAGAGTTTCACCTTGATGTTGTTCAAACATCAAAATGTCATTTCTAAGCATCGCAGTCTTCCCCGGTGGGAAGAATTGGGTAAGGAAGCGATTGGTGAGATCATCCCATGTGGTGATGGATCCCGCGGGTAAACGTTCAAGCCATTGACTAGCTTGATCACGTAGAGAGAATTGGAATAGGCGTAAACGGGTTGACTCTCTAGTTGTAACATCAAGGTCTATAGAATCTACGATTTTAAGGAAGTCCTTAAGATGTTGGTTTGGATCTTCGGAACGAAGTCCATGGAATGCACATCCGCTTTGCACCAACCGGATGGTGTCGGATCGCAAGGGGGTCACATTGGCTCCGGTGAGCTCAATAGTGTTTCGATAGCCTTGGTGGCTAGGTCGGGAATACTCTCCTAAGGTTCGGGGCCTAAGAGGTTCTAGTCGTGGGTTTTGTTGTGGTGGGATGACGGGTTCAAAGATGTTCCCATCTCCATGATGTCGGGTGGTGAAGAGTTACGAACAAAAACACGAAGAAATAAGATAGACTAAAGAGAACCTAGAAATAAAAATAAAATCTTACTAGAAAGGAATCAAGCAAGTAGACCTAATAAAAAGAGATTCTAACCTAGACAATAACTATTCCCCGGGCTGCGGCGCCAAAAACTTGATGAGTGGGGTTTGCACCAGGCTTTACCTCTCAAGGGATCTTGAGAAGCTTACAACCCCCACCAGGCAGTGTACCTGATCGATGTAGTATAGTATAATGACAAGTACCGGTGGATTGATCGTTCAGCTAGGAATAGTGTCGCTAGGATTAGAAAACCTAAAGACTAGGTCTAAAGATGAGGGATGATTCTTTTTGTATTTTTATATTTTTTAGAAAGCAAGTAAAAATCTCGGGTTTTGAAGGATTTGGGCGGAATTAGTTGCTAATCAACTAACCCAATACTAAAGATGCAATCAAAATAAAATACTAAAAATGAAAATAAACTAAATTATACTAGAGTTGTGAGCAATATGTGGGAAAATGTGTTTACTTAGATTTCACTACTCCCTAGATATCTTTTACACGTTAATTACTTGTTATAGTTGCGTGGATGACGGATCGTATTCCTTAATACCATTCATGGGGTGGCGTACTTACTTCCCCAATCCTATGAGCGCCTACTTCACTCCTATGTCGAGCCGGCTAAGAAGCTCCTAACATGGGATCATTAGAATTTACTCATGCATTAAATACAACCAATAAAACCTAGTACACATCGGTTCATGTTTCCTAAGACGTTCAAGCATGTTACACAATGGAGATCTGCCAGTTTTCTTAAGCCTAACATTGAAATCATTCATCCAATACAACCATAAATAAGTAATCAACACATAATTAACATCTAGGTTTCATTAGATCCAAGCAAACACAAGATAGATCTAGCCTAGCATGTTGAAATCAAGACAAGCACAAGATATAATCAACCAACACATAGACATATTGATTGAATTAAGAGAAGACTTATCTCAATAGAACATGGAAGGATTCAAGGGGTGAAAACCCTTGAAAGTACTATAAAATATGAGTTGGGGTTTACAAAGTTCAGCCCTAGTTTCTCCACACAAGTTCCTCTTTTTATGAATGAAAAATAGAAAACTATATATAGAGTTTGATAGGTGACGACGTCAAGAACAAATGTCTGACGCCGTCATCTCGCCGCCAAATAGTTCCTCGGACTGCCTAGATCTGGGTCTGACGCCGTCATGTATTCTCCTTATGCAGGCCGTCACAAAATTTAGTCTTGACGCCCTTATTGTGACGCCGTCAGGTTTGCACTGGGTCGTCACCACTTTTACTCTTGATGCCGTCAGGGTCTTCCTCTTGATGCCGTCAGGTACTGTTCTCAGCATGGAAAATTAAGTCTTTGGCGTTTTCTTCACTTTTATGCTCTAAAAACGTCCGAATTGCTTCCTTTTCTAGAATTCACTCCCAAAGTACCTAAAATCACAAAAGGAACGATTTAGGGCAATATTTGATCAAATAAATTCAATTTCGGGCTTAAATGACCCCCTAAAAGTGGTTCATTTTTTGCCTCATCAGCTACATAATTGCCTACATAATTAGTCTATGTTTAATTGCCTCAAAGAGTTGGACTTGTTCAAAAACACAACCTTTCTGCAATTCACTACCAAAAACCCTTTTTTGGCAATCTGGGAATCACCAGATGGGCGGCCCCCTTAAATCATAAGGCGGCCCCCTTAATTATTAAGGGGACTGGCCTCCAATTAAGGGGACCGGCCATCTGATGATCGAAGGTGTTGTTTCCTTTTTCTACTTTTTAGCCCATTTCATCCTACACTTCCCAAAATTCACAAACCTATTTTATCCTAAACCTTTTATCAAAGTTTATACATCCTTATTCCCACCAACATTACATATCAACAACCTTTACTCACCCATATCCTTCTACATCACACTCAAACCTCATAATCTTTACACACTCAAACCTCATATCCTTCTACCTTACACTCAAACCTTAAAACCATTACACACTTAAACCTCATAACCTTTACTCACCTCAACCTCAAATTTCATCTCCTAGTGCATCTAATGCACCATCTATAACACCCTCCTACGAAGAAATCCCTTCTATGAACATGGCTTTTTCACTCTAACAAATCACATCACTTGATACTCATTTCCCATCTTCACTAATAACTCTACCTAGTCATCCTCACAAAAAGATTCAACCATATAACCATTCCCTACACTCTACAAAGTGTGTCATCACCACTACAACTTAACCCATGAAGGTCAAACCATATTTCATGATACACAAACCTCATGTTCACTCAAATGAACACTTTCACAAACCTCATCATAATAACCAAACATCCATCCTTGTTCCCAAAAATCCACCTTCATCCCAAATCACACAAACTAACTTCAATGAAACCCACAATCCTTATTAATTTGGTCAATCATCCAACTACACTTCCAACAACTTTACTTCTAACTACACACCCAAACTCCATCCATTTGAACCAAAACACCCTCCAATCATGAAACACCCTTTTCTACCATACCTTCATCATCATCCATCAATTATTACCCATAATCAAAAATGTCTCCATCACCAGAAGAATTATCACCACCTCCTACCAACACACATGTTATCCCTATGTTGGATGTCCAATCATCCATCCCTAATAACAACTTTCCTCTAGCTCTCCTTCATCACCCCACAACTTGAATCAAGTTGAAAAACATGTCAACAATTGACCTTGTTGCATCTTTCTCCTAAAAACCATTGCATTCAATGAACACTTCACTTGGATTGAATATCTTCTCACTAGATCACATCCAATACCCTCACTTGAACAACATCCAAAACCTTAATCAACCTCTTCCGCTACAAACTCTCCACTACCAAACTCTCCAACATTCATGACCCAAACATATACCTCCATTAATCTAACAACCTTACCCTAACTCAACCATCTTCATTCCAAACACTCCATCATCAACCATCTAAGCATACTATATGCTTATGATTTTCACTTTCAAATACGAATCAATCAACCTTTTGTTACAAGCAAGTCTGATGACTCTCTTTGGCAAATTAGGATCTTTTAACATAATCACTTTGAATTAATTGTTATGTATCCTTAATATTTGTTTGTTATGCTTGTTATTTGTATATTGCATATTCTTCTATATATGCTTGTGCTTCTAATATTTTTCTTGCGAGCATTCCATATCTCGATCCCTTGGTGCCATCGAACGAGGGGGAGCACACATCAAGGGGGAGCTTTCATCCCGTCTAACTTCATTTATGAAGCTAGCCGGCATAACCTTTTTGATTCTACAAAAAGGGGGAGAAGTGAATATAAACTCACTAAGTACTTGTCAAAAAATTAATTTTTAGACTTAATGAGTTTAGGTTTTGTAATCATCAAAAGGGGGAAGATTGTTGATATAAATAATGCCTAAAAACGTTATTAACATATATCGATATCTCTATGTTTTGATAATCACAAAACATAAACTCATTGAACTACAAATTATGACGTAAACAAGTATTTAGTCGTAAATATTCACTTTAGCATCCATATCACTTAAGGTATGAATAAACAAAGTGTCTAATGCATTTTATGATCAAAGGAATTTTTATTTTTACAAATCTTACATTTTATTATAGTGGGACAAACATTTTTAAATTTATACAAAATATTTTTGTATTTATAAGAAATGTTTTATTCAAAATAAATATTTTGAATTCAAATTTCTACCCAAAAAACGGCTACATTTTTTAGGAAAAACCTCCCCCACAAAAAGACAAAAAATCTGAAGAAAAAATACTTTTTTATTAGGCGGCCCCCTTAATTATTAAGGGGACCGCCCACGCTCCCAAACAGTATTTTTCCCCCTATAAATACTTGTTCATTCCACAGATTTTTCTCACCTTTTGCGCCCCAAAACTTTCTGTTCTAGATCTCATTTCTATTCTCTAAAATCCTTTGATCATATATACAATAATCTTTGTTTCAAAGTGATCCAAGCCTCAAACTTTCAAATGCAAGAGAAGAATACTTCAATCTACCAAGAGAAGAAGTATTACAACTTGTTGTGACCTCCACATCCAAGTTGTTAGAGTATCATCCATTATATCTATTTCTTTATATAACTAGTTGTGAATACTTGATAGAAGATAGATTAGCAAGGTGTGTAGATAGAGAGATTGTTTAGTAGATAGTTGTGAAGTAGAGAAGTTGGGAAGTAGATAGTTGTGAAGAAGATTGTTGTGAAGTAGATAGTTGTGAAGATAGATAGGTGTGAAGAAGTAGTGTTGTGATTAAGTAGTGACTAGGTGTGAAGAAGTTGTGTAGAAGGTGTGAATAAGTTGTGACGAAGTTGTGGTGTGTAAGGTTTTCTCCGCCATAAGGGAGCTTGTTGACATAGTGCAGAAAACTCTCGAGTAGGTGACTCGGGGAGTGGAGTAGGGCAAGGAAGGTGTACTTGTAGCCGAACCACTATAAATGCTTTGTCTCGCGGTTTGATCTTTCCATCTCTTACTTATTATCTTGCTTATATCGTTATTACTTTCGTAGACATAGAAGTGTGTATATATATATATATATATATATATATATATATATATATATATATATATATATATATATATATAGTGCTAGTGTTGATTTCACTTAAAGATCAAACAAAAGTTTCATTCAAAAAACAAAGTCTTTACAATTAAACTAAAAAGATAACATACATATAATTGATCATTTCGATCAAGTATAGTTTTCATCAACATATAATTAAGGATTACATAATAAACGTTTACTTACTTATCACTCGTATATAGCTACAATTGTTTATATTATGCATGTGTTGATTTCACATACTTACCTTACATTATTATTATTGTTCATACTTAGATATAGTTGTTCATATTGCTCAAGATTTGAGTTCACATAAGATCGAATCAAAGTTTTAAAAGTAAACAAAGTTTTAAAACTAAACTAAGTTTTCATAATAAAATTAAAAAGACGTAAAACTATTCAACCCCCCCTTCTAGTTTTCCACACATTTTATGAAAATAAGAAAGGAAATCTTTTTGGGTTTTTGTGTTCGTTGAAAACTGAATTCAAATGTTTTTGGAAATCGTTTTGAAAAACCAAATCGTTTCCTCTTAGATCACACTTAGTAATCCTTGAGTAATCTGAAATGGTAAAATTTACGATTTGTTTTGTTTTTTTATGAAAATATGAAAATATGAACAATGATGGTAAATATACAACAACAACAACATACCCAATCCCGCGAAGGCGAGGTATGGGGGAGGTAGAAATGTAGACAGGTCCTACCCCTACCCCAGGTAACACCTGGGAGTAGAGAGACTGCTTCCAGGGAGACCTCCGGCACGTGCACCAGTGCGAGTGATAGAGAAACTATAACACCCCGTAAAATTTTCCTACGATTAACACGTTACCATAACATAGATTAACCATTTTTACCCGTAAATTTTTTTTTTTTTTTTTTTTTTTATATACTTTGTCAATTACAACGTTATTCACTCTTACCTTTACACGACATTTACACCTAAACCTTAATAACCTAGATACCATACATAACTTAAAACATTGATACTTAATAAGTATACGTTTCAATAATTAACAAATACAATTTAAATAAATCCCGAGCCTACTAAAATTCCCATGTGTACTCGCTAATAATATTGGACCTCTAAGAACCATGAACGACAATTATTATCGACTTTCAAATATAATTACTATACTAGAATATTGATCAAGTTAAGGCACTTTACAAGTTTCATCTCAACTTGACACAAATAGCATTTTATTTCAATACCACTTCGTATAAATTCTAATAAACCACTAACTTTCTGTAACGAATTTAAGTCCTCATTTTAAGGCCCTTCTGGTCCGAACCAGGAAAAGTGTAAAACACGAAAGTTGTCCGAAATAATGTTTTACGTCTAGACTCGCGAGATTTTTAAACAAACAATGTAATTCGTGGCTGCTATCCATGGAATACGAATCTGGCCAAAGTAAACCTTAAAAACCATTTTGCCAAACTTACAAAAACGTGTCATAAACTTCCCTAGCACCTCACAAGCCACCCAATGACTTATAACCTAACTCAAATGCATGGTAGAATTCAGGAATGAACAAAGATTCTACTTACACATTCTCTTTGTTGATAGTTCTTGATTGGTCGAAAGGAGAGGTGCCACACCCAAGTTTGAGACAACACACACACTTCTTGTTATCTTATGCTTATCACCATCCTCAAAACTTCCTATATAAACGTCCCATGCAAGCTCATATGAACACACACTTAAAAGTACCACATTGATAAGAATTCAAGTCGAGTTTTACTAGTTTGGGACAAGAAGTTAGTCAAGTGTACGAGTAGCACAAGTGAACCCAAGGAACCATCGTTGCTAGTCTTGAACCTTTGCTGTGTCGTGAACCACTCTACATTCCTCCTTGTACCATTCTCGATCCATACGTACCAATTATACTCCACCCATTTGAGGTGAAGTAAGTCTATTCGACACTTTACTATAATTTTTCATTTCATTATATTTCTGTTTTGGCACTTTACATTTGATCTAATATCTCGTAATATGAATACGTAATATATACTTTTTATTCGACTTCTTAAATATTTACTAAGCTAACAAACAGGTTACACAAAGTTTTGAACATAATATTAACGTCTACATAATTATTTCATCACGTTTTGTGACCACTTGACCCATTCAAATTAATTCAAAACAACATGGAATATTTTGGTTATGAAACTGTTTTGGAGCGATTGCTTTGTCTAAAAATCTCGAAATACGTAAACATGACATATATATTTTAATCGACATATAATATGTTGGATGTGCTGAGAATCGAGTGATATAAAGTTTTTGAGCTAAAAATAACGTTTACCTTATTTACTCGACACATTGTTTTTGCCACTGGACACGTTTGGTATATTATAAAAAGACTTAGAATATTTTTCTAAGTCTTAAACTGTTTTCTAAAATGAGTTAAGCAGTTTACTTTGGCCTTGCTATTCCTAATTTCGACACATAACATACTCATTTTAAAACTCGACCTCATTGTCGACATGGCTACCAATCAAGTGACGTTTTTGGTTCAACTTTATGAGCACCTATAAACTAATTTCCAAAGCCAAATTGATCGAGCAAAACCAGTTTTCCCAAACCTTTATAAAATAATGTTTGGGCTTATTAGCCCGTTAAGCTTATTTTGAGCTTATTCGATAAGCTGATTTTCTGGACTTATTTGTAACATTTTTGTAACATAAAAATGAGCCCAAGTCAAGGCCCAAACCTTCATAAGCCCAACGGATTATATTTTGTTAATGGGCTTTGAATGTGGCTCGTTAAAGCCCATTTTGTGAAAATAAGAGATTTTAAGCCATTAAGCTGTTCTAATAAGCTAATAGGAACGTTTTGAGCTTATTTAAGAAGTAAAAATATTAAGTTTTGAATTTAGTAACTTTTGGACTAACTTTGCAAAAATTTGCTAACGGAGGACTAAAATCGTCAAAACTATAAACTTTGGATTAAAACTGTCAAATCTGAATTTTTGAGATATAAACTATTAATATAGAAACTTGGAATTATAAAATGTAAATAATGATATTATTTGGACTTAAAATGAAACAATTGTTAACTTTGGACTAACGGTGTTAAGTTAGACCGTTAAGGTTAAAAATATAACTTTTGAAAAACTTGAAGGTCTTTTCTGTGACATTTCCTTTATAAGTTAAAATTGTGTTTTATATAAATATATAAATATATATTTAATATAAAACTTGTACAGAAACGGAGTATACGTTATATACATACTTAACGATAACGACGTTACGTTATTCGTTATTCTTTTGAACTTTTATCGTAACATATCATCTACACGCTTTGACTTATTCATGATGATTTTTCCATCGCACATCGAGCATCAATCATTACACTCACAAGTATATGTATATATAACTTTGTTCTTGAACTTCAAACATTTAAATAACAAACTGAATGACTAATATTCGCGATAAAACGAGATTTAGACTATCAACTAAAACATACCATATCTTTTAGGTTGTGTGTGAAGCCGTTGCCTTGCATCGTTGAGATTATGTTACTACCACTACTACTGTGCTACTAAGGTGAGTCATAGCCCCTACTCTTAATTGTTTTATAATGTTTTATAAACATTTTTGGGGGAGATACATGCTTAACTATTGTTTTATACTTTTACAAGTACTCGTTAACTATTTACATATTACTGTGATTTCATAGCCCACTCTTTAACTATTTTCCCGTGGGGGAGATACATGCTTAAAACTCGATCACAAGTCTTTTATACCGGGTATTGAAATACCGTCAGGCCAATGTTATTTGCTTAAGTTACTATTGCTGAAAGTCCCTCGATCATGAACCTTAATCACTTGAAGGGTGAACGTAAATAAATGTGGATAGTACTATTAGTGATTGACAATCCTCGTTTGGTTGTTAGAGAAAACACCAGGCGCACTTTATTGTTCTTATTATAGGTTATTGGCAAATACCTATCTTGAGGGCCTACTACTTACCGTCATAACTTGAGATTATGATTGGCTGTTAATCGTTGAGTATCATGAGCTTAAGGCAATAACAGGAACATTGATTTAAACTTATTGATTGTATGTGATTACAATACATTCTTAACTTGTGATTCGAAACTCGTGTTAAATGGATTTATAAACCAATTACTATTTTTGGTGTTGGCCCTGTGAAGGGCAGCCCAACGAACTATTTCTGAATTGATAAGGAAATCACTCATTTTCTAATTTACGATTTAAACTATAAACTCTATGAACTCACCAACCTTTGTGTTGACACTTTTTAGCATGTCTTATCTCAGGTAACTATACAAGAAGGAACTTGAAGGCACGGAGTGGGCTTGTAACCCGGCATGGGCTTAAATAAACGTTTTGACATATTTCAAATAAATTTGTTGTTTAAACTATGAAACATCTTGATGTCTCGAATATTTGGTATTTTGAATAAATTAAACTTTAAAACGTCACTTTTGTGTCGTTTTCTATGATTGTGACAAAGATCCTCGAAGTAACACCCAAAAAGTCTTCCGCTGACATTTTAAGTCTTCCGCTGACGTGATGATTTTGGGGGTGTTACAGATTGGTATTCAGAGCCACGGTTATAGAGAACCAGATGTTTTTAAACATTGGACTATAACCACACTTTAACTGGACCATTTTTACAAAATACCACTTCATGCCCTCCGTGCCTACATTCCAACATCTGGTAGAAAAATTATTTCTCATTATTCCTTACTTATATAACTTGATATATGCTTACGTGTTACGATTATGCTAATAACTATGTTTACTAATCGGGATTATTACAAATACCGTGTCTTCATATTTCTATTTCGCCCGACGATTATGTGACTTTAAATAGTTTATGGTACAACTACACTCTAGTATATTAATATATATATTTATATGCTCCCCCAACTATTTTGAGTACTATGCAAATCCTCTTTAATTGTCTCGCTTTCATCTTTTACTTACAACATACTCTTTTCATACTCTCAGAAAGATCCACACATAAATTATTTTGTCAAATAGTTAAAATCTTAAAATAATTTACAACGTCTTAATTTGAATGGATTGGGACGCCCTTTTGTTCAAATCAAGAAATTGTAAATCATTGAACCATGAGTTTATATTTCCTTAGTTACATAGTTTGGGACGCTTCTCTATGTAAATAACGAAATATAGATAAATAGGTTTAATTACTTCTGAGTTAACAGACATATGAAACCAAGAAAACTTAAATCTCATTAGAAACCGCGAATATTAATACACAACGATATAACTAGCATCGGTAATGCTATCATCACAAAGATCACTAAGTAAACCTTGACGTCACTAAACGATTGATCCACCAAGCTGATGAAGAATGCCACCACTCCTACGAGTGCAAGAACCACAACTGGATGTAATACATCAAATACCCTGTATGACAAAAACCACACAATGAAACATTAATGCCTAGTGCATGAAGCTACAAATTCAAAAACAACACTCTTAATATTTCTTACCCCCATATTTCATCCACACTAACGACTAAAACCACGATTAGCATAAGAAATGCTATGATCCAATCCAAGGACTCCAGATCTTCTTTCGGGAAGAAAGCTACAACAAAATACGCAACTATGAGAACAATATAAGTATAAGACATATTAAAAATTGTTACTTGAAAACAAAATGAACGATAAAGAGAAAAATCAGGAAATATATAGACATGTTGCCATGAATCACTATTCTTTCCATGTGCATTCACTTTTCCCCAAGTTAATATCTATCCACAAGAACTAAATAATTTGATAATTATCTCCACACTATTCTCTTTGTAAAAATTTGTATCAACAAAACTCTTTTGTTTAACGGGTAGGTTACCCGCACAGATTTTTGTAATTTTAAAACATGAAGAATAAATAAATTATCATCCTCATTTTGCTCACAATGGATTTTATTCAAACGACATATTATTATTAAACTTGACTGAAACACATAAAAACATTACAAACGATACTAAAAAAAAAAAAAAAAAAAAAAAAAAAAAAAAAAAAAAAAAAAAAAAAAAAAAATTCTATCTTGGATTTCGCATTTCAACACAAGTGGCAAGAAACAGATCACATTAAACACATAACACAAATCATGAACACGCCACGTATAAGTAATACACTCTCACATGATTGGACCCCTCAGCCTCTAAGAAATTATGAACTTATCAAATAATCTTTACAAACTCTCAAACATTATACGATACCTTAACAAATCTCAAATCAACTCATTACCTCGTGTATATTAGAATAAAACGTACGTTAATAAAACATACTCGCAAAAACTAAATCAAAAACACTCTCTTAACATGGGCCTTAACCCACTGCTTCCATATACCAAGACACCTTTGGGCCACAAAATCACAATAACCCAACGCACCATTGGGCTGACCACTAACTTGAGCCCGGCGTTGCTCAAATCTGAAACATAAACATTACTTCCGAACGACTCATACCTATAATTTCGAACCATTTTTCCGTAACATTTCTACACACCCCAATTTATCATAATCCCAAGAAACAAGTGTGACGAATCTTTTCCAATTAATCGAACCTTCGATGGTCAAATTTTCATCAAAGCTCAACCAAATTGCTACACTCAACTATAACTAAAAATCGTATTTATTTAAGTATTCGAAGCCAAATAAACTCCACATATAGTTTTAGTCATAATTTATTAAAAACCCACCGTTGTAAACTTGACTACAATCAAATGAACCGACTCTAAATATTCTTAACACATGATAACATTCTATATAACGATGCATAAGCAATAAATACAAGCGAAAAATCAACATAAACCATGGCATCAGAAAACGAAGAAAATTTTATTCATACACTAGAGGTTACATGGAAACACAACAAACCTTATTTCAACATTCCAACCACTACACTACGACACTATTCCTCATTTCCAAAACTTGTCAATGAAGATCGCTAGAACCACGAATGGTGCAAGAAACATTAAGATCCCAACCAATATAGCACGATCTTCGTTCGGAACATACACTAGATAGATAGTAGTAACAATGGCATACATGATTGCAAGGTTGGTGATGAAATGAGGCATGTCGACGAGAGGAATAAGGGAAAGGAAAGTTAGGTAAAAAGGGAGTATAAAAAGTGGGTTATTTAAAGGGAATAAGAGTTGGGTACTGTACACCACTGTGGTAAAATACTGTTTACACCTTAAATAATACTGCCAAGTAACAACTATAATTTTTAGACATAAGTTTCCCCCAAGTTTTTTTTTCTATCACAATCATACTAAGATTAGTTATCATCAATTTAAAAAGCTAATGTAATAGTAGATACGTTAAGCTGGAAAGTACAATTAGAAAGCTAATAATAAATACGTTATTTGTTCACCTTTTCCACTCACCTTTACAGCTACCTTATCTTAGAATCCCGGGACGGGATTCCGTTTAACGGGTAGGTAATATAACACACCGTAAAATTTTCCTACGATTAACACGTTACCATAACATAGATTAACCATTTTTACCCGTAAATTTTTTTTTTTTTTTTTTTTATACTTTGTCAATTACAACGTTATTCACTCTTACCTTGACACGACATTTACACCTAAACCTTAATAACCTAGATACCATACATAACTTAAAACATTGATACTTAATAAGTATACGTTTCAATAATTAACAAATACAATTTAAATAAATCCCGAGCCTACTAAAATTCCCATGTGTACTCGCTAATAATATTGGACCTCTAAGAACCATGAACGACAATTATTATCGACTTTCAAATATAATTACTATACTAGAATATTGATCAAGTTAAGGCACTTTACAAGTTTCATCTCAACTTGACACAAATAGCATTTTATTTCAATACCACTTCGTAGAAATTCTAATAAACCACTAACTTTCTGTAACGAATTTAAATCCTCATTTTAAGGCCCTTCTGGTCCGAACCAGGAAAAGTGTAAAACACGAAAGTTGTCCGAAATAATGTTTTACGTCTAGACACGCGAGATTTTTAAACAAACAATGTAATTCGTGGCTGCTATCCATGGAATACGAATCTGGCCAAAGTAAACCTTAAAAACCATTTTGCCAAACTTACAAAAACGTGTCATAAACTTCCCTAGCACCTCACAAGCCACCCAATGACTTATAACCTAACTCAAATACATGGTAGAATTCAGGAATGAACAAAGATTCTACTTACACATTCTCTTTGTTGATAGTTCTTGATTGGTCGAAAGGAGAGGTGCCACACCCAAGTTTGAGACAACACACACACTTCTTGTTATCTTATGCTTATCACCATCCTCAAAACTTCCTATATAAACGTCCCATGCAAGCTCATATGAACACACACTTAAAAGTACCACATTGATAAGAATTCAAGTCGAGTTTTACTAGTTTGGGACAAGAAGTTAGTCAAGTGTACGAGTAGCACAAGTGAACCCAAGGAACCATCGTTGCTAGTCTTGAACCTTTGCTGTGTCGTGAACCACTCTACATTCCTCCTTGTACCATTCTCGATCCATACGTACCAATTATACTCCACCCATTTGAGGTGAAGTAAGTCTATTCGACACTTTACTATAATTTTTCATTTCATTATATTTCTGTTTTGGCACTTTACATTTGATCTAATATCTCGTAATATGAATACGTAATATATACTTTTTATTCGACTTCTTAAATATTTACTAAGCTAACAAACAGGTTACACAAAGTTTTGAACATAATATTAACGTCTACATAATTATTTCATCACGTTTTGTGACCACTTGACCCATTCAAATTAATTCAAAACAACATGGAATATTTTGGTTATGAAACTGTTTTGGAGCGATTGCTTTGTCTAAAAATCTCGAAATACGTAAACATGACATATATATTTTAATCGACATATAATATGTTGGATGTGCTGAGAATCGAGTGATATAAAGTTTTTGAGCTAAAAATAACGTTTACCTTATTTACTCGACACATTGTTTTTGCCACTGGACACGTTTGGTATATTATAAAAAGACTTAGAATATTTTTCTAAGTCTTAAACTGTTTTCTAAAATGAGTTAAGCAGTTTACTTTGGCCTTGCTATTCCTAATTTCGACACATAACATACTCATTTTAAAACTCGACCTCATTGTCGACATGGCTACCAATCAAGTGACGTTTTTGGTTCAACTTTATGAGCACCTATAAACTAATTTCCAAAGCCAAATTGATCGAGCAAAACCAGTTTTCCCAAACCTTTATAAAATAATGTTTGGGCTTATTAGCCCGTTAAGCTTATTTTGAGCTTATTCGATAAGCTGATTTTCTGGACTTATTTGTAACATTTTTGTAACATAAAAATGAGCCCAAGTCAAGGCCCAAACCTTCATAAGCCCAACGGATTATATTTTGTTAATGGGCTTTGAATGTGGCTCGTTAAAGCCCATTTTGTGAAAATAAGAGATTTTAAGCCATTAAGCTGTTCTAATAAGCTAATAGGAACGTTTTGAGCTTATTTAAGAAGTAAAAATATTAAGTTTTGAATTTAGTAACTTTTGGACTAACTTTGCAAAAATTTGCTAACGGAGGACTAAAATCGTCAAAACTATAAACTTTGGATTAAAACTGTCAAATCTGAATTTTTGAGATATAAACTATTAATATAGAAACTTGGAATTATAAAATGTAAATAATGATATTATTTGGACTTAAAATGAAACAATTGTTAACTTTGGACTAACGGTGTTAAGTTAGACCGTTAAGGTTAAAAATATAACTTTTGAAAAACTTGAAGGTCTTTTCTGTGACATTTCCTTTATAAGTTAAAATTGTGTTTTATATAAATATATAAATATATATTTAATATAAAACTTGTACAGAAACGGAGTATACGTTATATACATACTTAACGATAACGACGTTACGTTATTCGTTATTCTTTTGAACTTTTATCGTAACATATCATCTACACGCTTTGACTTATTCATGATGATTTTTCCATCGCACATCGAGCATCAATCATTACACTCACAAGTATATGTATATATAACTTTGTTCTTGAACTTCAAACATTTAAATAATAAACTGAATGACTAATATTCGCGATAAAACGAGATTTAGACTATCAACTAAAACATACCATATCTTTTAGGTTGTGTGTGAAGCCGTTGCCTTGCATCGTTGAGATTATGTTACTACCACTACTACTGTGCTACTAAGGTGAGTCATAGCCCCTACTCTTAATTGTTTTATAATGTTTTATAAACATTTTTGGGGGAGATACATGCTTAACTATTGTTTTATACTTTTACAAGTACTCGTTAACTATTTACATATTACTGTGATTTCATAGCCCACTCTTTAACTATTTTCCCGTGGGGGAGATACATGCTTAAAACTCGATCACAAGTCTTTTATACCGGGTATTGAAATACCGTCAGGCCAATGTTATTTGCTTAAGTTACTATTGCCGAAAGTCCCTCGATCATGAACCTTAATCACTTGAAGGGTGAACGTAAATAAATGTGGATAGTACTATTAGTGATTGACAATCCTCGTTTGGTTGTTAGAGAAAACACCAGGCGCACTTTATTGTTCTTATTATAGGTTATTGGCAAATACCTATCTTGAGGGCCTACTACTTACCGTCATAACTTGAGATTATGATTGGCTGTTAATCGTTGAGTATCATGAGCTTAAGGCAATAACAGGAACATTGATTTAAACTTATTGATTGTATGTGATTACAATACATTCTTAACTTGTGATTCGAAACTCGTGTTAAATGGATTTATAAACCAATTACTATTTTTGGTGTTGGCCCTGTGAAGGGCAGCCCAACGAACTATTTCTGAATTGATAAGGAAATCACTCATTTTCTAATTTACGATTTAAACTATAAACTCTATGAACTCACCAACCTTTGTGTTGACACTTTTTAGCATGTCTTATCTCAGGTAACTATACAAGAAGGAACTTGAAGGCACGGAGTGGGCTTGTAACCCGGCATGGGCTTAAATAAACGTTTTGACATATTTCAAATAAATTTGTTGTTTAAACTATGAAACATCTTGATGTCTCGAATATTTGGTATTTTGAATAAATTAAACTTTAAAACGTCACTTTTGTGTCGTTTTCTATGATTGTGACAAAGATCCTCGAAGTAACACCCAAAAAGTCTTCCGCTGACATTTTAAGTCTTCCGCTGACGTGATGATTTTGGGGGTGTTACAGAAACTAAAAAGAAGCAAGTAGCAAAAGAGCAACAAGAAAAGCAAATAGAAGCAAGCAACCAACCATCAAGGTGCCAAGTACAAAAGACAAACAAAAACATGCAAACAGACAGAGCACCAAAACAACAAACAAACAACAAACAAGGGGCAAGACAATCAAAACATGCAAACAAAGCAAGTAGGGCAAAAGAAAGAAAGCAAAGAAAAGCCAAAAACAAACACATCAAAGCAAGCGGGCAAAAGGCAAGAAGAGCAACACAAAAACAAAGCAAAGCAACGCAAGGGGGCTAAAAGCTAAGGCAAAGCAAAGAGAAAAGAGGCACCACTAGCCTACTACAAACCTAAAAGGGTAAATATACAATGAGTGTATATCCAGAATCACTAATCTGCAAATTCGTTTTGAATACGCAGCACAGCCTCCCCGGCAGCGGCGCCAAATTTTGATTGGCTCCAAATGGTCAACTTAAATCAACCACGGATGTGGTCAACTAAATTCAAACCTATTGTGCCAATTCTCCGTGGAGTACAGTGTTTCCCCGGGTCGTTATGTCCCAACGAGGCGTGCAAAGGTATTAAAACGGATTTGTGATCGGGTGAATTTGGACAGGAAAAGGTTTGAGATGATTACACTAAGGAAATATAAGAGGAAATGATCAAAATAACCTATATTAATGAAAACGTAAAACCAAATTACTTAAGAACGTTTAAAGATTAAAACCGCATATGTTTAAATTAAATCTACGTAAACGTACGAAATAGAACGTGAACTCTGTCCAATATAAGTTCCACGGATGTGAAAATTATATTTTTGGAATCCTAATAATAAAAGAAAATTTTAAGAAAAAGAAAAATAATTTTTACACTATTTAATAAATTATTATTAATTAATTTCTATTTACTAACTAGTTTTTAATTATTTAAATTACACTAAAATATAACTAATTATGATTTTAAGCTAGAAAAATGAAAAATAAATTTTGAAAATTCTAAAATAATCTAAAACTAATTTTAAAACAGAAAATATATTTTTCCTACTTTTTAAATAATTATTATTAATTAAAAACTAATTATTAATTAATTAAAACTAAATTAAATTAAGAAAAATAGCAAATGAACAGTGAAAAATCTAAAACTTTTTCTAAAAATACTACAATATGACAAGAACCTAGGAAAATTATAAAAATGAAAAGTGCTTTTTGAAAAAGCTGAAAATAAGCTAAAAAGCTTAAATAGAAGCTATCACTTTATTAAAAGTGATGATTTTTTGAATTTTTCTTTTTGAAAACTGATTATACACTAAGAACAAACAACTTTTGTGAAAACAATAATTTTGGAACTCAAAAATGAGCTTAATGCAGCCTTATGTCCTTAATAGTAGCTTATTGTGGCTAAAATAGGAATTTAAGCTAGATTAAGCTAAGTAATAAGCTATATACTGAGAACCAGAAGTGAAACAAGCTGCAACCAAATTAGGTGAACTCAAAATAAGCTTAAACTATTGAAATAACACAATAGAAAAGCTATGAAATGTGAATAAGTAAATCCAAAACTGACTAAGCCAAAACAGGCCTAGTGATGGAACTGCAGGCCACTATGGAGCTTATCAAATAAGCCTGAGAACCCAAAAGAAACCTGGAACTGCCTAGCTTGTTCACTTGCCTCACCAAAAAGCGAAAAAGCTCAGATGGGGGTCCACAGATAAGCTCAATATGAGCTTAAGAAACTGACTTATGTACACTGGTGAGTCAGTGTACATAACTCAGTGCATACACACTGAGGGCTCAAAATAAGCAAGGAAATAAGCATGAATGGGCAAACAAATGGTGGAATTAATAACCTAGTACTACTAGGTTTCCAAAACACCAAAAATCAAGCAAGATGCTCATTAAATGAGCCAGTTATGGACTTGTGAAACAAGTTCACTGGGACTGGTGTAGGGCATTTAGCTACTCACACAGGCAACTTGGGGCCACTTAAAACCTAATGTAAAAAATTCCTAAAATTTCAACAAAAATGCATTTGAACACACTAACTGACAAATAACAATCCCCAAGAGTTTCAGGTCCTAAATCATAACCATGAGTAAATTAAAAATCAACCTACTTTTGAGTATTTTTGGAGATTTGACTTTTTGATTAAACACTACATTTGACTTTTTTGAACTTTGATTCCTCTAAACTTACTGTAATTGTGATTATAAGCTACTATGAAGCTTATTTGAACTATAACAATAACTAATGAGCTTATTTGAGTGCTTATGGGCCCTAAAATTCCAATAGTTAACATATTAATGATATTACAAGTAGATTTGACTTTTGCTTTAAAACCTATGCAGTTTTATGACTAAATCCACTCAAATATACCTAAGGGGATCTAGATGTGCAGAAAACTCAAAATCCAACAACAAAAACACATGAGAGCACACAGATCCAAACACCCCTTTAACTGACTGTTTCCCTATAATATGCAGGTTCATGCCTAAATTTGCCAATTTAAAGATCAAACTAAGTTACTTACCTATGTTAAAGGCTAAATGAACAATTAAAACCAGCAACTAACCACTAGAACACAATAATGTAGTTTTATCAAAATAATTGAAGTCGCAAACTGAAAATGAACATGAAGCACGTAAGGCACAACTCAAGCAATATTTCATCTCTAACATAACAAATGAGATCATAACACACAATTAATCATAAGTATAAGCAGGTACAAGCTATGCTACAGTAGCATAAACAGATCTTTAAGAAATTGCTCACAATGGATCCTGTGAGCCTCCAAAGCATGAACCAAGATCCAACACCTGTCCTAAAGCTTTCCACAAAGCTCTATTACCAAGTACAATCCAAAACTTCCCCTGCTCCAGTTTCCTTCTTCTTCTTTTCCTGATTTTTATTTTCTACTAATTTATTAATGACTTTTGGTATTTTTTAGTTTGTGATACTAAAACTGATTCTAATGCTAAAGAAGCTATTGAAAGTTTATCAGAGACTTATAGAAGCTTAAATAACTAGTAAACAATAATTTCTATAACAACAAAGCTAAAGTGAGATTTTCAAATGAAAATTGCAAATTTAAATTTTAACCAACAAGATGTGAAATTAAGGTTCAAGAAAGTTAACATTACATCAAAAATACTGAATACAAGCTTTTGAAACTAAAAATTACAATTTGAACATGAGATTACACTAATTCGACATTAATTCTACTCTAATTACTATTGTTAACTACCGTTCTCTCTTCTAGCCTTCTTTCTTTATTTATAGTGACTGTGGAAGGTTTCTCTGCATATCCCACTTCTTTTCTAAGCCCTAGGATGAGTAAATTTGATTTGAGCCGTTCAAGTTTATTTTGGCGGGAAAATGGTATCTAACCACTTGGGGGTCTGATAACTTGTAGCAGTGGGATAAATTTGGACTTAGGTGGTGGAAAGTGAGGGTGGCAGTGGAAGGTAGTGAAATGGTGATGATGAAGTAGGTTGGTGTTTGCAGGCTTGTAGCAGGGCACGTGAAGTGGGTGATGTGGAGGGAGAGTCAAACCAGGTTTGACCCTGGTTTTATTATCAAAGGGTGGAGTGGGCTTGGTGAAGTGGGCTTGGATGATGGAGATGGATCAGGATGTTGGGTGGGTTTGGTTTTATGTTGGGTTATTAGTAAAAGGTTGGTTAATAAAAGGGTTTGTTTGGATTGTAGTTAATATAAGCCTAAGGACCAAATTTGCACATGCTGAAATTTTGAAGGACCCATGTTGCCAATTTGCAAAAGTTATCCCAAGGACCATATATGACAAGCTTTGATTTCCCATGGACCTTTGTTGTACGTTTCCCAAAATTTAAAACTCCAGGGACCAAATTTGCCAATTTGCAAAGTTGAGGGGCCAATTTTGCCAATTCGTGAAAACTTTACTCCAAGGATCACAAATGTCATTTCTTGATTCCTGGGGGATTTTTGTTGACTTTTCTTCAAAAATAAATCTCCAAGGACCAATTCTGACATTTTCTGAAAGTTGGGGGACTGATTCTGCCAATTCTACAAACTTTGCTTGTTTTTCGTCTGTTTTTAATCCTTTTGAACCAGAAACACATAAAAACACAATCCAAGGATATTTGCAGTATTTTATGACATATCTGTGTGTTTTAAGCTGTTTTGACAGTCTAAATGGGTATAAAATGATGAGTATTTGCACACTCATCACCTTCCAACGTCTTGTCGGTTCGGCCTTCCAAACGCAAATCGGACGTAACTTAGAAGCATATGTGGATGATATGGTCATAAAAAGCAAGATTGAGAAGGAAATGTTAGCGGACATTGCCGAAACCTTCCAAAATCTAAGAAGGATTAATATGAAACTCAATCCGAAGAAATGTTCTTTTGGTGTGGAGGAAGGAAAGTTTTTGGGGTACATGGTAACGTCTGAGGGAATCCGGGCAAACCCGAAGAAGACAAAGGTAATAGCCGATATGAAATCTCCTTCAACACTTAAAGAAATGCAAAGTTTGAGTGGAAATCTCGCGGCACTTAATCAGTTTCTGGCACGATTCGCGGAAAGGTCACTTCCCTTCTTTGAAACATTGAATAATATCACCAAGGAAAGTAAGGACCAATACCGATGGACTAGCGATACTGAAAAGGCATTCCAATCCCTCAAAAATGTTATATTGGAACTCCCATTCCTGTCAACCCCAATGTCGAAGGAGGTGTTATACGTCTACCTGGCCACGGCAAAAGACGCTATAAGTGTTGTTCTCCTGATAGAAAGGAAGGGAAGACAGCTTCCAGTACATTATGTCAATCGAACGCTGCAAGAGGCCGAAAGGAACTATTCCCCCATTGAAAAGTTGGCAT
This sequence comes from Artemisia argyi, assembly GCA_030686995.1. Classification (NCBI taxonomy): domain Eukaryota; kingdom Viridiplantae; phylum Streptophyta; class Magnoliopsida; order Asterales; family Asteraceae; genus Artemisia; species Artemisia argyi. The sequence continues at coordinate 72,857,589 of CM060700.1, read as the reverse complement.
TTTCTTTATTACACACGTCCCGGAGGTACTTTGAAGCTCACCCCATTAGAGTCATAACGGATCAGCCGGTGAAGCAAATTTTGAACAAAGCAGAAGCATCAGGGAGGTTGGCCAAGTTTGCCATGGATTTAGGAGCATACGATATAACGTATGTGCCTCGGAACGCCGTCAAGGGGCAAGTCCTCACGGACTTCATTTCTGAGGTCTCGGTGGGCCCTGAATACCGAAAGAAGGAAGTTTATGATGTATCTGAATCCGAGGAATAGGTGTTGTTTACAGACGGGGCATCCAGCAGGAAGGGTTCCGGTGCGGGTTTAGTACTAATAGGTCCATCTCAGGAAGAACACACATATGCTCTTCGGCAAAAGTTTGATAGCACCAATAATGAAGCCGAGTACGAAGCCTTGCTGGCCGGGTTGCGTATAGCCCGCATGATGGGGGTTGAAACGATAGATGTAAGAGTGGACTCCAAGCTAGTGGCTAGCCAGATCAATGGAGAGTTCACGGCCACCAAGGATAGCATGATACGATACCTAGCAAAGACAAAGGAGTACATCAAGGGTTTCAAAAAGTTCAAGATCCGAAACATACCCCGTGCTCAAAATCAAAAAGCAAACATACTAAGTAAGCTGCATCAGTGGCCTTTAATCATCTACCCAAAGAAATACTCGTAGAAGTATTGGAGACACCCTCAACCGAAGAAAAAGGGGTGAAGGCCATTGTTGAAGAAGAGGAATATAACTGGATGACACCAATCATTCGGTGCCTGGCAGAGGGTGTTTGGCCGGAGGATCCTACGGAGGCAAGAAGCCTCCGAATGAAAATACCGCAATATGTCATGGAGAACGGAGTCTTATTTAAAAAGTCATATTTGAGTCCCATATTACGATGCGTAGGACCGTTGCAAGCTAACTACATTATCCGAGAGGTACATGAAGGGTCATGTGGAATGCATTCCGGACCAAGATCAGTGGTGGCAAAACTCATGAGACAAAGATACTATTGGCCAACGATGCATAGAGACGCCAGAGAAGAGATTGACAAATGCGATTCTTTCCAAATCCATTCACCGGTACCTAAGCTACCCAAGACAATTATGACCTCCATCATGGCCCCATGGCCCTTTTACCAGTGGGGAATGGATGTGTTGGGACCCCTTCCGGAGGCTCCAAGAAAAGTGAAATTCGTTATAGTGGTCGTTGATTACTTCACTAAATGGATAGAAGCGAAGCCGTTGGCTAAAACCACTGGAAAGGAAGTTAAGAAGTTCGTGTGGGACAACATTATCTGTCGCTTCGGATTACCGGGTGTCATAGTCACTGACAATGGAACAAATTTTGTGAATGATCCATTCAAGAGTTGGTGTGAGAAGATGAAGATCAAGCAGATAAACACAGCCGTTGCGCATCCGCAAGCTAATGGTCTCGTAGAAAAGGCAAATGGCAGCTTGATGCATGGTATAAAGACTAGGTTCGGCAGAGAAAGAGCCGGATGGGTGGATGAGTTGCCGAACGTTCTATGGGCGTTTAGAACGTCACTGAAAACTAGCAATGGAGAAACACCGTTCAACTTAACATACGGCAGTGAAGCTGTCATTCCGGCAGAAATCGGGATGCCAACTCATCGGAATTGGATCCTTCGGCGACAATGGTGAGGTAGTTCTCTTCGGCCTCTCATAGTTCTCGGGAAGAGGATCACCGAAGCTTACCACAGTTCCTTCTAAAGACGGAAGTTCCAAGTAATCCGACATTGTGACAACTGCAAAGAATGAAAAAGGTAAGAGCGGCATATAAAAGAAGGAAAAAAAAGACAAAAATAAACACATAACAAAGACATTAGATTACCATGCCCCTCAACATCTCTTAGAATGACCTCATGACCCGGGTTCTTGAAGACGGAGGAAAGCCCGGTCATCCAAAGGAGACTTGCGAGTGGCTTGCGGAGCAAAATAGTTTTACTAGCCAATTTGCGGGCATCGGTGTCCGAATGATTCTCAGGAAAGGCATCACTAATCTTTGAATCTTTATGCCTCCACGGCATAGCATGAGGAATCGCCCTTCGGTCTATCAGGAAGAAATGGTCTTTCCAATGTTTAAGTCCGGACAGAAGCTCTTCGAAGCACTTTTTAGCCCTTTTCCCGTCCGACTTTCAAAGGAGAACCAATTCCCTTGTTTGCATAACCGGTAGAATACCCGAAACAATGGAACCGTTGGATTAACATTCAAACTGTAGCACCGAAGCTCAAAAAGCGTCACCCTATTCAAACCTATCGGAAATAACTGAGAAATGTGCACCCTAAAATAGTGTATGACGGCGAGTAAAAAAGTGGAAAATGGAATCCTAACACCTCCAATCTTTAACTGATGCACATATATACCTATCTTATCGTCCGGTAATTTATTCATCATCATACCCGCAGGGGGGAGAATGGGGTTCAGATCTCTAGGAATACCAAAATCTATGATTATATCATCTAAGGCGTCCTGGGTCAGTTTGGAAACTTGGATATGCATGTCAAATTTCTCGAGGGGCGCAGGGACCGAAGGCCCAGGTCTATCAGCCACCGTTTGATCTTCCGGCTTATTCATTTCCCCAGGCTCACTGATGGTCATTACTAAAAGATGTCGAAGACTCTACGAACAAGATAATTACAAAAAAGAGTATGGAATGCACCTTAAAAAGAACCATAAATCAGACGATCGGCAGAGATACGTGTGCGTGGAGTGAAGGTTCGGAAGGATACATAGTGAATGGTAAAAAATGAAACAAGTAAAAGTTATATATATATATATATATATATATATATATATATATATATATATATATATATATATATATATATATATAGACCGAGGATCAGGTGCGGATTTCAATTTTTAGTGCGGATGTGCGGATGGATCTGGACCGCCCATTCCAGATCTGATCTTGACTTTTTGTAAAAAAGTCAAAATCTGACGCTAATATCACGGTACCAATTGATCATGAAAACGATTTTTTTGATTTTTTTTTCCTTCTCAGCGATCCTTACTCTAGTTGTGTTCTTTTATTTTTTTATTTTTTCAGATTTTTCTGAGCACTTTTTTCTTTTTTGATTATGAGTGCTAATGTGATATTAACAATATTATGAGTGCTACCGTGATATTAAGTTTTTTTACATGTAAAAATGAACCGTGATATTAAAAACCCATGATAGTTACTGTGATATTATAAAACCAACGTGATATTAAGCTTTTTTACATGTAAAAATGAACCGTGATATTGAAAAAGTTACTTTGATATTAGTAAAAAACTTAATATCAATGTTTTTTTTATTACGATTTTAAGAAAAAGTTAAAGTGATATTAAAAAAAATTAACTTTGATATTAAGAAAGCATGATAGTTACGGCGATATTAACAATTTTTATTAAGAAAAAGTTTTTATGATATTAAAAAAGTTATTGTGATATTAAATTTTTTATTAAAAAAAAAAGTTTATGTGATATCAGAATCTGATTTTGACTTTTTTACAAAAGTCAAGATCTGATCTTGACATGACTTTTGTAAAAAAGTCAAAATCATACGCTAATATCGCAATACCTTTAACGATGAAAATGATTTTTTTTTTTGAAATTTTTTTCAGCGATTTATAATTATTTGTTGTTCTCTTTATTTTTTTAATTTTTTCAGATTTTTTTGAATTTTTTTCAATAAAAAAATCTACTGTGATATTAAGATTTTTAAAAAAGTCGGGATATTTACGATAATGCCACTCCGCTTTTTTCAGATGGTTGACTAGATGGAGGGCTGAGATTCGTCCGTACATCCGCACTAAAATCCAAAAATGTACCGGATCCCTTCCATATATATATATATATATATATATATATATATATATATATATATATATATATATATATATATATATATATATATATATATATATAGGGTCAAGCATAGAAGGACGTGAAACGTCGCGTCACACAGTGAAACGCCCACGTGGAAGAAGGAGAGGCGTCTGATCTCTACGACCTTGCGATTGTGGCATCCAGCTGTGTACAAATAATATTATTTAATCCGGCCCATGGGCCTGACCTACAAAAAGCCCAACGAGAAGTTCCAGCGGAGTCTGTATAACCCTTCGTCCACCAAAATCAAGTCAGCCGGTCACAGGAATGCATATTTTTTAAGTATTGAATAATCAGTCTAGAACCGATACTCCAATACTGGGGGGACATGTTGGCGTATGTGCCCGAACGGTACATACCTTTCGGATCCTACATGCGCCTCCGGAATATGAACCCTTCGAATCCCACACTCGATCCGAAAGGGAGAATGAAGACCTCCTATTATCCGAGGACTCCTCTTTTACACCGAGGACAATAACACTAATGGCAGTCGAGCCGCCATCCCAGATTCTCAGGGATTGTGTCGGCCACGTAGTCTGACACCTACCTACTAAGTATGGTGTGGTACTGTATGCTCCTTCCCGAGGCAGAACAGTTAAAGAGGCGAGGTAGTATAAATACCCTCACCTCATTTATATCACGCAAATAACACACACATATAGCATTTACTCACATTTATTCCTAACCATAATCATACTCCCCATACTTACTCTCACGCCGGAGGTTGGCCTCGGGATTACCCCCGATGCGAGTCTAACGTGCGTTTTACCTGTGCAGTTACGAAGAATCCTAGAAAAGATCTGTTCCGAAGGATTTTGCTGGAGACAGACCTAACCGCAAGGTTTTACCTCAACATACTGCTAGTAAACTTAATTTATTAAATATTTAGTGATTTCTTTATAAAAAATACATTGAAGAAAAGGTCCTTAAATTGCAAACAAAATAAGCCAATATTTAATACTATACTTTTGACATATGTATGATTTTATGAAAAATGTTGAAGTTTAAAATATATTTTTTTGTAAAAATAAAATAAAATTCAAAACACCCTCTTAAACTATTTTACAATTTACAAAAACTATCTTTGACTAAAAAAAAAAAAAAAAAAAAAAAAAAAAAAAAAAAAAAAAAAAAAAACCTCAATAAGGTGTTTACGTAAGGTACGTATTGGGTGAGGGCAATCGATCATTTGGTTTTCCACGTTCGGTAAGGACCCCAAGTTATGGACGAAGTCAAGAGTTGGGAAACACTCATGAGTCGATTAGGGATGCACTTAGGGTTCGATACAACCTGTGGATGCGATTCAATGGTTCAGGATGGTCAACGTGGTGATAGAGAAAAATACATATGGTCCCTTTTAGTTGTGAACGAGAAAGAATGTGTCCACCGCGTTGCGGCGGGGCTTTTTGGCATGTACAGGTTAAGCGAAGTAATAAGCATACAAATGTGTACGGTTTAATCCGCCAGAATAAATGTTTTATAGTTATCTAAAACAATTATTGCACAATGTCGTTAGAGACGTAAGTTCTTGCTTTACTTTTATAAATCGAAGTTTTTGGGTTGCCTAGTTTTTTTCCTTTAGAGTTGTTACTTTTTTGTTATGTAGGCGGCTATTTCATATGGGTTTGGTCTTTTTATTTATTTTCTTTTGGTAAAGGTGAATTTTGCATGGCAATGATGTTATTTCATCCTAGAGCCATTCAACATATCATTTCTCCTCTAAATATCCTTTTTCTTTTTTCTTTTTTTCCTTTTTTTTTTGGGAAAATAAATAAATAAAGCAACAACAGTTACGGGCAAACGAATAACAATAACAGTATAACACGAATTCGTTACTGGGCTGAACCGTTGGGCCAAATCTTTTTCCGCATAATATATTTGTATTTGCTCATTTCTTATCATATCCTCACATTGGCACGACCGCACGAGGATGCTCAATCCCAATATAGACAATAATCATAAAAATGAGTGAATAAAGTGGTTTGTTTTTTATAAGATACCAACGAAGGTTATATTTGAGCTCAAGCTTTACATGATATGAATGCTACCCGACTTGATCACAATAGGTTTCTGTTCAAAACAGTACGAACTGGAGACGAAAATACCAATATTGGTAACACAATATACCTATATCTTCTAAGAACAGAATTGAGATCATCTAATTAATGGATCCATTATTACATCAAAAAGAAATTCGGCGTAGAGCGGAAAGGAAAATAGAAAAAGATATAAATAAAAAATACCACGTCACTTAAACAATTGTGGTTACGGCAGCATGTATCGCATCTGCAAGGTGAGAGACTGTTCTGGAGCTTAAACCAGCCATGCTAATACGCCTGCATATATACAAAACCAACCAACTCAGTTGTTTGTTCAGTTCGTCTTAATGAAAGTAAATGTAGTGTAATAATTCAATGAATTTGGCATTGGTAATGCATATAACGTAATATCATCAACTTTTACTATGATCATGCTGCAATGACATAAACATTAATTATAATTTCTTAGTCCCTTCTACTTTGAATTCACCAAATTGTATCAACTAGAAAAACCGATAACGGCTTTATGTCAAAGTAGGTTATTGCTAATGTGTCAAACGGGTATGCAAAAAAAAAAAAAAAAAAAAAAAAAAAAAAAAAAAAAGTCATATAGGTTTAAGTGTTGCCTATTCTTCAAAATTGCTTGATGCACTAATAACTATATAATACTCGTACTTTTTAAAATATATTTTCATCAGTCATTTGTTAAATTTAGAAAGTATTTGGTAGGTCAAGTGGACACGACCCGATTTGAATTGTTACCTAACTGCCTGCCACCTATATTGGCAGAATTCCTTGATACGGTTCACAAGGCATTTGTTGAAAAAAAATGCTGGTAAACCAATGCCAAACTGCTCACTATAGGTGGATATTCATCCAAGAGTAAGCTTTTCAAAGCACTCAATACCGATGAAAGAAGTAAGGTGTTCTTCCTTTTTAATTATCAGAAAAGTTAATTTTTAAGCCTTTTTAAGATGTTTTTTTCTAAGCATATAAAAAAGTAAACCCTGTCGTGTCCATGCTATATTAGAACGAAGAATCGAATCTCTAAACAGACTACTGAATCCAGATATATAGTTAGTTGTGGCTTAAAATTTGTTACCCGTCAGATGTCAAATAGATGTGGTATTCTTTTGTCATGAACATGACTTGCTTTGTACTCAGCCCTGTGAAAGTGAACATCCCGATTTGCTTAATAATATGGCTCCAATCACCAGGTGTCCCTGCCAATGAGAATCAAATGTAACACTTATAATATGTTCTAATCCATTAAATCTATACATTGCAAACACGTTTTCGATGTTTTCTGATTTTTTTGCATAAGTAGAAACAGACCAAGTCACCAGTCGGGGTTGACCCAGACACACTTTTTACACACATTATAAAGAAATGTACAAAGAACAAAATATGAATACGAATAGAATACTATTGCGACAATGTTGACCTAGCGACCCATCTGGCTCGATCCCATTTTAGCTAACTTTTTATATTTACCCATTTGACCCGTTTGAGAAAACACACAACCCAAATCTACTCATGGTTAAGAAAATGGGTAAAAATTGCAACCTCTAATGACATGCATAGACAAAGTTGGATTCCAAACGTGTATTTAACGACTGGATGGATGATTGCGAATAATATCTAGAATCTATGACACGATAGGGACGAAGAAAGCACATGTACAGATAGGCTAAGCTCCAAAGATAAACATTAACAGAACACTACCTCTAGCACACAAAGCATCAAAAAGCTGCTTGCGCATGGTTATTATACGGTCAGCCATTTCCTTCAATTCAAGAGTCCATTCATTGTATAGGTTTCTGCAGGTAGAAGAACAATCATAGATTAAGGAGACCTTACTTGGGCATAAATTCAGATACCTAAATTTTGCATAGCAGGTGAGAAATTCTGTTGGTTCATAGAACCATATCTTTGTGATTGTGATGTGCTCATCACCTGTCCTTTAGGATGGCAGAAACAATTGAAGCACCATGAATAGGTGGACTTGAGTACATGGGTCGTATAACAAGTTTCAGCTGGCTCTCAACCCGACTTGCCACATCAGCAGTCCTACAAACCTGTTAGGTATGAAATTATACAATTTACTTCTCGATATTGGTAAGATGTAGATTTGTAATACTAAAATTGGTCATAGTCAAATTCCATAGTCTTATTCCATGATCAATATTGTTGGAATATATGAATAATATAAAACAATAAACATATAAACATCAAAGAGTACGCAGCGGAATAGATCAAATACAAATAATAAATTAACCGAAATATAAATGGATACATACCTCTTGATTGCTAGCAAGAACAAGAACTTATAAACCCTAGATGAGGGCTTATATGGATCGACTAGGGCTAGTCACAAGGCAAGATCACCGTTAGCAAAAGTATGCTAACACTTCGTTCTCACACACACGTACTATAAGCGTTTCAATGGAAATGCTAGATTCGTAGTACACGAAAAGATTAAACTATTGGTCCTATCAATCAAAGATCGATTAGACTCAAAGAAAGAGATTAGAGAAGATTAGGTTGCAATGGAACCAAGGGATGAAAAGAATGAATGAGAGGAGGTCTCATTATATACTAATCAAGTAGCTTGGAGCAAAAGCCATCCCAAACCCTATGGGAAAGGGCTTGGCCGGCCATGAACACAAAAGCCCACCAAATGCCTTTTGCAATTTTACAAGTCTAGTCCCTTAACTTCATCTTACGGTCATTAGTTACCGTTAAGTTTATATTTCGTGTATTTAATAATTATTCGTCACTAAAACAATAATTATTAATTCATTGAAACTCATACGTAAAGTGTGCAATCCCGAAGTCTCGAGTTCGAATCCGGTCATGATATATTAATTTATAATCCGTCAAACCAACAGCTCCCACTCGGATATAGATTAATGTAACAATGACAATGGTTAGTCTAGCATAACACGCCAATGCCCCCAGAACGATCTCGAGTATGGTTTCCTGGAAAAAACCACCTTTGATGATTCATCATCATACTTATCCTTTTGATTCTAATACTATGTTAATTTGGATATGGATTGAAATCATTCCATAATTAACTAGTGTTTCTCGTTATTTATGATTAAGCAAGATTACCAACTCTTCTGAACGTATTCCAGATAGACCTTGGGAATGGCCATGCAAACATCTTGTTAATCCTACGAGCGGCCAAACAGTATTAAACTTCAAAACAAATTTGAAGGAACCAAATCCCGTATTGACTACAAGCATAACCTATGAACTTCGCATCACCTCTGAAAATAATCCTTATAACTACCAGTTACGGATAGCGTTAGATTATCTCACAGAAAATGAGCTACATGCACAGTAGTTACCTGGTATCTCAAGTCTGAGGATAAATATTCATGATTTACTCTAATGACAATATCCATAAGTACAATCATGTAATTGGGATTTTGTCCTATATTCAATTTATCCAGTATTGAATATCATGTGAATTTGGCATGTCTACGCACCAATATAATTTATATATATTATACCAAATCTCACATTTGTCTTAGTTCAATGATACTCCCATATCATTAATTGACAACGGACTATTTAGAATAACATAACATAAGTTATTCATGGATTAAACATGCAAATATGGGATACAATTTATTATTAATGAAAACAAACGTACTCAGTACTTTAATTCATTATTAAATAATAATTGCTTAACATCCCTTATCCAAATACTAAATAGATCAATGCATGAAAATTCTCGTTAATGAATTTTGTCTCAAGTAATACCAATCATACTTGTTGACAATTATGCCCAAGTAATGATAATCATACTTGTTGACAAGGCATTATTCAACTAACTTTGATCTATCGGAATTTTGAGAATACTTATTTCAATAATGAAATTCTTGTATATGTGCATTCAAATAATTTGATATAACCACATAATACATCATAAAATGTGTATGACATCCTCAACATACAATTTATGATAATTAAACTTCCAAACCTTTAAAGTTTAAAGTATTCTTATTCTTTAACGTATAATGCAACTATGCTTTTCATTAAACATAACTAGTACACATGGCTATTAACAAGGATGAAATCCTTCCATGACTAGTATTGAGTGTCATCTCAATTTATATTAGCATCATTGTATGCAAACAACAATATGCTCTTTTCCGTAAACTTCAATGTGTAATGTTTTATTCCTTCCAAACTTTCAAGTTTGTTGGCTATGACAATTTTACAAATTGTTCATTTATAGAATCTAGAAATTGTTCCAGGCTGAGGATGTGATTCTATATCCAAATATATTCCTTTAGAATATTCATTACACAACTTATCTAATATCTTTCATTAGATACCAATGTTGTCAAATCATCTTTTATCAAAGCATGATATAACAACAACATGATGTACATGAAAAATTCTCATGTCCAACTTAATTTCATTCATGTACTACATATCCATTTAAACTTTCTAAATGATATATCATGTTTTATTAGATTCATTTACCGCACATGTTTACATCAATAAACATATATTCAAGGTTGTATGTTTTACTTATTAAATCTTTCAAGTAAAGTTTCATTCCAAGTTATGACTTACCATTTAACTTATATAGAATGTTACTTCCTATATGTTATACAACATATATGATTTAAATAAGTAAACATAATACTCCCACTAGCTTTCAGAATTACTTAGGAGTTATCTTATTTTAAATTATAAATCAAAACATAGATTTAATATTTAAACATAAGATTTATCTCCTTGATGCATGCATCTATCCATACTTGGATTCTTGCATTTTGTATACTTTCAAAGATTAAATGAATTCATAAAACTCTTAATTACTCATCGTCCTCGTTTAAGTAATTATATAAGAAAGAGGTTTTATAATCCATTGTCAAATTTCATATTCATAAAATGAGTATGACAATTACCATCTTTGTATTTTAATGTGCTTAGGAAAGAGTATTCAATCATAGTTAATTACTTAAGTATGATTAATAATCTTGTCATAAGACATACATTAAAATATGTATACAGTTTTTGTCCATATGATTCTTTATGCAAAGATTTAAACCTCTAGGATTTTTTCTTCTCTTGCAGAAACTCATCTTCATTAAGATAAACCAAATTTTCAAAGTTGACTTATCTTTATGGACAGCATCTTAACATTCATAGTATGAGCAATTTACCATAATTAGTAAATGCGTCATTATGATTAACAGGCTTACATTGATCCTGTAATTTATAATTCTCAGCATATTAATTAAATATCTGAGACATCCCTACGGATCTATGAATGAGAGTTTCATCATGTTGAGATTTAACCTTTACATTTCAAATCTCATCATGATTTTCACTAGTGTGGTTTTAGAAGATTATATATTTTGTAATTTTGATCTTTCAAGATCTAAACAAAACTCCCACTTGCCTTTTGTATTTTATAAATACTTTAGCAAGATGAGCAACACTAAATCGTTCTCATTTGGGATATTACAAAAATATTTTACAGTTCCTGACTCTTGTTTGTTAAAACTACTTATTAACAAAATCAGAACTTCATTTTAAGACTTTAATGTGATTCATCACATTCCATAATGTCTTATTTAATCTTCTAGGTTGGAGTCTTATTGAGTATATTCAATCCATACTCAATTTTCTAACCTTGATAACTTTTGGAAGAAAAGAAGTCATATTTATCTTTCAATCAAACAATATAACAAGAGTTTGATTATTCCTAACTGAACACATCCACCAACTTGTGATGTTTCATTAGAATTAATATTGTGAGACAAACTAACAATATGTAAGATAAACTTATTCCCTTTGGCTTACCTATTTACCAACTAAGTCAACTTAATGGTACAATAGAATTTCCAAGCCAATTGCATGCTATATAACATAAGTACTTTTGAACAAGTTACTTCATGTTCATGTCTTAAGAAGACATAAACTGTTATATTCCCACTCTACGTTGTACATCATTGATCAACTCAATGATTTCTTGTTTAAAACATAACAAGTTTAACGTCTTACTTTATTATAAGTCTTGTAATAGTTAAAAGACTTCATGTTTATAAGAAGATATAAACATAAATAACTAAAGTATTTGTGAACACCATCACTTGGTTTCAATAGTAATTTCAAGTTAATTTACTACTTCATTTGCTTATGTCATTTTATGATTATCCAATTTAAGAAACTGCAAACTCACATAATTCCATTACATCAGTTGATCTGCTAGTAATGAAATCATGTAGTTTACCTTCCTATTGCAATCTAGGCAGGTTACACCCTGACGTAAACTGTAAATTCAAGTGTTTCTTTTAATTTGAATATCATAAGACATAAAAGTAGTCTTATAATCATGACACATGTTCTACATAAGATAATCTTACACATTAAATGTATAAGTCCTATTAGAATATTGATCTCTTACCTTGCAATTAAGAGAATCCTATCATCATATTTCTATGTATTGTTCCTTTGCACACAATGAACAATTCTCCCACTTGTGCATTGAACAATATCATGTAGTATATAAACAACACAACATAAGTTTGTTTATGTGATTTCAATATGATTTGTGTCATAAGTAGATGTAGGACTACTTTGTCTTATCAGGAAACGCATATGGCTATCCTAAGACCATGAGTGTCTACAATTTGAAAGTAATTATCTTGAAGATAATTTGGGCTACTACACAGAAATTAAATCTTGTAGCTCCCACTGAATTAGAGAACATAACAATAACTCTATATTCAGTAAACAACACAAAGCTCCCACCGGATTTGACAACATTGTACGTGTTTCATAACCAGTGAAAACAATTTGCTTGTTTTTACTTTCCTACACATTTAGAAAAACCCATACGTAATAATTACTCAGGTTCTAAAATGTGTATTCTACTTTGTTTATGATGGATTATCCATCAATGATATTAACTTGAAGAATTTGAGCATGCAACTTCTTCCTTAATAGGCCTACCATCCCCATAATGGTATGTAGCACCTTTAAAGCACAACAACTAGATAAAATACTAGCTTTGCCTTTTACCAATTTTGCGGTAATCTGTCCAGCTTCTAATAACTCATATTTTCCATTTAACCAAATGCCTTGTTTGTTATAGAAGAATTCATTCACCAAATTAAGAGTAATGAAATTTCTATGGAAAATAAGATGTGCTATATCCTTAAATATTAAAGATTGCTTTGAGTTATATATTAGAATGTAGACAATTCTAATGTTCCTATCACACCTTTCTCAATCATGAAAAGGAATAGGATGGAGTCTTATTCTTTTCGCATGGAAAATAGACTTAGGATTGAGTCTTATTCTTACGTTCCTATCATACCTTTCTCAATCATGAAAAGGAATAGGATTGAGTCTTATTCTTCTCTCATGGGAAATAGACTCTTTCATTTCGGTAAATTTTTCTCAATCAAACATTATGTTTGAAAGCAGAATTATATCAATTTACCAATTTAAGACCAAACCACGTTTACGGCTTTAATGTTGCATTAATACGTTAAAAAGAATTACAAAATTCAATTTTAGTATTTTCGATAATTAAATTTTCAAGAAAATTAAATACCCATGGTTCATAATCAAATAACCATTTAATTTTCACTGAAAAACTAGGATCCAAATTGACATAAGTTCATCACATCAGTTGATCTGCTAGTGATGACGTTATTCAATAAGGTACGAGACGAACCTCAATTGCCAATATTCAATTGCAATTCCTAGAATCGATGGGATTTACATTAATTGCCAACCGCAGTTGCAATGTAAGCATGTTTTATCCCCATCTTCTTATGCCTTGAGTGATCAGTTCCCACTATCAACTCAATTAAGTTAACCAATTTAAGAAACAACAACCTTACATAATGACACCACATCAGTTGATCTGCTAGTGATGAAATCATGTAATTTGCCCTTCCATTGTAATCTAGTCAGGTTACGCCCTGGCGTAGATCCAATTTCAGGTGTTTCCGTTTCATTGGATGGCATATAACTTAAATTTAAGGGTAGTTAATTTGATGTGTGTAATCAAATATATGTACAAAGATGTCATCCATTCATCTTGTAGCATATGTTTCATGTAAAAAAACTTTTACTCATTTAGTTTCTTTACGAGCTTAAATCTCCAAACTTTTGATTGAGGCGTTGAGAAACTTACAACTTTGCCTTAAGTGCTTCGTAGTTATCATGGATGTTAGGTAAAGACTAAAATATGACTCACAGGCGAGCGGTAAGCCAGAATGGAGGCTCACTAAGGCCGCAATTTAATGCGTAGCCATCCTTATACCCACTTTAATAGTTTGTCATAATTAGTTCCACCTTTCAACCACTTAATACAGTCGCGATCAATCAACCAAAAGTCCAAGATTTATTAAGTAAGCTCAAAACAAGATTTCACCATTATTAAGTCCGTTTAATATTTTATTTCTTGAAATTACCCTTTGTTACTATCATGTTGCAAAAAACATATAAAACAAAAGTAATAAAATAAAATAAACAAACAATAACAATAATGGTCATGCAAATTACAATCAATATAAAACACACTATTGATTTAATATACGATTAATAGGGTCTTCCCTAATTTTATAATTAATCAAATTTTAGTAATCTTTATACATAATATTTACTAAACCATTTATCAATTATAATAAATCGCATAAATAAGCATGAAATCAAAACAAATCATAATCCATAACAACACATGCATAGTGTGTCATGAATGCCCATATTGCACATATTATACAAATAATTATGTCAATCAAGGAACGCAACCAAACGGCATATAACAATATCCATACACATAAATTACATGCAACCTATGGTTTCTACAAGTTTTTATTACATAATTCATCAAACCCTAATTTCTTTTTAAATAAAAAAAAACTTTCGACATATATATAATAAATTAAATAAATTCAAAATAAAAAAAAATAAAAACTAGGGTTTATGAAAAAAAAATAAAAACATAAGAACACCAAGCATGTTATAATCAAACGATTCAATTTTATGTGTTTCGGTAATTCATTATAATGTATTAACGGCTCTTGATGCCACTGTTGGAATATATGAATAATATAAAACAATAAACATATAAATATCAAAGAGTACGCAGCGGAATAGATCAAATACAAATAATAAATTAACCGAAATATAAATGGATACATACCTCTTGATTGCTAGCAAGAACAAGAACTTATAAACCCTAGATGAGGGCTTATATGGATCGACTAGGGCTAGTCACAAGGCAAGATCACCGTTAGCAAAAGTATGCTAACACTTCGTTCTCACACACACGTACTATAAGCGTTTCAATGGAAATGCTAGATTCGTAGTACACGAAAAGATTAAACTATTGGTCCTATCAATCAAAGATCGATTAGACTCAAAGAAAGAGATTAGAAAATATTAGGTTGCAATGGAACCAAGGGATGAAAAGAATGAATGAGAGGAGGTCTCATTATATACTAATCAAGTAGCTTGGAGCAAAAGCCATCCCAAACCTTATGGGAAAGGGCTTGGCCGGCCATGAACACAAAAGCCCACCAAATGCCTTTTGCAATTTTACAAGTCTAGTCCCTTAACTTCATCTTACGGTCATTAGTTACCGTTAAGTTTATATTTCGTGTATTTAATAATTATTCGTCACTAAAACAATAATTATTAATTCATTGAAACTCATACGTAAAGTGTGCAATCCCGAAGTCTCGAGTTCGAATCCGGTCATGATATATTAATTTATAATCCGTCAAACCAACAATGACAAATATATTATTTCATGTGGTTATAAGATGATGGAGAATTGGAAGATATTTGACCGCCCTCTAGGATTTTATGGTTATTGGCTTAGAGCGAGACGAGCGACAACAGCAAAAACAAATCTTTTTATTTTTTATCTTTTGAGGAATCACTATTGGGAGCAGAACAAGATAAATAACTAACAATAGAGGGAAAGAACATAGGACAAGTATATATCTTCTGATTATATTTTTAAAGGGGGGATTCACTTACAATGCTCAATGCGCCAACTCTTTCACCATAAAGACCCATATTCTTTGCATAACTTTGAGCTATAAAACATCCGCCACCATCACCAACAAACATACGAACAGATTGAGCATCTCCATCCAGACTTCCACTTGCAAAACCCTACAAAATTTTGAATGCGAATATGAAAAAGAAAGTCTTTACTAGTAAATATGACCTTTTACAAGCAATAGTCTTAGTTATTATCATTCGACTTCACAATCTAAAAGTGATATAAAGCTTACCTGATATGCACTATCAAAAAATGGTAAGAGACTTTTGGATCTAATCAATCGCCTTATTTGCTCCCATTGCTCAAGTGTCGGATCAACACCAGTGGGATTATGAGCACAGGCATGTAGAAGCACAATTGCCCCAGATGGAGCAGAACCAAGGTCTTCCAGTAAGCCTGTTAAACACAAACCAATTGCACCATCACATAACCGATAAAGAAATGAACATCCATAATTACTATAAGTTTTACAACACAGAACCACCAATACAGAAAGTGAATAAAATCAAGTTAAGATGACACTGATTATGTAAAATTTATATTCCAAGGGGTGAAAACTGTAAGAAACGATATTAGAGACAAAATTGTCAAAAGTTTGACCCAGCAAGTTATTGACTTGACAATGCCATATGCACAGCATCAGGATGAAGTTAGAGGTAAACTATACAGTTTATACATACAAATTGATATATGAGAGAAAGATGAAAAAAAGAACATGGATATACCCACAAACGAAACATCAAGACCATATTGATAACAGAACGAAAATGAGGTTATAGAACACTGAAGAGTTCCAACATGCAGCAGTTAATAGAAGAAAGATTGTTGCAAACCTTGAATGTTGAGTCCACGTGTTAGTGGATCATAATAGCGGTAAGTTTTCACAGTCAAGCCTGCAAGGTTGAATATTTTTGTATGGTTTCCCCATGTTGGATTCGGAATATATATAGTACGCTGCAGAGGCAAAAGTGGTAGTAAAATTAGTCAAAAAAGTAAGTGATTAAAAGAAGAAAGTATAACATGAATAAGACTATGGTATTTGGGTATAGCACAAGATAAGATGAAAAGACAGTAATGTCTTTACTTGGTGGTAGTGTTTAGCAAGAAACTCAGCTCCAACTCGCAATGATCCAGTACCAGACAAACACTGAACTGTTGTAACTAGGTTTCCCTTGATAGCAGGACTGCTCAATGAAAGAAATCGCACACAGCATTAATTAGTGGCGTAAGAAACAAGGAAGGCTTAATTTATTCATATAACATTATATTACAGCAAGGAATGTGAATATGCTCTACAATAATACAACGGAGTGTTCCCACAAATCAAGTTAAGTGAAAACCAAGTTACTTCAGTTATTTTGAATTAAAAAAGTTTCGCAGTTTAGCAAAAGTATAAGAATACAATATGTCTTCAAATCTATTTCAGCAGCTGATGATCGAGGCGGATCACATTTGATGCATTATTTCTAGATTATAGGCACTAATAGCAACATAACACGAGCTAATTCACACACCTGTCAGCTCCGAGTATAAGTTTTGCACTTAATTTGTTGAAATCAGCTAATCCAACAATAGGGAGATATTCCTTGACACGAGACCTGCAAGTAAGTGATTAGTTTTATTACCTTCTTCAGTTCTCACTCACCGGTGTTGGTTTAATAGGAAATCAAAGGGGGAGTACCTGTCATTAACAAGTAGCTGCTCTGCCCGTCTGACAACATTCAAAACGAGCGGTTTTCCTTCCTGTCATATCAAATAATGAACGCAAACATTGTTTTTTATTGTTTATATTAACAGATGATTGCTTAGAGAGTAGTCAGAGTACACATTTAATTAAAAGAAGTGTAAAGCCTAGGATAATGATAAAATTAAACAATACAAAGCTTCTGTAGGAAAAAGGTGTTTGTTACAAAGCACGTTTAGAAAGTGACCTCTGTCCGGTAAGCACCGACACCAAGATTTAGCTTGACAGGGCTCGGATCTTTGTTATATGCTACGGTAACCTGCATGCACCATCATCGTACATTAATGAGAAATGAATGAACTGGTAGGACAAAAAGTTATCAAAGAATGAAGACTTTTTCAGGGAAGCACCCTGGTATCGAATTAGGCCATGTTTGGGGCGGTGAGCAATGAACATTTTAATTTTTAGTGGTTGTTAGACAAAAGATTATACCATTGATCACACGTAGGCCAGGAGACAAAATTTAAAAGTTTGTAGCATGGAACAAAGTTATGTAACTAAGTTTGACATGTATGTATAATAAAAGTATTTGACATACCCCGAGGATGGGATCTTCAGGAGCACGAAGTATGTTAGCAAATATGGAATGATCTCCAACAACAAGCATAGACGACGGTGATGAAGAAGAAGTCGGGGAACATGAGATAGCATGGACATTTCTAATTTCTCCTGTTGCCAAATGTCGTGCTAGCGTACTCAATCGACGATCAGCTCCTTCCATTTTTAATGTCCAATTTAATTAATTAACCAACACGTAACTGATCAGGTATGGTTTTATAGAAGGAAAGATGACGTGTCCACATTGTGTTTGAAATGGAAATTATTATTACTTATTATTAGGATGAGGATGGATGATCGATCGGCACGAATTTCTAAATCTACACGCTAACGTAACTAGTCATCATCCTTAGTTATGGTAGTTGGCACAGACTTTAAGGAAGCCTATACTAAAATAATACTCTCTCAGTCTTAAAATTCTTTATTTCAACCACTCGAATAAAATACTATGGTGCGTTTAGTTGGAGAGAAATTCTTCATTTTTGCAAGAAATTTCCCATAAAAAAATGAAAAAATTGAAAACGTGTTTAGTCGCACTTTTTCCCAACAATTTTCAAAAAAAAATAAAATTCTCATTTTCTTAATTTTAACTAAGAAATTGAAAAGCCAATTCTACTATTCTCATTTTTTTCTTTCTCATTTTTTTCTCAGCTCCAAAAAAAATACATACACCATTCTACCCCTAATCTCTCGTGTCATCCTCCACAGCCGACCGTCACTGTCGCCGCCACAATCGCAATTTGAGGTAATATTCTTATCATTTTTAAAAAAGAAAAATATAACTCCAACTAAACGGGTTTTCAAAATTCCCAACTCTTCTCTAGAGAAGAAAATTTATTCCCTTCTCAATAAATTTAGAAACTGAAAAAAAGGAAAAAAAAATTCTACAACTAAACGGCACCTTACCTACTATATTTTTTAGTTTTTACTTAAAAAAAAATAGACAATTATTTTGATACATCTCAAAAAAAAATATGAACTATTATTATGAAACGGAGAGAGCTGTATCAAAAATTATTTTCCCTATTTCCGACTGATATCCTAAAATAATTTATCTATTTTCTAAAACTAAATGATTATAGCGGCATATAGTTTTAGTGATAAAAAAAATGTTATGGGTTATCAACGAACGGGGCTTTTGCATATATACCTATTAAAACTTGTATATTTGCATATATATCCAAAACATGCTTAACTTGCATTGTACATCATGCATTGAAAACTTGTATTTTTGATAAATATGCAAGTTTTTGAGTTTTAGTGGGTATATATGCAATTCTCCCTAAACGAAAAATAATGAAAGTTTGAGAATTTGGGGATTAAACATAATGTCTTGAAAACCGATTCGACCCGGGTGGTTTAATCGGTTGAACTGTTCCGGTCGAAAAATGGGTCAGTCAATCTAAACCGGGTCAACTCGACGGGTTGTGTCGAGAAAACGGGTCAAATTAAACCTGGACAACCTGTCGGGTTTAATTGTTTAAATCGTCCCTGATCAACCCGGTTTTCGATATGTATTAATAATTTTATTTTGAAACATATTAGTATTAATAGTTGAAAATAGTTGTCAGGATCCCGATCCTGATTTTATGATCTTACGATTTTACGATACTACAAAGCAAAAATGATCCGGATCTTACGTAGGATCTTTGAAAGCTTAAGATCTTATAGGATCCCGATCTTGACTATAGGATCTTAAGATCTAATCTGATCCGATCCTACTTTTCTCGGATAACAAACTAAAAAACTGCAAATTTCTAGATTATTTTTTGTAGAATTTTGAAAACAACATGTTAATCTTATTAAACATTTCATAATCATAATTTAGGACAACATTTTGATAGAACATTCATATAATTTTGTGTTTATAATATATAATAATTTATAAATTTGTATTATATTACAAAAACTATTAAGAAAATGACATTATAGTAGGATCTTAAGATCTCGATCTGATCTTACGATCACGATCTTGCAAAGACGAAAACGATCCTAGGTAGGATCCCGATCTTGAAAACCTTGGTTGAAATTGCTCATAATTAATTGTTTCAACATTAATTTCCTTACTTTTCACTTTTTACTTTGACCATTTTTGTTTTATAAGTACTTCCTCCGTCCCACATTAATGTCCTGTTTGACTTTTCAATTTTTTTTTTCACAACTTTGACCTTTAATATTTTTGTTTGTATTATATAATACTAGATACAAAATATATGAATGATTGTGTATTAAATGTATTTTCACTACATGCAAATTTTATCAAATACCATATTACACAAACAAAAATATTTAAGGTCAAAGATATGAAAAAAGGACTTTGAAAAGTCAAACAGGACATTTAATGTGGGACGGAGGGAGTAATATATAGATAATTGTAGTAGTTAAGAATTAAAATGGGACAACCAAAAGTAAAAATGATTTATGAGCAATTATACTGTATAATGATTTGAAAAAGTATTTCAATGGTCTCATTAGGAACTAGCTAGATACAACATTACAACGTTTATATCTTAAAAGGCAAAACTTTTGTTGTTTAATACTTGATTTAACTAAAATTTGTTAACAAATATATTAGACAATAGACATTAACTATATGATGAACATAGTAACTTATTGATAACATATGTACGTCAGAGCCAAATAATATTATAGCTCCCTACGAGAATTACTAGCGAATAAGACCACAGGAAGCTCGTAAGTCGTAACAGCTTAAACTTTGAGGTATGAACAAAAAAGTCATAAACATCTTCCAAATGATGGGGTCAGCGGTTTTTATGTTATATATGAGCGGCTAAAAACAGCTGCATTTGGCCATTGTTATTTACCATGTGTCTTAAATCAACTTTCAATCATTTTTACCTTAGGGTTTACAATCAAATCCATAACCGACAACCTACCGATTACACATTATACATAGGGTGCGTTTGCAAATAGTTTTATCTATTTTTTCGAAATGCTCATTTTTCAACACTCCATGAAGTAGCATTAAAAATGGTGAGCTACTAAAGCAACCTTATCAAACATTTTTATAGATTAATATGTCTATGGCATAAAGCTGGCTACTGCGCTACCGCTATAAACTATAAACACACACACGTTTGAACATCAGCAAGGTTTTCAACAGCTTGATATTGTTTTTTTAATATGGATTTAAGCATTTGACGTTGCTATAATTTATAAATCACTCAAAAGACAACCGCCTTTAAGACTCGGGTTTCAAAATGTAACAATGAGCAACTGATCAACTGTAAGAGCATTGGTAAAATGGTAAGTTGATGAGCTTTTACATTGCAGGATGGCAAAAGTTAAACATCAAGCATCTTTAATGGCTTTATCTTCCCTACTACAAACCATTTTAAATCAACAACACTACCTACCAACGTCAACCCAAGATTTCATAAATGAAAACAAAAATTACTCCTCACAAGAATAAAACTCAATCCAGCTTAATTCTGTCCATGTCCCCGATCACTGCTTCAAGCTGCAACATCCAAAAGAAAGGACATCAATAAAATAGATTTTGTGATGACAGAATTTCAAGGCGTTTCACATGAAAAGACTACGGCTATGTTTGGCAAAAGTAGCTGTGAGCAGTAGCATTGAGCAGTAGCAGTGAGCAGTAGCTGTGAGCTGTGAGCAGTAGCCAAAAAAGCTCACAGCTTCATAAAGAAGCATTGGGAAAATGAGTTTTCCTAAAAAATAGCAAAGCCCACAGCTCTCATGCCAAACAAACATCAAAAATAAAAAAGCTCATTCTCACCGCTCATTATCCCAAAAAGCTCCAAAAAAGCTCCGCGCCAAACATAGCCTACATGCCCTAGGGGAGGCCAACAAAGCAACAATAATCTAGTTCTCTTTACCAATTTATCAAAGGGACATGAATACAGCGTATTGCTCTCTATATTTAATGACTAATAAACTGGGACTTACTTTATGAGATTTTTAAATACTAGTAATTTCCAAATATTAAAATATGTCAGATTGAAATAGGCCAATTGGATGGGCGTTAAGTGGGTTAGATAACATCCAAAAAAGGCCAGTTGAAATAGGCCACTGTTTGTATTGAGCCGAGCAGAGAGCCCCCATTTAGTTGATCAGGAAACACTTAAAACCATATTTAAATGATTAAATAAATAATCATTGTGTTAATGATGATTACAAACATAATATTTTGATATAATCAGCATCGTTGATTAAAAATACTTTGGACGACTTTCAAGTCTCAACCTGTTTAACCCATTGAACTTATTTGAACAGCTAAAAGAAAAAATTTTGTAACCTTGAAAATAATACAGCCCAAGTTGACTCATTTATATGTAAATGAGTCAAAATGCTGCCTCTAGTTCATTGCAGTGATGATATTATGGAGTTAAGCACAGAAACTTACTGTACTAACAAAGGTGCTGCAGTTTTAATAGCACAAAAACAAATACCATGTACTTAAACCTTTTCAAGGTCACAATCATAAAACATGCCCTATGGTTTGCAGTTGAGCTATTAATGCAGATAAAGAACAGAAATATTTGACAAACCTTGACAATTTGACGCAAAAAGTAATCGCCATAATTCTTGGGTGTCTTGGATTCAACCACATGGATCAAGTCCTGCAAGAACATGGATTTGTCAAAGATAAAATACAAGTACAATAGATTAAGCACACTAAGCAGCATCCACAAATAGCAACCTAGTAAAATGCACAGATCAAAGATGGTCTCCAGATTCACTAAAACTATATACTACCCTAATGCTTTGCCGCACTCTAATTGGGAATATGATGATTAAAACAATGAGCCAACTGGGTATAAATCAACCTCATTGGCCTATGCTCATGCTGGTCTTGAGAAAGATTTGAGCTCGATATGGGAGCTCAAATAGCTCAACATGATATTGATCTATTAAGCGAGCTAGAATTGAAATGACTCAATAGCTCAACATGTTCTACTTAGACAAGCTTAAGTTGTTTTTTTACTAAAATAACTCAAATAAAGCTTGAGCCCATAGCAACCATTGCTTTACATATATATCAAAACTTACATACTACATAGGGGCTAGGGCAAAAAAGTTCCATAAAGCTTTATTACTCGTCACACATTTTTTTAGTAATTGAGCTAAGGACTAAACAAGATAAATTTTAGCTCAATGAGTTCCAGTCAAAATCGAGCTAGAAAAACAGCACTAAGACAAACTAGTTATTAGTTTGCAGCCCTATTAAGACAAGACACAACTTATAATTGCAAAGAACAATATTAGGCATCAGAAAATAATAAAAGAATGCATACAAAGATCAAATGAATGAATGATGGGGTTTCAAGTATGTAACAAACAGCAAAACAATTAATCAAAAGTAATGATGAATATTTTTGAAAATTTTTAATGATGTAATAGAGGGATTAATGTGTTCCTAAATGTAATGTGGAACTTCTATGAAGTTCAAAACAGACATGGAATGAAACAAATAATATAAAAAACACATAAAAGCAAGGTAGATAACATACATCACTAATGTAGAAATCGATATCGGCATTGGATATGGTTTTTCCATCAGCACCAACAGAATGTGTTTTATGCTTGTATGTCATCAGGATTGACCTGTAAGATGCATGCTAAATTAGATTGATTACGACACACAAGGTACTAGAATGGACGGCAATTAAAATAACAAACCTTAAAGTGGTTTCATCAACTTCCATGTAGCTAGCAAGCTTCTCAACAGAAATGGTTGAATAAACTTTCAAGAAAGTCCTCACAACAGAGAGTTGTTGCTGCTGCTTCACCTCATAAAGGAAGAGCTTCAACTGAAGCCTGTATGCGTCCTATAACCACACAAGAGTAAAAACATAAGAAACTGGAGGATTAGAAAGTCCTTTCATATTCTTTACATAATTTAAATATAAGTTCCCAAGTATGACAAACAGCAAGTGATCACCTAAAACTAAATTTAGTCAAAAAAAAAAAAAAAAAAAAAAAAAAAAAAAAAAAAAAAAAAAAGCTAGTAAAAATAAGATAACTGCTAATTAACCGAGTCATATAAGTTTGTGACTACATTTATGTAAAGAATTCACACCTGGTTGTAGTTTACAAGTGGCTCCTCATAGCTTGGTGCTGAGGGTGTGATGAATTTGGGGCATGCATACGAAAAAAGCTCATCATAAAGCGCAAATGCTTCATCATCATATCGTTGCATTCTTGACATTTTTTCACCATACTTCTCCCTTAGTTGAGAGTTCACTGTGTCATCAACAAGTTTCGCTTGGGGACAAAGAGAGAGGCAGACCGTTAGCAGGGCATACATTTGTTCATTCTTCTTAAGTATTTGCTCATACTGTGGTGATTTCGAGTGATACTGCTTAGTCTTGTAGATGTACAAAAGGATCTTGTTGAACTCCCGTATGGCCTCCACATACCTGCAAATTCACTTATGAGTAAGCTATTTGCTTGTTACCAGAGAATAGAAACAACACAAATGCCAACTAGAATTGATATCTAAGAAAAACATATATATTTATGCACACAATTATGTTCGCCATGATCCTAACAAAATGAAAACTGAAACAATAAAAACAATATTTCAAGCACCCGATATTTCAAGCACACGATAAGTTGATGAACCTGTCTTACTATTACAACCTAAACAAAAACTTGGTTTTAATGACTACATGGTATCTGGTTTAGTATCAAGTAAACTCAATATTTTATGCCAGCATCAAAATCGCTATTCAGGAATTAAAAAAGACAGGAAAAGCCATCTATGGCCTTCTTGCATACTCAAGTACAAGAATCAATGACCTAATTCACATTTTTTTCAAACAATTAAAGCTGAATATGTGCAAGCAGAAAAATTGGTGTTCCAAGCTAAAAATAATAATAATAATAATACCTGCGCAACATAAGATTGGCAAACCCATAATGATAGATGGTGGCAATGTGACTGCCAATAACACTGGTGTAAACTCCTTGTTGAGTTATGTCAATTGGAAGTAAGCACTTGAGACCAGTTTGATAATCTCCCAATAGACAATGAACCCTTAGCAAACCAACCATGCTAAAGTAACCCAAGACCTTCAAGACATTACTTCCACCACTATAATCGTATCCGTCTGTTGATGTGAACTGTTCAGTACCTTCCTTTTCCTGCTCTAGGATCTGAATAATCGAAGACTTCTCCATCAATGCTTGCAAGAAGTTGAGAACACCATACACGTTCCAGGCCTGAAAATGAGTATAAACACTGAATCAATAAAATAAGCTATATAAATGAATGGAGACATTAGTTCAAGGTTTTGACATATTTCCAAAACCATTTTAGTATATCCAGTAACAGCCTTGAAACATAACTCAGTGACTTACCTGATCATGCTGTCTTAGTAGAGCAATCTCCTGCTCAGTTTTGTTCTTCATTTTGGCACGATACTGACAGAACGACTGAAACTGATACACAAACTCATCCACCATATCCCACAACCACTGGTTAGGCAACTGCATGTTAACCACACCGTGCAGCACCACCTGTACAGAAACAAAATTAAGAACAAGCTCAATGCAGATAATTAAAAAGCTTGATCTACAACATATATCTAATGCCATGGGAGTTTCACAATACTTCCACGCACACCTTTATGGACTATGCACATTAAAATCGTTAGCATTTTAGCTATATATGTACATTGCCTAAACTGGTTCTCCAATACAGTTGATCATAAAATGAGATATCATGTTCAAAAACGGATCACAAATCATCTATTATCTATACCAAGTACAATGGAGGAATGAAATTTAAGAAGCCCATAAAAAGACTTGTGAGCTTATTTAAGTCCATAAACTCAAGCTAACTTGTAAACCCTAAAATTTGAGCTTATTGACTTTTTTCAAATTTCAAATAAAGCCCTAAAAATACGCTAATCCAAACACCCGCCAACTAAATTAATGATTCATCTTATAATGAAACTGCATTACAATTACAATGAAATGTGAGAAACAATCAATCGTCTAACAATAAGGGAGTGTCTGTTTAAGCTTATATGTGGGCTTAGGGGGTGTTTGTTTCGGCTTATGGCTTATATGGTTTTGAGCTTATTTATCATAAGCTCAGTTTTTGCGGCTTATTTTGAAACTTTTCGCCTTATATAAGCTTTATATGACATGATAAGCTTATATAAGCCGAAAAGCTTAAAAATAAGTCACAAAAAGTGAGCTTACGAAACATAAACCCAAAACCAAATAAGCTATACTAACCTAAACAAACAGCTTATAAAAAAGATATTATCCATAAGTCTCAAAATAAAACAGAAAATTGGAGCTTATGAAATATAAGCCGAAATCTAATAAGCTTACAATTAAACCTAACACAAACACATAAACTAATAATAATAATATAAAAAACCTGAAAGAGACTGCAGTAATTATCCCAGGAATCAATCCTCTGTTTGAGAGTGGGACTGAGCCTGGCGTAAAGATGACGATACCACATCTCACGATACAACAAACAAAAGACATGATCATTATCAACGTACTGAGCAACACCTTCAACTGACGGCCATGGTGTATCCTTAAACATACGATCACTCAATGTATGAAAAGATGTCTCATACATCTGATGTATCTCGTACACATTCTTCTCTCTTATGTGTCTGTATAAGTGCACCACGAATGATTTCACTGGATCTGGTACGAATAATGGATCGTAATCCCCCATGCTGTTGTTGTTGTTGTTTTCTTGGTGGTTGCTTCCTTCCTCGTATTCGTAAGCCGCCATTGGTTTTTGCTTTTTTTTTTGGTTTCTAGGGTTTGGGTGCTGCTGCTGGATAGATAGATTGACTGATGATGAGAGTGTTTGTTTTTGTGCTTTGTGTCTAAGTTGGGCCCTTCATATGTTGGGCTAACAAGATGGGCCTTTATCTCCAACCCAAATGTAAGAATTCAACAAAGAAAACCCTTGTTCTAAAACTTGCCCACTAGTTATAACGTCCGTACACGCGAGATGAAACAAGAATTACTGTCGAGTGGCTTTGTTTCAAAAACGAATTAACAAACATGACTTATAATATACCCTCTTTACTAATACGGACTAAATTTCTTCGCTTTACGAAAACAGACTACGACGCATTCCAACGTGTTATACATGTGCGCCCTACACAAGACAACCGATAACATGGCTACATGTGTCCCAAGCACACCTAGAAGCATGTGCAAAGAAGCATGCACCGAGATTTGTCACGAAATTGCTTTCAATATTTTAAATGAAGTATGATATTACTTTCACTTTTTTATATGCTTATCCTAACGTGATGTACTATCTTCTCAACAAATACATTGCTTTCAATACACTGTGATGTTGACTTATCCTCCCAACTTCATCTTCACCAACACATTTATCAAACTAAAAACACACTGCACTAATTAAAAACACACTGCACACTTCATTGTCTATAATTATTGATTGTTGACATCTTCACCAACACTTCTTATTAGTTTTATTTTACAAAAAAATCATACGGATCTTCCTTTTTTAGTGGTTTTGGGTTTTGGGTGCGCCGAACATAAATAGGTATTATTAGTCCCCATAACTTGTTTGTTGTTAGGTAGTGAAAACTATTAGCGGTCCTTTAGTCGATTTCTTTATCGGGTGTTCATTTTATGTTCTTCGAATCACATGGCCAATCTTTCGAATCTTCCTTTTTGTCCAGCATGCATCTTTTTTTTCACAAAGAAATCGAATATTATTATTAAAGGCAATTAAGATGTTAAAATTTGTAAATATGTATGCTGGTCAATAATATGTACTATCTTAGTGAATATGCCAAACTTGTTAAAGTTTATTGTATGCGATAAACAAACATGTAGTACATATTTTGTTGAAGTTTTTGTCAAAGTTGCTAAATAATGTATTAATGTAACTCATTAAATAAACCAATAATTAGAGTGTTTGGTTACCATTCGTGGTTGAATGTATGTTTTTGTTTTATTTTTTGTAAATTTATGATGCAAAAGTTACCATTCGTAGCCGTTTTAGTATGCTTAAAGACATGAGAATCATGTATGGTAGAGATGTACTTGTCGCATGTTAAGGAATACTTTTTTTGGGGGTTGGTTAGATGTACATTTCGTGGACCATGACCCTTGTTTAATTCATGGTATGCTTCTTAGACAGGAAAGAGTAGACGAAGAACGTCATACCGAATATCATAAGTTACAGTTTAATGTTGCTGATTATGTATGTCATGTTGGTCCTAAGGAATTTTGTTTAATGACGTGTTTAAAGTTTGGTCCTATAATATAAAGACTTTCAAAATGCACCCACTCCATTAGTACAATGTATATTCCCTGGCCGCAACACTCCAGTAAAACTTCTTGATAATGTGTTAATGATGTTTGACCCCTACCGGAAGTTCAGTAATTTTCAGTTATTTTGATGATCATACAACAATTGTAGTCACTAATATAACACCCATAATGTCCTTCTCGAAAACTATAGTGTATTCATTCAATAAATTTATATTTGAGAACCTACAAATCTCTATGCACATCAAAGTTGAGAAGCATTATTGTGTACCACAAAAATTTTATTGAGATATTCTTTAATATCACAGTCCAAAGTTGAAAATTTCGCACAATCCGACAAAAATTAAAGTTTATAACCCATCAATTAATAGACTTGTACAACCTAAGCGATACGTTAATCAATAGAACTGGACCATAAACATATGATCAATCATATTATTGTGAAAGCAACTACAAGAATATTCTTGTAATACCAGTGTCTTGTATATGCATTTGTAGCAAATGTTAATGTTGATAGCAATCAAAACACCACAAATATATATACACCACAAAGAAGTAGCGACGTATAGTAAACTACGATGGTTTCCATAACAGGATATGCATATTTGTTTCCAAAACCTTAGAATGAACACAAGATGACTCAGGAAATGAGAATAAAACTAGCAGTGGCAAATTGATAGGTCGGCTCAGGTAATTGGTCGAAATAGAACGGGTCAATTTCAAAATCATGGGTCGACCTGCTACTTCTTACCAACTTTTCCCCTTTTAATATAAACAACATTGAAAGACGTACTCAAAGAACCTCAAGTCTTTTAGTCAACTATTCCATTCAAATGAATGGTGATTCGATAAGAAATCAGTTGTAGTATATGGTCATAATTTGAGATGCAATTATGATAGAAAGTCTACATAAGAAATCAATCCCACAAGTTACTCCACAAGTCTTTGTAGGTTGTGATCAAGTTTGTTAATTTATAGTTACTAAATTGAAAATGGAATTTATAGCAAAAGTTACATCGAGCACCATCATCCCAGTTCCTCCAGCATTTTATGAAGGGTGGTTTTTGGCTAAGCTTATGGATTGGACTTATGCTTATGTTATATAAGCGGCTTGTGACTTATATATCATCAGCTAATAAGCCCAGTGTTACACCCCGTGCCCGCTTTGACCAAAATTTAAAACTTTTAACGCGGAAACGCTTTGACTCTAACGGATTTACTGTTACTCTTTAATAAAATGACAAGATTCTATTACAAGTTATACCTTAGATCAACTTTTAAAAGATACTAGACTCAATTACCTTCAAAACGATAGGTGGCACGACCACTAACGACTTACGGTTTACTTTGTACAACACTTAGAAAATTACCAAATCTGAACTGCTGAATAGATGCGCCATATCTAAAAAAGAGATGCGCCATATCACATGATACGCCGTATCTCAAAAAGAGATGTGTCGTATCTACTCCAAAACTGATGTGCCATATCTCCAAAATGAGATACGCCATATCTACCCTCGATTTTCCATGTCGTTGGTGTACATGTGAACAATGTGGTAATGATATTCAAGACGGGAGTTGTTTGTTTTGTGGATCGAGTAATTCATTTGCTTATGATCCTAATCAAAACTCATTCAACGACTCCTCAAATTTTTCCAACTACCCATCACATTCATACGAGCAAGAATCATATTATCCAAATATCAATGATGCTTCGTATCAAAATACACCAAGCCAGACTCAACAGTTTTACTGTTGTGAGTACTGTGGAGGTCCACACTTTAGCTCTGATTGTCAAACAAGGAATCCATTTCCTTGTAACAATTACGACTATTCGTTTCAAGACCCACCTCCACAGTGCCAAATGATTCAAGCAACTCCTCATATCCAGCAAGACCCTTATATAGAGGTTCTTGAGAAACTTAAAGATCTTAAGGAGGAGTTGGCTAATATGTCGTCTCTCAATGCACCAAGTTTTTCTTGTGTACATTGTGGGGGTCCTCATGATGATTTTCAATGTCAACCGTATTATAAACCTGAACATTGTTCTAGTTCTTATACATTCGGTTTTGACACATCCACACCCCCACAGTCTCCACTCACTCAATATTCTCGTGATAAATCTATCACGGAATTACTTGCTGAAAAACATGCTGCTAGAGACAAAAGAAGCATGGAAGAATTATTAGTCTTAGAACACGCAGCTATAACACGTACTAAATTTCAAAATGCTGCTCTTCTCGATGAAGATGATGAAAGTGATGATACCTCATCAAGTTCATCAGTTGAGACTACTTCCATGGATATACAGGGAGAAAAGAATATAACTGAAACACTAGCAGTAGAAAAAATGGAACTTGTAGAATCCATAACTGCTAGTCCTTCTCAGTTCCCTCTGTATGATGTTATCACACCCGAGGTTCCCACTCACTCTCTGAGCATGGGGGACGAGCATCTTGACACAATTCCTGCAAAGGAATCTGACGAATTCATAAAGTCTAGTGTTGAGAACCTTGTCCCAATCCCAAGAGAGTCACAGGGAATTCTTGATCATATGTGTGATACTCCTACCCCCCTGATAATCCAAATGATCAAATTGAGAATGTCTCTAATTCCAGTAATGATTGTATATCTTATGGAGACATTGAGTATGTTGAGGCATCACTGCCTCATTCTGATGTTGATCCTCTTCTTGAGGATTTCACAGAGGAACTCACTCACATCATTCCACTTCTATCCAGAAGTAATGATGATCTCTTTGACTTCGAAGCCAATATGGGAGAAACTGAAAATCTTTTAAACTCTAATCCCAACATCGAGCTTAGTACTTCACATGCTGATGAAAATTCTTTATCTTCTGTAGACATCAGTCATGTGAAAGAATTACCTTCTGAGCTAGTTAGCTTAGAAGAAGATAATGATAATCACTTTGTTCCCGAAGCAGTCGAGACTACTCTCACCAATCCTCTATATGAATTCGAATCCGAATTCACTTTGATTTCTGATAATCTACTCTTTGATATTCAGAATGAGGATTGTGATGAGTCCACAACGGAACATGAGTTCATGGATTTACATCTTGTGAATGATTCTCTTTACGAGGAGTTCTCCTTTGAACTCACTCATATCATATCTCCACCGGAGTATGATACTTTTTATTTTGATCTAGACATACCCATAATATGTCTTGATCAAACGAGCTTAAAAGAGGAGATTCATGAAACAATGAATTCTCCTATTGAGGAAGAAGAGTTAGTCATGATTTTTATCATGATTTTCTTCCTTTTCTTCATATATTTTGTTCCCTATCATGTTCTTCACTCCTTCGGGAATGAAGACATAATCTTTGACCCCGGCATTCTCATTTATAAATTATGAGCCGGGTACTTATCTCATCGGTGTGGAACTTTCACGTGCTTCAAATGTTTATCCAAACGTCTTGAATGAAAGTCCGATTGAGATTGTCTCTTCCACTTACTTCCCCATGGACAAATAAATGCGGGGTCGAGTCAAGCTAGCAACTCGGTAAATAAAAACAGTAGCATTTACTTAGGGTTTTCACCCTAAGTGTGGGGGAGATACTAACCCACATGATGTATATATGTAAATATTTCTAAAAAAAAAAAAAAAAAAAAAATGTAAATATAGTGATAGCTTCTATTTAAGAAGTTTTATCTTAAAAAATATATGTATGTATATACACATAAAATAATGGCTAGTAATATTTCCTTCTTACGTTCTAAGTTCGGTTTAACACCCGGTACTTTGAATATTGAGGACAATATTTAGTTCTAAGTGTGGGGGGAGATTCGTTATTCTAACGAATTTAAACACATGTTCCATCAAGAACCCCCATTTTAGCCCAAATTTTAAAATTTTTTCTCACTTAGAACGCAATAAATGGTTATCAATCCGCCATGTCTAACCCACATAAGGATTGGCTAATCCAGGAGCAAACGGTTCTTGGTAAAGATAACTCAAACCCGTTTATGGCTTGCAATTTGCCAAAAATTGTATGGTTCCTCAACTCCCCATCATCCTCAAAAGATAATGAGTTGGCTAGCCCGCAAGATTATGGCTTGTGGTAAAGGCCGTGGAAAATCCATAATTGGTAATCAGCTCACCAAGATGTTGACTATTCCATCAAGAGTTGGCTAGTCAAGAAGCAAACGGCTTTTGGTAAAGACAAATCAAATCCGTTGACAGCTGGTGGTTTGCTAAAAATCACACGGTTATCAGGTGTGCCACAGTTCTTACATCTGGCTACTCCAGAAGTGATGGCTTTTGGTAAAGATTTTTTCAAATCCATTAAGTTTTTCTCAAAAGATTGCTAGGGACTAGCAATAGTTTAGTGTGGGGGATTGATGAGTGTCTAAATACTCATCATTTTATACCAATCTGAGCTGCCAAAACATACAAAAACACTCAAATATACATCAAAATACTTAAAATATCTTAAAAGTGTGTTTTATATGTTTCAAATGCAAAATATGCAAAAACAGATGAAAAACGTACAAAGTTTGCATAATTGGCAGTTTCAGTCCCTCAAGTTTCATAAATTGTCAAAACTAGTCCCTGGTTATTCTAAAAACATGAAAAAGTCATCAAAAGTCCTTTTTAATCATAAAGTTACATATTTAGTCCTTTGGTGCAAAGTTTCACAAAATTACAAGTTTAGTCCCTGTACTTTGGAAATTGACAGAAATGGTCCCTGGGATGTTAAAAACTTTGAGAAAATCAATTTTAGTCCTTGTACTAATAATCTTTTGCAGGAATGGTCCTTGGGTGATAAGTTTGGTGAAATTACATAATCAGTCCCTGAAGTTTGGTGAATTGGCAAAAATAGTCCCCGGGTATTTCAAAAGTGAAATATATCAAAAATACCCTTGTAATATTTATTTATGGCAAGTTTAGTCCTTAAGTAAACTTTGGAAAAGATACACATCAGCCCCCTAAACTTTCAGAAATTTACATTTTTGGTCCTTGTGTAATTTCTAAAAACCAAACGGATCCTTTTTATAATAAATACCCAAAACCAAAATCCAATCCACAACACAAACATTACCCAGCCCTTTTATTACCCAAGCCCAAAGTTTCCCAGCCCAGTCCACCCTTTATTAAATAAAACGGGGTCAACCCCTTATTTGACCAAAACCACCCTTGTGTAATTTCTAAAAACCAAATGGATCCTTTTTATAATAAATACCCAAAACCAAAATCCAATCCACAACACAAACATTACCCAGCCCTTTTATTACCCAAGCCCAAAGTTTCCCAGCCCAGTCCACCCTTTATTAAATAAAACGAGGTCAACCCCTTATTTGACCAAAACCACCCAGCCAACCCCTTCCCTCCCAAACCATACCACCATCAAAGACCACCCTCCACCTATCTGGTTTCACCCCTAACTTGCTCCCCACTCTTTACCACCTCACCCTCCACCTCACACAAGCCCCCAAAGTTCATTAAATTCCCTAATACCCTCTCCACGCAATATACAGTTGCCCCCATGACTTTGGCGCCAAAAAGCATTTTAAACGGCTATGATCAATCAGACTATTTCAATGGCTCAGATATGATGGGAAAGGTCAAGTGGGTCCCACAAAGCTCAGAAAAACTCTACAAAAGGGAAAAGAAGCTGTGGTGATGAAGTATTAGTGTAGTCTTAGTTTAAATTAATCGTAGGTAGTGTAAACCTCAATCTTAGTTGTAATTTCAATTAAAACAGTTTGTACTCAGTAAATTTCATGTACCTTAATCTTTAATTCAAGTTAATTTCAAGTTTCAGTTGCTATTTCAGTTTATGCCATTTTCAAGTTTGATCAAAATCACAATAAGTTCAAGTGTTGTTATTAGTTGTTGTTAAGTCAGTTCATAAGCTCATATAAGCTCTGACAAAGCTTATCAAAGCTTTTAAATATCCTCAGAATCCAGTTTAGTAGTTAAATACAAAAATTCAAGAAAAATCAATAAAATATAAAATAAATAGAAAAATAGTTATTAAGAAGAAGGAAGAAGAGAGGAGCAGTGTTATTTGGATATGTTTCTGGTTTAGAACCTTGTGGGAGGTAATAGGTTGGTTACTTGTTCATGGTACTTTGTTTCTCAGCTTGGACCCCATTGTAAGTTAGTTTTGTAATTTTTGTTTTTATTAAAGAATAGTTTGTAATCTGTTTTTACATGTTCATTTAAGTTTGTAATATCATATTAGAACTATTTGATTCAGTTTCATGGTTTTAAATTGTGTGTAGCTTTAATTATCATCAAAACAGTTAGTTACTAGGGTGTTTGGCATTACTGAATACTCTGTGATCTAGGTGATTTATTGCTGAGTTTTTAGCATACTTAGACTAAATTAGTATAGGTTTAGTTAATTGAGTCAATTGTTTGGTCATTTCAACACAGAAAGTCAAAATCCACATCTAAGTTCCCTAACAGTTAACTGTTAGGGATTTATGATCTACAAATCCATAATTCCATACAATAGTTGTTATACTAGTACCCTATAATCTTATTTTAGCATAAAACATCATTCTCAGTTAGTGTGGAAGGATCAAAGTTCAATAAAGTCAACATATCAAGTTTCATTAAAAGTCAAAATTTGCTCAGCTCAGATTTTTCCCAAAACTCCCAGATTTGTTTAGAATTTAGGAGTAGGTTTGAGGTCTTGAAATTTGTTTCCATTGTTGTCTACCAGCTCTAGTTTAAGTTCCCACTTAGCTTTTATTTTTAGGAATTTTCTGTTGGGCCCCACTCATCCTCAAACTCACTTGCAGGGAAGACTCCCCTGCATCAGTAAACTCAGTCTATCACCACCACTTTGGTGGTGATTTGTGACCACCACAGTGGGCCCCAGACCTTAAATCTAGTTTCTTACAACCCCCCTCCTACTAGACTCTTAGGGTTGACCACTTGTTTGACCTGAATTAGAGTGGACCCCACCTAGAATAAGCCATAAAGTTTGTCCCCATTCTGTGTTGCTTTTAAGTTTTTGGAATAGCTTAATCTGGCTTATCAGCTTATCTACTGAGCTTATTTGGCCATTTTTAGCTTAGACAAGTCCAAAGTACTTATTAGGATCAGAATAATCCATAGTGGGTCCCACATAAGCTCAATTGAGTTTATTTCCATTTTCAGTCAACAAAAGTCAACTGTGGAAGTAATAAGCTCCCACAGTGCTTATTATTAGCTTATAAATTAGTTGTTTTTATTAAAGTTGTTTATATTTAGATATAATTTAGTTTTGTAAAAGAAAATTCAAGAAAAAAACAATATAAAATTAAGTGATAGTTTCTATTTAATTTAATTTAATTTTCATTTTCATTTTTAGATTTTTATTAAGTAAGTTGTGTTTTTTATATTTTTATTAATTTCCTATTAGATTAAAGTATTTTTAATAATTTTCTCAGATTTTTATTTTGTCTTTTAGTATTAATTATAATTTAATATAGTTTTATTAATAATTAATCAATAATTAAGTTATAAATAGCATAATTAATTTTTATAAAGCAACACCTAGATTTTATATTTTTCCTAGCTTTTATAAGTCATAATATAATTTTAGAAATTTTTCCATAATTTTTACTGTTCAGTTACTAGTTTTATTAATTTAAATAGTTTAAATAGTTATTAATTAATAAATAGAATAATAATTAGTAAACTAGTTTAAAAATACATAAAAATAAAGTTTTTATAATTTTTTAGGATTCCTGTGATGGTTAATTAGATTTATAAAAATCTTCTTAATTATCTAAGTCTTTTTAGTATTTATAATAATTTAAATCATATAAATAGTTAAATAATAATTAAATAGTTATTAATTAATAATAATTAGATAAATAGTAAGAAAAATATAATTTTATTTTTAAAATAAGTTTTATAATATTTTAGACTTTTACAAATTTTAATTTTATATTTCTAAGACTTATTTTACATTTTCTTAATTATTAGTGAATTATTAGATAATTATAAATAGTTATTAAATAATAATAATTAATTAAATAATTAGTAATTATAAAATAAATATTTTTAATTTATTTAATTTGCATTTAAGCCCCTAAGGTTTGCAAATTAATACTTTAGTTAAAACCGTTTTTGTTTCGTACGTTTACGTAGAATTAAATTAAACATACGCGTTTTTAGTTATTAAACGTTTTAGATACCTAGCTTTTACGTAATCGTTCAAATAGTTTATATAAGTTATTTTAAGTTATAAAACCTTAGTGTAAACACACACACACACTTATTCATATCCCTGTTCACATTCACTCGATCACAGATTCGTTTTTAATACCATCACAACCTCGTTGGGACATTACGACCCGGGAAAACACTGTATTTCACGGAAGCATTTACCTTAGACGTTTGACTTGGTTGACCATTACCTGGTGAACTTAGTTGACTGTTTGAGGCGAATCACATGCATTGACACAAAATGACATATTTGTAACCCAATAGGGACTTGCGGGGGTACAACATCGATATTGAGCTCGGTATTCTATACTAAGCTCTTAAGTACCTAATGAGGCAAAAAATGGTCCGTTTTTAGGGGGTCATTTAAGCCCGAATCCGAATTTATTTGATCAAATATTGCCCTAAATCGTTCCTTTTGTGATTTTAGGTACTTGGAGAGTGAATTATGGAAAAGAAGCCATTTTGGACGTTTTTTGAGCATAAAAGTGAAGAAAACGGCAAAGTCTCAATTTTCCATGCTGGGAACAGTAGGTGACGGCGTCAAGAGTAATCCCCTGACGGCGTCAAACCTCAATAATAAAATCCGAGAGTTCATGAAGGCGTCAAGAGTTTTCCTGACGGCGTCAAAACCCCAAGAATTAAAATCCGTAGCTGATGACGGCGTCACACACAGGGCGTCAAGAGTAATTTGTATGACGGCCTAGGCCTTGACAGCGTCAGAAGTAGATCAAGGCCGTCCGAGGAAGTATTTGGCGGCGAGGTGACGGCGTCACATTGTTTGTCTTGACGCCGTCATCCCTATTTTCCTATATATAGTTTTCTAGTTTTTCACATTGAAAGAGAGAGAAGTTTTGGGAGAAACCCTAAAGACGATTTTGGTGTAACTTTACAGGTTTTTCAAGGGTTCCAACCCCTTGATACCTTGCATGATTAATCAAGATAAGTGTTCTTCTAATTCAATCAATATGTCTATGTGTTGGTTGTCTATATCTTGTTCTTGTCTTAATTCTATCATGCTAGGCTAGATCTCTTTTGTGTTTGCTTAGATCTAATGAAACCTAGATATTGATTATGTGTTGATTACTTATTTATTCTTGTCTTGGATGAATGATTTATATGTTAGGCTTAAGAAAACTGGCAGATCTCCAAATGGTAACATGCTTGAACGTCTTAAGAAACATGAACCGAGGCGTACTAGGTCTTTATTGGTTGTATTTAATGCATGAGCCACTGTTTACAATCCCTATAGTTGTGCTGGGCATGGTGTAGGAGGAGATAAGAGCTCATAGAATTGGGGAGTTATGTATGCCACCCCATGAATGGTATTAAGGAATACAATCCGTCATCCATGCAATTCTAACAAGTAATTAACGTGTAAAAGATATCTAGGGAGTAGTGAAATCTAAGTAAATACATTTTCTCCAATTACTGCTCACAACCTTAGTTTAATTAGTTATTTTCATTTTTAGTATTTTATTTTGATTGCATCTTAGTATTGGGTTAGTTGAATAGCAACTAATTCCGCCCTAATCCTTCAAAACCCGAGATTTTACTTGCTTTCATAAAAATATAAAAATACAAAAATAATCATCCCTCACCTTTAGAACTAGTAATTAGGCTTTCTAATCCTAGCGACACTATTCCTAAGCTGAACGATCAATCCCCCGGTACTTGTCACTATACTATACTACAACGATCAGGTACACTGCCTGGTGGGGGTTGTAAGCTTCTCGAGATCCCTCGAGAGGTAAAGCCTGTTGCGATTCCCACGCATCAGTACCATACCAAGCCTTTAATCCGTAATTCCAATCCTTAAGCCGTAATCCAATCTTTACCTTCTTCGCGAGAACCTACAAAACATTAACATCCATAACGGTAAGCGATAACGCTTAGTAAGTAGCTAGGTTAGTACATGATAATACTTAATCCACACATATGCAATATGAACATTAACGATGCATTAACATCTATAATGCAATATTATAAAACACATATAACACATAGAATCATAAGCACATACATTGGTCCTTCTAATCCATAACTAACACTTAACCATTCCACTAATCAAGTCTCCTTAATCTAAATATTCCTAAGCAACTATAACCATTTCTAGTACCTTCATTCAATATCACATAATATGCAAAGTTCATATTAACATATAATAACCGTAGATACTTACCTTATCCTCCAAGCTAAGTTACCAAACATCTATAATCATCATCATCTTCCTTGTTAGCATCCTTATGAAGAATCAAGCTTAGGGAATTGTTCCATGAATTGGAACACTTAACCATCTCTAAATCATTATCCTATGCTCCATCTTCTTCCCTCTCTTCTCTTTATCTCGACATCACAGGAACACACAAGAATTGTGTGGAAATGTTTAGAACCCAACACATATAAACTAGTTGGGAGGGCATTTCTGTTATTTCTGTCCATTTTAGGTCGATACGCCGCATCTATATTTTAGATGCTCCGCATCTATATTTTAGATGCTCCACATTTACTGATACTCCATATCTATATTTTAGATGCCCCGCATCTAAGCCTCATCAGACATGCACTTAAAGATTCAACCACATATTCCTAGTCAAACATGCTTAGGCCCGGGTCAACTTCATCTGGGGTGGGGCCTATTTGTATCCGGGAAATGGGTCTAACATCCATGCTAAGTGTTTGGCGTAGCTTATCATATTTAATAAGGTAAATGACAAAAAAAGTACACGAACATTTAATGGTGTAGTTATTAAATGAGGTTATAAAAGTCTTTTTTATATGATATTGTTATATAAGCTCACCCCTCCACATATAACCCACAAAATTTGGGCTTATCAAAAACCCTTAGGCTTATTCAACACATATAAACTAATAAGCTCATAAGCCCATCATATAAGCTTAGCCAACACTTTATCTATAAATAAAAAATTACAATATGCACACTATATAACTATACTAGAACAAACAAATAATAACTACTAGAATGTAAAATGCAAGATAAAGAGTAAGAGATGGAAAGATGAAACCAAGACACATAGATTTATAGTGGTTTAGTAATGAAGCTCCTTTTCTCTCTACTCCACTCCTCGAGTACCCAAATCGAGAGTTCAAAGCACTAAACCTTTGTACTTTTTAATATTATTTTTATCAATGTTGCAAAAATCGTGAATCGGTCCCGAGGCGGTCGAGGGCTGTGTAGTGATTTTTGGCCGATTAATCACTGATTCCAAGGTCCAAGGCCGATTAATCGGCCGATTACCTTGTAATTCGCTCCAAGGTCCAAGGCCTTTCAGCTTGTAATCGCCGATTAATTGGCCTTGTAGGCCGATTTTTGCAACACTGATTTTTTTTATTATTCTGACAAATGTTATTTTTCAATAGCTATTGTTTTTCTTTAAAACCACTTTCTCTCTCACATACACTATACACATATCATTATTTTTTACCATCACCTTTCTCAAAATCACCATTACCAACCAACAAGCCACCAAACTACTGCCGTTGACATCGCCAAACCATCACCACCATCACTGCAGCGACGCCGCAACACGCTACAACTATTACAGCCGCCGCACCATCAGTCGCACTCTAACACCGTCGCACCATCAGTCGCACCTCTGTTCGCCCTACACCCGCCTCAACGTCGCCGCCCCCCGGTCACCACCTGTTGAAACTCGCCAAATATCCCAGATAATGTTGCCAATTAAATAAAAAAATAAGCCTTTATTGAAAAACCAAATATCCCAGATCTGTCTTCTCTAACATTTCCGGAAAACCTATGACGCACCAACATTTATTCAAGATCTGTTTCCTCGACTTCTTATGCTGCCGATCACCATGTCGCCCAAAAAACCACAAGGAATCACCACCGTCTTTTGCCATATCGCCGAAAACCACCAGAAACCACAACAATCTTATTTGGGCTGATATTTGATTTTTTAAGATTTATGGATTATTTAAGGCGAGTTTGAAAGAGTCAAGAGAGAAAAATGAGAGTAGCGTAGAAGAGAGAATGAAGAGAAAAAAGATAAAGAGAAAGGCTTTGGGTCTTTACACACCATGTGTTTGGTATATACAGACCATTATGAGATCCCATCATTTGTGCATGAGTCCCAATCATTGGTGCAAGAAGAGGACAAGGTATGATGACATATAGTGACAAGGTTGCACAAGTTTATAAGTTGGAGTTAGTCAGAAATTACAAAAACTTCATATTAGAAAAGGGCGACAATTAAAGGAGGGGAAAAAAAGGAGGGAAAAAATTGGGCTGCAATTACAGAAACTTTTATAGGCACAATAGTTTATGTATTCATTGGAGTGATTTGCCTTGTAATCATATATGTAAAGTTTCTTCCCTTTTGCTACTAGTCTATTGCCTTATAATCATGTACTTATGTAAAGTTTCTTCCCCTTTGTTACCGTTCAAGAAAATAGCATATGAGTAATTGAACTCAACTGCATGAAATATTAATATTCACCTTTTATCATTGTATTATTTTGTTGAAGGAGGTGTTGAAACCTAACTCAAATATGGGAAAAGAAATCTGTTTCAAGAAAATAATATAGAAGTAAAGCCAAGAAAATAATATACCCCATCATCTTAAACTTGTAGCATATGTGCTTGTAATTCACTAAACTTGTCGTACCAGTATTGTTGAATTGTCAAATAAATATGTGTCATTAATGTAGAAGTAAAGCCAAGATTTTTTACAACTAAAGGAAGTTTTGACATTATCATGCTCATGGGCCACACTCATTAAACGTTACAACTGGCTTGTCTTAAGTTCAAACCAACTTCTACATGCATTCGATTTGTTATTGTTTAATTGTGTGGTGACATATATTAAACTGAACTAAGAATAGTATCAAATTGACAGTCTGTATCATGCTTCCCATCCATTCACCATTTACATGTATAATAACATACCAAGAGATACAAGTTATGATGACAAGTATGGATGTTTGATGAAGGCGATGTGTCTTATACATAGTGACAAGTTACATTATCTAGTTCACAAGTATGGATAACAACAAAATTTTATATCACTTTTTGACCAAAGTAAAAAAAAAAAAAAAAAGTAGGGAAAAAATATAGTGGAGGGTTGTAGGAGGGAAAAAAATATTTGGCTCTTGTTTTTCATTTTATTTTTTGGTATTCAATTGGAAAAAGAAGTAAAAGGGCGGCAATTAAAGGTGGGAAAAGGAAAATTGGTGCCAAGGGAATAAATAATTCAAAATATGAATTAATTAGGAGTAATTGTATATACGGAGCTGAAGTCATGTACAATGAAAGTCTGCAAGCACACGGTAACCCACAACTGTTATATAATTGACAACCACAAGTTGAGGAATCTAGTTGAAACTCATTCGACCGATCAATCTCTTTCACCAACTCAAGAGCTTCATTTGAGATGAAACCTCGTAATAAATCAAAGCATGGTTTATTGTGGTGATGATAACGAGAAAT
The DNA here is from genome assembly GCA_030686995.1 of Artemisia argyi. Taxonomy (NCBI): domain Eukaryota; kingdom Viridiplantae; phylum Streptophyta; class Magnoliopsida; order Asterales; family Asteraceae; genus Artemisia; species Artemisia argyi. Next base: position 72,815,365 of record CM060700.1, on the reverse strand, counting down.
TACACTTTTTCCAAAACTTGCTCTGATTGCCGTTAGCTGTGACTTTACGATTTTATCCATACAACCAACAAATTTATCCAAATTTATACGTGCAGATTCCAGGTGTTTCTTCAACTTGGCATGCTGTCTCTCAACTCTGTTGGATGTGCGATTTCCAAAGTTCAAAGACTGGTCAATCGAGGCAGACACAAAACGTGTTTTATATTTGTCCAACCATGAGTCGTGTATGTATCTTAAAACACCTGAAAGGAACGAAAAATAAGTACCGGGTAGGACTTATGGATAAAATTCCCAGACTGTAAAGAATTGTTAATGTAAAAGACTTACGAGGGTAATCTTCCAAAAATAATCGAAGTTCCTCGTAGTTTTCTATGTATGACAACCACGTTGGAGAATCTTCTAGTAACTTCCACATTGATTCAAAAATTAGCCAATCATCATATGACTTAATTTTTCGCCTGCAATACTTAAAAATATTTCGACTAATGTGCCATCTACAGAGTATATGATTGGCGTGTGGAAAAACTTTTTCACACGCACTCATGAGTGCCAACTCTCTATCTGTGACTATAATACGTAGGTGCATACACTCATTGAGTGTCCACTTTAGCTGTTCCAAGACCCACTTATAGTTGTCCATCTTTTCTTCCTTTATAAAAGCAAACGCTATGCAAAATGTCTTGTTGGTTGAAGTTACACCAACAATTTCAATAAAAGGCATCTTGAATACGTTCGTCTTGTACGTGGCATCTATAATCAACACGTGCAGGAATGCACGCCATATCTCATAAGATGTAGGATGGACAAAAAATAAACCCTGCAACTCGTCTGTAATTGGGTGTGTATCAGTCTGATATACATAACGTTTATTATGCAAAAGGGACATAAGAAATTGCATTGGAGTTTTTCCGGCTCTCTCAACCTTGTGAATCTTTTTTTGTGCCTGATAGATTGTCGGGAGTGTTGACAAGTTAGTTTCATCTTCATCCTTTAGCGTTGCTAGAATTTGATGTGGTGGCACACTCTTCGACGTCAAATCTTCTACCAAACGAAATTAATCATCAGACAACCGCCTTGCATATGGATGACCCTCTAGATGCCTTGTATAAAGGTGCACATCCGAACCGGTTAACCGAACCGCGACTGCTAGCGAACCGAAAAACCAAACCGGTCAAACCCTGTTTTGACCCAAACCTGTCCAGTCGGTTAGTGATTTTAGAAAAAGGCCGGTTTGGACACCGGTTTTATTAACCGGATATATGAATCGGTTGGGGTTAACTGATGAGGCGAAAAATGAACCATTTTTAGGGGGTCATTTAAGCCCGGAATTGAATTTATTTGATCAAATATTGCCCTAAATCGTTCCTTTTGTGATTTTAGGTACTTTGGGAGTGAATTCTGGAAAAGGAAGCAATTCGGACGTTTTTGGAGCATAAAAGTGAAGAAAACGCCAAATACTTAATTTTCCATGCTGAGAACAGTACCTGACGGCGTCAAGAGGAAGATCCTGACGGCGTCAAGAGTAAAAACCATGACGACCCAGTGCAAACCTGATGGCGTGACAACAAGGGCGTCAAGAGTTAAATTGGTGACGGCCTGCACAAGGGGAATACATGACGGCGTCAGATCCAGATCTAGGCAGTCCGAGGAACTATTTGGCGGCGAGATGACGGCGTCAGACATTTGTTCTTGACGCCGTCACCTATCAAACTCTATATATAGTTTTCTATTTTTCATTCAAAAAAAGAAGGAACTTGTGTGGAGAAACTAGGGCCGAACTTTGTAAACCCTTGGTCATATTTTACAGTGTTTTCAAGGGTTTTCACCCCTTGAATCCTTTCATGTCCAATTGAGATAAGTCTTCTCTTAATTCAATCAATATGTCTATGTGTTGGTTGATTATATCTTGTGCTTGTCTTGATTTTAACATGCTAGGCTAGATCTATCTTGTGTTTGCTTGGATCTAATGAAACCTAGATGTTAATTATGTGTTGATTACTTGTTTATTGTTGTAATGGATGAATGATTTCAATGTTAGGCTTAAGAAAACTGGCAGATCTCCATTGTGTAACATGCTTGAACGTCTTAGGAAACATGAACCGATGTGTACTAGGTTTTATTGGTTATATTTAATGCATGAGCAAATTCTAGTGATCCCATGTTAGGAGCTTCTTAGCCGGCTCGACATAGGAGTGAAGTAGGCGCTCAAAGGATTGGGGAAGTAAGTACGCCACCCCATGAATGGTATTAAGGAATACAATCTGTCATCCACGCAACTATAACAAGTAATTAACGTGTAAAAGATATCTAGGGAGTAGTGAAATCTAAGTAAACACAATTCTCCCACATATTGCTCACAACTTTAGTATAATTAGTTTATTTTCATTTTTAGTATTTTATTTTGATTGCATCTTAGTATTGGGTTAGTTGATTAGCAACTAATTCCGCCCAACTCCTTCAAACCCGAGATTTTCACTTGCTTTCTAAAAAATAATAAAAATACAAAAAGAATCATCCCTCATCTCTAGACCTAGTCTTTAGGTTTTCTAATCCTAGCGACACTATTCCTAGCTGAACGATCAATCCCCCAGTACTTGTCACTATACTATACTACATCGATCAGGTACACTGCCTGGTGGGGGTTGTAAGCTTCTCGAGATCCCTTGAGAGGTAAAGCCTGGTGCAATCCCTACACATCAAGTTTTTGGCGCCGCAGCCCGGGGAATAGTTATTGTCTAGGTTAGAATCTCTTTTTATTAGGTCTACTTGCTAGATTCCTTTCTAGTAAGATTTTATTTTTATTTTTTAGGTTCTCTTTAGTCTATCTTATTTCTTCGTGTTTTTGTTCGTAACTCTTCACCACCCGACATCATGGACTCTTTGAACCCGTCATCCCACCACAACAAAACCCACCATTAGATAACCAACCTCTTAGGCCCCGAACCCTAGGAGAGTATTCCTGACCTAGCCACCAAGGCTATCAAAACACCATTGAGCTCACCGGAGACAATGTGACCCCATTGCGATCCGACACCATTCGGTTGGTGCAAAGCGGATGTGCATTCCATGGACTTCGTTCCGAAGATCCAAATCAACATCTCAATGACTTCCTTAAAATCGTAGATTCTATAGACCTTGATGTTACAACTAGAGAGTCAACCCAATTACGCCTATTCCAATTCTCTCTACGTGATCAAGCTAGCCAATGGCTTGAACGTTTACCCGCGAGATTCATCACCTCATGGGATGATCTCACCACTCGTTTTCTTGCTCAATTTTTCCCACCGGGGAGAACTACCAAGCTTAGAAATGACATCTTGATGTTCCAACAACGTCAAAGTGAAACTCTATATGAAGCATGGACTCAATTCAAGGACTTACTCCAAAAAGTCCCTCATCATGGCATAGATCTTTGGCTCCAAGTCCAAGTCTTCTATGACCATATCGATCTCTCCACAAGGCGAGCCATTGACCAATCAGCCGGTGGTAAGCTACGTAATCTAAGTGCGGAACAATCATGGGAACTCATAGAAGATCTTGCTCTCTATGACAACGAAAGTTGGAATGATCCCCGTGATTTGAACAAAACGGTCAAGGCAATATCTTTGCCTTCGAACAACTCTAGCACTCCCGACCGTAGGATCATGGAAAGTTTCTCATGAAATCTTACGAAGCTCATAAGCCTTCAAGCCAACTGAACAAAATCACTTCTTCATGCGAACTATGTAGTGGTCCCCATGACACTCGTGATTGTGTGGAACTCCCCGGAACAACTTTTGCGGACTACGCATCCTCGTGTACCGGCGAAGCGGGAGATAAGTGGTACACTTTCAAACCCGAGCCAAACCCTTACGGTGATTCCTACAACCCCTCTTGGAAAAATCACCCAAACCTTAGGTGGAAACAAAATCAAGCCAATTCTTCCAATCCGCCTAATCGTTACCAACCAAACGGTCCACCCTCCAACCGTACTTTCAACAACAATCCTTCTAACAACTATGGTAGTACCAACAATCTTGAAGGATTGATGTCTAAGTTCATGGCATTTCAAGAGGCTCGCATATCTAAGTTTGAAGCCGATTTCAAACAAAAGCAAAGCGAGATGACCACCAAAATTGACACATTGTTGAAAGTTCTCAATGACCGAGAAATGGGAGCACTCCCAAGCGATACGGTCAAGAACACGAAACTAAACGTTAATTCCATATCATCGGTTTCGTCACCCACTTCTTGTCCGCAATACTACTCGGTTAAATCAACGAGCACGTGTTTCAAGCAAAACCAAATTCTTCAAAAGGACCAATCGAATAAAACACCCGATATAAAACCGGTCAAAAGCATAGCTGAAACACCTCCCACGAAAGACCTTGACGATGAATTCAAGGAGCTTCACCTTGAACGCCCCGTCATTGATGTCTTAGCCCGTGCTCCTTATTATAGTGCCCTCCTAGAGAAGTATGAGAAGTTTAAACTAGGTAAAAATGGGACCGCCTTCATTCAAAATAAGTTGCCTAAAAAGCTTGATGATCCGGGTATATTTGTTTTGCCTTGTAAGATAGGAAGATCCGAAGCTTTCGACACACTAGCCGATTTAGGGTCAAGCCTCAACTTGATTCCCTTATCCCTTTTCACCACTCTTAAGCTAGGAAAGTTAGAGGAGATGGAGGTATTGATAGGTCTAGCGGATGGAAGTATTGCCCACCCGATTGGAATGATTAAGGATGTAGTTGTTCACGTAGGAAAGTTAACTATCTTAGCGGATTTTCACGTCCTAGACATGGTTAGTGACACTACATGCCCATAGTTGATAGGAAGAGGATTTTTAGAAACCGCTAGCGCCATGATAGATTGTAAGGAGTCTAAGATAGCGGTAGGTGAAGGCGATACTTGGTCTGTATACGATGTTAAGAAACATAGCTATGATTGTTAGGATGAACCGACACCACATTGGGTAGAGATGAATAGGAGACCATCTAGATATGGACCTTGGATAGAAAGGAACTTTATAGGACCTCAACGCCCATTCTATCTAAAAAAAGATTTTATCGAAAAGACACATTCGGTGGAACAACTCATAGCTAGAGATGAAGAGCTAGATCTTTTTGAGGACCCCTTAGTCTTTAGGAAGATGATTGAGTTCTTAAGCGTAATGCCTATTAATATAGAGATGAATAAGTGGAAAAGAGAGGGAAATAAGTGTAAATGGATGTGGGACAAGCCACCTAAGGAAGGTGACGGATCATGGCACATGAAGATGACTTTGTATGATCCGGATGGAGAAAAGTTTGAAAGGTCATATCGTACTAAGAAAACCGATAGGAAGTTAAAACCTAAGTTTGATCCCAAAGATGTCCTCAATGAGTAACTCACCCGTATCACGTAGTAACCCATGACCTTGAGTCTAGCTACAAGACTTGTAAATAAAGAAAAGCGCTTCTTGGGAGGCAACCCATGTTTTGTGTGGTTTTTATTTGTTTGTTTGTTAATTGCTTCTGTATGCATGCTTTATTTTTATTGTTGGTAGATCGTGTTTCAAAACTAAATAGTAAAAATACTTTATCTTGTTGTTTTGCCTAGTCTTAACTTCACCCAAAAGTATTTTTGCAAAAGATAAGTGTAAGGGGAAACCCCAAATATGTTTTTAAGAACAAAACCAATCATGATTCTCCACAATATTAAGTGAACACGTATATTCGTATTTGTTAGAGTCAAATGCTTGTATCGAGTCATAATGAAGTTTTGCAGGATTTTCCAGGAAGTAGGACCAAGTTTTTTCAGAAATTTTCCGGAAACTTAACATAAGAATTTCTGCAGGTCATTTCTGACGGCGTCACAGTTTACTCTTGACGGCGTCACGTGTAAAAATCTGGAAATTTTACCAGTTTCGTTTTTCTAACGGAGTCTTAAAGTTTTTGTTAAATTATTAGTTTTATAATCTCCAGGAAATCTGCAAACATCATTCCACAAGCATTATATTTTATTTTGTTTTCTAGGTTTTATTAGCATATGTAGATTGCCGCCGATTTTATGCGAGGTTGCCTTGTCTGTTTTTTCAGGTTTTACAGGTTATGTATCACAAGAAGATGATTATTATTCTGGAAGGGAAGCTTTGATTGTTCATTTTCTTGGAGGAAGATCTAACCTGGCCACCTTATTATCCATACCGAGCGAATCAGGGGAGTATTTGATTTCATTCGTTCTACTTATTTCACTTTTACATTCTTTACTTAAACATTGGGGACAATGTTCATCCTAAGTGTAAGGGGAGGGTAAAATGATGATACCTTACAGATACACTTTCGCTTGAGTTTGTTTATTTGATAGTAGATGTGTAATAAAACTATGAGAAATACTTGTTAGTGCAATTTTAACGCCAAATTTAAATTTTTTTACAACATTTAGGAGTGAAACTTTAGCCATAGCAAGCGTCTCATGGATAGGAGATTGTATGACTAGCACAAAACCGTACCATTCAGAAAAATTTTCCACCCAAATATGTGAGGTTCGCCTTTAGATTTGATAGAAAAAACATTTACTATTAGTGCTTATGAGTGTACCGGTAGCATTTAGATTCTAGAACTTGCGTTAGTGATGCATCCCGAGACCGCTAGTGAGACTACATTCGTGTAGTAGGATTTACTACATGATAAGAGGCATTAGGATCACCCTTGTGTTAAACCCGTATCATAATTACTTGACCATTTAAGTCATATTACTTGGCTAGTTAAGTCAACTAATTTTTCCTACACCTTAGCGTTGTACTCATTTTTAGTACACGAAACCCCTAGTACACCCCTCCGAGCCTATCTTTTCGTTTCTAACTTTAAGCATTTTACTTAAAGGAGGAATTTGTTACACCCCACTTAAATGTACACCCAAATCGCCTTAGCCTTCCGTGTATGCACTCATCTTTAGTGCATTATTGTTATTTGTTAAACCCTGAGTTAATTATCTAATTGATTACATGGTTGCTAAGTCGAGTCATATCCTTGTACATATTGTTTTGGGACGATTGGGACTCATGGGTAAAGTACTTATTTTATGGAGTAATGGGGATGAACATCATATATTACCCCCGTATGTGCGTTAATCTTAAAAGTACTCCAAGTGTTTTGATTATCTTAATTCGAGTCATTAGATTAGTTTATTGTAAAGTATGTAAAGATTCAAGCGTAAGGGGAATATTCATTCCCTATGATGTATTATTTTGGATGGTAGGGTAAGAGTGTATGCAAAAATAAATAAAAAAATCAAGAAAAAGAAAAAAAATAAAAAAATAAATAAATAAAAAAAAAGAAAAGAGAAAAAACATACGGACTACCATCCCGTTTCATTCTATGTTCATTTTATGTTTTTGTTATTTTTCATTTATTAGCTTAAGTCGAGTCTAGTCTTGGCTTAGCAACGCCTTATTATACATGTAATTAACCAAGATTGTTAACTCGCCACCAGTAAAGACTGCCTATATCCAACAAAACCGTGTATTCTATATCCCTACACCTAATGTTACAACCCTTTTAAAAGACCTCTTTGATAGTTTGTCCTAGGTGCTTACGCCATGCGGTGGAGGTTTAATCCTTTCCCAAGCCTATGGTAATCTATTTTGCTATGACAGGTAGTGAGAGATGTTTTCCATTTCCATATTATGATATTACTTTATTACACCCGAGAGATGTGAGTATTTAAACACTATTTATGAGGTGCTAGTGTATGGCTTTCGTGCTTGTCTTTGGTCTTTAGTGGAACGGTTATTTGTTGTAATTACTTTTATATTAGTGTTAAATGACCCCTAACTTGTATTTTGACTAGAATAAAAGCGCATTTGCTTGAGGACAAGCAAATCTAAAGTGTAAGGGTATATGATGAGGCGAAAAATGAACCACTTTTAGGGGGTCATTTAAGCCCGAAATTGAATTTATTTGATCAAATATTGCCCTAAATCGTTCCTTTTCTGATTTTAGGTATTTTGGGAGTGAATTCTGGAAAAGGAAGCAATTCAGACGTTTTTGGAGCATAAAAGTGAAGAAAACGCCAAAGACTTAATTTTCCATGCTGAGAACAGTACCTGACGGCGTCAAGAGGAAGATCCTGACGGCGTCAAGAGTAAAAACCATGACGACCCAGTGCAAACCTGACGGCGTCAGACATTTGTTCTTGACGCCGTCACCTATCAAACTCTATATATAGTTTTCTATTTTTCATTCAAAAAATGAAGGAACTTGTGTGGAGAAACTAGGGCCGAACTTTGTAAACCCTAGGTCATATTTTACAGTGTTTTCAAGGGTTTTCACCCCTTGAATCCTTTCATGTCCAATTGAGATAAGTCTTCTCTTAATTCAATCAATATGTCTATGTGTTGGTTGATTATATCTTGTGCTTGTCTTGATTTTAACATGCTAGGCTAGATCTATCTTGTGTTTGCTTGGATCTAATGAAACCTAGATGTTAATTATGTGTTGATTACTTGCTTATGGTTGTAATGGATGAATGATTTCAATGTTAGGCTTAAGAAATCTGGCAGATCTCCATTGTGTAACATGCTTGAACGTCTTAGGAAACATGAACCGATGTGTACTAGGTTTTACTGGTTGTATTTAATGCATGAGCAAATTCTAGTGATCCCATGTTAGGAGCTTCTTAGCCGGCTCGACATAGGAGTGAAGTAAGCGCTAATAGGATTGGGGAAGTAAGTACGCCACCCCATGAATGGTATTAAGGAATACAATCCATCATCTACGCAACTATAACAAGTAATTAACGTGTAAAAGATATCTAGGGAGTAGTAAAATCTAAGTAAATACAATTCTCCCACATATTGCTCACAACTTTAGTATAATTAGTTTATTTTCATTTTTAGTATTTTATTTTGATTGCATTTTAGTATTGGGTTAGTTGATTAGCAACTAATTCCGCCCAACTCCTTCAAACCCGAGAATTTTACTTGCTTTCTAAAAAATATAAAAATACAAAAAGAATCATCCCTCATGTCTAGACCTAGTCTTTAGGTTTTCTAATCCTAGCGACACTATTCCTAGCTGAACAATCAATCCCCCGGTACTTGTCACTATACTATACTACATCGATCAGGTACACTGCCTGGTGGGGGTTGTAAGCTTCTCGAGATCCCTTGAGAGGTAAAGCCTGGTGCAATCCCTACGCATCATTAACCGGTTAGGAACCGGTTTGGGTGTAGGGGCTGGGTTTTTTTGGAATTTTTGAAATTTGAATTCAAAGTTGTCAGGTTGAAACTGAAACAATAGTAAGTAGTAACGTGGGGGGGGGGGGGACCGGCTTTTAATTAATTAGTCTCAAAATTACCATTTTACCATTTATTATTTAGTATAAATAGAAGTGTTGTTTATTAGTTTTCATCACAACTTTCAAACAAAGTAAAAAACACTCTAAATCTTCTCTAATATTCATTAATGGATAGTTCAACTTCAAACACCACCACCCACACCACCGCCGCTGGTTCATCAAATGTACCAACGGTTGTCAAAATTTTACCATGTAACCGTGTCAACGATCCTTGGGATCACTTCAACTACGTCCTTGGGATCACTCGAAGTTTTTTACAACGCTACAAAAAAATTACCGGGAGTTTATTATCCAACATCCCATTTGGTACTCGAGCAACTTTACTACATGTGTTCAAGTTTGTCATCATTTGAATTAAGTGGTGGTATTTTTTCAAACATGGTTATACCAATGAAAGAAAAGCTCATTAAGTATTTTGAATCTTTGCCACCGGTTATTACATGTGCAGCCGCATTAAATCCATGTTATAATTTATGCGGGGTAGAGTTACTAATTGAATCGATTTCAAATGATTTGGGGTTAACCGCGGATAAAGTGAACTTTGTTGAAGATGCATGGTGAGTGCTTATTCACTCACTATTATATGGCCAAATACCAACCCAAAACGACTTATCTAAGCTAACAATCGCCAAGAAAACATGTGTTTTTGTGATTGTGACATGCAGGTACGGATGAATAAGAATTTGACGAAAAATCATCAAGGAACCGGAAAACGAGCACGAGATTAGAAGACGGTCAAAAAGTCAGAGTTGGGATTCAAAAGTCTATTTCAGTCCTTATTATTTTCAAGATTGGCAAGATTAGTCCTTGGAAGTTATTTTTGAGAAGATGACATTTTGTGCCCTTAAAGTTTTAAAGTTAACCAAAATGGTCCTTGTAATTTTGTTGATTAAAAATCTGCCTAGTCCAAGTGGTAAAACTTGATCCAAAGTTAATCTCAAAGCCCAAGTTCACTTTTAAAGTTCCCAAGCCCATCATCAAAATTTAACCCGAGCCCACCCATTTAACTTCGGTCAACAGGTCAAAAGGTTAAATAAATTAACACACAAACCAAACGCGCCTAAAAGTCATTTCCCCCAATTTCACTCCCAGTTACCTCACATGAACCCTAGTTACTGTTCCGTCCAAAATTGACCACAATTAAGGGTACGGACGTCAATTCAAGCATGTTTCTAGAAGCTCAGAGTGTCAGAGGCTTGAAAGAAACACAAATGGGCAACGTGGCAGCTTTGGATTGGGAGGAACGCGTCACTCATTTTGATCTAAGGGTTGTAATAGGCTTAGCAATGATTGGTAGAAGATCAAGGGTGTTGAGAGGCTTCAAAGAAACACAACTCACACGGATTGCCAACCTGGCAATCCGTGAGCTCCTCACCCTCACTCGCTATATATAGGTGTTATTTTTAGCTTAATGTATGTAATTTTTTAGTTTAGAGTTATGCTGTCAAATTTCATTCAGACTTGTAATTAGTTTAGTAATTGTAATTTTCTTTCAGTTTCAATAAAATTTCTAGTTAATTTCTAATTGTCTCAGCTTATATTTCCATTGATTACTGCTTATTATGTTTTCTAGTTAAGCTTTTTACTAATTCATAATCGTTTAATTACAACTTATTGAGTTTTCCATATCAGTTTATTACTTGTTTTAAATTAGCTTAGTCTTATTTCAACCTACTACTTTTATCTCAGATGTTATTTTCATTTACATAATACAAAATAAAAAAAAAATAAAAAAAATAAAAAAATATTAGTATCAGCTCACATTTGAGCTTATTTTTCTTTATACCTTCCATTTAAGCTTTGTAGCTTAATAGTGGAAGTGACTTGAGTCATAGCAATTGTGAATCATTTGGATATTGGAGAAATAGTTGCTGAGGTGAAAGAGATAGCTGATCCAGACAATAAGATATCAGCCTATCTACGAGATAGGCTTGCTTAGTGAACTCTCTCTTTTCTAGCTGAGAGAGCTTGTGGTAACTTCTATTTTCATTTTCAATTTGTAGAATTAGCTTAGCCTTATAATTGTAGTAGAGTAAACTGTTTTATCATTTAGTAGTAGCTTAACTGTTTAATTAGAATTTGATTGATAGTTGATAGATATTGTGTATTTGAGTAGATTGTTGATTGTTGATCTTCTGTCATCATTAGCTGTTACAAAGTGTTTTATTGATCTCATCATCCGTGTTACAAGTCTATTTGATCTGAGTTAATCATTTGATTCATTTGAATGATAGAATAGGTTGGACTGAGTAATCTAGTTCATCAACTGCTTCATTATTGATTGTTGTGAATCTGAGATTTCATAGGATTCAGTGATTGCTTGATGATTGAAACAGTTTTTGCGATGCTAGTTAAGCTATGTGAACTCAGCTTTTTGAGTTTTGAAGAGATTATCACTTGATAGCTTTGTTAACATATCAGTAAGGGGTGTTTGGATTAGAATAATCTGAGTAGCTTAAGTAGTTGTAGATCTAGTTCATTTGCTTAATTAGCTTTAATTAAACTATAGTAGTATAAGTTTAGCATTACAGTGGTCATTAGAACTTCACTTAGTCAAACTTAGCTTTAAATTTGATTAACTGTTTCTACTATTAGTATTTAGGAATCACTGTTTGAGTTGTAGTTGTTAATTAAGTAGAGTTAGCTTAAATCAGTATAAATATAGCTTAATATAACATAGTTAATCAATTAGAAGTAGTTAAATCTCAAATAAGTCAACTTAGTTAATTTCTCTAAAAGTCAAATAGACAAATACTGAGTAGTCAGTACAGGATTTAAATTGAACTTGTAGAATTCATTTGTTGATGGAAATTTAATGTGATTGTTGTTTCTGGAAGTCTGGTAGTAATAGAACAAGTATCAAGAAGCATTTTAGCTTGTGGAACATGCTAGCTTATCTGAACAAGTGCTTAAAGTGACCTGAGTGAGCTTATATCTCCCCTGCACCATTGCTGAGAACCTGATTTATTGGACTGATTCTAGTGGTTTAAAGTGATTAGATATCTAAATTGTTGTTTGATCTGAGTTCATTAGTTGGTAGAGTAGTGGGACTCACCTTTGGTTTCTTTATATTGGCTTATATCAGCAGCTTATTTAGGCCCTATAGTTCATACCTTAGCTGAATTCTGGGATCATTTCTTTGGCCTGCTATATTTGATTTGAGCTTGTTTCTGTGTTCCAGCTTGTTAATTGTGACACATTTGAATAATTTGAGCTTAGTGTATTGTTTCTGAGCTTCTGTGTTTGCTTATACCACCTCTGCATAGCTTATTGAGCTTTTTCTATAGCTTATTGCTTCATTTCTAAGCTGTTGTGTGAATCTGTGATTACTTATCATCATTATCTGTTACATTTGAAGTTTTCACAACCTCAGTGACCTAAGTTTTTAGTTTCATAAAGATTTTATCACAAGTGCTTATAAATAAGCACTTGTGATAAGCAGTTTAGCTTGTAAAAGCAGTTCCACTTTTCAATTTTCCTTCAAAATTTTATTTTAAGTTCTTTTTAATACTTTTGATTTTCTGGAATTTTTCCAGATTTTTCTGATTAGTTTTACTATTTTTAATAATTACTTTTGTTTATTTTCAATTTTTAAATCATTTTTAAATTCCAAAAATCAATAAAAAAATAGAAAAAGGTTCAGAAAAATACAAAAATAATTTTTAAATTTCTTTTATAATATTTTAGAATTTTTAGAATTTTAATTTCAATTTTCCACTTAATTTTTCTATTTTTTTCTTATTTTTAATTCATTTTTAATTCAATAAATACAAAATTAATTCTAGAAAATAAAAGAAAAGTCAAAAAAATATTTTTCTTTTTCCTAAAATTCTTTTTATTAATTTTTAATTTTTAGAAAATATTTCCAAGTTCGTAGGGTCATTTTTCATATAACGTTACGTTTAAATTTTTACGTGTGCATTACCGTTTTCGCGTTTTTCAATTCGGTGCATAGTTAGCTTGTAATCTTTGCATGCTTTATTGTTGTTTGTTAATATTTGATTTCCTTGATTGCTATTTTCACTATATCACTCTTTCACAACTCACTTTCACTACACGATTCCCGATTCGATAATTCAAATTTTCCATTTGAGCTTTCGTTGGGAAGAACGACCCGGGAATTACTTTAACCGGTTTTTCCTCGGAATATTATTATACTATAATTGACACGAATAAATTTTTGGCGCCGTTGCCGGGGAAGGCTTAAAGTGAATTTTTGAATAATTGTTTTGGAAAATCGTGTTTTGATAAGCCTTCTTCTACTTTGTATATATATTTCTATAAAAATTGAAAAATCAAAAACACTTTTCCTAAAGTGTTTTCAAAAATACCAAAAAAATAATAAAAGTTACAGCCTCGACTCGATCGCAAGAAAGGGCGTTGTAAACCAAATAAGTCTCGCAATATAACGAAAACGTAATTTAGTTGTTTATCGGACTATTTCAATTACTACAACCGAATAAGCGGGAAATACGGAAGCTAAGACATTAAATTGCTAGCTGAAGAGAGATCCATTCTTCTCTCCCGTCCCGTCGCGCGTGGTTTTGAAAGAAACGGTTTTCGATTAATATTACGTTTTAAGAAAAGAAAAACAAAAGAAATAATAAGTTTTTGTGAAAAAATATAAAAAAAAAAATTAAAAAAATTTCTTTTCTTTTTTCTTTTTCATTTTCTTTTTGATTTTGTTTGTGGTGTATGCACACCCGATCTTCGTTTGAGAATCTTACGTCTCCGTTCTCTAACCCCGAGCGGGTTTTACGACATACGAGTCGGGTTCATTTCCTTGACGAGGAGGAGATGAACCAAAACGAACACAACGGACCCCCGCCGATGGGTGGTCCGCAGCACAATGTTATCCCTCCGATGGGACAACAACCGGCATTTGATCCGCGTCCGATGGAAGAACAACTCCAATCACCATTCAATGGTGTGAGGAGAGCAATTGTAATTCCGGACATCAATGCCAATTTTGAGATCAATCACGGATTACTCAATTTGATCACGAGTATATCCTTTCACGGGTTCGATCACGAAGATCCCTATGCTCACATCAGAAATTTCACCGACATCGCTGAGACGATTAGAATGAACCAAGTTCCTCACGATGTGGTGAAATTGAAGTTATTTCCTTTCTCCTTAAAAGGAGCAGCCCGGACTTGGCTGGAAAAGGAACCACCGAACTCAATTCACACTTGGAATGATCTCGCTTCCAAGTTTGTGAATTACTTCTATCCTCCCTCTAAAACTTCTAACCTACGTTCTCAAATCTTTCGGTTCCAACAAGCTTTTGATGAATCGTTTAGTGAAGCTTGGGACCGATTCAAAGATTTGAAGGAGAAATGTCCGAACCACGGGTTTACCGACCTTCAGCAGATTGATACGTTTTATAATGGGTTATGTCATGCTGATCAAGATTCGCTTAACTCTGCTGCGGGTGGTAACTTGTTGGCTAGGAACACGAATGATGCTTTCATGATAATTGAGAATAAAGCTCGTGTGAGAATGTCAAGGAATAAACCTCAAGTTTCTAATAATGGTAAAAATAATGATGAATTGGTAAATATGATTGTGGCTTTAACAAAGAAAGTTGATTCAATGTCTATTGAAAAATCAAACCATCAAGTCAATGTGGTTAGTCACGGTTGTGAGACTTGTGGTGGTCCACATTTGTATTATGAATGTCCGGCCACCGGTGCCTTTTCTCAAAACGTGTATGCTGCAAACGCGGGTAACACCGGTTACCCATAACCTCAAGGAGACCGTAATCTCCTCAGCTACCGTTCTTCTCATTTTCTTGGACCACCCGGTTTCGAACAACCGAACCAAGTCAATCAAGTCAATCAGAATCATAATGTTGTGAATCGTAATAATCAAGGAAATCAAAATCAGAGTCGAGCTAATAATGGTTTTCAAAATCATAATCAAGGGTTTAATCAAAACCGGGGTTTTCAAGGTAATTACAATCAAGGCCCGCCTCAAGGGAACAATTTTCAAAATCATCAAAATCATGGAAACCCTGGGAATTTTCAGAATGCAAATCATGGAAATCAGAATAATGGTAATTACCAAAACCGTGGGCAGAATTTCAATAATAATCAAAATCAAGCTGTTATTCCAAATCCGTCGCCCACGGAAGATTTGATTAAGCAATTGCTTCAAAACCAACAAGCTTTTATGACAAAACAAGAGGAAACAACAAGGTTGTTAGCTAATCAAATCAATGATATCAACAAACGTTTAAATGATCGACCCTCGGGTTCGGGTATTACATCTTTGCCAAGCAACACGATCGCAAACCCGAGGGGCGAAGTAAAAGCGATCATAACTCGCAGTGGTGCTACATATGAGGAACCCACAGCTCCTACTACCTCTTCTTCTTCTTCGTCTCCACCCAAGGTAGTAGACTGTGAGACCGAGGCGACAAAGGACCCGGTTCCTCCTGTTAATAATGGAGGAGCTGAAAACGTCCAACCTCCGGTTGTCCAAAAGTCGAAGGATAAAGAAAAAGTCGTTTTAGAGAATAATGTGAAATACAAGTCTAAATTGCCATATCCGTCACGATTTAATGATGAAGAGCTCCGTGCAAAATCTAAAAAACAAATGGAAAAATTTCTCGATATTTTTCAAAAGTTGCACTTTGATATCAGTTTCATGGATGCTCTTGTTTACATGCCGAAATTTGCTTCAACATTTAAAAACCTTATAAGTAATAAAGAGAAATTGATTGAATTAGCCGAGACGCCAATAAATGCTCAATGTTCCGCGATTCTTCTCAAGAAGCTTCCCGAGAAGCTTGGAGATTCGGGAAAATTTCTCATTCCTTGTTCGTTGAAAGATCAAGAGGTTTGCAAAGCCCTGGCCGATTCAGGTGCGAGCATTAACCTTATGCCTTTGTCAATCTATAAACAACTTGGGATGGGGGAACTTAAACCAACCCGAATGACGTTAGAGCTTGCTAATCGTTCGATTGCTCATCCAGTTGGAATTGCTGAAGATGTTTTTGTTCAAGTAAACTCGTGTACTTTTCCGGCCGACTTTGTCGTTGTTAATTTTGAACCCGATCCGAGAGTTCCTCTTATACTAGGGCGACCGTTTTTACGTACCGCTAAGGCCCTAGTCGATCATTTTGAGGATACTCTCACTTTACGACACGATGATGACATAATGATTTTTAAAGCCGATGCTCCGAAATCAAAGAAATTTTCCGTCAACAGCATTGATGTTTGTGATTTTACCTTTGATGATTTTGTGAAAACTTTCGTCTCCGACTCTTCCTCATCATTTCCTTCGACTAAGGAATATGATTCTCTTTGGGAAGAGGTCGATGAATTTCTTGAAATTGAAACAATTCCGTTTTCTGAGATTGATGATTCTTACTTTGATTCGGAGGGGGATACTATTTTTCTTAACAATTTGTTGAACGATGAACCGTCAATCCCTCCGGATAAAGTTAAGACAAAGATTGAGCTTATAATTGATGATCCTCTGGAGCCCGAGCTCGAGGAATTTTTACCAGATTTTGAAAGTTTTACCTTCGATACGACTGAGGAAATAAGTGGCAATCCCACTTATGTTCCTGATTTTTCTGATCCAACGTTTGAAGCTTTTCATTTCGATTACTCGGAAGAGACGAGTCGTGGCAATCCCACTTCTCATGCTTTTATCTCTCTTTCGGAATTTGAATCATTTCGTTTTGATGAATTTGAATATGAAATTGAAAAGTTTTCTAAATCTGAATATGAGAGTTTCAGTTTTGATCTTGAAATTGATCATGATCCGGGTGGTGTTTTTAAGATTGAGAGTTTGAATGAAAAGTTTTTCCCAACCCTCCCACCCGGAAAAGATTTTAAAAGGAGCTTAAATGATAAGATTCATAATTCTATAATTATGAAGTTTTATTTTGATGAAGATGAGTTTTTCAAGATTGTTATCATGACATTCTTGCCATTTATAACGTTTGGTGTGATTTCTCTTATCCTTCATTCCGTGGGGAGTGAGGATGTTGTTTTTGACCCTGGTATTGTTTTTCAAAGTTTTCAAAATTAACGTACCAGCGGTTATCTATTCGGGATGGAACTTTCAAATACGTCACAAGTTTTTCAAAATATTTTGAATGAAAGCCCGAATGAGATTATTTTTCCACGGTTTTTCCCCAAGGACGAATTTATTCGGGGATCGAGTCAAGCTCATGTGACTCGGTGATAAAAAAACAAGCGCTTCGTGGGTGGCAACCCATGCTTATCCCAATTTCATCTTCTTATATTTCTATTTTCTAACACCTAATGTGAGGAGGGGGTGCCTCTTCTACTCTTGTGTTTCGTGGTTGTTTGTGATGTTTGTACAGGATTGTCCATGATTTATGATGACTCTTGTGCTCGTTATCTTTTCACTTGGAGTCTCATTCATCGGTGCTACTTGGAAATCCTATATCCGTAAATCTTATCGACTAACGTTTTCTTTGGCATAATTAATAAACGGCCTAGAATTTTGTTAGGATTACCTTAACCCATCAAACATTGAGGACAATGTTTCGTTCTAGTCGGGGGGAGGGTGAATCTTCGATTCGATTTTGACCTTGCATTTTTCACAAGTCGTGCACTCTTGCAACTCCGTTTTTCCATCAAAAATAAAAAAATTTGAAAAAATTGAAAATTTCAAAAATTTTGATGAAAAAGTCATGAAAAAGCACAAAAAAATGAAAAAAGTTGAAAAAGTTGTACAAAAATATAATAAAGTTTGAATAAGTGTTTTGACACCTTGTTGACTTTCTTGCTGGCGAGAGTAGGAATAAATATTTTGACTTGACCGGGCGTGTTGAGCCCTAGCTTGTTCCCTTAAGCAATGATAATCACATAAGCTTGTGCTAGTTTTGTACACAAGGAACTATAAAATGCGAATTCTTTCTCAAGAATCTGCAAGTTCCCGTACTTGACTTTATACATGCGCAACTTAAAAGCTTTCGCTAGTCTTTTACATCAGGAGCTAGAAAACGCGAATTCTTCTTCTAGAGTTTGCAAGTTTCCGTATCTGACTTTATATATGCGTGGCTGATTATCGGCTAAGTATTCGCGGGTTTCATTACTTGGAATCTTAAATTGCGAAGAGCGAGAAATGATAGAGTTTATTTAGAAGTTAGATGCTAAACGTGGAGTAGTGGTTCTCTTTAGAGCTCATGAGAGGTACTTGTGGCTTTTTACTCCCATCAGATACGTCACCAATATATAAATAGATGTTCTAGGTTAATTAGTGGTATTTCGGTTTGAATAATATTTAGTTCTTTGTTTTCTTAAGAGAATTTTTGCTTTAGAAATTGGGTACATATCAAGGAACACCAAAAATAAGAGCCAAAAGTGAAAAAATCAAAAGTCAAAAGTTGATTATCTATGTGGTTTTGGAGCTACCCGATAAGCTTCCATTGATGTTATGAGAAAAAAGTCAAGAAAGAAAGAAAAAAGTGAAAAGTATGAAAAAAAAAAATGAAAAAAAAGTGAAAAATGAAAAAAGTGAAAGTTGTAGTATTGTTAAATAAGAGCTATGTATGTATCAATAAGTTGTTGGCGCGTGAGGTGCATGTGATACGTGATTAGTAATCAGTCACATGAGGTGCACGTGATCGTACTCCGCAACTTATATCCTTGATATTGTATGTACCCTTCATTCCTTGAAATGGACCGAATTTCTATTGCAGTGGTTCTTAAGAGAAAATGGATAACTACTTATCGTTTTAACTTAGGTATCACTATCGGACTAAAAATTATCGAAACGAGAAAATATGAAGCAATTCATTTCTCAACAAAATAAAATATTGAGATACAAAACCTAGGAAATGGGAGTAAGAAGTTTTCACAAGTAACTGTTATGAGTAGTGTTAGCATCTAATTTGTAGATAAGCTGTGATCTCGTTTGTACGCTTAGTTTGGGGACTCGTGAAAAATCAAGGATGACGAATTTTAACCGTATGGTCGCTTCTTAATAGAAGTGTTTCTACTCGTTGACCCTAATAATTATTGCAAGATAATGAAAGTTCAACAAACCGTCACAAGTTTGAAGTATGGATAAGTCCAAAAATAAAAGTGTAAGTGGAATAAAGGAATAAAAGGAAAAGTTTTGGAAAACGGAGCGTTTTTCGGGAATAAATGATTTTGTAATCTCTTTTGAACTGCCTTGCTACTTTTCAAAGTTAGTAAAAAGAGTATCGAAATTATTTATCTCAAAAGCGTGAATTGATCACATTGCGTGAGGACACGGCAATACTTTAGTCGGGGGGATTTTGGTGAGTGCTTATTCACTCACTATTATATGGCCAAATACCAACCCAAAACGACTTATCTAAGCTAACAATCGCCAAGAAAACATGTGTTTTTGTGATTGTGACATGCAGGTACGGATGAATAAGAATTTGACGAAAAATCATCAAGGAACCGGAAAAACGAGCACGAGATTAGAAGACGGTCAAAAAGTCAGAGTTGGGATTCAAAAGTCTATTTCAGTCCTTATTATTTTCAAGATTGGCAAGATTAGTCCTTGGAAGTTATTTTTGAGAAGATGACATTTTGTGCCCTTAAAGTTTTAAAGTTAACCAAAATGGTCCTTGTAATTTTGTTGATTAAAAATCTGCCTAGTCCAAGTGGTAAAACTTGATCCAAAGTTAATCTCAAAGCCCAAGTTCACTTTTAAAGTTCCCAAGCCCATCATCAAAATTTAACCCGAGCCCACCCATTTAACTTCGGTCAACAGGTCAAAAGGTTAAATAAATTAACACACAAACCAAACGCGCCTAAAAGTCATTTCCCCCAATTTCACTCCCAGTTACCTCACATGAACCCTAGTTACTGTTCCGTCCAAAATTGACCACAATTAAGGGTACGGACGTCAATTCAAGCATGTTTCTAGAAGCTCAGAGTGTCAGAGGCTTGAAAGAAACACAAATGGGCAACGTGGCAGCTTTGGATTGGGAGGAACGCGTCACTCATTTTGATCTAAGGGTTGTAATAGGCTTAGCAATGATTGGTAGAAGATCAAGGGTGTTGAGAGGCTTCAAAGAAACACAACTCACACGGATTGCCAACCTGGCAATCCGTGAGCTCCTCACCCTCACTCGCTATATATAGGTGTTATTTTTAGCTTAATGTATGTAATTTTTTAGTTTAGAGTTATGCTGTCAAATTTCATTCAGACTTGTAATTAGTTTAGTAATTGTAATTTTCTTTCAGTTTCAATAAAATTTCTAGTTAATTTCTAATTGTCTCAGCTTATATTTCCATTGATTACTGCTTATTATGTTTTCTAGTTAAGCTTTTTACTAATTCATAATCGTTTAATTACAACTTATTGAGTTTTCCATATCAGTTTATTACTTGTTTTAAATTAGCTTAGTCTTATTTCAACCTACTACTTTTATCTCAGATGTTATTTTCATTTACATAATACAAAATAAAAAAAAAATAAAAAAAAATAAAAAAATATTAGTATCAGCTCACATTTGAGCTTATTTTTCTTTATACCTTCCATTTAAGCTTTGTAGCTTAATAGTGGAAGTGACTTGAGTCATAGCAATTGTGAATCATTTGGATATTGGAGAAATAGTTGCTGAGGTGAAAGAGATAGCTGATCCAGACAATAAGATATCAGCCTATCTACGAGATAGGCTTGCTTAGTGAACTCTCTCTTTTCTAGCTGAGAGAGCTTGTGGTAACTTCTATTTTCATTTTCAATTTGTAGAATTAGCTTAGCCTTATAATTGTAGTAGAGTAAACTGTTTTATCATTTAGTAGTAGCTTAACTGTTTAATTAGAATTTGATTGATAGTTGATAGATATTGTGTATTTGAGTAGATTGTTGATTGTTGATCTTCTGTCATCATTAGCTGTTACAAAGTGTTTTATTGATCTCATCATCCGTGTTACAAGTCTATTTGATCTGAGTTAATCATTTGATTCATTTGAATGATAGAATAGGTTGGACTGAGTAATCTAGTTCATCAACTGCTTCATTATTGATTGTTGTGAATCTGAGATTTCATAGGATTCAGTGATTGCTTGATGATTGAAACAGTTTTTGCGATGCTAGTTAAGCTATGTGAACTCAGCTTTTTGAGTTTTGAAGAGATTATCACTTGATAGCTTTGTTAACATATCAGTAAGGGGTGTTTGGATTAGAATAATCTGAGTAGCTTAAGTAGTTGTAGATCTAGTTCATTTGCTTAATTAGCTTTAATTAAACTATAGTAGTATAAGTTTAGCATTACAGTGGTCATTAGAACTTCACTTAGTCAAACTTAGCTTTAAATTTGATTAACTGTTTCTACTATTAGTATTTAGGAATCACTGTTTGAGTTGTAGTTGTTAATTAAGTAGAGTTAGCTTAAATCAGTATAAATATAGCTTAATATAACATAGTTAATCAATTAGAAGTAGTTAAATCTCAAATAAGTCAACTTAGTTAATTTCTCTAAAAGTCAAATAGACAAATACTGAGTAGTCAGTACAGGATTTAAATTGAACTTGTAGAATTCATTTGTTGATGGAAATTTAATGTGATTGTTGTTTCTGGAAGTCTGGTAGTAATAGAACAAGTATCAAGAAGCATTTTAGCTTGTGGAACATGCTAGCTTATCTGAACAAGTGCTTAAAGTGACCTGAGTGAGCTTATATCTCCCCTGCACCATTGCTGAGAACCTGATTTATTGGACTGATTCTAGTGGTTTAAAGTGATTAGATATCTAAATTGTTGTTTGATCTGAGTTCATTAGTTGGTAGAGTAGTGGGACTCACCTTTGGTTTCTTTATATTGGCTTATATCAGCAGCTTATTTAGGCCCTATAGTTCATACCTTAGCTGAATTCTGGGATCATTTCTTTGGCCTGCTATATTTGATTTGAGCTTGTTTCTGTGTTCCAGCTTGTTAATTGTGACACATTTGAATAATTTGAGCTTAGTGTATTGTTTCTGAGCTTCTGTGTTTGCTTATACCACCTCTGCATAGCTTATTGAGCTTTTTCTATAGCTTATTGCTTCATTTCTAAGCTGTTGTGTGAATCTGTGATTACTTATCATCATTATCTGTTACATTTGAAGTTTTCACAACCTCAGTGACCTAAGTTTTTAGTTTCATAAAGATTTTATCACAAGTGCTTATAAATAAGCACTTGTGATAAGCAGTTTAGCTTGTAAAAGCAGTTCCACTTTTCAATTTTCCTTCAAAATTTTATTTTAAGTTCTTTTTAATACTTTTGATTTTCTGGAATTTTTCCAGATTTTTCTGATTAGTTTTACTATTTTTAATAATTACTTTTGTTTATTTTCAATTTTTAAATCATTTTTAAATTCCAAAAATCAATAAAAAAATAGAAAAAGGTTCAGAAAAATACAAAAATAATTTTTAAATTTCTTTTATAATATTTTAGAATTTTTAGAATTTTAATTTCAATTTTCCACTTAATTTTTCTATTTTTTTTCTTATTTTTAATTCATTTTTAATTCAATAAATACAAAATTAATTCTAGAAAATAAAAGAAAAGTCAAAAAAATATTTTTCTTTTTCCTAAAATTCTTTTTATTAATTTTTAATTTTTAGAAAATATTTCCAAGTTCGTAGGGTCATTTTTCATATAACGTTACGTTTAAATTTTTACGTGTGCATTACCGTTTTCGCGTTTTTCAATTCGGTGCATAGTTAGCTTGTAATCTTTGCATGCTTTATTGTTGTTTGTTAATATTTGATTTCCTTGATTGCTATTTTCACTATATCACTCTTTCACAACTCACTTTCACTACACGATTCCCGATTCGATAATTCAAATTTTCCATTTGAGCTTTCGTTGGGAAGAACGACCCGGGAATTACTTTAACCGGTTTTTCCTCGGAATATTATTATACTATAATTGACACTTATCAATGCACAAAAGGATTTTAAGAATTCTTTTAAAAGTTTGTGGAATTATTATTTTGAAAAATATGGGAACCCGGCTCCTTCTATGGATGAGGGGTCTTCATCATCGAGGTCGTCGCATAGAGGGAATCCGATTCAAGGCTTGTTACAAAAGTTAAGAGAAAATCCCAACAAACGGGTAAGGAGTGATCGTCTCCAAAACAATGAATATACAAGGTATACCGAAACCGATTTTATCTCATGTATTCCGGCCGAGCAACAAGTGGACTTTGATGTTTTGGCGTTTTGGAAATCAAAGGAAACAATGTTTCCCGTTCTATCCAAAATGGCTCGGGATCTTTTTAGTGTACAAGCTACTTCGGTAGCTTCTAAATCCACTTTTTCAACAAGTGGAAGGATGCTCTCAAACAGAAGAACAAAGCTCACACCGGCTTCTTGGGAAATGTGTATGTGTTTGAAAGATCATTTGGACGCAATCAAGCGAAGACAACACAAAACAAGTCTTGAAGACCCCTTAGAAATGGAAGGAGGGGTCTACGAGGTAGAGGTGCAAGAGGGTACCTGCGAGTTGCTTTCCGATGAAGAAATAAGAGAAGATGAAGCTGCTGCCGCGGCTAGGAGGTCCGTCGATTTCGAATCCGAGGAAGAGATTTACGAGTAGCTTTTCCTTTATTATGTTTATGTATTATGTGTGTTTCATTTCCATGTATGATGTATTTCCTTTCATTGTATTTCCTTTCAGTATTAGGTGTGTAAGGGTGTTGTATTTCGATGTATCACGTTCTAAGTTTATGTATTATGTGTGATGTATTCCCGTTCGATGTATTAAATAAAAGTGTTTGTGAAATATATGTGATTTTTTTTATGTATTAAATAGAAGTTACTTTGTGTAAATGACGAAAAACGGAAATAATAATAATAATAATAATAATAATAATAATAATAATAATAATAATTAAAAAAAAAAAGGTTAACCGGTTTTAAAACCGGTCCCAAACCGGTCCAAAATATTCAAAATTTGCACTAGGCGCCAAGGCGGGAAATATATATATATATATAGAGGTTAACCGGTGTCAAACCGGTCAAAACCGCCTACTTCAAAAAAATTCAAAAAGGTTGTGCTAATAACTTTTGCATTTGTTGCTTCTGAATATGTCAGATACGTACTGTCGTACTCTAAAAACTTCAACAAAGTTGTGCTATTAACTTGTGCTATTGTATGATTGCATGTCCTAATATACTATAAATAAGTATGTTGTGTAAATTTGTAAATTTGCAAATCGAAAGTAAATCACAAATGGCAAATCAAGGACAGGAGCCAGTTGAATTTTATTCAGTTTACTTTGTAATTTCCACCTAAACTAAAATAACTAACATAACATTTAAAACACGAATCACATTAAACGTTAAAGTTAAAACACGGATTACATTAAACATTAAAGTTAAAACATGAAATACAAAGTACGATTAATAGAAACTACGATACGGTAATTAAAATAAAACTACGAATTAATAAAATGAATCATCGGAGACCCAGCCATCCTCCTCACTCGAAGAAGACTCTGATGGCTGGTGGGCTAACCCCAAGGCCCATCGGTGTGGTGCTTCTCTATTTAGCCGCTCCCTACGAGCATTTTCCCAAGCCCTACGAGCAGCTGCCTCACGTTCTTCAGCTTCTATAGCCTCACTCACGACTTGCATATCTTGCTCAAAGAGTTCTTCATCAGTCAACGCTCGTTGTTCCACCGGTGGATTGTTTACCGGTTCATTCTCAACTGGAGTGTTTTGTTGTTGATTTTCATTTTCTGCAGGTGGTGGAGTGTTCACAATCACCACCGGTTTGTTTGGAGGACTTGGGAATTGTTGTGAGAAATCTTTGTGAGGACTTGGGAATTGTTGCGAGAAATCTTTGCGAGACATCGAATTTTGAATGTTGAGAAGTGAGAACTGATAATTATGTGAATGAGACAATGGGTAGTAAGTATACTAGTATTTATAGGTACAAAAACGAAAAAAAAAAAATACAAACCGGTCCAAACCGGTTAACCGCGACCAAACCGCATATAACCGAAACCAAACCGGTTCGGATAGGTTTGGGTTTTTTCCTCTCGAGGCCGGTTTGGAACCGAACTGGTTAACCGCCCCGACTGGTTCTTGACCACGTTGACTCAAACCGGTCACACAAACCGGTCCAGGTAAAACCGAACCGGTTAACCGAAATGTGCACCTATAGCCTTGTAGGGTGGTGGTTATGTCGACCGCATACCACTCTTATCGTCCAATAATGATGTATCAATGAATATTTTCTTACCAACTTAAACGGACAATCTGTCTTTTTGGAACTAGTTTTTTTACTTGATCCAGATCCGTTAGGTTTACCACTACGGTCACACACAAGACACAATTTATTCATGAGACCGTTTTTGCTTTTCTTAGATCTTAGTGTAACAATGACATAACCAAGAGAGTATGCCGTATTTTTCACCCAATTCATCATATCTTCACGAGATCCAAAAACCTACAGTTATTATTTTTTTGTTAACGGTGATGTGAGGTATATAATTTTACTAATATAGTATAAAACATTTTATTTAATCTTTTTTTTTACCTCATCGGTGGAAAATGGTGATGTAGAATTTTGAGCTTTTTCAATTCCATAACAAAATTGACCATCATCAAAAATGGTGGAGTCCACGTAGAATTTGAGCTTCTTCAATTCCATAAACAAATTGACGATCATCAAAAAATGGTGGTGTCCATGTATAATTTTGAGCTTCTTCAGTTCCATAAAAGAACTGACCATCATCGAAAAATGACATCTTTTTGTTAATTAAATACTAACCCTCGTCACCTACTTATTATTAGAAAAATGTATAAGTTTCGAACAATTTGGATGAACGTGATTTGGATCGAAGTTTGCCATGACAAATCTGAAAAATCATATATACATATAACTAAAACAAGAAAAAAAATATATCGGACATTTGAGTTCACCTTAATTTTATGAAAAAAAAAAAAAAAAAAAAAAAGGAATTTGACCCTCGTCGTATACTAGCCAAGGGTGTCCCTCCTTTTTATTAATAAAAACCTTATCACACTTTATCCCTTCCCATTTTATCAAAACCCTAAAACTATCACACACTCTCTTGCTCTCTTCTTGTGCGCCGCCGCCTGCAACACCACCAAACCATCATCACCGCCACCTCTATCACCTCACCTCCACCACCAAAACAACCACCACCATCTTCTCTATCTCCTACACCACCACAAACGCTCTAATAACTACCCACCGCCACTCAATCTTGCTCCACCGCCACGTACATCTATCACCACCACTCCTAATCATCACCATCTTCCATCTTTGATAGGCACGCTCCACCACTCTCCGCATTTTCTTCATTTTCATCAAAACCCAAACCGGATCTAACTTATATAAACGTTTTTATTTTAAAAACACAAAAAAAAACTAAATGATTTATAATGAAAATGTGTCGATCTAAGTTTTTATCGTGTGACGCGCCGTGACTCAGAGCGTCCGAGTCAACTCGCGAAGAACCGGTTCGTATGTATGTTTGTTACTGTACAAAAATCTATGTGGTGGTGTATTTTTTTGACTCGTCCGAGTCAACTCACGAAGAACCGATTCGTATGTATTTTTGTTATTGTACAAAAATGTATGTGGTGGTGTATTTTTTGACACGTCCGAGTCAACTCGCGAGGAACCGAAGAACGAGTCAACAGCAGATGGAGTGGTATCATCTTCATCAATGAATGGATATGGTGGTGTAAAGATGGTGGTGCAAAAATGTTGCTCATATCTAAGAGTTGTTGATGTTTCTAGGCAGATCCGGGAGTTATTATCTAAGAGTTGGGTTTATATAATTGTTTTTCTTACAGAAAATGAATAGAAAATAAGAATAATAGTTTATGATTCTTGATTAGAACGATAATTGTGTCCTATAAAAAATATCATATTAACTATTGTATTGAATGTAATTAATCTAACAGATGTCTTATAAAAAATCATATTAACTATATTGTTTCTTTATTAGAATGATAATTATGTTTTATAAACATATGATATAATATTCATCAACATGCAACAATTTCAATCTTTCAGCTAAATATTATAAAAACTTGAAAATGAAATAAGATAATGTTTATTAATATAAGTTTCGTTAAAAACTATGGCCTAATAAAACAATTTAACGTATATATGTCGTTACATGAATAATGAAATCACAATATTGTCTTATTTTAAAATGCATAATTTAAATTGACATAATAGTTAAAGTACAAAAAAATTATTGTAGAGAACATTATGTTACCTGATAAGTGCAAGTATTTTGATACACCCCTTTTACCCAAAGTTAACTCCGCAACATTTTTAAACTTCGTGAATTTGCTAAGTAAATTGTTTGTAAGATGTTATTTGATTGTGATAGTTTGGAGTTTTGAACTGTACTCATATATATACAGTTAAATGAGTTAGATATATGTCAAATCATATAATTAATGTTTTTGATAACACATCATATGTACCAAAAGAAACATAAATATCAATAACTGAAATCTTAACAGTTGAAACATAGATATAGCAAAGTTGAAACTTAATATGACATAGCTGTAGTAAAAGTTGAAATTTAAATGAATATGACATAAATGTTAACACTTAAAGCTTAAATGAATGTGACGTAGATGTACCCGAAATTGGGCAGTGAAATCAATTTGGATATTGGTCATGTCACTATCAAAAATGTCACTCTCACTCTCAATTATAGAAAAGACAAAAAATATCACTCTCACTCTCAATTATAGAAAAGACAAAATCTCTCTCTCTCTCTCTCTCTATCTCTCTCTCTCTCTCTATATATATATATATATATATATATATATATATATATATATATATATATATATATAATAAAAGAAGGTTTATTTAAATTTTTGTACACCTCATAAAAGCCACGCTGGCAATTAAAAGCCAGGTCATTTAAGTCATGTCATCAAATTCAATGGTACCAGCCTTTTAGTCGATATTGTTGACTTTCTTCCGTTCTCATTCAATAACAACCATCTATTCTGCAAGTTACCATCTATGATATCAATTATCTCTCATCTCAAAATTCACGCTTCTCAAATACTCTCTTTTTTCTCAATACTCAAAGTTCATTCATCTCAATTTCTAAGGTATGTTTACTTCGAAATTTATGACTAAATGTTCTGTGTCAATCAGATAATACAAAATTAAGGGTTTAATTCATATGTTTAGTTTGAACAATTTCAACACAAATTTAAGGGTTTAAGTCATATGTTTAAATAGGTTATTTTTCGATCTAAAGTTTTTTTTGGATGCCTATGTCTATTAAAATCCATATGCAAGGTGTAAATCTGAGTGTACTCAATTGAATTTTGAGTCTGTTTCATCTAAATTTTTAAGTTTTATTCATCCTTATTCCTATAAGATATTTTACTCAATATTTTTTTTATTAAATTGTTTGTGTTCATCAATTCGATAAAGCGTGATTTCAGGTAATAAACTGTAAACCTTGATTAAAGCCCCCTTTTTGTAAAAGATTAGGTTCTAATTGATATGCTTTTGATTCATTTTTCTAATATGGCCAATTTTTATGTTATGTCCACCAAGTGTACGATATAATGTTTAGTTGAAATAGTTGGATGAACTTACTATTGTGGATATAATGTTCAGTTGAAATGGTCGATGTAATATTAGTTGAAAGCAACATAATGTTTACATGAAATAGTTGTCAACCCAGTGTTTGATATAATATTTAAGGTCTTTCCACCAATTGTTCAATATAATTTCTAATACGGCCAATATTTTTTAAATTCACAGGCTCCTAATTGTATTGGTTGAGATAGTTGGATGAACTTACTATTGTGGTTTGCTTTGGAATCTCACCGGTGGTTCATGTTTGCTTAGATAACATTTTGTCATAACAATTTTTTGTCATGGAGGTTCTATGTATTTGACTTCGGTGTGTGTGCCTAACTATTGTGGTCACATTGCTTCTTGTAGGATGTTGATCCTTTTGAGAAAGCTACCATCATAGGGGTCGAGTGGAGTTAGAATTTTAATGTTCACACAATCCTTAAGAAGTATGTTAATCTCGACCGCCTTACTATTAATTGGTTGAATGGGTTAACTTGGATTATGCACCATCTCTAACGGGCCAAAAGAACATTATATTGTCTTTTTAACTATTTGGGCATGTTGAGAGATGTCAAAATATGCTTTTAAGGTATTACTAATTGTGAATAACATGCTATTTAGATAATGTAACAAGCTGATGGAAATACACTTGGTTGACTTGCACCCGATCCATTTGGCCCGTTTGCGTTATTTTGGATTTTTTATATTTGATCTACAAATTCATGAAGTTTCTACGACATTATCGTCACGACAAGGACCTCTTAATATTGTTAGTTTACATAGGCACTTGGGTCTGATCAATTTATCTTCGTAATTTATATTGTATCTTATATTGAAAACTAATTTACAAAACATAGAGTTTTAAACTTGAAATGTATATTTCCTATTGTTTTAAATTTCGTTATGCTCTGTAAACTATGTGTTTATAAGTTGGTAGCTTTGAGATGAACAATTTAATATTTTGGTACATTTGCTTCAAATGAAATAGTCTATAATCTGTTAAAAAATATTTAAAGTTTACAACTATTTCTAATGTGTTGACATTGTTGATACTTGATAGATACTCGGATATGTGCGCTCCAACAAATGTGTTGAATCCTGTGCGTAATGACAAAGAGTCTCCAGTTTTTTAACATCAAATGAATAAATTTCCCCCACGTGAGAGATTATGTTCTTCTTTTATGATATGTTATTGTGGGTTTTACAAATGATTATGGCATATTGAAAATGGGCCACTGATTCCATATTTTGAACGGGGACTAAAGTAATATATGTTATTTGAAGATGGTACTGAAGTAACCTTTTGAAGAGGAGAACGCAGACAACAAAATCAAGAAATGGACATTTTTTACGCTGCTTTGTATTATTTGTACGTTTCTTGGTCAATTTACTTTCGTGTTGTTTAGCCCTGGTAGGTTACAAAACCACATCAAGCAACACATTTTTTGTAATTAAAACTACAACCTTTATGATAACATGCATGTGTTGTAGTTTTTGTTCACATAGCTTCGTTAGTTTAGTTTTATTCTTAAGATCACCATCCTCACCCGTTGCTGATCCTCATATGTTCAACCCACTTCTTGGTCTTTGGATGGGTTCGCTTCTAATTGGATAGTTTTTTATGTTCACAATTTTTTGGAGTAATAGTATGTCTAATTTCAATAGGGCGTCTTTTCAAGATTTAATCAAAAAGACATTGTAATTGTAACCTTTTATATCAGACAATTGTTTTCGTTACCGTATTTTTTATATGTAAGGTTTATTTTTGTTCAATGCTTTTTGATCTTTTTCCCTACTCCGTTCCAACGGGATTAGGTATTCTGTTATTGTTATTGTTGTTTGATCTTATAACAAAAACTGTATTCCAAGTAAATTTGAGTGCAAGTTATGCTTATTTTTTGGGAATTAATATTTTTTTATTATAACTATTTGAACTGTTATTTTAAAGTTTTGTAAGCCACCCGTGATTTATCACAGGTTTATAGGCTAGTACATTATAAGACAAAATATATTGAGGGTGTTATATGGGTGGTGTGCAAATGACATTACCCAATGAGAAAACCTATTAAGTTGTGGGGCCCACTATGAAAGCTACAGTAATTGGTATTTTCAAAATCAATGTTTGTCAGTTTTGAGTGTTAGTGGTGTGTGTATCCCAAACAAGTGGTGTTGAAAAACCAAAAGCCTTGTGTGTTTGTGCAAATGAGACAAAACTTATATAGTACCAAAATCTCTAGATCCACAAAACATGGGGGAGTGTGTTGGGTTGGTGCTGAGGTCGAACCAAACAAAAGACAAAAAGGGAAGGGAGGGGGGGGGGGTCGGTTTGAAGGGTATCCAAGGGTGGGTGTTTGGTTGTTTTGTCATTTTTTCGTACAGTGAGTATGACTTGTCCGAAAAATACAAATGTGACCCGAAATTATGTTTTTATGCAACATTATTAAATAAATAGTAGTAACTTATAAAAGTAAAATTGGAATCGTAAATTATAAATAATTAAAAAAGAAACTGTAATTATTTCTGTGTCGGTACGCGTTTTGTGTCGTTTCTTGAAATTTACTGGAAAACTTTCCAGATATGAATCAAATAATAAACGTAAAATGCTCGAAATATAATATCTTGAAAGTATAATAATTTATAAACTCAAAATATAGCCAGTTTGACCAACGGTCACGCAGAAATTGTTTTGTCGTAACCGTTATGTGTCAAATAATTAAATAATCAAATAGTAACTTAGTAAAATAGTGTATTATGGTCCTGAAAATTTACCCGTTGTCACAGTTTTAAATGTATTTTCATATGATATAAATTTCATCAAGTATTATATAATAAAAATAAAAATATTTATGGTCAAAGTTAGATTCAAAAAGTCAAAATGGACTTATATTTTGGGACAGAGGGAGTATATGGATGACCATACATACATGTGTGATGTCGAGATAACATCTCCGTATTTTTCTTTTTCTTATGGACAAAGTAAAGGTATTGAGAGATGTAGTTTTGTACTTTGTAACCTCAAAGGATGAGATATCAGTGGTCCTAATTTGAGATGGTTGTAACATGTATACTTCAAAGTTGTATTTAATAAAGGAATATTACATGAAATAATTCCAGCATGTATATGCCAAGAACATAGAAGGGCCACCAGATGAAGGAAGAAATAATGACTAATGAGTTTGGACTTGGATGAGTTTACATGGAAAGTCTACACTAGTAGACATCAAATTAAACTTAAAACCATACCACCAATTTGAAGTCTTCTTAAACCTCATATACTTCAAAAGTCGTTGGCCACAAACAATTATATCCCAATCAACTTTCTTAGACATTTCATTATCATCTAAGATTCCTCATTGCCTTGACAATTACAGTTGTAGTCTATATTTACTGTGGAACTTATTTCAAGCGTTTAACCATTTATTGAATGCAAGCATAATATATAAAATTCACGACTTGGGTTGGTTGCTTCAAATGTCTTTGTAGACGTTCAAAATACGAAACTTAACTAATTCAAGGACTTGCAGGACCCTAAAGATCAACGTGTTAACTGAAAGGTTGCCGCAAAGAATTAAAAAGTTAAAAGTCTATCCATACCTTGAAACAGAACCTTGTTGAACAAATTAGAATGTAATGGATATGTTCGGGACATAAGGATTCGAACCTCCGAATAGCGAGACCAAAAGTCACTTTTATTCATAAACACTCACATAAAAATACCAGGAAGACTAATACAAGTAGTATTATATTAGTATAAGTTTGTTTATATGTTGAGAAAAAATATCCACAAAAAATAATTTCAACTACTCAAAGACCCATTTTCCGAAAAACATTGCGGGGAAAACAACAAACGTACCAAACTAAATGGTGGTAACCAGATCTTTTTAGCGCTAAATCAAATATAGCTTTTGCATTGACTGCCTTAACCACCGGAGCAGGTGTTGCTGCTGTCACTTACTCCAAAAAACCTTTCATGTCACTCAGATCTGCACCACCGTCCCTCTCCGTTTCTTACGCGTCTCACTCACTGCTGCCTCCATTGCCTTCGGTAACATTATTTAACCCTAATTTCTCAACATGTTTGATCACGTATATGATGGATGTCGCCCTACACTAGCTCATAGCCGTGGATAACGAATGGTCGCGGCTAAGCAAACTGCAAGTCCGCGGAAGATGGTTGGCCCGGCTTGTAGTTAAAGTAAGATATCATAAAGGATTGGATATATTCCCTGGTAGAACGAACAAGACAAAACGTATATCCATCAGTGTCCAGAGATTATGTGCGGTCTCCAAGTAAACCAACACTCTGCCTTCTGGATCCAAAGGTCTAGAGTGGGATCCAAGTCACCAATCACATGACCCACCCAAAGGAGTAGGGAATCCTTCATAGGAAAGGAGTGTTGACTAAGTGTTACCTTAAAAGAACACAACTTGGGGAGCACATAGTAACACGGATCCCAAGGATAACATAAGTCAACCTAGACAATAGGGCTCAGATATCGATGCCTCACATCCCTATCTCCGACAAAAGTACATTATTATCCAATGGATAATAGAGTGCATCACCACTCGTGATCCAAAGGTAACATCAAAGAACCTCACCTATAAATACCGGTACTTGGTCATGAAGGGGAGGTTCATCACACACTTATTCCTAACAACTCACTTTCATGCATACCTCCTAAAATGAGTACTTATTCTTACGCCCGAGGTTGATCGTGGGAGCCCCCTCCCACGGTGAGACTACTAGTATACTTTTCTTAGCAGGTTCAAGTCATTGAATCACACACAAAACAAGATTAGAAGACGAACCCTCATCAATTTAGTGAGCTAGCTTTACCCGCTAAACTCTGGTTCATCAATGTTGTTATCATTTTATAATTATTAAGTGCTGTTAATAGTTTTAGATTTTTAATTCAAGTTAGGCAATAATGTTAGATTTGTAGCAAGTAGATTTTGGACATTAGCGGGAGCTGTTTGTTTTATAATTTTTGGTAACATAGTTGTATCCGTCATTATAGTGTGTAGTAAGACGTAAATGTTTTTTTTATTGGCATTTCAAATAGGAGTGTTTAGACATAATCCAAAAGTTAAACACTCATTGTCAAACAAGCAATATAATCTACACACTCTAAATTGCTCCAAAAAGCTCGTCGCTAAACACTTTTAACTCTTATCGGGTTGTTTTTCTCCAAGCCAACTATACTTATATATACAAGGCTTGTTTTCATTGTTTAGAATTCTGTATTATTAATAAAAATTGTGTTCAAGAGTTATTCTCTTGTTAGTGTCTTATTCCATGAAGGTTTTGTCTTCGTTATCAACTCTTGGATTAGGGTTAACAAAATTCACTTTCGTGTCCGGTGTCAAGTAGGTCTTGACTATGTTTCATATCTTTGTTTCCAAGTGTAATTTTCTAAACTTTAAAGCGATCAACTAGGAAGAACAAGTACATGTTAACAGTGGCGGACCTTTATCTCCAACCTAATCGGTTATAATTTGGTTTTAAAAACCCTTATTCTACAACTTTTGCTGTAGATGCCAACGAGTTATGACATTCATACAGTTATTAGACTTTAATTTAAGAATTTATGAATAATGAATGCATGCTTCGTTCGTACATTTTTTTTATTAAACACGCTTTATCAAACTGTATAACCATCACAATTTTAAGTTATGTCGTCTAATCGCTTGGATCACTTGCAATTACTTTTTGGCTATGCATAAGACCTAGTTTGAATTGTAACCCAAGGTGATCATTATCTATGCGTGAGACCTTGAACTATTTTTACACATTCCAATATTAGATGACTTAATCATGTTAGGTAGTTGAGATCCTTAACACGAGGTAATGATGGGACTAAATATGTCAGCATGACAATAGTTGCTCTTTCAATATATGTCATGAGTCTCATTGGACTATGGCACATTCCAACATGTGATACACGTGTGAGCTAACCAAGACAAGCAATAACATGGCTACATGTGTACATCCAAGCACCTAGAAGCATGAGTTGAGATTTTTCACGATACTAGTTTCAATATTTTAAATGAAGTCTCATATTAGATTTAATTTTTTATATGTTTATCCTCACGTGATGTACTATCCTCCCACCTAACTAATATATTGTATTCAATATACTGTGATGTTGACTTATCCTCCTAACTTCATCTTCACCAACACATTCACCCAAATTAAAAACACATTGCACACTTCATTGCCTGTAATTATTGGTTGTTGACATCTTCGCCAACACTTCCTATTAGCTTTATTTTACGAAAAAATCATATGAATCTTCCTTTTTTGTTTTTTGGTGGTTTTGGGTTTTGGGTGCACCGAACATAAGTAGGTGTTATTGGTCCCATAACTTACTTGTTATCGGCAGCGAAAATTGTTAGTGGTCCTTTGGTCATTCTTTGTCGGGTGTTCGTTTTTTATTCTTCGAATCACATGGCCAATCTTCCGAATCTTCCTTTTTGTCGTGCATATATCTCTTTTTCCAGAAAAAATTGAATCTTATTATTATATGTAATTAACATGTTAAAATTTGTAAATATGTACTTTAGTCAATAATATGTACTATGTTGGTAAATATGCCAAAGTTATTAAAGTTTATCGTATCAATAAACAAACAGGTAGTACATATTTTGTTGAAGTTGTCAAATTTACTAAAGAATGTATTAGTGTTACTCATTAAACAAACAATTAATTAAATTTTTTGGTTACCATTCGTATTTTTTGTAGTGAGTATAAGTTTTTGCTTTATATTTTTGTAGATTTATGATGCAAAAGTTACTATTCGTAGCCGTTTTAGTATCCTTAAAGACATGAGAACCATGTATGGTAGAGATGTACTTGTTCGCATGTTTAGGAATACGTGTTTTGGGGGTTGATTAGATGTACATTTCATGGACCATGACCCTTGTTTAGTTCACGGTGTGCTTCTAAGACATGAAAGAGTAGACGAAGAACATCATACCGAATATCACAAGTTACAATTTAATGTTGTTGATTATGTATGTGATTTTGGTCCCGAGGAATTTTTTTAATGAATGATTTAAAGTTTAGTCCCTATAATATAAAAGACTTTCAAAATGCACCCACTCCATTAGCACAACGTATATTCCCTGGTCGCAACACTCCAGTAAAACTTCTTGATCTTAAGGGAGTCT
Organism: Artemisia argyi; assembly: GCA_030686995.1. NCBI lineage: Eukaryota > Viridiplantae > Streptophyta > Magnoliopsida > Asterales > Asteraceae > Artemisia > Artemisia argyi. Next base: position 72,779,313 of record CM060700.1, on the reverse strand, counting down.
TTGAGGGTGATCGTTTTCTTCAGTTGCATTATGAGGATGTTATAAGTTGTGTTTGGTTATTTTTGTGGAGTTTATATTGTGTTGTAAAAAACCTATGCACTTTGTTGAGATCATGTTATTAGCGTTGGTTGAGGATACAAATGCATTTAATCAGTTTCCATGGGGATCGTATTGTTGGACTACCACGTACCAAAGTTTGAGAAATGTTGCTTGGAATCATATTTCTAAAAATGTTCTTAGTAATCTTAGTAAACCTAGTAAGTTAGGAAATATCAAAAAGAATGTACTTGGGGCTGTTAAAGGCAAGGACGCGGGAGATGAAAATACGAACAAAGAGAAGTTGCCTCAGTATACGTTGTATGGCTTTATTTGGGGTTTTAAGGTATGTGTTTTAGTTGAAGTTTTAAGTAGTTCATGTATATGTTAAGGGCCAGTTTTGTTTGTAGATAGGTTTAGGATTTAGATTTTGGCTTCGTATAAGTTTTTGAATTAATGTGGAGAGAGAAAAGAAATGATTGATATATTATTTTATAAATAACATAAAGATTTTTTTTTTATTTTTTTATTTTTATTATTTTTTTTTTACAATTAAAAAATTGAAAATAAAAAATTGTATGGTTAGGAGCAAGCTAGAGATAAAATGTCAGAGGATTCCTTTCAAAAGCCACCAATGTACCGTGTAATGCATCTATCATTCTAATCATGTGTGAGATAAAAAATATTTCTACCAAACATTTGATTTGAATTTTCTTTGATTCTAAAGACTCGTGCCCCTATACCAAGCGGGTAGTAAATATTTTTATCTAATAATAAAAATATCAATTTAAGTGGCACAACGAGGTGGTGCCATCGGTGCCAGTTAAGTGACACTTGTCGGTTGACAAACCGACGAGCTCGTTGGCACTGAAAATAAACATAGCTGTAATTTTTTTCTTTTATCTAATTTTATCATAGATTCAAACACTTAAATACAGTCAGGGCCAGCCCTAGCTATGGGCGGCGCGGGTGACGGCCTAGGGCATCATATAAACAAGGGGCATCAAATTTTTACTGTTGTGTATCATTATTATGTGATGTAGATGATGTTGTAATGATAGAATGATGCCCGATAAAATATGTAAGAAAAAGAGCAGATATTTGGAGAAGGAAGTAATATTTTAAAAGAAAAAACTCGCCGGAGATAAAAATTGTCGTTGGAAGAAATAAGGACAGAGACCAAGTAAGAGAAGATATGTTGAAATAAGATGGAATACTTTTCTATCTTATCTTTTCTACACTTTTAGATCACGTGAGTGAGTGGGTGTAATAGAAACCATATTCTAATTTCCTATAGCTAAAAATTATTATATATATAAAGTATTCATTCAATACCTTCAATAACGACACTTATAAACTAACTACAAAAAATGAATACAAAACTATCAAACAATACAAGAAATTGGTAACTGTTATGGCTAATTATTTAGTGGATATCATTATTGTACACATATATCCCATAAGAGGCCCACAACCCAATTAGTTATTAGAGTTTTACCTTAATGTTTATCTTATGTATACCTTTTGTAATCTTTGACATTATAATTATTGAAGAATACTTGTCATTCTCCCAATCATGTACTCACAACACGTATATGTTATCCATGGTTATACATCCATATGTAAACAATTTTACTAAAATCTTTGTGTTCTTTATCATTCTAAACAAGAGAAATCTAACCTATAATGCATGTAAATACTAATGATGTTAGTTTGCTATTGATGTTCTATGATATTTTACGAGCATATAATTTTCTTTACAACCCCTTTTTGATTGCTTATCTATTAAATGCTTAAGTTTTTATTATCAATCGATCATTGACTAATATTTTTAATACTTATTATTATTTGATCTTGTTATTTTAATTTTACTTTCTCTTGTTTTTGTTTTATTCAATTATTAATTTTGTCACAAATCGTCTTATGGTATGACACTAGTATTGATAGACTAATTGATCGCTACGCATACTAATTAATTAGTTTATATCAAGAAGCTGGTATTAAAATTTTGTTCATGTTTGTTTTTGATGAGTTTTGTTTTCTCGGATGTTTATAAAATATATTGGAGTTATGTGTTAGTCTATAGAAATTTGCTAAACCGTCATTATTAATGGATTTAAGTTGCTAATATTTTTATCATAACTAAAGTAAATTGGAATTGTTACATGTGCGTTTGATTAGTGATCGATATGGTAGACACTATAGATGATGAGTATTATTGTTACTTAGGTCAGCGCACTTCAGTTTTTTTCAGTTGGTATCTAATATTATTATTTGAGTTAATTGCATTTTTGGTCCCTGTGGTTTGGCTAAATTGCAGGTTTGGTCCCCAAAACTTTGAAAGTGCAATGATAGTCCTCATTTTGAAGTTTGGGTTGCATTTTTGGTCACTGGATAAAGTTAAATGACCAAAATACCCTTTTTCTTTTTCAGAAAAAGACAAGGGTAATTTGGTCATTTCACACCAAAAAGGACCAAAAATGCAACCCAAAATTTAAAATGGGAACTATTGCTATACTTTTAAAGTTCTGGGGACCAAACCTGCAATTTGGCCAAACCACAAGAACCAAAAATGCAATTAACTCTTACTATTTTTATGTTTGCAAGCTCATTCTTATTAGGGCATTTAAACCGATAATCTTTGTGTTTATATGTTGGATGTTTAAATCTTTATAACCTTAGTTTTGTCTTAAAAGATATATATCTCATTTGTGGATATTATTTTGATATTGATACTCATGTATATATAATTTGCCCGTGTTTGCAATCCTTAAAGTTGAACTATAATTAAGTTTTTACGCTCTTAGATATAGTAACGTTGTTAAACTACGTACCTATTGATAATGCTTGTTTTTTTTTTCTTAGATGTAACTAATAGTCTTGATGACATTATTAGTAAGGCAAATACATAATTTGATACAAATTAAGTTATAGTGTGTTTGTTAAATTGCATGTGCTATTGAGTGTCAAATATGTGTGATTTATTATCATGTGATTTTATTGCTTATTCACTTTACTCACTGATTAATACGGAGTAGTAGTATATAGGGCAAATCGCATAAAAAGGTATCCATCTTAGGTCCAATTTCAATTAAAGGTACTACTCTTTTTTTTTCTCAATTTAAGGTACCCGACTTTTTTTTTTGGCCGATTAAGGTTTTTTTCTAACTTTCGTTAACTATTTCGTTAGTAAATTACATAATGGGTCCTTGAGTTTGTATAGGCATTTCATGTTTAGTAAATTACGTGATTTAAGTTTTTTTCTAACTTCCGTTAACTTTTTACGTTTTTCGTCCGTTTTTTTCCGTTTTCGTCTGATTTTTTACGTTTTCGTCCGTTTTTTCACGTTTTCGTCTGATTTTTTACGTTTTCGCCCGATTTTTCACGTTTTCGTCTGTTTTTTACGTTTTTCGTCCGTTTTTTCACGTTTTCGTCTGTTTTTTACGTTTTTCGTCCGTTTTTTCACGTTTTCGCCCGATTTTTTTACGTTTTCGTCCGTTTTTTTACGTTTTCGTCCGTTTTTTTACGTTTTTGTCATTTTTTTACATTTTCGTCCGGTTTTTCACGTTTTCATCCGTTTTTTCACGTTTTCATCCGGTTTTTTACGTTTCCGTTCGGTTTTTCACATTTTCGTCCGTTTTTTCACGTTTTCGTCCATTTTTTCACTTCTTCTTCCAATTTTACACGTTTTCAGAAACGTGAAAAAATAGACGAAAACGTGAAAAATCGGATGGAAACGTGAAAAATCAGACGAAAACGTGAAAAGACGGACGAAAACGTAAAAAACGGATGAAAACGCGGAAAAACGGACGAAAACGTGAAAAAAACGGACGAAAACGTGAAAAAACGAACGAAAACAGACGAAAACGTAAAAAAACGACGAAAACATGAAAAAACGGACGAAAACGTGAAAAAACAGAAGAAAACGTGAAAAACCGGACGAAAACGTAAAAAAACGACAAAAACGTGAAAAAACGGACGAAAACGTGAAAAATCGGACGAAAACGTGAAAAAATGGACGAAAACGTAAAAAAACGGACGAAAACGTAAAAAAACCGGACGAAAACGTGAAAAAACGGACGAAAACGTAAAAAAACAGGCGAAAACGTGAAAAAACGGACGAAAACGTGAAAAAACGGCCGAAAACGTGAAAAAACGGACGAAAAACGTAAAAAACAGACGAAAACGTAAAAAATCGGGCGAAAACGTAAAAAATCAGACGAAAACGTGAAAAAACGGACGAAAACGTAAAAAATCTGACGAAAACGTAAAAAGTTAACGAAATAGTTAACGAAAGTTAGAAAAAAAACCTAAATCATGTAATTTACTAAACATGAAATGCCTATACAAACTCAAGGACCAATTATGTAATTTACTAACGAAATAGTTAACGAAAATTATAAAAAAACCTTAATCGGCCAAAAAAAAAGTCGGGTACCTTAAATTGAGAAAAAAAAAGAGTAGTGCCTTTAATTGAAATTGGACCTAAGATGGATACCTTTTTATGCGATTTGGCCTAGTATATATATGTGTTTCACAAATAGTACAACTTCACTTTGTATAGAACTTGTTTTATTTTTTAATAATGCTATACGCTAATGTGCAATTACATTGAACTATGTGAAAGCCATAAAAGTGATTATATAATTTGATTGAAGAAACAAAAGTATAAATGTGATGATGTATATTGTTCAACTTTTAGATATAACTCAAGTGCACTTCAAGCACATGTAGTCATAAACCATGGTTTATGAGCCAAGATTATTTTATTGAGTGGCATGGCCGGTTAGACCATCTCAGGTTAATGATGATGCGAAATATATAGAACAATAAGTTCTTCCAAAATAGATTTGATTGTTCTCAATGGAAGTTAATTGTTAATATATCACCACCAAATTAAAGTAAGGACTTTTATAAAGTTTTGGAAAAAATTATAAAGAGGATGTATGTAGGCCTATACATCTGCATGTAGATTATTTTGAGTTTTAATCGATGTATAGTCAAAATGATCATCAAATACGCAACTTAAGGTTAGCGTGGTTAGTGGCTCGACTTGTAAAATGCGAGCACGGTTTTCCAAATTATATTATTGAGAATGGTGGTGAATACTTCCAAGTATTGGGCGATTATTAGAATAAGTGTTGAACTTAAAAGTAGACCATGTTCATACGCGAATTGCTTTTGTTGAAACGTTTATAAAACGTCTTCAGTTGATTGCAAAGCTAAAAATTGTGAGAACAAAATTATTGTTTATGGGGCATGTAATTTCAAATGATAAAATATGAATTCACATCTTGCCAACGATCTATAACGAATCCTCCCCAAACGGAATGGTTTTTTGGTCACAAACCATATTCCCATGTGAGACATTATAATTGTGCAACATATGTTATAGTAAATAGACCACAACACACAACAATGGGATGTAGTAATGGATAATTCATTCAGGGGAAGAGAATGAGCAGCGAGGGATATGAATGAATTATAATAAAATGTTGATCCTCACACCAATAAATATGAACTTGAAGTTCAAGGGACAATTTATATTCCAGATCTAGTAATAGCCAGACATGTTTAGTGACCTAAAGAAAGTGACTAGATCATATACACGCTGCTAGTGCTCTAATTAAAATGTGTGTCCCTGCACTAAAATCAATGATTGGTAGTAAGTCTATGGCACGTCTGCAACGTGATAGACTAATCGATTCCAAATAAAAAGTCCTCGAATGAATAGATAAAATGGAGCAATAAAATTAAGATGGTCAAATCGAGGTAATAAGACCCAATAATAGTCAAGAGACACTATACATGAAGGTTATTGAAAACCTCGGGTACGTGAAAAACTTGGAGATCTCAACAAATGATAGAATATAATGTCTAGTAAAGTGTGGAATCGAAAAGTAATGAATCGACGTCGATAGTACTATTATATATGATTTTGTAAATAAATAAGATAGCGCTATAATCATGGTGAGGATCATAGCAGCATACCTGCAATAAGTGCAGATGTATAAATGAATGGCTAAAAGATGTAAAGACGCAAAGAAGAAATGAAAGAGTAAAGTATAAATAAATAAGATAGCGCTATAATCATGGTGAGGATCATAGAAGCATACCTGCAATAAGTGCAGATGTATAAATGAATGGCTAAAAGATGTAAAGACGCAAAGAAGAAATGAAAGAGTAAAGTCTCTTGTATTGAGACATGGTTACTGTGACTTGAAGTCCGTACATATGAATGTGTAAAATTATTAAATATGCATTAGTCTTTATGAGAATGTGAAATTAAAGTATTGAAATTTTCGTATATAAGGCATAACTAATGGCACACAATACTTTTGTAAAGACATGTAAATGATTATAAGGAGATATGATCTCATGTGGTGGATCCAATAGTGTATATAATGTAACACCCCGCCTTATAGACCACAATATTGTCCGCTTTGCCCGTAGGCTCACGGCTTTGCTTTTGTGGCCCTCATGTGAAGACTTCCCGACAGGTCACCCAAGCCAGTACTACTCTCAATTGAGCACGCTTAACCGTATGGGCGATTAACCGTTAGACCACAAAACGCGTTGTTGTCATATAAGGCGAATGTTAACATATGTCCCAACATCACTCCAAGTCACGGCCAATGTGGGATTTGCCTAGGGTATTACATATAATAACTCTGGCAATATAATAAGTAATCGATATGCGTCTAAAAGATAAATGAATAGAGCTCATGTAATGTTGTGATTTTATTATAAGATATAAAATGCAAGAAGTATGCTAGTGATTTTTAATGCTTAGAGCATATAAGAAAAGTTCTTGAGAATGCTAATTGATCAAATTGAACCATAGTAAAGCAAATATTTCAATATCTTCAAGGTATAAGAAATGTGGTTTTATATTTCACTAACCCATCATATACAAGTTTAGTTAGTTTTGCAGATGCATGATATATGTCTGACCCTCATAATGGCCAATCTCAAACGGGATATGTATTTACAAGTGGAGGTACTGCAATTTCATGGCATTCAGCAACTTCATCCAACAATGAAGAAATTCTAGCGATCCATGAAGCAAGTCAAGAATGTGTTTGGTTAAGAAGCGTGACACAACACATACGTAATTCAGGTGATATTTCTTCAGAGAAGGAGGCACCAACAGTTTTACATGAAAATAATGCAACATGCATTGCGTAGCTTAAAGAAGGTTATATCAAAGGCGACAGGACAAAACATATTTTACCAAAATTCTTTTTCACTCATGACTTACAGAAGAATGGTTATATTATTGTTCAACAAGTTCGTTCAAGCGACAATTTGGCGGATCTATTTACCAAGGCGCTTCCTACATCAACATTAAGGAAACTAAGTCATAACATTGGGATGCGTCGACTTAAAGAGCTCAAGTGATATAGTCATCAGAGGGAGACAATACGCCTGCACTCTTTTTGTCCTTAGTCATGGTTTTGTCGCACTGGTTTTCCTGACAAGGTTTTTAATGAGGCAACATTTCCTAAGCGTATTAACATGCACGTCCAAGAGAGAGTGTTATGGATAATTATTTAGTGGATGTCCTTATTGTACACATATAACCCATAAGAGGCCACAACCGAATTAGATATTAGGGTTTTACCTTAATATTTATCTTATATCTTTTATATAATAAAACAAAACCCTATTGGGAATTTTTCCATTTCAAAAAAATGAATTCATACCTTATTTAGTAATAATTTTATTTTAAAAAAAAAGATTATTTTCTTATTAAGTAACATTTTATATTTATCCATAACACAAATAGAAGATAAATACAAAAAATATAGATAAGATACAATTAATAATAGGATTAAAATTTTTAAATAATTATCATTAATAATTAAAAAACTATAATTAAATATCATAAATCAAACAAAACAAAGATTAAATTATTTGTTTTTTAATAAATAAAAATATATGATTCAAAAAATTAAAAAAAAAAAAAAAAACCCGCGCGTGCACGGGAATTATAACTAGTATACCCTTTGTAGTCTTTGACATTATAATTAATGAAGAATATTTTTCATTCTCCCAATCATATACTCACAACAACAGTAACCTTGTTACTATTTAAAACACTAAATTTGCACAATTTCTTATAAAAAACACGCTTGCACACTTCCGGAATTACATAAATATTATGCTTGTTTTAGTCGATACTTGTTTATGGCCTCAACAATACCAACAAAACTATCCTCGCATATGTACCACTTTCATCACAACGGATCACCACTAACAATCGGACAATTTGGAGACCAACGGTTATATTAGAAGTCTGCACTCAACTAAAGACGAAACAAATTTTAATATATTTCATAAAATAGCATGTTTAGAAACTTATCATTTCCAACCAGATGCACTATCAAAAAGAAGGTGTTGACACCACACTAGATTTCTAATAGTGACCTTCTATCACACTCCATCATCACTAAACTATAATACAATGCTGCCTAGTATCCTCAATGTTACCTTTATTTCAAAGCAACTGGTTCACCTCTTTAATCAATTTTATGACAGCCCATATAACCTGAAGAATCCGGCAACCTGGCAACCTAAATGAGTTTTTCAACATCTGCAGTATCGCCATGGCTATTCTCCGACTCTTGCGACGCTTCTGTGTTCCTGCAATCATTGCAAATGTCTAAATGTATATAAAGTGTCGTTGAAGATTTATTCAAAATGAAATCCAAGTTGTAGATGACATTTGTTTGTGTCAGAGAAAAGGATCATCAAAACTAACTCAAATGCATGTACATTGTTTTTTGCTACTTTTAGCCGCCAAGTATAATCTAAGTATGCAGAGATGACAATTTAAACCAATTTAAATATGGATGGGATGATGGGTCATTTCCGGTTATGTTTTACCATTAACCGGTCAACTGGATTAATGTAAGAATTTGGCTAAAAATCACATAAGTTAACCCTGACCGAAGTCGTCTAAAGAATAGTTTGAATGCATGCAACCAACTAAATCTCGTTCATATTCGGCCCAGTTACAAATGGATGAGTTGGTTCAGTTTATGTTTTATAGTTAGTGGTTAAGTTTGGCTAAAAATTAAAACAGGTAGAATGTGTTCAAAGTAGTCCAAATTAAATGGATGGAACCTACTACTATAACTTAGTTATAATTTTCTTTATTTTTTTGGCTAACTTTCTAGTGCCAACCACAAGCTTGGAGGAAAAATAAGCGTATAAAATATATATAAGTTAAAGGGGCAAATTAGTCATTTTTTGGAAGTGCCAAAATTTTCTTTCGTATCCAATCCGCCCAAATTTGGCTGGAAAATATGACATTAAAATATGCTTAAATTTCCCCCTCACCTCCCATCAAAACCTTTCCTTTCCGTACTTAAAAAACTCAAGAACACAGTATATTTTATGTTTCCTATCATTTCAGTTCTTTCAGTATCAAAATAAAGCTCGAGAACACTGCATAAGGCACTAACTTATAAAAGTGTTAAAATTGCAACTTCAAGCAAATGTATATTTATGGCTGTAGTAAAATCCATAAATATTTAATATGCAATGCTAATCAAACGAAATATCAATATGTAAACAACACACAAATTTATATAAATTAATAATTTGATTAAAATAATGGGATCTGTATTCATCAAGTGATGATAGATTTTCCACCACCAAGAAAAATATGTAACACATTCCTAATTACATAAAATATAACCATAACCAATACTAGTGCGTTGTTTGTCTAGTTCTCATCAAATATCATTCAGCATCCCAACAGGTAAATGCCAATAGTCCAATACCCACATTCATGCACATACACAAAAGATAGTACAAAATCCACATCAAAATTAATATGTAGTGCGAGCCAATACATATAGTCATACTATATAGGTACTATCTAAAACCCTAAATGGCAGAAAGAACACATCTCTTAGAGTGAATCCAAGGACGACCACAGCATGTATTCTAGAACCTAATGATAACTTCACATATAAAAACTTAGTTCAGAACATGGTCGAATTCCTTATATTTTATGACCCTTTAAGCAATGCGTATTACATAAATTGTTACCCAACAAATTATGTTTTGGTGACTGAACTAGAAGTTTAAACGTTAGGGCAATAACAGTCAAAGCATGCCTTATTGTTTCTTCTTTCTGGTTCTTGAAAATAAATTCGATTTTTTATATTTAGTGGAAAGTTTCCAAAATAGCCTTAGATAGTAAAAAATGAGAGAGACGCATGTTACTCTATTGTTGTTTCCTATCATTTGTCAAAAGTAATATAGATGGTCAAGATCTACGTCCTTATCTTAATTTTTAGGACCAGATTTTTATATGTATAATATAATACTGCACATCCAAAGTCTATTTTGCATGCATACGACCTCATAATCATTTAAGTGGAAGATTACAATCATTACTGCACCAATATTGTTTCTTGTAATCACAACTAATGCAATAATTATTTTTTTAGACAAATTAAGGGGGCAGAAAGTGAAGGCAGGTCAACCCAACCCGACCCGGCTTTTTTTGACATCTACTAATAAATGGTTTCGACGTGAACCTCCTTTGACCCATGACCCGATCGTCGGATTTTGCCACCACGGTATATAATGCTGAACTGATGTCCAGATTCAAGCGTTGAGTCTGTGATCTAAAGAAAGTTTCATAAACATACCTTTGATATGGTTGGCGTTGATCGGGAACACCATCTTCCCCACGTTTATCTTCAAACCATTTCAGAACTTTCTTGCGGGGTATTTTCGTCACATGCACAATGTTGCTAATCATGGCATTCTGCATCCATAAACATCAAATAAACATTTAACTCAATTTAACCTAGATGGAAGTTGTAAATACGTACATAATGAATATAAAACACAACTATGAGTAGTGCTTTGCACTCTCCACTATTTGTCTATATATGTATATTAACTTTTAATTAGAACAATATATGAGAATCTTCTTGAGCCAATATAAATATCATAAAATTGTGTAAAATGATCATAAGAGACAAAACAGTCAATCTTAACACAAAAACTTTGCTAATATAAAATGTCAAAATATAAATATAACGGAAACATGAAAAATATAATTACTTTATATATACTCTAGGAAAATTGATGGTAGACCATTACAGAGTAAGCGTGTAAAGAGCCAAAAAACTGGCAGGGCATATCTATCACATTAAATATTGGGGAAAATGAGAAAGAAAAACCCCTTTTACTATTATCAAATTCAATGTATTGAAATGAAAACTTGAATGACATCTTAGTTTTTAGTTCTTCAGAATTGTTTTCTTTCTCTGGTGCTTAAGGATAAGCACTGTTCAAAAGGTAGCAATATTACAACCAGTAGAGGCACATGAAGAATCGGTTCAATAATTGGTTTATCACGGAAGGGGAAAAAGAATGAAAATAGTTACTGGATCCAGCAGGTGGATGGATTCTGGAGTTTATGATTATCTTAGAATTTCCCATTCCTAGAAATGCACACCAGTATAAAGCAAAACGCTAATTTCTGAATTTTTTAGCTTCAATTGTTTTATGAGATCGCTGAGTTCTCTCTGTATCAAGATAAAGCCCCCACTCCACCACAAATGTTGCTGCCTAATTTGTGGTTAATCGCTCAGTAACTCGGTCACAAGTATGGGGCTGTAGCATTAAACCTGACATCTTGGTCTAGATCGGGATGAGCTACCATACACGTTTTTTTTCATGGATATCTTAACTGATTAATATCTCCAATTACTCCACCCGAACTTTAGAGTTAGTTTAACATCACTCATAAAGGAAAAGTGCTGCAGGTTTGTCCATTTTGCTCACATTTATTCCTCAGACATGCACCCATCTATCCTATTTAAATAAGAGATCAACACATCTGAAACTGTTCTCATAGTCAGGGGCGGAGCCATGTTAGTAGTAGTGGGGGGCGATGCCCCCAACCTAGTTTTTGCGGATACACAAATATACATGGAAAAATTGTAAAAGCGATGGGAAAAAATTCCAGTGCCCTCACTCTTAAAATCAAAGTGCCCTCATCACTGTCAGCTTGCAAACAATTAGAGAGTGTTGTAAATTAAAAAATGTTGTATTTCCGGTGGCTTGTTCAATCGGAAAACATGGAGAATGAAGATTACTGGTAAATGTGAAAGGGGATGTGGGATAGTGGGATGTGGGTCAATGATATAATACTAGTCGGATACCCGCGCACAGCTGCGGTGAAAAATATAGTAATATGGTTAATAAATGAATTTCTAGCCCAACTCTCCCCGCAATTCCCTACCCGTTTAGTGAATTCATTTCACAACACTCCGAACGTATATGTGTTTGTTTGGGTTTTCCGTAGCTTTCTCGTGACATCATTATTACCGCATATAGAAAGATCATAGCAATCTCTTTCACGTCAAACACTCACCCAAAAGTATATGATTTTAACGAATCAAGATTGTATTGATTGAAATAAAGGTTAAAGTTGTAAAATTTTGAATAAAAAACCCACTAAAAATCTACAAAACTAAAAACTTGTAAAAATATATCAAAATGGATGTTGAATTAAAGAGCACAAAATTTTAGAAAATATGGTGAAATTAGATAACAAAAAAAATAAATAGATAAAAAAATATTTCAATTTGAAAATAAAGGTGAATTTTAAGTTGGAAAGTGACACATGTCACCTTATTATTAGAGCTCCTTATCTTAATTTTTGGTTAGGAGTTAGGCTTGGAGTTAGTTGAGAAGTGACACATGTCACCTCATGATTGGAGCTCCTTATCTTAATTTTTGGTTAGGATTTAGGCTTGGTTTATCCATGCATTATATAGTAGTATAGATAATATATAATGCTTTTTTCTTTTCATAAATGTAGCTCGGTATTTGGTGGGGGTAAAAAGGGATATAATTTTGGGAATTTTGGGTTTTAACTTAGAGATCTTTAAGTGTATGTATACCACCTGTGACATGAGTAGACAGTAGTATATAACTATATATTCTTAGTATGGATTTGTAAATGACATAAGTAACCTAATGTTTATTTGCTAGTATCATAAAATTTCTCAAATACTTCTTTTAGTTATAGTTTTGATATGGTAATCCCATTTTTTTCTAGTTAAATTATTCATAAACCGTGAGCACTTTGTACAACTTTTATGACACTTGGTGTGCTAATTTTCGTATTTGATCGCCTAAATGAGTTTATTTGTAAATAAACTAGTTGAAGTCACCAAATTTATCGACACTTAAACTTATAATTAGTGTTATTTGCATCTAGTGGAGCACTTTTGTTGCCTTTATATTAGGCTAGACCCGACCCGACCCGTTTTGTTTCAAATTACACTAAAAATGACATCTCCGGACATGCACCCATCTATCCTATTTAAATAAGAGATCAACACATCTGAAACTGTTCTCATAGTCAGGGGCGGAGCCATGTTAGTAGTAGTGGGGGGCGATGCCCCCAACCTAGTTTTTGCGGATACACAAATATACATGGAAAAATTGTAAAAGCGATGGGAAAAAATTCCAGTGCCCTCACTCTTAAAATCAAAGTGCCCTCATCACTGTCAGCTTGCAAACAATTAGAGAGTGTTGTAAATTAAAAAATGTTGTATTTCCGGTGGCTTGTTCAATCGGAAAACATGGAGAATGAAGATTACTGGTAAATGTGAAAGGGGATGTGGGATAGTGGGATGTGGGTCAATGATATAATACTAGTCGGATACCCGCGCACAGCTGCGGTGAAAAATATAGTAATATGGTTAGTAAATGAATTTCTAGCCCAACTCTCCCCGCAATTCCCTACCCGTTTAGTGAATTCATTTCACAACACTCCGAACGTATATGTGTTTGTTTGGGTTTTCCGTAGCTTTCTCGTGACATCATTATTACCGCATATAGAAAGATCATAGCAATCTCTTTCACGTCAAACACTCACCCAAAAGTATATGATTTTAACGAATCAAGATTGTATTGATTGAAATAAAGGTTGAAGATGTAAAATTTTGAATAAAAAACCCACTAAAAATCTACAAAACTAAAAACTTGTAAAAATATATCAAAATGGATGTTGAATTAAAGAGCACAAAATTTTAGAAAATATGGTGAAATTAGATAACAAAAAAAATAAATAGATAAAAAAATATTTCAATTTGAAAATAAAGGTGAATTTTAAGTTGGAAAGTGACACATGTCACCTTATTATTAGAGCTCCTTATCTTAATTTTTGGTTAGGAGTTAGGCTTGGAGTTAGTTGAGAAGTGACACATGTCACCTCATGATTGGAGCTCCTTATCTTAATTTTTTGTTAGGATTTAGGCTTGGTTTATCCATGCATTATATAGTAGTATAGATAATATATAATGCTTTTTTCTTTTCATAAATGTAGCTCGGTATTTGGTGGGGGTAAAAAGGGATATAATTTTGGGAATTTTGGGTTTTAACTTAGAGATCTTTAAGTGTATGTATACCACCTGTGACATGAGTAGACAGTAGTATATAACTATATATTCTTAGTATGGATTTGTAAATGACATAAGTAACCTAATGTTTATTTGCTAGTATCATAAAATTTCTCAAATACTTCTTTTAGTTATAGTTTTGATATGGTAATCCCATTTTTTTCTAGTTAAATTATTCATAAACCGTGAGCACTTTGTACAACTTTTATGACACTTGGTGTGCTAATTTTCGTATTTGATCGCCTAAATGAGTTTATTTGTAAATAAACTAGTTGGAAGTCACCAAATTTATCGACACTTAAACTTATAATTAGTGTTATTTGCATCTAGTGGAGCACTTTTGTTGCCTTTATATTAGGCTAGACCCGACCCGACCCGTTTTGTTTCAAATTACACTAAAAATGACATCTCCGGACATGCACCCATCTATCCTATTTAAATAAGAGATCAACACATCTGAAACTGTTCTCATAGTCAGGGGCGGAGCCATGTTAGTAGTAGTGGGGGGCGATGCCCCCAACCTAGTTTTTGCGGATACACAAATATACATGGAAAAATTGTAAAAGCGATGGGAAAAAATTCCAGTGCCCTCACTCTTAAAATCAAAGTGCCCTCATCACTGTCAGCTTGCAAACAATTAGAGAGTGTTGTAAATTAAAAAATGTTGTATTTCCGGTGGCTTGTTCAATCGGAAAACATGGAGAATGAAGATTACTGGTAAATGTGAAAGGGGATGTGGGATAGTGGGATGTGGGTCAATGATATAATACTAGTCGGATACCCGCGCACAGCTGCGGTGAAAAATATAGTAATATGGTTAGTAAATGAATTTCTAGCCCAACTCTCCCCGCAATTCCCTACCCGTTTAGTGAATTCATTTCACAACACTCCGAACGTATATGTGTTTGTTTGGGTTTTCCGTAGCTTTCTCGTGACATCATTATTACCGCATATAGAAAGATCATAGCAATCTCTTTCACGTCAAACACTCACCCAAAAGTATATGATTTTAACGAATCAAGATTGTATTGATTGAAATAAAGGTTGAAGATGTAAAATTTTGAATAAAAAACCCACTAAAAATCTACAAAACTAAAAACTTGTAAAAATATATCAAAATGGATGTTGAATTAAAGAGCACAAAATTTTAGAAAATATGGTGAAATTAGATAACAAAAAAAATAAATAGATAAAAAAATATTTCAATTTGAAAATAAAGGTGAATTTTAAGTTGGAAAGTGACACATGTCACCTTATTATTAGAGCTCCTTATCTTAATTTTTGGTTAGGAGTTAGGCTTGGAGTTAGTTGAGAAGTGACACATGTCACCTCATGATTGGAGCTCCTTATCTTAATTTTTGGTTAGGATTTAGGCTTGGTTTATCCATGCATTATATAGTAGTATAGATAATATATAATGCTTTTTTCTTTTCATAAATGTAGCTCGGTATTTGGTGGGGGTAAAAAGGGATATAATTTTGGGAATTTTGGGTTTTAACTTAGAGATCTTTAAGTGTATGTATACCACCTGTGACATGAGTAGACAGTAGTATATAACTATATATTCTTAGTATGGATTTGTAAATGACATAAGTAACCTAATGTTTATTTGCTAGTATCATAAAATTTCTCAAATACTTCTTTTAGTTATAGTTTTGATATGGTAATCCCATTTTTTTCTAGTTAAATTATTCATAAACCGTGAGCACTTTGTACAACTTTTATGACACTTGGTGTGCTAATTTTCGTATTTGATCGCCTAAATGAGTTTATTTGTAAATAAACTAGTTGAAATCACCAAATTTATCGACACTTAAACTTATAATTAGTGTTATTTGCATCTAGTGGAGCACTTTTGTTGCCTTTATATTAGGCTAGACCCGACCCGACCCGTTTTGTTTCAAATTACACTAAAAATGACATCTCCGGACATGTTATTTAACCCCTTGCTCGATGCCCGCCCCCCCCCCCCCCCCCCCCCCCCCCCCCCATCACATTTCCTGGCTCCGCCACTGCTCATAGTGCATAACAGAACTTCAGTAGCTACCAATCTTAAAAGATTAAATCATTCTCCCAGTGGGAGCAGTATATAACTAATCAAACGAGTTAAACAAATAAAATTTAAGTTTGATGGGAAGCACAGGTTGAAAGTCGCCCAAGGTCTCTTCCTAACCATATGTAATGTAACACAGTGGTTATTTTTAGAGGATGCAAGACATGGACAAGATAATGATTGGGGTCATGCTCATCTTTGTCACCCTTAGTCGTTTTACTCAGATTGCTTCAATAACATGTAATGCGTGAAAAGGTTTACTTACAGTGGGGCGCTTTGATCGTCTATATACTCTCTCGAGTGTTTCAACATCCACTTTCTTAAGTCTTTTTTTAGCAGACCAGTTGCTATGCATTTCATGAACTGGAACTTTTTTGGTTGTCGTAGCCTTTAATGCATCTCTTTCACTTGCCAATAGAGCGGCATCCACGGGTTTAATTACGGGCCTCAATATTGTTGAATCGGGTTTATCTGGTAGCGAAGCACTCAGCATAAGAAGATCCGGAGGAGGGTCACGAAGTAATTCAAGAACAATAGCTCTATCAAGGCATAAGTCTGCAGCTAGATTCTTGATCTGCATCAATAACAAATTGCAAATTATGGAGATGGTTGTCATAGAACCATAGTACTCTGTAACTAATAAGTGACAAGCAAATGAAGCAATCTACTTTAATAAGAAAAAGAAGTCACGATAAACTGAGTTAATTCTCACAAAGATAAACAATCACTTTTTTTCACGATTGTAACTATCTTTTTACAAATGAGCTCTTAAGTATGTCCAGTTTATTGGCATAACTCGTGAAAGTTATAGTGTCACAGTTCCTAGTATATGTTTTCCATCCATTGGTCCCTTTGTGTATATCTTATTTAGACGCCGACTACAAAATGTGAATATGCTTTCTGCTATTTAGATTAGGAACATCTCTCATGACAAAGATAATAGGAAGCCTAAAAAACATCAAAGCATAAACAAAAACAAAAAATAAAACTATTTATTACGTAATGTGACTTCTGTAGACTTAAAAGTTTATTTCTAGTTAAGATGGTAAAAGGTCAAACTATAGGAATCGGGTATCAGGAGTACTCATGCATCGTAGTACACGCCGTTACATAAAATACTTGAGGAAAAGTTCTGGTAGTAAAGAAATCAGCTACAAACTTTAAGGAAATCCTAGTACAATATCAGTTTTCAAAAAAAAAAAAAAAAAAAGGTTAACTGTTCCCTTGATACTAAATTCTTGAATCAATTAGACCCCGGAGTTCTATGCTTACATAAAACGTATTCAGCCTCAAAACTAGATTGTTCATCAAACAAATAGAAAAGGTATATGGTAGCGGTTCAGTTCATGTATGTATACTTAGTACCATGCAAGGTAAGATTAACTGAGATGAATAAGTCAAACTCATTTCAGTCTTTAATCCCAGTACAATCAAATCCTAAAACAAGGTTCAGAGGGTGAACGAAAACACATTAAAGTTAAAAAAAGATTGATGAAAACAAATACTACGTAGTAAAGTATACTGTCCACCTAGGCTAACATGATTTGATGGCCTTCACCATACGGGGCTAAAAAGTGAAAGTTTTGACTCATTTACATATGAATGAGTTGATTCTGGTTATGTTTTATCCTGAGGGGACAAACGGGTAAAAGAAGGTTACATCAAGACGCGCTAAATGAGTCAATTGGGACAACAGTCACCCAACGTGTTTTTGAATTATTAAACCTCCTAACACGTTTTAATCGAACACTTGCATGATTATAGTATAAACTTTGTAATCATAACTGACACGTAATTAATTAAAAAATATACAAACTATAAATATATATCGAGTCAACCCAGCCCATTCAACCAGTACCAAGACAATGTAACGAGTCGACCAAAAACTTATACAGCATTACAGCTAACTCTATATCATCTAGATACTTAAATTCAGTAAGAAGAGCTAACGCAGAAAGAAGAGCTAAGACAGAAGAAATATGAAATCAGATGCTTACACTCGTCTTACGGCGTCCATCTTTAAGTGCATAAGCCAATCTACGAAGCTGCCACCTTTTGAGTTCCAGTGGTCCTTCGTCTTCATCTTCATCTCCATCTTCGTCTTCCTCTTCGTCTTCATATTCACTTTCTTCTTCCTCCTCTTGTTCTTCTTCTTCCTCCTCTCGGTTAATAATTGGAATTTCTTTCTCAATTACTTGGTTTACGGTTGTACCTTTTTTATTCACCACTTTCTTGTCTTTGACTTCCATCTCAATAATCTCATCTGTGGTATCATCAAACAATGCGAGTAGCTCATCATCAGCCAGTGCTTCCTCTAACTCACGTTCAAGCTTTATAAGATCTTCCTCAGTTATCTCGTCATCATCGTCATCGAATGATAACCCGTCATTTTTAAGATCCTCTTCCAACTGCTTAAATAGTGCTTCAAATGCATCCTCTTCGATATCTCCCTCCTTGCCAGCAATATTTCGACGCAAGCCTTGCTGCACATATAAACCAGTCGATTTGGGTTATATTTGCATCTAATATAAATTTAAAAATAGCTAAAAAGAAATGTGTCAAATGTCAACTAAAGTAATGCAAATACCTAGTAAATCAAATCTCAAAGATGAATTCAAATAGCATAGCATTTTGTGACTTTCCTGCTTATTTTTAAGCACAAACAACTACAGTTTTGTGTCATTTCTTATTTTGGTATATAATAACTAGTTTCTCTCGTGCTTATCTATACTTCTATACTTTCTTTCATTTAAGTTGGGGGCTCCACAAAAAATTAAGATAAGGAGCTCCAATCATGGAGTGACATGTGTCATTTCTTAACTAAAATTTCAAATTAAAATATCTTTTTATCTATTTATTTTTTTAAAGATCTAATTTCATTATATTTTTTAAAATTTTGTGAACATCCATTTTGATATATTTTTATGAGTTTTAGTTTTTACATTTTTAGTGGGTTTATTGTACTTTGATTCAAATTTTTTTACAACTTTAACCTTTATTTCAATCAATACAATCTTGATTTGTCAAAATCATATACTTTTGGGGGAGTGTTTGACGGGTAAGCGATTGTGATTTGTGAGGGTCTTTCTATATGCGGGAATAATGATGCCATGGGAAAGCTATTGGAAACCAAAGAAACACATATCTATACTACTATATAATGCACTTGGGACTATTCTATAATTAGAAAGACTTAAAATTCAGACTTTTACTTGCTTATTACGGAAGGATTTCAAAATTAATTGGCCTAACCATCTCTATCATCTCTACTTATAAAGCATAAAGACAACTAAATGTGTAACCGAATAACCGAATAACCAAATAACACAAAATATAGTCACAAGTACCCGCCGCGCATTGCGCGGGTACCGTTCTAGTAACTAACACATATACTTTCGGAGTGTTGTGAAACGAATTCACTAAACGGGTAGGGAATTGAGAGGTGAGTTGGGCTAGCAATTCATTTAGTATATTTATAATATAACTATATTTATGGCTGGGTATCCGACTAGTATTATAAAAAAGCAGAAGCCTTCATTGTAGAAAGAAAAAAAAATGTAGTAGCAATTGAAATTATCTAGTAAAGAGCAGCAATTGAAGGTACCTTTTTATTCTTGGAAGAAATAATTGAGGAGGGGGATTTACGACGGCGGGCAAAAGTAACAACCGAGGAGGAAGAACAACGAGATGATGATGATATAAATGGAAAACTATACAAACGAATTGTCTGAACAAGAGAAGCAGCAGCCATTGAGACCTCTCAGAAATAAAAAAGAAATGGAGGGTTACCCAATCTAGTATAAATATTTTAGAGACATATTAAAACCTTTTCACTATTTTTTTTTTTTTTTATTTTTTTTTTTTTAACCACCATGCCGACTCTCAAGCTATTTGGATAAATCGGAAAGGTTTGATATTATATTATATTATATATATACTAAACCCGAGGTTACTGTAGCAAGTACTGTGCTTGCTACAATACTTGCTACAGTAACTTTTTTTTTTTTTTTTTTTTTTTTTTTTTAACGGTCGTTAGTTATTTAACGGCTGTTAACTAACGACTGTTATCTTTAACATTTTTTCAAAAAATGCTTTTAACGCAATTACCATAACCCAAAGCCGTTAAATATTTGCAACCACAAACAAAACTTAACCGACACCCAATAACTACTTAAAAAAATATATAAACTATTTCTCTCTTTTTTTTACAACCAACGCATAACACCAAACTAATATTTAAAAAACCCGCCGCAACGCACGGGTTACTAAACTCGTTTAATCCTAACTGACATAACATTTTCTAATTCTAAACCCTTTCTATTTAGGTTACATTACAATTCTAATCCCTCTAAGTTAAATACAACTTTCTTGATATAGAATTTTAGCCCATAACAAACACTTCCAATTTTGGGGTGTTATGATACTCCCAATAGGTCGGTCAACCAGTTGGTCGATATTGGTCGACACCACTGCAACCCAAAGGTCCTAGTTGGTCAAAGAGTGACTTTTTGGATACCAAGGTCGAGCATACAACCGATTAAAATGCACTTCTCAAACTTGAAAAAAAAAAATAAAAAAAAAAAAATTAAAATAACTCTTTTAACCCTATAAATACCCCTCCACCCCCATCCCATTTATTTTATCATTTTATACACAATTTATATATAGTGTAAAAAAGATGAGTTTTTTTTGGAAAAAAATAAAAATAAATGCCGATCGTCTTGCTGTGCCTAAAAGGTCAGTTGTAGGTTGCATGAGAAAGAAAGTTGAGATGGCATGAAAAATGAGGGTCACAAGTACAGCCCCATGTTTACTCTAAAATGAAAATAAATACACGAGATTGCACATATAACACATAATTTTATAAAATTTATTACATGCTATTAAACACTCAAAATATCTAGAACATGATACCATGCCAGTTAAAAAAAATTAAACCCTTCATCCAACCAATATCTATACAAAATATTAATCGGTATCAAAAGATAATGTGAAATTTATGTAAAAACTCGTACATAAAGATTTTAAATAATTTTGTAGAAAATATTACTTAACAACCCGTGAAAACTAGTTCCAATGTATAAAACTACAATATTTGGAGAAAAATATATTATAGCATGGACACTGACTCCAAAACAACCCTAATTAAATAACTACAAACAAATAAAAATGAAATTTGTCTGATGCTACTAAATCGAATTGAGCTAAAATTAAGAACAAGAACGAGTATCCATTTGTGCAAAGAGAGGATACCCAACTTGGGAAGATAACATAACATATATATATCCATCCACTACACATTAGGATTCATCAACATAATACTGTTGTATGTTAGGGGCACAATTACCAACACTGAACTACTTTTGCATGTCGTGTAAAGCTCGAAATCACAGGAAAAAGAAAACCAAATAAACTAGTAGAGCCAATCAGTCTGTGGGGATGCGATTGTTTTCTCATGATACGTTTTGTAAAACACATCGACAACTATAAACACCAATCTAAAAACCCTTTCTCCTTGCTGAGACTAATTATCACCGCTTTGCTTCTCCTGCTGTTAGTCACATTGGCTTGTGTAAGATCTTGCTAGAAATATTTCTTGCAAAAGTTTCAAAAGTTCACAGCAAAGTCAAACTTCACACTCTTAGCCTACTAGAATTAGTACGGGACAAATTTTGGACTTCGTGATAAGCGTTTGGATCATTCTCATCCTCGTCATCATCATCAGATGATAGATATGATGATCCCATCCAAGATTTAAAGCCTTCATTTACTCGTCTCTCAACATCTGGGGTGAATTCTGCTTCCAACATTTCCAAACCGAGATTACGGCCTGCAAAGTCACTTTCATCAAGGATGGTGGCTGCTTTCCGTCTGAGGTGGAAGGCTGTCCCGCCATACAGAATAACTAGCCCCCATGATGCGATCTCATAGCACCAGAACAAGGGTATTGAACACCCACTACCGAGTGTGAGAAGAGTTGAACCAAGAAACAGTGCCAGAAGACCAAAAATGATGGCAAACACCAAGTTTAGAATGGACAGACAACGAACTCCTCCTGTAAATCATGCAAAAAAATAAATGAATCGGCAACTATAGAACTTTCGCTGGAAATCAGGACGGTTGAGCTATAGAAGAAACATAACTGAATGGCACACAAATTTAAGCTAATGTTGACCACTATTTTAACAACATAGGTCATAGTAACAGTATCATTATGAAGAAAGAAACAAGCAACATACGGAAAAATATAGAAAAAACAATCTTTTTGCAATAATAATCCAAATCTTTAAATAATAAAATAAAGTAGATTACATGCATTAAAAACAAACTTAATACAGCTTCCACCCATTTAGATAATTTTTAGTTCTACGCATTTAAGATAAAACACGACCGAAATACAAGTCATATGGGTCAAAACCACCACCTCCACTACTTAATGGACAGATTAATATTTGATGATCTTTAAATGATTAAATCAATATGAAGAAGAATAGTGGATTTAGTTATGTTATGCACAAATTTCATATCTAATAACCCAGCACTGCAGGTGACAACTCTTGGACAAATGATTGTGTAATATTAAGGCCTCTCCTTTTCCTGCATTTGGTTATTGTAGGACACGAATATCATTTTATACCATCCCCATAAAATATAAATTAAAAGAGGTTAGAATGAAAACAAAGGATAAAATAACTTGAAATTGGACCTTGTATCACGATAATGCACATGTGCATGCTAGAGATGAAATGAGATTGGCAGTCACTTGAACTGAGGGGTCAACAATATAAATATAGAAACTTATAGACCTACACAACCAAGTGCACCTTATCATCAAAGAGAATAATGAGATTCAAAGGCAAAAGAAGAACCCTTAAATGACAGGGTTGGCCATGAAAGTGACGCTGTTGTCCAAGCAAGAGCATATACACAGTCGAATATTTGGATATATTTCTCATTATTAGCAAAGTTATGCTTTTATATTCAGATTAGTGTTTTGATACATTAATTTTATTTTTTCTGTTTCACTAAATATTGTTTAATATTTTATCTAAAGAAAAATAAATGGTGGTAGATAGATGGTGACGGAGGCAATTGACGGTGGTGGTGATTCTGGAAGTCGGTGGTAACTAATGGACTGTGGTGATGATGCAAGATTTAAAGGGAGATAAAAAATTGAGTTTCACTTCTGCTCTTGGTCACTGTCCTGTTTGGGCAAAAAACCTGACTGCCCATTACGACCCATTCAAAACGTAATTACAAAAGGTTTTGGCTCATCAAGTTCCACGTAAAAGGGGATTCTATGAGTTTATCTTGGGATTCAAGTATATTTAAAACATCAACGATCAATTTATACCTTATAAGAGCATGGGGAATGTTTTTTTACTACCACTCCGCTTTCACTCTACCACATCAGCGCACAGCACTTCCCCTCCTTATTCACTGTCTAACCACTATACTCAAGCCATGGTTTCACTCCGTTCACTCCCGCTTAGAAAGATTTGAACAAAAGTTCTTTTTGTTTTGTTACAGAGCTCGATCACTGCTGTTAAAAAACCTCATTCTGGGCTTTTTGGCATTGGGGTGGGTTCACAGCGGGGTTTCTTTGCCGCACAGAATTTTCACGCGGGCTTTAATTCCCAATCCCAATGCTCTAAAGTTATCAAATTAAAAATAAAACGAGGGAAAGAACAACTTTCTTTGAGCATTAGAATGTTTAAGATGAAAGAATAGCGACAAAACTAACATGAGGAAGGTCCTCTGTCATCGTGACTGCATACTTAATACTAGTAACATAAAGCAGCATTACCCACAAGTGACATATTGCGATCATGACTGCATATAACCAGTTTGGTCCAGGATACTTTTTAAAGATTTTGCTCATACATTTCAAGGAAAAAACTTCTGTTATGCATATTTACCAAATATAATTACAAGAATTGTTTTAGTAAATATACAAATATTTGTTGTGTACTGACTTTTAGCCAACATGTTGCTTATATAGTACATGATAATTAGTCTCTGCATTCCATTCTTTTTAAAACAACTTCAAGGACATTTAGCTGAAAAAAGAATATAAATAGTACTTGAGTTGAGCCACATGTGAAGAAAATGCCTTCGATTTAAGAACTTTCTTTTTGGTTTCGTAAAGAGATAAATGGTCAAAGTACGCTGCTAAGTAGTACTTATCTTTCAGAAGTATAACGGGCACAATCAAGTATGGCTCTCTATAGCTGAACCTAAACCCAACCCCTCCCCCATTACGCATGAGTTCCGCAGAATGCAACAGCATAATTATTTTCAAGACCAAATATGTGGGAAGAGATCTAGTGAGAAGAAAATTTGAAATGAGAAGAATGAGAAGAAATTTTAACCACACATTTCAAAGAGAGGGAGAAATTTAAGGGGAGATGCATCTCCTTTTATACATGCATCGTGTGCCAATCATGTTTCAAGTTCCTTAAGTTGTGCACTATCTAAGAGCGAGTTGATAAAAAGTTATCCAGTCACCACAGAAAATAAGACTGACGACCAGTATTTCCTGAAAATCTCTTCCAGATTCATCCATCAGTAAAATAGCCACAATCTAGGCTCAACTAAATGATGTTTAGCACTCTTCATCATCGCAAACACGTATCTAATCTAGTGAACCTAATCCATGGTGCTACACTAACAGGAATCAAATCTGTATATTGGAACACATCCCACTGCATTTATTTCTGTAAACAAAGTAATCACTATTATTAAAGATCTTGTCAAGATCCTAACAGCATTTGTCACACAAACTGCTTTGTTAACAGATCTTGTAAGCTATCCTCATCTCTTATACTGTTTACTCAAGTGGGTAGGTGATACGAAACCATCCCATACTAGGTCGCATCAAGCCACAAGCTAGGTGTAGAAGTCACTCTAAAAACCTAGCTCAAAGGAGGAGGGAACACCTAGACTTTATAAGCCAACAACCAATCCCATACTTGACCGATGTGGGATCGTAACAATGGGTATAGAAGTTCAAAGCATAAAATAAGAAAGACAGAATTCTATCAGCAGTATATGTCACTAAACACAGCAAGATTAGATAAAGATATAGAGGGGGATCACACAATAACCATGCGCATATCCGCGCCAATACCCCATGTTTCATAAAAGCAACCAGCAAAATCAAGTGATTGTAGTAGTTATTTACTTGTGGTGGATAACTTACCAGAAAACATAACTCCTACTATTGTTTAAGATCAATGTGTTGTGTTCCCTTTACCAGCTAAGTTGGCTCAATATTGGTCTCATTAGAGATAAAAATGAGACCCTCACTATTACCATAAAGCTCAAAACTAGACGAAAGGTATTCATATGACATGCGGCCACATTCGGACATGGCCACACACGTGAAAATCCTTGACTACTATACAAGAAATAAAGTCACCACAGATATTGAAAGGTACCTCTCTTAGACGCGCAGTAGTTATTCTCAACCACCTTCAGGCACCCATGTCTCGCCGGAGCAGTACAAGATACAGCAACTCCTGCATATCATATCATATTTAATAATAAATACGTTGAACTGCTTATACAGCAATGATAGAAAAACAGTGATGAACGCATTCCCAAATTTTATCAAGACTGAAGTAGCACACATACAAAATCAAGATACAAGTTCAGCTACCAAGATATTTTACATATCAAATATCAGATATTTTACATACTTCTAAACTCATGATCTGCGTGTATCCAATTATTCACTCCCAACAGAAAATTTTCAAGTCTCCTAAAATTTAGCATCAACTGTTTCATATCAAGATCAAGCTTTGCTGGTGTGCCATACCATAGGGTATACGTAAACTGTTTCACATCAAAATCAAGCTTTACCGGTGTGCCATACCATAGTATATACGTAAACTGTTTCAACATCATAATCAAGCTTTACCAGAGTGCTATACCCTAGGATATACGTGAACTGTTTCACATCATAATCAAGCTTTACCAGGGTACTATACCAAAGGATAATCCAATTTTACCGCTTACTCTCAGTAGTACATTATAATACTTGGTTTATACGGACATGATCTTTAGTACATTCTGCTTGGTCACATCTACAACCACATTTCTAGTTTATGTAATCAATGTCCCTCCCTCCCTCCCTCCATCGAATTTAGGGGGTGTTACAGCGGGACTAAAAGTGATCGGGTAAACTACCAACGTATTATAAGGGAGAAAATAAGAAAGGATTATAAACACAATCATTTTTTACCAGGTGCACATTTATGAAAAATCGGGATTTGT
Source organism: Artemisia argyi (assembly GCA_030686995.1). Lineage (NCBI taxonomy): Eukaryota > Viridiplantae > Streptophyta > Magnoliopsida > Asterales > Asteraceae > Artemisia > Artemisia argyi. Next base: position 72,752,499 of record CM060700.1, on the reverse strand, counting down.
TTCACAAAAAATTGTCCCATGAGACCCCCTCGTTCACCCCAGCATATACATATACCTAAAATACTAAAGTGGCACAAGAACGACATACAAATCAGTTGTTACAATACACAAATACACGGTACAGCAATCATAACTAGAACTACATAAAACAAGAGAAATTAAGTACCTGCAACGAGATAAATTGCCGAAACGGCAAAAACAATAACCGAAGGAAGGAAAACAACCATCCAATAATAATCAACAGTCTCTTGATCAGTCAAATAAAACGCACCACCACGACCACGATTATTATCCTCCTCAACAGTTAAATTAAAACTAATGGACAAAGGCTGTATTCTACCATTATCTTTACACAAGGGGCGCGTTCCGGGATCAGATGGAAACATTATATTTAAGCTAACAATAGTTGAAACAAGGATTGATAATGTGATCAACAGAAAGAGTGATAATAAAATTGGTCTTTGTAGCTTACTAAAAGCTTTATCGTCTTCGCGAAGACTGTCGTATTCGTGTCGTTGCATAAATGCTTGGCGTAACGCGTCTCTAAATATCCCACCACCACCACCACCACCCCCCATATCTAATTCTGATGATTGTTGTTATTATTAATTTGGTATTGGGTGTATTGTTATGAGATTTTAATAAGGGGGTTTGATTGAGAATTATAAAAACCCTAGAAAGAAAGAAAGAAATTGGGGATGGTGATTTGTTTGGAAGGTTTGCTGTGGCGGTCACCTTCAATTCTTGTTTTACTTATTTTTCTTTCAAAGTTTTTTGTTTTCGTTACGAGGTTTTTAGTAACTAGATTGTCTAACAATTCCCATTCTTAAACTGTATTTATTGAGTTATTTCAAAAACTCTTTATTTTGCATACTCTAATTTTGGTACATATCAAGGGATAACCATTCACCATCTATCTAGTTATATTTAATGGTTGTGATTAAACTAAGATTAAATAGAGAAACTTAAGTCCATTTTTTTCTTTTTTTCTTCGTGTATCTTTTTTCTTTATTTCTTTTTTTTTCTTTCTATCTTTTTTGTTGTACTTTCACGTTTTTTTTTGTTTTTTTAATTCACTTTTCTTTTAGTTCACCCTTTTTTTTTCATTCACTTTTTTTAGATCACATTTTGTCGCTTTCACTCATTTTTTACTGTTTTCATACGTTTTCGCCCGTTTTCATCCGTTTTTGTCTGCTTTCATATGTTTTCATCCATTTTCTTACGTTTTTGCTTGTTTTCGTCTGTTTTCTTACGTTTTCATACATTTTTGTCCGTTTTCATACGTTTTCGTTCGTTTTAATATGTTTTCATCCATCTTCTTTCGTTTTCGTCTATATTTCATACGTTTTCGTCCGTTTTCAGACGTGCCTTTACGCTTTCATACGTTTTTGTCCGTTTTCATACATATTCGTCCGTTTCTTGCGTTTTCATCCATTTTTTACGCTTTCGTCCGTTTCATACGTCTTCGTCCGTTTTCTTATGTATTCTTACGTTTTCATACGTTTTCGTCCGTTTTTATCTGTTTTCTTACGTTTTCGTCCATTTTTCATATATTTTCGTCCTTTTTCATATGTGTTTTTACGCTTTCATACGTTTTTATTCATTTTCGTCCGTTTTTAAACGTTTTGGCCGTTTTCAGACACTCTCATACGTTTCTGAATATAATAAGAGATATTTTGTGATATTCAGAATATCACAAGTGATATTCCGTGATATTCTGAATATCACAAAAGATTTTTTGAATATCATATGCGATATTCTTTTTTGAATATCACAAGTGATTTTCTAAATATCACAAGTGATATTTTTCATACGTTTTCATTCGTTTTTAGACTTGCTTTTACGCTTTCATACGCTTTTGTCCGTTTCATACATATTCATCCATTTTCTTGCGTTTTCATCCGTTTTCTTGCGTTTCCGTTCGTTTTCATTTGTTTTCGTCCATTTTCATCCGTTTTCGTCCTATTTTTCATACGTTTTTTTTCGTTTTCATACGTGTTTTTACGCTTTCATACGTTTCCGTCCGTTTTCATACATATTCTTCTGTTTTCGTACATTTTCATCGTTTTCGTCCGTTTTTCAATGTTTTTTTGTCATTCTCAGACGTTTTCATACGTTTCATAATATCACAAGTGATATTATGTGATATTCTAAATATCACAAGGGATATTTTAAATATCACAAAGGATATTCTGAATATCACAAGTGATTTTCTAAATATCACATGTGATATTTTTTGATTTTATAAATATCACAAGTGATATTATGAGTACCACAAATGATATTCTGAATATTATAAGTGATATTATTCAAAATATTACCAGTGATGTGAAAAATCACAAGTGATATTTTGAATATCAATTGTGATATTCAAAATGTATGAAAACGTAAGAAAATGGACGAAAACGAAAGAAAACAGACGAAAACGTATTAAAATAAACGAAAACATAAGTAAACAGACAAAAATGTATGAAAACGGACGTAGACGAGCGAAAACGTAAGAAAACGGAAAAAATCGTATGAAAACGTATAAAAACGGAAAAAAACGTATGAAAATAGACGAAAACGTCTAAATTAGACGAAATTGCAAAAAAATAGCCTAGCCAAAATTGCAATTGTGGTTGAAGAAAGCACAACATATCCATAAAATAAATTGAAGAAGCTCAAACACTTGTGATATCACCAGTGATATCCATTGTGATATCAACTGTGATATCACCGGTGATAGCACATGTCATATCATAGGTTCCTCAATCACCAACACTAATTCAACAAATAGAAGGAAGCCGGCACACTTGTGATATTACAAAATATAAAGTAGTATGAACTTGCAAGTTATCAAAATGAATATCAACAAAGATATCTTTTTATTTTCATGTGGTATGTTATAAGTTGTTGAAAATAGCAAAAAAAATGATATTCAAAACTCGTTTGATGTGTTTTGTTTATCAAATTGCTTCATATTAAAGTTTTATTAGTTGTAATTATTTAAGTAGATGATAATTTAAAATGCTTCTTAGTTAAACTATATTATATGACATGCACTTTTCTAGTTACTTCCATAATCCTTGTATTTCTTTGTTCTTTCACAAAATGCTTCATCTCTTCCTCGTTCGGATGTTCGGTTGCAGAAAATGGCCCAGCCAAAAATTGAAATTGTGGTTGAAGAAAGCACAACATATCAATAAAATAAACTGAAGAAGCTCAAACACCTGTGATATCACCGGTGATATCATATGTGACATCACATGTGATATCACAGGTGATAGAACTTGTCATATCACCGGTGATATCACATGTCTTATCACAAGTTCCTCAATCACCACCAATAGATGAAAGCCGACACACTTGTGATATTGCCAAAACGTAAGAAAACGGACAAAAAAGTATTAAAGCGTAAAAAACACGTCTGAAAACGGACGAAAATGTATTAATAATAGATGGAAACGTATGAAAACAAATGAAAACATAAGAAAATAGACGACAATGGGCGAAAAACAGACGAGAACGTATGAAAGCGTAAAAACACGTCTAAAAATGGACGAAAACGTATGAAAAATGGACGAAAACGAAAGAAAAAAGATGAAAACGGACAAAAATGTATGAAACGGACGAAAACGTATGAAAACGAACTAAAACGTAAGAAAACATACGAAAACGTATGAAAACGGGCGAAAACGTAAGTAAACGGACGTAAACGTATGAAAATAGACGAATACATATGAAAACAGACAAAAACGTTTTAAAACAGACGAAAATGTTTAAAATGGACGAAAACGTAAAAATCGGACGAAAACGAATGAAAACAGACGAAAACGTATATAAACGTATGAAAACGGACGAAAATGTTGGAAAACGTATAAAAATTGACAAAAACAGACGAAAATGTTTGAAAAGAGAAGAAAACGAATGAACGCGAAAAAAAATGAATTAGAAAAAAAGACGAAAAAAATAATGGAGTTGTAAAAAAAACATAATAAAAAAAAAAAAAAAAAAAAAAAAAAAAAAAAAAAAAAAACGTGAATTGCAAAAAAAGCAATAAAAAAACAAGAAGAAAAAAAGAATAAAAAAAGAACATGATTGGGTAAAAAAAGCCAAAAAAAAAAAAGAAAGAAAAAGAAAAAGAATACAAAAAGAATAATAAGAAATACAAAAAAAAAAAAAAAAAAGAAAAAAGAAAAAAAACATGAACTTAGGTTTTTAGGGTTTAATCTTAGGTAATCCTTACCATTATATCTAATTAGATAGATGGTGTGAATTTATCCTTTGGTATAAACCAAAATAAGGGTATGCATTTAAAATTTTCCCCAAAAACAAAACATTGACTCATTCTACAATCTATCTAAAAAGAAATCAATCGTTGAAATTAAAATCATTTTAATATTTCACATATTTTTTATAATTTAAATATCTCTTAAACCGTTAATCGTTAAGCGAAAATAATTACATCATTGCGACGAGCATTTAATTATCTTTCTATAGATAGGCTATTTGATATATTTTCGACATTTTTTTTTTTTTTTTTTTTTTTTTTTTTTTTGCTTTTTTCACATTTTTTTTCGTGGCCGAAAAAATCATATATGATATGTAATATCATATATGATTTTTTCGGCCACGAAAAAAAACGTGAAAAAAGCAAAAAAAAAAAAAACAAAAATGTTGAAAATATATCAAATAGCCTATCTATAGAAAGATAAATAAATGCTCGTCGTAACGGTATATTTTTTCCCGCTTAACGATTAACGGTTTGAAAGATATTAATATTTGAAAAAAAATGATGAAAGTGGGTTTTTTAAATTGTTGGGATTAATCTCATCCATTAGATCAAATAAAGATGGATGGAAGATGGATGGTGGAGATTAGTCCCTTGGTATGTAAAAAAAAGTTTGGTGCTCAAATAATCTTTTACCAGGATCAAATATAAATTTTTTTAAAGGCTTAAAGATTTCAATTACCGACGAACTTTCCAAGGTAATTTACTTTTTTTAAATACTTTTATTATCGACCAAACTTGTTGGTACATGTAAATACGAGGAGTATACCAATATTAAGATGTGAAACAAGTTTTTAGTCAAAATATTCCGTTTCTACGTAAATCACTATAGGTAAGAACAAACAAATTTACAACTTGATGATGAATAATCAAATAATTGAATTTTTATTTTAAACTTCACATTTTAAGGTGACAAAATATTTTTTCAAAAATACATTTTACAAATTATTTTTAAATTAAAAAGAAATGTCTTAATTGAAAAAATAAGTTTGAATTATCCAACAGCTATTTTCCCCCCAAAATCAGCTCCAAACTTCCCTAAATAGACTTTCACAACTAAAAAAAAATTTTGGAGCGTGCTTGTCTAGTATGGTACCACTAATTGTTATGGTACCGTTAAATTTAGTGGTACCGTGATATATTTAGTGGTGTCGTCCTCCTGTAACAGTCAAATTTTATTTGTTTATAAATACCAGTCCATTTCACAGTTTTTAGACATACTTTTACATACAAAACTTTCTGAGTTATATCCCTCAATCACATTTATATTTCCTTGATCATTTAGATAGTTTTGTTTTGTTTAAGAGTGATCCAATCATCCAACCAAGTAATCACCATCATTCATCTACTAGTACAAGAGAAGAAAACAAAGTATTAAGAAGATACACGGTATTGTAGTATTAGTGTAGTGCACTCGCAACACTTATTACATACTTGTTGTATTCTGACATACACCAAGTCTCATTGCATCTTTTTTAGTTATCTTGTGTGGATCATTGTGATCTTGTTGAGATCGTGTGAATCTCATGTAGATTAAGTTAATTGTGTGTAGATCAAGTGGATCGAGAGTAGATTGTGTGGATCTTGTAGATCGTGTGATAAGTAAGGATCGTGTGGATCGTGCGTGAGATTGGTACTAGCTAGATTAGTACTCGACATTTAGCTTAGTGTTGGAAATAGTGATAAGCGACGTTGTACGGTCTTCTCCACCTGAAGGGAGTTTGTTGGCATAGTGCTTAGAACTCTCGAGTTGGGTACTCGGGGAGTGAAATAGGGCGAAGAAGAGCTTCGTTACCGAACCACTATAAATCTTTTTGCCTCGATTTGATATTTCCATCTCTTACTCCTTATCGTTGTTGCCTATATTTGATTGTTGTAGTTTAGCATTCATATTGTTGTTGGTTGATTTCACAAATGATTGAATCTAAGTTTTTCACAAAGTTAACTTTTATAATCAACGAAAAATCGGTAAAACTATTAAAACCCTCCCCCTTCTAGTTTTCCACAATTGGTACCAGAGCCACATCAACCAAAATTTTTATAAAATATTTTATTTTAAAACTTGAATCGATCAATGGATTTCGACAAATATCAAGAAGGGCAATCTATGCAAAGACCACCACTTTTTGAAACCGATTGTTGTATCTATCGAAAAACAAGATTCAAAATGTATGTAAAATCAAAAGATATTATCTATGCCAAAACCTCTCACCTTTAGGATCTCAAAACCTCTCACCTTGAAGCAATTAAACGTATCTTCCGATACATTAAAGCCACTATGCACTTGGGATTGCATTATCCTAAGGGGACCGATGTAAAACTATTGTCTATGCCGACTCTGACCATGCGGGAGATTATGTGGATCGAAAAAGCACGAGTGGCGTTTGTACCTTCATGGGTTGTTGTCTAACTTCTTGGTTCTCCAAGAAACAAACGGCTCTTGCTATCTCCACGACCGAAGCCGAATACGTAAGCGCCGGAAAGGCATGTCAACAAGCACTATGGATGAAACAAGCTCTAATCGATTACGACATCCATCTCGACGACATCCCGATTATGTGCCATTTAATTGAGCAAAAACCCCGTGCAACACTCTCATACAAAACACATAGAAATACGTCATCATTTCCTTCGCGATAATGTTCAAAAAGGAAACATTTCTATCGTGAAAGTTCCTTCTCAAGACAACATCGTCGACATATTAACCAAACCTCTCAAACGAGAATCCTTCAACTATCTACGTCTAGGTCTAGGAATGAAGGAACACATTCCGTGAAATCATAATTTACGTGTGTTCAAAACATCCTCCGAGTCTCGTCTAATAACTACTTAAATATTTCATTTGAAATATCGAAGTCATCCATTAAGTCTCTCTAATGACTATTTAAATATTTCATTAGAAATATCAGAGTCATCTCTACTCGTCTAGCTATCGTTCGTCAAATCCTATTGGACTTATCTCTTAAAAGAATTTATTAGGTGTAAGTTCTTTCATCATGTCAAAAAGTCTCATTAAATCAGCGAGATTTATTTGTCAAAAATCAGAATGAGACAAAAATTTGTCTCAGCAGGTCATGGCTCCACTAAAGTGGGCACGGCACCACTAAATTTAGTGATACCGTGGTACTGTAGATCTGACATAGGCAATTTTTCTTTTTCTTTTTCCTCACTCTGCACATTCAAACCATACCCAATTTCTGCACTTGCTGTCAAATCGAACACCACAACCAAAATCTAATTCCACTCATGCAGAATTACAATCGAGGCATTGAAATTCAAGATCACCAACTACTACATATTTCTTAACATCAATTGTAAGTCAGTTAACTTTAATTTTCTTTAATTTTGAGTCTAGGGGTTAGCTAGATATCCATAAAACCTTTCAACACTAAGCATTTTTACCAATACAGTAAAACCTCTATAAATTAATACTCGATAAATTAATAACCTCGATAAAATTAATAATTTGTCTAGCCCCACCCAACAACCAAACATAAGTACGCAAACATACACATGACTACTCGTAACAAATAATTCATTCGATTACTAGTACGTTTTATTTATATTATTGTAACTAATAGTACTATTTACTTTTGTACAATTTTTTTTTTTAAAACCCTACATATACGACTACTCATAAAAATGGTTAACTCATTAATACGTATTATTTATGCTATAGTAGTATGTACTTTTGTACAAATATTATTTTTAAAACCGTAAGGTTCAAAAGAAACGGTGCGGTATATGCCCAATGTTTAAACAGTAAAACAGTAAAATATATGTTTTCACCAAAGAGTTTTTGTTCATGCATATAAATCCGAATTGGGGATTTTCTATTTTCATTGAATTTTTTTATTCACTTGGGACTAGGATTAGACAATGTACAACTATCATGATTCCTTAAAACATAGGATTTGCATAAACCCACATATAATTTAGGATTTGGTCCGAATTTTATAAATAAAATTCTAATTGAATTAGTCATTCTTAGTGGAATCATGTTTAGGAAACTTAAAATTGAACTAGAAATAGTTAACATTCATGTTGTTCGATTTTTGGAATTTTTGATACCAAAATTTTGAACTAGCCAAACACACCCAATTTCACTTTTTCAAAAAATTTCACGTAACTAGCATCATGAAATATTTTTCTTGCATTGTTGATACAACCTAAAAACGTTTTCTCATGCATACATGATCTCACAAATATTAGCCAAAATACATAAATAATATGTATTTTTTTGACATATTTGTTTGAGCAACAGTGAAGTTATGAGCGTTTGGGTAATCTCATTGTTTTTATTTTAGAGTCGGGATTACCGCACCTCCACATTGTTTGCATATAGGCACACTCTAGGCACATATCTTAAAAAAAAATACTCAAGTTTAACTTAAATAACTTTGATCCTTTAGGTAACAAGATGTATAATATGTTTGAATACGACCATGAATTAACTGAAGATTACATTCCTAAGCCATCACTAGAACCAAACACTCCATCCACTTACATACAAAGTTTTCAAACTCTTGAGTCTCGCTATTTCCATGAAGGACGAATTGTCGAGTCTTCATTCCTCAATCATGATCACATCGCAACTTTCTTCAATCAAATCGGAATCGATTACTTGCTCTGCATTAACGAAAAAATTTGTCCTCGCTTTGTCCTAGAGTTCTATAGAGAAGTTAAACTCGTACATAATGAGGATCAAACTTTGTCTCTTCAATTCTCTATTCAAACTCAAAATATCTCTTTTACACTTGATCAATTTGCTCACATTCTTGAACTTCCGAACTATGGACAATGTGCCTACACAGAAGGATGGTCTCTTGGAACCCTTACCAATCACATAGATGAGTATGGTCCTTATCACACATTTGTATCCACTCCAAATGAAATAAAAGAACATATTCCTCTTCTTCATAAAGTCTATGGATCTCTCAAAGAGAACAGACAAATTGAGTTTCGTAAATCACACATCTATAATCTAAACCCACTCAAGATTTGTGCAACAAAGTACATGATGCGTGTTTTGCAACCTCGCAAAAGGTTTTACCTCTCAAGGGATTTTGAGAGATTTTGCAATCGACCTGGCAGTGTATCCGACCGTTGTAGTGTAGTAAATGGTAGGTCCGGGGTATTGATCGTTCTCTAGGGGAATAGTGTCGTTAGGATTGAAATGTATGTCAACTAGGTCTAAAAGTGAGGGATGGTTCTTTTTGTATTTTTATATTTTATGAAAGCAATAAAATCTCGGGTATTGGAAGAGTAGGCGGAATTAGTTGCTAATCAACTAACCCAAAATTACTAACTAAACTAAAAATAATAAAATAAATGACAAGAAAAGTAAAAGTGGTGAACTTCTTATAAGAGACAAATGTGTTTACTTAGATTTAATTACTCCATAGTTATCTCTTATTGATTTATTGAGTTGTCACAATTGTTTAGTTAAAGGATTGTATTCCTTAATACCGGTCGAGGGGGCGTGTACGTCCTTCCCCAACTCTATGAGTATCTATTTCTTCTTATGACGACACGTTTAGTATTCTATCATAGAATCATCAACATCTACTCATGCATTAAATACAATCAATAAAACCGTAGTACACATCCGATTACGTTTCTTAAGACATTCAAGCTTGTTACCGTAGGAGATTAGCCAGTTTTCTTAAGCCTAACGTGAGTCAATCAACTAAACAATCAATAACAAATCAAAAATCAATAATTAATAACTAGGTTTCATTAGATCTAAGCAAACACTAAGAAATCTAAGCTAACATGTTAATGTAAAGAAAAGACAAACAATTAATCAAACAAAACATAGACATATTGAATGTTTAAAGGAAGAACTTATGTTTAATTGAACATGAAAGAAAAGAGGGTTTGAAACCCTAAAAATGCTGTAAAAGTCGGACTAGGGTTTTTTTCCCCAAGTTGTACTCTAAAGTTCCACACTTAGGAATGAAAAAATCCAAAACTATATATAGAGATACAAAAGTGACGGTGTCAGGTTATAGATCCTTACGCCATCATCTCGCCGTCATTAGGGTTTCGTGATGCCCAATCCAGCTGCTTGACGTCGTCACTTGTAATTTACTCTGGGCCGTCTCTTGTAACCTTAATACCAGACGTCCTACTTCCATTTACACGTGACGCCGTCACGTGCAATTCCACCAAAAGTTTTCTGGAGCGTCACATGCAATAATTTCCACCTCTTGAATCTTCAAGTGACGGTGTCACCTTGTAAAGCGTGACGTCGTCAGGTGTATTTTCCAGCTTAGTTTCTTGATTTTGTCGTTTTCTTCTCTTTTGACTCCAAAAACGTCCAAAATGCAACATTTTCTAGAATTCTCGTCCCAAGTACCTAAAATGAGAAAGAAGCGATTTGAGGTAATATTTGACCATATATTTACGATTTAGGGCTTAAATGACCACCTAAAAATGTATCAAATAAATCTTTATCAAATACCCTTGCACTTGGGATTTGCTTGTCCTCAAGCAAATGAGCTTTTATTCCAATCAAAATACAAGTTAAGGGTCATTTAACATTAATATAAAAGTAATTACAACAAATGATCATTCTATCTTAGTTAAAAACAAGCACGGAAATTATATACTAGCACATCACAATAAGTATTTGGATACTCTCATCTCTTGGGTGTTATAAATTTATATATCACAAATGGAAATGGAAAAATATCTCTCACTACCTGTCATAGAAAATAGATTACCATAGGCTTGGGAAAGGATCAAAACCTCCACCACTTTAGCTTAAGCACCTAGGATAAACTATCAAAGAGGTCTTTTAAAGGGTTATAATGTTAGGTGTAGGGGTAAGGAAAAACATTGTTTGTTGGATAAAGGGATATTTTACTGGTGGCAAGTCAATTGTCTTACTCCCCCCGTCCCATATTAAATGTCCACTTTTGAATTTTAGAGTCTTTTTTCTTCAACTTTGACTTTAAATATTTTTGTGTGTATTATATAATACTTGCTGAAAATTATATCTAATGAAAATACATTTAAAACTCAATTCATTCATATATTTTGCATCAAGTATTATATAACACACATGAAAATTTTTAAAGTCAAAGTTTATAAAAAAAGATTTTGAGAAGTTAAAGTGGACATTTAATATAGGACGAAGGGAGTAATTAATTACATACACAATGAGGCGTTGCTAAGCCAAGACTCGACTCAACTAACTACAACTCTTTTTGGTATTTTCAAGACACTATTTGACTCAACATGAATAAAAGAAACGAATGGTAGCCCCTTTTTTTATTTTTTTTTTATTTTTTATTTTTTATTCTTTTTTTGCATACACTTTTACTTTACCATCCAAAATAATACATCAAAGGGAACTAGCTTTCCCCTTACACTTAAACTTTTACATAATTAAAAATAAAGACTCGAATTAAGATAATCAAAACACTTGGAGTACTTTAAAATATTAACGCACATATGGGGTAATAAATAATGTTCTTCCCTATTACTCCATAACACAAGTACTTTACCCATGAGTCTCAATCGTCCCAAAAAAATATGTACAAGATATGACTCGACTTAGCAACCATGTAATCAATTAAACAACCAACTAAGGGTTTAAACATGTAACAATAATGCACTAAAGATGAGTGCATACAAGGAAGGTTAAGGCGATTTGAGTGTACATTTGGGGGTGGATTGTAAACAAATTCTTCCTTTAAGTAAGATGCTTAAAGTTAGAAATGAAAAGATAGGCTCTGAGGGTGTATTAGGGGTATCGTGTAATAAAAAATGAGTACATTGCAAAAGTGTGGGAAAATTACTTGACCAATGAAGTCAACGTAATTATAATACATGCTTAAAACATGGGTTATCCTAATGCCTCTTATCATATAGCAAATCCTAACTACACGAAAGTCTCACTAGCGGTCTTGGGATGCATCACTAACGCAAGTTCTAGAATCTAAATACTACCGGTACACTCATAAGCTCCAACAATGAATGATTTTTCCTAATAATCTAAAAGCGAACCTCACATATTTGGGGTGGAAATTTTTGAGTGAGACGGTTTTTGTGCTAGTCATATATGTCCTATCCATGAGATGCTTATTAAGACTAAAGTTTCATTCCTATATGTTGCAAAAAAATTTAAATTTGGTGTCAAAATTACCCTAACAAGTACTTCTCCTAGTTTTTAATGAGGCGAAAAATGATCCATTTTTAGGGGGTCATTTAAGTCCAGAATTGAATTTATTTGATCAAATATTGCCCTAAATCGTTCCTTTTGTGATTTTAGGTACTTTTAGAGTGAATTCTGGAAAATGAAGCATTTTGGACGTTTTTGGAGCATAAAAGTGAAGAAAACGGCAAAGTCTTAATTTTCCTTGCTGGGAACAGTACTTGACGGCGTCACCAAGTTCTACATGAAAACGTCAAGAGTATTACAAGAGGTGAAGTGGATAGAGTCCGTGACGGTCCAGAGAGTTTTACACTAAGGGACATGACGGCGTCACTATAGACCGTCATGTTCCCATTACACATGACGGCCAGAGGAAATTTGCTCTTGACGGCGTCAGATCTGGATCTAGGCAATCCGATATTATTATGGACGGCGAGTTGACGGCGTCAGATTTCTCTTCTTGACGCCGTCACGTTGGAAAATCTATATATAGTTTTGTAATTTTCATTCATGAAGAGAGGACAATTAGAGGGATAACTTGGAGAAACCCTAGCACGATTTTATCAGTATTTTCAAGGGTTTTTACCCTTTGAAACCTTTCATGTTCAATTAAGATAAGTATCCTTTCAATTCATTCAATATGTCTATGTGTTGTTTGAATATATCTTACGCTTGTCTTGATTTTAACATGCTAGGCTAGATCTCTTGTGTGTTTGCTTAGATGTAGTGAAACCTAGATGTTGATTATGGGTTGATTGCTTGTTTATAGTTGTTACGGATGAATGATTTCGATGTTAGGCTTAAGAAAACTGGCAGACTTCCATACGGTAACTTGCTTGAACGTCTTAAGAAACATGAACCAATGCGTACTAGGTTTTTATGGTTGTATTTAATGCATGAGCGAATTCTAGTGATCCCATGTTAGGAGCTTCTTGCAGGCTTGACATAGGAGTGAAGTAGGAACTTATAGAGTTGGGGAAGTACGTACGCCACCCCACGATTGGTATTAAGGAATATAACCCGTCATCCACGCAATTGTAACAAACTATCAACCTATAAAAGATATCTAGGGAGTAGTGAAATATAAGTAAACACAATTTTCTCATTTATTGTTCACACCACTAGTTTAATTAGCTTTATTTACATTTTTGTTATTTTATTTTGATTGCATCTTTAGTTATTGGGTTAGTTGATTAGCAACTAATTCCGCCAATTCTTTCAAAACCCGAGATTTTAATTGCTTTTATAAAAATATAAAAATACAAAAATAATCATCCCTCACCTCTAGACTTAATTTTTAGGCTTTCTAATCCTAGCGACACTATTCCTGAGTTGAACGATCAATCCCCCAGTACTTATCACTATACTATACTACAACGATCAGGTACACTGCCTGGTGGGGGTTGTAAGCTTCTCGAGATCCCTTAAGAGGTAAAGCCTGGTGCAATTCCCACGCATCAGTTTTATTACACATCTACTATTAAACAAAACAAAAATCAAGCAAAGTTGTAGTTTATAAGGTATCCCAATTTACCCCCTTACACGTAAGTCAAACAATGTCCCTAATGTTCAAAATAAAAGATGTAAAAGCAAACATAAATGAAAATGAAAGAAACTAATACTCCCCTAATTCGCTTGGTATGGACGATATGGTAACATGGTTAAATCCTTCTCCAAGAAAATGAACATGTAAAACTTCACTTCTGAAATATAGTCATCTCCTTGTCAAATATAACCTGTTAAACAACAAAGAAAAACAAATACGAAACCTCACGTAAAATCGGCGGTAAATTCTATATAAAAGTAAATCCTATAAAGCAAGTAAAGATATAATGCTTGCAAAATAAATGTTTGCAGATTCCTGGAGTTTAAAAATTTTAGATTTTACAAAACTTTACAATTTCAGCAGAAAAACAAAACCTGAAAATTTTTTTAGAAAATAACTCCTGACGCCGTCAGGCTTTAACCCCTGACGCTGTCAGAAATGATCTGACATAATTCTTTATATTTTGTTTCCGGAAAATTTCTGGAAAAATCTATGTTTTAATACATGGAATCCTGTGAAACATTCATTGTGACTCGATACAAGCATTTGACTAAAACAAATACTAATATGTATACTATTTTCTAATTGTTATTGTTCATGTTCAATCCGTTCTTAGAAACAAATATGATCTTCCCTTACACTTATCTTTTTGCAAAATACCTTTATATGTAATTAAGACGAGGTTAAAGACAAAATAAAGCATTTTTACTATTTTATTTGAGACATGAACAATAAACAATAAGGAAAAGTATACATATGGAAACAAATAAAATCAAGTAAACAAACAAATAATAAAAAAGAAGCTTGGTTGTCTCCCAAGAAGCGCTTTTCTTTATTTATGAGTCTTGTAGCTAGACTCAAAGTCACCCCTATTCTATGTGAGTGAGTCTCATCGAGGACATCTTTAGGGTCGAACTTGGCTTTTATCTTTCTATCGGTACGCTTTGTTCGGTATGTCTTTTCAAACTTCTCCCCATCCGGATCATATAATGTCATTTTTATGTGCCATGATCCATCTCCTTTCTTAGGTGGCTTGTTCCAATTTCACTTACATTTATCATTCTTGCTCTTTCACTTATTCATTCCTAGGTTAATTGGAAAACTCCTAGGAACTCAATCATCTTTCTAAAAACTAGAGGGTCTTCAAATGGGTCCAGCTCGGTGTCCTTAGCCAAGAGTTGTTCTACCGAATGTGTTCGGTTCACAAATTCCTCTTCTAGGTAAAATGGGCGTTGGGGTCCTATGAAGTCTCTATTGATCCAAGGTCCGTATCTAGATGGTCTCCTATTTATATCTACCCAATGAGGTGTTGGTTCCTCATTATTATCATAGGCGTGTTTCTTAACATCGTAGACCGACCAAGTTTCACCTTCCCCTACAACTATTTTAGAGTCCTTACAATCAATCCTTGCACTTGCGGTAGCTAAAAATCCTCTTCCTATTAACAAAGAGCATTTAGTGTCACTAACCATATCAAGGACATGGAAATCAGCTAAAATAGTTAACCTTCCTATATGCACTAATACGTCATTTATTACTCCAACCGGGTACGCGACACTTCCATCCGCTAGGCCAATTATTACCTCCGTTTCATCCAATTTTCCTAACTTTAGAGTGGTTTAGAGGGATAACAAAAGTAAATTAAGGCTTGAATTCCCGATCTTAAATGGTAAAACAAATATGCCCGGATCATCTAATTTTTTAGGTAACTTATTTTGAACGAAAGCGGTCCCATTCTTACCTAGCTTAAGCTTCTTCTCATATTTTTCCAACAGGGCATTGTAGTAAGGAGCACGAGCTAAGACATCAATAACCGGATGTTCAAGGTGAAGCTCCTTGAATTCTTCATCAAGGTTTTGAGTAAGAGGTGTTTCAATTATTTTATTGACCGACTTTTTATTAGTTATTTCATCTTGTTGGTCCTTTTTTAGAACTTGAGTTTATTTGAAACACATGCTCATAGCATTGACCGAGTAATATTGTGGGCAAGAACTACGAGATGAAACTAATGAAATGGAGTTAACGTTTAGTTTCGGGTTCTTGATGGTGTCACTTGGAAGAGCTCTCAAGTCTCGGTCATTTTGAACTTTCAACAAGGCGTCAATTTTACTTGTCAAACACGCTTCTTGAGATGCCATAAAATTGGACATCAATCCTTCAAAATTATTGGCATGGCCATAATTGTTGGAAGGATTGTTGTTGAAAGTACGGTTCGAAGATGGGCCGTTTGGTTGGAAACGATTAGGTGGATTGGAAGCATTGGTTTTAGAAGGTTTTGGTTTTACCTAAAGTTTGGGTGAGTTTTCCAAGAGGGGTTGTATGAATCACCATAAGTGTTTGGCTCGGGCTTGAAAGTGTACCACTTATCTCCCGCTTCGTCGGTACACGAAGATGCGTAGTCCGCAAAAGCTTGTTCGGGGAGTTCCATGCAATCACGAGTGTCGTGGGGACCACTACAATACTCACATGAAGATATTGCCTTGACCGTTTTGTTCATGAGAAACTTGACTTGGTCCTCAAGTTCCATGATCCTACGGTCGGGAATGCTTGAATTGTTCGAAGGCAAAGATATTGCCTTGACCGTTTTGTTCAAATCACAGGGGTCATTCCAACATTCGTTGTCATAGAGAGCGAGATCTTCTACGATTTCCCATGATTCCTCCACATTCTTATCACATAGCTTACCACCGTACGCTTGGTCGTTTGCCTTGTGGAGAGATTGACATGATCATAAAAGATTTAGACTTGGAGCCAAAGATCGATGCCATTATGAGGGACTTTTTGGAGTAAGTCCTTCAAACGAGTCCATGCTTCGTAAAGAGTTTCACCTTGATGTTGTTGGAACATCAAGATGTCATTCCTTAACTTGGTAGTTCTCCCCGGTGGGAAAAATTGAGCAAGAAAACGAGAGGTGAGATCGTCCCAAGAGGTGATGGATCCCGCGGGTAAATGCTCAAGCCATTGACTAGCTTGGTCACGTAAAGAGAATTGGAAGAGACACAATCATGTCGTCTTTCGAGTGGCGACATCAAGGTCTATGGAATCAAAGATTTTAAGGAAATCCTTGAGATGTTGGTTTTGATCTTCGGAACGAAGTCCACGGAATGCACATCCGCTTTGCACCAACCGGATGGTGTCGGATCGCAAGGGAGATACATTGGCTCCTTGGTTGAGCTCAATGGTGTTTCGATAGCCTTGGTGGCTAGGTCAGGAGTAGTCTCCTAAGGTGCATGCTCTAGGTGGTTCGGGTGGGTTTTGGTGGTTTGGTTGAATGACAGGTTCTAGGATATTACCACCTTCCATGATGGCGGATGATAATGATTACAAACAAAGACACGAAGAAAAAGATAGACTAAAGAAATCATATGAAAAAGAAAATAAAAATCTCACTAGATATGAATCTGATGTGTAGGGATTGCACCAGGCTTTACCTCTCGAGGGATCTCGAGAAGCTTACAACCCCCACCAGGCAGTGTACCTGATCGTTGTAGTATAGTATAGTGACAAGTACCAGGGGATTGATCGTTCAGCTAGGAATAGTGTCGTTAGGATTGAAATTAATCTACCTAGGTCTAAAGATGAAGGATGATTCTTTTTGTATTTTTATATTTTATGAAAAGCAAGTAAAAATCTCGGGTATTGGGAGAGTGGGCGGAATTAGTTGCTAATCAACTAACCCAAAAGCTACTAATTGAACTAATTAACAAGAAAAGTAAACCTAAAATCACTCCCAAAGTACCTAAAATCACAAAAGGAACGATTTAGGGCAATATTTGATCAAATAAATTCAATTCCGGGCTTAAATGACCCCCTAAAAGTTGTTCATTTTTCGCCTCATCATATACCCTTACACTTGAGATTTGCTTGTCCTCAAGCAAATGCGCTTTTATTCTACTCAAAATACAAGTTAGGGGTCATTTAACACTAATAAAAGTAATTACAACAAATAATCGTTCCACTAAAGACCAATAGACAAGCACGAAGGTCATACACAAGCACCTCACAAATAGTGTTTAGATACTCACATCTCTCGGGTGTAATAAAGTACAAATTACAATATGGAAACGGAAGATATCTCTCACTACCTGTCATAGCAAAATAGATTATCATAGGCTTGGGAAAGGATCAAACCTCCACCACATGGCGTAAGCACCTAGGATAAACTATCAAAGAGGTCTTTTAAAGGGTTGTAACGTTAGGTGTAGGGATATGAAATACACGGTTTTGTTGGATATAGGCAGTCTTTACTGGTGGCGAGTTAACAATCTTGGTTAATTACATGTACAATATGGCGTTGCTAAGCCAAGACTAGAGTCGACTTAAGCTAATAAATGAAAAATAACCAAAAACATAAAATGAACATAGAATGAAAAGGGATGGTAGTCCGTTTTTTTTTTTTTTTTTTTTTTTTTTTTTTTTTTTTTTTTCGATTTTTTTTTTTTTTTTTTTTTTTTTTTTTTTGCATACACTATTACCCTACCATTCAAAATAATACATCATAGGGAATGGAAATTCCCCTTACACTTGAATCTTTACATACTTTACAATAAACTAATCTAATGACTCGAATTAAGAAAATCAAAACACTTTGAGTACTTTTAAGATTAACGCACATATGAGGGTAATAAATGATGTTCTTCCCCATTACTCCATAAAATAAGTACAAGGATATGACTCGACTTAGCAACTATGTAATCAATTAGATAGTTAACTTAGGGTTTAACAAATAACAATAATGCACTAAAGATGAGTGCATACACGGAAGGCTAAGGCGATTTGGTTGTACATTTAAGTGGGGTGTAACAAATTCTTCCTTTAAGTAAGATGCTTAAAGTTAGAAACGAAAAGATAGGCTCGGAGGGGTGTACTAGGGGTTTCATGTACTAAAAATGAGTACAACGCTAAGGGTGTGGGAAAAATTAGTTGACTTAACTAGTCAAGTAATATGACTTAAATGGTCAAGTAATTATGATACGGGTTTAACACAAGGGTGATCCTAATGCCTCTTATCATGTAGTAAATCCTACTACACGAATGTAGTCTCACTAGCGGTCTCGGGATGCATCACTAACGCAAGTTCTAGAATCTAAATGCTACCGGTACACTCATAAGCACTAATAGTAAATGCTTTTCCTATCAAATCTAAAGGCGAACCTCACATATTTAGGTGGAAAATTTTTCTGAATGATACGGTTATGTGCTAGTCATACAATCTCCTATCCATGAGACGCTTGCTATGGCTAAAGTTTCACTCCTAAATGTTGTAAAAAAATTTAAATTTGGCACTAAAATTGCACTAACAAGTATTTCTCATAGTTTTATTACACATCTACTATCAAACAAAACAAACTCAAGCGAAAGTGTACATGTAAGGTATCATCTTTTTACCCTCCCCTTACACTTAAGATGAACATTGTCCCCAATGTTCAAGTAAAGAATGTAAAAGTGAAAAAGTAAAAAGAATGAAATCAAATACTCCTCTGATTCGCTCGGTATGGATAATAAGGTGGCCAGGTTAAATCTTCCTCCAAGAAAATGAACAATCAAAGCTTCCCTTCCAGAATATAAATCATCTTCTTGTCATACATAACCTGTAAATCCTGAGAAAACAGACAAAAACCCAAAGCATCAACCCGAACAAAGATAACTCACAACTAGATGTAATTCCAGACTTTGGAATAAAAACAAAACAATTAAAGATATAATGCTTGTGGAATGAATATTTGCAGATTTCCTGGAGTTTATAAAACTAAAGAATTAACAAAAACTTTAAGACTCCGGTATAAACAAAACTAGCAAAATTTCCAGAATTTTACACATGACGCCGTCAAGAGTAAACTCATGACGCCGTCAGAAGTGACCTGCAGAAATCTTTACGTTAAATTTCTGGAAAATTTCTGAAAAAACTTATGTCCTACTTCCTGGAAAATCCTGCAAAATATCATTATGACTCGATACAAGCATTTGACTCTAACGAATACTAATACACATGTCCATTTAATATTGTTGTGGTTCATGCTCAATTTCGTTCTTATAAACAAATTTGGATCTCCCTTACACTTATCTTTTGCAAAATACCTTTATATGCAATTAAGACGAAGTTAAAAACAAAATAAAACATTTTCACAATTTACTTTGAAACATGAGCCACAAACAATAAAAATAAAACATGCATACGGAAACAAATAAAATCAAACAAACAAACAAACAAACAAATAAAAACACACAAAACATGGGTTGCCTCCCAAGAAGCGCTTGTTTTTGTTCGAGTCACGAGCCTGACTCTACCCTTATTTAACGTAAATAGGGGAGGTTTTCCCTACACTTAGGATCAAGTGTGGGTGAAAGTAGCGATACACACCCTTAGGGTATGAATATGCCACGTAAGGTGAAGGGGGTGAGTGAATGGCTTCCTTCATGGGTGGGTCGGTTCCTCTTTTGTCTCATAGAAATATATCTAAGGATGGAAAGGTGTGTAAAGATTGAGGTTCCGGTTCATCAACACTAGAAAATTCCCTAGAACTAGGAGTAAGGTTATCATTACAAGTATTCAAACCTATATCCTCAAGTGGTGCCTGGTCCAAGGGTTCTACCTCCATCAGAATTTCTAAAGTTTCTTCTACTTCTTCCGGGTAAGTCACAGGCGGTGTGTGTGCCTTAAATGATGGTAGGACTTGTGGGGTACTTAGTGGGCTTGGGTTTTCTACTATCTCTTTCATCACATCAATATCACCTATGTGTTCATCTTGTATTATGGTAGTACCTAACCATGACATGCAACTAGGTGGCTCAACTCTAATCTCATGTGTGTCGTATGTTTTGGTGAAATCTATCCCGCTCATGCAACTAGGTAGTTCAACACTAACCATCTCATAATCTTGGTTTGATTCTAAGTTCATGTTCTTAGAAACTAGGTCATCTCGCTCATACGAATCCACCAATTCGTTGAACTTATGGGTAATGGTTAGGAAGCTTTTCTCAAAATTCATCCAAAGGGTCTCACTAAAAGGAATTGATCCTGATAATGACCGTCTAATAGAAAACACACATGCATAAAATTCATCAAACCCATCTAACTTTACACCCATCTCCTCTTGTATATATCTAAGATCACTTAAAAATTCATTGGAACAACAGAAAGCAAATCGATCCGAGTAAACTAATTGTTCCTCTATAGTTAATGATCTAAATGGAATTTCATCCGCCATGGAAACAAATGAAAATGGTTTTACAAACAAAGGGCACAAAGAAAAAGATAGACTACAAGAAAGCTAATAAAAAGAAAATAAAAATCTCACTAAAAAGGAATTTAATGAGTAGACCTAATAAAAATCAAATTCAACCTAAACAATAACTATTCCCCGGCAACGGCGCCAAAAAACTTGATGCGTAGGGATTGCACCAGGCTTTACCTCTCGAGGGATCTCGAGAAGCTTACAACCCCCACCAGGCAGTGTACTTGATCGTTGTAGTATAGTATAGTGACAAGTACCAGGGGATTGATCGTTCAGCTAGAAATAGTGTCGTTAGGATTAAAATTAATCTAACTAGGTCTAAAGATGAAGGATGATTCTTTTTGTATTTTTATATTTTATGAAAAGCAAGTAAAAATCTCGGGTATTGGGAGAGTAGGCGGAATTAGTTGCTAATCAACTAACCCAAAAGCTACTAATTGAACTAATTAACAAGAAAAGTAAACCAGGGTTCTACAAGATAAGTGAAGCATGTCTACCTATGATATGTTACTCCTTGCTAGCTATCCAATCCTACCTATTGAATTGTAACCTTGTTTTAATTGACGGGTTGTATTCCTTAATACCATTTATGGGGTGGCGTACTTACTTCCCCAATCCTATAAGCTCCTACTTCACTCCTATGTCGAGCCGGCTAAGAAGCTCCTAACATGGGATCACTAGAATTCGCTCATGCATTAAATACAACCATAAAAACCTAGTACACATCGGTTCATGTTTCTTAAGATGTTCAAGCATGTTACCCTATGGAAGTCTACCAGTTTTCTTAATCCTAACATCGAATTCATTCAATCAAAACAAGAATCAATAGGAAACAAGAATTATAAACTAAACCAACTAGATCTATTGAAGTTGTCACGCCTTAATTGATGGAGATAGACACACACATCAACAAGCCCCTCATTGATGGAGATAGACACAACATCAACAAGAAATCAATGAGATCTAATCAATTATATACAAGTTTCACATAATCATAAGTAGACACAAAGTGAATTAGCAAATCATCATCAAAGAAGAGCAAACAACAATGATAATGGAAAACATAATTAAGATAATCATCAAACCAATACATGATATTTATGGAGTGATTGAAACCCTCTAAGTTTTTATGCTCCAAAAACGTCCAAAATCCTTCCTTTTCCAGAATTCACTCCCAAAGTACCTAAAATCACAAAAGGAACGATTTAGGGCAATATTTGATCAAATAAATTCAATTCTGGACTTAAATGACCCCCTAAAAGTGGTTCATTTTTAGCCTCATCAGAATCTAATGAGTAGACCTAATCAAAATAAAAATCAACCTAAGCAATAACTATTCTGCGGCAACGGCGCCAAAAACTTGATGCGTATTTTGCAACCTCGCAAAAGGTTTTACCTCTTAAGGGATCTTGAGAGATTTTGCAATCCACCAGGCAGTGTACCTGACCTTTGTAGTCTAGTAAATGGTAGGTCCGGGGGATTGATCGTTCTCTAGGGGAATAATGTCGTTAGAATTGAAATGTAGGTCAACTAGGTCTAAAGATGAGGTATGATTTTTTTTTTTTTTTTTTTTTTTTTTTTTTTTTTTTTTTTTTTTGTATTTTTATGTTTTATGAAAGCAGTAAAAATCTCTAGTAAAAGACTTTTCCCTTTTTTTGTAATGAAAAACACACATTCATGGCTTTTCAACCATATATCACACACTGTATTCGAATTATAGATCATAACAATCCATTTGTGAAACTTCTATGATCACATTTGGTAAAAATCACATATGATTGAGATCACATGTGGTAAAAATTATATGTAATTTTATGTGTTTTATCCAAGTTGACGAATTAACAGTGCTAACATCTGTACTAAAATTGATATAAATATTTGTCTATAAATCAAAGACTTTTCTCATTTTTTGCAATGAAAAACACATTTTCAATGCTTTCCAACCATATATCACACACTGTATTCGAATTATAGATCATAACAGTTCATTTGTAAAACTTCTATAATCATATATGGCAAAAATCACATCTGATTGAGATCAGGTGTGGTTAAAATCACATGTAATTTTATGTGTTTTATCCAACTTTGACGATTTAACTACACTAATCTATAACTCGAAATATAACGTGCTATATATGGTTGGAAAGCTATAATGTCTAGTTTTCAAGAAAAAAAATAGTGAAACTTTTAAAATATTGTAGAAAAATTATGTTCATTTTATTACATGTTTAGATATTCGAATATTCAAATTAGTGTCTAATCAAATGTGATTTCTCATGCAAGTTTCAACAACGAAAAAAAGAAGAAAAAAAAGACAAAGAAACGTGAAAAAAAGGAAAAAAAAAAAAAAAAGGTTTTCGAATGTATATCAAAGTGCCTATCCATAGAATGATAATTAAATGGTTGTCGCGATTGTAAAATTTTTTCTGCTTAACAATTAACAGTTTAAGAGATATTATTTTATTTTATTTTATTTTTTAAAGAAGGTGAAAGTGGGTTTGTTGTCTAATCTAAAAAATGAGTGGCTATGATTGATCCCTTGGCATGCAAGAAAACTTTTGGTATGTATATAGGTTGTGAGCCGTAGGTGGTGTCGTATGGGTTAAACATGTTTGGTGCGTATTGGTTGTACATATTTTGTTGCGGGAATGGTGGGTTTTGGTATTGTTGGTTTCCGTAAACAAATGTTGGGGGTCGGAAGTTGAATTGTGTGTTTGTCGGTGGAGTATATTCGAGACGGAATGTTTCATCAGGTGTTCGGGGAGTGTTTTATTGTCAACCTTTGAGGGTCGGGAGTGTTTTGTTGAGATATTTGTAAATAAAATAGTATTGAGAGTATGAGAGTATATAAAATGAGAAGTGTTTTTGAAGATTAGAATTTAGAAGTATGTATAAGTAATAAAATGGTATAGTGTATTTTTTTAGTTTTTATTTTAAATAAAACTATCCGTTACAAATGGGGGCCCACCACTTTGCACATGCACCCGGTAGCCACCAAGCTCACTTCTCCAGGCTTTTTTTTCTTCACCTCACGCGTGAGGATGGTGTATTTTAGTGGGGTGGCGCGCGAGGGAGGATCTCATGAATGAAGGCTCACCTCCCACTACCTCCCGTCTAAATGAACTTAAATCATATACTTTTTGTATAAGATCCAAGAAACATAAACTGATGTAATTTTTGTGTATGTGTTGTCTAAAACTATTACATATCATTGTTGTTTTTATTTAGGATCTTGTCACTATGGAAAGCTTTTGGGTGTCCTGTTATGCCAGTTATTTTTGGTTGAAGGCTCAGCGACTTCAACAATGGGAAAATAAATACACCAAAAACAATTGGAAGATGGATACTAATCTGTTGCAGAAGTTGAACCACATGAAGAATGAAGAGTACGCATCAATATTCTTGGCAATTGCTCTCAAGATCAGCAACCCTTCAAATCGTCGAGAAAACAGACACTTGAGTGAGTAATAGCTTCTAATGTGGCTAGTTTTTAACGACAATGAAAGATAGGATTTGGTCGATCAAAAACATCAGACCAAAATTAATGGTCAGAGACATTAACCTTGCAACAAATGATGTAGTCTACTATGACTTCCAAGGTAAAAACATAAATTTGTATGTTGCATCACCAAAACTAACATACTAGGAAGAAAACATATTTTTTTTTTTCATTCACACTTCTTCAAATGACAATGAAGGAAAACAAACAAGCTCTGGAAATTTCCATTATCACTCAGAAGACCACCTGCTTTTAGGGTTTACATTTCTGCAACTAGCTTTTGCTTGCTGCACACATCTACTTTTCTACAATTGCAGCATATGGTGATGTTCTTGTCAAGAAATTTAATTAGTAAGGAACAACAGTGCGTACTGTTGATGGCCCGCCTTTCATATCCTCCAAGATTAGCTTTCGGAGAGATTCTGTCACCACACCTTCTTTGCCTGCCAAGAGATCAAAGATATAAATAAATAAATCAAGTTTCAAATCCCCTACAAAGAATTCATGTTGCTTCTATTACAAAACCAAAGAAGGTAACTCAAGCTGCATAATATTGAGTTACAAGGATGCAACAACATGTATCTATCCTGGAATTCTCTAATAATTATCGAAAGGAGGTTTAAATGCATGTCTAAGGAGGTGTTTGGTGTAAAACTGATTACCTAAGTAACGTACCAGATGAAAGTATAATATTGAAGATATAAATACCAGAATTGGACAAAAATGAAAGTCTTTTAACTTTTTTTTTGCTGATACGGCCATTTTCTTTGCCACGTCATTGTTTGACCCGTTCTAAGTAACTTGGTGTCTAAATCACCAAATTAGCACACCAAAGGAAAGTATAAATACCAAAATGGGACAATAAAAAGGTATAATTACCAAATCAAAATACGTAAATTGCTAATTAGTGACATTTCAATGTTATAAATTCAAGTTATCCAAACAATAGTAGAACATTAATTATTGTGACTTGAAGTAGAAACAAAAAGATAATCACTTCCAAAAAGTACATCCGAAAACCTCTTTTGTACTAAGGAGAAAGCAATGTTGTGTGTAACTGCATTAAAAGATGTTGCGAAAATTTCTTACCATTGCCTATGACCTGATCATCCCATTGCAAAATTGGTCGAACAAGAACTCCACTACCAATCAGCATCATTTCTTGTGATCTTTTCCCTTCTTCCACAGTTACATCTCTCACGTTTACCCCTCTAACTTTTCCTTCTTTTACTAAATCTCCAACAAGTTCTAAAACTCTCTTCGCTGTACACCCACTAAGTATTTTGTCAAAACGAGGCATTAAAAGATCATTCTCTTGTGTAACAAAAGCCACATTCATGTTAGGCCCTTCAGCAACAAACCCTTGTTCGTCCAGCCAAATAGCGGCATATGCACCCTTTTCTTCTGCTTCCATTTTTGAAAGAACATTTGGAAGATAGTTTACACTTTTCATGACGGCAAACTGAGGTGGTTTTATTGGAATAGAGGAGGTAATTACTTTGATACCCGTGTAAGGAGGTGACTTGTCTTGGATAACAATGGCATAAAGAGCTGATTCGTGGCAACCTGAAGGAGAGAGTTGGAAATCACCAGGACCTGATGAAAGCCAATATCTCAATGACCCGTTTCTGCAAGCTGAAGCAGCCACGGTTTGTATAAGGGTTCTTTTTGTGGTTTCTCTATCAAAAGGAGGGTTTATTCTCGCCTTGAATGCTGAACCCATGAAACGGTCAAGGTGTTCCTCCAACTCATATAGGCATCTGGGAGTATCACATCAAAATATAAACAAGAGTTCACTTCTGCTTAAGCTGAGTTTCCTCTGCACATCTTTATAACTGAGATACAATTATATATCATAGCACAAGAGAAGGAATCTTAAAATTACTTTTTCAATTCTTAGAGAAGATAATCTGAAGCAAACCAAGGCAGCAAACGTGTTCAGGCCAAAAGAACTATTTTCAACAGGGGTTGACTTGACCCAGTAACATTAGAATACAACACTGCTATATTACTGATCTGTGAAACATTTATATAAAATTTGACCAGTTTTATTTTAACCAACATTTGATATTTGACCCATTTAATTTGTGGGAAACAAAATATAACCCAAATTGACCCATTTTGGTGTAAGATGGTAGTAATTGATACATTTGGAAGAAACCACTATTACCAGAAATAGATACTAATTCTAAGATGCTCATAAGAATTGTTAAATCTATATCTTTATGATATCAATTTCAGTGTAAAAAAATCGCTTCAATTAGTGAAATTTTATAACACGAAAATAAAGGCTAACCCGTCCACTATCGTGGCTGTATCAAAAACACCATGTCCTCGATGAACCATATGGTCATCCATGGGAATCACCATCCCACCTTGATCAGTTATGATTCCACCAAAAACACTTGAATACATTGCCAAATATTGTTGTGTGCTTTTGCTATTCTCTCTACGCCTCCTCAATCTTTCTATTGCCTTAAACGAAAACAGATCATCATTAGTGAAATTTTATATGGAACCTCAGTGTAACCTTCTACATTTCATTATACCGTGAGTCAGGGGCGAAGCTTGGAAATTTTGAGTGGGGGGTCGGGATCTAAAATTTTTTTTTCCTAACACTATGGGGGGTCGAAACCGAATTAAATTGGGGGGGGCGAAACCGAAAATACCGAAATTTTTCTACACGAAAACTATATACCCTTACATCGCAAAAAAAATTTCGGGGGGTCGGCCGCCCCTCCCCGCCCCTTAGAAGCTGCGCCACTGCCGTGAGTCTAAAAATCTTTTAAGAGAATAAAAAGCCAATAATATTGAAGCCATGGAATACAACAAAACCTCAATTAAAAGCATATAGACAAAATGGATTACCTCTGATGCTGAAAGAAGCGGTACGTCATCATGTACTTGAGTACTTTCTGAAAACACAAAGGGAAAGATTAGTATGACAGAGTTGACTTTTTCAATCAAGAAGTTCCTCTTGCGACTCAAAACTGACAAGGTTTCTTAACTTCGGTAATTACTGGTTTTTTTGCTATACAGGTGCTTAGATGTCTAGATTGGACGATAACTGCAAAAGCCATACCAAAGACCATGTCCTAGAAACCAGTACCCTTTTTTTTGTTCTAAAACCACATCATTCATCCTTGATACAAGCTTTTCCGAATTTTGTAAGTGATGGGCTATATCTAGAATCAAGTTATTTAATGAAGAGAGATTTTAGCAAAAAACCGGAACATTTGACCCGAAAAGTGAAATTCAGTATTATGAAAAGTGCATGGAATGCAAAACCATATGCCGTTAATCTAGTTATGTAACTTGAAGTATCATGTTTGACCCGCTAGTCAAACTAAATAATTGCCCAAAACAAAACAAACCCATTTCTGGTTGTAATTGTTTAAGGCAATCACTCAATCAGTTATTGTTCATGCTAAACTAGAACTTGGTCAACTTACTTATAAATGCCCTTGGGACTGTTCATCTTTTTGGAAATAAGCAACTAGCAACCTACTTAGCTTAATAAACAATTAAGCAGTTTTTCGCAAACCCCTTATGTTGTATGCTTAAAAACAAATAGAGAAACACCCTCATGATTAATAATAATTTAATATTACGGCAAACTGAAGCATAATGTATCAAACTGAACCAAAAATCTGAGAAACATGTTAGATATAACATGAAAATATAAATTTTTAGAAAGTACTAAGAAACATGTTACCAGTGAATGAAGTTTTGAGAAGATGAAAATTGGATCGTTTTGGATGAAGGATTCTAGAAGGATATGTTTGTTGTTGTTGTTTTTGATGATGATCAGTGAAATAAAGATGATGGAAATATGGGATTTCAGATATGAGAGCACCCATCGGAGGAATTTTCAGCTCAACAAATTAATTTTTTGTTTGATTTTGATCGGAGAGAGTCTTTTGTTGTTGGAATCTTTCAAATATTTTGATCATGAGTATGACAAATCATTGCCGGCCTTTTTGTTTCCTTGTTACATATCCCTAACGTTTTTATTTATTTATTTATTTATTTATTTATTTTGGGTGGGGGGATTGAATGCAAATGTAGTGTCGGATGCGTGTATGCATGACTTAAAATGTAGGCCGTCCCATGAATTCTAGAAATTTTTTAAAGCCCTGTACGAAATTATATAATGGGTCTTTCGAGAAGGAATGTTATATATAAAGTGTCACTCTTTATAAGATATAATGCAATTAGTTATCTAATATTTCTAACATATTACTCATTTAAGATATTTTTTTCATCTAAATATTATTTTCTTCATGGAAAATATGTGTACGTATGCATATAATTATTAACGGGACAAATTTTGAGGCGGTCGCTCACCTTGCACACCCTCAAAGATGACCCTGTTAAAATGCAAATTGTATGCGTTACACCTGAAAACAGTAAAATAATAGTAGTGACTTATAAAATAAATTTATACTGGTGGAACTGTACTAATATAAAGCACACTGCAGTCCGATGTCGAAACGTATCTGAAAACGAAATTTCGATATCAGTTAAGCGTGCTCGTGTAACAGCACAACTCGCATGCCACAAAAGATTTTTAATGGTCTTAGAATCATCAGAAAATGTATTTCAAGTATGCCGGATAACTTCCCGGTTTTATTTTAAATCGATCATGTAAGACTGTAAGTGTTAAAAGAGATATAATTAGTGTTTTTGGTTAAAGATTAACCTGGAAAATTGCCGGTTGTCACACCCTCTAAGATCAACATAAATACTTGACGGGTTATGAATAGAAGAATGCCTACTAGACATAATCTGGACCGAAGAGGCATTGACTTAGGCTCCATTAGATGCCCTTTGTGTGATGAAAATACCTGACTAACATGAAATGCCGCAGGCCCACATGATAATAAAAGAAGAGACTTTGGTGACCCAACAGACATTAAGCAGTCCACTTGTCAGCAATTTTAAAACACCACTCCTGCTGTCCCAAACAAGAAACTGCAAGAACATCTGAAAACAGCAATTTGCACTCCCTCACAATCCAAACAGCAGCCATAAATCCCAAAAAGACCAGTTTACCTATTTGCCATGAAACCAAACCATGGATCGATCATGTTGCAGTTCCTTCTACTTTGTTTATTTAGGCTATACAAGCTAATAAACCCCATAAAATAGCTAAAAAAACGACCAATAAACTAATAGGCTAGTAAAAATTCAGATAAGCCCATAAGCTTATAAGAGATGCTAATCATGTAATAGCTTATATCATTTGTACATATTTAGTGTGTCCTATGCGCTGATTGTTGCCTGCATATTGTTTGCAGCTTTGCCTGCATATTGTTTGCAGCTTTTGGAGCCACATAAGAAGGTAGTATGCTAGTGGTGTAGCAAATAAAGACGACGACGACGACAACAACAATTTGACGTAAGCCACTCAAGTGGGGAGTGAAATGACGAAGCACCAAGGGGTGCCAGTGGTGAGTTGAATGGCGAGAGCCATGTGTGGTGAGCTTGGCTCGTTGCTGCACCAAACGTTATGTAAATTTGTGTTTTTTGTTGAATTAACTTTCATTTATAAGAAATGACATTTAGATAATTTTAATGTTAATAGGAGTGATTTGAATACATATTTTTTAGTAAGTTGAGTAATTAATGACATGTGAACAAAAGATGGCGATTCAAATGTCATGTTTCTTAAGTTCAGTAACATAAGTTAATGTCTCTAGAGGGTCTTATAAATCTAAATGACACATTATTCTACTATCTCTGCTGTCTTATAATGGATGGGCATAT
The DNA here is from genome assembly GCA_030686995.1 of Artemisia argyi. Classification (NCBI taxonomy): domain Eukaryota; kingdom Viridiplantae; phylum Streptophyta; class Magnoliopsida; order Asterales; family Asteraceae; genus Artemisia; species Artemisia argyi. The sequence continues at coordinate 72,722,013 of CM060700.1, read as the reverse complement.
TGCCCCTAACTCCATAGCTGCAGCGATACCTGAAATTAGCGATAACAAGCCAATCTCAAAAATGAGAACAATAACTATCATATAAAGCCATAGCGATAACCGTTTCTCATTCTCGTGCAGTAACCCAAATTAATCTGTTTCTCATCCTCAAGCAGTAGCCCAAATTAATTTCTGTCTCTCATAAATTTATGTCCTTTTACAGCTTGAATCGTCGATTTTGCCACCCTTTACTTGCAATGTTTTTCGGACAATTCTTTATAACTCAATATTACATGGTAAAGTCAAAACACTTGTTATTTTAGTGGCTCCAATACACATACAGGTGAAATACACAAATATAACCATTTGTTCAAAATCTAGGCATGTCTACAAAACAGTGTTCTTCATTTTCACAAAATAAAAACATTGTTGAGCACAAAAACAAATAACTAGGCTGTACCAAATTCTGACAATGCTGACTGGAACACGTCTAAGAAGGCTTGCGACACACTTTGATCGTCAGCTTTTATCTTTATCTGTGCTTTACACGTGGATGAGTTTATTAAACACTCTACTAGAAAGTTGGAAGGCTCGTTGTCTGCTTTTTGAGCAAAAAAGAAAAACTTGAAATTTGGGGCTTGCCCTCCCGAGGCAATACAATGGATGTAATGAGTTTGCATGTGGCGTAAAAGAGCTTGAGGAGTTGTCATTGCTGCAACACCTTGCGGAGTAATAGACCCTTCCTGGAAGAAAAAAGACAAAAACAAACAGTTATCATGTGGGCAACTTCTGATGATTTCCTGGTCACATATTTTGATAACAAAACTTTGAGGTGACGTTATAATGACAGCTAGTAGTCCCACGGTTTATCGATCCCAGCATCATGTACTACTATCATATCCGCGCATAATGACATCTCAATCAATTAATACCAGTTTTTATATAGAAAAGAAAGAGAGATGAGAACCTGTGATATCGCAAGTGGAAGTTGGCGCCATTTCTGCTGGAAGGTGCCGGGATCGAGGATCGGCTTAGCATTTAGCTTTAATGGAGGAGGGATAGACAATCCGAAGCCAAATAGGTCATCAATGGGTGAGGTAGCAGCTAGTTGAGGAGGACTTTGAGTCAAGGATAAAAGATCCCCATTTCCTCCTTGATGACTTTGGGATGAAGAATTTTCATATGAATCGTTATTTGCTCTACTTTCTTCTTTTTCTGCGGTACTCAAAAGTAGATCCTCGTCATAGGCCTTAACCATCCTTTGGTCAGGAAGGATGTTGTCATCTGCAGCAGGTTCTTCAGCACCAATAGACAAATTTCCCACCATCTCTTCTGAAAAAGCAAATGGTCCTTGATGCTCCTTATCTGTGAACATGTAACAAGGCTGCACAAATTTTGTATCTAACAGTTAGCTCTCTAGTAACAACTGCTTCACTCACATGATGACTTTGAATGTGAACAATTACATGATCCACAAATAAAAATATAAAATGATTATTCCAGTTTGAACACTTGACAGGAGACCCCTAAGCTGAGCAGGAATAGAAAACTGTTATGCCAACAGACCTTTTGATTTGAGACCTAAATATCCTCTATCTGAATTCACTAGAGATGATGTTCAAGGTTGTTTCACAGTTGCAACAAAAGTACAAAACACTACTAGATAGACTGCTCGTTACAAAATCAATAAATATGTAAAACTGACAAGTCTTAATAGTTACACTAAAACAGAGATAAAATAATAATAATAAATAAATAAATAAATAAATAAAACAGAAGAATTATTGGGGATTATATGTTCAAATTCAATAGAGAACTTCAGAAATTGTTCAATACCAAAGCCCATGAATGAAGTTTTGACCAAAAAAAACCTGATAGTTTGACTTCCCGAGCAATAGTGTGGTGGATTTGACTTAACTTTTGGTTTGATCATGCAAATGGTCCTCTTCATGTGCATTAATCAGGAAAAATAAATAAATAAATCGTTCTCAGCCAATATATGATCTGCTTTTCCTGGCCAAGGAACACGTATATGCAACCAAAGAACTGCTATAAGTCCAGGTTTCTAGTTTATATTCCAAGTTAGTAGCCAGAATATCAATAGGTAATTATAGGAGAACATCACAATGTAACATAGAAGTAAACATGAGAAGCATGTATGATGTATCAGAGCATTGTTTTACTATAAGTAATTCAAATTTGCTTAATTCCAACAGATACTCTTTTTAGATAGCATGTGATCAGGTTTCCATATCTGCCACTGGCTTCTCACCTCGCCCACATATCCATCCAATCAAGTTATGTGTTGCACTTGGATTTCTTATTTTAGTTTATTTCGGCATCATATTTGATTAATTTGACTTGTGTAATGCCATCTAAGGCTACTGTGTTTGATGCTGAATGATTAATACTTACATTAGATTCTTAACCCAGAGACATATAAAGCAATCTGCAAGGATCTGCAGCTATAATGGAGTGCGCCTTGATGCACTTTAATGAAGAAAAGAAAACAGCAGAATAATGTATACCTTCTGGTACAGGACGGATAGACTGTTAAATTCGTCAAATATACGATCTTTGATCTCACTGCTTTGAGTATCGGCAAAGACTGAAACTGCTTGCTTAGGAGGGTTTACCACACTATTTGCTACTGACATGCTATGTTGCAAAAGCCTGTAGTAAAATAAGGCTCTGTCATGGACATCCTGAAGCAAAATTAGGGGTTAAATGGTCAATATTATTTCAGTTTCCAAGTTTCCGTCAACCCTACTATTAGTTATATGAAAGTATTTCAACCTGATGCATATCAGCGAGACCGGCAGCTAATGCAGAACCCAAGGCTTTTTGAGTCTCTGGTGGTCTTCTGAAGAAACATTTCATTACTGCTGTAAGAAGATGCAAACGTACCTGTAAAATTCAAAACCATATTACAACATATTTCAGATTCATAAAGAATTGTGATTTCCTCGACATTACGATCAGATATAGTATCATCATTATCATATCCAGGGGCGGAGCTTAGTGAGGACAGTCCCGGCCCCCCTAGGCCTAAGCCCGTTAGTGTAATTTTTCTCGATTTCATGTGTTAAAAAAAAAATTTTGTTTCACTTCGGCCCTCCCATCTAATGTATTTTCGGAAAAAAATTTGTTTCGGCCCTCCCACAAATTTTTTTCTAGCTCCGCCACTGATCATATCTTCTTTGTATCAAAACTAAAGTAAAACATAATGATATATTTTGAAAATATAAGGTTGGCTAGACATAGAAGATATGATACCTCAGGAGAAGTCTCATCCTCCCAGTCCTCAATCAGACCTTCCAAAGCATAAGGAGCATCCTGCATGTCTTGAGCATACTCACCTAACATCCAAATAAGAGCAGCCTTGGCTTTTGGTTCTTGAACATTACTACTGCTGATGTTCCCAATAACAGCAATGCAATCATGGCTCCATTGTGGGTATTTTCGCAGGAGATCTTTTACAAGAACCTAAAATAAGCATAATTTACACATATTACTATTATCTTTGCAATGCATGAATGAACTGCTGGTAACATCAGCAGCATCAACAAAGTCTAGAGTAGTTGAGACTTGAGAGACTAGGCTAAAGATTGAAATTACAAATCAACGACGAATACATAAGTTAAAGTCTGTATTATACCAGTGTCTCTGCAGTAACATAGTCCTTCTCCATCTCCAAAAACTGTAGCAACCTATCAACAATGGCGTTTACATCGTATTGCTGAAGTGCAATTTTCCCAACAGCTCTTATAGATTCCCTTGCAATGGGAATATCAACATTTGCAGCATACTCGCATAATTCAGTCACTGCATAAAATTAAAGGAGGAAAAAATCCATCAGGAAATCATTCATATATGAAGATCTGAAAGGAAAATAAGAAACATTATTTTGGGCGACAGAACAATGTTATAGAAACAAGACATTCACTTGCCTATTTCATAAGTATTGCTCTCATTTGCCACTGCAGTCAACATCTCAAGCTTCAACTTCTTAACGTAGAAAGGTTCATTGTATTGACAATACAAGTGTTTGTAATCTGAAGCAAACAACATTGGTGCACGCATAACCAAAAGATGCAAGTGGCTAAGTACTGCATATGATTGCTCTGGGCTACCAGAGCTCACAAGGGTAAGTAAAGGCGCTTTGATACGCTCATACACCTACAAAATTAATTAATAAAGTGTAATTTAATCGATAACCCAATAACAGAAAGCAAATTTCATGTATAAATAAATTAAAATAGTAAAAGTAGGAAGCCACCACAAGGCCATTCGCATATATATGTTTAGTGAGCTCAAATCATTTTCCCAGACAGAATTCCAAAGTCATAGATTATTCTAAATTTTTGCAACAACAATTGACGTGTGGACTTAGTGACCAATGTATTGTTAGGTAAGGGATTATATTGCTACTCATACAAATGCACATTTTGTAACTTGCCATCTTGGGAGATAGCAGCATGCAAAAAGAAGGCTTATTATGCATAGACCACACTATCTACCTATGTCTGTGTAGAAACAGAAAACTGATGAGTGAAGACTGGGTAAGGTGTAACACAAAAGTCGGTATTATTTGGAAGGTAGCATTATGTAGCTTCTTAATAGTGCAGCTTTGCAGGGACTTTGGTTGTTATTTCATGAAAAAGGTTGTTAGCCTAGCTAACAATTCATTAACAATGTACAATACCACAAGCAGTACAAAGTAATTTCTCAAATCCACTATTCACAAGTCTAGAAACTACTCTACAAGTCAAAAAAAACATATACATATCAAAGAAAGCCGATAAAATTAGTATCAGAAAAATGGCATTGATGTCACTAATCATGTGGAATAAAGAATCTAGCCTTGCAGGGTAATATCGGTGATTAGCCCGGAGAAAAAACTGGATATGCTGAATATAAGAAAGGAAGCGAAACTATAAACTATCAAGAAAATGTTAAATTTTGGAACCTGTTGATGAACATCTGTCATAGATAGGGTCAACTGTAGAAATAACTTTATGGTTGCTAAAACAACTGCACCATTTGCATGTTGGAGTCGGTCTTCAAGAAGATTCATGATGTCAAATATCTCATTGCTATCAGGTGGTGCATACTTGGAAACCAAATCAATAACTGTACACTGAGCCCATTCACTGAAATCCTTGATCCTGAAAACAAACAGTTGAATCAGCTTAACAACACATTACTTGTTTGAGGTTACAAATAGACATCAGTAACACAATTAAAGAGGAAATAGTTTGAGCAAAAACATATCCCATAGACCCTAAATAGATGTAACTATGAGCTAATCGGTATAGAGATTTATTCAGTGCACACGATCGAGTCATGATTTCTTTTCAAACTTGTTTTATTAGATTCATTTTACTCAATAATTGGAGGCTTTTGTTTGTGGTATATATTGAACATAAGTGGGCTGTTAAAAAGTGTGCAAGAAAATCCGTAAGAAGTTCGCTTCCTTGTTTTTAAGAATCTTTTTTCAACCCAATAAAAGAAACAAAATAATAATAATAATAACAATAACAATAACAATAATAATAATATTTATAAAAAAAAAAAAAAAAAAAAAAAAAAAAAAAAAAAAAAAGGTACCTACGAGTAGCTTAACTTGAACTCTAAAAGCAATAATATGTTCACAGATCAAGGAATCACATACAAGTATCATGTAATTAAAAAGTTAAACCATACCTATTTAAAAAGTAATATATTATTGGTTTGCTAATTAAGGCCTCCCTCTCCCTTACTGCTTCCTCTGATGAACTAGCTTCCAAGCCCCAGATCTCTTGGAGAGCAGATAAACAATTTGCAACCACCTGGGTAGTTTTACAAGATTAAAACTGAAATAAACTGTAACATCGGTGAACTATATACTGGCTACACTTTTGTCATGTTGCAAGAAGCACAATGGCATACATAAACAGATTACTAGTATCTAATAAACATCATCCAGAATTACAATAAAACTAAACATGTTTATTAAAAGCAAGCCAGCACAACAACAACAACAAAAAAAAAAAAAAAAAAAAAAAAAAAAAAAAAAAAAAAAAGATTAAGCATCTACCGACTGGGGCTAAATGACTAATATTACAATTAAAAGGTATTATAGCTGAAATTAATTTGTCCATGCAACAAAAACTTAATAGTGGTGCACTGCTGCACAAATATACATTCAGAAGGTTCCTCATATGAGTAGACGATCTTAATGATTACCAATACCCACTTCATTTCCGAAAACCAAAAAGTTCCTGACACTACTAGAAACAATGATATCGTGGGAAAACAGTTTGTACCATATTATGCAAATCATATTTCTCGGCATGCCTCATAATGGAAAGAAAAAACTTTTCCCAGGAATAAAATTGATCAAATGTAGACTTGCATTCCATAAGAAATGGTCTATTCCATCAGAACATGGTAAACCAACACGCTTCTTTTTCCATCCCAGTATAATAACCCAATAAGCTCAAGTAGATAAGCTCATAAGCCTAAGAAAGTGAGCTTATCGGCTTTTTAGAATCTTAACAAGCAGATAAGCCTACAAAATAAGCTAATAAAAACACCCCCTAAGTTGCATAGGATGGTATAACTAACGTTTTAATGGACATTCAACCCCTTAATCAAAATGCATAACTAACGAACTTCACTCAAACTAAAGGACGCATCAATAGGCATATCTAAGTCATCATTCAAAATTCAAAAACCAAAGAACCAATAGGGTTGCATTGCACCACACCTGCGCATCAGGATCATTAAGCATAAGACTCTTAACCATAGCCGGAAACTCGGCATCAAAACACGTAGCAGCCGAAATATGATACAATTTCAAAACCCCAACAACCGCAACCATCCGAACATAACTATTCCCATCTTTCAACCCACTCGCAAGCGGCCCGACCAAATACTCAACCAAATTGCCCACTCTCAAGGAACACAAACTCCGTAACGCCAAGCCTCTAATCATAGGATCCTCGTCTTTACAATCCCTTTGCAAGAAATTAATAGTCAGCAAAGCAAGATCAGGGTTGTATTTAGCGTAATTACCGACATATAAATAACACATCTTTTTAAGGACAATGTCGGATGTGGCGGAACACATGACCATTTCGCTGAAAAGAGATGACACGTCAATGCCGACTGTCATGTAGGAGATGACTTTCTTGAAAAGGTCGCGTTTAGAGTCGTCTGTGCCGGGTAAGCGAGTGCCTGCGAGCTGGCGGAGTTGGAGTTTGAGATCTGAGACTTCGCCTTTGCCGGAGGGTTGTGATGGGGACCCCGATCGCTGTGATTGAGCTGGTGGAGCCATGGCTGAGAATAAGAGTTTTTGATGGCGATCTTGTGCTACTGTGATTTCATCTCAGGCGGTGTGTTTAGGACTTGATTTGCCTTGAAAAAAGACAAAAGTTCAGGGTCCGTTTGGTTTGGTTGTATGAATATGGATATTAGTATTGATAATGTGGTGGTATGGGAATGAGTGTGATAGGTGGAATGGGAATGGTTTATATATTTTGGTTTGAATATTGTTTAATAAATATGAAGGGAAAGACTGGGGTGAGTGAAATTAGTGGTAGAATATGGCCTACAGGAATGGTTTGGCAAAATCTATCCGGTTCTAGTGGTATGGATTTATGGGTTTCATCTGTAGGAACCATAGGAATGGTCTGGCAAAACCAACAACAACAACAACATGCCCAATCCCGCAAGAGCGAGGTATGGGGGAGGTAGAAGTGTAGACAGATCCTACCCCTACCCCAGGCAAAGCCTAGGAGTAGAGAGACTGCTTCCAGGGAGACCTCCGGCACGTGCACAATGGTCTGGTCTGGCAAAACCCCTCAACCAAATAAACACAAATGGTATCATACTCATACCGTGACTCCCACACCTCTATACCAAACGGACCCTCAATCTAGAACCATTTTTTTGCTAAAGATCAAACCGGTTAATCTCAACCATCCATCCAACTTCAATCCAATGGCTAATATTAATTTGTATTTTTAATTTAATTTGTATTGAGGGTCATTTTTGTAATTTCACTACCTTTACTAACTATCCCCAAATCACTCACACCACTCTCATAATTCACCAATTACACACACTCCTTTCACACATTAACCACCATATTCAAACACTAACCGCGTTTCATATCAAATTGATAAAAAAAAAATAACGCAATACAATGGATATTCGTCATGAAATATCACTATCTAAAGGTACGTATTTACATTTTATGTTAATCAAACCCTAATTTTACTCGATTAGATTTAGTTTCTATTGTCGATTAAATTGTTATCAAATTTGACGAATGAATGCTGCTTCTACTCGAATCAGTTTTGATCCCGTGATGTGTAACAACCGGTACTTTTCCTAAAACCATTTCTAGCCAAATATTTTATTTTACGTACTAGAAATATTTTAAACTTTTATTGCATGTTATTTGGGCTTGAGAAACGAGAGATATATTTGGAAACGAGAACTTTATTCCTTAATTGACTCAGCACAACCTAGAAAACTCGAATCGTATTGCATTTGCCAAATTTATTGAGTTATATTGAGTTTGAGAAAAGCACTGAAGTTTATACTTGATTTTATGGGAAATGATTTTGTGAACAATGGCGTAAGTTTCGTGATTTATCGAGTCCGTTTGCTATGTCGTTTGAGCCCCGAACCGTTTTCACGGAAAGTATTGCTCGTTGGCTATTATGGTCCCTCGTGTTATTTTCTTTTTCCACCCTTCTTTTCAATAATTACAATTTCTACCTTTTCTATGGTCCCTCATGTTATTTTCTTTTTCCACCATTCTTTTCAATAATTACACTTTCTACCTTTTCTAAAAATATAAATAATAAAATTTTTATTTAATCTATCAGTAAACACACACACTCTCTCACCTCTCTCTCTCTCTCTCTCTCTCTCTCTCTCTCTCTCTCTCTCTCTCTCTCTCACCCTCGCCGGCCGAACCCCACACCCACCGGAATCTTCATAATCTCTGGCGACACCAGCAGTTTCCGGCCACCGAAACTTTTTTTTGGCCACCTTTTTTATCACACCAAACGATAGATCGGGACTCCCCCGTCACACCCGTACCACCTACGCACCCCGAATCACCACCACTCCCCATCACTTTTTCTCTTCGGTAAAACCCCCAACGCGCCCTTGTTTTAAATTTTAACAAAAATATTTTGAAACCCTAATTTGATTTTTTTTAATAAATCCGATTTTTAATAGTTTTCTTTTATAAAACTTGTTTAAACACTCATGTGGATGTTTTGATCGCGACTCGGTCTTGACTCGTTTGACTCACCGAGTCAACTCGGTTGACTCGGTGAGGGTTTGCTATTTTCTTGTTGTTATTTGTTGTTTTGAGGCTCTTGAGATTGTTTTTGGGCTCGGTTTGATACCGAGGTCACGTTTGGTTTGTTTTGGTTCTCGGCCGAAGGTTAGACCCAATTGGGTCGAGCCACGACTCACTATGAGTCGTGGCGAGGGATGATGTTAATGTTATTGTTGTTGGCTCGGACCAAGGGTCCGTTTGGCTTGTTGATGTTTCGATCGAGAGTCACGACCCACATAGGATCGAGCCGTGACTCGTGGTGAGTCACGGCGAGACTCGAGGTGTAGTTAGTATAGGATTTGATGTTGTTTTTGGGATTGATTTGGATTTGGTTACGGATTGATTTGGACCGAATGGTGTAGTTGGATTTGGATGGAGTATAGTTTCAAATGTGGTGATGTTAGTTGTGTTTGGATTTGGTTTCGATGTTGTTGTAACTTGTGTTGTGTTCGGATTGGGTTTGCCTAGGCCAAAAAGCCTCGACAGCTCGGATAGAAGTGAGCCGTGACTCGGGTGAGTCACGACGAGGTTTATTTTGTTTATTTCATTTATTTATTTGTTGTCGGGATACGGTTTTGGCTTAATTTTAATAAAAATGGACTAACTATTATGAAACAGTAAAAATAATAAAATGTAATTATTTAAGGGATTGATTGCAACACTTGTATTCGGTTTGATATTGTGACGTTATTATCATTGGACTTGAATTGGACGTATCGGATTTACGGTATTAGTTATTTGGATGTTATGTACCTTCTGGTACACGAGACGGAAGGAGGTGTTAGACTTTGACTAATTTAACACTTCTGGACCCGAACAAATACGAAACAGTCGATAAAACTAAACAACTAATATACACGGGAATGATATATTCAATTGTATTATATATTTGTGACATTTAACGATAAGTAATAAGTATACTGCCCAATTGGGTGTCACTGTGGGCTCGGATCACTAACTACTAACTCGCCGTTAAAAAAAAAAAAAAAAAAAAAAAAAAAAGTCGTTGACTCGGGAAAACGTTGAATAAACGGGCAGGTCATGCCGAAATTTCGAGAAATATTTTATAAACCTAAAACGTTTATGTAAACCTAAAAGCTTTTCAAAACTCATATGTTTTATCGAATACAACATTATTTTGGGAAAACGGGGAAAAGCTGAAACTCGTTGTTTGTCTATTAATTGTTTGCATGTTTGTTCGTTTATTCGTTTGGTCGTCTATTCTTTCATTATTCCACTCTCGTCTTTCTTGAGTTAATGTTCGTTTTCGCCAACTTATTCTATTTTCTATCTTTCTTGCCGTTCACACGAGACTTTAAAAATCTGTTTTCTTTCAAAACGCCATTGGAACTAAAACCTTTTATTCAAGTATGGTCTATTGAGTATTCGAGTATTATTTCTGAGTTATGCCATTTAAATTAATTAGGTTGTGTTGAGGTTCATTTGTTGTGATGCATTATTTGCCTGGTTACTATATCTCGTTTCCTACTGCTATTAAAGTGTGATTCATATCCCCACTTTTATCTTTTAATTGTTTATAAACCCATGGGGTGAGATACATGCTTTTAAATGTTTTCTGAGCATAAGTATTTATTGTACGCTATTCCTGATTGGTATGCTTTCCTGACGATGTGCTAAGTAGCTTTACCTTGCCATGCAAGACCCTCCGATCATGAACCATTAATCACTTGCGAGTGAGCGCAAATATAGGGATATAGGCCTATAGGAATTGACCCTCTCACTCCTTTTGCCTGATAAGCAATTTGTGGTGTATTATATTCGATTTTGTTAGGTATATGGCAAGTACCCGGCCTTGGGGGCATTTGTTATATTATGAAATTCCGCAGTTATTGTCAACTTATGATATTGGTTAACATTTTGCGTGTCATAAGCTTAGCATTATCATAACAATATTATATGCACAGGGATGCCTTTGTATATTGTTGGTTACCTTTGATTACCCGATATTTGCATATGTTTCTTATTTCTTTTTGATTAAAACCTTGTGCTCAATTTTATTTACTAAACCTATGGATTACACTACAAGAAAAGGGGCTTTTTGGGACGAACCTTTTTGGAACGGTCAAAAAAGAGTGCCAAATACGCATATTTGGCACTGTTTGGATAACCATACCAAAAAAATAGGTATTTGGAACAACTATTAGAAAACCGTTCCAAATACTTATGTATTTGGAACATTGTCTAATAATGGTGCCAAATGCATCTGCATTTGGAACGGTTTCGATTACCAGTGCCGAATACTTATGTATTTGGGACACTTGGTACCACCAGTGCCAAATACGTATATCTATTTAGAACAATTTCTATTGCTTGTGCCAAATACTTGTGCATTTGGTAAACCTTTTTTGAGTGTGGAAAAAATCAATGTATTTGGAATGTTTTTTAAAAGCCGTTTTGAATACATGTGTGTTTGGAACATCCTTATCCAAATGCTCATTTCGTCTCCCACGTGTTCAAAATATTTTTCTTTTAGTTGAAATTTATAATTGATTTGTTGACTTTAATATTTAATTGCCCTTCATTATCAACTTTTTAAGATAACAATTTATCTTAATACAAATGAGTTAATATCTATCAATAACCTTTGTCATCATTCAACATAACTCAGATAATTTAAAATGAGTTTCTTCTACATTTTGACTAGTTATCATTGTTGTTTATTAGATAAGATTATTTCCTTTCAAGATCTAGTTCAAAATATTCATATTATATGTACAAACAGGTAAAAAAAATGAGGAAGTTCATGTACTGGTTACCCGAAGAAGGAAAGTGTCTGACTTAGATATACGCCGCCCCTGACTAAGGTATCCCATGAACATTTCAACCTTCCTTTCGTTGACCATTCTCAAATGTGTAACGTACTAGTGAGTTTGAACTGACTCTTATGACAAAGTCATACACTTATCATTAAGGCATTTGATGATTATTATTCATATTTAACTAGTCGATATTTAGATAGTTTCCAAAACATAGCATATATCTTTAGTTTAAGGTGGGAATTTATGTTAACACCATTCGTTGACTTTATATTATTCATTACCCAAGCATCTAAAGGGGTACCCATTGTGTGTGTGCACAGTTAATTGGCTCAATTATTAAATGAGGCTGGATGATGCGTTACACGCACTATTATAATTGTTGATACAAAAGTTGGGCGTTCCTTGTTTGGACTCCTGTTCCCGTATCAATTGGATCTTAATGATAAGACATGTGCACTAAGAGAACAAAAAACACCGTTAGGCTTACCGTGGGATTGTCTCCCACGATTATCCTCCGGCGTGAGAGTAAGTAATCGGTTTTAGGGTTTTAGTGAAGAGTTAGGCTTATGAGATGATACCTTAATGAGGGTCGAGATGCCCTTTATATACACACGAAATCCTTGTTGGTTTCGTGTTCCTTACCATTCGGCGTATCCCAACTTATTCGGACCCTTGATCTTTATCCCATAAATAAGAGATCCTATATCAAGACCATAAATAATAGATTCGAATTTGGGTCTTTGTAGGCCCAAATCTTTATCATAATAGCCCACGCGTGATGGGCTTGGGTATTAGTGACGTCCATTGGTCGGGTTCGTGACCCGAGTGCGGACTATACATCATCATGTCCCCCCAGTCTAGTATGCGCAAGGTGAAACCGTGGGTGCTAGACTAACGACTATAGCAAAAATATCCCAGGATGCGTGGCGGGGAATCTTCAAGTGTTTCCCGCCCAAAAATAATACTATGAATCTAGTCCAATTAAGTCCCAAATATCCCTCGTAAATCGTGAGAGGGTGGGTGAAAAGTATCTCACCTCTTGATCTCCCAGCCACACGATTAGAGCAAGTGGGGTACACATGTCAATCATCCATGAATGTGTATAACCCTATATAAAGGGTAGCTACCATTTCACTGTGGCTATCACAGTAAAAGAAACCTTTATTTCCACCATTGTTAAACTTCCCAAAGAGCAATCAAGAAAGCAACAATCTCTAAGGTAATAGCGCGTGCACTTCAAAATACTGATCATGGTTCTTAAATTGTCCGACTTTACATCCAATATAACTGATGATGTATAGTCTATAGTTGGGCCACGAGCCCAAATGATAAACATTACTAAGCCCAAACCCACCACGAGTGGGCTATCATGACAAATGACTTGGGCCATAATACCAATGGCTTGGACTCACGAAGTCCAAAGCCCAACCAAACTACCCGGTTATAGGATAAGGATCTTCTATTTACGGAATAGATATCCTTACCCCGGATAAGCACCACGTGTGCGAAGAGTAAGGAGCAAGAAACCTACAAGGTCTCTGCGCCCCTATATATAGAATAATATTTTCTCATTAAAGGTACGATTCACACAATCCCTAACTCTTCAACTAAACCCTAAACCGATTACTTACTCTCACGCCGGAGTCTAATCGTGGGAGACAATCCCACGATAAGCCTAACGGTGTTGTTTACTTTCTTAGTGCGCAGGTTCCATAAGCACTAAAGTTCTAGTTGGTACGAGAGCAGGAGTCCAAACAAAGGTAAGCCCAACTTTTGTATCAACAAGTGGCGCCATCCGTGGGACCCTATACTAAGAACTCAAGACCAGAATGCCGAAAAACAAGAACTCAGGCCAGCGGACTCCGCAGTCGGAGAAAACACGTGATGATTCACATAGGAAGAAGCATCAAGATTCGACTCCAAAGCCAATCTCTGGAACAACCAGTGCGCCTAGTCATCGTGAGTCGAATGTAACTCCAATCCCTACCACGGTAGAATTGCCTTTGGGGACAACCCAAGCCACTACCGTAGTCCCAAGCGCTGAAGACATTCAGCGCACTCTCTTTACCACTCCCCACCAAACGGCACCCATAGTGGACAACACTGTGCCACCAAGAGCACCTAATAGAGAGAGGGAACCCCGTGCGGAGACAGACATCCTCGCAGTAGAAGAGGATGCACCTGAGGTGACATTAAACGATTTTGTGTCCTAATATTACGAGACTTTAACTAGTCTCATGCAAGAGGAGGCAAGAAGAAGGTCAAGCCGTGACCTGCAAAACCGGCTAGACTTTAGCCAAGAAAAATCTCCACCGCGCCACTATGAGCGCAGAAACAATGAGAGGCACACCAATGTTCATGATAGACTTGGTACAGCATCTAACTCTCAATACTCGGAGGATTACGAAGACAACGTGAGGCACACCAATGTCCATGCTTGGCTTGGTAGCCGCAGGATACAAGATAGACTTGGACGACAACGCTCGCCGAGTGTAAGCGTCTCAAGGTCAGGAAGCAGAAGAATCCAAGATAGGCTTGGGAAACACTACTCCCCAAGTACAAGCCCTTCAAACTCGGACTCCGAGGAGAAACGGCACAAGCGCCACAAAAGGAACAACTCCTCTTCAAGTAACTCCTCGGACAACGAGGATAGAGAGACGGGACATTGGAAATCTAAAAACCGAGGTCGGTACGAGGAGGATGAAGATATTTCCCTTCCTTGGCTTCGCAAAAAGGTCGATGCGTTCACGCGACGCATAAGCGATTACTCATTTGTTAGTGGTTCATGGTGGAAAGACAATAATTACGAGGCTTTTTAGAACAGCTATTAGAGAAACATAATTTTGATTATTCACTATCAAAATTTGTAATGAAACATAATTTTTAGAACAGCTATTAGAACAGCTATTAGAGAAACCACTAACTTTTTAGACTTCATAAATTACAAGCAGCCATCAAGAAGGATTCTGGAGATACAAATTACAAGAAGACTATTGTAGCGGTCGACTAATCCGTTGGCAACTACAGCTACACCAATTCCATCCATACATCAAATACTTCAAAAGCAACAATAACACTTTTGCAGATACCCTCACCAGAGAATGGAAGGATTACTGAAATCAGCTAGACATCAATTACAACAAAAAAGAGAACAACGTATCTCTTTAGAAAAACAACTAGCCATTATCAGACAAGAAGAAGAGAAACTAGCCAATACAGTAGAATATTTAGCCGAAACAGATAATTCAGAATCAACCACAGAATCCACACCTTCACCATCAAAACCATCCACTCCAGTAAAATCAAAGCCATCCACTTCAAAAACCTAAACATCAGGTTTACCATCATCCAAAGCCGAATTCATAAAAATAGAAGAAGATGTTGAAGAAATAGTACAGAAATCAAGCATTGGAAAAAAGAAATGGTACGTTATTTTTAATGGACCATTCAAAGGCATCTACTCAGATTGGGCACTTGCAAGTCCACACATCATAGGACAAAGTGTCAGTCACAAAAGTTACACTTCACAAGAAGAAGCGCAGCAAGCATTAAAGGAAGCATACAAGACAGTTACAACAGAAGAAGTTCATAGATCGAAGAGATTTATCTCTTTAAATCAAGGATTTCAAGAAAGACTATGAGAAAGAACACCCAAAATAGATCCAATCGATCTAATCAGGAAAATCCCAACTACAAAAGAAAGAGAAGAAATGAAGAAATCGACGGTCGAGAAATTTCAAAGACTTTGGGATAGTGTTATACACTATAATGAAGTCCAAGCTACCAAGTCATTTTATCCAAGCAACATACCAGTAGGACCAAAAGTAATATTCCTACCAGGAGCAGCACCAACAGACATTCATGAATACTTTGTTCATGGACTAGTAGACACAATTTACACAGACGGAACAAGTATACGGGAATTTTAGCAATTTCCATCAGAAATACAAAGCATCATCAAGGCGTACAATGCTCATTTCGCCAGAAACAGACCATTGTATTTTAAGTCACACTCAAGCTATCCAATTTTCGACAGCAACAATCACAAACACTTAGTTCCATCGATTACGTTAGCAGAATTAGGAGTTAGCAATCCTGAACATTACCCGGATAAGAAGGAGCAAGATGAGTCACCACCAGCAATACCATTCATTAAAATTTTGGTAGATGCTCTTGCCGGAGTATTTTTTGCATCCTCAAAGTTAGGAACAGGAACGAGGCAGAAGTCAGACATCAAAATCAACCATTCCAACAACAACATGTTGATCTACTCGAACTACTCCAAGGGAGTGATCGACGACGTACAATTGAGAACCTTAGAAGATTTTGAACAACCATTTGAAAAATTCACTGGGCCACTCTTGGCACTACTTGAAGATTTCAAAATTGCACTATGTCAAAGATTATACTATGTATCAAAACATATGTGTGATTACTGTTCAAATGCACAAATGCAGGAATGAAGACGAAGACACAAGCAAACAAAAAAGTAAAGACAAAAAATCAAGAATTATTGAAGACATGTGAATGCGCCACCTGTTTATCCACTATCTTCACTTTTTCCACATTTCTTTTGAGTGGTGTGATATAGTTTGTTTTTTAGTAATAATGTAAAGGCTAATCATGTAAGGCCTGTCGGCCACCTATAATAATGCACACTAGTGCGTTAGGTGTAAATTATTAGTGTAATATTAGGTATGCAGTGATGTAGGTTGTATCCTTTACACCTACCTCCTCTTGTATAAATAGAGGTTAAACCTCATGAAATAGAGTGTGTGTTTTGAAGATTAAAACCACTGAGTTTTATTTGAGATTGAAATCTCAATTGTCTGTTGAAACAAAGACTCGTTTCTGAATAGCAGATTACCTATCCCACTATAATCAATCACCAATACAATCCACTATCAATAAAATAATCACCCACTAACGATTCAATTCACTCAAATCCGTTCAATTGAATTCAAATTCAACGAAATATGTTAAAAAGCAAAAGCAAACCACTATTCACCCTACTTTCCACCATGAACCACTAACTATTATTTTCATTAAAATGAATTATTTTCAGGTACAATCATCCGCATTAATTCTGGTATCAGAGCTGATAGACGATTCAAAGACAATTAAAAGAATTTACAAATGATTCAAGAAGCAAGAAGACGATGCAAAAGAACAAGTAAAGTATGAACCATGTCAAAGACAATAATTACGAAGGCTTTTTAGACTTCATAAATTACAAGCAGCCATCAAGAAGGATTCTGGAGATACAAATTACAAGAAGACTATTGTAGAGGTCGACTAATCCGTTGGCAACTACAACTACACCAATTCCATCCATACATCAAATACATCAAAAGCAACAATAACACTTTTGCAGATACCCTCACCAGAGAATGGAAGGATTACTGAAATCAGCTAGACATCAATTACAACAAAAAAGAGAACAATGTATCTCTTTAGAAAAACAACTATCCATTATCAGACAAGAAGAAGAGAAACTAGCCAATACAGTAGAATATTTAGCCCAAACAGATAATTTAGAATCAACCACGGAATCCACACCTTCACCATCAAAACCATCCACTCTAGTAAAATCAAAGCCATCCACTTCAAAAACCCAAACATCAGGTTTACCATCATCCAAAGCCGAATTCATAAAAATAGAAAAAGATGTTGAAGAAATAGTACAGAAATCAAGCATTGGAAAAAAGAAATGGTACGTTATTTTTAATGGACCATTCAAAGGCATCTACTCAGATTGGGCACTTGCAAGTCCACACATCATAGGACAAAGTGTCAGTCACAAAAGTTACACTTCACAAGAAGAAGCGCAGCAAGCATTAAAGGAAGCATACAAGACAGTTACAACAGAAGAAGTTCAGAGATCGAAGAGATTTATCTCTTTAAATTAAGGATTTCAAGAAAGACTACGAGAAAGAACACCCAAAATAGATCCAATCGATCTAATCAGGAAAATCCCATCTACAAAAGAAAGAGAAGAAATGAAGAAATCGACGGTCGAGAAATTTCAAAGACTTTGGGATAGTGTTATACGCTATAATGAAGTCCAAGCTACCAAGTCATTTTATCCAAGCAACATACCAGTAGAACCAAAAGTAATATTCCTACCGGGAGCAGCACTAACAGACATTCATGAATACTTTGTTCATGGACTAGTAGACACAATTTACACAGACGGAACAAGTATACGGGAATTTTAGCAATTTCCATCAGAAATACAAAGCATCATCAAGGCATACAATGCTCATTTCGCCAGAAACAGACCATTGTATTTTAAGTTACACTCAAGCTATCCAATTTTCGACAGCAACAATCACAAACTCTTAGTACCATCGATTACGTTAGCAGAATTAGGAGTCAACAATCCTGAACATTACCCGGATAAGAAGGAGCAAGATGAGTCACCACCAGCAATACCATCCACTAAAAATTTGGTAGATGCTCTTGCCGGAGTATATTTTGCATCCTCAAAGTTAGGAACAGGAACAAGGCAGAAGTCAGACATCAAAATCAACCATTCCAACAACAACATGTTGATCTACTCGAACTACTCCAAGGGAGTGATCGACGACGTACAATTGAGAACCTTAGAAGATTTTGAACAACCATTTGAAAAATTCACTGGGCCACTCTTGGCACTACCTGAAGATTTCAAAATTGCACTATGTCAAAGATTATACTACGTATCAAAACATATGTGTGATTACTGTTCAAATGCACAAATGCAGGAATGAAGACGAAGACACAAGCAGACAAAAAAGTAAAGACAAAAAATCAAGAATTATTGAAGACATGTGAATGCGTCACATGTTTATCCACTATCTTCACTTTTTCCACTTTTCTTTTGAGTGGTGTGATATAGTTTGTTTTTTAGTAATAATGTAAAGGCTAATAATGTAAGGCCTGTCGGCCACCTACAATAATGCACACTAGTGCGTTAGGTGTAAATTATTAGTGTAATATTAGGTAAGCAATGACGTAGGTTGTATCCTTCACACCTACCTCCTCTTGTATAAATAGAGGTTAAACCTCATTAAATAGAGTGTGTGTTTTAAAGATTAAAACCACTGAGTTTTATTTGAGATTGAAATCTCAATTGTCTGTTGAAACGAAGACTCGTTTCTGAATAGCAGATTACCTATCCCACTATAATCAATCACCAATACAATCCACTATCAATAAAATAATCACCCACTAACGATTCAATTCACTCAAATCCGTTCAATTGAATTCAAATTCAACGAAATATGTTAAAAAGCAAAAGCAAACAACTATTCACCCTACTTTCCACCATGAACCACTAACTATTATTTTATTGATAGTGGATTGTATTGAGTGAATTGAATCGTTAGTGGGTGATTATTTTATTGATAGTGAATTGTATTGGTGATTGATTATAGTGGGATAAGTAATCTGCTATTCAGATTACCTATCCCACTAACAAATGAGTAATCGCTAACAAAATATAGTGGGATAGGTAATCTGCTATTCGGATTACCTATCCCACTAACAAAATATATTATATTTTTTCTTGAAAATAATTCTCTAAATGATAGTGAATAATCAAAATTATGTTTCTCTGATAACGTAAATTTAGATCTTCTTATAGTTGTTCTATTAATCATAGTATCTAACATAAATCCTGATTCATCTTTTTTTTCTTCAATAATAGATATATCTTCTTTATCTATAGATGGTAAATCTGACATATTTTAATCTATGTATTCTTAGGCTTTGAAAATTATTAAAATTATTAATAAATATAATAATTATACCTTCTTGATGGCTGCTTGTAATTTATGAAGTCTAAAAAGCCTTAGTAATTATTGTCTTTGACATGGTTCGTGTTCTTTTGCATCATCTTCTTTCTTCTTGAATCATTTGTAAATTCTTTTAATTGTCTGTGAATCGTCTATCAGCTCTGATACCATAATTAACGCGGATGATTGTACCTGAAAATAATTCATTTGTAATGAAAATAATAGTTAGTGGTTCATGGTGGAAAGTAGGGTGAATAGTGGTTTGCTTTTGCTTTTTAACATATTTCGTTGAATTTGACTTCAATTGAACGGATTCGAGTGAATTGAATCGTTAGTGGGTGATTATTTTATCATTAGTGTGCATTATTGTAGGTGGCCGACAGGCCTTACATTATTAGCCTTTACATTATTACTAAAAAACAAACTATATCACACCACTCAAAAGAAAAGTGGAAAAAGTGAAGATAGTGGATAAACATGTGGCGCATTCACATGTCTTCAATAATTCTTGATTTTTTGTCTTTACTTTTTTGTCTGCTTGTGTCTTCGTCTTCATTCCTGCATTTGTGCATTTAAAAATAATTCATTTGTAATGAAAATAATAGTTAGTGGTTCATGGTGGAAAGTATGGTGAATAGTTGTTTGCTTTTGCTTTTTAACATATTTCGTTGAATTTGAATTCAATTGAACAGATTTGAGTGAATTGAATCGTTAGTGGGTGATTATTTTATTGATAGTGGATTGTATTGGTGATTGATTATTTTATCTAACACACTCTATTTCATGAGGTTTAACCTCTATTTATACAAGAGGAGGTAGGTGTAAAGGATACAACCTACGTCATTGCTTACCTAATATTACACTAATAATTTACACCTAAGGCACTAGTGTGCATTATTGTAGGTTTAACCACTATTTACAATAATGCACACTAGTGCGTTAGGTGTAAATTATTAGTGTAATATTAGGTAAGCAATGACGTAGGTTGTATCCTAAGAAACCTTTATTTCCACCATTGTTAAACTTCCCAAAGAGCAATCAAGAAAGCAACAATCTCTAAGGTAATAGCGCGTGCACTTCAGAATACTGATCATGGTTCTTAAATTGTCCGACTTTACATCCAATATAACTGATGACGTATAGTCTATAGTTGGGCCATGAGCCCAAATGATAAACATTACTAAGCCCAAACCCACCACGAGTGGGCTATCATGACAAATGACTTGGGCCATAATACCAATGGCTTGGACTCACGAAGTCCAAAGCCCAACCAAACTACCCGGTTATAGGATAAGGATTTTCTATTTACGGAATAGATATCCTTACCCCGGATAAGCATCACGTGTGCGAAGAGTAAGGAGCAAGAAACTTACAAGGTCTCTGCGCCCCTATATATAGAATAATATATTCTCATTAAAGGTACGATTCACATAATCCCTAACTCTTCAACTAAACCCTAAACCGATTACTTACTCTCACGCCGGAGTCTAATCGTGGGAGACAATCCCACGATAAGCCTAACGGTGTTGTTTACTTTCTTAGTGCACATGTTCCTTAAGCACTAAAGTTCTAGTTGGTACGAGAGCAGGAGTCCAAACAAAGGTAAGCCCAACTTTTGTATCAACAAGTGGCGCCATCCGTGGGACCCTATACTAAGAACTCAAGACCAGAATGCCGAAAAACAAGAACTCAGGCCAGCGGACTCCGCAGTCAGAGAAAACACGTGATGATTCACATAGGAAGAAGCATCAAGATTTGACTCCAAGGCCAATCTCTGGAACAACCAGTGCGCCTAGTCATCGTGAGTCGAATGTAACTCCAATCCCTGCCACGGTAGAATTGCCTTTGGGGACAACCCGAGCCACTACCGTAGTCCTAAGTGCTGAAGACATTCAGCACACTCTCTTTACCACTCCCCACCAAACGGCACCCATAGTGGACAACACTGTGCCACCAGGAGCACCTAATAGAGAGAGGGAACCCCGTGCGGAGACAGACATCCTCGCAGTAGAAGAGGATGCACCTGAGGTGACATTAAACGATTTTGTGTCCCAACATTACGAGACTTTAAATAGTCTCATGCAAGAGGAGGCAAAAAGAAGGTCAAGCTGCGACCTGCAAAACCGGCTAGACTTTAGCCAAGAAAAAATCTCCACCGCGCCACTATGAGCGCAAAAACAATGAGAGGCGCACCAATGTTCATGATAGACTTGGTACAGCATCTAACTCTCAATACTCGGACGACAACGCTCACCGTGAGGCACACTAATGTCCACGCTAGGCTTGGTAGCCGCAGGATACAAGATAGACTTGGACGACAACGCTCACCGAGTGTAAGCGTCTCAAGGTCAGGAAGCAGAAGAATCCAGGATAGGCTTGGGAAACACTAGTCCCCATGTACAAGCCCTTCAAACTCGGACTCCGAGGAGAAACGGCGCAAGCGCCACAGAAGGAACAACTCCTCTTCAAGTAACTCCTCAGACAACGAGGATAGAGAGATGGGACATTGGAAATCTAAAAACCGACGTCGGTACGAGGAGGATGAAGATATTTCCCTTCCTTGGCATCGCCAAAAGGTCGATGCGTTTACGCGACGCATAAGCGATTACTCAGATGACAAGAGAAGGCGCATGCCCACCAATGTTAAAACATATGATGGAACAGGTGATCCTGATGATCACCTAAAAATTTTCGAGTCAGCGGCTGCTATCGAAAATTGGCCACAACCGGTGTGGTGCCATATGTTCAACTCTACCTTAGTAGGGAATGCACGAACATGGTTTAGTAAGCTTCCACGACGAAGCATAAATGGGTTTGAAGAGTTGCGGAAGGCATTCCGCCTAAATTTCACGCAAGGAAAGAAGTGCGCAAAGAACCCTGTGGAACTAGCCAGAGTGAAACAGCGCCAAGGGGAATCCATAAGCGCTTATATGGAGCGCTTCAAGGATGAATGCATACAAGTCAAGGCATGTCCCGAGGTACTAAAAATCTCAGGGTTCATGAACGGGATCAATAACCCAGAGCTGATACAGAAGTTAAACGATAAAGTACCCCAAAGCTTTGATGAGCTAACAAAGCACACCAGATCCTTCAAGCAGCTGCGGCAGACAGCAAAAAAGGTTACTCAACCTTTAAACCACAAGAACAGTCTAGGAGACAATCCAATGACCAAAGTGGCAACCGCAACAGGAATTACCGCAACCAAGGAAGTAGAAGGGATAACGACAAGTACGTCCCACTCACAAAAACCCCTAGGGAAATATTCGCGGCAGAAGGAGCAAATTTCCCAAAACCCCCACCTATGCGCACTCCAGAAGAGAAGCGCATAGGAGGAGGATACTGTGAATACCATGAGCAGAAAGGTCACACTACTAATGAGTGCGTCCAACTACGTCAGCTAATTGACAAATTAGTGAAAGAAGGGAAGATGGACCACCTCGTTAAAAACATTAAAGAGGGGAAAGATAGGCAAAAGAATGGGGCCAAAAAAGAGATACCAAAAAGCAAGGCTGACACAATATACATGATACAATCATGGCAGCGAAATACGAAACAAAAAGTCAGCCAAAGATTTTCCAAGGGAAACCAAATCTATTTCCCCACTCTTACTGCGGACAACGCAGTGGTTGAACCACTCACCATCGAGATTCATGCGGGGGTCACGATATCCACTGCATGTATGTTGACGGAGGAGCGTCTGCGGATATCATGTACGAACACTGCTTCAAGAGGCTACAACCTGAGATACAAAACCAGTTAATTCCGGCCACGACGTCGCTGACTAGATTCACAGGTGAAAAGATTTGGTCCATGGGACAATTACGCATACTTGTGGTAATCGGTAATGAATATCATTCCACAACAGCCTGGATGAACTTCATGGAAATCAGGTCTCCCTCGTCATACAATGGCATCATTGGGAGACCAAGAATATCAGCCATGTGTGCAGTTCCATCCACAACACATGAGATGCTCAAGTTCCCAGTGGAAGGAGGGATCGTCACCCTCTACAACACCACTGCATCTCCAAGAGAATGTAACATAGTGACAGATGAAGTTTCACGCACTCCAGAATAACACACAACCAAGGTAACAAACCTAAAAGTTGCAATCCACCCAGATTATCCTGACCAAGAGATATCAATTGGGGGATTACTATCCGATAAGGGCAGAGCAGCTGTGTGCGCATTATTGCAAAAGAACCTAAACATCTTTGCATGGGAACCCAAACACATGACCGGAGTGCCAAGAGCCATTACGGTACACAAGCTAAAAATCCGACAAGGGTATCCTCCAATACGGCAGAAAAAATGCGGCCAGGCTCCAGAACGCGCAAAAGCTATTCTGAAGGAAGTGCACAAGCTCGTGGACGCAGGTATCATGCGCGAAGTTAATTACCACGATTGACTTTCCAACCCAGTGATGGTAAAGAAGAGCGATGGTAGCTGGAGAATGTGTGTGGACTTCACCGATCTCAACAAAGTGTAGGACCTTAAATCTATCAACTTTAACACAAATATAAGCACTAGAAGAAGGAAAGATGGTGACTTGATGTTATATATGTGTGGCGTTAATATTGAAAGAGAATGATAAGATGAAGAGAACTTTTATTAAAAAACACACACAGTACACACACAAGCACACTTACAAATGACTAGGTAAGTGCCTTATATAGTTAGAGAGAAAGGCCTCATGGGCTTTCTAATGGACTTGGGCTTGGACTTGGTTTACATGAATTATAAAAGGCTTACTAACATAAATCTTAACATATTAGATTACCAAGTCCAATGCCCAACTATCTTAAATAATTACATACTTAACGACACAAAGACAAAGTTCCTAATATGAGAATGACCATCACTTTTCTATATAATTCTTAATGCTAACAATTTCCCCCTAAGGGGTGGTCATTCGAATGAGGTTCCACGTGATTAGGTCTTCCGTGTTCTTTGTCTTTAACGTTGTGTGTCGTTGTAGAATAGTCTTTAGTCTTTGTTCCTTCATGCTTTGTGATCTTTGATGACTGTCTTTTCATCGTTCTTTGTTCCTTTGTGATGTGGAGCGATCTGCCTTTCGTCACTTCTGCGTTTGTGGTGGTTGTTCGCCATTCCAACATGCTCATACATCTTTGGACTTTGATATTCATATGCACGTAGTTCCCTTTCTATCACTTTGATCTTTAGTCTTTATACTTTGTAGATTCTTCTTTTTGGCGTAGAATCTTTCTTTGAACTTTGTGTTGTATAGATCTTTGAGGGAGCTTTCTTTAACTTCCAGATGTATGTATGAGCATGCGGAATCTGTCGCCATGGAGGTGATGTGTAGCTGCATGAAAACAGTCAGCAATAAATCAACCGGTACTTACAGGTTCGAATTAGAGATCATCAACAGCATAGTGTGAAGACTCCTTCTAACCCTTACCAAGGCCGTTCCCATGTCAGATACTCCCGAGGGAGCTTACAAGACCTACTAAGTAGCTCAATGACTGGGTGAGTCGCTGGGGATCACTCCACGATTGTAGACCATTTGAAACCACCGCGAACACTAAGCGTAACCCATAAGGAATTACCAAAGTGACCTGCTGTCAGGGCTGCTTAATGTTGACCCTGGCAGGAATTTCCATTCAATCATTGAGAATCACAAATGTGAATACTCTCATAAATGTTCTGGCAGATTGCTAAGATCTGCGTAGGACTCTTAAGTTTACATCTGGCGTCCTTAATGTTGAACAACCAGTGTAGAAATATCATGTGTTCCTATGAGATCTTTTGATGAATCTCGAGGCTCTAGACTCGATAAGTGCACATTTGGTTTCCTATGCGGAGATTAGGGAGAGGTCTCCTGCTTCAATATCAACCATCTCTAAGAGACAGGTCGATAGATTACACCGGTTCCCTGTGAGAATGAAACAAGCTCTTTTAAGAGAACTTGAGTGGTTAAGAAGGTTTAGTGCAGCGCGTCACTGGGTCCATGACGTCTTTGTCTTCAATACCGGTGTCACCTAAGTAACAACCAGTAGCATATGAATTGTACCCGGTGTCTGCCCTAAGGTTGAACATTTGGAGGGCTATTTCTTTTCACCCTTTTTCATAACTTTTCTTTTTAATTCTTCAACCCCTTCTTTCTCCTTTCTCATTTTCTCCTTTTTTCAATCATACCTAAGGACTTCTAATTCTAATCTATTGGATTTGTCCTTGGGTAGATCCCTCCAGCTCTGGCAGATCATAGGACGGTTTTTCCTAACCTTAGTCACCTTATAACTCCATGACTATCCTATAATTGCCATGAAACCATTTATGAAAAATCTCTCAAAGTGTTTATAATAAAACACATTGTTGTTACCACTTTGAGAGTTTTGCATTTTCTTATGAAGGACTCCCCCTTCACATGTGCTCATGAATTTTTAAGAAATTTGCACATGCGTGAGGAGTTTGCACTTTTTGAATTGATCCACTTTCAGTGAACATAACCGATTCGAGACACGCTTACATCACTAGTTAGACTAGCTTGAAATTATTACCCGTCCTGGTCAAGTCCAAAGAAAGTCTCTCGATATGGTACATTCTACTCAGACAAGTCCTATTCGAGACACGCTTACATCACTAGTTAGAGTAGCTTGAAATTATTACCCGTCCAGGACAAGTCTTTTCGATTACTGACATTTTAAGCATCGTCAATTCATAGGTACTTTCTGAGTCAAGCTCTTTCGAGATTCAGTCACAATCTTTTAAACATCTTTGATCACTTTTTAATCATGTCTTCTCCCCCTCAAAAATAGCATATTGTGATATTTTTGATATCACCTGATTAAGAAAAAGCTTTTGGAGAAAAAGATAGATTTGTTTTTGCATGATTTCGGAACATTTTGTGTTTGTACTCCCCCTTAGTGATAGCACATTTAAAATCAATTAAGGGTTTTGAGGGAGTTATCTTGAGCACTTATTTTGAGAGATTTTGAGAAATCTTTTGAACAATCTTGAAAAAGTGCTCAACAATTGTATTTTTAAAAACGAGTTTATGATTGAAATCTTTTTCGTTTGTTTAGACTCGAACTTTTTGAAAAAGAGTTCGTCATTGAATGTACGAGTCCTTGATTTGAAAATAATCAGAAGTCATCATTTAAGTACGGGTTTCGTACTGAAGTATACGAAAGCCATGAAGAAACATTTGAGAAACGACATGTTTTAGAAAAACATTTTAAAGAACTCCCGTTCAAGCATCTGTACATGTCCGTATCATTGTTGAATGACATTTTTAGAGACGTACATAATATTGATTTATACGAGAGACATGTCGTGAGAAGAATATTTTTGTATTTTTTGATTTTATATTGTTTTTGTATTTTGAAAATTTTATATTTTTGTATTTTGTTTTTGTTGGTTTTTCAAATTTTGTATTTTGTTTTTTTCCAAAAATATTTACAGCGAAGCGATTTTGAAAAACTTTTTCAAGAAGATTCGAGAAGACGTTCTAGCTCCTCAGGAGTTAGGCTTCGCATGCCAATTCGTCGAACTAAATAGTCAAACCGTTCTTTTCGAAAGGCTTTAGTAAATAGATCGGCGAGTTGATAATCAGTCTTAACAAAAAATAACTCAACAGTACCCTCTTCCACGTGTTCTTTGATGAAATGGTAGCGGACTTTGATATGCTTCGTCTTAGAGTGATGTACGGGATTGCACGAGATGGCTATGGCACTTTTTGAGTCACAATACATAGGTATTCTGTCAAAAGTAAAGCCATAATCTGTGAGCTGTGTCCGCATCCAAAGAACTTAGGCACAACATGCAGATAGAGACACATACTCGGCTTCGGCGGTTGATAGCGCAGTACAATCCTGTTTCTTTGACGACCAGCTTACTAGCTTTTCACCCAAAAATTGTGCTCCACCTGATGTACTCTTTGCTGTAACTTGATCACCAGCATGGTCTGCATCTGAAAATGCTGTTAGATTAAACCAGGAATCCTTCGGATACCAAAGTCCCATGTTAATGGTGCTTCGTAGGTACCGAAAGATCCGTTTAACCTCTTTGAGGTGAAGTTCGGTAGGCTTTGCCTGAAACCGTGCTAACAAACAAACAGCAAATTGAATATCGGGTCGGCTAGCAGTTAGGTACATGAGAGAACCGATCATGCTCCGATATTTTTTTGGATCGATGGGTTTTCCAAACAAATCAGCACCTATTTTTGGTGAAGTGACCATTGGTGTACCAACAGAATCACAATCTTCCATTCCATGTTTTTTCAAAATCTGTATTGTATATTTAGCTTGACTGATAAAAATGCCACGAGGGGATTGATTTATTTGTAAACCAAGAAAGAATTTTAGTTCCCCCATCATGGACATTTCAAATTTGCTTTTCATGAGATTTTCAAAATGTTTTGAATTGTTAGGATTGGTTGATCCAAAAATTATGTCGTCCACATAAATTTGAACGATCAAAATGTCATTTTTGAATTTTTTGATAAACAAGGTGTCATCAACCGTTCCTTTTGTGAAATTGTTTTTAAGCAAGAAAGATGATAGTTCGTCATACCACGATCTTGGAGCTTGTTTTAAACCATAAATTGCTTTCTTAAGCTTGTGGACGTAGTCTGGATGATCTTTGTCGATGAATCCCTCTGGCTGACTCACATACACTTCTTCTTTCAGGGTTCCATTCAAGAAAGCAGTCTTAATATCCATCCGATAAACTGTGATGTTTTTGTGAGCGGTATAGGCTAAGAAAATCCGGACTGCTTCAAGTCTAGCTACAGGCGCGAATGATTCCTCGAAATCTATCCCTTCTTCTTGTGGATAACCTTTAGCCACGAGACGAGCTTTGTTACGAATTACAGTCATTTCCTATAGGACCTTAGATCTACCTATATCACTTAAGAATATGATGTTAGAGAGAGATGGAAGAGCTAGAGAGAGAAAGTAGAGAGAGAGAGAGAGGTGGAGAGCACTATGTGAAATAAAACCTTTGATTAGCATGAACTCCCACCCTTCCTAACAAGCTTAGGAGGGTATTTATACTTTTACATAAGCCACCATGGGCTTTCTCATGGGCCTTCTTTTGGGCCAAGCCATTAAGGCTTTTACTTAAACTTAATGAACTAGCATTTTACTAACTATTACATGAATATATTTAACTAACTATTTGACTCAATAATGATCGTCACTTTTTATCCTAACAATCTCCCCCTAAGGGACGATCATTGAGATCTCACTTTGATTTCATAAATGATCAACACTTCTAATGCTAACAATCTCCCCCTAAGGGTGATCATTGAGATCTCTCTTTTGTGACTTTGATCTTTGATCTTTGAAGCTTGTTCTCTTGAACTTTGAGTCCTTGTGTAATGGTTTTGCTAGTTCCTTTGTTCCAATCATGCTTTGTGATATTTCTTGCCTTTGATCAACATCTTTACTATGTTGTCTTTACGTCTTTTCCAACATGCTCATACTTTGTTTGACTTTGAATCTTTGTGAAGTTCTCTTCTCTTTAACTTTAATCTTTGTTTCTTTAGTTTGAAGATTCTTTGACTTTGACTTAGAAACATTCTGAACTTTGCTTTGCTTAGATCTTTGAAGAGAGCTTTGCAGGGTATGAGCATGTGGATCTTTGAGTGATGGTAACGGTCTTTCTCCAAGAAACATTCATGAGTACCTGCATAAAACAGTTAGCAATAAAGTATCCGATACTTACAGGTTCGGAATTAGAGATCGTCAACAGCATAGTGTGAAGACTCCTTCTAACCCTTACCAAGGCCGTTCCTAAATCAGATACCCCTGAAAGGGCTTACTAGATCCACCGAAGTACATCAATGATTGAGGTGAGTTGCTGGAGATCACCCCACAACTGTAGACCGTTTGAGACATAGTAACCATCATGATAGATAAGGCAAGATCCATAGATCTCATAAAAACTCTTACAACTTGTGTCCTTTTTGGCGAACTCAAGTGTATTCATAGGAAGTGTATCCTAAGAGATTTTTTAATGAATCTCATGGCTCTAGACTCGATAAGTGCATAATTTGGTTTTCCTATGCGGAGACTAGGGAGGGGTCTCCTGCTTCAATATCAACCATCTCTAAGAGATAAGTCGATAGATTACACTGGTTCCCCGTGAGAATGAAACAAGTACCTTTTGAGAGATACTCGAGTGGCTAGAAGGTTAAGTACAGTGCGTCACTGGGTCCATGACGTCTTTATCTTCAATACCAGTGTCACCTTAGTAACAACCAGTAGCATATGAGTTGAACCCGGTTTCTGCCCTAAGGTTAAACATATGGAGGGCTATTTCTTTTCACCCTTTCATTTGCTTTTCTTTTTAATTCTTCAACCCCTTCTTTCTCCTTTCATTCTTTTCTCCTTTTTTCAAATCATACCTAAGGACTTCTAATTCTAATCTATTGGAATTGTCCTTGGGTAGATCCCTCCGGCTCTGGCGGATCATAGGACGGTTTTTCCTAACCTTAATCACCTTATAACTCCATGACTATCCTATAATTGCCATGAAACCATTTATGAAAATCTCTCAAAGTGTTTATGATAAAAAACATACTTTGTTAACACTTCGAGAGTTTTGCATTTCATTTGAAGGACTCCCCCTTCACATGTGCTCATGGATTTTTAAGAAATTTGCACATGCGTGAGGAGTTTGCACTTTTGAATTGATTCACTTTCAATGAACACAACCGATTTGAGACACGCTTACATTTCTAGTTAAACTAGCTTGAAGTTATTACCCGGCCTGGTCAAGTCCACAGAAAGTTTCTCGAAACGGTACATTTCTACTAAGACAAATCCTTTCGAGACACGCTTACGTGGCTAGTTAAAGAATTCCATTGTCAGCTTTTAGGTGACAACTAGCTCTAGTAACTAACTTGATGTTATTACCCGTCGAGGATAATTCTTTTCGATTACTAACTTTTGTTGTTTCGTCAATTCTTGGGTCATTTCTGAGTCGAGCTCTTTTGAGATTCAAGACGATAACATTTTAATCACGTCTTCTCCCCCTCAAAAATAGCATATCCATGGTATTTTTTATACCAATTGATTAAAACCTTTTCTTTTTGGATTGCTTATGGGAGAAACGGATGTTTGTTAATTCCGTATTTGTTTCCTTTAAGCATGATCTTTTTGGAACAACTTTATATTACTCCCCCTAAAAAATAGAACATTTTGATTAAATTAAAGCTTTTAAGGATTTGAGGGAGTAAAATCTTGAGCTAAAAAGTTTTGATAACCTTTTGAAATATTTTGAAAAATTTTTCTCAGAAAATTAAGAAGACTTTGATAAGCTTTTGGAGAGAAGTCTTCTTATTATTTAGGATTGTCGCACAGAAATGTACAACAGGGTCCTTTCTTTGAAAATCACGGGTTATACACTGTTATGTGTGCATAAGCCATAATGTTTTTAGGATAAGTGCTCAAAAATTATTTAAAACTTTTGTTTTGATTTAAGCACTTTCCTTTCTTTGAAGAACGAGTCCTTAGCTGAAGTACTAAGAAGTCATAATGTTTTTGGATTAGACAACAACTTTTGGAACCCATTTAAGCACGGCGCCAACGGGTTTACCATATTTTGAAATCCATTTGAAAGTTGTGTCAATCCGAGACAAAGAAGTTGAATTCCAACGAGGACTGAAAACCGGTGTTTCATTTTGAAATAAAGCTCGTGGAATCAACGGTGATTTAAAACTCTTTTGCTTTTGAAAGTTGTTTGAGAAACTCGGTGTCTCTCTTGGAGTTTTAAAACTTGAAGAAGAAGTTTTCCATCCATTGTTGAAACTCGGCGTTTCATTTCAAAAATTTGTTTTTGAGATGAATGGAAACCTTCCAGAATTAGGATTTTTCCAAGCATAGCCATTCCTTTGTTGTAGCGGAAGCATTTCAGAGTATGGATATTGCAAATGTTTTGAACGGCTTTGCTTTGGTTTTCACACTGGCTTTACCGGAGTAAAACGAGAGTATGGAGTTTGAAAACCTTGATTCTTTTCTTTAAGAGCACTTGCATTTGAAACCTTTTGAAGAGTAAATGTTTCAGAAAGATTTGATCTCTTTGAATACTTCCTTCCCTTTTGCAAAGAATAGGTGGTAAATTGAGAAACCCTTTTTGAAAATGGTTTTGAAGATTCACCCGTGTAAAGCTTTTCTGAAACACTTACTTGTGGTTTAGACTCGTTTGAAACTTGAGATTTTCCTTTTGACCGGTTAAGAACATCAAACTTTGCTTTTAAGGCATTGTATGACGTTCTCAAATCATTGTATTCTTTTTGAAGAGAAAGATGATCTGATGATGTCAGTTTTTCTTGCAAAGAAGCATTTTGATTTTCAAGATGTGCAAAATATTTTTCATATTTGTCTGTTTCGATTGAAAAATCATTTTTGGCATCACCAAAATCCTTGGTTTGTTGAGCAATCATTTTTTCCAATTCAACAATTTTCTTTTGAAGCACATATTTTTCTTTTTCAAAAAGATGATTTTGTGTGATCAGAGAGTCAGATTTGTTTGAAGTTTGATTCTGAACTCTTGACCGCTTGATTGAATCAAACAAGTTTTTGTAAGTCTGTTTCAAATGCTCATTTTCTTTTTGTAATGTTGCCACAGTATGTTCCAATTCAAGATTTTTTGTATCAAGTTCGTCGAAATCAATCTTGATATTGGTATCATCACAATTTTCTACAAAAATCTTTTCTTTTTCTTTAAGCACTGATGTCAAAGAGTTTTCAGAAGACATTTTCTCATTCTTCTCTTGCAGTTTAAGTTGGAAAGAGATACTTTGTGCTTCGAGTTTTGCAAGATGTTTCTCAAACCGAGCTGTTCTTTTTGACAGTTCTTCTTTAACATCAGCTGCTTCTTTTGAAAGCTCGGTGATTTTCTTTTCGAGACAAAGATTTTCAGATTTCAAAGAAGATGTTTGTACAAAATTCTCATTCACTTTCTCATGGTTAACAGATGCTGACTTGAACGACTCTATTTGATTTGTGAAAAATTCTTTTTAAATGTCTAGAATTAAGCATTTTTCATCAAATTCGTCTTCCAGAGAGTGAACGTACTTTAGATCTTCTCTCATTTCAATTACAAGATATTTTTCAAAGTACTCAAAACATAAGTTGATATCTTTCACACGAGGTTCAATCTCATCTTTCAAAATCTTTTTGACTTCTAACTTAAGGCGTACATCTGATGAAAGAGGATTAGAGAAAACGTTGTTTGTGATGTTTTCTTGCTTAAACCAAATGACTTTTAACGTTTGCTCAATGTGATGTTTAAGATTACAAAATTGTTTCCTTGCTCTATTTTGCCATAACTTAGCATCATAGGTAGCAAGTTGAGCTTCTTTGAAAAATCTTTTCACATTTGTGTCTTTTCTTTTGAAAGGTTCTTTTGGTATATCTGTCAATTGTAGACAACCATACACAAAGCCATGGTACGAGAGTGGGTTTTTTGTTTGTTTTACTTTCAAATGTTTTTCCTCTTCAGATTTTAAAATATCCTGAGACTCAAACAAAAGATCATCTGACAATTCTTTTCCCATATCATTAGCGTTATACAAAATAGGTGTCAACTTTTGCACTTTGTTTAAAAAATAAGGTTTTTCATTTTCCACATTAGCATTATTCACAAAACCAATCCCAGATGTTTGTTTCTCAACCTCCTCATCTTTAGTAGGCAGCATGTTGATAGTCTGAGAAGTCTGTCCCAATTTTCGAAGTTTGTTTTCAAGATCGTTTGTTCGTTTCAAAAACTCTTGGTTTTCTTTCTCAAGTTTTGTGTTTACAATCTCAAAATTTGATGTGGTTTTCTGAAGCTTTGAATTTTCACTTTTTAAATCATTGTTCTCTTTTAAAAGCACTTGAACCTTTATGTTGTTAACAACCATTTGAGTATCCAGATTTTGAATGGAACGTTTTTCAGGAAGAACAGCTTCTCTATAACCAACTTCAAGTTCTTCATTTCTTTTTAAAAGTGGTTTGACAGACTCTCCATACATTTCAAACTTTTGAGCTTGAGATTTAAGGTTTGAGTTTTCAAATTCAAGTTCAGCTTTTCTTTTTGTTACATTTTGAAAACCTTTTTCCATTTCTTTAAATCTCTCAAGCTCTTTTGTCAATAAGACATTCGTTTGCTTAGCTTTGCGATTGTCCTCTTTGCACTTTTCAAGTTCATGTTTGAAATTATCGATTAATGAAGCAAATAAGGCACGATCTTGTTCATAAGAAGATCCATCCTTGGCAGGCTCACCTCTATTAGGATCCATATCTGGAGTAGCAAAAGTGATATTACTATCATTTTGTTCCTCCACACATGTGTCACTAATAGACTCAGGATGCGCAGGATGTGTCTGATCATGAGCAAACACATTATCAAAGATATTACCATTATCATGAGCATGTGAATGTTTTACCGTAGCCAATATCTCTGTGTATGATGAAGGTCTGATACGATCATCTTCGGTGTCCCAAACAGCTTCATTCCTTTGTGTACCATCAGTATCTGAATCATAGCTAGGACTGTTGCGTTCAACCTGCTGTTCTGAAGAAGAATCACTTCCCGTGAAAACCAAACTATCATCTGATGCATCACCCTCGTTGACAGTTTCCTCTTCTATTTGAAAATCTTTCTTTGTCTCTTTTTCAATTACCTCTGTTTCCTTTAACTGCATCTCTCTTTCAATTAGCTCTCTTTCTTTAAACTGCATTTCTTTTTCAATCTGCTCTCTTTCCCATTTCAGCTTCTCAATTTCATTTAACTCAGCTTCCTCAGCATCAAGTATCTTTTCAAGTTCATCCATTTGATTTATGCATTGAGTTCTGAAGGTCGAATAGCTTACCCAAAATCTTTTATAAAACGCATCGATAAACTCTGACTGGTTCATTATCCAATGGTTAAATATTCTCTGAAACTGAGTTTGGATGACTTTAAGAGATTCTTTGCAGTTACGCGTATGAAGTTCTTCTTCATTAAGTAGCTTTTCAAGTTGATTCAGGTTTTGGATGAGTTCTTCTCGGAAATGATGAAATTGGACTCTAACGTAGTATTCAAATGCCTCATCGAACCTTATTTCTAAACCATAAATATTGATGACCTTCTCTACATATGACTTGAACACTGTAAACACTTTCTTTGAATCTCTCTCTTGGATTTGCATTTTCATTTCCATTGTGTAATGATGTGTGATAAAGTTGATCTTAGGATCTTGTAAGATAACAAAGGTTGTTGTTTGAAGATTAGGTGTTTTTGGCGAAGTTTGAAAAGCGTAAATGATAAATTTTAGTGATTTCGAATTTTCCCTCCAAAAATATTTTTGAAAATTTTCTTTCTCAAAATTTGAAAAACACAAAGAAAGGAACTTCTAAGGATACCAGAAAATTTTGAGTTTTGAAAATTTTTACGTCAAAATTTACTGAAAAAATTTGAATTTTGGCCTAAAAATTTGAATTTTCGGCCGAAATTTTCAACGTTATACCAAACTCGGTAATCTTTCAAACTCGGTAACCTTTCAAACTCGGTATCCTGAATATCTAACTCGATAAACTTGCAAACTCGATAACCTTTCTAACTCGATAACCTTGCTAACTCGATAATCATTCCCTAACTCGCAACTTTCTCCTTCTTCAAACTCGGTAATCTTTCAAACTCGGTAAGATATTTGTAACTCGATAATCTCAGAAAAATTTGGCAGAGTTTCGCCTTGGTATTAGCCACAAAGAACCTTACTCAATAAACGATAAGGGTGAATCAGCCTTACTCGGCAAAGAAAACCAAACTCGATAGAATTTTCCCAAACTCGATAAGGTTAGCAGTCTAACTCGATAAAAGCCTATCCTTACTCGACACCAAACTCGATAAACAGACAGCCAAACTCAGTAAACCACACCAAACTCGATAGAAATTTATTCTAACTCGACAAAAATTGTATCTAACTCGATAAGAAATTTCTAAACTCGATAAAAATCAAATCCAAACTCGATATCACGCCGATGAACAGTACCAGATCCGGTTTTTTTCACCAAAAACACGATTTTTCACCCAAAAACAATCTAAAACAACCTAAAATTATCCCTAGGCTCTTGATACCACTTGTAGGACCTTAGATCTACCTATATCACTTAAGAATATGATGTTAGAGAGAGATGGAAGAGCTAGAGAGAGAAAGTAGAAAGAGAGAGGTGGAGAGCACTATGTGAAATAAAACCTTTGATTAGCATGAACTCCCACCCTTCCTAACAAGCTTAGGAGGGTATTTATACTTTTACATAAGCCACCATGGGCTTTCTCATGGGCCTTCTTTTGGGCCAAGC
The DNA here is from genome assembly GCA_030686995.1 of Artemisia argyi. Lineage (NCBI taxonomy): Eukaryota > Viridiplantae > Streptophyta > Magnoliopsida > Asterales > Asteraceae > Artemisia > Artemisia argyi. The sequence continues at coordinate 72,685,836 of CM060700.1, read as the reverse complement.
CATTAAGGCTTTTACTTAAACTTAATGAACTAGCATTTTACTAACTATTACATGAATATATTTAACTAACTATTTGACTCAATAATGATCGTCACTTTTAATCCTAACATTTCCTCATCCAGTTTGTTCTTCCATAACCACTTGAGATCAAGAACACGTTTATCAAGTGGTCGTTCAACAAGTTCTCAACTATCATGTAACAGGTATTGAAGAAATTCCTCCTGCATCGCTTCAATCCAAGGGTTTTCTGCCATTGCTTCTCGAATGTTCTTTGGTTCTTTGAGGCTGATCGAGCAAATGTAAATGCACAATTTGAGATCGGTGGCAAGTTGTCTCCTTGTCTGAACTGGCTTTGAAGGTTCACCAATAACATGTTCTATTGGATGGTCTTTTGTCCATTGAAACGTAGAAGGGTACCTTGGGTGTAACGAATGTGTGTTAGATGGTTCTTATAACCTTGAAGAAGATTCAGCAGAGTCTGTTGCAAACGGGTTTTCAAATACTTCTTCTTCTTCTAGCGCAACATTGTTTGAATTATTTGTAGGTTCTTCTTGAAAATTAGTGTTTTGATTTTGCTCATCAACTCTTGGTAGAACAGTTTCCAGTACTGGAGTTGCTTGAGTAGATGTAGATGATGTTGATGTAGTTGGTGCTTCAGCTTCGATTGTGCTAGATGCATCTTGCGATGGTGGTGGTGGTTGATGGTTTTGAGCGGGTGCAGCGGAATGTTGTGGAGATGCATTTGTCGAAGTTCCACCATAATATTCATCAAACATTAACTCGAAGAAATTTTCCAGTTCTTGTTCTGAAGGTTTATCCGTGTTCGTTGACTGAGCTCCTTGAGGCACGAGTCCTGAACTGATGTGTCCAGAAGTCTGACTGTTTAGTGCGGGTCCTAATCCATTTTGATTAGAAGCCATTGGATTAAGCGTGGGTTCTAGAGCGAGTCTCTCAGAAGCCATTTGTGAAATCTCGTCAAACTTCACATTCATCGTCTCCATTATCTTTTTCGTTCTTCTATTATACACCCTGAATGCCCTCGAGTTATCTGAATATCCATTGAAGATTCCAATATCACCCTTAGCTTTTAACTTTCCTAGATCTTCTCTATCATTCGTCGGATAGCACAAAGCGCCAAATACGTGAAGGTAAGAGATGTCAGGTTTACGGTTGTTCACTTGCTCATATGGGGTTTTATTGAATCTTGGATGTACTAGGGATCAGTTCTGAGTGAAACAAGCAGTGGAAACAGCATCAGCCCATAAGAAAAGTGGTGCACTAGAATAAATCAGCATTGTGCGAGCAGCTTCCACAAGAGTTCGATTTCTTCTTTCAACTACCCCATTCTGCTGTGGAGTTCTAACAACTGATGTTTGGTGAGTGATTCCCACATCTTTAAAGTAGGTTCTTAACTCCTGATTAGTGAATTCTGTGCCATTATCTGTTCTTATAATCCTTACTGGAGCTTGAAGTAGAACTTGGATACGCTTCAGAAAGGTGATGATGGTACCTGGTGCTTCGTCTTTTGATCTCAAAAACTTTACCCAAGTATATCTTGAATAATCATCAACAGTAACGAGAATATACTTCTTCCCATTAATGCTTTCAACTCTCATTGGGCCACATAAGTCCATGTGCAACATATGTAACCTTGCTTCTGAACTAGGTACGGTTTTGGGTTTATATGATGCTCTTTTGCTTTTTCCTTGTTCGCATGATGGACATAGGTGTTTCTTGGTGTATTTGAATTTAGGAAGTCCGGTGACGATGTTGTCTTTGGCTAACTTGTTGATCGTGTCAAAATTGAGATAGGATAATCTTCTATGCTACAGCCAGGACTTAGTTTCGGTTGCCCTTGTCATAAGACAAATTGGTGATGTCGAAGCCATTTGGTTGATGTCGATAGCATACAAGTTTGTACCACGATTACCAGTTAAGAGATCATCACCAACCAAATTTTTTATAAAAACCGTGTTTCTCCTGAATGCAACTTCTAAATCTGCATCACAAAACTGCCCGACTGAAAACAAGTTGTGTCCCAATCCTTCGACGTAGTAAACCCGAGTGATTAAAAAATTTCCAAACCGAAGATCTCCATAACCCTGAATAGCTGCTACATGATCTCCAAAGCGTACAGTTCCCATGAATTTTCAGACAAAATTGATCAGCAGCTTTAAATTCCCGGTCATGTGCTTGGAGCAACCCGAGTCGACGATCCAAAGACATATTTCGATAACCTGCCAAGAACAGAAGAGTTTGTATTTGGAAACCGTTTTGAATTTGGTTCCATGGGGTTAGGAGTAAAAGCAGAATCACACTCATCAAAGATTGCTACATGTTTATTTTGAACAACTTCCAATTTGCCATTCTGAAGAATGCACTCTCTACCCGTTGGTATCTACATACAAAACTTAAGGTAGTTCCTAGGCATTCGACTACTAGTGGTAGACCTAAAGCGTGCAACTAATCTTTCTATAGATCTATATCTGGCACTAGTTCCCTTTGGAACATACTTTTGTTTAGGCGTAACATTCATATTCTTAGAAACACATTCATCATGAACATCATTAATTAAACATTTCTTGCATATTAAACAAACAGAGTCATTACATGCATTAGAACCAGTACTTTCGACATTACATTCAGATGAATCATGTTTCTTATTACAAAGCGATAAATTCCTAGGGTGTTCTTCTACTTCTTCAACTTTATTCTTGCTACTACTCGTAGAGGCATACGAGAATCTATTGTTCCTTGTATTGCTCCTAGGCTTTAGTCTGCTGCTCCTAGAGGTGCTTTCTAATCCTGTAGAAGGTAAGGCACACGCGTTAGGATTTATATTGTTGTCCTTTTTAGCATCACTAGGTTCTTTAGAATTAGCCTTTATGCACTTGTCATTTGTCTTAGATGTTGAGGCAGTCGCACTAGTGGGATAATCCTAAAAAGGCCAGGTGCTATCACTTTTGGTGTTTCGACAACCGCTTTTCCTTTATCAACAATCTTTTCATTTTCACATTTCTTGGGCAAGGGTGTTGGAGTGACTGGTTTTGTCAAATCCTTTTTCTCATCGACTTTTGGAGCAAACCGTGAAATTGACATTTTTGGTTTTTGAACCGTGTTTGAAACATTTGGTTTCTCCAAAGTCAATGGTTTTGCAAACTTAGTCTCCTCACCCTTTCCTTTTTGACTTTCAAGCTGAGCCCTCAAAAGATCATTTTTCTCTTGCATGTTCTTTAAGTCACGTTCATACGACAATTTGTCATACTTGCATTCTTCCTTTTTTCGATCAAGTTGTTTAAAATATGATACATTTTCTTTTTCAAGCTTTATAAGAGCATTTTCATATTTTGAAACAATTGCGGAGGTCTCAGCTATTAGTCTTTCATCGTCTTGAACAGAATATGTTTGTAAAATGATGGACATAATATCAGTGGTCGTAACAGCTTCGAAGAGAGAATCATTTAGGTTTTCCAAAACATTCATGTTTTCACAAGTATCATTAGCTTCGTTTACCAGGGATTTGTGGTCCTTGACAAAGTCGGCCGTTTCTTTTAAGAAAGCTTGTTCAAAATGGATTACCCTCGCACTGATGTTATTCAGTGGGATAGTAATTTCGTTTTCAAAAACTTTTTTCTGCTCAATATGAAAACTGGAATGCCAGTTGTTAATATTGATTGTAGTTTTAGAAGCAACAATATTTTGAAGTTCTTGAATTCTCTTTTTAACGTCATCCAAAATGTCTCTAGCCTCACTTGTATTAAAAGTGTTGTTAGAAGACATTTGTTCTATTTTTGAAAGCAATTACTTTCTTAGAAAACATTTTTGAAAATGGGCGTTTTATGGAAAACACAGATGGTTCTTTTTGTGGAAAAAAATAATTCCCGAAAGTTTGTTCAATTTGTTGTAATCAATGGGTTTCAAATCCTTTTGTTTCATTTTATTTATGCTCTCTTCGACATGTTCTATCGTTTGCACAGAATCCCGAACGACGGGAGGATCATGTTTGGTGTAAATCACATTACCATTATACAAAACATTCTGTTCATGCTGAGCTTTCTTGAGATTACAAGGAGTTTTGTTACCAAGAGCCATTTTATGTTTCGTATGATAAATCGGATTAGTTTGATTTGAAATCATTTTCATTGTTTGACTTGACTGACCCGACTTAACCACTAATTTTTCTAGATGTGCAATCATGTGTTCTGACTTTATGATTTCTTCCAAAAGTTTGTCTTCTTTCTTTTCAAAGTCCTTTTTCAACTCATCCCTTTCTTTTTCAAGATTGGCATAAGTTGTTTTTTGTTTAGAAAGTTGGTTTTGTAAATCAGAAATTTCCGCGTTTAAAGATTTTATCTTTTTGAAAGAATTAACATCAAGTGTATCAAACTTGAGTTGCAATTGTTTTTCCCTTGAAACGGAATTTTGATAACCAGTTTCTAATTCAGACAATCTTTTGTTATGAAATTCAAAAGCTTTAACGTTTTCTTTGTAACTCTGAAGCTTAGCGGTCAATTTAACATTCACGGCCTTAACATCGCGATTGACCTTTTGCACATTCTCAATTTCAATACGACAATTATTCAATAATGATTCAAACAAAGCACGTGTTTCCTCATCATTCTTAGCATGCTGTGAAACGAAGCCTCCATTATGATTCACATCTGGAGTTGCTGAAGGAAATATAAGCACTAGAAGAAGGAAAGATGGTGACTTGATGTTATATATGTGTGGCGTTAATATTGAAAGAGAATGATAAGATGAAGAGAACTTTTATTAGAAAACACACACAATACACACACAAGCACACTTACAAATGACTAGGTAAGTGTCTTATATAGTTAGAGAGAAAGGCCTCATGGGCTTTCTAATGGACTTGGGCTTGGACTTGGTTTACATGAATTATAAAAGGCTTACTAACATAACTCTTAACATATTAGATTACCAAGTCCAATGCCCAACTATCTTAAATAATTACATACTTAACGACACAAAGACAAAGTTCCTAATATGAGAATGACCATCACTTTTCTATATAATTCTTAATGCTAACACAAAGCATGTCCACAAGACTGCTATCCGCTACCAGAAATTGATTGGAAAGTAGAATCCTTGTGAGGGTATCCCTTTAAATGCTTCCTAGATGCATACAAAGGATACCATCAAAATCAAATGGCCAAGGAGGATGAAGAAAAAACAGCCTTCCACACGAGTCAAGGGGTGTATTGCTACTCAAAAATGCCCTTTGGCTTAAAAAATGCAGGAGCCACATACCAACGGTTAGTGGATAACGCATTTGAGAAGCAAGCCGCAATTTGGAGGTCTATGTTGATGACCTAGTCATAAAAAGCCATACCGAAGAGGAATTGGTGCGTGACATAGAGGAAACGTTTAAGACATTGGGAAGAATAAATATGAAGTTGAATCCCAAGAAGTACACTTTTGGAGCAACAGAAGGCATGTTTCTTGGATACCTAATAGAACCCGATGGTATTAAACCTTGCCCGGAAAAAACAAGAGTGGTCATCGAACTACCTTTACTGCGCACACTAAAAGAAGTCCAGTCACTAAACGGCAAATTAGCCGGACTAAATCGATTCTTGTCTAAATCAGCGGACAAATCACTTCCTCTCTTTAAAACACTCACGAAGTGTACAAAAAAGGGAGATTTTCAATGGACTCCAGAAGCAGAAGAAGCTTTCCAGCAGCTCAAACAAAACCTAGCAGAGCTACCCAAGCTTGTCGCACCCCGACAAGGGGAAGAACTGATCATGTATCTATCAGCGACCCATGGAGCGGTCAGCACGGTGCTACTGACAGGCAGAAACTCTGTTCAAACACCCATATACTTTGTAAGCAAAGCTCTCAAGAAGACAGAGACTAACTACACCGCTATGGAGAAACTGGTCCTAGCCTTAGTATTCGCGGCTAAAAGACTGCGCAGGTACTTCCAAGCGCATCCAATAGCTGTAATTACGGACCAACCCATCAAGCAGGTTATCTCTAAACCTGATGCATCAGGGCGGCAACAAAAGTGGAGCATGTTATTGAGTGAGCATAACATCTCTTATAGGCTGTGCACCGCGGTCAAGGGACAGATATTGGTTGATTTCATTATCGAGAAGCCAGATGCTGATACTCCATCACCAACGGTTGACTTACAATTACAAGAACCATGGGTTCTATTTACGGACGGATCTTCGTGCGCAGAAGTGTCAGGCGCAGGCCTTATCCTTACCAACCCAGATGGAACAGAACACACTTACGCACTGCATTTTGAATTCACAGCCACAAACAATGAGGTAGAATATGAAGCATTACTGGCTGGGCTCCGCATAGCAAATCAAATGGGTATATGCAACCTAGAAGCCAATGTGGATTCACGATTAGTAGCTAACCACGTGTTAGGTGAGTATGTGGCCCGAGAGGAACACATGATCCAATACCTCGATAAGGCCAAGTCCTTGATCAAGAATTTTGACAAGTTTTCCATCAAACAAATCCTACGAGGAGAAAATAAAAAAGCAGATGCGTAAGTAAAATCGCATCCACAAGCTTCGCACACCTGTCAAAACAGGTATTGGTGGAAACCTTGAAGAACAAATCCATCTCTGAGATGGAAATCTCCACAGTGATAGAGGAAGAACATCCTACATGGATGACACCCATCATGGATTTTATTAGCAAGGGAACACTCCCCCAAGAACAAAAGGACGCTTGACGGATACGGCGCACAGCGCAGAGATTCGAACTTCGAGATGGTATCCTATATCGGCGTTCATTCCAACAACCATGGCTTAGGTGCGTCGGACCTCTTCAGGCAGATTACGTACTCCGAGAAATCTACGCCGGATCTTGCAGCATGCACTCAGGACCACGGTCTGTTGTAGCGCGTGCTTTGCGATCCGGGTACTATTGGCCTACCATGCACCGCGACGCGCGAGACATGATTAGAAGATGCAACGACTGCCAAGTCCACAGACCCATTCCGCGTCGACCATAACATGAGCTAACACCCATCACCTCACCATGGCCATTCCATAAATGGGGAATTGACATTGCAGGACCCTTTCCAGTCGCGGCAGGAGGACTCAAGTTCCTCATTGTCGCCATTGACTACTTCACCAAATGGATCGAGGCAAAAGCAGTGGCAAGTATCACAGGCAACCAGGTCAAACGATTCATTTGGGACAACATTGTATGCCGCTTTGGCCTACCTGGAGAGATTATTTCGGACAACGGAAAACAATTCTGTGATAACCCATTCAAAGACTGGTGCACGCAATTAAACATCACACAGCACTTCGCGTCAGTTAAACATCCACAAACAAATGGATTAGTAGAACGTGCGAATCGTAGCCTGGGTGAAGGAATTAAAGCACGCCTGGACAGACATAAAGGAAGATGGGTGGACGAATTATCGCATGTTCTGTGGGCCCACCGCACAGAAATCAAAGTCAGCAACGGCGATACACCTTTTTCTCTTGTCTATGGGACAGAAGCTGTTATACCAGCAGAGATTGGAATGCCAACAATCCGTACATCGGAAGTCAACGTCACAACAAACGATGATGAACGAGGCATTGACTTAGATCTGTTGGAGGAATGACGCGAAAGGGCAGCTATCCGCGAAGCAAAAGCTAAATCAAAGATGAAGAAGTATTATGATGCAAGAGTCAGAAACACTTCTTTCAAACCAGGGGACTTTTTATACCGCGCAAACGATGCAAGCCACGCAGAAGACACGGGCAAACTCGGACCCAAATGGGAAGGACCTTACGAGGTCACAGAAGCATTAGGCGACAGTGCGTGCAAAGTGTGCGACATGAAGGGCCACGAGCTACCACGCACCTGGAACATTTGCAATCTCAAGAGATGCTACCTTTAGGCTACGGCCCACACACTAACACCTCTGCACTTTAGTAAGCGCTCAATAAATGTCTGTGTATTTACTTTTTCTTTTAGGAAATTGTCTTTACTTTTTTAACTTGCAAGAATTAATAAAACGTTGTGGTTTCTAGCTAACTCCACAACACATTTCAACATTATTGCTTACATCATACATTTATGTTTCAATTCTGTTTATTCATATTATTGCCTACATGGCGTGCATGCACATATTAAGACCACACGAGGGCAGACAGGATGAGTAAACCTACTAAAATACTTGTTGAGTAAGAGGGTTGCAAACTCATCAACATCGGATCACGTATCCCTGTTAAACACCTTACTATCAAGACGTTGGAGTAAGTTAATAGTACATACCACGATGGATGCACTTTAACGCACACTGTGCGCGTTTAACAAAACATGGATTCAAGACAATTGACTCCTAAATAGTGGAAATCGCAGTACGCTGCATACCACCGCATGGATTCAAAACAATTGACTCCTAAGTTCATACACAAACTCACTAACTTCATACACGACTATGACTTTTGTATGCATCCCATGGCGAATGCGCAAGAACGCACACTGTGCAAGTTTAAACGAACTAAGAAACCAAGACCCTTGGTTCCTCAAAATGATAAATGTAGCACGCTACACACCTATTTGCACGTTTGTTAAAGTTATGGACCGTTTATGTATTAAGTTACAGACTCAATACATAAGTTATGAACTCAATACAAGATATTATATACACATCATAACTCTTGGAAAATCTAAGTACAAAACAATATACGTGCAAAAGTTCCATACTTCCATTTAAACAAAAACCACGAGTTTTTACAACGCTATAACTACGAGTTATATATACATATCTACACACTATGACAATGCTTGGGGGAACACTCCGGCTCAGCAGAGCTCCCAGCCTCTTGGAGTTTCTTCAAAAGCAGCGCATCTTTCGGTGACACGGTCGCCACACTGACTACAACCCCATCTGATCTAGGAAGATGCGCAGCACCCACACCGCAGAGAGTGGCTTTCCCTTTGAGACCTTTCTTCTTGGCCGCCCTCTCTGCGTGACGCTCCTAAACCTCCTTCATAGGAACCTCCTTCTCAATAGCGAAGGGGTTAAGAATATCACGCGGCTGCGCGAACACTGGAACCTACAACTGAGCCTCGTCAGGCCTCAAATAAAAATCAGGTTCAGCCTCTGCGTTCTCCAAGATATGCCTCCCCAGAGTTAATCCCGCCATTATTAATGAGATGGGACATTCTTGGTCGTGCTCCAGCCGCGCAATGTGCGGAAGCTCGAAGAGCCTCATTCCCTCCATCGCCTTCACAAGTTCCTCAAAGGCATCAGCATTGTAGTCAGGAACCTCAGCGAGGGGAATGGTCAGTAGTTGACCCTCAGCAAGCTCTTCCACAGCCTGCGCCTTGCCACGAGCAACGACGCACTCCACCACCTTACCAAAGGCACCCACGACCTCTGGGGATTCCAACGTACCCATGGCAGCCAGGCGCAAGCCATGGCTGATCAACCACCTGCATAAACAACAACAAATGCATTAGAAAGGAAGAAAAAAAATACAAGAATTAAAGGATAATGTACAACAAGTACCTGCGCTCCGCAATCATGGACATAAGATGAGGATACAACTCCTCATCATACTCTATGCTCAACCTGCGCAGCTTTTCCTCCTGCGCCTCCACAGAACTCTCCATTTTCTTGCCAAATTCAGCAAGCTGGCCGCAGAGCTCATTCTTCTTCTCCTCCATGTACTTTACCCCTCAGGTGAGGTTAGCCCTATACTGCTGCGACTCTCCACGCTCGCGCTGCAGCTCAGCCATCACGGCCAACTTCTCCTTGGTAACCTTCTTTGCGTGTTCATCGGCATCCAACACCTCTGCCTGCGCCTCAGCCAACTGCGTCTTGAGCAGGGCAATCTGCTCATCCTTCTAAGCAAGGTTACCTCCCTCCACATCAGCCCGCGCCTTCAGCTGAGTGACCAACTCAGCCTGGCGAGCAACAACAACAGCTAGTTCCTCCACCAACTCATGCGCAGACATCTGCGCCGCTGCCTTCAAAAGGCTCCTCCACATGAGCAGTTTGCGGTGATGCTGCACGATCAGCAAACACCGCATCATCATTAGCAGCATGGTCACTACAAAACAAAGAGGGTAAAGTTAGTGCGAGGACGCAACAAATAAGGAAAATGAAAATTGTAAATACTTACACAAGAGGTGGAGACTTGGGCAGATTCTTCTCTGCGCCAGAAATGGACATATCATCCGGCATGGCAGACTCTTCATCAGCAATTAGATGGCGCCTCCTCTTGGAAGTGCCAGTACCATAACCACCAGAAGACGCTTCCTTACGCTTCTCTCTTTGAGCCTCCGCAACAGGCTCCAGGATCTCCACACTGTTGGAAGACTCAACATGCGCCTCCTCCAAAACGGGAGACTACTCTCCAGTAGGAGGAACACTCTGCACCGGCACAACAAGTGTGGCTGCGGGTGGAGAATTTTCACGCGCAACGGGCCTAAACACCGTTAGGTGCCCCTCAGTAGCCTGTAAGATGGGCTCCTCACCATCCCTCAGAGGGTGCACCCCCACTGTCACGGGCTTGGGCTCCTTCAACTTCATGACAGCGAATAGGTCCATCTCTGCGACAGACAAAAAACAAATAACAAGAACAACTTAGTTATTCAAGCAAAAAAACACTTACATTCATAGAGGCAAAGGCAAGAAAGGATGATCACCCACCCTAGCTGTTCTCATCAATGAAGGTTGGAACCTCGTCCGCACCATTAAAATAGTTGTGACTCAGCCCCATATGCACCAAAAACTCCTCAGGATAGGAGTTAATGGGAATGCGGTTACTATCAATTATATCCGCATCCGCGGCGCTATACGAACCAGGGATATGACGCTCATCCCTCGGTAGCGACCGTTGAGTATAGAACTCAAAGCGCGATGGAAACACAACATCATCCACCCAGAAAAAATATTCTCTCCAATGCCTTAAGGAATCTACTTTCTCGGTATAGCATTGAAGGCGCCCTGAGCGCTTTGCAAAAGAAACCCACCCGTGCGACCACGTTGTGTGGTAGAACGCACAAAATAGGTCGACTGTTGGATTGATGGCAAGTAACCGACAGTTTATTTCAAAATTGGATATCTTCGCCGCACCTATACAGTGCAGTTGTGAGATATGGAGTTGGTAGTAATTGAGCACGTTGCTAAAAAATATGGATATTGGTACGCGATAATTCACGTAATCAAAAAAGCGTGTATATAAACCTATCTTCCCATCGGGGAAATCGGCAATACACGCGTCCACATCTGGTGCTTCAGGATGGACGTCGAGAGGAATGAAGTAGTCAGAAGAAAACTGACGTACGTCATCCTCATCCATCCTAGAGCGAAACTCGTGTAACTGAGCAACCATTTTCAAGATATAAACAAGGTGTACTATATTGCGCACGCGCAGTTACCTAGTAGAACAGTAGATCGAAGAAAAAAGCTTTGAAAGGATTGAAAATGGCGGAAATGTTTTTTACTATGTGATCCACAGTAAAAGGAGGCGGTCACCTTTATAAGCATCCAAAACCCTAAAAGGGACGCCACGTGGATCCCACTAACAAAACGTGTGACTAGGGTGAGACAAGGAACAACGCTTTTTCCTCTTCCTAAGGGACACGTGGACACTCTCCCCGTTTTTCGAAGCATCTCTTATGATATTTTGGGACTTGATACATTGTTCCCATTTTTGGGTGGGAAGTATTTGATTCTTTCCCGCCACGCTTACCGCTATTCTCACTAGTCTAGTATCCACGGCTACGAGCCACGCACACTAGACTGGGGGGACATGATGACGTATAGTCTATAGTTGGGCCACGAGCCCAAATGATAAACATTACTAAGCCCAAACCCACCATGAGTGGGCTATCATGACAAATGACTTGGGCAATAATACCAATGGCTTGGACTCACGAAGTCCAAAGCCCAACCAAACTACCCGGTTATAGGATACGGATCTTCTATTTACGGAATAGATATCCTTACCCCGGATAAGCACCACGTGTGCGAAGAGTAAGGAGCAAGAAACCTACAAGGTCTCTGCGCCCCTATATATAGAATAATATATTCTCATTAAAGGTATGATTCACACAATCCCTAACTCTTCAACTAAACCCTAAACCGATTACTTACTCTCACGCCGGAGTCTAATCGTGGGAGACAATCCCACGATAAGCCTAACGGTGTTGTTTACTTTCTTAGTGCGCAGGTTCCATAAGCACTAAAGTTCTAGTTGGTACGAGAGCAGGAGTCCAAACAAAGGTAAGCCCAACTTTTGTATCAACAATAACCGAGGATGAACTTCGTGAGTTTACCACGGATTATTATATCCCGCTCGCATTGCACCTGGTACTTCCGTGGCGACTGCATCCATAGCGGAGTTCCCTGAAGGGAAAGTAGGGGTATACACGCGCTTTTTTGAATTTGCTAACCAACGTGTGCCCATTTCTTTATCCTTGTGCGATGTTCTTAACTATTATCGCCTCCATATATCCCAACAGCACTGCATAGGCGCAGCCAAAATAACCAATTTTGAAGTAAACTGTCGCTTGTTAGCGATTAATCCTAACATCAATCTGTTCCGCGCGTTTTATCACATGACGTGGTCAAACAGGTGGGTGTCCTTTTCCAAGCGCGCAGGGCGACTGCAATGCTATACGGAAAAGCTAGATGCGCTAAGGAATTGGAGGGAGAAATTCTTCTGGGTTGATGAGACATTTTTTCCATGGGATTCCGAGTTCTATACCCAAGGGTCGTTACCGAAGGATGAGCGCCCAAACCCCGGGACATATAGCGTAGATGATGCTGAAACGATAAATGCCAATCGCATCCCCATCAACTCCTACCGAGAAGAGTTTTTGGTGCATATGGGCATTAGTCGTAACTACTTCCAAGGTCCTGACGAGGTGCCAAATTTTTTGAACGAGGATAACCGGGGTAGGTGCTTGTCCTTCCCTCTCCTTCGCTTATTAGTGTAAGCGCTTGGTGAGTGCTTATTTACTCACCTTTTCTTGACCAAAAACGGACCAAAAAGACCAAAAATCAAGCCAAATATGCCAAATATATGTTGTTTTTGTGTTTGTGAATGTGCAGGTATGGATATTATGAAAAAGTACAAAAATCGAGAGAAAAATGGCAAAACGCGCACGAGAAATGGAAAGAGTATGAAATTATGGGATTAACGATAATTTTATTTGGAGCATTGAGGCAAAAGACGAAAATTTAAAAGATTAGATGAAGCTCGATCGAAGATTATTTTGTTGGTCTAATTATGTTGATCATAGAAGCATAAATGATAAATGCAACAAGATGAAAAGCAAAAATGGCCCAAGAGTAGCTGTAGCAAACCAGGCCCAACGAAGGAATGATTATGCATTTATGAATGACAGCCCAACGTTTGGAAATCTCAAGTCATACGTTAAAAGGGGACATGACAAATGAATAATTTTCCAATATCAACATTTTGATAAAGAAAAAAATGAAGGCACTTGGTCCTCTTTTCTCTCCTCAGTACATGCGACAAGTTAAATGATAAGAGGAAGTATTACTTTTGGCTTTTGCATGTGGGTTACGATGTGCCAAAAGAAAACAATGAAGAAATAAAGAGGAGTTCATTTTTCTACTTTCTTTTACTTGGGGCTAACGACAAAGAGAGCAAAGAAAAAAAAAAGATTGAAGTACTCGACAACATGAAGGAAAGAAAAATAAAAATGGCCACGAGATGTTGCAATTTTGTTTTGGCCACTTGCGTATGTGACATGCACAAAAGAAAGAAAATGTTACAAAAATGAAGAATGGGTCCATGCTCACAACAAATGAAGTGGAATGTTTTCATTTTTGGTGCCACATGATCCTCTATATTGCTTAGTATCTATTTGCACTCGACAAAAGAAAATGAATGAGTTGAATTTAATGGCTGCACGTGAGATTTGCTGCTACTCTTGGGACATGCGACAAATAAAATCAAAGAAATAAAAATGGCTAGTGATGTTCACGTGAAGCTATCTCTCTCAAATTAATTCATCTGCCACGTCATCTACTACTACCCATGTGAAGCAAAAAGAAGTATAAAGAAGGCAAAGCAAGAACGTGAACTCACTTCTGAAAATAAATTCAAGAGGCGCGTGGGCCTTATCTCTTCTACACACTGTCAGCCACTAGCAATTATTCAGCTAATCACGTCATCACACGTGTTCTTTATGACGTGTTGCAGCCAATCTCGCAATGACGCGTGTACAAACTTTCTTATTGTAAAAATCTGTCCAAATTCAATGAATGGGAGCGTCATTTGAGAGAAGGCTAGAAGTTTAAGAGGCTATAAATGCCAATCATTGGGAGCAGCTTTTGATATCATTCTCTATTCACATCTCACACATATTTTGTACTTTTTAGTAGTAGTAGTAGTTTTTTTTTATAAGAGTAGTTTTTAGCTTATTTTTCTTGTATTGTTGTTTTAGCTTAATTTCTATTATAATTTTAGTTTATCTCAAGTACTTATTTGTAATCAACTTTTATTTTCTTAGTGAAGATGATTGTTATTGATCCAACATAGCTTTTTCTATCTCTTATTCTCATCTCTTTTATTTTCCTTTATCTAAAAATCTATTTTAGCTTATTAGTTTTTGGTGATTTATTTAAATCTAGCTTATTCAATAAATACTCTTTTACTACTTTGTTTTAAAAGCTTTTATAAACTTAGATCTACTTTTTATTTTACAAATTACTTTATAAAAATACCAAAATATTTGATTTTTATTAGTTTTTCTTTTATCAAAAGTCATTAATTAGTTTATTATTATTAGATATAAATAGTTTTAATGCTAATCTCTTAAAAAGTTTGCACATTTGTTAGTTTTTCTTATCAAATTTTCTTATTATCTTAGATCTATTAGGTCTTTATAATAAAGTTTTAAACTTTTAGTTTTTTCTTAGTTTAATTAGTACTCTCTTAACCAATAAGCTCTTTCATAGCTTATTTGGTCCATATTATTGCATATTTGGTTCTAACTTTTTATAAAGTTTTGATTTTTTCTTAGTTTCTTATCATCCTTCAACATTAGGCGTGGAGCTTATGGGTCTCATAAGCTTACTTATTACTTAAAGTTTGTACTTTTATAGCTTTTATAAAATTAATTAGTGAGTAAAGTCACAAGCTTTATAATATATTTAGTAATATAAAAGTTTATAAGGAAATAAGCTTTAGTGTTCGATAAGTTTATGAGATCGGGTGGTTTAACTCGTCT
Source organism: Artemisia argyi (assembly GCA_030686995.1). NCBI lineage: Eukaryota > Viridiplantae > Streptophyta > Magnoliopsida > Asterales > Asteraceae > Artemisia > Artemisia argyi. The sequence goes on along the minus strand of CM060700.1, from coordinate 72,670,626 downwards.
CATTTTCGTGGATCGGGTTCTATTTTCTATTCCTTTTCAATTTTATATCATTAGTTTATTAATATAATCATGTTTGTTGGAATATTTGTTTTTATTAGTTTGATTGGTATGCGTAGCAAGTAGCTTATTAGTGTTTGTTAAGTGATATGAATTTGTGATTTAAGTGTGGATTAATAAAAGGGGATTGTGATTAATAATTAGTGAGATTATTTAGATTTGTAGTTTTATTATTTGAAGGGCAAAAGCCGGAGAATAATCAAACTACACATCTAGTAATTATTTTCTTTTTAAAGGATAATTTTCAAAATAAACTAACGTTGTGAGAAAATAGTTTTGTCTAAGGAATATAATTCGTCATCAAACCTTATTCCACACTTACTGAACTTTTCACGTCACTTAGCAAACATATTTCCCATATATCATTTTTAGAATAATCTAGTTGCCTTAATTTGCTCGTTTTTAGATTAGATTGCATTTTAGAATTATTTGAACTTTACATTCTCTATTATGCTTTTCGTTTATATTTGGTACTAGTAGTTATATAATCCAAAAATCTCAATTCTCTCACCAAAAATCACTATCATCTCTCACTATTCATCTCACAAATCACGAACCGAACCACGAATTCAATTCACACTTCGTTGGGATACGACCCGGGGAAATACTTTCGCGAGTGTTTCTTCGGAAAAACACTTAACCTCTAGATCTACATTAAATCACATGGCGCCGTTGCCGGGGAGGTATGTTAAGATTTTTTTATTCGCATTTATTGATTTGTTTTTTGAAAACCTTTGCCGTAAATATTTTGTGAATATTTTCTATAAAAAAAATATAAAAATTAAAAAAAAAACACACTTTTCCTAAAGTGTTTTCAAAAAAATACAAAAAGAAAGTTATAGCCTCGACTCCCTCGTTGAAGAGGGGGCGTTGTAAACCAAATAAGCTTACCAACATAAGAACACGTGAAATTAGTTAATTGGATTACTTTGAATCTACAACCGAATAAACGGGAAACTTCTTTCCCGTTTCGTCGCGAGTAGTTTTTAAAAGGAAACAATTACAATTAACGTAACGGTTAAAAAAAATAAATAAATAAAACTTTGTGATTTGTTTTTCAATAAATAATAAAAATCCAAAAATATTTTTTCCTTTTAATATTTGATTTTCACTTTATTTTGATTTGTTTTTATGATACGAAAAATCAAAAATAATCTTCTTATCCTCTTATCGTTTGATTCTTCTTCTTTAACCCTCTAAACCGATAATTCTTTCACTTTCTCGCTTAGATGTTTAATTCTTATGGATCCGACTTATTTTAAATGTGGATAACCGTTCTTTGAAGGTTCATGTGTTTGGTGTACGTGCGAACAGTGTGGTAGTGATATTCATGATGGAGTTTGTTGGTTTTGTAATTCTCCCGAATATGTTCAAAGATCCTTCAAAACGACCCCGATTACTATCCAACACCACCGCCGTCTTCGTTCACTTGTTTTAATTGTGGAAATCCATCCGACGAAGGATTACCGTTTGGGCAATGTTTTTGTAACCAATGTGGATACACGAATTGTATGTGCTACGCCCCGAGTGCTGAAACGTCTTATGCTTATGATACGAGTTTCGATAATTATCCTCAAAATAATTTTAATCTTCCTTCTCAAAACTTTTATGAGCAAGAACCGTATTTTAATGATAATTCATTCCAAAATTCATCAAATTTTGAAAATTGTGGGGGATCGTTTGAAATTTTTTATTATGAGCCGAATTCATGTTACGATTCTCATAGTTTTAACCAACCCCCACAAACTTCCGATATTACTAATGATATTTTTGAAATTAAATCCCTTATCGAGAAGTTAAAAGAGTTGGTGGCTAATCGTGAAACATATACTCCCGAGCCTCATGTGAAATCAATTGAAGAACTTCTTGCCGAAGAAAGAAAAACTAAATTCTGTGAGTGTTGTATGAACGATGATGATGATTCCCTGATTACGATCGTTCTTAACCCTCAAAAAGAATCTATCTCTCCTTCCGTAGAACCCGAGGACTCTCTAAAAATGGGGGACGAGCATCTAAACACTATTCCGGCAATGGAATCGTACGAATTCAACAAGTCTAGTGTTGAAGACCTCGTCCCAATCCCAATTGAGTCCGGGGGAATTTCTAACGGTGATGGTGAATTTGTTGAAAATAATCGTCTTGATAATCCGAATGATCGTGTTGAGATGTTCTCCGATTCTGATGATGACGATTCTATATCTTGTGGAGACATCGACTATGTAAACGAATTACCTTCTGAGCTCGTTGGATTAGAAGAAGAGAATAATGTCAAAAACGAAGTTGAATTCGATCATCCTAAAGATATTGATGACCTTGTTCCAAGGGTTTCCTAAACATTCAATATGACTTTCACAAATCCGTTATTTGATTTCGATTTGGAATTGACTCTTGATAATCCAATCTTCGATATTCCTTGTGATGAGTCCGAAATGGAACCCAAGGTTCAGGATTCACACAATTTGATTGATTCTCTTCACGAGAAGTTCTCCGGTGAACTTTCTCATATCATTTCTTATTCGGGAAAATGTGCTTATTGAAGAAATATGTAATGATGATTTACTTTCTAATACCGACTCAATTCTCTTTGATTTACCGTCTTCTCGTCCACCCGCGAAACCACCCGATGTAGATTTTGAGCTCGATGTAAATGAAGTTATTGTTGGAGTGGTGGAAGAGACTTATGATCATGATGATCCCGTGCTTGATATTTTACCCACACAACCCACCCATGATTCTGATGATGTTTATGCTTTTACCATTCGAGTGTTTCACCCATTCTTTTCTTATCCCATCATTTCTCCATCTTTCCACTCCACCGGGAGTGAGGATACCGTCTTTGACCCTGGAATCTCCGTTTTAGTGTCGGGTGTCCGTTCCATCTGCTCTCCCCAAGGGCGAATTAATTCGGGGATCGAGTCAAGCTCATGTGACTCGATGAACAAAAACAAGCGCTTCGTGGGAGGCACTCCATGCTTATCCATTTATCTTCTTTATTATCTATTTTCTAATAAATGACGTGAGGAGGGCTACCTCTTCCATATCTCGTGTTTCGTGTTTGTTTGTGTTTATGTCCAGGATTTGCCCGAATAATGAAGACTCTCGTGCTCGTTGTTTTGTCTCCACTAGAGTTTCATCATTCGTTGCTCATCCAAATATCCTAATCTTATCGACTAACATTTTTCTTTTGGCATAATTAATAAACGGCATTAGATTTATGTAGGAGAACCCTTACCTTTTAAACATTGAGGACAATGTTTGGTTTTAGTCTGGGGGGGGGGGGGGGGGGTTGATCTTTCGATCTGATTTTTGCCTTGCACTTTGCTGTGAACTCTCGCAACTCCGTTTTTCCTAAAAAATGAAAAAAAAAAATTGAAAATTTTGGAAAATTTCAAAAATTTTGAAGAAAAATCAATGAAAAAGTCCTGAAAAAGCAAAAAAAAAAAAAAAAATGATGAAAAAAATTGAAAAAGTTGTGCAAAAATATAATAAAGTTTTGAATAAGTTTTTTGACACCTTGTTGACTTTCCAGCTGGCGAGAGTAGGAATAAACATTTTGACTTGACCGGGCGTGTTAAGCCCTAGCTTGTTCCCTTAACCAATGATAATCATATATGCTTGTGCTAGTTTTGTACACAAGGAGCTATAAAATGCGAATTCTTTCTTTAGAATCTGCAAGTTCCCGTACTTGACTTTATACATGCGCAGCTTAAAAGCTTTCGCTAGTCTTTTACATTAGGAGCTAGAAAACGCGAATTCTTCTTCTAGAATTTGCAAGTTTCCGTAACTGACTTTATATATGCGTGGCTGATTATCGGCTAAGTATTCGCTGGTTTCATTACTTGGAATCTTAAATTGCGAAGAGCGAGAAATGATAGAGTTTATTTAGAAGTTAGATGCTAAACGTGGAGTAGTTGGTTCTCTTTAGAGCTCATGAGAGGTACTTGTGGCTTTTTGCTCCCGCAAAATTGTTTCACTGATATATAAATAGATGTTCTAGGTTAATTAGTGGTATTTAGGTTTGGATAATATTTAGTTTCTTATTTTCTTAAAAGAATCTTTGCTTTAGAAGTTGGGTACATATCAAGGAACATAAAAAATAAGAGCAAAAAATGAAGAAAAAAAATCAAAAGTTAAAAGTTGATTATGTATGTGGTTTTGGAGCTACCCGATAAGCTTCCATTGATGTTGAGAAAAAGTAAAGAAAGAAAAGTATGAAAAAAAGTGAAAAATGAAAAATGAAAAAAAATGAAAAGTGAAAGTTATGATGAATAAGAGTTTGAATGTATATAAGTTGTTGGCACGTGAGGTGCATGTGGATGATTCTGAATTGGACACATGAGGTGCACGTGTAGTACTCCGCAACTTATCTATGATATTGTATGTACCCAAATTCCTTGATGTGGACTGAATTTATATTGCAGTGGTTCTTGAGAGAAAATGAAAAACTACTTATCGTTTAAACTTTGTATCACTATCGGACTTAGAAGTATTGAAACGAGAAAATATGAAGAAATTCATTTCTGAACAAAAATAAAATCTTGAGATACAAAACTTAGGACATGGGAGTAAGAGGTTTTCACAAGTAACTTTTATGGGTAGTGATAGCATCTAACTTGTAGATAAGTTGTGATCTCGTTTGTACGCTTAGTTTGGAAGCTTGTAAAAAATCAAGGATGACGATTTTTATCCGTATGGTCACTTTTCTATGAGAAGTGTTCTACTCGTTGACCCTAAAAATTATTGCAAAATAATGAAAGTCAACAAACCGTCACAAGAATAAAGTGAGAAAAATACAAAAATAGAAGTGATAAGTAGAATAAAGGAATAAATTTTGGAAAACTGGGCGTTTGCGGGAATAAATAATTTTGTAACTTCTTTTGAACCTCCTTGCTACTTTACAACGTTAGTAGAAAGAGTTATAAAATTATTTATCCCAAAGGCGTGAATTAATCACATTGCGTGAGGGCACGACAATATTTTCGTCTGGGGGATTTTGGTGAGTGCTTATTTACTCACTTTTTCTTGACCAAAAACGGACTAAAAAGACCAAAAACCGAGCCAAATATGCCAAATATATGTTGTTTTTGTGTTTGTGAATGTGCAGGTATGGATATTATGAAAAAGTACAAAAATCGAGAGAAAAACGGCAAAACGAGCACGAGAAATGGAAAGAGTGTGAAATTATGGGATTAACGATAATTTTATTTGGAGCATTGAGGCAAAAGACGAAAATTTAAAAGATTCGATGAAGCTTGATCGAAGATTATTTTGTTGGTATAATTATGTTGATCATAGAAGCACAAATGATATATGCAACAAGATGAAAAGCAAAAATGGCCCAAGAGTAGCTGTAGCAAACCAGGCCCAACGAAGGAATGATTATGCATTTATGAATGACAGCCCAACGTTTGGAAATCTCAAGTCATACATTAAAAGGGGACATGACAAATGAATAATTTTCCAATATCAACATTTCGATAAAGAAAAAAATGAAGGCACTTGGTCCTCTTTTCTCTCCTCAGTACATGCGACAAGTTAAATGATAAGAGGAAGTATTACTTTTGGCTTTTGCATGTGGGTTACGCTGTGCCACGACAAAAGAAAACAATGAAGAAATAAAGAGGAGTTCATTTTTCTACTTTCTTTTACTTGGGGCTAGCGACAAAGAGAGCAAAGAAAAAAAAAGATTGAAGTACTCGACAACATGAAGGAAAGAAAAATAAAAATGACCACGAGATGTTGCAATTTGGTTTTGGCCACTTGCGTATGTGACATGCACAAAAGAAAGAAAATGTTACAAAAATGAAGAATGGGTCCATGCTCACAACAAATGAAGTGGAATGTTTTCATTTTTGGTGCCACGTGATCCTCTATATTGCTTAGTATCTATCTGCACTCGACAAAAGAAAACGAATGAGTTGAATTTAATGGCTGCACGTGAGATTTGCTGCTACTCTTGGGACATGCGACAAATAAAATCAAAGAAATAAAAATGGCTAGTGATGTTCACGTGAAGCTATCTCTCTCAAATTAATTCACCTGCCACGTCATCTACTACTACCCATGTGAAGCAAAAAGAAGTATAAAGAAGCCAAAGCAAGAACTTTAACTCACTTCTGAAAATAAATTCAAGAGGCGCGTGGGCCTTATCTCTTCTCTACACTGTCAGCCACTAGCAATTATTCAGCTAATCACGTCATCACACGTGTTCTTTATGACGTGTTGCAGCCAATCTCGCAATGATGCGTGTACACGCTTTCTTATTGCAAAAATCTGTCAAAATTCAATGAATGGGAGCGTCATTTGAGAGAAGGCTAGAAGTTTAAGAGGCTATAAATGCCAATCATTGGGAGCAGCTTTTGATATCATTCTCTATTCACATCTCACACATATTTTGTACTTTTTAGTAGTAGTAGTAGTAGTTTTTTTTTTTTTTTTTTTTTTATAAGAGTAGTTTTTAGCTTATTTTCTTGTATTGTTGTTTTAGCTTAATTTCTATTATAATTTTAGTTTATCTCAAGTACTTATTTGTAATCAACTTTTATTTTCTTAGTGAAGATGATTGTTATTGATCCAACATAGCTTTTTCTATCTCTTATTCTTATCTCTTTTATTTTCCTTTACCTAAAAATCTATTTTAGCTTATTAGTTTTTGGTGATTTATTTAGATCTAGCTTATTCAATAAATACTCTTTTACTACTTTGTTTTAAAAGCTTTTATAAACTTAGATCTACTTTTTATTTTACAAATTACTTTATAAAAAAACCAAAATATTTGATTTTTATTAGTTTTTCTTTTATCAAAAGTCATTAATTAGTTTATTATTATTAGATATAAATAGTTTTAATGCTAATCTCTTAAAAAGTTTGCACATTTATTAGTTTTTCTTATCAAATTTGCTTATTATCTTAGGACTTAGGATCAAATGAGAAACATAATTAAGATGAGAAGAATGAGAAGAAACTACAACCACAAATATTAGATGCACCCATGAAAAATCGATGCATCTCCTATTATTTCTTTTTTCTTATTTAAAATATGTGACTATAATTTTTTCTCACTCTTCTCATTTCATTAATTCTTCTCACTAGATCCATACTCATTATCTTAGATCTATTAGGTTTTTATAATAAAGTTTTAAACTTTTAGCTTTTTCTTAGTTTAATTAGTACTCTCTTAACCAATAAGCTCTTTCATAGCTTATTGGGTCCATATTATTGCATATTTGGTTCTAACTTTTTATAAAGTTTTGATTTTTTCTTAGTTTCTTATCATCCTTCAACATTAGGCGTGGAGCTTAAGGGTCTCATAAGCTTACTTATTACTTAAAGTTTGTACTTTTTATAGCTTTTATAAAACTAATAAGTGAGTAAAGTCACAAGCTTTATAATCTATTTAGTAATATAAAAGTTTATAAGGAAATAAGCTTTAGTGTTCGATAAGTTTATGAGATCGGGTGGTTTAACTCGTCTCATTTTCGTGGATCGGGTTCTATTTTCTATTCCTTTTCAATTTTATATCATTAGTTTATTAATATAATCATATTTGTTGGAATATTTGTTTTTATTAGTTTGATTGGTATGCGTAGCAAGTAGCTTATTAGTGTTTGTTAAGTGATATGAATTTGTGATTTAAGTGTGGATTAATAAAAAGGGATTGTGATTAATAATTAGTGAGATTATTTAGATTTGTAGTTTTATTAATTGAAGGGCAAAAGCCGGAGAATAATCAAACTACACATCTAGTAATTATTTTCTTTTTAAAGGATTATTTTCAAAATAAACCAACGTTGTGAGAAAATAGTTTTGTCTAAGGAATATAATTCGTCATCAAACCTTATTCCACACTTAATTACCTTTTAACGTCACTTAGCAAACATATTTCCCATATATCACTTTTAGAATAATCTAGTTGCCTTAATTTGCTCGTTTTTAGATTAGATTGCGTTTTAGGATTATTTGAACTTTACATGCTCCATTATGCTTTTCGTTTATGTTTGGTACTAGTAGTTATATAATCCAAAAATCTCAATTCTCTCACCAAAAATCACTATTATCTCTCACTATTTATTTCACAAATCACAAATCGAACCATGAATTCAATTCACACTTCGTTAGGACACGACCAGGGGAAATACTTTCGCGAGTGTTTCTTCGGAAATACACTTAACCTCTAGATCTACATCAAATCAGCGCTCTTTTTTATTGTAGCTTATATAACCCCTTTTTGTTTTTGGTTGTTGTTTGTCGCGCAGAAATGGATCTATTCAGCGTGGTGAAACTGACGAGTCCCAAACAGGTGACCGTAGGGGTGCGCCCCTTAAGAGAAGGTGAGGCGCCGATATTGGAGGCTACTGCAGGGCGCACAATGGAGTTCGCGCAGGAAGAGCCAGAGAATGCCTCCCCATTAGTTTTAGAGGCGACCCCTGTACGCAGTGTTCCAAATCTGAGGGTACAATCCCCAGAGCTAGCACGCATAGATTCTTTAGAAAGTGTGAGGATCCTTAGGGCTGAAAGTGAGCCAGAGGAGGCGAGCCAAGGGGTGAAGCGCAAGAAAGCTTCTGGTGGTGATGGCGCAGGCACATCCAAGAGAAGGCGCCATGTTATCACCGTAGATGTATCATCAGAGGAGGATTCGTCGCCCACCGTTGCTGCCAAGGATACAACTGAAACTCCTTCCCCCAAGTAAGTAATGACACTTGTGTCTTTAAAAACTTCATTTCATATTCTCTGTTGATATAAAATAACCTTGAACCCTTGTCATTTGCGTGCAGTGTTGAAGCTGCTGGGGGTGCTGCTGCGCATGCTGGGAAATCGCCACCCAAGGCGAGTCCCATTCATATTGATGAGCCTTCACAGAAGAGCCAAGGGACTGAGCCAAAGGCATTTGAGGATGTGCCAACAGATCATCTGATATAGGAGCTAGGTGTGGCCACTGCGCACCAGGCCACATTAGTTGCTCAGCTCAAACACGGTATGCTGGTGAAGGTAGCAATAGTGCGCAAAAAGATGAGGAAATTGCGCTACTGAAGGCGCAGTTGGCTGATGCTCGGGCTGAGGTAGAGTCAACAGATTTGTATGCCAAGAAGCTTGCTGAGGAGAAGATGTCATTACTTGCCCAAGTGAGCCAAGAGCATGCTGCTTTCAAAGATTACAAGGCCACTTGTCTTTGGGTCTTGAAGTACATGGAGCAAAACAAGAATGAACATTTCTCTAGGTTGGATGAGTTTCGCAAGGCTGTGGAGGATGCGTTGGAGAAGCAAGAGGCGAAGCTGCGCAAGCTCAGTATTGAGTATGATGAAGAGCTATACCCACATCTAGTGTCATCAATTACTGAGCGCAGGTGGCTTATCAGTCATGGCCTGCGCCTTGCTGCTTTGAGTACTCTGGAGTCCCAAGAGGTGAGAGAGTCATTTGGGGATGTTGTTCAATGCGCGTTGGCGCGTGGCAAGGCGGAGGCTATAGAGGAGCTGCATGAGAACAAAATGTTGACAGTGCCGATCACACAAGTACCAGGTTACAACGGGGATGCCTATGCTGAGCTTGTCGCTTCTATGGAGAAGATGAAGCTTTTAGAGCTTCCTCATATTGCTCAACTGGAGCGCGACCAAGACTACCCTATAGGCGTTATTATGGAGGGGTTAACCTTGGCTAGGCATGCAGTAGAGGGCGCTGAGGCACAACCTGATTACTTTCTGAAGCCAGATGTGTCGCAGCTGCAGGTACCTATCTTTGCTCGTCCGCGTGACATCCTAAACCCTTTTTCCCTTGAGAAGGAGATCCCTCTGAAGGAATCCTTAGAGGCCCATGCTATGAGACTTGCTAAGAAGGAGGGTGTGAAGGGAAGGCCATCCTTTGTGGTCTTGGTGCAGCACATATTCCGAGATCTGATGGGGTATCTGTTAGCATGGCGACAGTGTCACCCAAGGATAGTGATCTGTTGAAGAAGCTTGAGGAAGCTGGGAGTGCTGCGTACCGGGTCGGTAACTTAGAGCTTAAACGTTCCCATAGTATGTAGGCTGTTTTGGCTTTGTGATGTTTTGTAATAAATTAACATTTTTTTACACATGTGCATGTTGAATCTATTCTTTGTATGAACTCGTAGTCCATAATAAAATGTTATTTTGAAGGTGCGATTGTACGCATGTTGTATTATGATGTTTGTACTTAGTTATCAGTCTTTGCATAAAAGACGTCCATGTTATGTCTAAGAATCAAACTTGTTATATAAACGTACTTAAAAGAGATTACAGGAATCTATAATCACTTATAACATAATTGTGTATGAAGTTCATAACTTAATGTATACGCGAATATAAAATTCACAAGTGTATTGGTTGACATGCAGCGTACTGCGAATACCATATCAAGGAGTCAAGAGTCTTGACTCCTAATTTGTTAAACGCGCACATTATGCATTGTTGCGCATCCGTCGTGGGATGCACATTGAACTTACTCCAATGTCTTGAGAGTAAGGTGTTTAACAAGGATGCGTGATCCGATGTTGATGGGCTTGCAACCCTCTTACTCAATGAGTTATTTAGTAGGTTTACTCATCCTTTACCATCGTGGGTTTTAATAAGTGCATGCACGCCATGTAGGCAAGAGGTAATATAACAACAATATTGAGACATAAGTATGTAAATAACAAAGCGGAGTTAGCTAGAAACCGCAACATTTAATTAATGCTTGCAAGTTTTTTGAAAAAGAAAAACATTTGCCTAGATAAAACAAAATGTAAATACACGGATATTATTGAGCACTTACTAAAGTGCTGAGGTATCCGTGCGCGGGGCCATAACCTTTTCTAAAGATAGCATTTCTTGAGATTGCAAATATTCCATGTGCGTTGTAGCTCACGGCCATCCATGTCACGCAGCCTATACGCGCCTTTTCCTAGTGCTTCTATGACCTCATAGGGTCCTTCCCACTTTGGTCCAAGTTTTCATGTATCTTCTGTGTGACTTGCATCATTAGCGCAATATACAAAGTCACCTGGTCTGAATGAGGTGCTTCGAACTTTAGCATCGTTGTATCCCTTCATTTTTGACTTAGCTCTTGCCTCACATATAGCTGCGCATTCGCGCCTTTCTTCCAATAGGTCCAAGTCTATACGCCGTTCGTCGTCATTGGTTGCGGCGTTAACTTCCGCAGTACGAATAGTTGGCATCCCAATTTCAGCTGGTATGACAGCTTCTGTCCCATAGACAAGAGAAAAGGGAGTGTCTCCAGTGCTAACTTTAATTGTCGTACGGTGCGCCCACAAGACATGCGAGAATTTATCCACCCATCTTCCTTTGTGTTTCTCGAGACGCGCTTTAATTCCTTCGCCAAGACTACGATTTGCGCGCTCAACCAAACCATTAGTTTGTGGGTGTTTAACCGACGCGAAGTGTTGTGTAATATTCAATTTCGCGCACCAGTCTTTGAACGGGTTATCGCAGAATTGTTTTCTGTTGTCCGAAATGATTTCCCCAGGTAATCCAAATCGGCATACAATATTTTCCCAAACAAATTGTTTTACTTGATTACCTGTGATTGTCGCCACTGCTTTTGCTTCAATCCACTTAGTGAAGTAGTCTATAGCCACAATAAGAAATTTCAATCCCCCTGCTGCAACAGGGAAGGGGACGCAATGTCGATACCCCACTTATAGAATGGCCATGGTGAAGTAATAGGCGTTAGCTCTTGTTGTGGTTGGCGCAGGATGGGTCTATGAACTTGGCAGTCGCTACATTTCTTCATCACATCACGCGCATCACGATGCATAGTGGGCCAATAGTATCCTGACCGCAAGGCTCGTGCTACAACAGACCAAGTCCTGAGTGCATACTGCATGAACCGGCGTGGATCTCTCGGAGTACGTAATCTGCCTGAAGAGGTCCAATGCACCGAAGCCATGGTTTTAGAAATGAGCGCCGATATAGGGTACCATCTCAAAGTTCTAACCTCTGCGCTGTGCGCCGTATCCGTCGAGCGTCCTTCTGCTAATCGGGCAATATTCCCTTGCTTATAAATTCTACGATAGGGGTCATCCACGTAGGATCTTGCTCCTCTATCACCGTAGATATCTCCATCTCCGAGATGGATTTGTTCTTTAGGATCTCCACTAATACTTGTTTTGACAGGGCACAAAGCTTGTAGATGCGATCTTGCTTAGTGCATCCGTTTTTTTGTTTCCCCTCTAGGAACTTGTTTAATGGTGAACCTGTCAAAACCCTGGATTAGTGACTTGGTCTTGTCGAGGTATTGGACCATGTTATCTTCTTTAGCCACATATTCGCCCAACACATGATTGGCTACTAATCGGGAATCCACATTTGCTTCTAGGTTGCGTACGCCCATTCGAGTTGCAATGCGTCATCCAGCAATTAGGGCTTCATACTCTGCCTCGTTGTTCGTGGCTATGAATTCAAAGCGCAGTGCGTAAGTGAATTCCATTCCTTCTGGACTGGTGAGGATAAGGTCTGCGCCCGACCCGTCCACACATGAAGATCCATCCGTGAATAGGATCCATGGTTCTTGTAGTTCTGCCTCACTTCGTGAAGGTGCAGCATCAGTATCTGGTTTTTCGATGATGAACTCTGCTAGTATCTGCCCCTTAACCGCAGTGCGTGGTCTATAAGAGATGTTATGCTGGTCTAGCAACACACTCCACTTTTGTAATCGCCCCGATGCGTCGGGTTTGGAGATAACTTGCTTGATGGGTTGGTCCATGATCACCGCTATTGGGTGTGCTTAAAAGTACCTGCGCAATCTTTTGGCGGCGAATACTAATGCCAAGACCAACTTTTCCATCGAGCTATAATTAATCTATGTCTTCTTGAGTGCCTTGCTTACAAAATATGCCGGTGTTTGTACGGAGTTCCTATCTGTCAGACCAGTACATAATTAACTCTTCCCCTGGTCCGGGTACGACTAGCGTGGGAAGCGCTGCTACATGTTGCTTAAGCTGTGTAAAAGCTTCTTCTGCTTCCATAGTCCAACGAAAGTATCCTTTTTTTGTACACTTCTTGAGTATTTTAAAGAGGGGGAGTGACTTCTTTCACCGTGCGTGGTGAAGGGAGTCGGATGACAACCTTTGTTTTTTCTAGGCATGGCTTGATGCCATCAGGCTCTATCAAGTATCCAAGGAACATGCCTTCTGTAGCACCAAAAGCGCATTTCTTAGGATTTAACTTCATGTTGATCTTTCCTAGTATTCTAAATGTTACCTCAATGTCACGTACCAATTCGTCTTCGGTATGGATTTTTATGACAAGGTTCTGTAGCGCCAAAAGCGCATTTCTTAGGATTTAACTTCATGTTGATCTTTCCTAGTATTCTAAATGTTACCTCAATGTCACGTACCAATTCGTCTTCGGTATGGATTTTTATGACAAGGTCGTCAACATAGACCTCTAGGTTACGGCCCACTTGCTTTTCAAATGCATTATCTACTAATCGCTGGTAGGTGGCGCCCGCATTCTTTAAGCCAAAAGGCATCTTTGTGTAACAATAGACACCCTGGCTTGTGTGGAAGGCTGTTTTTTCCACGTCTTCTTTAGCCATTTGGATTTGGTGGTACCCTTTGTATGCGTCTAAGAAACATTTAAAGAGGTATCCGCACAAAGATTCTACCTTCCAGTCTATCTCTGGTAGTGGGTAGCAGTCTTGTGGACATGCTTTGTTGAGATCAGTGAAATCCACACACATTCGCCAACTACCATCACTCTTTTTGGCCATCACTGGATTGGAGAGCCAGTCATGGTAATAGAATTCTCGCATGATACCTGCGTCCACAAGCTTGTGTACTTCCTCCAGAATGGCTTTTGCGCGCTCTGGAGCCTGGCCGCGCTTTTTTTGCCGTACTGGGGAGTATCCTTGTCGGATTTTCAACTTGTGCTCTGTAATCGAGCGTGGCACACCAGTCATGTGCTTTGGTTCCCACGCGAAGATGTCCAGATTCCTTTGCAAGAGCGCACACATGGCCGCTCTGCCTTTATCATACAGCGATCCCCCGATCGATACTTCTTGCTCCGGGTAATCAGGATGAATTGCGACCTTCAGGTTTGATACTTTAGCTGCGCGCTATTCTGGAGTGTGTGTCATCTCACATGTAATTATGTTACACTCTCTAGGTGGTACGGTGTTATTGTAGAGGGTGACAATGCCGCCTTCTACTGGTAATTTGAGCATCCCATGTGCTGTGGACGGTACCGCGCGCATGGCTGATATTCCTGGTCTTCCAATAATGCCATTGTATGGCGAAGGATATCTGATCACCATAAAATTCATCCAGGCTTCCGTGGAATGTTCCTTATTACCAACAACAACGAGTAATCGCATTTGCCCCTTGGGCCATATCTTTTCTCCCGTAAAGCCAGTCAACAACGTCGTGCCCGGGCTTAACTGACTTCGTATCTCAAGTCGTAGTCTTTTGAAACAATGTTCATACATTATGTCTGCGGATGCCCCTCCATCAACATACATGCGGTGGATATCGTGACCCCCCGTATTTATCTTGATGGTGAGTGGTTCCGCTACTGCGTTGTCTGCAGCCAAGGTGGGGAAAGAGATTTCGCTTCCATAAGAAAATTTTTGGCTGACCTTTTGCCTAGTCTTTCGCTGCTATGATTGTATCATGTAGATGGTGTCAGCCTTGTCCTTAGGTGCTTCTTTCTTGCTCCTTGTCTTCTTTTTGTCTTTCCCATCCTTGATGTTCTTAACAAGATGGTCCAATCTGCCTTCTTTTACTAGCTTATCAATTAGTTGGCGCAATTGGACACACTCGTTGGTGGTGCGGCCCTTCCGTCCATGATACTCGCAGTACCCGTGTAACACCCCCAAAATCAGGTCCAGCGGAAGCATACAAGTCACTGGGGTGCTACTATATTGGTATCACAACATAAGGAAATAAGGAACGGAATACATACTCCGTTAAAATACATTAAGTTTAATAAAAATCGAGTTTACAACAACGTTCTTAAGATTAATAGATAAGCCCAAAGTCTAGTGGTCCCAATAAAACAAGTCAAAGTCATTGTGTGAAAACACTTCGGAGGATAGTTACGACCATTGCCTTGCCATGCCTTGCCAAAAATAAACAACTCAAACACCTAAGAAAAACATGCTAAAAGTCAGCAAAAAGCTGGTGAGTCTATAGGTTTAAAGCAATAAAATCAATAGTTTGGACCAAGAGTTTAGCATATGAGCATTACAACGCATATAATGTCATACAAAAATAGTCTATTACGCTAGCACTAAGTTCATGCAACCGAAGCTATAACAGTGTGCATACTCAAAGAGTATGTAATCATAAATTGGGCCCAGCAAGTGTTTATCCCAGACACTTGAGTTTTGACATGGTATACGTTCGCGTTTGCCTATCCGGTCAAACCGAACGGGGGATTTACCCCCAATAGATCTATTTATAACATTCGCGCTTCCCAGCAGGAATTAACGGTTCATGAGATGGGCATAACTGGGACATAACAGGGCTTAGGCTAATCCACGTAATAGCATACATAACAGTGTTTGGTCCATAAAATAGTTTTGCATGTTTCTCACCCCAGTAAAAAAAAACAAGTATAAAAGAGTGGGGTTATTACCTCAGCAGAGTATGTAGTCAGATAGTGAAATAAATCAGATAGTGTTCGGCACCAACACGTGACCTAGATTAGTAAGGCATGATTTAGTTCATAGTTTAAGTTGAAAACTCAACGAAGTTAAAATAAACTCAAAGTTTTAAAGTGTTATGCTATTGTTGCTTGTGTGGAAGCATTTAAGGTTGAAAACGGTTTTCTAAATGTTTGAGTATTGGCTCTTGGAAGTGCGTACGTTCACCCGTACATAAATGTTAAGTGTATATGACGAAACGTACTCGTTAAACAAGTATGCGAAAGACAAGGACGGTAAATACTCGTTGATGATTATTGAGCGTTGTCGAAAAAATATGGAAAGTGGATATATAGTATATATAGTATTTTAGTGAAAAGATAATTTATAAGAGAGTATTATTATTATTTTTTAGGTAAATTGTTTATCAAAATATATCCTTGACGAAATTCGGGCATGATCCATATAAAACATAACGAGTTTTTATATGTTAAATAGGTGGTATTAATTCATAATTATAGTGGTATAGTTTTTGTTATAGGTTATCTTTAGAATCTGTCTATAACTAGTTGGCAGTTTAGAGTATGCCGTGAGGTTACGTCGAGGTGGATGAGTTGGGGACGAGTCGTGAAACGAATCAGTGCGAACATACAATTTGAGTTCGACTCACAAAGATCAAAATTTAGATCCACCTCTTATTTCCCCCATTCTCTTGTTACATTAAGTAAAAGCAACATATAATGATTTTGATAAAATTGTTTGGTGTAATTCAGTATTATACGCACAGTGAGGTGTGCTGTGGCCCAGTTTCGGTTTATAATTAGTAAGTGATGTGGACCTTGGCCCAATGGCAGTTTTAGACACAATACTTGGTGTGCATTGGGCTTGGCTCAAAAACGAAGTAGTTGACAAAAAGGTTTGGCGATGGGCTTCGGCCCAAGATGAATATTCATGGTAAAGAAGACAAGCAGTGAAGTAGACATTCGTTTTGTTTTCCTCACTGCACCAGATGTTACTAAAACTTTGACTTCGACAAACCAGTTTTAGACCACATTTGTTTAACCATTTATTGACTAGACTAAAACACGGCTAATCACTAAAACAGTTAACCAAAACGGAGCACGTTTAAACACTACTTGGAGTTAACAAACAACACAAGTTTAAGGGCTACGAATGGCGAAAACAAGTGTGAAAACTTTCAAATCGATTCAATCCCCTTCTCGGCTTAACCCACCTATAATACTAGTCATGTTTTAGTTTACAAAATCCAATCAAGACATACCCAATATCAAAACCAACTTTATAATATCAAAACTTAACAAAATTCTCCACTGTGGTTCGTCCACAGTGGGTTTTTGACTCACATAATAATCCATGTGCACAAAGTCCTTGACAAAAATCTTACAACACTTAACGCCAACTAGCAACCCAACAAGTAAGCAACACAATAGTTTATATCGTGAATCCGCAACAACACCAAATTAGTACGAGAACGCATAAATCAAGAAGACAAGTCAAAGAAGGATACTATAACGAAACCAAACAAAAAGATGAGCCAAAACGCTTCAACCAAAAGGACTCAATCTAAAATAAACTAAGCATCTAAGCACTTCCAAGTTCTACAACCAACAGGGTTTAGTTTATTTGTTTTAGTTTTCAAGATTTTCCCATTTTAGACTTTACCACACAAGAACAATAATCGGTTTCAACTAAAGTAACACTTAGTCGATTCATAACACAAGGTCGACATAAACCAGAATTAATCACTCGATCGGTTTACACACAACAAAGTAAGCACAACGATGTCCAACAATCAACTCCAAATTTAATATAACCCATAAGTAACTGAAACATAAGAGTTGTCACAGATTCCAAATGAAGCAAAACAAACAAGAGATTTTAGAACCTTACAAAAGAATGGAGTCGATTACAAAGGAGACCAAGAAGTACACAAAACAAAAGCTCCAAACCCGATTCAAGAAGCAGTTCCACACACCCCTTGATTCTGAACTCGGTCCCTCCTAGTACCCAAATACAATTTGTGTTTTTGCTTTGATACTTGTTTGAGTGTGTGGAACCCTTGTGAACCGAGTTGGTTTTTAAAAAGATAAAATGGATGGATTTGATCCCTTTCTTCCTTGGTACAATGAGATGGTTAGCAAAAAGGGGTAATCGTCCCCCCCCCCCTCTCTACACGACTGCACCGCTTGGACTCTTGGAGAGTGACCACCTCTGAGTGGTATCATACACGCCTGAATCAGATCTGGTTTTAATTTATTGTGGTTGATTTTGTTTTGTTATGACTTTGGTTGTATCGACATCCATTGAGGTAGTGAGAGGGATGAGCAGAGAATGGTTTGGGTTTTATATTTTCTCCAAAGAGAGAAAGAGATAAGGAAGGGGTCGGTTTGGGGTTTGACCAACCAAGGATGATTTTGTAGTTACTCTTTTTTTTTTTTTTTTTTTTTTTTTTTTTTTTTTTTTTTTTTTTTTTTTTTACATTTGTAAATTAATATGGGGTGGAGTTTGGTAGTTTATAGAAGTATGTAGTGGATAAGATTTTTATTATTTGTTGATATTTTTGTGGGTATTAAGTGTACCCCGTGTCCCGTTGAGCTCTGGTGAGATTTGAGTTTTCAAGGTTAGCGGGATTGCTAAAATATTATTAACGAGAATATTTTTTTAGAATAATAATATAAAAACATGAGTTGTTCATTCCGGGTAAAATTGTTGGATTCATGCCATTACTAGGGTTGTGTCGGTACGCGTGTGGTGTTTGGTGCGAGATAACCTCTCGTTAATAATCGATAATAGTCAGGAAATGCAATAAATCACATACTTCTAATAAAATGGTCAGTGAGGTGAGTTACTGTAAGCTACAGTGTGCGGGTTTGTTTTCCCGAAATAGTTGTGCAAGCTCATGAATGCTTGATAAAATAGTTATGTAATAATAAATTAGCATTTATTATTAAGATATAGGTTGAAAATTTTACCGTTTGTCACAACCCATTCCCTACGCGCCGCTCTTCTGAGGTGCGCATTGGTGGGGGTTTCGGGAAGTTCGCGCCTTCCATCACAAATATCTCCCTCTGAGTCTTCGTTAGTGGGGTATACTTGT
This sequence comes from Artemisia argyi, assembly GCA_030686995.1. Classification (NCBI taxonomy): domain Eukaryota; kingdom Viridiplantae; phylum Streptophyta; class Magnoliopsida; order Asterales; family Asteraceae; genus Artemisia; species Artemisia argyi. The sequence continues at coordinate 72,651,854 of CM060700.1, read as the reverse complement.
CATTTTCTCGTCCGACCCCTTGACTGCGGTAGCTTTTGTTATGATTGCTACTCTGGTCGTTGGATTGTCTCCTAGGCTGTTCTTGTGACCTATAGTTTGAGTAGCCTTTCTTGCTATCCGCAGCGGCGGCTTCTCCTTGGATAAAGGACCTTGTGCGCTTCATGAGTTCGTCAAAGGTTTGGGGAACCCTATCGTTTAACATTCTGATAAGTTCTGGGTTATTGAATCCGTTCATAAACCCTGACATCTTTAGTATTTTGGGGCATGCATTGATGTGTATGCATTCGTCCTTATAACGCTCCACATAAGCGCTTGTGGATTCCCCTTGGCACTGTTTTACCCTAGCAAGCTCGACAGGGTTCTTGGCGCACTTCTTTCTCTGAGTAAAGTTCAAGCAAAACGCCTTCCGCAACTCTTCAAACCCATCGATGCTTTTTCGTGCCAGCTTACTGAACCAGTTTCGCGCATTCCCTACTAATGTAGAATTAAACATGTGGCACCATACGGGTTGTGGCCAATTTTCGATGGTAGCGACTGATTGAAAATTTTTAGGTGGTCGTCAGGATCACCTATCGCATCATAAGTTTTAACATTAGCGGGCATGCGCCTTTTCTTATCTTCTAAAAAATCACTAATGCGCCGAGTGAATGCGTCAACCTTTTGGCGGTGCCAGGGACAAGATTTTTCCTGGACTTCCAGTGTCCTATTTCTTCATCCTCGTTATTCGAGGAGTCACTTGAGGATGAGCTTACTCTTTTGTGAAGCCTGCGTCGACTCTCTTCGGAATCCAAGCTTGAAGGGCTTTTGCTTGAAGAGCGCCGTCGCCCAAGTCTATCATGAACCCTGCGACTACCAAGCCTAGTGTGGACATTGGTACGCCATCCATCGTCTTCGCGCTCCTCTAGGTACTGTAAGTCAGCTGCTTCATCATCTACAACTTTCCTTCCGATCCTAGTAAACACTGGGGGTCGGCGGTTATCCTTCTCACGCCTTTCCTTTCGGTGACGCGGTGGAAATGCTTCGTACTCAGGGTCGAAGTTGAGCCGGGCTTGCAGGCTCTGACTTGACCTCTTTTTTGCTTCTTCTTGCATAAGGGCAGCCAAGGTTTCATAGTTTTGAGACACGAAATCCCTTGGCACTAGTTCAGGCGCGACTCTTTCTAGCGAGAGGATGTCTGTTTCCAAATCAGTACCCTTGTCTCGATTAGGCGCACGTGGTGGTGAAGGGAGTGTGCTGTAGATCTTTCGCGCTAGTGGTTGTCGTAGTGGCCTGGGTAATCCCTGTGAGCGGTCCTATTATCGTAAAGACCAGATCTGAGCCTGATCCTTGGTGTTTGGGCGCACTGGTTGTTCTAGAGGCCTGCTTAGGGGTTGAATCACTTTTCTGCTTCTTCCCCTGTAGGTCGCCATAAGTTTTCTTCACCTGCGGAGTCCGCTGGTTCAAGTTTCCGTGCTTTGTCATTCTAGTTCTTAGTATAGTTCTTAGTGTGTGGTCCCATGGATGGCGCCACTTATTGATACAAAAGTTAGGCATTCCTTGTTGGACTCCTGTTCCCGTATCAATTGGATCTTAATGCTGAGACATGTGCACTAAGAGAATAAAAAACACCGTTAGGCTTACCGTGGGATTGTCTCCCACGATTATCCTCCTGCGTGAGAGTAAGTAATCAGTTTTAGGGTTTTAGTGAAGAGTTAGGGTTATGAGATGATACCTTAATGAGGGCCAAGATGCCCTTTATATACACACGAAATCCTTGTTGGTTTCGTGTTCCTTACCCTTCGGCGTATCCCAACTTATTCGGTCCCTTGATCCTTATCCCATAAATAAGAGATCCTATATCAAGGCCATAAATAATATATTCGAATTTGGGCCTTTGTAGGCCCAAATCTTTACCATAATAGCCTACGCGTGATGGGCTTGGGTATTAGTGACGTCCATTGGTCGGGTTCGTGACCCGAGTGCGGACTATACGTCATCAATAACATGTTTAATGAAGATTTGATCAAGTCATCTCTCAAACTAGTAAAATCTTAATTTAAATTAAATAAAGTTTATTTTATACAACCGAATTGTATTATATAAATGATGGGAAAAACCAAAAATGTTTTAACCGTAACTTTGAAATCGAGAAAAGCTCAAACCGACGAGCTCGATTATTTGACACACTTTGATCACCGTGCTAAATATATGTTTAAACTTATTTACAATGATAATTGGGTTACATTTATCAACTTAATATAATACTTCATAGTAAATATAATGTATGTGAGGCTGTGTGTTTAAGCTTATATATGGGCTAATGAGTTTATGTTATTTTGACTTATCTATACTACTATATAAAGCATTTAAGTTGTGGTCTTCATCAAAAATTAAGATAAGGAGCTCCAATCATGGAATTACATGTGTCACTTCTCCACTAAAAATTCACATTTATTTTCAAATTGAAATATCTTTTTGTCTATTTATTTTTTTGAAGATCTAATTTCACCATATTTTTTAAAATTTTGTGCTCTTTAATTCAACATCCATTTTTGTATGTTTTTATTAGATTTTAGTTTTTACATTTTTAGTGGATTCATTTTATTTTGATTCAAATTTTTATAACTTTAACCTTCATTTCAATCAATACAATTTTGATTCGTCAAAATCATATACTTTTTATATGCGGGAATAATGATGTCATGGGAAGTTACGGGAAACCAAAGCAAACACATACAACTAACACATGTATATACATTCGGAGTGTTGTGAAACGAATTCGCCAAGCGGGTAGGGAATTGCGAGGAGAGTTGGGCTAGCAATTCATATACTATATTTATTGCCGCCGCTGTACGCGTGTAATCGACTAGTATTACATAAGTCCCAATATTTTGACTTATTTTAAGACTTTTAGGCTTATATAAGTTTGTTATATAATAATAAACATATATAAGCTCAAAAGTATCAAAATAAATCGATGAATTAAAGTTTTATGAAATATAAGCCGAAACAAAAATAAGCTAATAAGCCACATAATAAGCTTAAACAAACACCCAAAATTATAGATACATACACACAACATAAATAATTATATAATCTTTACACACATAATACTAAGTTACAAAAATAAGATGGCTTTCATATCATTAAATAAATTAAACATGTACTATGATCAACACATACAACATATAATTTAAACTCATTTCTTCTCCCAAACACACAAATCCTTCCATTATTTTCATTCCCTCCTATGAGAGTGTAATCGCGACTTTCTCTCCACACATATCGTGTGTGATTTGAAACTAAAGATCTCCCTAATATATCCTAGGATTCATGGCTATAAATTCCCCTAAATTTATTGAATGCAATAACCAAAAGTTATTATGCTACCTAGGGTTTAATAGTTTGAGGTATGAATTAAATCATGTTCAATATTGAATTGATTGATTGTATGATTTATTTGTGGCTATCTGTATATAACAATTGATCAATTGGGTGATGTTTGTGTTTAATTGCTACAAATTAGTATGTTTATTTATTTATTTATTTTGTTATACTGTTTTGTGGCTAGTGGGTTCATTCATTTTGGATTTAGTATTTTTAGGAGGTGTATTGTAGGTATAATAATTCTACTAATAACAAGTATGTTAAGACAAATTGTATAGCACAGTGGGGTACCTGTTTGGTATGGCTTCTGATTTGTGTTTTTATATTTGCTTATTGTGTCTTAAAACTGTGTGTTAGGTCGAGAGAGAAAGTGTGTGTGTTTTCACCTTCAATTAAGCCAAACTGTGTGTTTTTTCTTTATATATTAGATTTTTGTTTGGTAATTACATAATTGCCCTTGGTTAGTGTAAATTTTAGGCTAATCTTAGCCATTAGATCTAAAGAAAGGTGGGATTAGATGGATGGCTAGGATCCCTTCTCGCGTTCTCACAAAAATTAGATTTCCCACATGAATGGCCCCTATATATATATATATATATATATATATATATATATATATATATATATATATATATATATATATATATTGTAATATCCTATGAAAAACCCCAGTTATTAACAAACACTAATCATGAAGTAATTGTGTGTTACTGTTCACACACCCATTTTTAGGCAAAATTTTAAACTTTTGTTTACACTATGAAAATATGAATCAATACATGTTATGTGATTCACACTAGTCTAGAATGAGTTCACACGCAAACCATAACATCCTAGAATGTGTACAACTTAAACTATGGATCAGTTTTGACCACCTATGCAACACAGTACATGCACTGGGTCCCACTTTTCTCACAGTGGGCCCCACATTGCCAATGTAAACTATTTTACACTCAGTGGGCCCACAAGTGTTAGCCCATGAAATGGAACCCAACAAAAATCACACGGATCAAACTATACAACTTATATGGGATAACTATTTCCTAAGCCCAATGCTAAGCCCAATCCACAAACTAATATGTTATACCATTTCATACGTATATACACGTTTACTTTGCCCATTTTATTCGAAATCAATACAAACAACATATGGAATAAAATGCACAAACTCATTGATCAGCCACAAAAGAATCGAGATCAACTTATATTTCAGCATAATAAGTATAAATGAACAGGGTTACACTAGCAAAGCTTAACGAGGTCACAACAACTCCATAACGTACCCAACTTTGACCACTTTGTGTTAAACGCGTTTCTATTGATTCCATTGAGTTCCAAATTTTCTCAAAAGAGTTCCTAAGTGTTCCTAGGCAACTCACATGTCTCCCATCTCAAAACGTGCCCTGAACATTTTCTTGCGTCTCGAAATATATACAAATGTACCCAACAAACTCTCATAACATACACAAGCTTGCATGAGACCTCCGAAGCCTAATAGAAACCCATTATTATGCATTCTAAGCTATATGATATATGCTAATTGCATCTCTAAGCTCCCAAGACCTCACAACAATAAACTCAACCTATAACTATTTATTTTGGTCACGTATGAACTCGTTTGGACTTCTAAAGACTTCTCAACGTCTACAACTCTCACAAACGACACTAAAGGTCATATAACCCTATCTCTAAACGATCACAACATCCCTAGACTACAGCTTGATCACCAACTATGTTTTTGGTCACGTTATGACACCAAACGGACCCTTTGAATATTTCTGCTACCAAACGTGCTCTTATACGATTTCCTACTTAATCCCTTGACCACATGATGACCTAAAGACTTCAACACAACTCTTGCTCACCTTGTTCACATGGTACTCAAAATAAAATCAACATCTAGAATCTCTTGCTTCATCATCTCATCCAAATCGAGACACACAACCCTCTTGACATTTGTATTAGCTACTTGGAAGCCAATCATGCTATCCTACCCCCTACTCGTTATCCTCTTCCTATTATTCCCTTTGTCCCACAAGTTGTCTCTATCCTCATGTATATACTCCCATGCAAAGGAAATACACGTAAAACTCAAACAAACACTCACAAACACCCTCTCGTTCACTATTTGATACTGAGAAGAAATATAGAAGCCACAAGGTGATCTCAAGCTTAACCAAGTCGACCATAAGCTTCTCTCAAGCCTTTGATGTGCTAGGAAACAAGTCACGAATCCTCAAGTCCTCTCCTTGATCTCACAGTCCATACCTTTGAAGGTGTAGTAAGCGTCCTCTCAACACTTAGTTCATTTTGAATCATATTTCATATTTCCATTCGTATAACACTCAAACACTATCATCTATTTGATAATACGTCTCGTTGAGCTAAGATCTCATTAACGCACTCACTTGAACCTCTATGGCTAATAATGGAAACATGAACTCGATATGAACTTAACATAACGTTTAGATACTAAAAATCACATGATGCTCAAGTTGTGTGCACCCTTATCAAAATAGTTAACATATATCACATATATATACACGGTTTCTCTCATTTGGATTGGCTATCTAAATCGAATATTTATAAACGTATCATATCAGTTTTATTGCTCAAACTATTTCTTCATAACACCAACAATCGAGCGACACTTAATACACTCACTCACAAGATCAAAGCTTGAGTTGTTTCACACGTACCACAGAAAACACAAACACCCTTAATAGGCTTAAGCCCATTAAACTGAGATTGGAGTTGTGGCCAGTTCCACGGCCCAACAACCCTCCCCCTCACTGAATATAGTCCAACACAAGCCCATGAACATGTCAAAACAGCTGGGAGTCCAGTGGACCCACATAAACACCAATGGGCCTTAACAGGCTCACTAAAGCCCACTTAACTTGAAAATAAGCTATAAGATAATTTAAGCTACCAAATAAGCTCACCAAAGCTTCTTTGAACTTCTAGGAACATAATAATTTAAAATAAATGAGTTCATAAGCTAAAAGCGTATTTTTGACCAAAAATGCAAATTATTTCAACTCCAAGGACTAAAATTGCCATTATTGAAAACTATGGATACAAACTGCCAACTTTGTAAATTGAGGTTACAAACAGTTAATATAAATGATTTCGGGTCATTTGTGTAAATTTGGATGAGTAAGGACTTAAAATAAACGTTTTTGTCAAAAAGGACTAGTTTTGCAAATAATCTAAACTACAAGGACCAAAACTGTAATTTCTATAAAGTTGGTTTCAAAACAGTATATTCAGAATATAAATGGCATTTATCGGCTATTTGGATAAATATAAGTACTAAAAATGTAAATATACATTTCACAAGGACTAAAAGTGTCACCTTTGAAAGTATAAGGACTAAAAGTGTAATTATTGGAAAAGGGGGTACCAAACTATCATTTTAGTAAAATAAAGTTAGATATGGAATAATTACAAACTGAGGGTGTTAAAATGTTATTTCTGTAAACTTATGAGCTAAAAATGTAAACTTTTCAAAGCTGAAGGACTAAAACTATAAATTCCACAAACTTGAGTAAAAATGGTTATTTTGATAACTATAAGGACCAGAAATAAATATTTGGGAAATATTGATAAAAAAATCACATTTCATATATTGTGCCAAAAATGTCATTTTCAAAAAGTAAAGGGACTGAAATTGTAAAATTTCACTATTAAGGTTTAAAATGCAAACCTCTGGAGACTTGAAGGGTTATTGAGTAACTTCAAAAAAAACCATGATATATGATAACCTACCACTCAACCAGAACACTCAACATTAAAAGTTATGGGTATCGGTCAGCATTGACCATCTTTGTAAGTTAAACACAACACACATAAGAACAGAATATGTTATATGTAACATTGTTATTGAACTTTAAGCATTATCCACAATCAAGAACCACCTACACCACCAAGTACTGAGATTTCCCATATTATCCAGGTTGCGTGTTGGAGCCGTTCACTAGTTGCATTTGATATACTTATTTGCCTACATACACCCTCATCTAAGGTGAGTTCATAGTCCCACTTTTTACATGTTTTACACTTTTGAACACAAGTATTTCACTATGTATGCCTTCTTTGATTATTGCATAAGACCAGCTGTGCCCCCTTATCTTATGAAAGTCCCTTATATCATGAACCTTAGTCACTTACGAGTGAATGCGAATACTGTGAATAGATCTATTTGGTTTGACAACCCATTTGGGCTAGTTCGAAAGATTTCCTTTGTGTTAGCCGGATAGATGGCCAAATGTACACTATATGAGACACTAGGAGAATGGCAAACTCCTACACAAGGGCCCCCTATATGGTATTTATGTCATGTTATGACACACACACATGTTAAAGTTGCGTTCATGAGACTTATGGCAATATGCATTCAAAACCACATAACTAATTGATTTCTGAAATACTATATTGTGTTCAACTGACTTATCAAACATAAACACTATGGATTCACTGATAAGGCGAAAAATGTACCGCTTTTAAGGGGTTATTTAAGCCCGAATTCGTGATTATTTGATCAATTACTTTCCTAAATCGTTCCTTTTATCATTTTAGGTACTTTTGAGAAAAAATCTAGAAAATGAAGCATTTTGGACGTTTTTGGAGCATAAAAGTGAAGAAAATGGCAAAGTCTTAAAATCCTTGCTGGGAACAGTACCTGACGACGTCATGACTTCACACATGACGGCGTCAAGCTTGGCAAAAGAGGTGGAAGTGGAAAATACACATGACGACCCAGAACATTTTTAGTGCGATTAACCTAACGGCGTCACCAAGGCCGTCAGGGTCAAAATGTATATGACGGCCCAGAGCTTAATTCCTTCTTGACGGCGTCAAGATTGGATCTAGGCAATACGATCCTTAATTTGGCGGCGAGTTGATGGCGTCAAAAACGACAACGTGACGCCGTCAGGATATATTATCTATATATATATTTCTTCAATTTTTCATTGTAAAGAGTGGAACATTAGGAGAACTTTTGGAGAGCTTAAACCCTAGACGAATTTTATGTAAAAATAAGGGTTTCAACCCTTGTTCCATCCATGCTTAATTGAAGATAAGTTTTCCAATAATCATACGATATGTCTATGTGTTGTGTGATTCTATCTTATGCTTGTCTTTCTTTTAACATGTTAGGCTAGGTTTTTATTGTGTTTGCTTAGATGTAGTGAAACCTAGATGTCGATTATTGGTTGATGGTTTGTTTATAATTGTTGTGGATGATTGTATTCGATGTTAGGCTTAAGAAAACTGGCAGACTTCCAATTGGTAACTTGCTTAAACGTCTTAAGAAACATAATCAGAGGTGTACTACGATTTTTAGTTGTATTTAATGCATAAGTGAATTCTAGTGATCCCATGTTAGGAGCTTTTAGTCGGCTCGACATAGGAGTGAAGTAGGAGCTTATAGATTTAGGGAATATTGTACACGGCCCTACGACTAGTATTAAGGAATATAACCCGTCATCCATGCAATTGTAACAAGCTAATCAACCGGTAAAAGATATCTAGGGAGTAATGAAATCTAAGTAAACACATCTTTTCTCATTATTGTTTCCACCACATTAGTTTATTTTCATTTCTTTTTATTTTATTTTTATTGCATCTTTAGTTATTTGGGTTAGTTGACTAGCAACTAATTCCGCCCACTCCTTCAAAACCCGAGATTTTACTTGCTTTCATAAAATATAAAAATACAAAAGAATCATCCCTCACCTCTAGACCTAGTTTAGTAGACTTTCTAATCCTAGCGAACACTATTCATGAGTTGAACGATCAATCCCCCGGTACTTTTCACTATACTATACTACAACGATCAGGTACACTGCCTGGCGGGGATTGCAAGCTTCTCAAGATCCCTTGATAGGTAAAACCTGTTGCGAGGGCGCAATCCCGCGTATCAAGTTTTTGGCGCCGCATCCCGGGGAATAGTTATTGTCTAGGTTAGAATTTCTTTTTATTAGGTCTACTTGCTAGATTCCTTTCTAGTAAGATTTTTATTTTTATTTTTTGGTTTCTTTAGTCTATCTCATTTCTTTGTTCCTTTGTTCGTAAACTATCTCGATCGATAACAATAGCATTGATCGTTTGATTCCTGTTGTTCGTGTTTTTTTCGTAGGATTTTCCAACTACCCGCCCCAATCCCTTTAGTGGAAAATGAGAACCCACCTAACCTCTCGCCTGACCATTACTTTGACAATAATTCTGAGATGGAGGAGTCTGACCATGATAATGACCATAGGGCTAGTCCTTTTTACTATTCAGACTCCGATGAGGACCTAGATGATGGTGATGTAATTAATGAGGATAGGATGGAAGATGATATGAACCCTCTTAGGTATGTCGACCCTTGAACAAGGATTGAGAATGACAGCTCATTTAATATGCAGTTTCCTTGTAAGATCGGATTTAGGAGCTTTGATGCCTATCTTAACTCATCTCTACCAATGAACATAATCTCGCGTAGTGAATACAATAAAATTATGGTAGATGAGTTAGAATGCAAAAGAGATAATATTGTTGCTAGGGCAATGACATTGCATGTGTTTGTAGGAAGCTTTGTTTATCTGGTTGAGTTTATGGTTATGGAGAATCTAGGAGAATTTATAGATAGTAACTTAACCCAAGTTGTGTTTCGAAAACCCTTCAAAAGGTTAACCAACTAAGATGAAAAACTTATGGAAGGGTTAATTACATTCTCGGATGGGGATGAAGATTTTGTTTACCAAATGCCCCGTGCACACCCTAGGTTCAAGGATTTTTCTATTGAGAAATGTAATAGGTATCCACCCCTTGATATGCTAAGTGAGAATGATAAAAGGAAAGGGCTTAAATATCCTCATGAAAAGAATAAAAGGTATTATCGCGGATGTTTAGAGCTAAGTGATAACTATAAGAAAGATGAGGCAACTATTAGATGGCTCACACTTGGATATGTGAGCATAAGCGACACACAGTAGCCCGTGACCTTGAGTCTAGCTACAAGACTCGTAAATAAAGAAAAGCGCTTCTTGGGAGGCAACCCATGTTTTGTGTGTTTTTATTTGTTTGATTTTATTTGTTTCCGTATGCGTGTTTTATTTTTATTGTTGGTAAATCATGTTTCAAAGTAAATTGTGAAAATGCTTTATTTTGTTTTTAACTTCGTCTTAATTTCATATAAAGGTATTTTGCAAAAGCTAAGTGTAAGGGAAATCCAAATTTGTTTATAAGAACGAAAATGAGCATGATTCACTACAATATTAAATGAGCATGTATATTAGTATTTGTTAGAGTCAAATGCTTGTATCGAGTCATGATGATGTTTTGCAGGATTTTCCAGGAAATAAGGCATAAGTTTTTCCAGAAATTTTCCGGAAACTTAACATAAGATTTTTCCAGGAACATTCTGACGGCGTCAGGAGTTACAACCTGACGGCGTCAGGTACTAAAATTCTGAAAAATTTTGCGAGTTTTGTTTAAACTGGAGTCTTAAATTTTTTGTTGATTCTTTAGTTTTATAAACTCCAGGAAATCTGCAAACATTCATTCCACAAGCATTATATCTTAATTTATTTTCTAAGATTTTTTTAGTATATATAGATTGTCGCCGATTTTACGCGGGGTTTGCCTTGATTGTTTTCTCAGGTTTAACAGGTTATATATGAAAAGAAGATGATTTATATTTCTGGAGGGAAGCTTTCAAAGTTCATTTTCTTGGAGGAAGATCTAACCTTGTTGACACACTATCTACACCGAACGAATCAGGGGAGTATTTGTTTTTATTCTTTTACCTGCTTTACTTTTACATCCTTTAATTGAACATTGGGGATAATGTTCATCCTAAGTGTAAAGGGAGGGTAAATGATGATACCTTATAGGATACAATTGCACTTGAGTTTTTTTGTTTGATAGTAGGTGTGTGTAATAAAACTAAGAGAAATACTTGCTAGGGCAATTTTAGCGCCAAATTTAAAATTTTTTACAACATTTAGGAGTGAAACTTTAGCCTTAAAAAGCGTCTCATGGATAGGAGTTATATTACTAGCACAAAACCGTACCACTTAAAAAAATTTCTACCCAAATATGTGAGGTTCGCCTTTAGATTTGATAGGAAAAGCATTCATTATTAGTGCTTACGAGTGTACCTGTAGTATTTGGATTCTAGGACTTGCGTTAGTGATACATCCTGATACCGCTAGTGAGACTACATTCGTGTGGTTAGGATTTACTACATGATAAGAGGCATTAGGATCACCCTTGTGTTTAAACCCGTATCATAATTACTTGACCATTTAAGTCATATTACTTGACTAGCGAAGTCAATTAATTTTTCCCACACCTTAGCGTTGTACTCATTTTTAGTACACGATACCCCTAGTACACCCCTCCAAGCCTATCTTTTCGTTTCTAACTTTAAGCATCTTACTTAAAGGAAGAATTTGTTTACAATCTACCCAAATGTGCAACCAAATCGCCTTAGTCTTCCTTGTATGCACTCATCTTTAGTGCATTATTATTACATGTTTAAACCCTTAGTTAATTATCTAATTGATTACATGGTTGCTAAGTCGAGTCATATCTTGTACATATTGTTTTGGGACGATTGGGACTCATGGGTAAAGTACTAGTAATATGGAGTAATGGGGAAGACATCAATTTATTACCCCCGTATGTGCGTTAATATTTAAAAAGTACTCCAACTATTTTGATTATCTTGATTCGAGTCATTAGAGTAGTTTATTGTAAAGTATGTAAAAATCCAAGTGTAAGGGGAATGCAATTTTCCTATGATGTAATATTTTGGATGGTAGGGCAAGAGTGTATGCAAAAAAATAATAAATAAAATAAAATCAAGAAAAAGAAAGAAAAAAATATAGAAAAAGAAAGAAAAAAACATACGGACTACCATCCTATTTCATTTTATGTTTGTTTCATAGTTTGTTAGATTTGATTAGCTTAAGTCGAGTCGAGTCTTGGCTTAGCAACGCCATATTGTACATGTAATTAACCAAGATGATTAACTCGCCACCAGTAAATATTGACTTTATCCAACAAAATCGTGTTTTCCATATCCTTACACCTAACGTTATAACCCTTTAAAAGACCTCTTTGATAGTTTATCGTAGGTGCTTACGCCAAGTGGTGGAGGTTTGATCCTTTCCCAAGCCTATAGTAATCTATTTGCTATGACAGGTAGTGAGAGATGTTTTCCATTTCCATATTGTGATATATACTTTATTACACCCGAGAGATGTGAGTATCTAAACACTATTTGTGAGGTGCTAGTGTATGACCTCCATGCTTATTTTTGGTTTTTAGTGGAACGATTATTTGTTGTAATTACTTTTATATTAGTGTTAAATGACCCCTAACTTGTATTTTGATTAGAATAAAAGCGCATTTGCTTGAGGACAAGAAAATCTCAAATGTAAGGGTATTTGATAAGGCGAAAAGTGTACTGCTTTTAAGGGATCATTTAAGCTCGAATTCGTGATTATTTAATCAATTACTGCCCTAAATCGTTCCTTTTGTCATCTTAGGTACTTTTGAGAAGAAATCTGGAAAATGAAGCATTTTGAACATTTTTGGAGCATAAAAGTGAAAAAAATGGCAAAGTCTCAAAATCCTTACTGGGAACAGTACCTGACGACGTCAAGACTTCACACATGACGGCGTCAAGCTTGGCAAAAGAGGTGGAAGTGGAAAATACACATGATGGCCTAGAACATTTTTAGTGCAATTAACCTGACGGCGTCACCAAGGCTGTCGGGGTCAAAATGTATGTGACGGCCAAGAGCTTAATTCCTTCTTGACGGCATCAAGATTGGATCTAGGCAATACGATCCTTAATTTGGCGGCGAGTTGACGGCGTCAGAAACTACAACGTGACGCCGTCAGGATATATTATCTATATATATTTTTCTAATTTTTCATTGTAAAGAGTGGAACATTATGAGAACTTTTGGAGAGCTTAAACCCTAGACGAATTTTATGTAAAAATAAGGGTTTCAACCCTTGTTCCATCCATGCTTAATTGAAGATAAGTTTTCCAATAATCATACGATATGTCTATGTGTTGTGTGATTCTATCATATGCTTTTCTTTCTTTTAACATGTTAGGCTAGGTTTTTATTGTGTTTGCTTAGATGTAGTGAAACCTATATGTTGATTATTGGTTGATGGTTTGTTTATAATTGTTGTGGATGATTGTATTCGATGTTAGGCTTAAGAAAACTGGCAGAATTCCAACTGGTAACTTGCTTGAACGTCTTAAGAAACATGATCGGAGGTGTACTACGATTTTTGGTTGTATTTAATGCATAAGTGAATTCTAGTGATCCCATGTTAGGAGATTTAGTTGGCTCGACATAGGAGTGAAGTAGGAGCTAATAGAGTTAGCGAATATTGTACACGGCCCTACGACTTGTTGTGATAACTGGCAAATTATGGAGCCATTTTGAAAACCCGCATTACATTAAAGTTCGTTTATAAACTTTTATTTAAAGTTTTATTCGTAACGAACTTGTAAAACCTACATTATGGTTGATTATATTTTAAAATCTTTATGAGATTTGAATATTTATTTTAAGGATTCGATATGAATATATGTGGTGATTTAATTATGAAATTCTCATTCGGCATTACGTTGACTCTGGCACTAGGATAACCTAATAGAAATTTTATGTCTTGAGTCTACGGATTCGACTATTTATATATTTATTTATGGAACGTCTCGTGAGATATTAAATGTTTTGAAACGAGTTACGGGTTTTGGTCCGTGTAATTTACACCTAGCCACCTTACCCTAAAATGTAATAATACTTTTATTTGTATTATTGTTATTATTATTATTATTATTATTATTATTATTATTATTATTATTATTATTATTATTATTATAAGAAAAGAAAGGAATAAAAAGAAATAAAAAGAGTAGCAATAAAACTCGTCCTTGTGGCTCCCTGGTTAACACAAACAAACACACCACTCTTATTTATCTCTCTCTCTCACCTATATTCTCTCTTACAAACCCTAGCCACCACAAGCAACCGCCGCCCCGCTGCTGCTCCACCGCCACCAACCACCACACACGACCACCATCAATCAACTCCCCATCACCTCCTCTTTCCGATCTACTACTACACGCGCCTTTTCCCCTTGTTCTTACTCTCGTACCACCTCAAACTCACCATGATTTTTCTCTGTTTTTGAAGAACTCACATCCTGGTCTTGTGAAATCAAAGGTAAGACGAGTCACAAGTGTAGTGTGACTCGTATTTTGTCAAAACCGTGACTTAGGGTCGCGGGTTACCTTCTTTTGGTTGGGTTATGATTATTAACGTGAAAAACAAATGGGTTTTGATGTAAAACATGGTGATTAACAAGTTTGGTATCCGGGTTTTCATGTTCTTGTAGGTGTCGAGACTCAGCTTGTGTTACCTTGTGAAGTTATGTGGTTTCTGGATTATTTTGACCTCGTGGTATTGTTAGCAAGGGCATTTGGTGATAAATTATAAGGTCTTGATTTATTTTTGGTTTTGGATCTGGTAATAGTATTGTTGTTTGAGGTCCGTTTGGTTTTGTTTGATGACTCGAAATGGACAAGCCGTGACCCAAGGGGTCTCTTGGCTGTGTTCGTAGCTTGACATGGGTGAGCCGAGACCCATAAGGGTTCAGCAACAGCTTATGTTTTTTTTTTCTTTTCTTGATGATATACTTGGTTATTACATGATGATTATTTGTTGAGATATTATTGTCATATTGTTGTTGTTGTTTACTTGGGGACGAATGGAATGGAGGAGCCGAGACCCTCGAGGTCTCGGCAATGGACTTATATTATTGTTGATGTTGTGTTGACGAATTTGAATTGGGGACCGATTGTGAGACGGTCACTTAGAATGACGGAGATAGGTTAGTCGGGTGCCGTAGTCGGACCCTATTGTTGTAGCACATGATATGGGTATTGTTGGACGGAGATTGATTACTTGGTTTGACTTGATTATTATTTCTATTTTGGACTTGGACAATGAGCCGAGAGTGATGACTCGGACATGTGACCATTTCGTATGACTCGATAAATATTTATAATCAAACGCAAATAATAAAACTCGTAACAATATTATTGGTAATATAAACGTTTATATAAATATATAGACGTGAATAACGTATATATAAATATATAAATGCGTATATTAATAATAACAAGATCACGAGTAATATTATAATAATAACGTGACTATAAATATTATGCTATGAGAGTAGTGTAATATTATTGGGAGCGTTATTATGATTAAATATTATAAATAACGAGGAAATCTTGACGTTGAATAAATATTAAATAAAATAATATCTTTTAAATTAACGAGGAAAACTATCGAGTTATATTGGGTCGTGGTCACTTGAGTCCAAGTGGTTTATTATTTGTGACATTTGTGTTGTCACGGATATATGACAATTAATACACTCACTTTCGATAACTACGTAACTTATTTAATCGACGGGTTAAATAAGAGCTATTTAGTTATTTAAATTGAGTATATTAATGGGCATCGTATCCTACGACGCCCATAGGTTGTGGTATGTGTACAAGATAAATGAATTACTAAGTATCTCGTGAGGTTGCCAAATTGACGAATTTGGTAAGCTTAACGGCATAATTAGAGAATTTATTAAACTTTGATATATACCATATAGTACTTTATGTGCAATGTGTGACCTAGGATTCAGGTATAATCTTAGAATGGTATATTAAGTAAATAAATATGGGGGATTACCAAATCGACGGATTTGATAAACTTCGATGATTTATTTAAATAATATATTAGGCTAATATTAGACCTATAGATGGTTTATTATTCTTTTGTTGTGGCTTCTTGGTTTGAGTTGTGTCGACCCACCACCCGTATGGATACCAAACGCCAAACTCCAAACTAATACGAGGAATGGATTTTTGGAAAATAAAAATGGAATACGTTCGGGTTTGGGAATATTCGAATTTGAGGAAATGATTTCTGAACGAGTTGACATTGTTAGGTCGTGCCGAGTCCATAGTTGCCGTCTTTTGAGTTACTATACATCTTACTTCTACCGATTTCTTATTGCTGATTTCTGGACTTGAGGTGAGTCATAGCCCCACTTTTACTCTTGAACTATGTTTTCAATACTTGGGGTGAGAAACGTGCAAATTATTTATGTGGACTATTATCGCTTCTATATTCTTTCTAAAACTTGCTATGCGTATGGACTAGGATGTATTGTCAGCTTTAGTCACATATATTTTGTGTGTACTATTCAAGGTTGGCTTATTTGGAATTGTCAGCTTTAGTCACACGGTTTCGTGTGTACTATTCAAGGTTGGCTTATTTAGATACTGTAGTGTGCACCTATAGGTTAGCAATACTTCGGAAGTTATCCGAGTATTTATGATATTGCGGGGGTTACCCGAATATCTATGTTAGAACGGAGGGTATCCTTGTGTTATGTTGGAGCAGAGGGTATCCTCAGGCTTTTAGTAAATCCTTAGTCTAGCTAGCAAGTGTTTTGCGTATATGTCCACTATATTGATGATGAATTTAAACTTATGATCTCACCAGCGAAAGCTGACTTTTAGCACATTTTCTCAGGTAATTAAGTGATGATTTGGATGCATGGATTAGAAGGCTCGGCTAAGGCACCTGGTTTATGGATCTATTTTTCTAAACTCTGATATTGAATTGTGGACCTACTGTTATTTCTTTTGGGCCTGACTCTGAATGATGTTGGGATAAATGTAAACTTTAAAACCCCATTTTGGTTGTGTTTTTATTATGTTTACTTTATCTCGTTCTATTATGTCTTGTGTTAGATACCAATCCCCGTAGCACCCCGAAAGCTTGTTGAGTCTTCCGCTGTACCAAATTTTGGGGGTGTTACACTTGTATTAAGGAATATAACCCGTCATCCATGCTATTGTAACAAGCTAATCAACTGGTAAAAGATATCTAGGGAGTAATGAAATCTAAGTAAACACATATTTTCTCATTATTGTTTCCACCACATTAATTTATTTTCATTTCTTTTTATTTTATTTTGATTGCATCTTTAGTTATTTGGGTTAGTTGACTAGCAACTAATTCCGTCCACTCCTTCAAAACCCGATATTTTACTTGCTTTCATAAAATATATAAATACAAAAAGAATCATCCCTCACCTCTAGACCTAGTTTAGTAGATTTTCTAATCCTAGCGAACACTATTCATGAGTTGAACGATCAATCCCCCGGTACTTGTCACTATACTATACTACAACGATCAGGTACACTGCCTGGCGGGGATTGCAAGCTTCTCAAGATCCCTTGAGAGGTAAAACCTGTTGCAAGGGCGCAATCCCGCGTATCATTCAGTCAATAATTTTGTTGACTTTTTAGCATGTTTATCTCAGGTAACTGAAGCTAGCACTGAAGGCATGGAGTGGGCATATGACCTTGAGTCAGTGGTGTAACAATAAATTGAAACACATTTTCAAACACTTATTGTGATGTATTAAACTATCAAACATCCTTGCATTTTGAATTCAATAATATGAATCTCAAAACGTCTCTTTGAGTCATTTTCTATGATTATGTGATTATGTTTATACAAACACAAATTTTTCTGAATCCTAATTCATTGACACATACATTTTTACACGCTGATATAATAATAAAATTAAAATGATAAAAAAAAAAAGATAAATAAAATTGAAAAAAACTGTGAAGTGAAAAAGTTAAAACGATAATTATCTTATAGATATCTTTTACTGGCATTGATATGATACTGATGGACGAAGAGGTATAATAATTTGTTTATAACCAAATATTTTTTCGAAGCTATATAAATGTTGTAAATATTTATTGTTAATAATATGGTTTGTAAAACAGGGCACGAAGATCCATGCAACCATAGTTTTTAACAATATATAATAATATAATTATTGATATAATGTAAATATATTGCGTTCATAACTGGAGTTTGCAATAGGAATCACTTAAAAAAATGATAAAGTTAAAGTCACAGATAACAAAGATTTTTTTTAAAATAATAAAATTTAAATGATAAATAAAAAAGATAAATAAAATTGGAAAATTGTGATTTGACAAAACGTAAAAACGATAGTTATCTTAACTATATTTTTTCTACATTTAAATTTAAATTATGTCTATATAAACACAAATATTAATAACCCTAATTCATCAATACATAGTGCGATTTAAAGTGTGACAGGTTTATACATATATTAATGATATTTTTTCTATATTTAAATTACTTATAGCATGCAAATATATAGCGTTCATAATTAGAGTTTGCAATAGGAATCGTTAAAAAAAAATGATGAAGTTAAAGTAACAGATAACAAAGAAATTTTCAAAGATAATAAAATTAAAATGATAGATTAAAAAGATAAATCAAATTGGAAAAAATGTGATTTGAAAAAATGTAAAAACGATAGTTATCTTAACGATATATTTTCTATATTTAAATTTAAATTATGTCTATATAAACATAAATAGTTATCAATCATAATTTATTAATACATACTGCGATTTAAAGTGTGACAGGTGCACTCATTATAGTTTTTAACAAAAACAATATATATTGTTGTTATTCATATACTTTTTGTTATAATATACCTTATACTGTGTTAATATTAATATTAATATTGATGTCATGTAGATACATTGCTTTTGTACTTGGAGTTTACTATGGGAATCATAGGAAAAAAAACACCGAAGATAGAGTAACATATAACAAAGACACTGTTAATGATTACGATTTGAAAGTTAATGATGCAAAAAAAAAATGCATAATTCGGATGTTGTTAATTTTAAACTAACACATGTTAAAGATTTGAGGAAAAGTGATCGGTGTTTTTCAAATGATCATTTTTTTTGTTCCCGTCCAACATGTTATGGGTATTGTCAATGTGAATGCAGAAGCTATGAATGTATTTGCCTAATAAACGGTTGCAACAATACATCTGAAGAAGAGGTATAAATACATGTTTTTAATTTCATTGTAGTTCTTTTATTTAAAAAAAAATCATTAGTTTTATATTCAAAATTTATCTTTTTTCAAGCTCGAGCGAAGTGGGAAAAAAACTACAAAAACATATGGAACTTAAAGTCGTTGACATAATTGAGAATTCAACAAAATGGATGATAATTAATGTTTGAGTTTTAAAGAAATTTGTTTGCATATTACAACTATATTATGGTTTTGTCCATGTTTTTATTGTGTTTCGTTTGCATATCAGAATTACATACGTTTATTGTATTATGATTTATTATATTATATTATTTTACTCACGTATTATGAGCACATGGTGATTTACTTTTATAAAAATATTATTTAAAATATACGATTCTGATGCAATCTATCCGGAATTCTAAACATGATTTAGTTTTTTAAAAAGTATTATTAAAAAAGTTATATGGATGATGACACGTAAGTGACTATTGTTATGGTGTTTTTTTCAAATAAAGAAATGAATAACTATTTATTTAAATATATCGTTGAAAAATTAATCACGAAATTTTGGTTGAATCAGATACATATTATTCTAATGCATTCTGATAACATATTATGATTCATCACAATCATGATGAAGAAACAAAAAAAACATATAAAAATGAAACATTAATAATACTAAATAAATAAAATATTCTTCATTTATAATTTGAGCCTTCCCAAAATAAAATCTTTGATGAAATCTTTGCACATTTCTATCATTTCTGCGAGAAAGTTCATTTTTCTTCCCACAATTGCCCTTATTTTGTCAATTACAACTTCGAGTTTGCCATCCTTTCACAGTCTTTTTGATTCAACAGCAGATTATATAGTAAACCTTGGTCATGTAGTTTTGACTTCGGTAGCTTGCTGATTTTGTTCATAATGTTATCTCTTGCATTTCCATCCACAAGTATCTCTCTCATGAGAGATGTAATACGCTTGATAGTCCTCATATCAGCTTCAATATCTAGGTTAATTAGATCAATAAGTTGTTGTATTAGAGCCATTTCTAATGGTTTGATAAGAATCGTTTAGTTAAGAGTTTATTTGTAATCTGATGTGAATTTAATTCAGTGTGTGAGAGTTATTTAAGGTGTGAGAAATGGTAGTTGCATGGTTGTAAAAACGTTTGAAATCCAATATTTATTATATGACTTAAGTTTAACAAGTTTTGAAAGAAAAGTTATTAGGTGAGATAAGTTAATGTTATGGACACGTTTTTTGAGTTTGTTTATATTCCCAAATACATTTATTCATTAATTAAATGACTTGAATGTAACAAGATTTGGGATAGAGTTTATAAAATTTAATGTTTTGGCCAGGCGTGTTGAGTTTATTTATATTCTCAAATGTTATAATTAATTAATTGTTCTTTACACAGTTTGTATTTGATATGGGATGTATGTCATCTCGATTCTGATGCACATAATTACTTTCTCATCAAGTGTATGGTGTGAGATTTGTTGTAACGTTTATCTGTATTTTAAAGTTATTATAAAAATGAATTAAAGTCATTATTGTTATTTATGGTTGTTTAATAATCGATTTTTAAGAATATGCTTATGTTAATCGGAAAGGTTCTCTATCAAAAACAGTGATTGTTATATAAAGCTCACGTTTATCTTTCTTCATATATTCTGATGAAGTAACTATGATACTAATGGAACTATTTGGTGGTTGTCTATCAGCAACATGTTATTGGCATTCATCAACACATTCTTAAGATCTACCTTTCTGAATATGCATTTTTTCATTTTATGATAATAAAAAAACACAAATTTCATTAATAAATCATCCATCTTTTATTACATATAAAAATAAAATTACATTAATAATCTTTCACATATTCTTTATATTTTCAGACATCTGAAACTTTACATTCATATATTATGATGTGTCTTTTTGAATCTCAACAAGATCTTCAAGTATTTTAAATTCTTCGTTACGAATATCGATGAGAAATTCTTCTGTCTTTTTACACATAGAGCTTTCTACCTTCGGGGGAACTTCAATGAGATTCTTTTTTCCTTTTGTTGTTTTTATTATTTCCATCACGATCGTGTGTATAGACTTTTAATATCTCCAATTTTCGGTCAGTTTCATGATCGACTTAATAGAGCATCTTGAGTTCGAACTTAGTGTTTTCTGCCATTTTTCTGTAGGTTAAAAGTAAAGTTGTTTGATAATGTATTGTGTTTGCAAAAATAATGTGTGTATGAAGGATGCGTGTATGAGAATTTATAAATGAAAGGTGTTTCCCTTTTTTTTATGAGCCGATGTGCAGACCCAAATGTACATCACATGATTTGATGCTGATTAGTGTGTATATTCTGATCATGAGCATGCGAAATATGGGCTGAGGCCTAATGTTACATAAGGGTAATTTATTATTATTATTATTATTATTATTATTATTATTATTATTATTATTATTATTATTATTATTATTTTGTATCCATAGAATATTGTTTTTTTATACTAATGTTTTATGTTTATGTTTTATATAATCTCCAATGCGTGTGGAGAATGAAACTTTGGGAGATCGTGGTATGTAACTTTATGTTGGAAAAATGTTTGAAAATGAGTAGTAACCAATAAAAACTAATCTAACAAAAAGTAAACCAAAGACCCGTGCGTGCACGGGTTCTAAAACTAGTATGTGATAAGAATCATAATACAAACATAATTTTCATAGAACAAGTAAAATCAATATACATGTAGGATTTGATCATACCTTTTAATTTATATAAAACACTAGACCTTTTTGAAAATATTATGTTTTTTCACATCATTTATCTTATAGTTAACAAATAGCAATAAAACATTATTTGAAGAAAAAAGAATGGCATCATGTTAATGAAGTGTAAACTTAACATAAAGTAAATAAAAAATCTTTAAAAAATGGCACTTTTAAAAGAGGTAAAATTAGCGTTGCATTGGCACCCTAGCAACATGAGCTGCCGTGATTTTTATTTTTATTTTTATTTTTATAATGGCTACGCAAACATGATATTAAAAAAGTATTTTTTTTTCCGAATATGTAATTTGTCTTTAACAAATAGCATCAAGAAAATGGCTATTACAATTACATTTGTTAAGTGATGTCATACAATAGATAATATTTTTCACCATACCCTACATCGGTAATTATTTTCTCTAAAGACAATGAGTTAGTCAAAAACTCCTTTTGAGACCTAAGGGAGATGAGGTAAGATCCCCCACACACGCACATTCTCCAAAGAACAAAAGCGCGCATCCTGGCCATCCATTTCACCTTCATCCTATGGTGCTGATCAAGATTCAATTAAAATAGCAGGGGCAAAAATGTAAAATTACAAAAACATAAGATATGTTATCCCTACCTCTCTCATTCATGTTGTAACAAAAAAACATTCTCTCTCATACAATAACACACATTCACACACACAAAATAACCGTGAATCCCGTCGTCAATCCCACCGATAGCCGATCCGCCGTCGATCTCGCCGTCAATTGATAGCCGATTTGTCGTCGATCCACTGTTGTCCCGCCGTTGACCTGTCATCCTCCGTCGATCCACTGTCCGTCTTCGATCCACTGGTCATGTTTTTTATGGGCTCAGTAACACAGTAGTTAAAGTGATGCATAGGGGTGTGGAAATCGTGGGTGTGTTCACGTTGGAAGAGGATGAGGCCGAGTGAGAGTGGCGATTGAGATGAGTCGTGAGTGGGACGCGCTGAACTGAGTTGGGTGGAGAAGAGTTTGAGTGCTGCTAGATTGTAGTCCATGGTAGTTATGGTGAAGTGTAAATGATATCAGTTTATAAAAAGTTTTGATAGTTTATTCATCTAGAAATGGTGTGATAAAAATGTTTGGGGTGGTGGTATATAATCCACGTGAGAAAGCAACAGTGTGCCATCAAGTCTGTGTGGAATATGTACTGTCCTTAAATAATGTTGTCTCAGCAATAGTTATAATCCTTGTATTTGGATATAATAAGTTCAGCAATGTCGTCTTGTCCTTTTAGTATATGCTTGTTTTTTGCATATGTCTAATCGGATTTGGCTGGATTAATTTGGATTTTAGAGTAGGTTGTCCCATTTGGTTTTGTTAGTTTCATGTTCTATATTTAATAGGACCTCGTGGACTTTGAATGTATTTTTGTCCCAAGGACTCGATATAGCTACTGTCATGTTGTTTTGGGCATTTTAGTTAAATGATTTCGTGTTAAGTTTTACCCTGCATTCATTTGGTTCTGATTATGCGTGAAATCACATGTGATTCTCCATAAAATCACATGTGATTCTATATGAAATCATATGTGATTCTGTTTTGGGCCGACGAGGTAATGAAATGTAACTATGAAAATTTTGGAGACATCATTTCCTTTGATGAGACTTTGAGAACTAACAAGTTTAGATTGTTTGACTTTTATAACCAAGTAAAAATTGCATGTGGTTTATCCTAAATCACATGTGATTTATCTCAAATCACATGTGATTTGTGATAAAATCACATGTGATTTAGTTTAACTCACAAGTATGATTTAGCACAAATGATATTTGTTTATTAGGTATTTATTTGCTCACTAAGGCCATGTGTTTTATATGTTTTCAAGTACAATATGGTATTTGTTCCATTCACTGCAATAGATAATGATGGAAAGAGTGTGACATATAAAGATTCAATGAAGAGAATGTGGAGTGAAAGCTAATAAGCATACCAAAAGACTTGCCCGCTAGGTAAAAAACAATAGCGATGAATAAATTGATAACTTAAATACTTTTTATGTTTTGTTTCATTTTAAATATTTTTGGATTGTTAACTCATACAAATATGCAGTTAGTAACATGTAATTTTAAATTATTACTCACAGTTATATTACAAAATCACATGTGATTCAGAACAAATCACATAAGATATCACTCATAAGATAACAAAACATGTGAAAAAAAAATGTTATCAAATCTAGTATAAAGCACATGTGGTTCATGTGCAAATCACATGTGATTCATTTGTAAAAGCACATGTGATTTACCTAAAAAAACATGTATTTTACCTGTCTAAGTAAAATATTAAAACAGTTACACCAATTCATAATGATACATCTTCCAATACTTGTTTTATAACAAACACGCACTTCCTCCAAAACACAAAAAGAAGATAGAAAATATCAAGGACACGTGTTATACAACTTCAAATATTTCCATAACATACAATTGTTGATACTTGTTTGAATACAACCCATACTTCACAAAAGAACGTTACAAACTAAGATATAAATGTTTTCACACTTATATCAAACTCTACCTAATTTCATTACATCCTCATCAACCTAATTTTCAAGCTATTTAGCCAATTCAAACACCCACTCTACATTCATATTCAACTTTGTGGCGTACTTAAACTTTTACGCTTCACCCAAATATATGTCTTCGATAATTGTACAACTTTAGATGTGGAGAAAACAACGATTCTAAAAAAAGAAGAGTAAAACATGCATAAAATCACATGTGATTTAAGGTTAAATCACTTATGATTTGTGGTAAATCACACGTGATTTATGGTAAATCACATGTGATTTGTGGTAAATCACATGTGATTTGTATAAACCTTCAAGATGAGCATAAACTGGTAGGCTTGTGTCCACGTCAACTGTTTGCACCCACCACTTTGTGTAGCAATGACATACAAGTGCCAATATGCATTTACATAAAATTCTTTCACAATGTTATTATGAGACGCTTCCCCAACATCACATAATTCCAACTTGGATCATTGATGATATAAAAGATGTCCTCGTTGTCACCTAAATGGTATCAATAGTCATCATCTTGTAAGTTGTAAATACTCATTCAACAACATTTATGTAAGTACTTATTCCACGTATCAAAAATGAACAAGCAATCACAATCAAACAATCATCTACAGGTTTAATTAATGAAGAATCTAGCAAGTTACCTTCCTACAAAATTCACAAAAGTACATGTTGTGCTCCATCTTCTTGATCTACTTTCGCAGACTATCACCATAGCAAGTACCTGAAAAAAGTTACGATATTTCAGAAAATGTTAAAAACAACATGTTGGCATTGAAAATTATATTAAAAAGTGATGGTCATTCTCATTTATTGTAACGTTGTAATGTGTCGTAGTTTGTGTTATAAGAATAGTCAATCGGCCTTGGTCTTGGTAAGCTAATATGTTATTAGTTATGTTTCATAAGCCTTTATAATCCATGTAAACCAAGTCCAAGCCCAAGCCCATGGAAAGCCTCTTAAGGCATCATGTATGGAACTATAAAAGGCACCTTACCTCTCATTTGTAAGGTGTGCTTGTGTGTGTATTGTGTGTGTTTTTAATAAAAGTTCTCTTCATCTTTACCTCTCTTTTATACTTATTAACGCCACACCTTTATAACATCAAGTCACCATCTTTACTTCATCTAGTGCTTATATTTGTGATAAAGTTGATATATCTAAGGTCATACAAGTGGTATCATTCGCCTAACAATGATTTAGGAGTGTGTGGTAATCGTATTTTTCAAGTTTTTTCTTAAAAAGTTGCATTTTTTCTTGTAAAAGTGCACTTTTTCTTTAAAAAGTCTTGATCTTTAAGTGTTTTAGTGTTAAAGTTGTTGTTTTTCTTGAAGCTTTAGTGAGTCTAAGTGTTTTGGGAAAGATTTGATCAAAAGAATCAAGTGGAAAAAGTGTTTTTGGTTGAAAAAATCGGATTTTTTGGCTGTTTGGGACATCTTACGAGTAAGATTTTGAGTATAGTACATAAAACAGCTGTCTACAGTACTTTCTACGAGTAAGTTGAGGTCAAAACCCTTTTCCTACGAGTAACTTTTGGTCAAAACCCTTTTCTTACGAGTAAGTTTCTACGAGTAAGTTTCTACGAGTAAGTTCTTACGAGTAAGTTTCTACGATTAAGTTTCTACGAGTAAGTTTCTACGAGTAAGTTTCTACAAGTAAGTTCTTACGAGTAAGTTTCTACGAGTAAGTTTCAGAGTTCTACGCATAACTTAATCAAAGGTCTTCTCTTCGTGCATCGGTGACTCAGTACTTCCCTAGCTTGGATAAGTTAGTGGAATACTTCGACACGGGATATCTTTCAAGCTTGGACAAGTTTGAGAGATTTGTTTGGTTTTTAACCTTACGCATAAACATTTCTTACGCATAAGTTGCAGCTTATGCGTAAAGTTCAAGTTTACGCATAAACTTAGTGTTTACGCTTAACCTTACACTTTATGCATAACCTTAACCTTACGCATAAGATTCCAAGTTACGCGTAAGATTCAGAGTTTACGCGTAAGTTTACTGTTTACGCATAAGATTAAAGGTTTACGCGTAAGAATTTGACCTTTTGACAACCAAACTTCAAACGGCCATAACTTTTGAACCGTAACTCCGTTTTCGACGAATCAGCTGTCAAAACGACCGTGAGACCGAGAAGAAGGACACGTTGAATAATCTAAAGATGATTCAAGCAAAGCTTCGAGGCCCAAATCCACTCCGAACGGAAGTTATTGAGGTTTTAAGGTTTTAGATCAAATTTTTCACCATAAAAACCTGCATCAACTTACACTAAACACAACTCCTACTTCGTTGAATCGATCCAAATATCAACTTTATCAATCTACACTTCATCAATGGCTATTCAGCAAGATATTCATGCAGCCGGTGCGGAAAACCGACCTCCAATGCTTGAAAAAGGTGGATATCTCCCATGGACAAGCCGCATGCTTCGTTACATCAAAACAAAGCCTGATGGTAAATTAATGATCAACTCCATTACAAATGGTCTATTCAAGCCAAGACAAGTTCAAATTGAAGGTAATCCAAATTCAACACCTCCTACTCAACCATTCGTGCGTGAACAAACAGAAGCAGATTACACAGAGGAAGACAAGAAGCAGATCGCCGCTGATGATATGGCAATGCATTTAATCCAACTTGGATTACCACGGGAGATCTTTGTTGCGGTCGACAGTTGTGAAACTGCTTATGCTATGTGGGAACGTGTTAGAAGGATATGTCATGGAACAGAGATTGGACAACAAGACGTTGAGAACAAACTTCTTACTGAATGGGAGAACTTTACATCCACTAAAGGTGAACAGATTGAATCTTACTACACAAGGTTTTGCACTTTGATGAATGAGTTAATCAGAAACAAGTTGACACCTCGAACAATTGCAACAAACATCAAATTCATCAATAACCTTCCAGAAGAATGGGGTCGTTATGTTACAATTGTCAATCAAACAAAGGATTTACATAAGGTGAACTATGATCAACTCTATGACTTTTTGAAGCAAAACCAAGCTGAGGCTAATGAAGTAAGGAAAGAAAGATTGGCAAAGAATCATGATCCTCTTGCATTAATTGCTACTACACCAACACCGCTACCAGTGAACACACAACAACCATCATCATCTTCCACTCACAACTACATGCAACCATCATACATTCAACAACCAACATCGGTCTACCAACAACAGTTCTACCCACAGCAACAACAACATGTTATTCCACAACAGCAATACCAACAATTCCAAGAACCAGAATTCACTAAAAATGATGAAGCTACTGCAGCATTGACCCAAGCGTTTGCTTTTCTGTCAAAGGCATTCTAAGGACGCTATTCTACACCAACAAACAACAACCAAAGGATTTCATCGAACACTCGCAATAAGCAGATTGCTCAGCCGAGTTTCAATATGGGCAACGGAGGCCAAATGGTTGGAGTTTATGGGAATCAGCAAGGATATGCTACTGGAATTAACATGGGGAATCAGAATATGCTGAATGCAGGGAATCAGAATGCAGGAAATTAGTATGGTCAGTATGCAGGGAATCAGTTGGGTCAGTTTGTTGGAAATCAGAGAGGTCAGAATGTTGGTAATCAGGCAATGGGTAATCAGAATAGAAATGTTGCAGCTCCAGTAGTTGGGAATTTGGGAAATGTGAATTAGGGTAATCTGGTAAAGTGTTTCAACTGTCAGGGTGTAGGTCATATGGCAAGGAACTGTCCTACTAAGCCGAACAAGAAAGACACAGCATACTTGCAGAAAGCATTGCTGTTGGCACAAAAGAATGAGGCAGGGTTTCAGTTGAACGCAGAGGAGAATGATTTTATGGCTCTTATGGATGACATGGAAGATAGAGAGGATATCGATGCGAACTGCATATTCATGGCGAATCTCCAGGAAGCTAAGTATGACACGGATTCTGATACACTTCCTGTTTATGACACCAATGCACCATCTGAGGTATCCAACTTCAACACATGTCACAATAATGATATATTTGATATGTCTCCTCATGAGGAACAGCATTCTGAGAAGCTAGCACCCACTTATGATACATACCTGGACACGCCAAGTAGTAGCAATACTCCTTCAGCAACTCCAGATGTGAATCATAATGGAGGCTTCGTTTCACAGCATGCTGAGAATGATGAGGAAACACGTGCTTTGTTTGAATCATTATTGAATAATTGTCGTATTGAAATTGAGAATGTGAAAAAGGTCAATCGCGATGTTAAGGCCGCGAATGTTAAATTGACCGCTGAGCTTGAGAGTTACAAAGAAAACGTTAAAGCTTTTGAATTTCATAACAAAAGATTGTCTGAATTAGAAACTGGTTATCAAAATTCCGTTTCAAGGGAAAAACAATTGCAACTCAAGTTTGATACACTTGATGTTAATTCTTTCAAAAAGATAAAATCTTTAAACGCGGAAATTTCTTATTTACAAAACCAACTTTCTAAACAAAAAACAGCTTATACCAATCTTGAAAAAGAAAGGGATGAGTTGAAAAAGGACTTTGCAAAGAAAGAAGACAAACTTTTGGCCGAAATCGTAGAGTCAGAACACATGATTGCTCATTTAGAAGAATTAGTGGTTAAATCGGGTCAGTCAAGTCAAACAATGAAAATGATTTCAAATCAAACTAATCCGGTTTACCATACGAAACATAAAGTGGCTCTTGGTAACAACACCCCCAGTAATCTCAAGAAAGCTCAGCAAGAAAAAAATGTTTTGTATAATGGTAATATGATTTACACCAAACATGATCCTCCCGTCGTTCGGGATTCTGTGCAAACAATAGAACATGTCGAAGAGAGCATTACTAAAATGAAACAAAAGGATTTGAAACCCATTGATTACAACAAATTGAACAAACTTTCGGGAATTACTTTTGTTCCACAAAAAGAACCATCTGTGTTTTCAATAAAACGACCATTCTCAAAAATGTTTTCTAAGAAAGTACTTGCTTCCAAATCTCTTTCAAAAATGGAACAAATATCTTCTAACAACACTTTTAATACAAGTGAGGCTAGAGAAATTTTGGATGACGTTAAAAAGAGAATTCAAGAACTTCAAAATATTGTTGCTTCTAAAACTACAATCAATATTAACAACTGGCATTCCAGTTTTCATATTGAGCAGAAAAAAGTTTTTGAAAACGAAATTACTATCCCACTGAATAACATCAGTGCGAGGGTAATCCATTTTGAACAAGCTTTCTTAAAAGAAACGGCCGACTTTGTCAAGGACCACAAATCCCTGGTAAACGAAGCTAATGATACTCGTGAAAACATGAATGTTTTGGAAAACCTAAATGATTCTCTCTTCGAAGCTGTTATGACCACTGACATTATGTCCATCATTTTACAAACATATTCTGTTCAAGACGATGAAAGACTGAGAGCTGAGACCTCCGCAATTGTTTCAAAATATGAAAATGCTCTTATAAAGCTTGAAAAAGAAAATGTGTCATATTTTAAACAACTTGATCGAAAAAAGGAAGAATGCAAGTATGACAAATTGTCGTATGAGCGTGCCTTAAAGAATATGAAAGAGCAAAATGATCTTTTGAGGGCTCGGCTTGTGATGCGTGGGAATCGCACCTTGCTTTACCTCTCGAGGGATCTCGCGAGGCTTACAACCCCCACCAGGCAGTGTACCTGATCGTTGTAGTATAGTATAGTGACAAGTACCGGGGGATTGATCGTTCAGCTTAGGAATAGTGTCGCTAGGATTAGAAAACCTAATTAAGAGTTCTAGAGATGAGAGATGATTATTTTTGTGTTTTTATATTTTTATGAAAGCAATTAAAATCTCGGGTTTTGAAGGAGTGGGCGGAATTAGTTGCTAATCAACTAACCCAAAGCTAAGATGCAATCAAAATAAAATAATAAAAATGAAATTAAACTAATTAAACTAAAGTTGTGAGCAGTAATTGGAGAAATTGTGTTTACTTAGACTTCACTACTCCCTAGATATCTTTTACATGTTAATTACTTGTTACACTTGTATGAATGACGGATTGTATTCCTTAATACCATTCGTGGGGTGGCATACATAACTCCCCAACTCTATGAGCTCTTATCTCCTCCTACACCATGACCCAGCACAACTATAGGGATTGTAAACAGTGGCTCATGCATTAAATACAACCAATAAAGACCTAGTACGCCTCGGTTCATGTTTCTTAAGACGTTCAAGCATGTTACCATTTGGAGATCTGCCAGTTTTCTTAAGCCTAACATATAAATCATTCATTCAAAACAAGAGTAGACAAGTAATCAACACATAATCAACATCTAGGTTTCATTAGATCTAAGCAAACACAAGAGAGATCTAGCCTAGCATAGTAGAATTGAGACAAGAACAAGAGATAAACAACCAACACATAGACATATTGATTGAATTGAAAGTACACTTATCTCAATTACAATGCAAGGTCTCAAGGGTTTGGAACCCTTGAAAAACCTGTGAAAGAGGCACCAAAATCGTCTTTAGGGTTTCACCAAAACTTCTCTCTCTTTATGAAAAAACTAGAAAACTATATATAGGAAAATCGTTCTGACGGCGTCAAGAGTTAAATCTGACGCCGTCAACTCGCCGCCATATACTTCCTCAGACGCCCTAGATCCACTTGTGACGGCCTATGTGACGCCGTCACCACCTTCGGTATTTTATTCTTGGCCACTTTGACGCCGTCACCTCTCCATCTGACGCCGTCACCAGCTACGGTAAATTATTCTCCATGTCAGACGCCGTCAAGAAGGAAGTCTTGACGCCGTCACCTTGTATCTTCAGCTTGGATTTTTGGTACTTTGTCGTTTTCTTCACTTTATGCTCCAAAAACGTCCAAAATAGCCTCTTTTCCAGAATTCACTCTCCAAACACCTAAAATCACAAAAGGAACGATTTAGGGCAATATTTGATCAAATAAAGTCGGATTCGGGCTTAAATGACCCCCTAAAAACGGATCATTTTTCGCCTCATCATATACCCTTACACTTGAGATTTGCTTGTCCTCAAGCAAATGAGCTTTTACTCTACTCAAAAGACAAGTTAGGGGTCATTTAACACTAATATAAAAGTAATTACAACAAATAATCGTTCCACTAAAGACCAATAGACAAGCACGGAGGTCATACACAAGCACCTCACAAATAGTGTTTAGATACTCACATCTCTCGGGTGTAATAAAGTAATATAACATTATAGAAATGGAAGATATCTCTCACTACCTGTCATAGCAAAATAGATTACCATAGGCTTGGGAAAAGATCAAACCTCCACCACATGGCGTAAGCACCTAGGATAAACTATCAAAGAGGTCTTTTTAAAGGGTTGTAACGTTAGGTATAGGGATATGAATTACACGGTTTTGTTGGATAAAGGAAGTTTTACTGGTGGCGAGTTAACAATCTTAGTTAATTACATGTACAAGATGGCGTTGCTAAGCCAAGACTAGACTCGACTTAAGCTAATAAATGAAAAATAACAAAAACATAAAATAAACATAGAATAAAAACGGGATGGTAGTCCGTATGTTTTTTTCTCTTTTTTTTTTTTTCTTTTCTATTTTTTTTTTCTTTTTCTTGATTTTTTCGATTTTCTTTTTTTTTTTTTTTTTTTTTTTTTTTTTTTTGCATACACTCTTACCCTACCATCCAAAATAATACATCATAGGGGATGAGAATTCCCCTTACACTTGAATCTTTACATACTTTACATTAAACTAATCTAATGACTCGAATTAAGAAAATTAAAACACTTGGAGCACTTTTAAGATTAACGCACGTATGGGGGTAATAAGTGATGTTCTTCCCCATTACTCCATAAAATAAGTACTTACCCACGAGTCCCAATCGTCCCAAAACAATATGTACAAGGATATGACTCGACTTAGCAACCACGTAATCAATTAGAAAGTTAACTTAGGGTTTAACAAATAACAATAATGCACTAAAAATGAGCGCATACACGGAAGGCTAAGGCGATTTGGTTGTACATTTAAGTGGGGTGTAACAAATTCTTCCTTTAAGTAAAATGCTTAAAGTTAGAAACGAAAAGATAGGCTCGGAGGGGTGTACTAGGGGTTTCGTGTACTAAAAATGAGTACAACGCTAAGGGTGTGGGAAAAATTAGTTGACTTAACTAGCCAAGTAATATGACTTAAATGGTCAAGTAATTATAATACGGGTTTAACACAAGGGTGATCCTAATGCCTCTTATCATCTAGTAAATCCTACCACACGAATGTAGTCTCACTAGCGGTCTCGGGATGCATCACTAACGCAAGTTCTAGAATCTAAATGCTACCGGTACACTCATAAGCACCAATAATAAATGCTTTTCCTATCAAAACTAAAGGCGAACCTCACATTTTTGGGTGGAAATTTTTTCTGAATATACGGTTATGTGCTAGTCATACAATCTCCTATCCATGAGACGCTTGCTATGGCTAAAGTTTCACTCATAAATATTGTAAAAAAATTTAAATTTGGCGCTAAAATTACACTAACAAGTATTTCTCGTAGTTTTATTACTTATCTACTATCAAACAAAACAAACTCAAGCGAAAGTGCATATGTAAGGTATCATCTTTTTACCCTCCCCTTACACTTAAGATGAACATTGTCCCCAATGTTCAAGTAAAGAATGTAAAAGTTAAAAAGTAAAGAGAATGAAATCAAATACTCCCCTGATTCGCTCGGTATGGATTTTAGTTGGCCAGGTTAAATCTTCTTCCAAGAAAACGAACAATCAAAGCTTCCCTTCCAGAATATAAATCATCTTCTTGTCACAAATAACCTGTAAATCCTGACAAAAGTAGACAAGGCAACCTCGCGTAAAATCGGCGGCATCCTATATAAGTTACTAAATCCTAGAAAACAAAGTAAGATATAATGCTTGTGGAATGAAGTTTGCAGATTTCCTGGAGATTATAAAACTTAATAATTCACAAAAACTATAAGACTCCGTTAGAAAAACAAAACCGGTAAAATTTCCAGATTTTAACTCCTGACGCCGTCAAGAGCAAACCCTGACGCCGTCAGAATGGACCTGCAGAAATTCTTATGTTAAGTTTCCGGAAAATTTCTGGAAAAACTTTGTCCTACTTCCTGGAAAATCCTGCAAAACTTCATTATGACTCAATACAAGCATTTGACTCTAACAAATACGAATATACATGTTCATTAAATATTGTGGAGAATCATGATCGGTTTGTTTCTTAAAAACATATTTGGGGTTTCCCCTTACACTTATCTTTTGCAAAAATACCTCTAGGTTGAAGTTAAGACTAGGCTAAACAACATAATAAAGTATTTCCACTTTTTAGTAGAGAAACATGATCAACCAACAATAAAAATAAAACATGCATACGGAAGCAAATAATAATCAAATAAAAATCACACAAAACATGGGTTGCCTCCCAAGAAGCGCTTTTCTTTATTTACGAGTCTTGTAGCTAGACTCAAAGTCGTGGGTTAACGTGTATCGCTTATGCTCACGTAACCAAGTGTGAGCCATCTAATAGTCGCCTTATCTTTCTTGTATTCGTCTCCTAACTCTAAGCACCCGCGATAATATCTTTTATTCTTTTCATACGTGTACTTAAGTCCTTTCCTCTTATCATTCTCACTTAGCATTTCTATAGGCGGATACCTACTACACTTTTCCATGGAGAAATCCTTGAACCTAGGGTGTGTGCGGGGCATTTGATAGACAAATTCTTCATCCCCATCCGAGAATGTAATTAACCCTTCTATGAGTTTTTCATCGAGGTTGGTCAACCGTTTGAAAGGTCTTCCAAACACAACTTGGGTCAATTTATCATCAATAAATTCTCCTAGATTCTCCATAACCATGAATTCAACAAGATAAACCAAACTTCCTACAAACACATGTAATGGTATTGCCCTAGCCACAATGTTTTCTCCTTTGTGTTCTAACTCATCTACCATAATTTTATTGTATTCATTACGTGAGATTATGTTCATGGGAAGAGGTGAGTTGAGATAGGCGTTAAAGCTCTTAAATCCAATCTTACAAGGGAATTGCATGTTAAATGAACTATCACACTCAATCCTAGTTCTAGGGTCAACATACCTAAGAGGGTTTACTTCTTCTTCCATTCTATCCTCATTAATCACATCACCATCATCAAGATCCTCATCGGAGTCTAAATAGTAAAAAGGACTAGCCCTATGGTCATCATCATGATCAGACTCTTCTAACTCAGAATTATTGTCAAAGTGGTGGTTGGGTGACAGGTTAGGTGGGTTCTCATTTTCTGCTAAAGGAAGTGGGACGGGCATTTGGAAAATCCTACGACGAAAAACACGAATAACAGGAATCGAGCGATCAATGTTATTGTTATTCATCGAAATTGTTTACGAACAAAGAACACAAAGAAATAAGATAGACTAAAGAAGACCTAAAAATAAAAAATAACAATCTTACTAGAAAGGAATCTAGCAAGTAGACCTAATAAAAAGAAATCCTAACCTAGACAATAACTATTCCCCAGGATGCGGCGCCAAAAACTTGATGCGTGGGAATCGCACCTTGATTTACCTCTCGAGGGATCTCGCGAGGCTTACAACCCCCACCAGGCAGTGTACCTGATCGTTGTAGTATAGTATAGTGACAAGTACCGGGGGATTGATCGTTCAGCTTAGGAATAGTGTCGCTAGGATTAGAAAACCTAATTAAGAGTTCTAGAGATGAGAGATGATTATTTTTGTGTTTTTATATTTTTATGCAAGCAATTAAAATCTCGGGTTTTGAAGGAGTGGGCGGAATTAGTTGCTAATCAACTAACCCAAAGCTAAGATGCAATCAAAATAAAATAATAAAAATGAAATTAAACTAATTAAACTAAAGTTGTGAGCAGTAATTGGAGAAATTGTGTTTACTTAGACTTCACTACTCCCTAGATATCTTTTACATGTTAATTACTTGTTACACTTGTATGAATGACGAATTGTATTCCTTAATACCATTCGTGGGGTGGCATACATAACTCCCCAACTCTATGAGCTCTTATCTCCTCCTACACCATGACCCAGCACAACTATAGGGATTGTAAACAGTGGCTCATGCATTAAATACAACCAATAAAGACCTAGTACGCCTCGGTTCATGTTTCTTAAGACGTTCAAGCATGTTACCATTTGGAGATCTGCCAGTTTTCTTAAGCCTAACATATAAATCATTCATTCAAAACAAGAGTAGACAAGTAATCAACACATAATCAACATCTAGGTTTCATTAGATCTAAGCAAACACAAGAGAGATCTAGCTTAGCATAGTAGAATTGAGACAAGAACAAGAGATAAACAACCAACACATAGACATATTGATTGAATTGAAAGTACACTTATCTCAATTACAATGCAAGGTCTCAAGGGTTTGGAACCCTTGAAAAACCTGTGAAAGAGGCACCAAAATCGTCTTTAGGGTTTCACCAAAACTTCTCTCTCTTTATGAAAAAACTAGAAAACTATATATAGGAAAATCGTTCTGACAGCGTCAAGAGTTAAATCTGACGCCGTCAACTCGCCGCCATATACTTCCTCGGACGCCCTAGATCCACTTGTGACGGCCTATGTGACGCCGTCACCACCTTCGGTATTTTATTCTTGGCCACTTTGACGCCGTCACCTCTCCATCTGACGCCGTCACCAGCTACGGTAAATTATTCTCCATGTCTGACGCCGTCAAGAAGGAAGTCTTGACGCCGTCACCTTGTATCTTCAGCTTGGATTTTTGGTACTTTGTCGTTTTCTTCACTTTATGCTCCAAAAACGTCCAAAATAGCCTCTTTTCCAGAATTCACTCTCCAAACACCTAAAATCACAAAAGGAACGATTTAGGGCAATATTTGATCAAATAAAGTCGGATTCGGGATGACCCCCTAAAAACGGATCATTTTTCGCCTCATCAGCTTGAAAGTAAAAAAGGAAAGGGTGAGGAAACTAAGTTTGCAAAACCATTGAATTCGGAGGAACCAAATGTTTCAAACACGGTTCAAAAACCAAAAATGTCAATTTCACGGTTTGCTCCAAAAGTCGATGAGAAAAAGGATTTGACAAAACCAGTCACTCCAACACCCTTGCCTAAGAAAAGTGAAAATGTTAAGATTGTTGATAAAGGAAAAGCGGTTGTCGAAACACCAAAAGTGATAGCACCTGGCCTTTTTAGGATTAGTCCCACTAATGCGTTTGCCTCAACATCTAAGACAAATGCGTGCAAAAAGGATAATTCTAAAGAATCTAGTGATGCTAAAAAGGACAACAATATAAATCCTAACGCGTGTGCCTTACCTTCTACAGGATTAGAAAGCACCTCTAGGAGCAGCATACTAAAGCCTAGGAGCAATACAAGGAACAATAGAGTCTCGCCTGTCTCTAAGAGTAGTAGCAAGAATAAAGTTGAAGATGTAGAAGAACACCCTAGGAATTTATCGCTTTGTAATAAGAGACATGTTTCATCTGAATGTAATGTCGAAAGTACTGTTTCTATTGCATGTAATGACTCTGTTTGTTTAATATGCAAGAAATGTTTAATTAATGATGTTCATGACGAATGTGTTTCTAAGCATGTGAATGTTACGCCTGAACAGAAGAATGTTCCAAAAAGACCTAGTGCTAGATCCAGATCTATTGAAAGATTAGTTGCACGATTTAGGACTACCACTATTAGTCGAATGCCTAGGAACTACCTTAAGTTTTGTATGTGGATTCCAACGGGTAGAGAGTTCACTCTTCAGAACGGCAGATTAGAAATAGCTCAAGCTAAACAAGTAGCAACTGTCTATGAGTGTGATTTAGATTTTACTCCTAACCCCATGGAACCAAATTCAAAACGGTTTCCAAATACAAACTCTTCTGTTCTTGGCAGGTTATCGAAATATGTCTTTGGATCGTCGACTCGGGTTGCTCCAAGCACATGACCGGGAATTTAAAGCTGCTGATCAATTTCATCTGGAAATTCATGGGAACTGTACGCTTTGGAAATGATCATGTAGCAGCTATTCTGGGTTATGGAGATCTTCGGTTTGAGAATTTTTTAATCACTGAGTTTACTACGTCGAAGGGTTGGGACACAATTTGTTTTCAGTTGGGCAGTTTTGTGATGCAGATTTAGAAGTTGCATTCAGGAGAAACACGGTTTTTATAAGAAATCTGGTTGGTGATGATCTCTTAACTGGTAATCGTGGTACAAACTTGTATGCTATCGACATCAACCAAATGGCTTCTACATCACCAATTTGTCTTATGACAAGGGCAACCGAAACTAAGTCCTGGCTATGGCATAGACGTTTATCCCATCTCAATTTCAACACCATCAACAAGTTAGCCAAAGACAACATTGTCACCGGACTTCCTAAGTTCAAATACACCAAGGAACACCTATGTCCATCATGCGAACAAGGAAAAAGTAAAAGAGCATCATATAAACCCAAAACCGTACCTAGTTCGGAAGCAAGGTTACATATGTTGCACATGGACTTATGTGGCCCAATGAGAGTTGAAAGCATTAATGGGAAGAATTATATTCTCGTTATTGTTGATGATTATTCAAGATATACTTGGGTAAAGTTTTTGAGATCAAAAGACGAAGCACCAGGCATCATCATCACCTTTCTGAAGCGTATTCAAGTTCTACTTCAAGCTCCAGTAAGGATTGTAAGAACAGATAATGGCACAGAATTCACTAATCAGGAGTTAAGAAACTACTTTGAAGATGTGGGAATCACTCACCAAACATCAGTTGTTAGAACTCCACAGCAAAATGGGGTAGTTGAAAGAAGAAACCGAACTCTTGTGGAAGCTGCTCGCACAATGCTGATTTTTTCTAGTGCACCACTATTCTTATGGGCTGATGTTGTAGCCACTGCTTGCTTTACTCAAAACCAATCCCTAGTCCATCCGAGATTCAATAAAACCCCATATGAGCTAGTGAACAACCATAAACTTGACATCTCTTACCTTCACGTGTTTGGCGCTTTGTGCTATCCAACGAATGACAGAGAAGATCTAGGGAAGTTAAAAGCTAAGGGTGATATTGGAATCTTCACTGGATATTCTGAAAACTCGAGGGCATTCAGGGTGTATAATAGAAGAACGAAAAAGATAATGGAGACGATGAATGTGAAGTTTGACGAGATTTCACAGATGGCTTCTGAGAGATACGCTCTAGAACCCGCGCTTAATCTGATGGCTTCTAATCAAACCAGATTAGGACCCGCACCAAACAGTCAGACTTCTGGACACATCAGTTCAGGACTCGTACCTCAAGGAGCTCAGTCAACAAACACGGATAAACCTTCAGAACAAGAACTGGAAAATTTCTTCGAGTTAATGTTTGATGAATACTATGGTGGAACTTCGACAAATGCATCTCCACAACATTCCGCTGCACCCGCTCAAAACCATCAACCACCACCACCATCACAGGATGCATCTACAACAATCAAAGTTGAAGCACCAACTACCTCCACATCATCTACATCTACTCAAGCAACTCCAGTTATTGAAACTGATCTACCAAGAGTTGATGAGCAAAACCAAAATACAAATTTTCAAGAAGAACCTACAAATAATTCAAACGATGTTGCGTTAGAAAAAGAAGAAGTATTTGAAAACCCATTTGCAACAGACTCTGCTGAATCTTCTTCAAGGTTACAAGAACCATCTAACACACATTTGTTACACCCAAGGTACCCTTCTACGTTTCAATGGACAAAAGACCATCCAATAGAACATGTTATTGGTGAACCTTCAAAGCCAGTTCAGACAAGGAGACAACTTGCCACCGATCTCGAATTGTGCATCTACGTGTGCTCAATCAGCCTCAAAGAACCAAAGAACATTCGGGAAGCAATGGCAGAAAACCCTTGGATTGAAGCGATGCAGGAGGAATTTCTTCAATACCTGTTACATGACAGTTGGGAACTTGTTGAACGACCACTTGATAAACGAGTTCTTGATCTCAAGTGGTTGTGGAAGAACAAACTGGATGAGGAAATGACTGTTATTCGCAACAAAGCTCGTCTCGTGGCTAAAGGTTATCCACAAGAAGAAGGGATAGATTTCGAGGAATCATTCGTGCCTGTAGCTAGACTTGAAGTAGTCCGGATTTTCTTAGCCTATGCAGCTCACAAAAACATCACAGTCTATCAGATGGACATTAAGACAGCTTTCTTGAATGGAACTCTGAAAGAAGAAGTGTATGTGAGTCAGCCAGAGGGATTCATCGACAAAGATCATCCAGACTACGTCTACAAGCTTAAGAAAGCAATTTATGGTTTAAAACAAGCTCCAAGAGCGTGGTATGACGAACTATCATCTTTCTTACTTAAAAACAATTTCACAAAAGGAACGGTTGATGACACCTTGTTTATCAAAAAATTCAAAGATGACATTTTGATCGTTCAAATTTATGTGGACGACATTATTTTTGGATCAACCAATCCTAACCATTCAAAACATTTTGAAAATCTCATGAAAAGCAAATTTGAAATGTCCATGATGGGGGAACTAAAATTCTTTCTTGGTTTACAAATCCACCAATCCCATCGTGGTATTTTTATCAATCAAGCTAAATATACAATAGAGATTTTGAAAAAACATGGAATGGAAAATTGTGATTCTGTTGGTACACCAATGGTCACTTCACCAAAAATAGGTGCTGATTTGTTTGGGAAACCCATCGATCCGAAGAAATATCGGAGCATGATCGGTTCTCTCATGTACCTAACTGCTAGCCGACCCGATATTCAATTTGCTGTATGTTTATTAGCACGGTTTCAGGCAAAGCCTACCGAACTTCACCTCAAAGAGGTTAAACGGATCTTTCGGTACCTACGAAGCACCATTAACATGGGACTTTGGTATCCGAAGGATTCGGGGTTTAATCTAACAGCATTTTCAGATGCAGACCATGCTGGTGATCAAGTTACAGCAAAGAGTACATCAGGTGGAGCACAATTTTTGGGTGAAAAGCTAGTAAGCTGGTCGTCAAAGAAACAGGATTGTACTGCACTATCAACCGCCGAAGCCGAGTATGTGTCTCTATCTGCGTGTTGTGCCCAAGTTCTTTGGATGCGGACACAGCTCACAGATTATGGCTTTACTTTTGACAGAATACCTATGTATTGTGACTCAAAAAGTGCCATAGCCATCTCGTGCAATCCCGTACATCACTCTAAGACGAAGCATATCAAAGTCCGCTACCATTTCATCAAAGAACACGTGGAAGAGGGTACTGTTGAATTATTTTTCGTTAAGACTGATTACCAACTCGCCGATCTATTTACTAAAGCCCTTCCAAAAGAACGGTTTGACTATTTAGTTCGACGAATTGGCATGCGAAGCCTAACTCCTGAGGAGCTAGAACGTCTTCTCGAATCTTTTTGAAAAATGTTTTCAAAATCGCTTCGCTGTAAATATTTTTTAAAAAAACAAAATACAAAATTTGAAAAACCAACAAAAACAAAATATAAAAATATAAAATTTTTTAAAAAAATACAAAAACAATATAAAATCAAAAAATCCAAAAATATTCTTCTCACGACATGTCTCTCGTATAAATCAATATTCTGTACGTTTCTAGAAATGTCATTCAACAATGATACGGACATGTACAGATGCTTGAGCGGGAGTTCTTTTTAATGTTTTTCTAAAACATGTCGTTTCTCAAAATTTTCTTCACAATGGCTTTTGTATACTTCTGTACGAAACCCGGACTTCAATGATGACTTCTGATTATTTTCAAATCAAGGACTCGTACGTTCAATGACGAACTCTTTTTCAAAAAGTCCGAGTCTAAACAAACGAAAAAGATTTCAAGCATAAACTCGTTTTCAAAACAAAATTCTTGAGCACTTTTTCAAGATTGTTCAAAAGATTTCTCAAAATCTATCAAAATTTGTGCTCAAGAAAACTCCCTCTAAACCCTTAAATTGATTTTAAATGAGCTATCATTAAGGGGAAGTATTAAAAGAAAAATGTTCCAAATTCATGCAGAATCTGTCTTTCTCTCCAAAAGTTTTTTCTTAATCTGTTGATATAAAAAATATCACGATATGCTATTTTTGAGGGGGAGAAGACATGATTAAAATGTGATCAAAGATGTTTAAAGTTTGTGACTGAATCTCGAAAGAGCTCGACTCAGTAAGTACCTATGAATTGACGAAGCTTAAAATGTCAGTAATCGAAAAGACTTGTCCTGGACGG
The DNA here is from genome assembly GCA_030686995.1 of Artemisia argyi. NCBI lineage: Eukaryota > Viridiplantae > Streptophyta > Magnoliopsida > Asterales > Asteraceae > Artemisia > Artemisia argyi. The sequence continues at coordinate 72,609,919 of CM060700.1, read as the reverse complement.
GTAATAATTTCAAGCTAGTCTAACTAGTGATGTAAGCGTGTCTCGAATAGGACTTGTCTGAGTAGAGTGTACCGTATCGAGAGACTTTCTTTGGACTTGACCAGGACGGGTAATAATTTCAAGCTAGTCTAACTAGTGATGTAAGCGTGTCTCGAATCGGTCATGTTCACTGAAAGTGGATCAATTCAAAAGTGCAAACTCCTCCCGCATGTGCAAATTTCTTAAAAATTACATGAGCACATGTGAAGGGGGAGTCCTTCTAAAGATGCAAAACTCTCGAAGTGTCAACAATGCGTTTGATTATCATAAACGCTTTGGGAGATTTTTCATAAATGGTCACATGGCAATTATAGGATAATCATGGAGTTATAAGGTGACTAAGGTTAGGAAAAACCGTCCTATGATCCGCCAGAGCCGGAGGGATCTACCCAAGGACAATTCCAATAGATTGGAATTAGAAGTCCTTAGGTATGATTGTAAAAAGGAGAAAATGAGAAAGGAGAAAGAAGGGGTTGAAGAATTAAAAAGAAAAGTTATGAAAAAGGGTGAAAAGAAATAGCCCTCCATATGTTCAACCTTAGGGCAGACACCGGGTACAATTCGTATGCTACTGGTTGTTACTTAGGTGACACCGGTATTGAAGACAAAGACGTCATAGACCCAGTGACGCACTGCACTAAACCTTCTTAACCACTCAAGTTCTCTTAAAAGAGCTTGTTTCATTCTCACGGGGAACCGGTGTAATCTATCTACCTGTCTTTTAGAGATGGTTGATATTGAAGCAGGAGACCTCTCCCTAATCTCCGCATAGGAAACCAAATGTGCACTTATCGAGTCTAGAGCCTCGAGATTCATCAAAAGATCTCATAGGAACACATGATATTCTACACTGGTTGTTCATCAATAAGGACGCCAGATGTAAACTTTAGAGTCCTACACAGATCTTAGCAATCTGCCAGAACATTTATGAGAGGATTCACTTTTGTGATTCTCAATGATTGAATGGAAATTCCTGCCAGGGTCAACATCAAGCAGCCCTGACAGCAGGTCACTTCGGTAATTCTTTATGGGTTACGCTTAGTGTTCTCGGTGGTCTCAAACGGTCTACAGTCGTGGAGTGATCCCCAGCGACTCACCCAGTCATTGAGCTACTAAGTAGGTCTCGTAAGCTCTCTCGAGAGTATCTGACATGGGAACGGCCTTGGTAAGGGTTAGAAGGAGTCTTCACAATATGCTGTTGACGATCTCTAATTCTTATCTGTAAGTACCGGTTGATTTATTGCTAACTGTTTTCATGCAGCTACACATCACCTCCATGGCGACAGATTCTGCATGCTCATACATACATCTGGAAGTTAAAGAAAGCTCCCTCAAAGATCTATACAACACAAAGTTCAAAGAAAGATTCTACGCCAAAAAGAAGAATCTACAAAGTATAAAGACTAAAGATCAAAGTGAAAGAAAGGGAACTACGTGCATATGAATATCAAAATCCAAAGATGTATGAGCATGTTGGAATGGCAAACAACCACCACAGACGCAGAAGTGACGAGGCAGATAACTCCACATCACAAAGGAACAAAGAACGATGAAAAGTCAGTCATCAAAGATCACAAAGCATGAAGGAACAAAGACTAAAGACTATTCTACTACGACACACAATTGTCAACAACAAAGAACAAAGAAGACCTAATCACGTGGAACATCATTCGAATGACCACCCCTTAGGGGGAGATTGTTAGCATTGAAAATTATATTAAAAAGTGATGGTCATTCTCATTTATTGTAACGTTGTAATGTGTCGTAGTTTGTGTTATAAGAATAGTCAATGGGTCTTGGTCTTGGTAAGCTAATATGTTATTAGTTATGTTTCATAAGCCTTTATAATCCATGTAAACCAAGTCCAAGCCCAAGCCCATGGAAAGCCTCTTAAGGCATCATGTATGGAACTATAAAAGGCACCTTACCTCTCATTTGTAAGGTGTGCTTGTGTGTGTATTGTGTGTGTTTTTAATAAAAGTTCTCTTCATCTTTACCTCTCTTTTATACTTATTAACGCCACACCTTTATAACATCAAGTCACCATCTTTACTTCATCTAGTGCTTATATTTGTGATAAAGTTGATATATCTAAGGTCATACACAACACAAAATAAGCATGGGTTGAAGACAGTACTATCAACTGCCCCATATGTGATTAGCAAAATAGACATGAGTTGAAGCAATATTTTTCGTTTTATTTTAGACCGTAGAATTTCAACTGAAGCTAATATTTAGTAACCTACCCACATAACCAGTGGTCCAAAAATTCATATGCAACTAACACTGATCCAATGGTTAGGACTAGTTAATTGGTCGAACAAAGTTAAGCAACCCCGACCACTTAGTTAAGGTATAATTGTTGTATTCTCCCAAATTTGAAGAAAACTTTTGCAACATCTTATTCACTGGATCAATGGTACGCTAAAACTAGATACTTATGCATTGCAACTTTTTCCTAGAAATCATCATCGAATAATCCGAAAGAGGGGACATACATTTAAGCTATTTAATAAATTATCCACATATCCTAGAAAAACTAGCACAATAATTCACTCATTCTGCACAAAAACTATCAGATCATAAAGCTTGAATATTTCATGCATACATGAAGACGAAGAAAGTAGATGGAGGTCGCTTCGGAACATTTTTTTTTTAACTTTTAAATGTGCACTTTTACTTATTCCATCAATGCTACTTTAATTGCAAAATAACTTAGCACTTTGCAACTACCTCTGTTTGGAAGCAATACTAAAACAAAAATGCTTGTTAATGAGTGCTTGTCAAAGATGCTTGTCAAAAATAAGTTAGCACTTTGCAACTACCTCTGTTTGGAAGCAATACTAAAACAATAATGCTTGTCAAAAGCAGACACAACAGTTAAATGAAAACAGCTTTTTCATAAAATAAAATAATAAAAAAAAAAAAAAACTACATAATTAAAAAAAAAAAAAAAAAAAAAAAAAAAAAATCATCATACAGCAAAAAAACTACCTACTCAACAAAATCACTCAACTAAACAAATCATCATTACCAAAACAAAAACAAGTAAAAAACATGGATATAAAAACTCGTTATTAACTATAAAAACACAAAATAACTAAAACAAAACTACATGAATCTACTAATTAAATTTTAAATAAAAATAATGAAAAAAAAATCAAAATGTATACCAATATCGTCATTACGAGAGTTATTTTGATCACCGAGTGCAGATAAAGACGAATCGAGCAACGGCCTATCTTGAGATTGTGGTATCTCAGAAGGTATATCCATTGAATCCATTGAAAAGCATCAATCGTTATTTTGGGGTTAGGGTTTTCAATTTGTGGGTTACGGAAGTTATGTTGGTGAGAGAGTAAATAGAGCGTGTGTGTGTGAGAGTGAGAGAGGGAAAATGAGGGTGTGAGTAAAATATTTGGATGATATTATTAACCGTGTAATAAAGACAAACCTGCCCTTTTGTGAAAAGTAAATGATAAGCGACAGACAAATCCAACCGTTGGATGTATACAAAATGAACGGCTCAGATCGAGCGGTTTGTTCTTTAGCTACTAATTGTTCTGCATTGATCTTTTCTCTAAGGGAGATAGGTGAAATGTTTTGATCAAAGTGAATGAGTAAACCAGAATTTAATATATGCAAAATGCCATATTTCTTGTAGAGTAGGAGTATTAGACATTAGTTGTAACTGCCTTTAAATATAAATGTTGACTTATCATAAATATTTTATTATTCAAGCATAATATTCATATATACATGTACCAACCATTGAGTTTAATACGCCTTGTAAATCATGTTCAACTTCAAGCTTCAACGCTTTCATCAATGGCTATCTGTCATTCTAATTACAATTCTTTTCGACGCTGTGTGTTGTGAAGTTGGTACTGCTAGCATGTACAATCCACCATACACTCGTAAGTGTCTTCCGAAATTTTGGCTCTAAATTCCTCTTTCCTTTCGTGTCTTTGAAATTTTGAGATTTTCTATGGTAAAATTGCAGCTACTGCGTGTTATGGGAATGATGCATCTCAATTTCCATCAAGTAATTTGTTTGCAGCAGCTGGAGAAGGTATATGGGATAACGGCGCTGCTTGTGGAAGGCAGTATTTGGTGAAGTGTATAAGTGCAGTCATTCCTCGCACATGCATTCTTGGTCAGACGATTCAAGTTAGGATCGTTGATAGGGCACAAACCTCTGTTTCTCGGTCTACACGAGCTGGTACTACTATGGTTCTTTCCGACACTGCTTTTGGCTCCATAGCAAGTCAAATCGCATCAATCAATATTGAATTTCAACAGTAAGTTTTGTTTTCCTTTCTTTTCACAAATCTTTATTAACATAGACTTTTGTCCGCAATTATAGTAACATATGCCGTTTAGAAATAAATACACATGCACAATGAGGCCCTTCTCCAAGATGTTTTACAAAATGGAGATATAAACATGAACTTAAAATTAAGCATATACAGTATATTTTTATGAGTAAGACATGCATCTATCACGTAATTTGAGCACATTCCTGTATTTTCTTTGTATCATCGCCTCACAAAGAAACCCATATTACATTTTCACTTGGTAAACTAGCTGATTCTATCTTTGGTAGAACCAATTATTTGAAAAAGTAATTAACTACACTTACAGTTACTTCTAGATAATATCAACAGTACGTCTTGGATGCTTTCAAGTATAAAATGGGGAGGGTCGACATCGTTAGATGTCAGTTTATGTGTCTTTTTACATGTATAGTTTATTTTTTCAATTCGTAAAAGTCTGAAAATGTGCTGAAGGCGTATAGAATATCATTCTTCATATTCAAGCTCTTCGTTGAGCAGGTAAGAAAATACCATCAACATTTTAGCTTTTCCCCCCTCATTATGAAATATTTTTCTAAATTTAATTACATATGTAATCATAAATGCAACGTTTTCTTTATTATGGTACGTTTAAATACTGAGAATTAGATGTAAAACGAAAACTCAAGCTAATCATTGAGAAAACTCACCATCTTAAATTCTTAATTAAACGAGTGGCATGTTGCTTGGCAATTAATGTGATCAAGCGTGAAAAAGAAAAAACCAAAATATTTTACTACTATCGTCATATCGATCTAACTAAAGAAATATTCCTAAATGTTACTTAAGGTTAAGTACAAACCGAAATAATATTTTATCCATCCACTTGTGTTATAAATTCACCTTTCGATATTTTCGAATGTCAACTACCTATATATCTAGAAATTATTATTTAAATATGTATAATGATGAAATTTTCAATGTTTCACATGCAGGGTCTGAATATTATGACCTGCTCTTCGTCAGCTGTAATATTTAGTGAGCAACATGACTTATTCTAATCGATGCTCTAGAACATTTTCATTTTTTGATGTAAAAGTCAACTACTATTACAAGTATAGTTTGAATTTTTGTATCATGATTCTCTAGATTGTTTCTGTATGTAAGATGTATGAGTATATGATTACATCACGTAGCTCATAATAATAGTATCTACATATTTTACGTGTTTTCACCAAAATACCACACGTAGGTGATATGAATATTGATGCTCGGGTGTGTTCCTTCTTTGTTCTGCATCTACTTATCCTTTGGATGCTCTACAACAAACACGAGATTCAAATTAATAACAACATATATCACAAGTGCAAGCTTTCTGTTGCTCCCCACAAAACATAATGAACTAGACGTACACGAAAAAGATAAGATTATAAAACAAAACTAAGTTGATCTGATGATTTAAACGATCAAATGTTTCGATCAGTCGGTTGCATGAAATAAGCCATAATCGTCTTGGCGTATGCCACTTCACGACACGTATGGTATATCAAACAGACTAAAATACAACTCTGCAAATTTATGATCATATTTACTCAGTTCCTCAAGAATGATGTGGGGTCATTGCATACATTCTAGTTCTACTGTACTATTCTGATCCCACTAAATAAATGCATAGAAGATGACAGTTACCTGAATTTACAAATTAACAAGTCATCTTTCCGGAGTCAAGAAAACCACTTTTACCATTGGCTTGTTTATGATTCATATATCGGTATTAACGCATCAAGAGAAGAGCTTCACGGGTTCGACCAAGTAAGCTCAGTGCTGTTGCAGCAATGTGATGACCAGTTAGCCCGGCTAGAGAAAGTTGTTCCATTGGCGATGCCTGCTCCACATAGTTGTCTGGTAACACAATTGGCCTCCACTGGAAAGATCAATACATTCACCCAAACATTAGACCTATCTATTTGTACGTACATGACATGATATTTTTTAAATCATATAGGTGACAAGATGGACAGATTGGTCAAAAACGGTAAATTGTCATGCTAGGAAAATTGAATTTGCATCGACCCATCAAATTTTTTTTTTTTTTTCATTCATTACTTTCATTGACAGTTGATATTAACCTGACCAAACAGATTACTAATTTTTATCAAAATGCAGAAAGAATATTAGTTTGCTATATAAAGCCAACTATCATGGTTCAGATACTACACCAACCCATAGAGGTGGCAATTTATGCATATAACTTCATATATCTTTTTTGTTTAAAAAAAAAAAAAGTGAATTCTTATTGAAAAATCATAATCATATTTGACATACAAACTATATATACATATTGAAGATAATTCGGAAAGAAAACCTTTCAGGTCAATCCAACTTGACCTGCCAAAAAATTTACCAGTTTTGACCTGTTACCTAACATGTCCATTTTGCCACCTCTACAATACAATGAAATATATAAATACCTTGATTGATCCATCGAGTCTCCCGTCGAGAGTTATGAATTGTGCAACATGTGATCCAAATCCCCCAATAGAGCCTTCCTCAACAGTGATCAAGAAAGCGTGGTTTTCACACAATTGTCTAACAAGCTTAATATCAAGGGGCTTGCAGAATCTAGCATCAGCAACCGTTACATCAATCCCGAGTTGTGAAAGAAGTGACTGGGCTCTAAGGCAATTCTGAACCATAGACCCGTAGCCGAGCAAAGCGATATCTTTACCCTCTACAAGAACTCTTCCTTTACCAATCTGGCATATAGCAATTTTAAGTTGATGAATGAACGTGTTCAAGAGAAAGTGCTTTTCTTACAAAAAAATTTACTAAGTTATCACTCAGGACCTATAAACAATAAAGAAACCATTACATTTCCAGATTCAGAACCTTAAAAAATTGTTTAAATCATTATATCTACTGCGCGTTTAGAAAATCACTGAAAAATAAATTAATCATTGAGAAAGTTATCATTATATAACCGGCATAAAAGCCAAACAACAGCCCTCAGATAAAGTAACATACATATTTTTAGCATATAAAAAACACTAAAGAATATCCTGATTTAGGAAGGCATGGTACATACAGATACAGATAGCAACATAATATCTAGTGTTGAATTAATTTATAGCGTAGAAAGTGGTGGCTTCTAACTAAGGGTGAGCATCGGTCCAGGACCGGACCGGACCGGACCGACAAGACCGAGGACCGAATTAGCCAAAAAGCCAAGACCGAGGACCGGACCGAATGTGGTCGGTCCGGTCCGGTTTCGGTCGGTCCGGTCTAACAAGGCCAAATAATTGGTTTGTGGTCCGGACCGGACCGACCGGACCAAGGACCGAATTATTCAAAAACCCAAGACCGAAGACCGGACCGAATGCGGTCGGTCCGGTCCGGTCTCGGTCGGTCCGGTCCGTTCGGGTCGTTTGCTCAGCCCTACTTCTAACAATCAGCCAGCTGATCTTTAACAATAGAAAGCATGTTAGAAACTTGTCAAGTTAGAGGTGACTCATCTAATGACTTAATCCGGTGATTGCTGGGTAGCTCAATAGGCTATGCACGCCAATAGGTGTTGGTTGCATATTTTAAATATAATGTCACTGTCATAAAGGTTTTCTGTTGTATATCTATTTGCATGGTTTAAATCGAATAACACTGAGTAATACAAGAAACTAGTCGATCCTATACATCCTAACAAAGGCTTAAGCTTGAGTTAGCCAAAGCTGGTCATGAAACCCAAGCAAGTTCATGAAACAACTTGGCTCAAATGCACACCTATCTATGTTTGAAACATTGCAGACGGGTAGATCTAAGAAACCCGACAAAAGTACATACTACCATCACGACAGCTTTAAGGGAATTCATCATAATAGAATTTAATTACAGTATTACTTCACATTTTTACAATACCAAACTCTACATAATTTTTTTCAGCGAATAAAGTACACACAACAGAACTTGTTCTATCAATATATATTTACTTCTAGGGATAGGCCTCCCTACATTTGTTGGGGGTGGAGAATAAATTATTATTCTCCATTTTTTACCATGCAAAACTTGTTTCATCATTAAATAAAATAGGCATCCCTAAATTTGTTCAGAGTGGAGAAGCAATATTCAACTAAATAGAAAAGCACCACTTTTAATGAGAAAAATGCCATTTCTAAGTCGGTACATAGAAATGACTTTTTTTGGCATGAACAAAACACCGTTTTTAAGAAAAGGCAAAATGAAATACTACACTTTGCATTACAACTCTGAAATCTATCCAAGTAGCTTTAGAATTTCGAGGCATGTGTGATAGATTGAGATGTGACTGCATTTTACCTCAATGGGAACTCCATGGCATATAGAACTGTTTGACCTGACAATGGCACCTCGTGGGTATCTAAAGCAGACGGGCCTATCATCGATGCAAGATGCAGTCGCCACCATGTTAGCTAGCTCAACCTCATCAGAAGGTGCCATAACTATCATGTTAGGCAAACATGACATATAGGTTATATCAAAAGCTCCACAATTTGTAGGACCATCAGAGCCTACTAAACCAGCACATGGAATCACAAAACGAACTGGTATCTTTTGCCTATCTACATCATGAACCACCTGAAGTGAAACAGCACAACCAAAAGAGAACGGATCTTAATAGCTTGTAGAGGTAGCAGTTTTAATCCATCTACATATATAGTCAGTTTGAGTTATAGTTTATCTCCATCAGGTCAAATGGGTAGAAAGTCAGTGTATTATCAATGCATATGCATTTAACTTAAAATTGATAATTTAGTGAAATAGAATAACTATGGTGACCATATTTTACTCGCTTAATATTTATAAAAGAAAAATAATCAAAAACTTTGGACAAAAAGCTTTGTAGGCACCCTAATCCGATTCAACCATTTAACCCATTACCTAACCCACCCCACCCACACATTATATCACCTCTAATCATTTGTATCAGTCTTGTGAAGAGAGGAAACCTGATCATATGCTCTCTGAAGAAAGGTAGATGGTATTATACAAAATGGTTTTAACCCACCACATGATAAACCAGCCGAGAATGTCACTGCATGTTGTTCCGCCATCCCTACATCAAATAATCTGTCAGGGAACTGCTCCTGAAATAACTTAAGTGGCGGTTCCATTCCCATCCCTGCATGAACGACCATGATATCTTTGTCTAGCTGTGCTTCCATAGTCAAAGCCTCCGCAAACCGGTCACTATAAGTTTTGCTACGACTACTCGGTTGTGGGTCTGAGTCATAGGGATCTGTTGAACACAAGAGGAAAAAGTACTAACTACTGAGTTTTAAATCAATTCAGATAAGTTTTTTCAGGACAACAAAATCTACTTCTCATGAGTTTTATAGCTTATAGATTTCTATCTACATAATCTTTTAAGTAGTCAAGATACCATATCGAGAGAATATAATTTTTAAGATAATATCAAAGAAACGTAACGTGCCAATGAGTAGTTTGACAGAAAAGTTAGTAATAGAGTTAACTGCGGCTTATAGACATTTAACAACTTGAAGCCCCAATAATCAGTTTTGAGAATTTGACATATAATGCTTTTGATGTAGGCGCTTCCTCCTTTTCTGGCAAGTGGAAACATTTAAGAAGCAAAACTTTACAAAGTTCATAGCAATTTCAGTGTTACCCCATTACTAGTTGAGCTTCTTAAAGATTTCAGGTCAAATCATGCTCTCGGTTCGCAAACCCTTTAAACATATCATACAATGGTAATATTGCAGGTTATCAAGCAAGCATCATCAATGTGATGGGAATACTCACCCTCAATGCTGTCTCGATAAAATTCAATCTTTTTTGGGTAAAGGGCAATCTTGCTAAAGGAAACAAGTTTCTTTAGTGTGTATTTATTTAGAGGAGCCTATTCTTAAATAAATACACTAAAAGTAAAATAAAAATAAACCTGTAATATAACGTAGCTAAGTTTGTGACAAGCAGATACCTTCCTTGTACTTGTTTAATATCTTAATCTGCTTCTCATCCCGTACTTCCTTATCCTCTTTTGTTATCACATGAACCAAAACAGGACCAGTTGAATCGAGGGATGCAACTTGATTAAGAACACAAATAAGGTCTTCAATATTGTGTCCATCAACAGGACCAATGTAATACAAACCAAGTTCTTCATATAGAGTTGACCCTAGTGGACCCATCATACCACGTGCATATTCATCAACTTTGGCAGCCCATTCATACATCCCCTTACCAAATCTCTTTGTTAAACCCTAATAGAAGAGATCATAAATTGTATTAACAATAGATATCCTTTAGTTATCAATGTTATGCTATATGAACAATATCAGACTGGCAAAAATTGATAAGACCCAGTCACCCAGATTATACGTTTATTGAAAAGACACGTAATACAAATAATCTATAAATTCAGGCTTTCATCTAGAAGCTGCAGTCACTCCAAATAACGTACTTTTGAGAGTTATGCTGTTTCCATTGACGCTCAACACTTGATCAACTTAAATCAACTATAACCTCGCTTCATTAGAGAAACAATAGGTTTACCTAATGCTAATTAAGGAAATGTTATCGATGCCTAGTTTGGTAACAAATACCATTGTTGCCTATTGCACTAATCAACCACAGATTCCGCAAGCTTAACACAGTAATAATTGCAAGAACAGAATAAATGAAACACAATAACCAAACAGTTTGCCTACCTTCACATTTGGTTCTAGGATTATTATGGAATTTTACAAAATACTCAGTAAAACATGGAAAGAAGAACAAGTACCCACTTGTAAAAACGATGTTCATATAGAAACAAGGGAAGCAGGAAATCAATAATCCAAATCTTCCTAAATGTGGTCATAGTCGTTCTCTTATTATATAATGTTGGCATAACAAGGCCCATTAATAAGGACATTGTACAGGCTATCTCGTGAAAGAAGTGTAGGGATTTCCTAATGCAGTAAAGCACTATTGTAGTGAGATAAATGCAATCTTACCATATTTGGAAAAAAAAGGGTAAGAGGGTTGATTTCATGGAAACTTATTCAACTTTAGATTAACATCAATTGTATGTGTGCTAAAAACATACTTCTGCAAGTTACAAACTACTAAAATTGGGATATTGTGTGTAAACGGTGACCTATAAATGTGATAACCAGTAACTTTTTATTCATTTGTAATCATTTTGCTGACGCGACGGTCACATAGCCCTGCATTTCATCAGGTTACGCCAACTCACAAGTCTACTTATTTACTTATATCGTTAATTAGTTACTTTATTGAATGTTCGCAACGCCCACAATCCATCACCTCTGGCTGCCACCACTGTATGACTGTTGCTGCCAACCAGTACCACCATCACCTTTTGTCAATATAGACTACAAGTTTGAGCTAAAATGACAAAATATGCAATTAACTGATACTTAGTGAACCCCCAGATAAAGAAAATTGAATTTTATAGTAAAATGGTTTCAAATAGGAACAGAGGTGTAACGAATAACAAAATCTTGCTAGTACCTCAAAAAAGGATAGATTTCTAAGCAATTAACCCAGAAAAATAATCCAAATATGACCTATTTGTCCATTACCGATAGCTATAAACATTCACCAAATGGATCATTGTCTCCCAATTATCATTATTTATAGGTACTGTACATCTTTAATAAACAACTAAGAATGCTATTACAGGAAAAGATACCTTAGCAGCCTCCCTGTACTTTCGGAACAATTTACTAGACTGCAACTTGCTAAAAGCACTTGACAATGCATTAATTGGCGTTTTAGGGGCCTCTTCTAGTTTGGGATGCAATGATTGACGACTATCATTCAATATTACAATCATATCTGAATCAAGATATCCTGCATTACTCATAGCCTCATAAAGCTGGCCAGCCATAGTACTTTCATTGCTTATGACAGCAACTATGCGTTCTCGCTTCCCTTGGATATCTCGTGCAATCGCCAATCCTGTGTACAACCACTAGCTTATTTCAAGCATTACATACAATTCAGAATGAATTAACTTGCACCAGCATTGGGTGAATTTTGCAAGTAAACATAATAAAAACCATCAATAATGACTGGAGAAACAACCTTATCATGTTCATCAGCATAATTGAACAGCTAAATGACATGTCAGCAAACCCTAACTGACCGACTCTAGTTCGTTTTATGTAGGTTCAAAACAAAACAAATAAACTAAGACTTTTATGCAAATTAGTGTAAGGTCCCTTGCACGATATTCATAGAAGAATTCACTTGGACAAGCAACTTATAAATTGTGTGTTCGGCATAGAAGGTCCACTAGGCATGCATGCACATACACTGAAAACCTTTTAAGTTTTCTTAGTGTAAAAACAGAAATATCATAAATGTATTATTCTACAGATCCCCTTTTATTTCTTTTGATATGGCAGAGCTCAACCTGGTCGGTATTTGTGGTCAGGCCTACTTATGATGGCGGCATGGCGCTACAAGAGCTTGTTTGCATATCCTTTCACAATGTGATTTACCCAAATTATACACATACAAAGAAATGTGGCTTAAAAATAGATATCATAATGCAAAAAGACGAAACAATATTATACCAAGCCCAGCAGAAATACTGTTGCATCCATGCCCTGCCCCAAAGGGGTCAAACTCACTCTCAGAACGACAAGTATAACCGGAAATTCCATTCTTTTGTCTGAGTGTTTGCATAGCAGACCTCCTTCCAGTCAGTATCTTATGTGCATAAGTCTGTTCAGATTTCAAATAAAATGTTTATTTTTAAGTGGATTATACTATACATGTATATGACCATAAAAGCATAAAATGTTCATATAGTGATGACATGTAAACTCATTTGAACATTTATAAGGTTTCTTGTTTCTGTTTTCCAAATTGCAGTTTTGTTATGAGGGATCTTCTTAAAATGCCTAAAAACAAGAAACACCGGTAGGGGAAAAAAGATCTTGATTATCTTATATAATATCACTTTTAAAGGACAAATGAGAGTAAATAGCAATATAAGTATTCTTTAATTCTAATTCAGCCACTTGACTTTGAATCACAAAAATAAAACCACTATATTCTTTAAGATGGATTGATTAGGGTAACATTGATCATGAAACCTCTAAAAGAATTAAACATTTTTTTATATTGCTCACTGAAACTACAAAATTTCTTCATTTTTAAGATGGATTGATTCAGGTAAATAGAACTCCATTGCTATTTCTGCAATTTGGACACTTTCTAAATTGATAATTCTAAGTACCGTTCAACATTAGAGGTGTACAAATTCATCATCATGATCATGAATATGTCTTTTATGATGGATTCTGTATGTTAAACCGCAGCAGTTTTCTGAAGTTAAAAAATTTTTTAAAAACTTTCTGTAACTAGGATGCTTTTACTTGCAAATTCTAAAATTCAGTAACAAAGTTTGAAAAAGGACTCCGCCTATGTTGAGATTCATTTACTTTCCCCACAAGTATATACAATAAGCATAGGAAACATCCTTACTTGCTCTCCGACATCCCATAATATCTTGTCCATGGGAGCAGAAAAGACACGATGTATAGCAATTGTCAACTCCACAACTGACATGCTAGCTTTCACCGACTTTTGAGTTTCATTCCTTATAAAAGACAACTCTGAGCGGAGGTCATCAGCCAATAGTTTCAGTTCCTACATGTATCTCTCGGTCAGAGAGGGAGTGCTGGCCAAATTTGAAAGGAAATACGTACAAAAGAAGACTACTAAACCTTTTGAGTTAGGTTCTTCAAGTGCATAGGGGTTTCAATCGTATCAAGAATAGGGGTTGGGGGCTTTTCCGAAAATACATCGCCTACTTCAGGTAGAGCACATAATCGACCCTGGCCCTGTATCCATCAAAACCAAAATGGAAATAAATGCCAATGGCTGAAAATGTATGAAAAAGATGGTAAATGTCACTTAAAGATATTAGCTCGGTATATTTTATCCAGCAAAGTGATTTCCGCTAGATATTATGTAGCAAACCAATAACATAATCTTGTTTCGGGGTGCTTGGCTGCTTTAATCAGAAGCGGTTTTTTGTTATTCAAACTGCTTCTGCTTATCGGCTGAATTTGAGATGAAATAGGCAGATTATGATAGGCAAGTATCCCGCTTCTACTTATTTCAAAGTTTTTATTTACCTTAAAACCTGTTATAAACGGAATTGAATGACAAATTATTATTTTTATGGATTACTATTGCATATTAATTTTGCAAAAGAAGCATTAAAACAGTATTTCAAGAAGCGCATTTTTAAGCAGAAGCATAAGCAGCAAAACTAAGCAATCCTAAACACCCTCTTAGTATCGTTAAATCAAACCTAAATACATTGCTTTCCTAGATAACGAAATGTATGTCATATTACGTACAATCAAAACACATTTAATAAAATTTCCACAACTAACAGAAACAGTGCTCCAAATTACACCTTGAATCATTGATATATAACATGTGAAATTGTTAATACAAATTGGGGATTTTAAAAAAATATATATATATATGTACCTTGGAGGAAACTGAAATTGAAACGGAATTAGAATTGGGGAAACTAATTGCAGTTTTTGAAGATGAAGGGAAATTATTGTTATTAGTACTAGTTGAATTTTGATGGAAATGATGATTAGCAGGAGTGATACTCAAAGAAACACTAGTCATGATGATATTTACTACTAATAATAACAATCAATAATTGATCATACATACATAAACAAAAAGGGGAGGGTTAATAATTTACAACAACAAGAACAAGAAAAGGAATTTTGTTATGCGTGTTCAAATTTTAATGAATGAAGTGGACAAGAGAGGAGGAGGATTAGGATTAGGATTCCAGTGTAATTAATAATAATATCCTCCGACTTATTAGCCGGCCATAATTACTGACGCTTCTCTTCTAGGGTGCTTATTTTGACTTATAAAATATTTTGTAATTCTTAATTTTCTTGCTTATTTTTAACCTATAGGTTGACTAAGAGCTGATTAAACTAAGAAAAACAAAAAGAAACTAATTCACCCGTTTTTACCTGTTCCCTTTGGAAGGTTTTTATTAATTAGTCGAACCAGTGGTGACTCCGATTACCGGTTAAACCGGTTGAATCTGTTGGTCCAGTCCAGTTTTTAAAAGCATTTGTACTATCAACTTATTTTCATATAAATTGTATGAAGCTTTGTGTGTTTTTCTAGTTTGTATAATATGTATAACAAAAACAGTACCCATGCAACGCACGGGTTGATAGGATAACTAATACAATTTTATAAAAAAGGTTTACAAGTGCAGTGTCAATGTCACATATATATAGATAAACTTAACCATGTGCATATATATGAGATCCTACATGAAAAAGTAAGAATATAATATTACAATTTACAAACACATGGAGTAAGTCACATGGGGCAAGTAATTACAACTATAGAAATGAAGAAAGTGAGTCAGCAACTACTCACGTAAATGCATCCCAACACCTTATAAATAGAGGAGCATTCAAATAGCACAAACACACTTCTCATTTCACAAACATCTCACTTACAACTCTCTTTCACATCTTCTAAGTAACTCTTCATACTCCCTCTCTATAAATACCTTTCTTTTATTAATATAAAAGAAGTACCCAATATAAACCATAATTCCCTCCAAACTGAATTACTCGGATCCTCTCAGGATTAGTAGGTAAAACCATACGAAATGTGAGTTACCAATGGGGAACCGCCCCCCGAAAAATTCTACCCTTCAATAAACCTTCATATAATTCCTCAATAATATTAGTTGTAATATTATATATCGTTATAATCACCCGTTACCATAATATATGATAGCCACAAAGACCTCATCGTAACCTTGACCTGTGATTCTACGCTTCATCACGTGTAGATGACTTTTTTATTATTTTTTTTTAATTTTATTTTTTTGTAATGTTTGCAATAAGTTAGGAAGAGTTAGAACATCTAAAAGATTAAAAAATAAAAAATAAAATAATAATAATAATAATAATAATAATAATAATAATCAACCGAAAATGATACAATCTTTTGATAAGCATGGTTACTCTTTGTGTTTATCAGTTGTATATGGATTTAACTGTATTTTACACTTAGTTTGAATAAATTCTATGTAGCAAAAGAGATAAAATGGAAATTTTAAATGTCAATGGAAGAAACTAAATTGCCGACATAAAATATCAAAGTATTTTGAAATAGCATAAAGAAAAACTAAGGTCACTAGAGCATATGAAAATCACGATGTATAAATAATTTCTATAACAAAAATTATTCTAGTACTTATTATCTGTTGATTGCCTATCAATTATGTTTTGACTATGTACATAGGAAACAATTTTGTAATACATAGCAAACAATTTTCTAATGTTATTTATAGGATGATGGTTGTTTGTCAATAATTGTCATGTTGATGTACTGGAAGAACTAAATAATGAGGCAGTAGGGTAGTAGACTAATGTTGCCAAACTTATGGAGACAGACCCACAAGCTCTAACAGAGCCATATTTCAGAGTGAAAAATATGACATTAATGATTTGCCAGTATAAGAGAATCAGGTAATGCAGTTTGCGCATTGCACTTGCAAAAAAGTTAAACCAATGAAACTTATACATTTCTTTCTTGCTTGAATGATCATTAACTTTCTAAACTCTTGTACATTTGTGCGCGACCCTTTCTCTTATAATGCCAAAAAAAACCCTCTAAAGTGCAACCTCAAAGTAATCCATATGCTTACATTCAGAGGCACAGCTATGTAGGGGCGGGGAGGGGCGCCCGACCCCCCGAAATTTTTTTTGCGATGTAGGGGGTATATAGTTTTCGTGTAGAAAAATTTCGGTATATTCGGTTTCGACCCCCCATTTTAATTGTGAAATTTTTTGTATACATTAAGCAATAAAATTTTGATCCATTACATTTTACATAAGCCCATCTAGCCAAACTAAAATCCATTAATAAACCAAATCCCAAACTAAAATCCATTACTTATTTACTTAGCCCATTAAAAAAAAAGAAAAAGAAAAAAAGAAACCGAAACAAACTTACAAACCCTCCCCCAATCGACCCTCATCTCCTCCCACAGTCCCTCCTTCCTGCCTCCTGGCTCCTCACTCCTGCAGTCTCGCCGGCTACCACTGACCACCGCCGACGGCCGACCACAACCTCAGCGGCCCTTCAGGTCAGGTTTGTTGTCTTTAAATCTATTATCTACTTGTCTTTTATTTAGGGATTTAGTAGAAATTAGGGATTTAGTAGAATTGTAGAAATTAAGAGTGTATCAACCTAAGCTTGAAGAGTATAAGCCTAGAGGTCCAAAGAATAATCTTCGTCGATTTAAATTTGCTTGGTTTGGTATGTTCCCTAATTGGTTAGAGTATTCTCCAACAACACACAAGGCTTATTGTTTTCTATGTTAAAGGTCGAAAGGCTGAACTCTAATTTCTTCAATGAATCGAACCAGGTACCAACCTTTTGTCTCCTTTTTAATGTTTAGTTTTCTTGGACAAATGTTTAGTTTTTTAGTAATTGAAAATTTTTTTTTATAATAATATTATTTAATTTTTGACCCGACCCTAATCGAATCACCGACCCGAACATATTACCCGAAAAATAGCGTTAGGAAAAAAAAATTAGATCCCGACCCCCCACTCAAAATTTTCTAGCTTCGCCACTGCTTACATTAGTCTGACCATATTCAAAACTTATTCTCTAATCGAGTTAAAAGCGCACCAAAATATATATATATATATATATATATATATATATATATATATATATATATATATATATATATATATATATATATATATAATGTCATAAAATATGAACCAATATCATGTAAATATAAGATATAATCATGGAACATTCTAAATAATAAGTACGACAGTACAAAACCATTATTTATACAATGTATCAGATGATCAAAGTAAACGTTACTAGGAATCATGTCTGCAAAATATCTAGATGATTTAAATAAAAGATTATGCACGGTCTTATTGAGTTCAATCGTCGTGCATAATTTCCACTTGTTGATTAATTGCAGCCTCGTCAACATGAATCCTCATGTTGTTTACATCACTATGAGTTGGCATTTCATCTGATTCTACTATAGGATGTAGAACCGTAGAGGGGGTGAATACGGTTTCTTCGGCTTTTTAGATGTTTAAAAACTTTAAGCCAAGAAGAACACCAAGTGGTTTAAACAAGAGCAACCACTAATACAAACACAAGTATATAAAGCGAGTAAAGAGACACCATGATATATACTGGTTCGGGATGGGGGGTTTATACCATCCGTACGTCCAGTTACGAATCCACGACATGATACTATTCCACTAGCATAATCCTTTCGGTGGACTACAAACCGTTACAATTCACTCCACCGATATTCACCAATATCAATGCTCACAAAGAAGGAGTTACTCCCCAACGGTATTCCGCCCTCAGAAACCACCCAAAAGAATCTCGCGATTCGACTTCACCTAAGGGTCACCAAGACCACTACCAAGACTTCCCACTGGAAGTATCAAACCCCAACTAGATCCCCAATGATCTAGGCTTGGTCACCAAGGCACAAGACTTCCCTTACAAACAAATGAATGAATGAATAAGTGTTTGTTTAATCAAGCCCTAACCTAACCTAGAGACTCGATTGTATTAGAAAGGGTAAAGATAAGAAGACCCTCGACACAATCACAAGAGTGGATTAAGTTCTTGAGATTCTTCCCTTGCAAGGAGATGTGTTCTTCCAAAGATGTAAGTGTGTTTTACTAAGTGTTAGAGTTTGACAATCAATAAACACATTATGCGGAAGCTAGGATCAAGTATAACACATATAAAGATTAACTAAAACATAAATAGTAACGTACCCGATGCACTTCAATAAACCTTGAATCTTGTGTAAAGTAGATCAATGATAAACCCCTTACCGTTTTGTTTATCGATCTCTTGATAATTACTATAGTGAGTAATTACCTCGTTCTTGTACACACAAACTACCAACGAATAAAGGTTTATGCAAGTAAACAAAAACACTTGTTTTAGCTTATAAAAAAATCGACCCAAAACCCTTGTGGGTTGTGTGCCGATCGGCCAAGAAGAAAAGAAAGAGAGGAAAAGCTTTAGGGTTTTGTGTGTGTGCACAAAAGATGTAAAAGTCTAACCCTTAGGCCTTGTATTTATACTAGAGTAATCTTGGGGAGCAAGCAAGGGTGGGTCGACCCTCCTTGGGCTTGATCGATCGGCCACCCCCCTCCAAGGGGATTCCAGAACCTTCTTGTCTTCCAAATTACATTCTAGTCCTCGTTCTTTCGTTACTAATAATAGTTAATACTTACGTTTAATAATTAACGATTATTTAGTCCCTCAAGTGTTTATAAATACATATATACGATACATATAACATATATATATTTATTATACTTTATTCTCGTTTGTAATGTGTGCAATCCCGAGGTCTCGGGTTCGATACTAGTCATTTACTATTTAATATTTATACGTAACTTTTAACAGCTCCCACTCGTATATCTATTAATAGTAAAATGACACTGGTTGGCGTCTTGCAACACTCCAATGCCCCCAGTTCGACCCGAGCTAGGTTTCCTGGAAAAACCTTTAATGATTCATCATTATTATTATCCTTTCGCTTCTAATACTACATTAATAAAGGTGTGAGGTTCTTTATTAAATTTTGTTTCTCGTTTCTTTATGATTGAACAAAATTACCAAAACATCTGAACGTATTCCAGATAGATTTTGGGCGTGGCCACGCAAACATTTTGTCAACCCTACGAGGGGCCCAGCAGTATTAAACTTCTGAACAAATCAGAAGGAACGAATTCTCTCTTGACTACAAGAATAACCCATGAACTTCGCAACACTTCTGAAAACAACCCTTATGACTTCCAATTACGGTAAGCGGTAGATTGTCTCACAAAAATGCACTACATCCATGACACTTATCTGGTATCTCAAGTCTGAGGATAACTTTTGTTAGCCTCGCTTTTTTATAAAGATAACGTCACATACGTGAAATGGACTAGATATGTAGCAAGTTGTGCCATTAGGGACTACTTATGTTAACTAGGCAAACTTGTGATGTGTAGAGCCTATAAATACCCCTCATGACTCTCCATGAGGGGTGTGGGAAATTGTGTATTCATTCATTCATCTTAATATATTCCATTTTCTTCACCCTCTCTCTACTTTCTCTCTCTAAAACTAAATATGGAGTTCATCAATAATCATCAACCTCGACCTCCCGAACCACATAAATCATCTATACTTTCGGTCCTACAATTGGTATCAGAGCCACGGTGTTTGTTTTCATGATTTTTGTGGTTCGAATCCTGTTTTGAAACTGTTTTTACACGGTTTGTTTTGGATACGAGAAAAAATTTTTTTCTCATATTTTATTGGTAAAAGTTTCTTAGCAGTTTCATACCAATTTTTTGTGTATCCCATGGTCGAAAGTCAAAATCTTGAGCTTTATTGTCCATCCAGCAGTTTTCGTTTTAATTGCTATCTATATGATTTCTTTTTGTGTCCATACTCATGAATATTCTGGTCTAAAAGGGTCATAACATAGTCGGAAAATTCATCGGATACTTCATCAGAAACTGGGAAATGGTCGCCGGAATTTCATCGGAGTTTCTTGTATAAGAAATCTCGATATGTACCTGTTTTCGAGAACATATGTGGCTTTCGAGAACACATACCCTTGTTTTCACAATCATGTTCTCGATAATATCATGTTTTCGCAAACTCTGTTCTCGATAAATGCAAAGTTTCGAAATTACGAGCTAACAAAGTTTCGCAAACACAAGATTGATCTAAGTTTCGAAATTTTTGAAATAGTTTCAAATACAGAATTTGCAAAGTTTCGAAAATGCAATATGAAAAGTTTCGAAAACAGAAAATTAGGATGGATGAAGTAAGACCATAGACCATAAACCAAATATACCAACTCTTATGCCTCAGTCACTTGACATCATCGGTCCAAGATAATAACTCAAAAAGGAAAAGAAACAGAAGTACAAGAACATCACAACCGATCTATTATCACACTCCAACAACAACAACCCTACCTTAGACCTCGTTAAAGAGACCTTGAAGCCGCGAGCTCTTTGAGTATACAAAACATAACGGTCTTTGGTCAGTTCATAGCAGCAAGAAATCAAAAGGGTTGTATGTTTGATGTTCGGATTGAGTTCTGGAATGATGTGAGGAGATTTGTGCTTTCGATTTGTTCAAGAAAGATGATTTTGGAGTGAGATGGAAATTTTCTGATGAGAGGATATTATACATGGGGGCGGATCTATCATGATGTGTGTTTTAGGTTTAGGGCAAAATAAAACTATCAAATGCTATAAATCTAAACCGTGAATCTGTATTGAGTGGATCGGGCTTCAATGATTGGCATGGGTATTCATTTCTTAATGGGCCGAAGGTTATGATATGGGTTTGGTTGTCACATTTTTCTAACTGGTTCTATATGTTATTAGTTGGACTCAAATGATGGGCTGAATATTATGCACACAAAAAAATAAATAAATAAATAAATAAAAAATTGTCATCCGATTATTTTTGATATAAAAATTTTTTGGATACAATTTTTTATATATCGGTATAAATGAGTGGTATTTTGGTTCAAAAATCTTCACCACGACTAGAATTGCTTTGTTTAACAAAAATGACTACGGGGTTCTTGCACGGTATTATTGATTTGACTTTGAAGTGGCATTTCATCAAGTGTACTTATTTATCTCAAAGTCCAGGGGTGGTTGGATGCACGATTTTTGAAGATAACTTGTCTGCGCAAATTAAAAAATTCAGTCTTGACAATCTAGTTATTACTGATGTAAGGAGTTACGTTGTAGTGCTCACAGTATAACTATCACTTTAAGGAGTTACATTGTAGTACTCAGTGTCACACAAAGTAGTGGATTGTTCAAGCGGCGAATATTTCGTGCAACCTCATACTTAAAGGAGTTACATTGTAGTGCTCAGTATAGGTATTAAGTCACATCTATCGTACAAGCATTAAGTCACAAGATGGGATGATTACTTCTTTTTCAAGCTGGTCATATCGGGTTATCTCCATATGTGGTCATTACTAGTAGCCGGTGAATTACAAGGAGGTTCGTTTAAAGGTTGATTTGAGAGAATAGTATTGAGAGTATATTTTTGCGACATATACTCACAAATTATGCTTACACGGTCTATCTATATTGCATCAGAAGTGTAAAGTACGGGTAATTATGGCATGTACACAAAATAGTATGATGATTTCGATAAATCGCAACCATCAGGAGGGAGAAGAACATGCCAAAAGAAGTAGTGTTTCATCTCTAGTACGTTGGTTGTTCGAGGAAATTGTGCTTACACTGGAACCGAAGAAGTACTAATGATGTGTACATCGGAGCGTATTACCAACCTTCTGTGCAATGTTATGTGAGTTATATTGTCAAGATGCTCCCTGAACGACAACCATGTGCCTACACTTTTGAATCTACTTTATCCGCTGCGTGATGAAAAGAGAGTTGTCGGTTCAGGAGGGAGCAGGAAAAAGAATAAAGGGTCACTAGTTAGGAGGGAGTAATAACCTAACTAGACCATTACAGTTGAAGTTCAGAGCTACAAAAAGAGCTACAAAGACCTTTGCAGTCAGTACGCCGAGATCATCGGAAGAGAGAACTTCAAGTCTGTCTCAGTATCTAGACTACAGAGACTCTGCGCTTCAACAACGTCAACATAGTTTACTATTGTTGTAATTTTACATTGTTAATGTATTTATAGGTCTCATTGTAACCATTCACGTGTGACGATATCTTGGAGGGAGATTGTTAGCCTCGCTTTTTTATAAAGATAACGTCACATACGTGAAATGGACTAGATATGTAGCAAGTTGTGCCATTAGGGACTACTTATGTTAACTAGGCAAACTTGTGATGTGTAGAGCCTATAAATACCCCTCATGACTCTCCATGAGGGGTGTGGGAAATTGTGTATTCATTCATTCATCTTAATATATTCCATTTTCTTCACCCTCTCTCTACTTTCTCTCTCTAAAACTAAATATGGAGTTCATCAATAATCATCAACCTCGACCTCCCGAACCACATAAATCATCTATACTTTCGGTCCTACAACTTTAAATATGATTCTCACAATAATTTTAAATCATATTGTTGGGATAAGTCCAATACTCAATTCATTGAATATCATGTGAAATTGGTATGACTACGCATCAAAATACTTTCAAGTATATCCTTAACCAATACTCAAAATTGTCTTAGTTTAATGATATTCCCATATCATTAATCGACAACGGACTATTTAGAATAATAAATTATTCATGGATCTTAAACATGCAAATATATGATATATTATTAAGACAATGAATATATAAACATAAACAATATTTTATTTCATTAAAATAATAATTGTACATTACATCCCTTATCCAAATACTAATCACAAATGGGCATGAAACTTTCAGCTAATTTAAGTCCTATTCCTTCAGCATGCTTGTAAAGCTTGGTGCCAGGTAAAGGCTTTGTAAATTGATCAGCTAAGTTTTCATCTGTGTGAACTTTGAGCATTTCGATTTCACCTATCTCAACTTGTTCTCTGACATAGTGGTGCTTAATCGGGAAATGTCTGGTGCCTTTCATGATTCCAGGTTCATTGGAAAATGTAATTGCAGCTGAGTTATCACAATACATTTTTATAGGTCGCTGAATCGAAGGCATAACCCCAAGCCCTGAAACAAACTTCCTAATCCAAACAGCTTCCATTGCAGCTTCTGAAGCAGCTATATACTCACTTTCTGTAGCAGACATCGCTAGTACACTCTGATTTCTGCTCCTCCAATCCACAGCTCCTCCATTAATGACAAAAACATAACCAGTCTGAGACTTCGTATCATCTTTATCACCTTTCCATGAAGCATCGCAGTAACCTGTAACATCAAGTTCTGCAGATGGAGTACCCCCATAAACTAAGAACATCTCTTTAGTAGCCCTAAGGTACTTAAGAATATTCTTAACAGCAGTCCAGTGTTTTCACCTGGATTCTGCTGATATCGACTGGTTAAATTCTGAGCAAACGCCACATCAGGCCTTGTGCTTTTCACCGTATACATAATAGATCCCACAGCCGAAGCATAAGGGACTCTCTTCATGCGTTGTACCTCTTCAGGTGTTGAAGCACAAACTTTCTCGCTCAAGCCATGTTGCTCTTGCATCGGCAAATATCCTTTCTTGGAATTTTGCATATTGAATCTCTTCAATATTTTATCAATGTAAGCACTTTGGCTTAATCCAATTAATCACTGAGATCTATCTCTATATATCTTGATTCCCAGAATAAATGCAGCTTCCCCTAAATCTTTCATAGAAAAACAACTTCCAAGATATGCCTTAACCTTTTGCAAACTTGGAATGTCGTTCCCCATGATCAATATGTCATCGACATATAATATAAGGAAAATTACATTACTCCCACTAGCTTTGTGATATACACATGGCTCATCTAGATTTTGAGTGAATCCATACTTCTTAATTTCGCTATCAAATCTCTTATTCCATTGTCGTGATGCTTGCTTCAATCCATAAATGGATCTTTTAAGCTTGCATACACGATCTGGGAATTCCGGATTCACAAACCCCTCAGGCTGTGCCATATAGATGTCTTCATCTAGGCAACCATTTAAGAAGGCGGTTTTGACATCCATTTGCCAAATCTCATAGTCATAGTAAGCAACTATGGCTATAAGAATCCTAATTGCCCTTATGTCAGCTACAGGAGAAAAGGTCTCCTCATAGTCAACACCAAAAGTTTGAGTATAGCCTTTAGCTACCAAACGGGCCTTATAGGTGTGTACAATGCCATCCATATCAGTCTTTTTCTTGTAGAGCCATTTACTCCCAACTAACTTGGCACCCGGAGGTAGATCTACTTCTTCCCAGACTTCATTGTCTTTCATGGATTGCATTTCCCCATTCATAGCTCCCTGCCATTTTTCCTTTTCAGGACTATTCATAGCAGCTTTATAACTTGTAGGTTCATCAAGATCCCTTATCAAGTTGTCATCACACTCCATGCTAAGACATAGACGTGTAGGAGCCTTCACAGATCTAGATGA
Source organism: Artemisia argyi (assembly GCA_030686995.1). Classification (NCBI taxonomy): domain Eukaryota; kingdom Viridiplantae; phylum Streptophyta; class Magnoliopsida; order Asterales; family Asteraceae; genus Artemisia; species Artemisia argyi. The sequence continues at coordinate 72,584,443 of CM060700.1, read as the reverse complement.
CCTGCGAACGGGAACCACTTCAACTTCTGGTGGAGGACCTAAACTTTTAGGTTCCACGGGAAGTTGGCTAGTGTTTTTAGAAGGTGCTACATCTTCATGATCGTCTTCCAGATCATATACTCTCCCACTGAATTCTTGAGATATGAGCTCCTTTTCTAAGAAGTCTCCATACCTTGCAACAAAAACTTTGTTTTTAGCTGGGTAATAAAAGTAGTAACCCATAGTTTCCTTAGGGTATCCTACGAAGATGCACTTCACAGATCTTTGTTGGAGTTTGTCTGCCGAGTCACGTTTAACATATGCCTCACAACCCCAGACCTTTAGATAAGACAAGTTAGGAGCTTTTCCAGTCCATAACTCATATGGAGTCTTATCAACCTTCTTTGTTGGAGCCATATTCAAAATGCGAACCGCAGATTCCAAGGCATAATCCCAAAATGAGTAAGGAAGAGTTGTTAGATTAAACATAGATCGTATCATGTCTTGCAATGTACGATTCCTTCTCTCAGATACACCATTTTGTTGTGGAGTATATGGAGAAGTAAGGTGTTGGACAATTCCCTCCTTTGCTAAGTAGTCTATAAACTCTTGACTCAGGTATTCATCACCTCTATCGGATCGAAGAGCTTTAATCTTCTTTCCCAGTTGCAACTCTACTTCTGCTTTAAACACTTTGAATGTTTCAAACACCTCATGTTTATGTTTGAGTAAATAAACATAACCATAACGGCTGTAATCATCTGTAAATGTTAAGAAGTAGCTAGCACCTCTCCTTGACACATGTCTAAGTGGTCCACACACATCTGTGTGAATAAGACCAAGTAGATCATTAGCCCTTTCGATCCTATTTTTAAAGGGTTTCCTAGTCATCTTCCCAGCAATGCAAGATTCGCATTTATCATATGATTCATCATTGATCTTTTCTAAAAGCCCATCATGTTGCAGTTTTTTCATGCGATCCTTGCCAATGTGAACAAGTCGACAATGCCAAAGATAAGACGAATCCAGACCTTTCTTGATTCTCTTATTGTTGATGTTATACATTGAATTATTTTTAACAAAAGCATTATCATTATCATTCATATCAATTTCAAAGATACCATTCACAGCAATAGCATTAAAATAAAAAACACCATTTAAAGAAACTGAAATTCCATTGCTAGAAATAGTATGCTCAAAACCAAGGTTCAACAAACATGAAAATGAAATTACACCTCTAACAATTGACGGTGCATAATGACAATTATTTAAAGATAGTACTAAGCCCGAAGGCAACACTAAATCAAAAACTCCTATAGCTTCAACTCCTGCATGCGCTCCATTACCAACGTGCAAGAATTGTTGTCCACAGGCCAGCTTTCTCTCAACTCTAAACCCCTGCAAGGTATTGCAAATATGAATGCCACATCCCGTATCATATACCCATGAATTCAATTTAGGAGTAAGAGTGAATAATTCAATCATAAAGAACGCACCTGATGAACTGGGGTTACCAGCTTGATTCCCCTGCTTCTTGAGTCGCAAGTCATGAATGTAGAGAGGACAATTGCGCTTCCAATGGCCCTTTTCAAGACAATGGTGACATGCCTGATCCTTCTTGTTCGGCGGATTCACCTTGTTCTGCTTAGGCTGATTCTTCTTCACCTTGGGTTGAGGTTGATAGGCCATGATTTGCTTGCCTTTATCACCTTTCCCCTTGCCTTTGTTCACATGCGATTTCTTCTGGATTCTCCCCCCATGAATTGCCAACAATTGCGGGGTAGGGGCCTTGACCTTGGCTGGTAGACTCTTCTTATAATCAACAAGCAGTGCGAGTAATTCTGAGACTGTCTTCCCCGAGCAGTGCATGTTGAAATTCTGCACAAAACCAGCAAAGTCCTTGTTAAGGGCCCTGTTGATCAAGTGCACTTGCACATTCTCAGGGTAACCAAATCCAATTCTGTGAAGCTGATCAAAAGATTCCTTCATCTCAGTCACATAATCTTTAACTGGTTTACCATCACCATGTTTGCAGTTATGTAGCTTGTCAAGTTCATCATACAATTCAACTGCAGGTGATTTCTCATAAGATTGCCTAAGTACCTCAAGCATATCTTTAGGGAAAAAGTACTCAAACTTCCTTTGTAACTGAGCACTCATGCTAGTGAGCATTAAACAAGCAACCTCATTAAACTTAGCATGTTCCACCCTCCATGCCGCCTTAACTGCTTCTGGTTCAGTAGCAGCAGGCTCAGCTGGGCATTCTTCGGTCAAATAATCTAGGTTACCGGTCGACCTCAAGACAATTCTAAGCGAACGGTGCCAATCATTGAAATTCTTTCTAGTCAATTTTTCTCTCTCAAGATGACTCTTGAAAGCAGAAATCACAGATGGGTTATCGGGTTGAGCCATATCTACAAATAAAAGTTCAAACATTAGTATTTTCGATAATAAATATCTTCAAGAAAATAAAATACCCATAGGCTATATTCATATAACCACCAAAATTTTCTTGAAAACCTAGGATCCAACTTTACATAGTTCCACCACATCAGTTGATCTGCTAGTGGTGAAAGTACAAAGGATGGTAATCTGTCGAACAATAATTGGCAAACAAGATTTCCAATTCCTAGATCATTATGGGAATTACATCAAATTGATTCATCAATTTGCCTTGTAAGCATGTTTCATCCCATCTCATGCCTTAAGTTCTAGGTCTCACGCACAACTTAATTAAGTCGTCTACCTTAGAAACTGTAAAATTACAATTATGGTCTCACGCGTTAAAAGAATTTTACCTTGTTATAGTAATTTAGCCTAGGTCTCACGTATACTAAATTAAAATTCCAAGTGTTCCTTATAGATAGATGGCATGTAACTTAAATTATAAGGGTATTCAATTTTGATATGTAAATCAAAATATGTATAAAGATGCATGCACTCATCTTTATAGGATAAATTTTCAAAATCTTTTTATTACCAATTCGTGAAATTAATACACAAAGTTTTACTTGAGGTTTAAAAAACCCTAAGATGACTTTCTACAATTATGATTTTAAAAGTAATTCGTTTAAGACATATTCAAGATTGTAATAACCAAGGAAGACTCTAAGACTCTTTTCTAAGCCTTCAAATCACGGTTATGAATATCGTCTTAAAGGACTTAATTTTAAAAGCATATTCGTACAAAACATCAATCAAGCAAAAGTTTATGGATTTAATCTCAAAATTATGTAATAAAGATTCAATCTTTATTACTTTAGGGTTTCGCCATTATTAGTCTATATTATTTTCTTTTATGAAAATCACCCTTTTTATTGCTTACAACAAGTCCAACAATTAAGAAACAATAAAAAACAAGTAATTAAAAGAAAAATAAACAACTAATAATAATAATGTGAAACAATTAGCCACATGCAAACCTTGTTAAAAAGATCCTAATAAAATCAATTCTAGGTATAATTATGCATGTAATCAACTAAGGCCTTCTCCTCTTGATGGAGGAGAGTCACATACATTGACGAATCAATTGCGTAGGCCAAAGATAATATATACACCACATAGCATATTAATTGATTTTAATATATATGTATTGGAGTCTTCCCCAATTTTAGATCTATTTAAAACATGTGACAAATAAATATAACAAACAAGATCCATGACTAACATGCATGTTTTGTCATGGATTAAACCTAACAATTAGCACATAGGTCACAAGTACGTTCACATAACCGGTTAAAGACCTAGGGTTTCTATGTGATTACAATTTAATCAAGAAAACCACAAACCCTAATTAGGGTTTTAAGTGGAAATCGACCCCCCCCCCCAAAAATTAGGGTTAGGGTTTAAATTTTTATTAAAAAAAATATTTAAGAAAACCCTAGAAAAATATGTATCTAAAACAATTAAAGATCCGATTTTTATTACGTTTTAGTAATCAATTACATGTTAAACCTGGCTGTGATACCACTGTTAGAGTTTGACAATCAATAAACACATTATGCGGAAGCTAGGATCAAGTATAACACATATAAAGATTAACTAAAACATAAATAGTAACGTACCCGATGCACTTCAATAAACCTTGAATCTTGTGTAAAGTAGATCAATGATAAACCCCTTACCGTTTTGTTTATCGATCTCTTGATAATTACTATAGTGAGTAATTACCTCGTTCTTGTACACACAAACTACCAACGAATAAAGGTTTATGCAAGTAAACAAAAACACTTGTTTTAGCTTATAAAAAAATCGACGCAAAACCCTTGTGGGTTGTGTGCCGATCAGCCAAGAAGAAAAGAAAGAGAGGAAAAGCTTTAGGGTTTTGTGTGTGTGCACAAAAGATGTAAAAGTCTAACCCTTAGGCCTTGTATTTATACTAGAGTAATCTTGGGGAGCAAGCAAGGGTGGGTCGACCCTCCTTGGGCTTGATCGACCGGCCACCCCCCTCCAAGGGGATTCCAGAACTTTCTTGTCTTCCAAATTACATTCTAGTCCTCGTTCTTTCGTTACTAATAATAGTTAATACTTACGTTTAATAATAACGATTATTTAGTCCCTCAAGTGTTTATAAATACATATATACGATACATATAACATATATATATTTATTATACTTTATTCTCGTTTGTAATGTGTGCAATCCCGAGGTCTCGGGTTCGATACTAGTCATTTACTATTTAATATTTATACGTAACTTTTAACACTAAGAACACAAGAGAGATAGAGAGATCGGAGAGAAAGAATGTAGAGAGAAAGAATAATGGCAAGGGGTGAGGAATACAAGAGGCAAGGGGGTATTTATAGGCCAAGACCCAAACTTGGGAAAATTTTACCGAGGCCGGTGCGTCACCCACGCGTCAACGCGTGGGCAGCGCGTCAGGCATCTGTAAACTTTTTCCCAAGTGTTGGGTGTTGGATCTTATAAATACCTATCCTTGTTAAACCCCCAATTGTACTTCACACTAAACCTTAACATTAATTAATCTAAGGTTTACCAACTCAAGTAGCCAATTTGGAAAATGTTTTGTGAAGTGTGTATAAGAAAATCAAATACCAAGGGTAGAAAAGTAGAAAGGGTAATTTAGTAGGGGTAGATTGGGTTCCTCAAGTGGCATAGAAAAGAGAGAAAGAGAGAAAGAATATGCCAAGGTATATTCCATCCTTGGGAGGAAAGTGTAGGATGGATGGTTAAGATGAGATGGTTTGAATTGGATGGTGGAGATCAAAGGGAGCCTATGTTTGGATTTCAAATAATTGGCATGTGGGGAAAATGGAGGGTTGAGATGTGTTTATTTGAAATGGATGGCTAGGATCAAAGGGGGCCTCATTTGGATTTCAAATTTATTCCCATGTGTTGAATATGGATGGTTGAGATATGTTGTAAGGGAATGGATGGTTGAGATGTAGAGTGTGCAAGGAATGAGTTGGATTGTGTAAGGGATGTGATGTTGTAAGGGATTGTATAAGAGATTTGGATATGGAAGGGATATGATGAGTTGGCTAGTGTGTGTAGAGAAGAGATGGTTGTGAGTAGTGTGTGTATTTTGAAATCAAGTGTGTGTACACAAGGTGTATAAGTGTGTGTATAAAGATTGTATATGGAGAGGGAATATTGTGTGTGGGAGTATAGGGGACAAGAGGTACACATTGTGTAAGAATATTGTAAGAGAATGTTGGGAATGATTTTGGGAAGGATTGTGGGAGATTTGGTGGTATTTGTCTTTTGTAAAAATGAGATTAAGAGAAGATTAAGAAGTAATCTAATTGTCATTAAGAAGAAAAGGTTTGGACAATTAAGATTATAAGTTGAGAAAATCATAGGTTACTTACAAGTTCAAGTAACACAATGTCGAGAATCCATAGGTTCATATCTTGTGACTTTCCACGACTCGACGTTCTCAACTAATACCTTGGTTCAAACAAGTTAAGTGCTTTGCCTTGATGTAAAGCATAACCCAAGTAGGAAAGGATGCGTTTACGCAAAGAGACATTGAACTTAGTTTGACCAATAAGGGAGTAAACTCGTTACGTAATTAGAGAAGATGTAATGTAGGGTCCTAAGTTTTATATCATTTCACACATATGATATATGTTTAGAAAGAGAAAGATATGTGTTAGAGAGAACTAGAGAGGAAATAAGAGATGTTTCTTATTCCTTGTGAACCAACCAACACCTCTCAAATGAGAGGTTACATAGTATTTATAGGCCATGTCTAGGGCAACTAACATCTTTCACATAATATCACTTATAGCCCTTAGACTTTGGCAAAACATGAAAAGTTAAACATAATAACATATAACTTAATAAAACTTAACATAAATAATAAACTAATACAACCTATTACAAGACTCATTGACTCGATAATGATCGTCACTTCAAACGTTCCCAACAATCTCCCCCTAAGGGACGATCATTGAGATCTCTCTTTGATTGAATTTATGATCATCACTTTTGCGTTTCCAACAATCTCCCCCTAAAGGGGTGATCATTGAGATCTCTTTTGCGACCTGTGGGTCATGGGTCCATGATGAGTGCTCAAACACTCATCATTTTTAGTCAATCTGAACTGTAAAACATACAAAAACACTCAGAAATGCATCAAAATACTAAAAATATTTCAAAATTGAGTTTTATATGTTTTAGATGCAAAAAGAGTAAAAACAGATGAAAAACGTACAAAGTTTGCAAAATTGGCAGTTTCAGTCCCCCAACTTTCATAAAATGTCAAAACTAGTCCCTAGTCATTCAAAATTTGGAAAATTATCACCAAAGGTCCTTTTGAAATCATAAGTTGTCATATTTAGTCCTTTGGTGAAAAATCTCAAAAGTTTTGGAAATTTGCAATTTAGCCCATAGAGTTTCAAATTTTGGCAGAATTGGTCCCTGGTGGGAATTTTTGGAAGAAAAGCCATTTTTAGTCCTTGGAAATTTAAAAATGTTCAATATTGATCATTGGATAAAATTTTTCATGAAATGGCAAAAATGGTCCCTCGAGTTTGAAAAATGACATGTTTGGTCCCTGGAATTTTAAAATCAGAAAATCAACAAACAAAGGGACCTTGGATCATTCATAACTTGGCAGGAATTACCCTTACTTATACTTTGGGAAAGTTTCAATAGCAGCCCCTGGATTTTCAGAATGTTACAAATATGGTCCTTGTGTTATTTTACCTAAAACAAAACCAATACCAAAACAAATCTAAACCTAATAACTAATCCACCCAAAAACCAAGCCCACCCATCCTACTCCCTAGCCCAACACACAAACAGCCCAACCCCCTACCCCATTTTAATATTAACGGGGTCAAACCCCGTTTGACCTTCACCCTTAAACACCTTCCCTCCCACTAATCACCCTGCAAATCCAAACCACCCTTCACCAAATCTGTCACTCACCCCATCCCAAGTTCCCCTAGCCTCCATTAGCATCCAAGAACTATTGCCCTCAAATACCTCCAAGTTACCTCTCTGCTACTTATACCAATTTTTCCCGCCAAAAAGATTTAAAGGTCAAGATCACTCAATACTAATCCAATGGCTGAGAATGGAAGTGGCATTGAGAGAGAGAGAGAGGCTACTCCAGGTCCTTATAAGTCAAGAAAGAAGCAAGAAAGAAGATTATTAGAGTAGTAGTAGTTGTAGTTTAGCTTAAAGTGTCGTTTTTATTGTAATTCAATTTTTAGTTATAATTTCTGCTTTAAAATAGTTGTAATAATTAATTCCAGTGTAATCTCAACTTTACTTAATCATAAATTCAAGTTCCTTTTGATAAATTCAGATTTTGCATTTTTTTTGGTTAAAAACCTCATTTCACTCTTATGTGTTAAAAGTTATTGGTTGTTGGATATTTGAGCTCATACATGTCACTGAAATGTTTTGATAAGCTCCTTAAGTCATGAAATTTGTTCTCATTCAGTTTTGCTAAAATTCTCATAAATCACTAAAAAAATAGTGTAAAATTAGAAATCAGTGGAGAAGGAAGGAAGTGGTTGGAGCATGGTCAAAAATGGATGGACTATGGTTTTAGGACCTCAGGGGAGGTGTTAGGTTAGTTGTGGTTCTTGGTTCATGGTTCTGTCATTTGGAATCACTTGTAAGTCATGCTTTACACTTTTGCATAAGTACTGTAGTTTATCTTGAATTTGCTTGGTTTCAGTGTTTGTGTATTTATTTATTGTATTTAAGATAATTTAGGTTGGTTTAGATCATGCTTGCTTTATGGATTTCATAGTTGTTAGCTTTTGTCTATTCACTGTCTCAACTGCATAATAGGTTAAGTGAGAATTTGTTGATCAATCCTGTGTTCTTATGCTTAATTCTTTCATTCTCAGTTAGTTGCTAACTTATTTCAAGGAATTAGGGATAAAACCAGTGTAATACCTTTGAAAATTTGTCATTTTAGTTTCTTAAGTAGTGTTTGGATCCAGGTGGTTTCTTGTGTTCTATTTGTTGTTTTGTTGATGTCTTGGTATGAATAGACTACACTAGGTCATATTGTCACACCCCCAAAATCAGGTCCAGCGGAAGCATACATGTAGAGGGGGTGTAACTCAATCGGTATCACAACACAAGTACAAAAATGGTTTTCACATTAATCATTTAGAATAAAATCGTTTAATCAAAAATGTTGAATTTACATCGTTAAAAGTAGTGCGGAAGTAGGCCCTTAAAATAGTTTAAAACGGTCCCCATATAAATAATCAGAGTCTTCTATGACCATGCCATGCCCTGCCAAAACCTCCAGTAGCGTGCCATTGGTTAAACCTGAAGATACATGCTAAAGTGTCAACACGAGGTTGGTGAGTTCATAGAGTTTGTTTAACAAATAAAGTCTATAGAAAAATGATCACACAGCAAAGGCATCGTAAATCCACTCAGTTACAAGTCCCGCCATAAGAGACTTGTAACCTGTGTGTTCACAACCCACTGCTAACATATATAGTATGAGTAAAACGTGTATAAGTTCATCACAACAGTTAAGCAATTAGTCGTGAGTCTACACTTCATCTCCGAAGACCTCACGTAAGTATGTTGCTCACAAGGAAGGTAGTGGCATTGGTTCCACTTCATCTCCGAAACCCAATGCATGTGTTATCCAAGGAGACTGGGTGCCATTTCCCAAGTATAAAAGATTACTGGGTGCCATTTCCCAAAGTATAAGTTGCTCAAGAATACATAATCACAGTTTAGTATAACGCAGTTAAGTATAACACAATCACGTATGTATGAAATCAAGTATAAATGTAATCAAATATAAGTGTTATCAAGTATAAGTGTTTCAAGTATCAAGAAATTATGTTTTGAGTATTTGTACAAGTAAGTAAGTAGTTGAGCATGTATCTCCCCCAAAGAGTTAAAACGAGTATAAAAAGAGTAAAAGTGGGGCTATGACTCACCTGGTGCGATAGCTACGATGACAAAAGTGGATACACATAAATGAGGTTCGATATCTAACCGCAACCTAATATGAATGATAGTGATCTACTTAGATCATGAAAGGATGTAGAGAATATGCATGCACATGATACCTATACCACTCGTAACTTGAAAATACTAGTTATAGTCAAAGTAAAGTATTTTCCATACTTAAGAAAAATAAGTCCAACGAGAATAATAAAAACTTGTCGTAATATATCGTATATAAAAACGTTAGTGTTATATTCCTCGTTTTGAAAACCTTAAGATATCGTCTAGTAGTCGCATAAATAAACCTTGGGTCGTACGTATTTCGTTAGTTAAAAATAAACTCCTTGAATAAGAAATCTAGAAAATATGTCATTTAGTACGTAGTTATATTATTTTCTAGTAGTGACTAAATATATATATATAGTTGTGACGATTTTAAAACGTGTACAACTTGGTCGTTTTAAGTTCATTTTCCTCGTTCTTTATATCCACGGATTCGTTTTAGTATATATTAATATATTTTCGATAGCTCGGCCCCACTAGGTTACGTCTAACGTCTCTATTTGTCCATCGAAAAACGTCAAACAGCATGCAGTTTTTCAGAAAATAGTTTTCGTCGTTAAATTTACAAAAATCATATCTCCTTCGTTATAAACTCGTTTTAGTCCGTTCTTTCGCCAAAAGTTTCATTTTTAAAAGTATTTTCTAAATCTTTGGTCAAAAATTATCCATCACCTACTGAGTTTCCCACGTTTTAAAAATAGCAACAGTAGGTAAATATATTGTTTCAAAAGTCATTTCTAGTGTTCCAATCTAGTTCCAACATCAACCAAACCACTTTCAATCACCACAAATCTAGTCTAATCTTACCATACACCTTCTTAGGGTGTCATGGGATCCTAAACATCATAAATCAAGTGGATCTAACAAGGATCTAACTATAATCCATTTCTAGGGTTTCAAAGTTATATATATATATATATATATATATATATATATATATATATATATATATATATATATATATATATATATATATATATATATATAAATGAGTGGTATAACTAACATATGCATGTAGATCTTGAATAGAAATCATATGATCATAAAAATAACATGAAGAAATTATGGAAAAGAGTTTGACAACTTACTTAGAAAGATTATAGAGCTTGGATGAGTAAAACCTAAGAAATCTTGAGTTTTTATTTCAAAACTCAAACAAGGATCACTAAAGGAACTAGATTAGAGCTTGATCTTGGAAAAATGATGGATTCTTGTTGTTGTGTTCTTGGCCGATCATGATGAGAAGAGAGAAAAGAGATGAGTTTACTTGCATTTTTGATTTGATAGAAATGAGATGAAAAGTGAATTGTTGATATATATATATTATAAGAAAATTTGTATAAGTAATTAATTGTGAAATAATGGAGGACAAGATCCACCATTTAAGGAAATCAAAAGGGGGGGGGGGGGGGGGGGGGCAATGGGATGGAGTGTGAAGAAATATTGAGATTTTTGTAAGATTTGTTAGGTAATGGGTAGATATTTAGTGTTTTAGGGGATACCGGGTACCGAGTTAACTAAAAATAAATTGTAACGAGATAAAATAAAATATAATGAAGTTGTAAAAATTGTAAAAAAATATTCCTGATGAGAATCGGAAGTTAAAATAATGATCGGGTTGAAATATCGCAAACCGACGGAGTTATAAGCTTCGACCGGAAAACTTAACAGTTGATTTGAAAACACCGGGTAAATTAATAATATAATTTTTATATTATTATTATGAGTATAAAAATATGTTAGGACCATAGTCGGGATTATCGGATCAATTATTCATAGTAATAGTTCATAGGATAACGTTTATTAGGTAGATAACCGTACGTATACAGAAATGACACAACTCACGCATAAATGACAAATTTTCTCCGGGGTGAATAGTGTTTTATGAATAGTAAAAATTTTGAACGCTTCTCAGAATCACAAACTGACTCCGAAAAAGATGAATAGTAAAATGATGAATAGTGACCGAGGAAAAGACCAGAATTTACGAGTTGTGACACATATTTAGTCAGTCCAACCATTAAAACCAATACCCCTTTGATAATAGTCAAAATCAACAAAATTATTCCCTATTTTGTGCACTGTTGTGACTGTGAGAACCATGAACCCTCAATCTAGCTTCTAAGTTGTTATTTTAGCTTAATGTAATCTTATTTCAGCTTATCTCATCATGTTCAGTCAATAGATTAAGCTCAAACTTCATTTTAGTCAAAATAGCTTAGAATCTCAAAAAGTCAAATTTCTCTTGTGTAGAAAAACCCAAAATTTGCAAGAATTAATTAGAATTTTGTGTTATGTTTGAGGACTTGAAACTTGTTCCTCTTTGTTGTCTCTCAGCTTAACTTCAGTGTTCCACCCTCCTTTGATTTTTTCCATTTTTCTGTGGGGCCCACCACAGCAAGTAACAAGCCTGCAGGGGGAGGTTATCCCCTGCTGCAGCAGCACCACAGCCACACCACCACCTTTGGTGGTGGTTTCTGGCCACATCAGTGGGTCCCATTGGCCAAACTTTGGTTCTTTGAACCCCCCTCCTGGCACTTTTTAATATTTGACCATTAGTTTGACCTTAGGCATTGTGGACCCCACTTGGAATCACCCTACAAATCTGTCCTATTTTCAGTTTTGAAATTAGCAAACCAATTGCTTATTCTGATTTCTTAGCTTATTCTGTGGACCCCTTTGGCTTTTTCCAGCTTAATCATGTCTAATTAACTCATTTGAACCAGAATCACCCATAGTGGGTCCCACTTAAGCTCATTTGAGCTTATTTTCTCTTTTGGTCAACATAAGTCAACTATCAAGCTTTTTAGCTTGCATTTGGCTTATTTTTAAGCTTTGGAAATTTTTTTTTCACAAAAGTTTCATGTTTTTAGTATTCTAAGAGTTTTGTAAAAGAAAATCCAGAAAATTCAAGTTTTAAAATAACTGATAGTTTCTATTTAATGTAATTTAAATTTTTAATTTTCCTTTTTAGATTTTTATTAAGCACTTGGCATTTTTATATTTTTTTTAAATTCCTTTTATGTTAAAGTAATTTCAGTAACTGTTTTAGATTTTTATATTATCATTTAGTATTTATTAGATTTAATATTAGTTTTATTAATTATTAATTAATATTAAGTATTAAATAGCATATTTAGTTTTTATAAAGTAAGACATAGTTTTTATAATTTTTTCTAGCTTTTATATGTTATAAATCGTTTTTAGAAATTTTCTTGTAATTTCTACTGTTCATTTACTAGTTTTTATAATTTATTTAGTTTAATTAGTAATTAATTAATATTTAATATAAAAATTAGTAAACTAGCTTAAATATAATTTTTAGAAACTTTTTATATTTTTTTAGGATTCCTGTGATGGTTAATTAGATTTGTAAAAATTTTCATAATTATCTAAGTCTTTTTAGTATTTTTAATAATTTAAAATAGTTTAATTAGTTAATTAATAATTAATTAGTAATTAATTAATATACAAATCACAAAATGACAAAAATACATATTTTTAATTTTAAAACTTGTTTTTAGTTATTTTATAATTTTAGAAATTTTATTTTCATTTTTCTAGTGTTAAAATAATATTATATTGTATTTAGGTAATTTAAATATTAATAATTAGAATTAAATAGTATTTAAGTAATATTAAATAATTAGTTAGTGTAAAAATTAGTTTTCTTTTTCCAAAAATTTTCTTTAATCCTTAGGTTTGTAAAAATGTCATTTTCACCCCCTGGGGGTTTTCAGATTTCAGTTTTCACATTTTATTTTGTACGCTTACGTTAATTTAAATTAGACGTACGCGTTTTTAGGTTTAAAACGTTTCTGGTTTTTCTGATTTCACAGTCTTGTTTATATAACTTATTTAAGTTATTTTCTTTCAAAATTCCTTAGTGTAACCATTCACAACCCCTTTTCTGTCCAAATTCACCCGATCACAAACCCGTTTGATAACCATCCACACCTCGTCGGGACATAACAACCCGGGGAAACCCTATATTCTACGGAGCATTTAGCCTAAGGAGTTTGACTTGTTTGACCACATCCGTGGTGGACTTAGGTTGACTGTTTAGCATCAATCAAAATTTTGTGGGTCCACCAATAGAAATGACTGATCTTTTGACTTCTTTGATGCTTGTTGTTTTGAACTTTGAGTCTTTGTGTAATAGCTTTGCTATATTCTTTGTTCCAATCATGCTTTGTGATCTACGTTCTTCGTCCTTGTTGTTTTGATCAAATGATGGTGTAATCTGCCTTTCGTCACTTATGCGTCTGTGGTGGTTGTCCGCCATTCCAACATGCTCATACATCTTTGGACTTTGACTTTCACATGCACGTAGTTCCCTTTCTTTCACTTTGATCTTTAGTCTCTTTACTTTGTAGATTCTTCTTTTTGGCGTAGAATCTTTCTTTGAACTTTGTGTTGCTTAGATCTTTGAGGGAGCTTACTTTGACTTCAAGATGTATGTATGAGCATGCGGAATCCATCGCCATGGAGGTAATGTGTAGCTGCAGGTAAACAGTTAGCAATAAACAACCGGTACTTACAGGTAAGGAATTAGAGATCGTCAACAGCATAGTGTGAAGACTCCTTCTAACCCTTACCAAGGCCGTTCCCCTTTTGGATACTCCCGAGGGAGCTTACGAGACCTACTAAGTAGCTCAATGAATGAGTGAGTCGCTGGGGATCACTTCACGACTGTAGACCGTTTTGGAACCACCGCGAACATTAAGCGTAACCCACAAGGAGTAACCGAAGTGACCTACTGTCAGGGCTATTAGATGTTGACCCTGGCAGGAGTTTCCGTTCAATCATTGAGAAATACAAAGGTATCTTCTCTCATAAACGTTCTCGGCAGATTCCTAGGATCTGCAAGGACTCGATAATTTACAGCTGGTGCCCATTGATGCAGAACACCAGTTGTAGAAATATTAAGTGTTCCTAAGAGATCTTTGATGTATCTCATGGCTCTAGACTCGATAACTGCACTATTTGGTTTCCTATGCGGAGACTAGGGAGAGGTCTCCTGCTTCAATATCAACCATCTCTAAGAGATAAATTGATAGATTATACCGGTTCCCCGTGAGAATGAAACAAGCTCTTTTAAGAGAACTTGAGTGGCTTAGAAGGTTAAGTGCAGTGCGTCATGGGTCCATGACGTCTTTATCTTCAATACCGGTGTCGCCTTAGCAACAACCAGTAGCATATGAATTGAACCCGGTGTCTGCCCTAAGGTTGAATATATGGAGGGCTATTTCTTTTCACCTTTTTCTTTGCTTTTGTTTTTAATTCTTCAACCCCTTCTTTCTCCTTTCATTCTTTTCTCCTTTTTTCATATCATACCTAAGGACTTCTAATTATAACTATTGGTGATGTCCTTGGGTAGATCCCTCCGGCTCTGGCGGATCATAGGACGGTTTTCCCTAACCTTAGTCACCTTATAACACCATGACTATCCTATAATTGCCATGAAACCATTTATTGAAAATCTCTCGAAGTGTTTGTGATTATCAAACATTTTGTTTAACACTTTGAGAGTTTTGTGTTTTCGTTTGTGCTCATGCGTAGTAAATAAATTCACACATGCGGGAGGAGCAAGCACTTTTTGAATTGATCCACTTTCAGTGAACAAGACTGATTCGAGACACGCTTACATCACTAGTTAGACTAGCTTGAAGTTATTACCCGGCCTGGTCGAGTCCACATAAAGTTTCTCGAGACGGTACATATCTAGCTCTAATAACTAACTTGATGTAATTACCCGTCGAGGATAAGTCTTTTCGATTACTAACTTTTTGTTTTGTCAATTCCTGGGTCAATTCTGAGTCGAGCTCGCACGAGATTCAATCTTAAAGCATCCATTGTGATCCATATTTTAATCACTTTTACTTTCTCCCTCTCAAAAATAGCATACAAGATGTTGTTTTTGATGAACTTTTGATTAAAATATGCTTTTTGAGTTTTATGGGGAGATTCACCAAGAACTTAATCATTTCAAATACTCCCCTTCAATAAGTGAAATAACTTTTTGTGGTTTTGATTACGAGAGGAAATACTTGTCCTTTTGAGTAGAATTTAGAGGGAAAAAAAAAAAAAAAAAAAAAAAAAAAAAACTTTGAAATTTTGATTAACGCTACTCAAAAGTAAGAAGCTTTCGCTCCTTATATTAGGATTGAGGCACTGATGCGTACCTCAGGGTCCTTTTAATTTCAAAGAACGGGTTGTACACTGTTATATGTGCACAAGCAATTAAGCACGATTTCGACGGAACATTTTGTTTTCGAAATACTCCCCCTAAAAACTCGCATATGTTTTGAGAATTTTAAACTTTTTAAAGTTTGAGGGAAGGAGTCTTCTTGAAGCAAAATTCTGAAAGATTTAGAAATTTCAGTTTGAAAAATTCTTGAATAAATTTTGCTTCAAGGTAACAAAAACATTATACACTGAAATACTCCCCCTCAAAACTAGCATATGTTTTGACAATTTTAAACTTTAGAGCGAATTGGGGAGTAAAGATTTGAAAAATCTTGAGCAAAATTTTGAAAAGTTTTGAAAAAAAAAACCTTTTGAAAAATTTTGAATAAATTTTGCTCAAGATTAAGAAGTATTAGATAAGCTTTGCATGAGAACTTCTTCTTGTTTTTAAGGATAAGTGCACATTTGGTTTTAAAGAATGGTTTAGCAAGGCACTTTCCTTTCTTTGAAACCCGAGTTGTACACTGAAATATGTGCACAAGTCGTAATGTTTAAGCACGGGTTGTAAGCTGAAATACTTACAAGCCATTAAAAATTTAAGATTAGACAACAACCTTGGAAACCCATTTAAGCACGGCGCCAATGGGTTTACCAAATTTTGAAATCCATTTGTAAGTTGTGTCAATCTGATTTAAAGATGTTGAATTCCAACGAGGACTGAAAATCGGTGTTTCATTTTGAAATAACACTCGTGGAATCAATGGTGATTTAAAACTCTTTTTCCGTTGAAAATTGTTTGAGAAACCCGGTGTTTCTCTTGGAGTTTTAAAATCTGAAGAGGGAGATTTCCATCTAGAGTTGAACCTCATGGGTTCTTTTTGAAGATTTGTTTTTGTAATAAATGGAAACCTTCTGGTATTTGGAATGTTCAAAGCAGAGTCATTCTCATGTTGCAACGAAAGCAATTCTGATATTGAATATTTGAAAGGTTTTGAACGACTTTGCTTTGGTATCCACACTTGCTTTACTGGTGTAAAACGAGAGTGTGGAGTTTGAAAAACATGATTCTTTTCATTTGAATCATTTGGGGGTTTTGAAAAACTTTGTTTTGGTCTCCATACTTGCTTTATCGGTGTAAAACGAGAGTATGGAGTTTGAAACACATGATTCTTTTCTTTTGAAGCATTTGAATTTGAAAACCTTTTAGAAGTAAATGTTTCAGAAAAACTTTGTCTCTTTGAAAACTTCCTTCCTTTTTGCAAAGAATAGGCTATAAACTGAAAAACCTTTTTCGAAAATGGTTTTGAAGATTCACCCGTGTAAACCTTCTTCGAAACAATCACTTTTTGTGTTGAAACATTTGAAATTGGAGCTTAAGAGTATCAAACTTCACTTGTAAAGCATTGTATGAAGTTCTCAAATCATTGTATTCTTTTTGAAGAGAAAGATGATCTTGGGATGCCAATTTTGATTCTAAAGAAGCAATTTGTTTCAAAAGTTGATCCATTTTGGCTTTAGAATCATCCGTTTTACAAGCCAATTTCTGTTCGAACTCAACATTTTCTTTTTCAAGTCTTTCAAAATAATTTTCAAATTTGGTTACTTTGTTGAAAAAGTCGGTTTTGGCATCCTCAAAATTGTTTGTTTGTTGAGCTAAAATCGTTTCAAGCTCAACCACTTTCGTTTGAAGCACGTGATTTTCATTTTCAAAAAGATACATTTTCTCCCCTGTTTCCTTTTTAAAATCTGGAGTATTAGAATCGATCAGGGGTTTTGGAAAGGAAACTTTTGTGATTTGAAAATCAACATTTTTCTTTTTTATTGATTCAATCTTTTGCAAAATATTTTCAAACTTTTTATCTGCAAATTCATACAATTGAGACTTCAAATCTTCAGTCTCTTGTTGTTTCAAGTTTGAGTTTTGTGTCTGAACTCGTGAACGTTTGATTGAATCAAACAGGTTTTTGTAAATCCGTTTCAAACGTTCAATCTCTTTTTCGTATTTTGAAATTTGACATTTCATTGACACGTTTTCATTATCAACTTGTTCAAGCTTTGCCATCCAATGGTTTTCAAAAGATTGCTTTTCAAGATTGTGTTGTAAAGCTAGCACATAATTAATGCTTTGTGCTTGACATCTTTGAAAATTTTGTTCAAGAGAAAATATTTGACGTTTAAGTTTCTCTTGGATGTCGCTTGACTCTTTTAAAATCTTCTCATTTTCGTGTCTCAACATCCCATTTTCCGCTCTTAAGTTTTCAGACTCAACAATCAACGATTTATCACAAGCAGTTTTTTCAAAAACTTTCAATTTGGCTTCTAAATCAACAATGTCGTTAAGATACGAGTCTTCCCTTTTCCTTTTGCTCACTTTATGTTCATAAAATTTCTTTTTGCAAGTTGACAACTCTGTTTGTGTTTTTGAAAGCTCCTTTTGAAGTTGTTCAACTTGTTGTTGGAGTTCACATTTTTCATTTTCGAGTTTTGAAACCAATTTCCGTTCAACTCAATTAATTCACGCATTTCGTGTTGAAGATCTTGTTCTTTATTGTAATATTCTTGAAACGCCACTTCAAAACTTTTTTCCCGTTTAACTTTGTTTTCAAGATTTGAAAGTTGTATTTTATAGCACTCAATGTCCCTTGTCAATGACACATTTTTTGCTTTTAGTTCACAGTTGAGCCTGTTACATCGATCAACTTCGTTTTGCATATTCTTAATCATTAAAGCAGTTGAAGCACATTCTTGATCATGATTCACACTGTTATGTACAACCGTACCTCCATTAAGATCCACATGTGGAGTCTCAGGAGTAATATTTCTATCATCATGATTCACCACATATGTGTCGTTAATGTACTCAGGTTGTCCATGACTTTGTGTCTCATAAGCAAACACATTTTCGAATATATCATCACCATTAACATCATCATTAGATTGATGTACTTGAACGAGTGCAACTGAACTTTATGAAGGACTGACAGTAGTGGCATTATTCAAACCATCCTTACATTTGAGTTTCCCGTCAGCATCTGAATCATTCCCTAGAGTGTTGCTTTCAGTCTGCAGTTCTGATAATGCATTGTTACCGGTGAATACCAAACTATCATTCAACGTCCCTTCATTTATGACTGTTCCTTCGTGTGTCTGCATTTTTCTTCCATTCTCTCGTACATTTAATTCTCTTGCTCGTTTCTGCATCTCCAGTTCTTTGATAGCACTCAGATGAAGTGATCTTTCATTAAGCATAAATTATAAGTAGCTCATTCGAGAAACAAGCTGATCTCTAAAAGCTTCAACCTCCATACTAGTGATGTTCTCTCTCCATAACTTGCTTTGAAATTCATAGTCCACAAGAGAAGCTTTAAAATCCATGGTCATGAACCCTTTGAACTGCGTCTTGAGCGCTCTAAATCCTACCATGCAATCACTTCCCTGTTCAATTTTCTTTTCTAGTTGAACTATGTTTTCTTGGAGTTTCCTTTGGAAGGTTAGAAGGTCCATTTCAGTTCCGAAGAATACAGTAAAGGTACTCCACGACGGAAATCTTGCATCTGAGAGAATCTTGCATTGAATCTTAACTGATTCAAAATGTGCTAAACAATTTTCTTTAAAGTGCATTTCGAGCTTTACACTTTCTTACATCTCTCTCCTTTTTTAACTTGATTCCATTTTAATTTTGTGTGAAATGACAATGGATCTTGCAGACGATAAAGAAGTAGTTTTGTGTTTTCAAATGAATCTCTTTCAATCGTTCACGATGTTACAACAACTAGCACGGTAGTCATATTCACATGAACCCAAAATAATACTCAATCTCGGAATATTTAAGCTCAAACCTTACCGTGGACAAAATTACAAAACTTACAAATGGATTGACACAACTTACAAATGGATTTCAGTCCTCGTTGGAATAAGCCATGATGTACACACACTGCTTCTCCATTCACGATGTTAAGCACAATTCTCTCGGTCAATCCAATCGCTGAAGACGAAACACTACTTCTTTTGGCATGTTCTTCTCCCTCCTAATGGTTGCGAGGTATCGGAATCATCATAATGTAGTGTACATGTCGTATAATCACCTTGTACTTGATGCAATTTAGAAGCCATAACAGCTTTTTGAAGGAAATTTTGTGAGTATATGTCGCTAAGATATGACTCACTTTTTCTACAATCTCATCTCTTCCTTTCAACCTACAATCGACCTCTTCAAATTCCAACCAGCTAGTAAATGACCAATGACTAGAGAAACAACCCAATATAACCAATCTGAAAATGAAGTAAACATCCCTTAGATATGTGACTTAATCTTGTACGATGGTGTGACTAAGAACCTATACTGAGCACTACAACGTAACTCCTTTAAGCATAGGTAGATCCATATACTCAAACGTGCAAACAGTATACGAAATCTCCACCTCTTGAACTATCCACAACTTCGTGTGACACTGAGTACTACAATGTAATCCTTAAAGTGATAGCTATAACCCGTGAGCACTACAATGTAACTCCTTACATCGGGTATAACTAGATAATCCAAGTCTTAATCACTAGTGTATGCCCAAACAAGTATCTTCGAAAGTCATGCATCCATCCACCCCTAGACTTTGAGATAAATAAGTACACATGCCCTTGAAATGAACTTTAAACCCAGAAAAGTGATAAAGAATTAGCCGTTGTCATTTGATTGTGATTCTTGATCAGGATCTTTTAAGCAATACGTGGTGTGTTTTGAAGCGAGATATATTGGTATTAAGTTTATGAAACGATGAAGTGAATCATCTTCTATTAAGTGAAGACCAATGATATCGTATTTGTTTTTGGTGTATGGGTGAGTTGTTGGAACTTGTAACTTGCAGAAAAGTTGGAGTTTTCCTAACTCGCAAGATTTAACTTTCACGAAGTATAGTTTCCCCTTGAAGTATACAAGAATAATCCTTACTAGATAAACTGATGAGGCAAAAAATGATCCGTTTTTAGGAGATCATTTAAGCCGGAATTTGAATTTATTTGATCAAATATTGCCCTAAATCGTTCCTTTTGTGATTTTAGGTACTTTGGGAGTGAATTCTGGAAAAGGAAGCATTTTGGACGTTTTTTGAGCATAAAAGTGAAGAAAACGGCAAAGTCTTAATTTTCCTTGCTGGGAACAGTACCTGACGGCGTCAAGAAGGTTTTTATGACGGCGTCAAGAGCAATTTTGGTGATGGCCCAGAGAAAACGTGACGGCGTCAAAACATGGCCGTCAAGAGTAAAAGTGGTGACGGCCCATAGCAAGATTACACATGACGGCGTCAGATCTGGATCTAGGCAATCCGAGAATATTTTTGGCGGCGGGTTGACGGCGTCAGAACTTTCTTCTTGACGCCATCACCTTAGTAAATCTATATATAGTTTTTGTAATTTTCATTCTAGATAGAGGAGAATTTTAGGATCGAAATTAATAAACCCTAACACGACTTTTACAGTATTTTCAAGGGTTTTCACCCCTTGAAACCCTTCATGTTCAATTAAGATAAGTATCCTTTCAATTCATTCAATATGTCTATGTGTTGTTTGAATATATCTTACGCTTGTCTTAATTTTAATATGCTAGGCTAGATCTCTTGTGTGTTTGCTTAGATGTAATGAAACCTAAATGTTGATTATAGGTTGATTGCTTGCTTATAGTTGTAATGGATGAATGATTTGAATGTTAGGCTTAAGAAAACTGGCAGATCTCCATTGTGTAACTTGCTTGAACGTCTTAAGAAACATGAACCGATGTGTACTAGGTTTTTATGGTTGTATTTAATGCATGAGCGAATTCTAGTGATCCCATGTTAGGAGCTTCTTGCAGGCTCGACATAGGAGTGAAGTAGGAGCTTATAGAATTGGGGAAGTAAGTACGCTACCCCATGATTGGTACTAAGGAATATAACCCGTCATCCACGCAACTGTAACAAACAATTAACCTGTAAAAGATATATAGGGAGTAGTGAAATCTAAGTAAACACAATTCTCCCATCTATTGTTCACACCACTAGTTTAATTTACATTTCTGTTATTTTATTTTGATTGCATCTGTAGTTATTGGGTTAGTTGATTATCAACTAATTCCGCCCACTCTTCCAAAACCCGAGATTTTACTTGCTTTTATAAAATATAAAAAATACAAAAAGAATCATCCCTCATCTCTAGACCTAGTTTTTAGGCTTTCTAATCCTAGCGACACTATTCCTGAGTTGAACGATCAATCCCCCGGTACTTGTCACTATACTATACTACAACGATCAGGTACACTGCCTGGTGGGGGTTGTAAGCTTCTCAAGACCCCTCGAGAGGTAAAGCCTGGTGCAATTCCCACGCATCAAGTTTTTGGCGCCGCAGCCCGGGGAATAGTTATTGTCTAGGCTAGAATTTCTTTTTATTAGGTCTACTTGCTAGATTCCTTTCTAGTAAGATTTTATTTTTATTTTTAGGTTTTCTTTAGTCTATCTATTTCTTCGTGCCTTTGTTAGTAAAATAAATTCATT
The DNA here is from genome assembly GCA_030686995.1 of Artemisia argyi. Taxonomy (NCBI): domain Eukaryota; kingdom Viridiplantae; phylum Streptophyta; class Magnoliopsida; order Asterales; family Asteraceae; genus Artemisia; species Artemisia argyi. The sequence continues at coordinate 72,562,285 of CM060700.1, read as the reverse complement.
GACTATTCCGTTGACCATCATGGAAAACGCGAATCCACCCCTTTCCCCCAGAGAAGTGGCTTTGTTACGTGAACAAATTGAGAGTGAGATTAGGGAACTTAGGGAGCTTAATAGGTTGATTAATGTTGAGCTCGACCATGCATTTAGTGACCTAGCGACCGCCTTGTTTTCAAATAAGGACCTAGGGACTAAAGATTTTGAGGATGTTGTTGAGGAATTTGAAGAAGGGGAGATTGATCCAAAGCTAGATGATTATTTTAATCTATACCCCACTAAGGAGGAGATTGCGTACTATAATAATCTTATTGATAATCCTCGACCTCCTTTTACTAGAATCGAACCTAAGATAAAGAGAGGCGATCCTAAGAATGCTAAGATACCATGTATGATTGGGTATAAACATATTGACAATGCTTACATTGATTTTAAATCCCCAATCAACATTATGTCCTCAAGTGTCTATAATGATATAGTAAAAACGAGACTTGGACCTAGAAGAGATCCCAAATACCCCGGTGGAGTTTGTAACTTTGTTGGGAGAATTAAAGGTCTACATGTCTTTGTTGGGAATTTTACATATATCACTGACTTTATGGTTGTTGAAGATCTTGCTAATGTTATTGATTGTCGCTTATCCAATGTTGTATTTGGTAAACCATTTGTTGAAGAGTCCAAGTTAGAATATGATGAGGTAGAAGGGACAATCCGGTTTGCTAGTGACACCGATAGAATCACTTATAGGATGCCTAATAGAATGAAAGAATTTTGCTTTGTGCCTCGATTTGACATGGATAACATTGGTGCTTTCGAGGACATCAATGAAGAGGATAAGAAAAAGGGCATGGACTATTTATGGGAGAAGAAGAGCCTTTTTTATAAGGATTGCTTGACTCTAGGGCCAAAATATAGAGTTGATAAGGAATTTGCCAATAGAATCATAGGAGCAATTAAGCAAAAGGTGTTTGGTCTCTATAAAGAACATTTACAATCGGTAGAAGGTGAGACCAACTATGAGGTCACGTAGTAACCCATGACCTTGATTCTAGCTACAAGACTCGTAAATAAAGAAAAGCGCTTCTTGGGAGACAACCCATGCTTTGTGTGATTTTTATTTTGTTTGATTATTATTTGTTTTCGAATGCATGCTCTATTTTTATTGTTGGTAGATCATGTTTCAAACTAAAATGGTGAAAATACTTTATTTTGTCGTTTGGCTTAGTCTTAACTTCATCTAAAGGTATTTCGCAAAAGATAAGTGTAAGGGGAAACCCCAAATATGTTTTTAAGAAACAAACTCGATCATGATTCTCCACAATATTAAATGAACATGTGTATTAGTAATTGTTTGATTCAAATGCTTGTATCGAGTCATAATGATATTTTGCAGGATTTTCCAGGAAGTAGGACATAAGTTTTTCCAAAAATTTTCCGGAAACTTAACGTAAAGATTTCTGCAGGTCACTTCTGACGGCGTCACGTGTAAAAATCTGGAAATTTTGCTAGTTTTGTTTTTCTAACGGAGTCTTAAAGTTTTTGTTGAATCTTTGGTTTTATAAACTCCAGGGAATCTGCAAACATCATTCCACAAGCATTATATCTTACTTTGTTTTCTAGGATTTGTTAGTATATATAGATTGCCGCCGATTTTACGCGAGGTTGCCTTGTTTGTTTTCTCAGGTTTAATAGGTTATGTATGACAAGAAGATGATTTATATTCTGGAAGAGAAGCTTTGATTGTTCATTTTCTTGGAGGAAGATCTAACCTTGTTACCATACTATCCATACCGAGCGAATCAGGGGAGTATTTGGTTTCATTCTTATACCTGTTTTTACTTTTACATTCTTTAATTGAACATTGGAAACAATGTTCATCCTAAGTGTAAGGGGAGGGTAAATGATGATACCTTATAGTATACACTTTCACTTGAGTTTGTTTGTTTGATGGTAGATGTGTAATAAAACTATGAGAAATACTTGTTAGTGTAATTTTAGCGCCAAATTTAAATTTTTTTACAACATTTAGGAGTGAAACTTTAGCGGTAGCAAGTGTCTCATGGATAGGAGTCGTATTACTAGCACAAAACCGTACCATTCAGAAAAATTTTCCACCCAAATATGTGAGGTTCGCCTTTAGATTTGATAGGAAAAGCATTTACTATTAGTGCTTATGAGTGTACCGGGAGCATTTAGATTCTAGAACTTGCGTTAGTGATGCATCCCGAGATCGCTAGTGAGACTACATTCGTGTAGTAGGATTTACTACATGATAAGAGGCATTAGGATCACCCTTGTGTTAAACCCGTATCATAATTACTTGACCATTTAAGTCATATTACTTGGCTAGTAAAGTCAATTAATTTTTCCCACACCTTTAGCGTTGTACTCATTTTTAGTACACGAAACCCCTAGTACACCCCTCCGAGCCTATCTTTTCGTTTCTAACTTTAAGCATCTTACTTAAATGAAGAATTTGTTGCACCCTACTTAAATGTACAACCAAATCGCCTTAGCCTTCCGTGTATGCACTCATCTTTAGTGCATTATTGTTATATGTTTAAACCCTTAGTTAATTATCTAATTGATTACATGGTTGCTAAGCCGAGTCATATCCTTGTACATATTGTTTTGGGACGATTGGGACTCATGGGTAAAGTACTAATCTTATGGGGTAATGGGGAAGAACATCATTTATTACCCCCATATGTACGTTAATCTTAAAAGTACTCCAAGTGTTTTGATTATCTTAATTCGAGACATTAGATTAGTTTATTGTAAAGTATGTAAAAATTCAAGTGTAAGGGGAATGCTCATTCCCTATGATGTGTTATTTTGGATGGTAGGGTAAGAGTGTATGTAAAATATATATATATATATATATATATATATATATATATATATATATATATATATATATATATATATATATAGAAAAAGAAAAAGAGAAAAAAAAACATACGGACTACCATCCCACTTCATTCTATGTTTATCTTATGTTTTTGCTATTTTTGATTTATTAGCTTAAGTCGAGTCTAGTCTTGACTTAGCAACGCCATATTGTACATGTAATTAACCAAGATTATTAACTCGCCACCAGTAAAGATTGCCTATATCCAACAAAACCGTGTATTCCATATCCCTACACCTAACGTTATAACCTTTAAAAGACCTCTTTGATAGTTTATCCTAGGTCCTTACGCCATGTGGTGGAGGTTTGATCCTTTCCCAAGCCTATGGTAATCTATTTTGCTATGACAGGTAGTGAGAGATGTTTTCCATTTCCATATTGTGATATATACTTTATTACATCCGAGAGATGTGAGTATCTAAACACTATTTGTGAGGTGCTAGTATATGACCTCCGTGCTTGTCTTTGGTCTTTAGTAGAACGATTATTTGTTGTAATTACTTTTATATTAGTGTTAAATGACCCCTAACTTGTATTTTGATTAGAATAAAAGCGCATTTGCTTGAGGACAAGCAAATCTCAAGTGTAAGGGTATTTGATGAGGCGAAAAATGATCCGTTTTTAGGGGGTCATTTAAGCCGGAATTCAAATTTATTTGATCAAATATTGCCCTAAATCGTTCCTTTTGTGATTTTAGGTACTTTGGGAGTGAATTCTGGAAAAGGAAGCATTTTGGACGTTTTTTGAGCATAAAAGTGAAGAAAATGGCAAAGTCTTAATTTTCCTTGCTGGGAACAGTACCTGACGGCATCAAGAAGGTTTTTATGACGGCGTCAAGAGCAATTTTGGTGACGGCCCAGAGAAAACGTGACGGCGTCAAAACTTGGCCGTCAAGAGTAAAAGTGGTGACGGCCCAGAGCAAGATTACACATGACGGCGTCAGATCTGGATCTAGGCAATTCGAGAATATTTTTGGCGGCGGGTTGACGGTGTCAGAACTTTCTTCTTCACGACTTTTACAGTATTTTCAAGGGTTTTTGTAACACCCCAACCCGACATGGGTCAAAATGTCACATTATGGTGCCAAATCAGAACATACAAACGCAAGCGGAAAACTTATAAACATAAAAGTTACAAAGGTATTCTAAGATAATAAAGAAATACTAACTCTATACAAGATGAGTTCCAAAACTAAAATACAAAAACAAAACTAATCTAACTGAATCCAAATCCAAGTCTAATCCAGAGAAAATGGGTGTCTAATCGTCAGGGTGGTCCACTAAGCGCTCCTATGCACTCTACACTAAAACCCAGCTTCCAACCTAAAACCTGCCGCAGGAAAAGAAATGCGGCTGAGCTTAAAAAGCCAAGTGAACAGATATATATCAAAACAAATAATTGAAACATAGATAGGTATAGGAAAAAGGAAATCATAAGCTCCTGCTAAAATGAATATCATCTGTCAGATGCATAAGAGATCAACGATAACTGAACAAGTATCATAAGTCAACTGAATAAAGATCGTGAAGAATCAAATGGTAACACGAATCATATAGTAACCAGAATCACATGAGCAGCTAGAACAAAAGCTTGTCTAACGAGATACTCGAATAGACACAAAGAAACATAGGAAAGCCACGAGCCGACCTAAAGAGATACTCGAATAGGTCTCAAATCACATAATCACATATTCGCCAAATCATAGGTGTACAAGGAGTAGCTAGCTCCAATGTACTAGAAGTGAAAGGGGTACAAGGCACGTACAGCCAGTCACTGTCTTCTCAAAACAAAACAGAACCTAGGATGCATCCATACGCCCCCTGAAAAACAAATCATATTGATTGGGGTAAAAGCAGTCAGATATTGTTAACCAAGGTCAACAAGTCAAAGACAGCCTCGTTCCAATTCTCCGGTGATAGTATAGTGTGTCCCCGGGTCGTTAAGTCCCAGCGAGATTGAAATAGTGCAATTTGAAATCGTTTAGGAATGAGTGGCACTGAGGACAGTAGCCCAGATGATATAGAATTAATTTTGCTACTGATATTTTGGTATTTGTACACAGATATAATATTCATAAATAACAGATGTACAAATATATGCACAAATTTACAATTTGGATCACGTAACAGACAGAAAAGTGAGATTTGGTAAATTACAAACTACAGGGGGTGCTTTTGAAACTTTTGAAATTTAAAATTAAAAGAAAATTGAAAATGAAAATGAAATTATAAAAATGATTATTTTACTATTTAAATATTATTTAATTAATTAAACTAATTAAAATCTAATTTAAATTAACTAAAAATTACAAAGATTACAAATTAAACTAAAAACTTGCAAAAACAATTTTTAAACTTAAATTTGAACTTGAAGAAAGTATAAAAAATAAAAATAAATATTTTTGTCTTTTTATGAGTTTTATATTAACTAAATACTATTTATATTAATTAAACTAATTAAACTATTTTAAATTACTATTAATACTAAATTAACTTAGAAAATTATGAGAAAATTTATAAAATTATTTAACCATCACAGGAATCCTACAAAATTATAAAAACTTCTAAAAATTATGTTTAAGGCTAATCCACTAATTAATTACCTTTTAATTAACTTAAATCTAATTTAAATAATTAAAATAAGAAAAATGGAAAATGAACAGTAGAAACTAAAAATACATTTTTTAAAAGTCTTAACTAATTTATAAAACTTAAAAAAATTATAAAAACCTACTGTTGTTACTAAAAATTTAAGAAAACTAATTAATAACTAATATTACCTATTTAATTAATTAAACTAGTTTTAAATTTAATAAATAGTAAACAAATTAGGAAAAATCTAAGAAAATTATTTTAAATACTTAAAGGTACTAGAAAATTTAGAAAATTATAAAAATGAAAAAGTGCTTATAAATAAGCTAAAATGAAAAACAAAAAAGATAGTTTCTATTAAATAGAAGCTATCACTATTTTTATATTTGGTTTTTTTGAGTTTTTCTTTTTGACAGTTAATTATAAGATGAAAACAAGATACTTTTGTGAAACAACTTTTTTCAAAGCTTAAAAATAAGTTGTATGCACCCCCTTGACTTAAGCAGTTTGACTTTTATTGACCAAGTAGGCAAATAAGCACAAATGGCTGAATGTCGAGTCCACAATGGTAAAACTAGATCCAAATAAGCTAAAGGAACTTAAATAAGCCAGAAACAACAAGCAACAACCACTGATAAGCTAAAATGATGGAAATAAGCACTTTGAAACTTGAAATATAACACAGAATGGGACAGACTTTGGGGTGGATTCCAGGTGGGGTCCACTTGTTCCTAGGTCAAACAAAGGGTCAAATTATGATCCCTGGTAGGAGGGGGGTTGACTAAATCCAAATGTGGGTTGTGGGACCCACTGGGTTGGTCTACAACAGCCACCAAAGTGGTGGTGGTGAGATGGACTGCTGATGCACAGGGCAATGGTTTGCCCTGCAACTCAGTTCTAGGGGCTAAAAGGCCAATGAGAAAAATTCACAAAATTTAAGTGGTTATGGGATCTTAGAGATGAGCTGATAGGCTTTAACTACAACAAGTTTCAGAGCCTAACTCTAACCACATAAATCATAAAAATTTCTTGAATATTTGGAAAAATCTGAGATGCAAACTTTTCACTTTTTGATTACATTTGGTTATTTGACTTTGATGAAGTTTAATCCTATCCTACTGATTTATTAAGCTAATGTAAGCTATAAGAGACCTAAATTATGATAGATTATCAAACTATGCATTGAAAATGAGATTTGTGGGACTAGAATCCTTGACAGTTAACTATAAAGGGGTTTTGAAATGGATTTTGACTTTTTTACTTAACACTAACTGAATTTGTGCTTTAAACTATCAAATCAGACCTAAAGTGTGATGTCTAAACCGTTTTTAACCTATGAAACTCACAATAACTCAGCCAAGCAGACAAATCCAAACACCCCTAATTGCAACTGATGCAATGGTTTTTCAAAGCAACCCAAGGTTTTAGTCCATAAACTTGGTTTCAGAAATTTACTTAGGCTAAATTAAGATGAATCAAACACTTGTTTACTGATTCTAACAACAAACACCCAAGATTATCAAATAGACTAAATTGACTGCCAAATTATAATCTTTAAACAACTATGAGAATTATCAAACAACCTACTGAATTTAAGCTAGATTAAACCTATATAACACTGAATAAGCACAATTAAGCAAGAAATAAGCTATACTACAAGAACTATAAGAAATTAAGATTTTTAGGGAAATTTCAAAATGAGCAAAGCTTACAAAACACCCCTAGCATGAACAAGGGGTTTTCCACTGATGCCTATCTTTAGATAGGCTAACTCTACTTCCAATATTGCTCTTCAATGATCCTCAACACCTGAAATCAAACTAAAAACAACACAGTTGACTATGGTTGACTTTTTTTGGATTTTTGATTTTCTTCTAGTAATACTGAGTTTTAATTGTCTCTATAAGCTTTAACAAGCTTAAGGAACCTAAGTGAGCTTAATTCAGTCCATGAACCTTGTTACAATTGACTACTATTGTTATTGAGAAATTCAAAGATTTGAGTAAACTGTAATAACATAAAACAGAATTGAAACTTGGGATTTTATAACTTAAAAAGACTTGAAGTACACTGAAATAGCTACTACAAAGCTTGAATTAAGAAAAGTACAACTTAATTTGAGAAACTAGTAAATTCGACATATAATTTAACTAAAATTAACTACACACTCTCTTCCTTGCAGTCTTCTCCTTTATATAGCCATCTTCTAGGATTTCTTGAGCCTCTGATCAAATCCCACATCATTTCTAAGCCATTGGATTACTGCTAATACCCTGATTGAAGGCCACGTGTTTTTTGCGGGAAACCTTTTTTTGCAATTTGTTTCTGATACAAGCAAGGGGGTGGCATTTAATGTTGATGTGAGGGTAGGTGCAGGGGTGTAGGGAGGTGATGATGAGATGGGCAAGTGGTGGTTGTGGGCTGCAATACCAGGGTGGTTTGGTGGTTTGGCTGGGTGAGTGAGGGAGAGGGAAAGGTGTGGGGTTTGACTGGTATTTGACCGGGGTCAAAGGTTTGACCCGGTTTTATTAATAAAAGGTGTGGGTGGGCTGCTTTAGTGACAGGCCTAGGATAGAGATGGGTGGACTTTGTATAGTGTGGATTGGACTATGGTTTTGTTTTGGGTAATAAATATTAAAGGTCCAGTTTATGTTTTAATGAATCACAAGGACCAAATGTGTAATAAGCTGAAAGTTGGAGGGTTAAACTTGGCCATCTTCCAAAGTATTTCAAAGGGTGTTTCTTGCCAAGTTATGGATAGTATGAGGTCCTGGTATGATTTTTCCATTTTTATTTCACCAGGGACTAAAACTGCCAAACTTTCAAACTTCAGGGACCAATTGTGTAATTTCACCAAACTTTTCCACCAAGAACTAATCCTGCCATAAAAGGTTAGTGCAAGGACAAAATTTGTTTTTCTCAAAGTTTTTAATATCCCAGGGACCATTTTTGACAATTTTCAAAGTTCAGGGACTAAACTTGACATTTTGTAAAATTTTGCACCAAAGGACTAATTGTGTAACTTTTTGATTTAAAAGGACCTTTGGTGACTTTTTCAAGTTTTTAGAACAGCCAGAGACTAGATTTGACAACTTTTGAAAGATGAGGGACTGAAACTGCAATTTTGCAAACTTTGTGCGTTTTTCATCTGTTTTTGATTATTTTGCATTTGAAACATGTAAAACACTTTCTTGGGATATTTTCACTATTTTGATTCAATATTGAGTGTTTTTAGATGTTTTGGCAGCTCATAAAAGGTAAAAATGATGAGTATTTACACACTCATCAATCCCCCACACTAAACATTGCTAGTCCCTAGCAATCTTTTGAGAAAAACCTGATGGATTCGAAAATCTCTTTACCAAAAGCCATCACTTCTGGAGTAGCCAGGTGTAAGAACTGTGGCACACCTGATAACCGTGTGATTTTGAGCAAACCACCAGAGGTCAACGGATTTGATTAGTCTTTACCAAAAGCCGTTTGCTTCTGGACTAGCCAGCATCTTGATGGACTAAGTCAACATCTTGGTGAGCTGATTACCAATTATGGATTTTCCACGGCCTTTACCACAAGCCATAATCTTGTGGGCTAGCCAACTCATTCGCTTTATGGGATATGGGGAGTTAAGGAACCATACAATTTTTGGCAAATTACAAGCCATCAACGGGTTTGAGATGTCTTTACCAAGAGCCGTTTGCTCCTGGACTAGCCAATCCATTTGTCATTTAGACTTTGGCGGACTGATTACCACAAAAATTTTGAAATAAAGTGAAAAATTTAGGCCAAAATGGGGGTACTTAGAAAGTTTTGTGATAAAATTCGTAAGAATTCCCCCCCCCCCCCCCCACACACTAGAATTGAATATTGTCCTCAATATTCAAAGTCCTGGCTATTTTGCCGAATCTCTGAACGAAAAAAGCTAATATTCGAATCTAACTGTGGAAATATTGATTTTATTTTTCACTTTATTTATCTGTACATATAAACATTTTTCATCATTTTTTTTTGAACTGAAACTTATATACATATTTACTTTTCAAAATACGGGTGAAAACCCATATATGTTGCTAATTTTTGTTCACCGAGTCACTAGCTTGACTCGATCCCCGAATTCATTGGTCCATGGGGAAAGTTTGGAGATCCGGGACAACCATGGGTGGTATGTCCTTTCCAAAATAGTGTTTCAAACAGTGACCATTCACTTTGAAGTTGGGACCTTCGGGTTGAGATAACTCAACAGTCCCGTATAGATATACATTAGCAACAGTGAATGGTCCGGTCCATCGGGTTTTTAATTTCCCCGAGAAGATCTTTAACCTTTAGTTGAAAAGAAGGACTCTGTCACCGACGTTGAAAACGCGGTTCTTAATCTTAGAGTCGTGAATCTTCTTTGTCTTTTCTTTGTAAATCAAAGAGTTCTCGTAGGCTTGATCACGAAGTTCGTTTAATTCATTTAGTTGAACCTTACGGTGATCACCCGCTTTATGAAGGTCGTAGTTTGCATGTTTCAAGGCCCAGTAGGCTTTGTGCTCGAGCTCTATCGGTAAATGACACGCCTTCCCGTATACAAGCTTGTATGGAGTACACCCGATGGGTGTTTTGTAAGCTGTACGGAAGGCCCAGAGTGCATCATCTAGTTTATCCGACCAGGAAGCACGGTTTTCACCTACTGTCCTCTCAAGAATCCGTTTTATACCACGGTTGGAAACCTCCACCTGCCCACTAGTTTGTGGATAATACGCGGTAGAAAGACGATGAGTAACACCGTACTTAAGCATGACTTTTGCAAATTGATCATTGCAAAAGTGTGTACCGCGATCACTAATGATGGCACGTGGAGTTCCAAAACGAGCAAAGAGGGATTTCAAAAATTTCACAACAACTCGGGCATCGTTAGTGGGTAAGGCCTTAGCCTCAACCCATTTTGACAAATAGTCAACAGCCACGAGAATGTATTTTGTTGATATAAATAATGCCTAAAAACATTATTAACATATATCGATATCTCTATGTTTTGATAATCACAAAACGTAAACTCATTGAACTACAAATTATGACGTAAACAAGTATTTAGTCGTAAATATTTGCTTTAGCATCCATATCACTTAAGGTATGAATAAACAAAGTGTCTAATGCATTCTATGATCAAAGGAATTTTTATTTTTACAAACCTTACATTTTATTAAAGTGGGACAAACATTTTTATATTTATACAAAACATTTTTGTATTTATAAGAAATGTTTTATTCAAAATAAATATTTTGAATTCAAATTTCAACCCAAAAAACGGCTACATTCTTCAGAAAAAACCTCCCCCACAAAAAGACAAAAAATCTGAAGAAAAAAAAAATTTAGGCGGCCCCCTTATTTATACTAGGCGGTCCCCTTAATTATTAAGGGGACCGGCACCCAATTAAGGGGACTGGCCACGCTCCCAAACAGTATTTTTCTCCCTATAAATACTGGTTCATCCCACAGAATTTTCTTACCTTTTGCACTCCAAAACTTTCTGTTCTAGATCCACATTTCCTTTCTCTTAATCCTTTGATCATAAGTACATAATTCTTTGTTTCAAAGTGATTCAAACATCATCCTCTCAAGTGCAAGAGAAGAATACTTCTATCCCCCAAAACAAGAAGTATTACAACTTGTTGTGACCTCTACATACAAGTTGTTGGTACATCATCAAGATTATTTACATCATTCTTTGTGAAGATTGTTATGTATATTTGATTGTAGATAGTTGTGCTAGATATATAGATTGTGTGATTAGTTAGTTGCTTGGTGTGAAGAATAAAAGTTAGGAATTAGATTGTAGTGAAGAAGCTAGGTGTGGAGTAGTTAGTTGTGAAGTGAATTGGTGTGAAAAAGATAGGAGTGGAGTAGTTAGTTGTGAAGTAGATTAGCTTGAAGAAGTTGTGTAGAAGTTGTGACTTAGTTGTGAAGAAGTTGTGGTGTGTAAAGTGGTGTGTAAATTGGTGTGTAAGGTTTTCTCCGCCATAAGGGAGCTTGTTGACATAGTGAAGAAAACTCTCGAGTAGGTGACTCGAGGAGTGGAGTAGGGCAAGGAAGGTGTCCTTGTAGCCGAACCACTATAAATCCTTTGTCTCGCGGTTAGATCTTTCCATATCTTGCTTATTATCTTGCTTATATCGTTATTACTTTTGTAGACGTAGACGTATATATAGATTTGCTTATATAGTGCTAATATTGATTTTACTTAAAGATAAAACGAAAGTTTCATTCACAAAGCAAAGTTTTTACAATCAAACTAAAAAGATAACATACATATAATTGATCATTTCGATCAAGTAAAGTTTTCATACAAAATATAACTAAGGATTATAAAATAAACGATTACTTACTTATCTCTCGTATATAGCTATAATTGTTTATAATTGTGCATGTGTTGATTTCACATACTTAGCTTATATTATTATTGTTCATACTTAGATATAGTTGTTCATATTATTTAAGATTTGAGTTCACATAAGATTGAATCAAAGTTTTAAAAGCAAACAAGGTTTTAAAACTAAACTAAGTTTTCATAATAAAATTAAAAAGACGTAAAACTATTCAACCCCCCCTTCTAGTTTTCCACAATTGGTATCAGGAGCCACGTCTAGCAAGATTTTTAAAATATATTGTATTTTAAAACTTGTAACGATCTATGGAATCTGAAAAATATTTAGAAGGGCAATCTATGCAAAGACCACCATTATTTGAAAGTGATGGTTTTCTTTATTGGAAAAATAGATTCGAAACTTATGTGAAATCAAAAGATCTTGATCTTTGGCATGTTATTACCTTTGGTGATTTTCCTCCTATTCAATATAATTTTGAAACTAAAAAGGATGAAATTGTATCTTTTGAAAAACAAAATGATGATTTGAAAAAGAAACTATCAAAAAATAATGAGGCTAAAATGGTTATTTATAATGCGTTACCACGCAAAGAATATGAAAGAATTTTTATGTGTAAAACCGCAAAAGAAATTTGGGATTCTTTACTAATCACTCACCAAGGTAATAGTCAAGTTAAAGATAACAAAATAGATCTTCTTGTTCAACAATATGAACAATTTACGATTCCAGAGGAGGAATCAATCGATAATGCTTTTGCTAGGTTTAACACTATCATCACAAGTTTAAAAGCACTTGATGAGAATTTTTCTAGTAAGAATTTTGTTAGGAAATTTCTTAGGGCTCTTCATCCAAAACGGCGAGCTAAAGTTACGGCGATTGAAGAATCGAAGAACTTGTCAACTCTTCAACTTGATGAGTTGATCGGCAACCTGAAAGTCTACGAAGCAATAATAAAGAAAGACTCCGAGATTGTCAATGGAAAAAGAGAGCAAAGCAAGTCAATTGCGTTGAAAGCTAGGAAGGAATCTAGTAACGAGGATAGCTCAACCTCCGAAAGTGATGACGAAGAATATGCGATGGTCGTAAGAGACTTCAAGAAATTCTTCAAAAGGCGAGGAAGATTCGTTAGACAACCGCATGATGAAAGGAAAGCAAACCAAAGAAATAAAGATGACAAAAATGGCAAAAGTGATAGGAAGTGCTTCAAATGTGGTGATCCAAATCATCTCATCGGAAAATGTCCAATGATGTCAAGAAATCAAAATCAAAAGGCGTTTGTTGGAGGAGCTTGGAGTAATAGCGATGACGATGAGAAAGAAATCACAAATGAGGAGAAATGTCTTATGGCTAAGACATCAAGCGAGGTACGTTCCGAAACCGAATACTTTAGCGACAAAAATTTATCATTAGACGAAAAAGACCTAGATAGTGAATATAATAGGTTATGAAAATTAGGTCAAAAGGTTATAGCTAAAAATAAGTCACTAAAACATATTAATAATCTATTAGAAAATGAAGTACTCGAATTAAAATTTAGACTACAACATTTGGAAAAAGGAAAAGGAGTTTTTATAGAATGTAAAACATGCATAGAGGTTAATAATGAAAACGAAAAACTTAAAGGTGAAATTTTCAAACTTGACAAATTTAAAAATAGTTGTAACCCACTTAAGAAAATAATAAGTGATTAAGAAACTTCGGGAGATAAAACCGGTCTAGGATTAACCTCAACTAATGTTTCAACTAGTGAAAATAAAAGTATAAAGTTTGAATGTGAATCTAGTAAAGAAAAATCATTAGAATAAAAACCTAAGTATATGCTTACAAAAGATAGAAAAATACCCATTGCGAATGATGAAAAAGTAAAAACTTTTTATAAACCATCCTTAAAGACCGAAGTAGGATCCTCTAAATTTAAATTAAGATCTAAAACTCCACCACCGAGAAAACCAAATAATCTTCATACTCGATCTAAAACACCTAAACCTAGAAGAAAACAAAATAGACAAAACTACAATAATACTAGTCATCAAATGTGGAATTATCAACCAAGTTACAATCCTTGGGGAATACTACCACCATACATGCATCCTAGCCAAATGTTGAATATGTTTGGACCAAACAACTTTGGACCAATGAGACAATGGGAACCAAGTGGCTAAGCTGTCAATCTTGGAAGAAGTTGGAATATCATCTACAAATGACTTCTATAAGTCAACATGGTCACTTGAAGTGCTTGAAGATATTCCATTGAAGACTAAAAGGTACGCGTTTCTTTTAAGTTCATCGCTATAATTTGCATGCTTAGATATATGATTAGTTAGATTAATGCTTAGCTATACATATATGTATACATAATAGCTTATATTCTTATAACCTAGAAACATCATTGGTTGACTCTCATAGGAATAAGATAAAATTGTTCATTGCCGAACGAAATAGAAAATGGAAATCTTCTATATCCACTATTAGCAAACTCATGGTGATGAAGTGAAATGAGTTAAGTGGATCAATCGTTAATATAGAAGTAGGATTAGATCCCTCGCGTAAGAAAACTATGGATGAAACAGGCTCTCGTAGACTATGGCATTAAGTTAAATAAGCGTGCGAAAACAATGGAACTATAGATGTTAGGTTATACCTCATTCAACACTCTCGCATCTAACATATAAATTATCGTCTTCATTTCCTTAGGATCATAGGATATGTAGAAACGATAGCATGAGATAATAATAGGCTTAACCAATCCTCTTGAGCATGAGATCTTTAATAAACATTTTTTTTTATTTATGATATTTGTTGTCAAAAATCTAATATCTCTAAAAATATGCAAAAACCTCACATTTTGGAAAATAGTTTTTCAAATAACTATCCCACTTTTAAATAACATGTTTTCACTATCAATATCCACAATTTTGTTTTGATCAAAACTAAAGATTGGGAAAATATTCTTTACCATTCATTCACACATTTTGAAGTAAAAACCCAATCTATTTTATTCAAATAACTCTCACATCTAAGTGAAAACTTACTTTCAAACATTGTTGAATAATGCTAAAAACGTCTCTTTTAAAATCATGCATGGTGATCTCATATTTGTCATCTATATTTATATAAATGACACTTATAAGTGAACTAAATCAAATCAAGAGGACCATGATTTGTTCATTAAGACTTTGTTTGTAACAAGTCTAGAAATCCATGCTATCATAACTACCCATTTATTGCACATTGATACACATTAGGATTAATCCTCCTAGTTATGTAGTTATGAAATACTTGATGTTGCTTATTGTTTCCTAGCACTTATATTTTACTTGCTTGATGAGTATGTTTGCATGCTAGATGAAATTGCTTGTTTACTTAATCTCTTTGATTAACATGCTTTGGCTACATAATTGCCTACATAATTAGTATATGCTTAATTGCCTCAAAGAGTTAGACTTGTTTGAAATAAAAAACACAACCTTTCTACAATTCACTACCAAAAACCCTTTTCTGGCAATTTGGGAATCACCAGATGGGCGGCCCCCTTAAATCATAAGGCGGTCCCCTTAATTATTAAGGGGACCAGCCTCCAATTAAGGGGACCGGCCATCTGATGGTCGAAGGTGTTGTTTCCTTTTTCTACTTTTTAGCCCATTTCATCCTACACTTCCTAAAATTCATAAACCTATTTTATCCTAAACCTTCTATCAAAATTTATACATCCTTAATCCCACCAATCCTATATTATAAACACTCTCATTCCTCTCAATCTATACTCATCTCTTCATGACCTCTCTCATTAAACCAAAACCACCAAATAACCCGTTTGGAGAAGAAAGCCTAACTTCCATTAAAAGCCCGTCAAACCAAATGATGTTGTCAAACATCCAACACCAAATTCCTCCTATGTCTTCAACATTACATACCTAACACCTCACTCTCCTTCTCACCAACATTACATATCAAAAACCTTTACTCACCCATATCCTTCTACATTACACTCAAACCTCATAATCTTTTCACAACTCAAGCGATGTTGTTCATAATCAACCAACACCTAAACCTCACTCTCACACAAATGATCCATTTAACAACAAATCATCCATTCGTGCTTCCACTAATGCTCCTTCTTATGATGAGCATGCACAATCCCAAAACAATAATCCCAACCTCATTACCAACATTTTACATGTTGCTCATTCAATAAAAACACCATCCACTCATGAAGCATCTCTTCCACCCATATCATGTTTTCATGATTACCCAAGCTCAAACATGTCTCCACCACCAAGAGTATCACCACCACATCCTACAACTTCACATGCCATTCCTATGTTGCATGTTCAAACCCTCACCCAAGACAACTATCATGCTCCACCACCATCACCTTCCTCCGAACACTTAATGTTCGTTGAGGCGCTAAAAGAATCCCATGAGCTTAGTGCTCTTTTAGCCTTACATCTTGCTCAACACAATTTGGATCCACCTTCATCTAGATCACCCTCATCACCACACAACATAAATCAACTTGAGAAGCATGTCAACAATTGACCTTGTTGCATCTTTCTCCTAAAAACCATTGCATTCAATGAACACTTCACTTGGATTGAATATCTTCTCACTAGATCACATCCAATACCCTCACTTGAACAACATCCAAAACCTTAATCAACCTCTTCCGCTACAAACTCTCCACAACCAAACTCTCCAACATTCATGACCCAAACATATACCTCCATTAATCCAACAACCTCACCCTAACTCAACCATCTTCATTCCAAACACTCCATCATCTACCATCTAAGCATACTATATGCTTATGATTTTCACTTTCAAATACGAATCAACCAACCTTTTGCTACAAGCAAGTCCGATGGCTCTCTTTGGCAAATTAGGATCTTTAACATAATCTCTTTGAATTAATTGTTATGTATCCTTAATATTTGTTTGCTATGCTTGTTATTTGTATATTGCATATTCTTCTATATATGCTTGTGCTTCTAATATTTTTCTTGTGAGCATTCCATATCTCGATCCCTTGGTGCCATCGAACGAGGGGAAGCACACATCAAGGGGGAGCTTTCATCCCGTCTAACTTCGTTTATGAAGCTAGTCGGCATAACCTTTTTGATTCTACAAAAAGGGGGAGAAGTGAATATAAACTCACTAAATACGTGTCTAAAAATTAATTTTTAGACTTGATGAGTTTAGGTTTTGTAATCATCAAAAAGGGGGAGATTGTTGATATAAATAATGCCTAAAAACATTATTAACATATATCGATATCTCTATGTTTTGATAATCACAAAACGTAAACTCATTGAACTACAAATTATGACGTAAACAAGTATTTAGTTGTAAATATTTGCTTTAGCATCCATATCACTTAAGGTATGAATAAACAAAGTGTCTAATGCATTTTATGATCAAAGGAATTTTTATTTTTACAAACCTTACATTTTATTAAAGTGGGACAAACATTTATATACTTATACAAAACATTTTTGTATTTATAAGAAATGTTTTATTCAAAATAAATATTTTGAATTCAAATTTCAACCCAAAAAACGGCTACATTCTTCAGAAAAAACCTCCCACACAAAAAGACAAAAAATCTGAAGAAAAAAAATTTTTTTTAGGCGGCCCCCTTAATTATACTAGGCGGTCCCCTTAATTATTAAGGGGACCGGCACCCAATTAAGGGGACCGACCACACTCCCAAACAGTATTTTTCTCCCTATAAATACTGGTTCATCCCACATAATTTTCTTACCTTTTGCACTCCAAAACTTTCTGTTCTAGATCCACATTTCCTTTCTCTTAATCCTTTGATTATAAGTACATAATTCTTTGTTTCAAAGTGATTCAAACATCATCCTCTCAAGTGCAAGAGAAGAATACTTCTATCCCCCAAAACAAGAAGTATTACAACTTGTTGTGACCTCCACATACAAGTTGTTGGTACACCATCAAGATTATTTACATCATTCTTTGTGAAGATTGTTGTGTATATTTGATTGTAGATAGTTGTGCTAGATATATAGATTGTGTGATTAGTTAGTTGCTTGGTGTGAAGAATAAAAGTTAGGAATTAGATTGTAGTGAAGAAGCTAGGTGTGGAGTAGTTAGTTGTGAAGTGAATTGGTGTGAAAAAGATAGGAGTGGAGTAGTTAGTTGTGAAGTAGATTAGCTTGAAGAAGTTGTGTAGAAGTTGTGACTTAGTTGTGAAGAAGTTGTGGTGTGTAAATTGGTGTGTAAGGTTTTCTCCACCATAAGGGAGCTTGTTGACATAGTGAAGAAAACTCTCGAGTAGGTGACTCGAGGAGCGGAGTAGGGCAAGGAAGGTGTCCTTGTAGCCGAACCACTATAAATCCTTTGTCTCGCGGTTAGAGCTTTCCATATCTTGCTTATTATCTTGCTTATATCGTTATTACTTTTGTAGACGTAGACGTATATATATATTTGCTTATATAGTGCTAGTATTGATTTTACTTAAAGATAAAACGAAAGTTTCATTCACAAAACAAAGTTTTTACAATCAAACTAAAAAGATAACATACATATAATTGATCATTTCGATCAAGTAAAGTTTTCATACAAAATATAACTAAGGATTATAAAATAAACGATTACTTACTTATCTCTCGTATATAGCTATAATTGTTTATAATTGTGCATGTGTTGATTTCACATACTTAGCTTATATTATTATTGTTCATACTTAGATATAGTTGTTCATATTGTTCAAGATTTGAGGTCACATAAGATTGAATCAAAGTTTTAAAAGCAAACAAGGTTTTAAAACTAAACTAAGTTTTCATAATAAAATTAAAAAGACGTAAAACTATTCAACCCCCCCTTCTAGTTTTCCACATATTTGTTTCCACGAGAAGATGGGAATGGCCCCATAAAATCAATGCCCCAGACGTCAAAGATTTCACAAACTTGAATGGCATTTTGTGGCATTTCGTTCTTTTGTGAAATATTCCCGTGACGCTGACAAGCATCACAAGCTTTGACTAACTCGTGGGCATCCTTATAGATCGTGGGCCAATAGAAACCGGAGTCAAACACCTTTTTGGCAGTGTAGTTAGGACTATGGTGGCCCCCGGTGGGTACAGCATGGCAAGCCTTGAGAATATCAGCGGCTTCCTGTCCGTATACACATCGCCTGATGACTTGATCGGCACAGATTTTGAAGAGAAAGGGGTCGTCCCAGAAGTAATGTTTAACATCTTTGAAGAATTTGTTCTTCTGTTGGGATGTCAACCCCTTCACGATGAAGTTACCCGCATGGTAATTTGCAAAGTCGGCAAACCATGGGGAAGTAGAATCACCACGAAAAGCAACCGCATTGAGTGTCTCGAGAGGGAATGTTTCATTTATTTCCTTTTTCTCGGACACATCCTGATGAGGGTTTTCTAATCGTGAGAGATGATCAGCAGCAAGGTTCTCAGCTCCTTTTTTATCACGGATAATGATATCAAATTCTTGGAGGAGGAGAACCCAACGGAGAAGCCTTGGCTTTGCATCTTGCTTTGCAAATAGGTACTTCAAAGCCGAGTGATCCGTATACACTACGCATTTAGTCAGGATCAAGTATGGCCGGAATTTTTCAAAGGCATACACCACAGCTAGGAGTTCTTTTTCAGTGGTGGTGTAATGACCTTGAGCCTCGGTCATAGTTTTGCTTGCGTAGTGTACAGGCTGAAAGTATTTTGCTTTACGTTGCCCCAAGACCGCACCTATGGCAAAATCACTAGCATCGCACATATGCTCAAAAGGTAGGTCCCAATCGGGGGCAACAAGAATCGGTGCCTCGGTAAGCTTTTTCTTTAATGTTTCAAAAGCTTCGATGCACTCAGGAGAGAAGATGAAAGGAGCATCCTTATCGAAGAGATGGGTCATAGGCCGGGCAATCTTAGAGAAATCTTGGATAAACCTACGGTAGAAGCCGGCATGACCCAAAAAGCTCCTGACACATTTAACGGTGGTGGGATGAGGTAATTTAGCAATGACATCGATTTTGGCTTTGTCAACCTCAATCCCGTTCTTTGAAATTTTATGGCCGAGGACAATGCCCTCCTTAACCATAAAGTGGCTCTTCTCCCAGTTGAGACTTAGATTCGTTTCTTTGCAACGTTTAAGCATCTGTTCCAAGTGGGAGAGACAAGACTGGAATGAATCCCCGATGACTGAAAAGTCATCCATGAATACCTCCATGGTTTTCCCGATCATTTCGGAAAAGATAGACATCATGCACCTCTGGAACGTGCCTGGTGCATTACATAAGCCGAAAGGCATACGTCTGTAAGCAAAAGTTCCGTAGGGGCATGTGAAGGTAGTCTTCTCTTGATCCTGGGATCAATGGGGATTTGGAAGTAACCCGAAAAACCATCGAGGAAGCAATAGTATTCATTCCACGCAAGTCTTTCGAGCATCTGATCCATAAAAGGGAGAGGAAAATGGTCTTTACGGGTGGCTTCATATAACTTTCGATAGTCAATACATACACGCCAACCCGTGACCAAACGAGTTGGAATCAACTCGTTTTCCTCATTGGTGACAACGGTAATGCCACCCTTTTTAGGAACACAATGAATTGGGCTAACCCAAGGACTGTCAGATATAGGGTAAATCAATCCCGCATCAAGAAGTTTAAGAACCTCTTGTTTGATAACTTCGTGGATTTTGGGATTTACCCTTCTTTGTTATTGCACTGCTGGCTTAAAGTCATCCTCCATTAAGATTTTGTGTGTACAAAAGTCCGGGCTTATGCCCTTAATGTCGGAGAGTTTCCAAGCAATTGCTTGCTTGTTTGCTTTAAGAACCTTTAGGAGTGCTGCCTTTTCCTCATCTTTTAAGTCTTTAGCAATAATGACGGGTAATTTATTATCACCCTCCAGAAATGCATATTCTAGATGAGGAGGCAAGTCCTTGAGCTCAACCTCGGGAAAGTCTTCAGTTATTTTAACATTTTTTACTTCCGCTTTATCAAGTATTTTTGGAGACGGAGAGGGTGAAGGATCGTCATTTAACAATCTTTCAAGGAGAAGAATGTCCCCCTCCGGGTCAAGATAGTTTTCATCAACCCCACTTGGGATTGAGCTATCTTGAGCAAGAAAAGCCTCGACCTCTTCCAGAAGGAAGTCACTATCCTCAAACGGAGTGAGGGAAGGGGAAGAGTCGGAAATGATAGGATCAGTAGAAGGAGTGGTACTGCCACTTGCTGAGAAACCAAGGACTTCTTGAGAATACTCCTCAGACGCAACATCGATGATGTCAATTCGGTTAACCGTTTCAGCGTCATAGTTGGAGGAGTATCTTGAAGTCTGATCAAGATTGAATGTGATGGCTTCACCACCAACACGTAGAGTGATTTCTTCTTCGAATACATCGATTAAAGCACGACCCGTTCTTAAGAATCCCCTCCCGAGAATGAGAGGTACTCTTGGGTCAGCATCGAAATCAACAATCACGAAATCTTCCGGAAAATGGAACTTTCCTACTTTCACGAAAATATCTTCGGCAATGCCGAGAGGACGGGATGATACGTGGGAATCGCACCAGGCTTTACCTCTCAAGGGATCTTGAGAAGCTTACAACCCCCACCAGGCAGTGTACCTGATCATTGTAGTATAGTATAGTGACAAGTACCGGGGGATTGATCGTTCAGCTAGGAATAGTGTCGCTAGGATTAGAAAACCTAAATACTAGTTCTAAAGATGAGAGATGATTATTTTTGTATTTTTATATTTTTTAGAAAGCAAGTAAAAATCTCGGGATTTGAAGGATTTGGGCGGAATTAGTTGCTAGTCAACTAACCCAATACTAAAGATGCAATCAAAATAAAATACTAGAAATGAAAATAAACTAAATTAAACTAGGGTTGTGAGCAATAAGTGGAGAAGTTGTGTTTACTTAGATTTCACTACTCCCTAGATATCTTTTACACGTTAATTACTAGTTATAGTTGCGTGGATGACGGATTGTATTCCTTAATACCATTCATGGGGTGGCGCACTTAATTCCCCAATCCTATGAGTGCCTACTTCACTCCTATGTCGAGCCGGCTAAGAAGCTCCAAACATGGGATCATTATAATTTACTCATGCATTAAATACAACCAATAAAACCTAGTGCACGTCAGTTCATGTTT
This sequence comes from Artemisia argyi, assembly GCA_030686995.1. Taxonomy (NCBI): domain Eukaryota; kingdom Viridiplantae; phylum Streptophyta; class Magnoliopsida; order Asterales; family Asteraceae; genus Artemisia; species Artemisia argyi. Next base: position 72,540,277 of record CM060700.1, on the reverse strand, counting down.
CCTAAGACGTTCAAGCATGTTACCAATTGGAGATCTGCCAGTTTTCTTAAGCCTAACATCGAAATCATTCATCCAATACAACCATAAACAAGTAATCAACACATAATTAACATCTAGGTTTCATTAGATCCAAGCTAACACAAGATAGATCTAGCCTAGCATGATGGAATTAAGACAAGAACAAGATATAGACAACCAACACATAGACATATTGATTAAATTAAAAGAATACTTATCTCAATTACACATGAAAGGGTTCAAGGGCTGAGAACCCTTGAAAAACCTGTAAAATTCGTACTAAGTTCGGCCTTAGGGTTTCTCCAAAACTTCTCTTTTTTTTATGAATGAAAATTAGAAAACTATATATAGGAAATTGAGGTTGACGGCGTCAAGACAAAATTGGTGACACCGTCATCTCGCCGCCAAAATACTTCTCGGACTACCTTGATCTACTTTTGACGCCGTCACGTTATAACATTTTCCAGGCCGTCACGTATTTTACTCTTGACGCTCTACTTTGTGACGCTTTCAATTCTATACTGGGCCGTCATGAAAATTACTCTTGACGCCGTCAGGATTTTCTTCTTGACGCCGTCACCTACTGTTCCCAGCAAGGAAAATTAAGACTTTGGCGTTTTCTTCACTTTTATGCTCCAAAAACGTCCGAATTGCTTCCTTTTCCAGATTTCTCTCCCAAAGTACCTAAAATCACAAAAGGAACAATTTAGGGCAATATTTGATCAAATAAATTCAATTCCGGCTTAAATGACCCCCTAAAAGTGGTTCATTTTTCGCCTCATCATATACCCTTACACTTGAGATTTGCTTGTCCTCAAGCAAATGCACTTTTATTCTACTCAAAATACAAGTTAGGGGTCATTTAACACTAATATAAAAGTAATTACAACAAATAATCGTTTCACTCAAGACCAAAGACAAGCACGGAGGTCATACACTAGCAGCTCACAAATAGTGTTTAGATACTCACATCTCTCGGGTGTAATAAAGTATAAATTACAATATGGAAATGGAAAATATCTCTCACTACCTGTCATAGCAAAATAGATTACCATAGGCTTGGGAAAGGATCAAACCTCCACCACATGGCGTAAGCACCTAGGATAAACTATCAAAGAGGTCTTCTAAAGGGTTGTAACGTTAAGTGTATGGATATGAAATACACGGTTTTGTTGGATAAAGGAAGTTTTACTGGTGGCGAGCTAACAATCTTGGTTAATTACATGTACAATGTGGCGTTGCTAAGCCAAGAGTAGACTCGACTTAAGCTAATAAATGAAAAATAACAAAAACATAAAATGAACATATAATAAAAAGGGATGGTAGTCCGTTTTTTTTTTTTTTTTTTTTTTTTTTTTTTTTTTTTTTTTTTTTTTGTGCATACACTCTTACCCTACCATCCAAAATAATACATCATAGGGGATAAACATTCCCTTACACTTGAATTTTTACATACTTTACAATCAACTATTCTAATGACTCGAATTAAGATAATCAAAACACTTGGAGTACTTTTAAGATTAACGTACATATGGGGGTAATAAATGATGTTCTTCCCCATTACTCCATAAAATAAGTACTTTACCCATGAGTCCCAATCGTCCCAAAACAATATGTACAAGGATATGACTCGACTTAGCAACCATGTAATCAATTAGATAGTTAACTTAGGGTTTAACAAATAACAATAATGCACTAAAGATGAGCGCATACACGGAAGGCTAAAGCGATTTGGGTGTACATTTAAGTGGGGTGTAACAAATTCTTCCTTTAAGTAAGATGCTTAAAGTTAGAAACGAAAAGATAGGCTCGGAGGGGTGTACTAGGGTTTCGTGTACTAAAAATGAGTACAACGCTAAGGGTGTGGGAAAAATTAGTTGACTTAACTAGCCAAATAATATGACATAAATGGTCAAGTAATTATAATACGGGTTTAACACAAGGGTGATCCTAATGCCTCTTATCATGTAGTAAATCCTACTACACGAATGTAGTCTCACTAGCGGTCTCGGGATGTGTCACTAACGCAAGTTCTAGAATCTAAATGCTACCGGTACACTCATAAGCACTAATAGTAAATGCTTTTCCTATCAAATCTAAAGGCGAACCTCACATATTTGGGTGGAAAATTTTTCTGAATATACGGTTATGTGCTAGTCATACAATCTCCTATCCATGAGACGCTTGCTATGGCTAAAGTTTCGCTCCTAAATGTTGTAAAAATTTTTAAATTTGGCGCTAAAATTGCACTAACAAGTATTTCTCATAGTTTTATTACACATCTACCATTAAACAAAACAAACTCAAGCGAAAGTGTACATGTAAGGTATCATCATTTTACCCTCCCCTTACACTTAAGATGAACATTGTCCCCAATGTTCAAGTAAAGAATGTAAAAGTGAAAAAGTAAAAAGAATGAAATCAAATACTCTCCTGATTCGCTCGGTATGGATAATAAGGTGGTCAGGTTAAATCTTCCTCCAAGAAAATGAACAATCAAAGCTTCCCTTCCAGAATATAAATCATCTTCTTGTCATACATAACATGTAAATCCTGAGCAAATAGACAAGACAACCTCGCATAAAATCGGCGGCAACCTACATAAGTTACTAAATCCTAGAAAACAAAATAAGATATAATGCTTGTGGAATGAAGTTTGCAGATTTCCTGGAGATTATAAAACTTAATAATTCACAAAAACCAATAGACTCCGTTAGAAAAAACCGATAAAATTTCCAGATTTTTACACGTGACGCCGTCAAGAGTTAACTCGTGACGCCGTCAGAAGTGACCTGCAGAAATTCTTATGTTAAGTTTCCGAAAAATTTCTGGAAAAACTTGGTCTCACTTCCTGGAAAATCCAGCAAAACTTCATTATGACTCAATACAAGCATTTGACTCAAACAAATACGAATATACATGTTCATTTAATATTGTGGAGAATCATGATCGGTTTGTTTCTTGAAAACATATTTGGGGTTTCACCTTACACTTATCTTTTGCAAAAATACTTTTAGGTGGAGTTAAGACTAAGCCAAAACAACAAAGTAAAGTATTTCCACTATTTAATTGAGAAACATGATCTACCAACAATAAAAATAAAGCATGCATACGGAAGAAAATAACAAACAAACAAAATAAAATCACACAAAACATGGGTTGCCTCCCAAGAAGCGTTTTTCTTTATTTACGAGTCTTGTAGCTAGACTCAAGGTCATGGGTTACGTTTTCCTTTCCCACTTTTGTGCTAACTCACAACATCTAACCCAATTCTCATCACGCTTGTATTCCGGGCCTAGATTCATGCAACCCGAATAGTATGTTCTCCTCCTCTCATAATAGGCTTCATCAGTAATTCCATCTTCCTTAACCTCATAGGGTCGAATCTCATCAATTTGTAGATTCTTGATGCCCTTTAATTCTTCCTTCATGTGAGGCATCATAAAAGTGATCTTCTCTATCCCATCAGTAAACTGAGCTATCCCCTTCTCATGGTCGTAATACAGCTTAGTTTTTCCAACAAAAGGTTGTCCTAGAACCACCTCTCCTAGGTGTGGATCTATAATGCCTCTAACATCTTCTAGGATTACGAAGTCGCATTGATAAGTAAAATTTCCTATAAAGATGTGTACCCCTTTTACTCTCCTGACAAAGTTACATAGCCTATTAGGCTTGTAAGGGTCTTTTCTAGGGCTTAACCTTTCGTTCATTATCCAATTGTAATAGAGCCTAGACATGATATTCATGGGTGCTTTTAAGTCAATGTATGTATGCTCTCTAGACATGTACCCAATCATGCAAGGAATTTTTATGTTCCTGAAGTTATGCCTCCTAATCCATGGTGTCTTTCTATATTTTGAGGGGCAAGGATGTTGTAAGAGGAACCTATGGTAACTCAATTCATCCGGGGTTGGAGCGAAGTCTGTAAACTCAATTTTCATTTGGAGAGGCTTAATGAATTTCTTAAATGTGTTAGCTTCTCTCTTTCATCTTTTATGCGCAATAAGCCTCTTGCTAATTTCTAAACGGCGACTCTCTAAATCCATGAAGACCAAACTAGTACAAACAAAAACACGAAGAAATAAGATAGACTAAAGAAAACCTAAAAAATAAAAATAAAATCTTACTAGAAAGGAATCTAGCAAGTAGACCTAGTAAAAAGAGATTCTAACCTAGACAATAACTATTCCCCGGGCTGCGGCGCCAAAAACTTGATACGTGGGAATCGCACCAGGCTTTACCTCTCAAGGGATCTTGAGAAGCTTACAACCCCCACCAGGCAGTGTACCTGATCGTTGTAGTATAGTATAGTGACAAGTACCGGGGGATTGATCGTTCAGCTAGGAATAGTGTCGCTAGGATTAGAAAACCTAAATACTTGTTCTAAAGATGAGAGATGATTATTTTTGTATTTTTATATTTTTTAGAAAGCAAGTAAAAATCTCGGGATTTGAAGGATTTGGGCGGAATTAGTTGCTAGTCAACTAACCCAATACTAAAGATGCAATCAAAATAAAATACTAGAAATGAAAATAAACTAAATTAAACTAGGGTTGTGAGCAATAAGTGGAGAAGTTGTGTTTACTTAGATTTCACTACTCCCTAGATATCTTTTACACGTTAATTACTTGTTATAGTTGCGTGGATGGCGGATTGTATTCCTTAATACCATTCATGGGGTGGCGCACTTAATTCCCCGATCCTATGAGTGCCTACTTCACTCCTATGTCAAGCCGGCTAAGAAGCTCCTAACATGGGATCATTAGAATTTACTCATGCATTAAATACAACCAATAAAACCTAGTGCACGTCAGTTCATGTTTCCTAAGACATTCAAGCATGTTACCAATTGGAGATCTGCCAGTTTTCTTAAGCCTAACATCGAAATCATTCATCCAATACAACCATAAACAAGTAATCAACACATAATTAACATCTAGGTTTCATTAGATCCAAGCAAACACAAGATAGATCTAGCCTAGCATGATGGAATTAAGACAAGAATAAGATATAGACAACCAACACATAGACATATTGATTGAATTAAAAGAATACTTATCTCAATTACACATGAAAGGGTTCAAGGGCTGAGAACCCTTGAAAAACCTATAAAACTCGTACTAAGTTCGGCCTTAGGGTTTCTCCAAAACTTCTCTTTTTTTATGAATGAAAATTAGAAAACTATATATAGGAAATTGAAGCTAACGGCGTCAAGACAAAATTGGTGACGCCGTCATCTCGCCGCCAAAATACTTCTCGGACTGCCTTGATCTACTTTTGATGCCGTCACGTATTTTACTCTTGACGCTCTACTTTGTGACGCCTTCAATTCTATACTGGGCCGTCATGAAAATTACTCTTGACGCCGTCAGGATTTTCTTCTTGACGCCGTCACCTACTGTTCCCAGCAAGGAAAATTAAGACTTTGGCGTTTTCTTCACTTTTATGCTCCAAAAACGTCTGAATTGCTTCCTTTTCCAGATTTCTCTCCCAAAGTACCTAAAATCACAAAAGGAACGATTTAGGGCAATATTTGATCAAATAAATTCAATTCCGGGCTTAAATGACCCCCTAAAAGTGGTTCATTTTTCGCCTCATCACAGGATATAGTACGGTCTGCAAGCTCGAGTTTCATGCAGGTCTGCAAGATAAACTACACTAGTGAGAACTCAGAAAGCCAAAAATCTCTAAATTCCAAACCAAATTGGACCCTTAAATGGAGCCTAGATCAGATGGTATTGAACCTACAGGCTGTATGATGTTGACTTTTTATTTGCACCACAAGTTTGACTTAATTGAGATTCTTCTGATTAGAACTTATTCTAAATGATATACTAAGCTATCTTAAAGTGTAATTATTCTAAATGTGCCTATTTTCTACCTAAATGCAAGATTGCAGCAGCCCCATTATTAAATATGAGCATAGACATGAGCTACTAAAGTGATTTTTTACTTTTAACTGTTAAACCTACCTATGTTGTGCTTGTTATAACCTTCTTATACCTAAAGAAACCTTATGATGCAGCAAACTTAGAACTTAGGCAACCAGAATTCACAAACCTAGTATTATCCAAACACCCCTGATATGAGCAGGTACACTAGATATGAAGTAATACAGTGACAAATCAATTCCAAACCACAACTACAGGAACAGCTATGATCAAAATGCTAAATGAACCGGCAAACTCAGATCTAAAATCCAAAGAGCAACAACATCACCGATACACAAATTCAATCCAAAGAAACAGTAACGATCCAAAGTATCACAAACAAATATGAAATGAATAAATCAGACCAACTATTATGCAATTAACAATAATAAAACAGGAATAAGCAATAGAAGACAGAACTAAATTAATATTAAATAACAGATGCAAATTGAACTTTGAAACTAAAAACGGAAAACTTACAAATAACCTCTCAGCCAAACAGAGAGGGTCTCCCTCACAGCCTATCTTTAGATAGGCTCCAATAAGATTCTGCTACTTCTGAATAAGCTCCGCTTATTGGATTAAGCTGAGCTTTTGACTTCTTAATACTTGAGGTTATGAACGATGAATATCAGGAACAACCAACAATTTTACCACAAACTATTGATGAGATTAGTAAAAGTAAACTTAAAACAGCTTATAAGATATAATTGAAGGCTCAAAGTAAATTTTACTCATTAAAATAAGTAAACTGAATTTTCATTAATAAAAAGTTTATTACACTACTGAAAGAAATTACAAGACTGAAATTTAAATATTACACTAACTTTAATCTAAACTAACCCTAAAATCTAATCTACTCCTAATAACCTAACTGTCCTAAATGATGTGAGTGAGGGCGTATATATAGCCTGAGAGATAGATTTGCCAGGTCACCAATCCACATGATTTGTGTTTCTTTTGAGCCCTCCTAAACCGTATGATCATCCTTGGCCTCCAATCTTCTCTTTACAACCGTAGGATTAAATGCTTGAAATGATTGATCCTGCGTGTGTGTGTCAATTGGTCCACGTGTCCCTTCTGGCACATTCCTGACACTCTGTCAGCTTCTAGAAACATTAATCACGAGGTAATTATTTGTTACATGGGTTAATTTTGATGGGAGATGTTTTAGGGTTCTTCAAATAGTGAATTTTCTGGGTTTGTAAAAAAATGGGGCGGGGTTATTTGGAATTTGGGGGAATTTTATTATTACTAAGGTAGACTGTTTGACCGTGTATAAGGAGTTGTGGGTGGACCGGGTCTAAGGGGGAGTGGGTGTTAGGCTTGGGATAATTTTGGGCTTTGTTGGATGGATTGGGTGTATATTTGATGGATCTAGTGGGCCGATTTTTAAGTAATTTATGATTTAAGGTTTAGTGAAATGTAGGGACCAAAGGTGTATTTTCTTAAATCTCAAGGACCTTTGCTGCCAAATTCCAATACATTTTCCAAGGGCCTATTTTTGTAAATCTCTGATTCATGGAGGACTAATGTTAACCTTTCTTGAAATATTTCCTCAAAGGACCACTTTTGACAAACTTTAAAAGTTGAGGGACTGAAGTCGTCATTTTCTTCAAACTTTGACCAGGGACTAAATATGCAACATTTTGAATCTATGAGGAGTTCTAATGACATTTTGAGCTTTCTTTTATTATTTTGCTTCCCCGGCTCCGGCTTTTGACCTTTTTCCAATCTCGTGCTCGTTTTTGTCGGTTTTGGCTTTGTTTTTGTTCATTTTTCACATATCCGTACCTGCACATACACAAATACAAAAACACATATTCTCTTGGCAGATTTGGTTAGTATTTGGTGTATTTGGTCTGATTTAAGCCTAAAAAGGATGTGTGAAAAAGCACACATCAAAATCCCCCAGACTAAGGTATTGTCGTGTCCTCACGCAATGTCATCACCTCACGCTTAAAAGATAAATAATTTCAAAACCTCTCTTTACTGACGTTGTAAAGTAGCAATGATGTTCAAAAGAGATAGTAAAATCATTTATTCTCAAAAACGCTCCATTTTCCGATTTTCATGATAATAACTACTACTACTCTTTTTGTATTTTTCATTTATATATGTGACGGTTTGCCTTGACTTTCATTATCAATTCTTATCTGTTGATAACTTTCAGGGTCAACGAGTAGAAACACTTTTCACAGAGAAGAGACCATACGGATAAAAATCGTTATCCTTGATTTTTCACAAGCTCCCAAACTAAGCGTAAAATCGAGATCATTGTTTATCCACAAGTTAGATGCTAACACTGCCCACAAAAGTTACTTGTGTATTTACCTCTTGTTCCCAGATCCTAAGTTTTGTATCTCAAGATTTTAATTTGTGAGAAATGAATTTCGTCATATTTTCTCGTTTTGATATTTGTTAGTCCGATAAGAGCACAAAATTTGAACGCTAAGTAGTTTCCAAACTTTCCCTCGAAAACCCCTGCATACAGAAATCGGGTCCACATGAAGGTCTTTGATTTAACACGATTTATGGAGGTCCCCCTTTTTATTTACGACCGAGACATCTTATGTCTGAGACCCGAAACGGAAGCTTTTTATTAGGGAAACCCCCGGAGTCGAAGCTTGGCATTTTTGCATAATTATAAGCACTTTAATAATATTTGGTCCTTAGTCCTTTATTTCTTTTACAACAACGGTTTATGAGCCGCCAAGATGTAAGAGCTTTATTATGACATTGGATTTATATCCGCTGCTTTTTATAGCTTTGGATTCCTCTGCCTTTTTATTTGGCTTTGGACTATTATTATTGATATTCATAATCATATGCCAAACCCCGAGTCCTACGGTCTTTACTAAGATCACAATATCGGCTGCGAACCGGCAAGATACAATAGTCTATTTCACCGTAACACTGGCAGTACCTCTATGTGTACCAAACCCCCATATGCAGAGATTTTGTTGGGAACGAGAAAAAACTAAGTATTGCCCAAACCCCATACACTTAATTAATCCTAGAGATCTATTATTATTGGTGTGCAATCTTGTGGGAACAAGGAGGCCACAAGTACCTGTCGTGGGCTCTAAAGAGATCCAACAACTCCACGTTTAGCATGAAACTTCTAAATAAACTCTATCATTCCTCGATCTCCGCAAATTTAAAATCCCTAGTAATGAGATCCGCGGATGCTTAGCCATAATCTTTTGATTATATTGGTTAAGGGAGATGAGCTAGGGCTCAACACGCCCGGTCAAGTCGAAACATTTATTTCTACTCTCGCCGGTAGGAAAGTCAAAACAAGGTGTCAAATCTTATTATTATACCATAGATCATTTTTTCATTTTTTTTTTTTTGCATATAAAAAGGTGACAAAAATTTTAAATTTTGGTGGAAAACGGAGTTGCGTAAGTTACAGCTCAGACGAAAGTGTCAGCTCAAATCGAATCGAAGATTCACCCCCCTAGACTAAAGTGAAACATTGTCCTCAATGTTTTAAGGGTACGGGTAGTCATACGTAAAATCTAAGGCCGTTTATTAAGTATGCCTAGAGATAAACGTTAGTCGATAAGATTTTGGATATGATGAATTTCCGAAAGAGCAGCGCAGAATGAGACTCGAGTAGAGAGAACGACAAAACCACGAGCACGAGAGTCCTCAAACTTCGGGGAAATTCCTGAACATTCACAAACAACCACGAACACACGAGTTTGGAAAGGGTCGCCCCCCTCACGTCACGTTATTTAAGAAAATAGAAAATTAAAGAAAATGAAAATGGATAAGCATGGGGTGCCTCCCACGAAGTGCTTGGTTTTGTTAACCGAGTCACATGAGCTTGTGATGAGGCAAAAAATGATCAACTTTTAGGGGGTCATTTAAGCCCGGAATTGAATTTATTTGATCAAATATTGCCCTAAATCGTTCCTTTTGTGATTTTAGGTACTTTGGGAGTGAAATCTGGAAAAGGAAGCAATTCGGACATTTTTGGAGCATAAAAGCGAAGAAAACGCCAAAGTCTTAATTTTCCATGCTGGGAACAGTAGGTGACGGCGTCAAGAGTAACATCCTGACGGCGTCAAGAGCAAAATTCCATGACGGTCCAGTACAGAATTGACGGCGTCACGACGTAGGGCGTCAAGAGTAAAAGTCATGACGGCCTGGAAATGATTATCACATGACGGCGTTAAATGTAGATCAAGGTAGTCCGAGAAGAGTTTTGGCGACGAGGTGACGGCGTCACAAGTTTAGTCTTGACGCCGTCAGACCCCTTTTCCTATATATAGTTTTCTAATTTTCACATAAAAAAAAAATAGAAGTTTTGGAGAAACCCTAAGTACGAACTTGGTGCGAATTTTACAGGTTTTTCAATGGCTCCAAGCCCTTGATACCTTTCATGTGTAATTGAGATAAGTGTTCTTTCAATTCAATCAATATGTCTATGTGTTGGTTGTCTATATCTTGTTCTTGTCTTAATTCCATCATGCTAGGCTAGATCTATCTTGTGTTTGCTTGGATCTAATGAAACCTAGATGTTAATTATGTGTTGATTACTTGTTTATACTTGTCTTGGATGAATGATTTATATGTTAGGCTTAAGAAAACTGGCAGATCTCCAATTGGTAACATGCTTGAACATCTTAAGAAACATGAACCGACGCGCACTAGGTCTTTATTGGTTGTATTTAATGCATGAGCCACTGTTTATAATCCCTATGGTTGTGCTGGGCATGGTATAGGAGGAGATAAGAGCTCATAGAATTTGGGAGTTAAGTGTGCCACCCCATGAATGGTATTAAGGAATACGATCCGTCATCCATGCAATTATAACAAGTAATTAACGTGTAAAAGATGTCTATGGAGTAGTGAAATCTAAGTAAACACATTTTCTCCACTTATTGCTCACAACTTTAGTATAATTTCATTTATTTTCATTTCTAGTATTTTATTTTGATTGCATCTTTAGTATTGGGTTAGTTGATTAGCAACTAATTCCGCCTAAATCCTTCAAACCCGAGATTTTTACCTGCTTTCTAAAAAAATATAAAATACAAAAAATAATCATCCCTCACCTTTAGAACTAGTATTTAGGTTTTCTAATCCTAGCGACACTATTCCTAAGCTGAACGATCAATCCCCCGGTACTTGTCACTATACTATACTACAACGATCAGGTACACTGCCTAGTGGGGGTTGTAAGCTTCTCAGGATCCCTTGAGAGGTAAAGCCTGGTGCAATTCCCACGTATCAAGTTTTTGGCGCCGCAGCCCGGGGAATAGTTATTGTCTAGGTTAGAATTTCTTTTTATTAGGTCTACTTGCTAGACTCCTTTCTAGTAAGATTTTATTTTTATTTTTAGGTTCTCTTTAGTCTATCTTTTACTTTGTGCCTTCGTTAGTAAATTAAACTCATTGACTATTCCGTTGACCATTATGGAAAACGCGAATCCACCCCTTTCCCCTAGAGAAGTGGCTTTGTTACGTGAACAAATTGAGAGTGAGATTAGGGAACTTAGGGAGCTTAATAGTTTGATCAAGGTTGAGCTCGAACATGCATTTAGTGACCTAGGGACCGCCTTGTATTCAAATGAGGACCTAGGGCCTAATGACTTTGTGAATGTTATTGAGGGACTTGAAGAGGGGGAAATAGATCTGAAGCTTAATGACTATTTTAATCTCTACCCACTAAGGAGGAGATTGCATATTATAATAATCTTATTGATAACCCGCGATCTCCTTTCACCATAATTGAACCTAAGATCAAGAGAGGCGATCCTAAGAATGCTAAGATACCATGTATGATTGGGTATAGGCACGTCAGCAATGCTTACATTGACTTTAAATCTCCAATCAACATTATGTCCTCAACTGTTTATAATTATATAGTGAAAACAGAACTTGAACATAGAAAAGAGCCCAAATACCCTGATAGAGTTTGTAACTTTGTCGGGAGAGTCAAAGGTCTCCATGTCTTTGTTGGTAATTTCACTTTTGTCACCGACTTTATGATTGTGGAAGATCTTGCTAATGTTATTGATTGTCGGTTATCAAATGTTGTGTTTGGCAAACCGTTTGTTGAGGAGTCTAAGTTGGAATATGATGAGATAGAAGGAACGATCCGATTTGCAAGTAACACCGATAGTATCACTTATAGGATGCCTAATAGGATGAAAGAATTTCGCTTTATATCCCGTTTTGATAAGGACAACGTTGGTGCTTTTGATGACATCAATGAAGGGGATAAGAAAAAGGGCATGGATTATGTATGGGAAAAAAGGAGTCTTTATTACAAAGATTGCTTGGCCCTTGGACCAAGGTATAATGTCGATAAAGAATTTGCCCAAAAGATTATGGGGGCGGTTGAGAAAAAGGTGATTGGTTTCTACAAAGAATATCTACAATCGGAGAGTGGAACCAATGATGAGGAACTCACCCGTATCACGTAGTAACTCATGACCCTGAGTCTAGCTACAAGACTCGTAAATAAAGAAAAGCGCTTCTTGGGAGGCAACCCATGTTTTGTGTGATTTTATTTTGTTTGTTTGTTATTTGCTTCTGTATGCATGCTTAATTTTTATTGCTGGTAGATCATGTTTCTAAACTAAATAGTGGAAATACTTTACTTTGTTGTTTTGGCCTAGTATTAACTCCACCTAAAGGTATTTTTGCAAAAGATAAGTGTAAGGGGAAACCCAAAATATGTTTTCAAGAAACAAACCGATCATGATTCTCCACAATATTAAATGAACATGTATATTCGTATTTGTTAGAGTCAAATGCTTGTATTGAGTCATAATGAAGTTTTGCAGGATTTTCCAGGAAGTAGGACCAAGTTTTTGCAGAAATTTTCTGGAAACTTAACATAAGAATTTCTGCAGGTCACTCCTGACGGCGTCAAGTGTAAAAATCTCGAAATTTTACCAGTTTTGTTTTTCTAACGGAGTCTTATGGTTTTTGTGAATTATCAAGTTTTATAATCTCCAGGAGATCTGCAAACTTCATTCCACAAGCATTATATCTTATCTTGTTTTCTAGGATTTAGTAACTTATATAGGATGCCGCCGATTTTACGCGAGGTTGTCTTGTCTATTTTATCAGGTTTTACAGGTTATGTATGACAAGAAGATGATTTATATTCTGGAAGGGAAGCTTTGATTGTTTATTTTCTTGGAGGAAGATTTAACCTGGCCACCTCATTATCCATACCGAGCGAATCAGGGGAGTATTTGATTTCATTCTCTTTACTTTTTCACTTTTACATTCTTTACTTGAACATTGGGGACAATGTTCATCTTAAGTGTAAGGGGAGGGTAAAAAGATGATACCTTACATATGCACTTTCGCTTAAGTTTGTTTTGTTTGATTGTAGATGTGTAATAAAACTACGAGAAATACTTGTTAGTGTAATTTTAGTGCCAAATTTAAATTTTTTTACAACATTTAGGAGTGAAACTTTAGCCATAGCAAGCGTCTCATGGATAGGAGATTGTATGACTAGCACAAAAACCATACCACTAAAAAATTTTCCACCCAAATATGTGAGGTTCGCCTTTAGATTTGATAGGAAAAGCATTTACTATTAGTGCTTATTAGTGTACCGGTAGCATTTAGATTCTAGAACTTGCGTTAGTGATGCATCCCGAGACCGCTAGTGAGACTACATTCGTGTAGTAGGATTTACTACATGATAAGAGGCATTAGGATCACCCTTGTGTTAAACCCGTATCATAATTACTTGACCATTTAAGTCATATTACTTGGTTAGTTAAGTCAACTAATTTTTCCCACACCATTAGCGTTGTACTCATTTTTAGTATACGATACCCCTAGTACACCCCTCCGAGCCTATCCTTTCGTTTCTAACTTTAAGCATTTTACTTAAAGGAATAATTTGTTACACCCCACTTAAATGTACAACCAAATCGCCTTAGCCTTCCGTGTATGCGCTCATTTTTAGTGCATTATTATTATTTGTTAAACCCTAAGTTAACTATCTAATTGATTACATGGTTGCTAAGTCGAGTCATATCCTTGTACATATTGTTTTGGGACGATTGGGACTCATGGGTAAGTACTTATTTTATGAAGTAATGGGGAAAAACATCATTTATTACCCCCGTATGTGCGTTAATCTTAAAAGTGCTCCAAATGTTTTGATTTTCTTAATTCGAGTCATTAGATTAGTTAATTGTAAAGTATGTAAAAATTCAAGTGTAAGGGGAATGTTCATCCCCTATGATGTATTATTTTGGATGGTAGGGTAAGAGTGTATGAAAAAAAAATTAAAAAAAAAAATCGAAAAAGAATTAAGAAAAAGAAAAAAAAATAGAAAAAAAAAGAAAAAACATACGGACTACCATCCCTTTTTATTCTATGTTTATTTTATATTTTTGTTATTTTTCATTTATTAGCTTAAGTCGAGTCTAGTCTTGGCTTAGCAACGCCATATTGTACATGTAATTGACTAAGATTGTTAACTCGCCACCAGTAAAACTTCCTTTATCCAACAAAACCGTGTATTTCATATCCCTACACTTAACGTTACAACCCTTTAAAAGACCTCTTTGATAGTTTATCCTAGGTGCTTACGCCATGCGGTGGAGGTTTGATCCTTTCCCAAGCCTATGGTAATCTATTTTGTTATGACAGGTAGTGAGAGATATCTTCCGTTTCCATATTGTAATTTACACTTTATTACACCCGAGAGATGTGAGTATCTAAACACTATTTGTGAGGTGCTTGTGTATGACCTCCGTGCTTGTCTATTGGTTTTTAGTGGAACGATTATTTGTTGTAATTACTTTTATATTAGTGTTAAATGACCCCTAACTTGTATTTTGACTAGAATAAAAGCGCATTTGCTTGAGGACAAGCAAATCTCAAGTGTAAGGGTATATGATGAGGCGAAAAATGATCCACTTTTAGGGGGTCATTTAAGCCCGGAATTGAATTTATTTGATCAAATATTGCCCTAAATCGTTCCTTTTGTGATTTTAGGTACTTTGGGAGTGAAATCTGGAAAAGGAAGCAATTCGGACGTTTTTGAAGCATAAAAGTGAAGAAAACGCCAAAGTCTTAATTTTCCATGCTGGGAACAGTAGGTGACGGCGTCAAGAGTAACATCCTGACGGCGTCAAGAGCAAAATTCCATGACGGTCCAGTACAGAATTGACGGCGTCACGAAGTAGGGCGTCAAGAGTAAAAGTCATGACGGCCTGGAAATGATTATCACATGACGGCGTCAAATGTAGATCAAGGTAGTCCGAGAAGAGTTTTGGCGGCGAGGTGACGGCGTCACAAGTTTAGTCTTGACGCCATCAGACCCCTTTTCCTATATATAGTTTTCTAATTTTCACATAAAAAAAAAAGAGAAGTTTTGGAGAAACCCTAAGTACGAACTTGGTGCGAATTTTACAGGTTTTTCAAGGGTTCCAAGCCCTTGATACCTTTCATGTGTAATTGAGATAAGTGTTCTTTCAATTCAATCAATATGTCTATGTGTTGGTTGTCTATATCTTGTTCTTGTCTTAATTCCATCATGCTAGGCTAGATCTATCTTGTGTTTGCTTGGATCTAATGAAACCTAGATTTTAATTATGTGTTGATTACTTGTTTATACTTGTCTTGGATGAATGATTTATATGTTAGGCTTAAGAAAACTGGCAGATCTCCAATTGGTAACATGCTTGAACATCTTAAGAAACATGAACCGACGCGCACTAGGTCTTTATTGGTTGTATTTAATGCATGAGCCACTGTTTATAATCCCTATGGTTGTGCTGGGCATGGTATAGGAGGAGATAAGAGCTAATAAAATTGGGGAGTTAAGTGTGCCACCCCATGAATGGTATTAAGGAATACGATCCGTCATCCATGCAATTATAACAAGTAATTAACGTGTAAAAGATGTCTAGGGAGTAGTGAAATCTAAGTAAACACATTTTCTCCACTTATTGCTCACAACTTTAGTATAATTTCGTTTATTTTCATTTCTAGTATTTTATTTTGATTGCATCTTTAGTATTGGGTTAGTTGATTAGCAACTAATTCCGCCCAAATCCTTCAAACCCGAGATTTTTACCTGCTTTCTAAAAAAATATAAAATACAAAAAATAATCATCCATCACCTTTAGAACTAGTATTTAGGTTTTCTAATCCTAGCGACACTATTCCTAAGCTGAACGATCAATCCCCCGGTCCTTGTCACTATACTATACTACAACGATCAGGTACACTGCCTGGTGGGGGTTGTAAGCTTCTCAGGATCCCTTGAGAGGTAAAGCCTGGTGCAATTCCCACGCATCAGCTTGACTTGATCCCCGAATTAATTCGTCCTTGGAGAGAGTAGATAGAACGGACACTCGGCATAAACGGAGATGCCGGGGTCAAAGACGGTATCCTCACTCCCGGTGGAGTGGAAAGGTGAAGAAATAATGGGATAAGTATAAAATGGATAAAACACCCAGATGATAAAAGCAAATTCAAGTTCAGAATCACGGGTGGGTTGGGTGGGTAAAATTATCAAGCACAGGAACATCATGATCATAAGTCTCGTCGACCACTCCAAAAATATCTTCATTCGTGTAGGATTCAAAATCTACATCGGGTGGTTTCGCCGGTGGACGAGAAGATGGTAAATTAAAGAGAATCGAGTCGGTATTAGGAAGTAAATCATCATTACGTATTTCTTCAGTAAGCACGTTTCTTTGAAATCCATTATCGTCATTCTCAATATCCGGTGGAGAAATGGTATAAGTAAGTTCATCGGAGAACTTTTAGTGAGGAGAATCAATCATATCATGTGAATCCTGGACCTCGGGTTCCATTTTGGACTCATCACAAGGAATATCAAAGATTGGATTATCGAGAGTCAATTCCAAATCTAAATCAAATAACGGATTTGTGAAAGTCATATTGAATGTTTGGAAACCCTTGAAACAAGGTCATCAATATCTTTAGGATGATCGAATTCAACTTCATTTTCGACATTACTCTCTTCTTCTAAGCTGACGAGCTCAGAAGGTACTTCATCCACATAATTAATGTCTCCACAAGATAAAGTATCAGCATCGTCAGAATCGGAAAACATCTCAACACGATCATTCGGATTGTCCATTACTTCATCGCTCTTCGGAGGGAGGGAAGATAACGGTTCTTCATTCAATAATTCTTCAATTAAATGGATATCTCCCTCTGGATCAAAATTAGTATCATCAACCATCGTCGGATTAGAATCATTGTTAGCAAGACAAGCCTCAATCTCGTTTAAAAAGACATCACTCCTCTCAACCAGTGTGAAAGAAGGATAGGAAGAATTAGAAACAATTTCAGAATCACCATTAGAAATTTCCCCGGACTCACTTGGGATTGGGACGAGGTTCTCAACACTAGACTTATTGAATTCGTCCGATTTCGTTGCCGGAATAGTGTTTAGATGCTCGTCCCCCATTTTTAGAGAGTCCTCGGGTTCCACGGGAAAAACATCGGAAGTATTGTGAGGATTAAGAACGAACGAAATTTTCTCATCATCGTCGTCGAAATCATAGTAATTAAAATTTTTAAAAGGATTAGTCGCTCTCTCTTCAACAAGTAATTATGCAATAGACTTCTCACGAGGCTCAGGAGTATGAGTATAACGATTAGCCACCAACTCTTTTAACTTCTCGATCATGGATTTAATTTCACAAATATTATTAGTAAAATCGGAAGTTTGTGGGGGTTGGTTAAACAATGAGAATCGTAACATAAATTCGGCTCATAAAAATTTTCAAATGATCCCCCCACAATTTTCAAAATTGGATGAACAATGAAATGAATCATCATTGAAATATGGTACTTGCTCATAAAAGTTTTGAAAAGGAAGATTGAAATCGTTTTGAGGATAATTATCAAAACTCGTATCACAAGCATAAGACGTTTCAGCATTCGGGGCGTAACATATACAATTCGCGTATCCACATTGGTTACAAAAACATTGCCCATACGGTAATCCTTCGTCGGATGGATTTCTACAATTAAAGCAAGTGAACAGAGACGGCGGTGGTGTTGGATAGTAATCGGGAACGTTTTGAAAGATTGTGTTTCGAACATACTCGGGAGTATTACAAAACAAACAAACTCCATCGTGAATATCATTACCACATTGTTCGCACGTACACTAAACACATGAACCTTCAAAGAATGGTTCTCCACATTTAAAACAAATTGGATGCATAAGAATTATCGTTTTAAAGGGTTAAAGAAAAAGAATTAAATGATAAGGGGATAAGAAGATTATTTTTGATTTTTTAATTATTGTAAAATCAAATAAAAGGAAAATCAAAATGGAAAAGGAAAATCTTTTTTGTATTTTTATTTTTATAAAGCAAAATTCAAAAACTTAATCTTTTGTTTCCTTTTCTAACGTTACGTTAATTGTAAACCGTTTCCTTTAAATCTACTCGTGACGGAACGGGAGAGAAGAATGGATCTTTCTTCAGCCTGCAATTTAATGTCTAAGCTTCCGTATTTTCCGCTTATTCGGTTGTAGAATTCAAAGTAATCCGATTAGCAACTAATTTCACGCGCTGTTATATTTAGAAGCTTATTTGGTTTACAACGCCCACCCTTCAACGGGAGAGTCGATGCTGTAACTTTATTATTTTTTTTGTATTTATGAAAACACTTTAGGAAAAGTGTTTTTGATTTTTCAATTTTTTTTTGTTTTTATAGAAAATATATACAAGGAAGGTTTTCAAAACACAATTTCAAAAAACGAAAACGAAAAATTCACTTCAACCTTCCCCGGCAGCGGCGCCAAAATTGATTCAATCGTTTTAGTATAGGTTTATTTTACCGAAGAAATGCTTAGGAAAGTATTTCCCCGGGTCGTTTCCCAACGAAGGTGTGAATAGAATTTTGAATTCTCGGTTCGTGAAACGTGTCGTGAAAGTGGTAAAAAGTGATTTAGAAAAGATTATACTAGTGAATAAGTAAATGAAGCACAAATAACCAACTAAGCACGTAAATCAAGTAAACAAACTAAAAACGTAACGCAAAATCGAAAACGTAAGCTAAAACGTAACCTTACGAAATAAAACGTGAATTTTAAGCTACACTACTCTTACGGACTTGAAGATAAAAGAAAATTTTGAGAAAAAGAAAAAAAAAATTAACTTTTTATTTAATTTTTATGAATTAAAAACTAATTAACTAATTTAAAAATTAAAATAAAATGCAAATAAGGTAAGAAAAATGCAAAATAAATTTTGAAAATTATAAAAGAACTAAAAAGTAATTTTAAAACTAAAAACTAATTTTTTTGGATTTTTGTGTTATTTTTGGGAATTAAAAACTATTAAATCTAATTAAAAATTAAATATAGAAAGTAAATGCGAAAAATTGCAAAATAAATTTCTAAAAATCTAAAATAACTGAAAAGAAATTTCTAAAATATTTTTGGATTTTTCTAAGCTTTTTCTGATTTTTTTTGGATTTTTTGGTAATTAAAATGTAATAAAAATTGATTAAAAATGAAAATAAAATAGGAAAAATAGTAAATAAACTCAGAAAAATTTGAAAAAATTACAGAAAATCTAAAATATTAAAATGAGCTTAAGAAAAAATTTTGAAACTAAAATAAGGCAGAAAAGTGCTTATAAGCTGAAAACTGCTTATTTGGAGTGCTTATTGATAAGCACTCCTTTGACCAGGTTGACCAAACTTTGCCCCAATGATATTTTGACTCAGAAAAGCTTATATGAAAAGAAGTAAAGCCAAATGATCTCAGAATCTCAAATAAGGGGATCAAACAGTTGTAAGAAGCTATAGTGGAATAAGCAGTTAGGAACCAAAAAGCCGCAAAGGACTCACAACAGTCTAAACAACTATAATAAGCACAAAATAACTAAAAGATACCATGAAAGAAATAAGAATGAGACAGATAGCACCTATGCAAGTAATGTATATAGACAGATATTGAGCTTCAACGCCTTATCTAGACTTCGAATTTTAAGCTACTAAATAAGCCGTACAGTGAGACCCAAGGGGGCAAAGATAAACTACACTAGTGAGAACTCATAAAACCAAAAATCTCTAAATTCCAAACCAAATTGGATCCTTAAATGGAGCCTAGATCAGATGGTATTGAACCTGCAGGCTGTATGATGTTGACTTTTTATTTGCAACACAAGTTTGACTTAATTGAGATTCTTCTTATTAGAACTTTTTCTAAATGATATACTAAGCTATCTTAAAGTGAAATTATTCTAAATGTGCCTATTTTCTACCTAAATGCAAGATTGCAGCAGCCCCATTATTACATACGAGCACAGACATGAGCTACTAAAGTGATTTTTGACTTTTAACTGTTAAACCTACCTATGTTGTGCTTGTTATAACCTTCTTATACCTAAAGAAACCTTATGATGCAGCAAACTTAGAACTTAGGCAACCAGAATTCACAAACCTAGTATTATCCAAACACCCCTGATATGAGCAGGTACACTAGATATGAAGTAATACAATGACAAATCAATTCTAAACCATAACAACAGGAACAGCTATGATCAAAATGCTAAATGAACCAGCAAACTCAGATCTAAAATCCAAAGAGCAACAACATCACAGATACACAAATTCAATCTAAAGAAACAGTAACGATCCAAATTATCACAAACAAATATGAAATGAATAAATCAGACCAACTGTTATGCAATTAACAATAATAAAACAGGAATAAGCAATAGAAGACAGAACTAAATTAATATTAAATAACAGATGCAAATTGAACTTTGAAACTAAAAACGGAAAACTTACAAATAACCTCTCAGCCAAACAGAGAGGGTCTCCCTCACAGCCTATCTTTAGATAGGCTCCAATAAGATTCTGCTACTTCTGAATAAGCTCAGCTTATTGGATTAAGCTGAGCTTTTGACTTCTTAATACTTGAGGACTTGAGGTTATGAACGATGAATATCAGGAACAACCAACACATACACAAATACAAAAACACATATTCTCTTGGCATATTTGGTTAGTATTTGATGTATTTGGTCTGATTTAAGCCTAAAAAGGATGTGTGAAAAAGCACACATCAATATGCGAATGAATTATTATGTTTATAATAATATGATGAGATATGATATTATTTCTAAAGTTTTTCCTTTTTAACCATGATGATAATAATACGTAATGATAATTAGTTAAAAAGTCGTTATATATATTATAAATATAAATAAATAATATATAAATAAAATGTAATAAAAATGCATATGACGTGATGAGGTGACGTAAAATAGAAAATAAAATAAGAATGTCAAATATAAGATGTGGGTCCTTGTCCTTTTTCCAATTTTACACTTTTTACTCTAACGGCGTTAGCGTTACACCGTTAGTCCTTTTTATATATAATTTATAATTACAGTCCACTACTTGTCCAAAATAACTTACTGGTCCTGAAATATGATAATATATCAATTTATATCCTATAGATTTTGTTTTTACAGTTTCAGTCCTTACTTTTAACAGTTTGACAGTTTAAGTCCTCCTAAGTGTCGTCGCGTTACATTTTAAGTCCAAACGTGTAAGAAAAAAGTGGGAAAAATTATATGAAAATTTCCGTAGCTTATTTAAGTTTATTAAAGCTTATCTCAACTGCTTATTTGCTAAAAAGCTTATTTTTCATGAAATTGGGCCTTAACGAACCAAAACAAAGGCCCGTTAAGAAATTTAGAGGCGGGGGCATGGAAATTGTTTTGGGCCAGGACTTGGGCTATTTTCATGATTCTAAAAATGTTTCATATGGGCCCAGTGGGCTTATGGATCATTATCTCTTGTTGGGCTTTGAATAAGCCCAAACCGAAAATATTAAGTTTTTAAATAGAAATGAAATTCTGAAAACTTTGTAGTTGTCGATAAAATTGGCTAAATTTTAGTGTCGAGACGTGAGTATTTTTACAAGTTACCTATATGAAAGTGGTAGTTTTCTAGGTGGTCTATTGAGTCGTATAAAAATATTGGGTGCTCGTTAATTTAGATTACGGGATAAACGAGTGTTTCATAAGACGTTTGGGACGTAAACATATAAATAAAAGACTTAGAGTTGTTTTGAGTTTTTATGTCCGATTTATGCAAGGTTCCAAATGAGTTTATTTGATGCATGTAACGTAAAAATAAAGGTGAAACAAGTGTGTGTCGTGACTCCTAGGCCTTCCAAAATAGAGGCTAGTCACTTTTGTGTTTATATATGTTTATACGTACGTAAAATAAACATGAAACAATATATGTTCGACATGAAATAAAAACGATGCATGGTTAATAAAATAACGTACGAGATGAATTCAATAGAGATGAAAACGACTTACAACACCTCAAGGGTGGTAGAGAGTCGAGAGTGATTGAAGGAAACACAAGAAAAATCCCACGTTCGCTAACTACAAATTATACGTTTATATTTAATATCCCATTTTCTTCACAAAGCGTCCAAATGATTTAATGATACAAGCTGGTCTTTCAGAGGAGTTTTTGTAAGTGAAAGAGAGTTAGAAAGGTGATATTTAGTGAAGGAATAAAGGTGGTGAATGAGAGGTACATATATATGTATTTTTAGAACATGTAACGATTAAATAATGCAAGAAACATAAACAACTATTCCCTATAGTGTAATGGCAGTGAATGAAAGGTTCTAAAGATATATTTCTGACATATGATGACTTTGGGAAGGATTGTGAGAAGGTAGAAAAGTTGGAATTTGCTTATATGAATCTATATATGTCGACTTGTATTTTATAGTTGTACACAAATGGAAAACGAATAAGACTTGGTTTCTAGCTGAAGAAACACAATTTAAATCATGAAATCATGTTTGAAATATTATTAGAATCATTTAGAAACAAACCGGGATTAAAATGGTTGAGTTTAGAATTTTTATATGCGTCGAATGGGTTGGATTTTGGCCAAACACTTTGCCTCTATTAAACGTATCAAACGTTCGTCTTAGAAGCTAAAATTTGGCGTCCTACTTCTTTGGCGGGTAGACAATTAGGAGGTACAAAAATATGTATACGTTGTGTTTAGAAATCGAAAAATACAGAGGCATTTTGGAGAGGTTCTGCTCGAATGAAAACTGAAATTAAAAAGGAAGTTGGGCTTGTATTGGGCTGCTGTGAATAGTAACCGGAATAGGAGTTGGGCTGAAATTTTATTAAGGGCCCGTTTGATTGTAATTAGTTTTAATTAGGATTAGTAACTTTTTAATATTTTGTTAAATGTATCGAGAACTTGTTTTGTTGTTTGGTGAATTTTGCAATATCGTAATCGTGACCACTTAATATAACAAGAAAATTTCAAATTTTCTTGTAAAAATGGTGATTAAAATAATGACAGAGATTAATATATAATTAAACGTTTTTAATTATATGGATTTTTGCGAGGTTTTACAGTACCCACATGTCATTCTGAATTTTGTCCCGAAATTCAAATTTAACGTGATTACTTGAGTAAAGAATTTTTGAACAGAGGGTTGTCGAGAGATTTTTATTCCTAAAATTAAGGAAACGTGATTCAGTTAGATTTACCTGTACTAGACAAGAAAAAATAACTGATGTATTTAAGGGATATGAATATTGAGAATAGTGGTCATGAATAGTAGAATAACGGCTACTGAACAGTAATTACTAACGGTCATGTCTACTAAAATAAGATAAAGGAAAAAATATTTCCAAACCCTTATAAATATTACTGGCATACTTGGGTTATTCATACACACACACAAACAAAACACTCAATTACTTGCAGACTTCCACATACCCCTGAACAATTTCGATTGTTTATCAAGGCAGAAACTGAGAATAGCGATGTGGATCGCCAAAATGCTCTTGTGGAGGCCATTAAGCAGTTTGAGATGGCAAAACAATTGAATCAAGAACTTAGAGAACGCTACGTGAGATGCACAAACATATCGGCGAATAGGAAACAGGTGATTGATAAGTTCTTGCAGGATGAGTGCCGCAAGAACGCCACTGTTATTGAATCGTTGCCGGCTTGTGTCGGTCAGACCCAGACCCAGATCTCCAATAAAGTTCGTTGGAGTCTTGAAGAAAATTTTGGTGTTGTTAGGGTTGAACAACAACAACAACAACAACAACAAAATCTACCACCACCACAACAACCTCAATATGGTGCATCAAGTTCATCCGCACCAAGAGTTGTTGAGCAACAACAACAATTGCCTCATCTGGATCACTTCCAGCCAAGCTTCGAGGAAAATGTGGATGTTGGTGATGGTAGTTGGACTTCTGACATAGAGCAGGAGCTGAGTAGGTGGGAGGCTCAGATCGAGGAAGAGAGGTTGGCGAATTTTGATCCTTAAGATGATGGTTATGACTCCAACAACTCTCAGACTTGGGATCACCCAGACTATTTTTTGAAGTCTAGGTTTATGTTTGCTAGGTGTTTTTAATTCGGTATTGTTTGTACTATTTAAGTATATTTTTAAAAATATGATGTTTGAATGTTTACGTTGTGAACACAACTTGGAAGATAACCCATTAGATGTCACGTTTAGATATTTCTCATGAATTATAAAAATCTGTGCGGGTAACCTACCCGTTAAACAAGGAGTGTTGTTGATACATATTTTTACAAAGAGAATTTTGGATAAGGACGTAGAGTAAAATTGTCGGATTATCAGCTTTTGGGAATGATGAAAGTCATTTTGTCTTTGTGTAGTGAATAGGGAACGTCTGTGGGTAGGATAGTAGTCTACGGCTACCGCCTTACATATCCCACCTTTTCCTCTTCACCACTCATATTTGTTTCATCCAAAGATTTTAAAATGTCTTACACCCATACTGTTCCCATAATTTTGTATGTTGTTGCAGACATCTTCTTGGCTCACATCCCAAAGGAAAATTTGGAGTCTTTGGATTTGATTATAGCACTTCTCGTGCTAATTGTGGTTTTGGCTGTTAGTGTGGATGAATTATGGGGGTAAGAGATAGTGGTATTTTTCATCAGCTTGGCAAGCCAACCAATTGGTTTTTCTATGCCTTACCTAGTGATATTTGTAACAATAGCATTACCAATGCTAATTGTATTGTTGTGTTTCGATATACGGGGTTTCTAATGAAATTTAGTGGTTCTTGGTTTCATATGCCTGTTATTTCAGATATAATTAAACCTATTTATCTACATTTCATTATTTACATAGAGAAGCGTCCCAAACTATGTAACTAAGAAAATATAGACTTATGGTTCAATGATGTATAATTTCTTGATTTGAATAAAAGGGCGTCCCAATCCATTCAAATTAAGACATTGTAAATCATATTAAGATTCTGACTTAACATCCATACTAATCGACAAGGTAATTCATGCGCGGATTTTTGGGGATACGGAAAGAGTATGTCATACGCATCTATAAAGATGGGAGTAAGACAATTAGGAATGATTTATATAATACTTGAAATAGATAAGGAGTATATATCAATATAATAGAGTGTTGTTGTAGCATAAATTATCTAGAAGTTCCATAATCGTCTGGCAGATGGAAGGCACAGAGAGCGTAACGGCTATAAAATGTTTTGTTTGTAAAAACGGTTATAGTTCAGATCTAAATTAGACCTGTTTCGCTATAACCAAGGCTCTGATGCCAATCTGTAACACCCCCAATTTTAAGATATTTGTAGCGGAATAACGATTGGGTGTTACTTCATAGTTCACAGTTTTTCAGTAGAAAATGATTATCAATTTAGTCATTTTAAAATATTTATCATTCGAATATCAGAGTTTACAAAATGAGGTCCCAGTGGTTTCAAAGTTTGTTAAATAAGTTTTCGAATGATAGTAAAAATTTATAGCCTTCGTAAGAATCCGTGCTCCTCCGTACCATCCTTGCTCATTATGGACCTGAGATAAACACATGCTAAAAGTGTCAACACAAAGGTTGGTGAGTTCATAGAGTTTTATGGAAAACCATTTATTTTGATAGATTTCAGGAATATTTGGTAATGATAAATACAAGCAGTAATGGAACAAGTATTGAGTAATGTTGACTATAATCACAGATAAATCATATAAATATCCAATCAAATTCAAATAAGGGATCAATAATCCTAACATGAGGTGGAAACTTATGATGCTAATTTAATCAGATATACAATTCAAATATGGTCAAATTCCTATACAGCTGTATCTAAATATATGTTGAAAACATACATTTCCTTATGGATATTACACCAAGCCTCATAACACGCAAAACTTAACAAAAGAGGTGATTTATCAAGTCAATGATAAATTTTGTCCTCTTATAATAGGTGATTTGCCAATTCCTATTTGTATTCAAATATAGTGTATCACGACTAATACGACTAACCATATGCACATGGCATTCCGTCAAGTATTAGTGGGACAGGAGGTCAATCCTTAACAGGTTTCGAAGCTTTTCACTATATTCGCGCTCACATAACAGTGATTAATGGCTCATGATTGAGGGACTTTATGGCGATGAAGGTAACTTAGGCAATATCAAGGTAATAATGGAATTATTCAGGATAGTATAGTATAGTTAAGTATCATGCCACAGTAATCAATTTGGGAACATTATCATCTGAGTATCAGTATTTCAGTTAAGTATTTCGCCAGTAACATATATATATCACATACCACAATAATCAAATTGGAAACATTACTATCGGAGTATCAATATTTCAATTAAGTATTTTGCCAGTAACAAACATATATCACATGCCACAATAATCAAATTGGAAACATTATCATCTGAGTATCAGTATTTCAGTTAGGTAATTCATTAGTAAAATATATTTATCACATCTTAAGTCATAAACTTCATCAGATAATTATTAATAAGGAAATTGATTTGAATCATGTAATTTATTCATATACTTATAAAGTTATCAAAGTATATGTAAGCATGTATCTCCCCCAATGAGTTAAAAACAAGTATTGGAAATGGGGCTATGACTCACCTTGATTGATGTTGGGATGATGAAAAGTAAAGTAGGATGAGATTATGAGAATGATTATGGAAACGTCTTTGATACGGAACCTGATAAATAAATTTATCTGAGAATCTAACCAAATACTATTTGGTAAACGAATAACGATAAATCGTTAAGACGAAAAGATGATATGCGAATGAAATTATTATGTTTATAATAATATGATGAGATATGCTATTATTTCTAAAGTTTTTCCTTTTTAACCATGATGATAATAATACGTAATGATAATTAGTTAAAAAGTCGTTATATATATTATTAACGTATAAATAAATAATATATAAATAAAATGTAATAAAAATGCATATGACGTGATGTGGTGACATAAATTAGAAAATAAAATAAGAATTTCGAATATAAGATGTGGGTCCTTGTCCTTTTTCCAATTTTACACTTTTTACTCTAACGGCGTTAGCGTTACACCGTTAGTCCTTTTTATATATAATTTATAATTACAGTCCACTACTTGTCCAAAATAACTTATTGGTCCTGAAATATGATAATATATCAATTTATATCCTATAGATTCTGTTTTTACAGTTTCAGTCCTTACTTTTAACAGTTTGACAATTTTAGTCCTCCTAAGTGTCGTCGCGTTACATTTTTAGTCCAAACGTGTAAGAAAAAGTGGGAAAAATTATATGAAAATTTCCATAGCTTTTTTAAGTTTATTAAAGCTTATTTCAACTGCTTATTTGCTAAAAAGCTTATTTTTCATGAAATTGGGCCTTAACGAACCAAAACAAAGGCCCGTTAAGAAATTTAGAGGCGAGGGCATGGAAATTGTTTTGGGCCTGGACTTGGGCTATTTTTATGATTCTAAAAATGTTTCATATGGGCCCAGTGGGCTTATGGATCGTTATCTCTTGTTGGGCTTTGAATAAGCCCAAACCGAAAATATTAAGTTTTTAAATAGAAATGAAATTCTGAAAACTTTGTAGTTGTCGATCAAATTGGCTAAATTTTAGTGTCGAGACGTGAGTATTTTTACAAGTTACCTATATGAAAGTGGTAGTTTTCTAGGTGTCCTATTGAGTCGTATAAAAACATTGGGTGCTCGTTAATTTAGATTACGAGATAAACGAGTGTTTCATGAAACGTTTGGGACGTAAACATATAAATAAAAGACTTAGAGTTGTTTTGAGTTTTTATGTCCGATTTATGCAAGGTTCCAAATGAGTTTATTTGATGCATGTAACGTAAAAATAAAGGTGAAACAAGTGTGTGTCGTGACTCCTAGGCCTTCCAAAATAGAGGCTAGTCACTTTTGTTTTTATATATGTTTATACGTACGTAAAATAAACATGAAATAATATATGTTCGACATGAAATAAAAACGATGCATGGTTAATAAAATAACGTACGAGATGAATTCAATATAGATGAAAACGACTTACAACACCTCAAGGGTGGTAGAGAGTCGAGAGTGATTGAAGGAAACACAAGAAAAATCCCACGTTCGCTAACTACAAATTATACGTTTATATTTAATATCCCATTTTCTTCACAAAGCGTCCAAATGATTTAATGATACAAGCTGGTCTTTCAGAGGAGTTTTTGTAAGTGAAAGAGAGTTAGAAAGGTGATATTTAGTGAAGGAATAAAGGTGGTGAATGAGAGGTACATATATATGTATTTTTAGAACATGTAACGATTAAATAATGCAAGAAACATAAACAACTATTCCCTATAGTGTAATGGCAGTGAATGAAAGGTTCTAAAGATATATTTCTGACATATGATGACTTTGGGAAGGATTGTGAGAAGGTAGAAAAGTTGGAATTTGCTTATATGAATCTATATATGTCGACTTGTATTTTATAGTTGTACACAAATGGAAAACGAATAGGACTTGGTTTCTAGCTGAAGAAACACAATTTAAATCATGAAATCATGTTTGAAATATTATTAGAATCATTTAGAAACAAACCGGGATTAAAATGGTTGAGTTTGGAATTTTTATATGCGTCGAATGGGTTGGATTTTGGCCAAACACTTTGCCTATATTAAACGTATCAAACGTTCGTCTTAGAAGCTAAAATTTGGCGTCCTACTTCTTTGGCGGGTAGACAATTAGGAGGTACGAAAATATGTATACGTTGTGTTTAGAAATCGAAAAATACAGAGGCATTTTGGAGAGGTTATGCTCGAATGAAAACTGAAATTAAAAAGGAAGTTGGGCTTGTATTGGGCTGCTGTGAATAGTAACCAGAAAAGCAGTTGGGCTGAAATTTTATTAAGGGCCCGTTTGATTGTAATTAGTTTTAATTAGGATTAGTAACTTTTTAATATTTTGTTAAACGTTTCGAGAACTTGTTTTGTCGTTTGGTGAATTTTGCAATATCGTAATCGTGACCATTTAATATAATAAGAAAATTTCAAATTTACTGTAAAAATGGTGATTAAAATAATGACAGAGATTAATATATAATTAAACGTTTTTAATTATATGGATTTTTGCGAGTTTTACAGGAAGTAAGTACGCCACCCCATGATTGGTGTTAAGTAATATAACCCGTCATCCACGCAACTGTAACAAACAATTAACCTATAAAAGATATCTAGGGAGTAGTGAAATCTAAGTAAACACAATTCTCCCATCTATTGTTCACACCACTAGTTTAATTAGTTTAATTTACATTTCTGTTATTTTATTTTGATTGTATCTGTAGTTATTGGGTTAGTTGATTAGCAACTAATTCCGCCCACTTTTCCAAAACTCGAGATTTTACTTGCTTTTATAAAATATAAAAAATACAAAAAGAATCATCCCTCATCTCTAGACCTAGTTTTTAGGCTTTCTAATCCTAGCGACACTATTCCTGAGTTGAACGATCAATCCCCCGGTACTTGTCACTATACTATAATGCAACGATCAGGTACACTGCCTGGTGGGGGTTGTAAGTTTCTCGAGATCCCTCGAGAGGTAAAGCCTGGTGCAATTCCCACGCATCATAAACTATAAGGAATGTTAAGGCTAACTCGCCACAAAAATTCTTAACTTGTTAGAAAAATTCCTAACTCGCCAGAAAAGTTCCTAATTCGCCAGGAAAATTCCTAACTCGTCAGAAAAGTTCCTAACTCGCTAGAAAAAATTCCTAACTTGCTAGAAAAGTTCCTAACTCGCTAGAAAAGTTCCTAACTCGCTAGAAAAATTCCTAATTGGCTAGAAAATGTTCCTAACTTGCCAGGAAAGTTCCTAACTGGCTAGAACATGTTCTTAACTCGCTAGGAAAGTTCCTAACTCGCTAGAACATGTTCTTAACTCGCTAGAAATGTTCCTAACTCACCAGAAAAAATTCCTAACTCGTTAATCTTCAAAACCCAACTCGCTAATCTTCAACTTAACTCGCCATAAACGTACTTTTTCCGAGAAAAAACACCAAAAAACACAATTTTTCACCACAAAACACCACGATTCGCCCCTGGTTAGCTCTGATACCACTTGTTAAGACCAAGAAACACCTTCAGGAGGTCGGGGATGCTCGAAATAAATCATTATTCTAGAGAGAGAAAGTAGAGAGAGAAAGGTGGAGAAAAGGGTTTATATTAAAATGACAATATGATGTTTACACACACAATTTCCCACACCCCTCATGGAGAGTCATGAGGGGTATTTATAGGCTCATCACACTACATGTTTGCCTAATCTACATAAGTAGTCCCTAAGGACACAACATGCTACATATCTAGTCCATTTCACATGTGTGACGTTATCTTTATATAAAAGTGAGGCTAACACGTAAGCACGGGATATGAGCATATGGATGCTTTCACGTGTTGTTACGTGAAATGTATAAGCTCCCTAAGTTTAGAAAAGCCTTGGCTAGATGCAAGTGTTAGAAAATATGAGTTGGCGTTTTCCTGTAAATGGGTGCTTTAAAAATTGGATCTCTCTAATCCCAAAACTCGTTTAGAGTGTTCTCAATTAAGCACATAACATATTCATACCTGTATTGAAAGATCCACATTTGTCGGGTAAGGGGAAAATCGACTTTCAAATTTCACCCGAAACCATACAGTGTCCTGGCGCGTCACCCACGCGTTGACGCGCGGGCAGCGCGCCAGGAGCAGATATGGGCTCCGGGGAATTTGGCTACCATTTGATATTTTATGTGTTTCGTATGTTTATGTGTCATCATTAAAACATTAGGAGATCTTGATCATGTTGCCTCAACATAGGACTTAAAGAAGGACACAAAGCTTTGTTTACATCAGATGCACGTTCAAGCAAATATGAAGATTTATCATGTATAAGATCATTAACAAAAGGCTAGTGATTTGCACACTCCCATTATTTATTGGGACACTCTTTTACATGCTTCAGTTAGTTGTACAAAACTTACACTGTGCTTTATCTGCTTGTACTGTGAAGTGTGCTAATTAATATCTTGAGTGTGCCAATCAATTCTCTTAACAAAAGTTGCAATAAGAGTAGGATTCACATCCACAATCTCTTTACCTTTGTTAGGGTCATTCACAACTACATCATTTATGCTTGTGTTAGGTGCATGAGGACCGTCATTGTTACGTATATGACTTGCAATAGGCTTTAATCTAGATACCTCATGACCCCACTCAAGCTCATCCATCAACTTTTCATCACAGTCGGTTATAGTGGATCCCAAGTTCTCATCATGAACAACATAATATGAGTACACTAGTTGAAGTTGACGAAATGCAAACTCCACCACAATCGACTATGCACGGTTCAGTGCAGAAACTGTAAGAAGGTAGGTCACCAGACGAGAGATTGCAGAACTCCTACCCCAACGATAAACCGGAACAACACAGTGACATGCTTTGAATGTGGAGTGAAAGGGCATTACATGGGTGATTGCCCAAAGCTGAAGAATCAGAGTAGAGGTAACCAGAATAGAGGAGGAGCTCGTGGGAGAGCATATGTGGTGGGAGGAGGAGAAGCTCGCAAGGACCCTAATGTTGTTACGGGTATGTTTCTCCTCACTAATTGTTATGCTTCAGTCTTATTTGATTCGGGTGCCGATAGAAGTTTTGTGTCCAGTACATTGATCCCCCTTATTGACATTGCACCAACTACCTTGGACACTACATATACTATTGAGCTAGCAAATAACAAGTTAATAGGAGCCGATATCATAATTCGAGGGTGTACCTTGAATTTACTAAACCATTCGTTCAACATAAACTTGATGTCCGTAGAACTTGGAAGCTTTGATGTTATCATAGGAATGGATTGGTTGTCTAAGTATCACGCAAGGATCATATGAGACGAAAAGCTTGTCCACCTTCCCTACAATGGTGAAACCCTAATAATGGATATTGGAGTGGGACTAAGCTAAGCATCATACCCTGTATCAAGACTCATTAATATTTGAAAAAGGGATGCCATGTGTTTCTGGCACACATAACGAAGAAAAAGTCGAAGGAGAAGTGACTTGAAGATATGCCTATAGTACGAGATTTCTCAGAAGTCTTTCCCGAAGACTTTCCTAGACTTCCACCAGTTAGGCAAGTGGAATTTCAAATCGACTTGGTGCCAGGAGCTGCACCAGTGACACGATCGCCATGCAGACTAGCCCCGTAAGAGATGCAAGCATTGTCTAGCCAATTACAAGAACTTCTAGACAAAGGTTTTATACGACCAAGTTCCTCGCCGTGGGGAGCTACAGTCTTATTTGTAAAGAAGAAGGATGGATCTTTCAGGATGTGTATTGACTATCGTGAGTTAAACAAGTTAACTGTGAAGAACCGGTATCCACTCCCAAGAATCGACGATATGTTTGATCAAACAAGTTAACGGCGTCTAGGAGTCGTTATGGTCAATATGAGTTCTAGGTGATGCCGTTTGGTTTGACCAACACATCGGCGGTATTCATAGATCTCATGGATCGTGTGTGCAAACCAGACCTAGACAAGTTTGTGATTGTGTTAATCGACAATATTCTGATTTACTCGCAAAACAAAGAAGAGCCTGAAGAACATGTGAAGACAATCTTGGAGCTACTAAAAAAGAGAAATTGATTATGCGTCTATTGAATAGGTTGAAATAACACAATAAAAACTTTGAATATCTTGAATTGACATATATGTATTCTTTTGTCCTTATAAGCAATCTTGAAAAGTTAGTTTTGGACCAAGCAAATACAGTAAAAACCCTGATTTACATCCATTTTGACAGACATATTAAGCTGCGCCTCCCTCCCTCCAGTTCCACAAACTCTATATTTCAGTTTGTGCATGCCCAAACCCTGTTCTGTTTTGACTTGATTGATTGTCATCCAGTATGTGTGGTATATTGGCTGTGTTCGGTTGTGTTGATTGCTCTCAAGCTAAGAGAGCTAGAATCATTGAACTTTCTAGACGGTATTTGCCATTCCTTTTCAAAATAATCATTCTATATTTTTGTTGCTGTTTGTTATATCAGATTGTTTGTTAGACTAGGGACGAACCGATACCAAATATGACCGAGTGCACAAATTTTTTTGAACCCTAATATAGAAACACATTTCGATGCACCGGGTGCATTTAGGAAATATCCATGTTTTTTTTCAAAAATTAACACTACGCCCGGACCCGCGGGAACCCGTGGTTCTGTCCCTGAGTCAGACATAAAAGCACCCTTTTTTCATGTTTTAAAAAAAAATGCATTGCTGGCGATTAGTTTGCTTAGACTTGTTTTGGTGAAATACATGAACAGGAAACAATAATACTGCACTATATTACTGTTTGAACTACGGGCCCTTGTTTTCTACTTTATTGAGTCATTTAGGCCCTTGTTTGAATTTTAATCAAAACGATTTTGAAATACAAATGAGTAACAACTTTTCTTCATAAAAGTTTTTAAGGTTTTCAGCATTTACTTGTAATTATCTGAGTTACATTAGAAAAGTTGTTAATTTTCCGTTCCTCTCATACATGTTCACTATTTCAGGTTGCGCCACAGAGGTCCCGACTGGAGTGGCCTGCACAGTGAGGATGACTGTTATCTTGCTCATCAACGATTAGCTATAGTTGATCCTGCTTCTGGAGATCAACCACTTTACAATGAAGACAAGACCATTATTGTCACGGTACTTGAGCATATTTTTCACCGAGATATGTTTTACTACTACTATTTCCTCTCAAACGCGTGTTTCATCATATGATTTTATGTTGTGTATGCAGCTGTGTGTTCATATCATCTCAAAATCATTACTAGTGCCAGAAAACCATCATATAGAAAATAGAAATGGTTGTACCTTAGCTATGTGAACACAACAGCATTCGTTGTTTGTAGTCTATAAGCAATGATTAGATTAACTTAATGCCTTGTTCTTCTACATTTTCACCCAATACGAGTATCTGGGCTCCATTGGCCATCTACTTTGGGTTTTTTTCCCTGCATTCATGACACTTGGAACCCCGTAGCGACAATGCCCAAAAGAAAAAAAACATCTTTTCTTAGAGAACATCTGCCTTTATAATGTTCAAACAAGTAATACATGTAAAAGAAATGGTTTGTTCTTCACTTCTTTGTGTTTCCATTCTGCATTTTAGTGTCTGCTTTTTTTTTTTTCTATATAAATATTAGAATTGTTAAGAGACCATGATCCTGATATGTTGTAATTCTTGTATAATGATGCTAGCCAAACGTTGATTTTGACTTTAGGTTAACGGGGAGATATACAACCATAAAGCGTTGAGGGAGCAGCTGAAGTCTCATACATTCAATACTGGAAGTGACTGTGAAGTGATTGCCCATCTTGTAAGTACATCTTATAGCCTTCGCAAACAACGATACATTTTGGCCACATTGATATATGTAGTAGTAATATCAAAAGAATGGACATTAAAATAAAAATATACATTATATACCATGCCTAGAAATATATCAATGATGTAAAAAATTTACAATCTGATCAAAGAGCCGTGCCTTTGTGCATTCCCCCCCCCCCCCCCCCCCCCACCACACACACACACACACACACATATATATATATATATTATTTATTTATTTGTATCCTTTTTACACTCTGTTAACTTGGCTTTTTGGTTTACTAGTATGAAGAATATGGAGAAGACTTTGTCCATATGTTGGACGGAATGTTCTCTTTTGTGCTTCTGGACACTCGTGATAAAAGTTACATAGCAGCTAGGGATGCTATTGGGATCACCCCACTCTACATGGGCTGGGGCCTTGATGGTACTTATATTCACGGTTCTAATGAAAATTGAGTGTGTGTATCCCTTTAATTGAATTTTATCAAGTTGCCACTTGCTTTACCTGAATACAGGTCATTTTTTTATGTCTGAACCTATTGGTTTCTAGAGAAGTTGCTACTTGCTTTGCCAGAATTCGAGTCAATTTCTATTCTAGAGTCGAAGGTTTCTATAGAGTATCTCAAGCTGTGGAATTCCTTTGAATCCATTAGATGTATTTAACTAATTTGGTTTGTGGATGAAGTTTCTCTGCCAGTGTATGAATGAACATTTGGGTCATGACGATGACCAGTGTTCTGATGAGGTTCTAAGATACATAGACTGATAATAGAGACCTGAAATACTACATCTATTTTGGGGCACTTTGTAAATGGCTGTGATATTTGGAGAAAGTTATTTAACGAATTGGCTGTAAAAAACTTTTACATATGGATAACAATGGGTTGAGGAAAAGAAGAGGGAGGGGGGGGGGGGGGGGGGGGGGGGTTAGTTGTACCTGTACCTGCATTGAAAGTTGCATATATGGGATATTTTGTTATCAATATATGGATATGTTGTATGCATGCATGAAAGTTGCATTGTCGTTGTATAATTCTTTTCCATTGCCCATATGCTATATTACCAGGGTGTCAAGGAAACATGAGTGTATCTATCCCTTTGTGATAATCTCTGTATCTAGAAGAAAGCCTTCATTTATGTACTTGATAAGTTTCGCAGACTAAATTTCAGTATTATACACCTATTTACTGTTACGTGACGCTAGAAATTGTGCATCTGCTAACCAATGCTTAAAATGTCACTGTGGTGTTTGAGATTCTGTTTTTTTGTTTGGCAAAGAAAGTGCTGTTGATGAATCTTATAAACGTTGAATGTTATATGCAGGTTCTGTGTGGTTTGCATCAGAAATGAAGGCCTTAAGTGATGACTGCGAGCAGTTTATGTCATTCCTTCCTGGGCATATATATTCCAGCAAAACTGGTATGCATAGTCTCTCATTGTATTTATTGTTTTGAACTTTTAGGTCTCAACTTTACACACTTTGACATGTATACAAACTTGCTTCACTTAGGGTTCTATTGGCAATAACATCATTTTATTTTGTTTAATCACACCAAATTATGGTATCTAGCCTTCATATGAATCTGAATTGCCTCTTGACTTGCATGTTTCATATTTAGTGGTTGCAATATGGATCTTAATTATGATACCATCTCAAGTTTCTGTTCTAATAAAGTGGATGCAACATCAAAAGTTAGTGTAGCATTACCAGACCATGTATTTAAATTAGATTAACGATAAAGGAAGCATAGAAACACTTTTTTGAATCAGAATATATATTAAGTAAATTTGCGACTCGGCTTTGCAGCCAAAAGTTGATACAGAATTTCTCATGAAATCAACCACAGTAATAAATGTTATCCACATCAAATGGAACTTGTTATTATGACTGAACTTAAAATTCCTGGTTTTTCATGAAATAAGGTATTTTATTAATGTTCACATGACAGGTGGGCTAAGAAGGTGGTATAACCCCCCATGGTACTCAGAACGTATTCCTTCAACTCCATATGATCCCCTGGCTCTCCGTCATGCCTTCGAGAAGGTTTGTCAGTTCTAGATTTGTCACATATTTGCATCTTTTTTATAAGCTTATTTACATATCGATATGCATATAAAAAAGTGTCACTACATTATCACACAGTTATTGTACTTTGAGAAAAGGGAGTGATATATAACTTCGTTTTCTATTGTTTGTTTGATTTAAACCAACTTATAGGCTGTGATTAAAAGGCTTATGACGGATGTCCCGTTTGGCGTTCTTCTTTCTGGAGGACTTGATTCGTCTCTTGTTGCTGCTGTTGCTTCACGCCATCTTGCTGACTCGGAAGCTTATTGTCAGTGGGGATCACAGTTGCATACTTTTTGCATTGGATTGAAGGTCAGTATTATTTTATAATAAAAGTAAATATTATCTTTTGTTGAACTCAATTATCATCATCAACAACCTTCTAATTCCCATAACCAATACAGTATGCTGTTACATTTCTTAAGTTGTTTCTTTGAGCTATGATAGCGAATTGTCCAAATTAGATATCAGGATCCAATATCGACACAATATTTATCAACATCAGTGTCATGTTTAAGTATACCATAGTGTCATGTGTTAGTATACCATCATGCTCTTCATTATTATTATCGAAAGTACCAGTTTGTGTAGGTTATGGGATTACATTGTAATCTGAATCTGAATGATACAGAGATACTGACTACAGCAATTTTTGTTTCTATGTTAAAAGCGAGTAATATAAATTTCCACAAACCTGACAGGTATAAATAACCATGCACAAAAGTGCTAGGTTACCATGCTTAAGCTGCTACTTAATCAATTGTTGTTATTCAGCTATTTTCTTGATACACGATCATTCTTCTAAGTATTTGTCTTGATATAAGTTTTGGAGCCAAAAAAATTCCAAAAGAGTCTATGTTAATCATTAGTTTAAAGAACTTATTAAATTTGAATTTTCAACATTGTAAGTGGACTCTAGCTGTTGGATGATGAGACTGTCATCTATCATGGCCAACTTTTTATGCTGTTGTAGCTTACTATATGCTAGTCCATTTTTATATTATGTCAGCATGTTTAATGTTCACCTAAATGATTGTTGGACCATGGTTTTAGTGTAAATGCATATACTCAATGTTATTATTACAAAATGAAAGCTTATAAAAGTTAACTAATTGACATCTTCCAAAGTACTTCGGAATGATACCGGAATGAAGTGAAAAATAGATTTATATTGAACTTTTAAGGGTATTTATTATCTGTTCCTGAAATCATTCTTTAATTTCTTTTTCTAGGGTTCACCTGATCTGATTGCTGCTAAAGAGGTAGCTAAGTCTCTTGGCACTAGACACCATGAGTTCTACTTCACTGTTCAGGTTATCTTTCAACAACTTAACACTAGATACTTGCATTAGTGGTGTACCTTTAGATGCTCAACCTGTTAAAACTGATATCAGGAAGGAATTGATGCACTTGAAGAGGTGATTTACCATATTGAAACCTATGACGTGACTACTATTAGAGCTAGCACACCAATGTTTCTCATGTCAAGGAAAATCAAGTCTTTAGGAGTAAAAATGGTTCTTTCAGGGGAAGGCTCAGATGAAATATTTGGTGGATATTTGTATTTTCACAAAGCACCCAATAAGGAGGAGTTCCATGAGGAAACATGTCGAAAGGTTCTTGTAAATCATCATCTTACCTTTATAATAGATGCTCACACTACATTTCCTAACATATTTTATTGTGTATTGTGCCTGTTTTCTTCATTTAGATCAAGGCTCTTCATTTGTACGATTGCTTAAGGGCAAATAAGTCTACTTCAGCATGGGGTCTTGAAGCTCGTGTGCCTTTTCTAGACAAGGAGTTCATTAATGTTGCAATGAGCATTGACCCAAAAGAAAAGATGGTAAAGTGACTTTAGTTTGCTCATTTTTTTTTCATATAAAATTGGAGACACTGTATACTCTAAAATAGAAAAATAATTTGATAACTGTTTATATAAAAGATTTTATGCCAAAAGTGATTATAGGAAAGTTGGAAAATAGTCAGATCAATTTAAAAATCATATACATCTCCATTTAGTTCAAGTTTTGCAAAGGCATCATGTCACATTTTTTGGCTCGCCATGCACAAAGTAGCTAAAAATATATTTTGATGTGAAAGAATCTCATATTATTATTGAATTAGTAAATCTGGATCTTTTGCTTATTATTCTCCTGTAAGATTATCAATATACAACTGTTGAGGGTTATCTTAGGTGAATTTGGATTTTCTGTGTTTTACCCAAATATTACATCCTTTCTACGTTATTATAGATTCAACCAGGGAGGATTGAGAAGTGGGTCTTGCGCAATGCATTTGATGATAAGGAGAAACCTTATCTGCCAGAGGTATGTTGCTTCGTTTATTAACTTCAATTTGTGTTATAACGTCGAGAGGTGACACTTTTATCCCATTTACTTCAGTTCGGGTTATGTTTTATTTCAAATGGGATTAAATGGGTAAAATAAGAAGTTTCTTATTATCAGGAAACTGTCAAAAGTGCATTTATATTGGGTACAACCTAGGAAAGGATAGGTTTCGTTTGAGAAAGCTAACTCTAGAACACTTCTTATATGCTATCAATTTTTATTTATTTATTAAAAGTCACATGGGATTGATAAATTAAAAATAAATCACATGACTTTTCAAAGCTGAACAATCCAATTTTTTTGAGTTCTCGTGTTCTCAAATTTTTTGAGTTCTTTTAAAACCCCACTGTCCCCATCCGACCTATGAAATAGCTTTATTGAAAACATTTACCTATTGTTAATTTGTATATAGTTTTTTTAGTAATCATAAAACTAGAACACAAAGCTTGCGGATCTTCACTTGTGAATGTTTTATGAAAAATAAGAGCAGTTTATTCTTTTCCGCAGCACATATTGTACAGGCAAAATAAATCAGATGACTTTTCAAAGCTGAACAATCCAAGTTCTCGTGTTCTCAAATTTTTTGAGTTCTTTTAAATCCCCATGGTCCCCATTGGACCTATGAAATAGCTTTATTGAAAACATTTAGCTATTGTTAATTTGTATATAGTTTTTTTAGTAATCATAAAACTAGAACACAAAGCTTGCGGATCTTCACTTGTGAATGTTTTATGAAAAATAAGAGCAGTTTATTCTTTTCCGCAGCACATATTGTACAGGCAAAATAAATCAGATGACTTTTCAAAGCTGAACAATCCAAGTTTTTTGAGTTCTCGTGTTCTCAAATTTTTTGAGTTCTTTTAAATCCCCATGGTCCCCATCGGACCTATGAAATAGCTTTATTGTAAACATTTAGCTATTGTTAATTTGTATATAGTTTTTTTAGTAATCATAAAACTAGAACACAAAGCTTGCGAATCTTCACTTGTGAATGTTTTATGAAAAATTAGAGCGGTTTATTCTTTTCCGCAGCACATATTGTACAGGCAAAAGGAACAATTCAGTGATGGAGTTGGATACAGCTGGATCGATGGTTTGAAGGATCATGCAAACAAACAGGTCTGTCATTTTCAACAGTCAACTTCCGGCTACTTTTGTATTTCTGATAAAAGTTGAACCTTGGTTAATACTAGGACACTTGTTGTTGCAGGTTACTGATTCAATGCTAACAAATGCGAGCTTTGTTTATCCTGAAAACACCCCTACAACAAAAGAAGCATACTACTATCGTACAATCTTTGAAAAGTTCTTCCCGAAGGTTGGTTTTTTTAAAATTTCTTGGTTTCTTATATGTTATGTTAGACATTAGTCCTATCATATAGGTGATGCCCAGACATGGGAGTTGGCAAGATGGGATGGTCGGGTGTGTTGGATAGGGCTGAAATGGGCCAATATGGGTTGGGTGGCATGCAAACACCTTGTGTCTTTTTTCTAAAAAACTATTATAATTGATTAATAGAGTAAATGTTTACAATAGTAATCTTAATCTTTAATAAAAGCGATTTAGGAGTCTGAATGCACTAAAGTTAGATGTTGAACGTTTTTGAATTTCTTTTAACGTATTTGACCCATTCATATTTCAGTTGAAGTTTTTAATTTCACTCATTTGGCCAAATCTAATCTAGATCCTACCTCCCCCATACCCTGCCTGGTGGGTAGGGTATTGTTGCTGTTGCTGTTCAAATCTAAGAGACACCATTCAAATTGAACCAATCATAATTAGATAGGTCTAAATTGCCTCCTCTTAGACCATTTGGGACAGAGTGGTAGTGTGTTTTTTGATGACCCAACTGTTATTCATCAGAAGATTATCTTATAATGTATACTTTTATGTCTGGCATTGCAAGCAGAACGCAGCAAGGTTAACTGTTCCAGGTGGTCCAAGTGTGGCATGCAGTACTGCTAAAGCAGTGGAGTGGGATGCATCTTGGTCCAAAAATCTTGACCCATCTGGCCGAGCTGCTCTTGGTGTTCACGAGGCAGCCTATAAAGATGTAGTGGACACCAAGTGAACCCTTTCGCATAATAATCCAACCACGGGCAGCAGAGGAAGTGGGTCATATTGTTGCATTGTAAATTGATTTTTAATGATTGTGCTACACTTTCATTAAGCGTGTAGATGGTATTCACCTCGTCTATATGTTTCCTTTTTTAGAATTACTTGTTTCATCTAGGATTAGATTGTGATTGTTTCACCATTGTCCGGTTGAATGTTAATTATTGGTTTCATGCCGTGAAATTTGCTCTTGTGGACGGCATTTATGCGTTTCTTAATTCAACTTGTTTTTTGTACTGTTTTAGTTATTGTTACTAGTTTAAACTAGTACAGTAATATTTTTTTCATTTTCACTTGGGTAAAGTTGTCTAATGTGTCATAGGTTATTATCGAATATTGATTTAGGTCGTTGCCAATCAAGTTCAACAGCCAAAGTCTTTATCTTTTGCGTGTGTAAATGTTCTATATTCTATATTACTGATTTACTTTATGATTGAAAGTTAAATCATTTTGATCTTGGCCGACACCAACTGCAATCTCCTTGTAACTTTAAATAATAATAATAATAATAATAATAATAAATCATACTCCTATTTTGTCCACCTACCTCGAATATTTCACAAATATATCCGATATAACATACCCAATGTTTTTTTTCTTGTCATGTACTGTTCTTGTTTGTTTGTATGGACAGACAACAGTATTTGCATGTGCATTGCATTATCATGCTTTTAAAAATAGTACATTCTTTTTAGAAAGAGACACATGAACTGTATGTTGTTATCATCATGATATTTATTCAAATCTGACTTTTTAGGTAATAGCAATTAATCTACTTTCATCAATGTACTAATTAAACACATTAGATGACATATAATAATAAAACGTAACACTCACACTTTTAAGCTCATAAATATTGGTGAAAGTACATTTTATAGCAAACAGGTAAACATATGAGATTTTTCTGAAAGAGAGGCCTTTTTAATTGACTCAGATGTATGTAGGGTTAATCCCGAAACTATTTCCGACTCTTCCTTGACTACCCCAAATATACACCGAGCGATTTTTGAACCTTTTAACTCAGGCCATTTAGTGCCGTTTAGTAGTGGTTTAGATATTTTATAGTCAAAACTTTGAATAATTACTTATGTCATTATCAAGATTTACCATGAAACACGGGTATGATTTGGTGTGGTGTGCCCCAGCTTTATTGTCCTTTTGCATGGGACACCCTGTAATCTAACAATATTTTGAATGTGCAAACCATTATTATACTGTCCTTACTGCTTTTATAATTTTTTGTCTTGCATCCTTCCTACAAGTTATTGGTAGATATATAACTTTATAACTTTATATGTTACTCCTTATAATTGTTTCAGTGAAGAAAAACTGAAACATTACAATGGATCATGACAAGAAACCCTTCAGTGGGATTAGCAATGATTTTCATGCAAGACTCAAGTGTTACAAGCAAGATTGGGTCGGGGCGCTGTGTTCAGGAGCAAGGTATTTAGATTACAGCTAGCTAGTATACAATGCATATATGAGTGACATTATAAGTACTAGTAATAATGCGCGCTTTTTTTGTTTTCGGAAGCATATTGGCTCCAACGGCATATATCTTTTTTGCTTCTGCACTTCCTGTCATTGCATTTGGTGAGCAGCTCAATAGAGATACAGGTAGTTAAGCAATCCGAGTTTATTCATTCAAATGATATAATGTTTTGAAAATCATGGAAGATTTGATTTCTTTGTTTGAGGGCAGATGGAACTTTAAGTTCAGTGGAAACCTTGACTTCGACAGCTATATGTGGAATTATACATGCAATATTTGGTGGGCAGCCACTATTAATATTAGGAGTTGCTGAACCTACTGTAATAATGTATAATTACTTGTATACTTTTGCGAAAGGAAGACCTGAGTTGGGGAAGGAACTCTTTCTAGCATGGGCTGGATGGTATGGAAATATATCGCCCCATTGTATAAGTTAATAATCATTGATTTCATGAGTTACTTAATTTGTATTAATGTAACTAGGGTCTGTCTGTGGACTGCTGTCATGCTGTGTGTTCTAGCTATACTAAATGCTTGCACACTCATTACAAGATTTACAAGGGTTGCTGGGGAGCTTTTTGGCATGCTCATTTCTGTGCTTTTTATGCAAGAAGCTGTTCGGGTATGTATATGCATATGCATTTTCTGATTTGTTCAGAGATTTCTTTCCTTTTAACTTGGTTTTATTCTAGGG
The DNA here is from genome assembly GCA_030686995.1 of Artemisia argyi. Lineage (NCBI taxonomy): Eukaryota > Viridiplantae > Streptophyta > Magnoliopsida > Asterales > Asteraceae > Artemisia > Artemisia argyi. The sequence continues at coordinate 72,496,870 of CM060700.1, read as the reverse complement.
GGTAATAAGTGAATTTAGTGTTCCAAAGGGAGAAAGCGATACAGCAGAGGAGTACCAGTTTCAGTGGCTTTACACGAATGGTTTACTTGCAGTTATCTTTTCGTTTGGTGTCCTTATTACATCCATGAAGAGTAGAGGCGCTAGGTCTTGGCGTTATGGTACAGGTAAAACTATAGTATTGAATATATCTTGATTATGGAACGCAATTCTTACTATTCAGGATCTGAAATAGTTTTGATGGTGGCATAGGGTGGCTTAGAAGTTTTATAGCAGACTATGGGGTTCCTCTGATGGTCGTAGTGTGGACTGCATTATCTTATTCTAAGCCTTCTCAACTTCCTAACCAAGTCCCACGGAGGATTTTCTGTCCTCTTCCTTGGGAAGCTGGATCCTTATCCCATTGGACTGTAATCAAGGTATAGAAATAAATAGGCTGGGACGGAGCCAGGAATTAGGAATAAGGGGGGCTGAAATCTTTTTCTCAAACTAACAAAGTAATTTAACTAAAGGTTAGGGGGGTCATTTGACTATAATTGCGTCATATGCTTAAATTTTATAAGGTAAATAGCAAAGCGATTGGGCGTGTTGGAGTCCGCATACAAATGGTACTATAACGAAAACTTGCAAGCTTCCAAAACTGAATTAGTGGTGAAACTTTCGGCTCATTTACTTATAAATTGGTCAATACGGGCTATACTTTATCTGAGACGTTTCAAATATGGAAATATAAAAGAAGTGCTCAAAATGAAACGGTTCAAATGGCCAAATGGGTCAAATGACTGAAAACCGGCAAAAGGATTTTGTTTTAAAGCATAAAACCTTCTAAATCCTTTTATACAAAATACTGGTATTTCATTTTTCAATTGTATTGAAATTATAAAAATATATTGTCATCATACTATTCTGACCATCTATAATTTGAGCAACTGTTTTTGGTCAATCCAAACCCTCCTGTCCTGTACCAAAATTTACCCAGTTTGTACCTCTAATAAATTGGCTGCTGCATTGTGATATTTTTCTAGAAAGGTGAATATTTACACGCCTATTAGGCTATTACCACATTATGTTTCAATTGATACTTGAGTCCACGAATCTTAGTTGATGGTCACTCACATACCGCATGGGTAAAGGCCCTTTGGTCTTCCGGTTTTTGAATACACCATACTTGCAAATGTTTTGAACTGGACTGTGATAAAAGTTGAAGTATTATATGACTGCAGGATATGGTACAGGTTCCAGCACTACACATTTTTAGTGCTATAATACCAGCCATGATGATAGCAGCCTTGTACTTTTTCGATCATAGCGTAGCCGCACAAATGGCGCAACAGAAGGAATTTAATCTCAAAAACCCATCTGCTTATCATTACGATGTCTTGTTGCTTGGGATCATGGTATGCTGCTTGAAACAATTGTTCTCTCTCCATTGATTTTAGTAGTCTTTTTGTTGTTGTTGTTACTAATATCATATCCTACCACTCTTTTGCTTAAGACTTTAATGTGTGGTTTAATTGGCGTCCCGCCTTCAAATGGGGTTCTCCCACAATCACCTATGCACACAAGGAGTCTCGCAGTTCTCAAGAGACAGGTTAGAAATGGGATCTTGGCTGTCACAATATGTTGATATATTTGAATGGAAGTTGGTTCTTACACTTAATTTGTTATGACAGATGATGCGAAAGAAGATGGTTAAGTGTGCTAAGGAAGGCATAAAGCTAGATGCAAGCAACTCACAAATCTTTAGTAGAATGCATGATGTTTTCGTCGAGATGGAACCTCAATCTGATGTATGTACTTACTCTCTTAGAATCCGCTATATTAAAATACCACTCCCTCTTCACCATGAAGTTGTATTAACTCATTCTAGCATCCTTATGAGCATACTGCCATTAAGAGCAAACTCTGACCTTATTTACAATTTGTCGACTTGCTTTAAATCATTAACCATCGAGATTTACATTATTTTCAAGTGTGGGGGCCTATTTCTCATTTATAGGGAATTTGAATGGCAAACAATGCCATTAAATTATTTGTTGCCTAAAAAGTTTATAGTTTTCATAAGATTTAAAGTTTATGTAATGAATATTCTTTTGGTTAAAAAATTTGTTTTTTCTGTGCAGGGTGTTGATGATATGGAGTTGCAGAACTTAAAGGATGCTGTAATGAATAATGATGGAGGAGAAACAAAGGGAAAGTTTGATCCCGAGAAACATATAGAGGCTTACTTGCCTGTTCGAGTCAATGAACAACGACTCACCAATCTGCTGCAATCAACCCTTGTGGGCTTTGCAGTTTTTGCTATTCCAGCTATCAGAAAGATACCAACCTCAGTTCTGTGGGGATACTTTGCCTATATGTCTATTGATAGTCTTCCTGGCAATCAGTTCTGGGAGAGATTGTTGCTCTTTTTCATCCCGGCTGGTAGACGTTTCAAGTAAGAACATCTTCTATAGTAAAATACATATAAACGTTTTAGTTACGCATAAACCTCGCTATAGTTATTAATTTATGATCAGTCAATTAATTTTCATGCCAGCATAGACCTTTCCTATTGTGGGAGATGGTCTAAGTTCATGAATTCGAAATCTTAGGATATGTGGCATACATATGTGGGTTGGCCGTATAAGGTGATGATTATTTTGGTTTGTTTTGTATTTGGGACAGAGTGTTGGAATCCGATCATGCTTCGTATGTGGAATCAGTGCCATTCAAGTATATTACAATGTTCACGGTGTTCCAAGTTGTGTATTTCATGATTTGTTATGGAATCACATGGATACCCATTGGTGGGATTTTGTTTCCTCTGCCATTCTTCTTGCTGATACCCATACGAGAGCAACTACTTCCAAAGTTGTTTCCCCCCGAGCATCTCCAGGAATTAGATGCATCTGAATATGAAGAATACATTGGGCGTCCAGTTCAAAGCATGAGTCTTGCACGGGTATGTCAATTCATCTATCTTACCAATTTTGTATAATATTTAAGACAAGTCAAACAAAAACCAGTTTTTGTTTTTATAAAAAAAAATAGACCCGAGAACCAAACTGAACGTAGGGAGTGTGGGCGGGTTTGACCTTGTTCCAGTATGACATGTCAACCTGTTTAGTGTTTTTTCGGGCAACATTGTTCATTTACAACTTCTTTGTCTATGGACATAACAAACATTTCTACTCAATGGCTTCCTAATATTTTCATTTTTCTTTCAAATTTTACGACTTATTTCTTCATTGACATCAAGCATTATATTTCTTTAATTATCAATAAAGATGAGCAAAACCCCACCTCTGAATGATCTCACTTAATCAGATTTTTTAAGTGCTAAATTACGACAAATCCTTAGTTAAATTTGTGATTCAAAGTATTAATGTTCACATATCAACAGAAGGAAGGAGATGATCATGAAAGCATGGCAAATGACTTTGAAATTGATTCTGCTGAGATACTCGATGAAATGACAACGCGAAGAGGGGAGCTAAAGCTAAGATCAAGCTTCAATGATAGGCAATATCATGCTGGTAGCGAGATACCTGATCAAATGGCAACCCGAAAAGGCGAGTTGAAGCTAGCATCGAGCTTTAATGATAGGTTTCGTGTCACTGCCGCAGAAGAAATTATGACCCGCAGAGGCGAGTTGAAGCTAAGATCTAGCTTCAACGATAGGTTTTTAAATGTTAGTAACCCTCTCTTCCCTTATTATACCAAAACATACACAGACAATAGGTGCATTAGGAACTAAAGGTGCCGAAATGGGTGGGTCATGGGTCAAAACGGGCCATTTAGGTAGGGGTCAAGACGGGTTGGGCAGGTTGATCGGAAACACTTTTTGTCAGAAACACTTAAAATTGTATATATTATTAGTGCCTCAGATATGCGTAAAACTAGAAACTTGCTTGATTTTAGTTACAATCTGGTCTTCTGAATAAAACGACTTTCATTTCAACCCATCTCATGGTTTCTGTTCACCTAAACACTTTAATCCGCTCGCTTGACCAATCAGAGAAAAAGATAACCCAAATTGACCCATTGTAAATTTCCAACTCTACACACTATAAATACAATCAGAACAAGCAGGTGGCAAGATGGGCAGGTTGGGCTGTTGGGTGATGGGCCAAAACAACGATTTTCAGTATGGGCATGGTGTATATCTGTACTTAACGTGCTGATGATGAAAAAAAAAAAAAAAAAAAACATATTTACTACAATAATATAAGCCAATTCACTGTATAAACGCTTTGAGAGGTTAAATGCGTTAAGATTGACTTGGGAGCCTTTCGGTCCGTTTCCTTTTTAGATTTGTTTTGTTCCAGTTTGACCCGTTTGAAATGAGATCTACCACAAACGGAATAATTCTTAAGGACTAATGCAAATGTTACATTGTTTCAGGTTCACCCACAAAAAGGTTCTCCGCCATAGTCTAGTAAGAAAAGCTGCAGCCGATTATTGACTCATACGTATAAATGAATACTCAAAATTCTCTGGTTATTGTAAGTCGATCTGGTAGCAGGTTTAGAAGCACAAACAATTTTAACATAAACAATAGGTATCAACAGAAAATGGCAGCAGCCTTGTGGTTTGTCATATTGTTGTTGGTTTCACCATTTTTGTATTTTTTTTTTCTTGTTTTATGCACATTTTGTGTAGCTAAGAGGCCTATGACATATTCCCTTTTATCCGGTACATCCGGTGACTAAGTGGAAGAAGCAAGTAAACGAACTTGCTTATGATGAGTTTTACTATCTTCTTTTTCTTCTGAAGTATTTGCAAATTCTATAAAGTTGGCTGTGAGTAAATTACATAGTCATTGTTCATAGGCGTTTTTTGTATTTCGGCTCACGGATAGTCACAATTGCTATATGTTGTGTTTTCCGCAGGGGTCTTCGTTAGGCTGAGACAAGCAAAATTGAAAAATGCAAACTAACAATCTCTGAAACTCGCGGGTTATAAAGCTATTCAAATCTCCCTATGAAACAAATACTAAGTTAGGGTTTTCAAAAAAAAAAAAAAAAAAAATTACTATAGAAAAATTAAACTACAATTCGTGGAGTGCACTATTTAAACGATTTTGTAAAACATATGATGTGCAACAACATCATCTTGACGGCCCACCATCTCCATCGACACAAACAAGCACGGTCATTATTGACCCTCATCATGACACCAACGACTCTCTTGTTGTCATGTGGGTGAATTCCACGATCTCCCCTAAGCTAGTTGATTGGTTATTGACTATAGCACAACCGCTCATGGAGTTTAGGAAAGACTTCGGAACATTTTTCATGATAACAAGGATGCTCGGGTAATTCACCTAGAATGAGATTCGAAACATGAATATTGGTAATCTCTCCATCACTCATGTAAGATAAACATAATCATAAACATGTATGGTTTAGTATGTATGGATCGAATTATGTAAGATAGAACTAGAGAGATGTTAGAGAGAGAAAGGAGATGGGAGCCTTTGAGAGAAAAACATGTGAAATGTTAGATTGCAATGAAAGGTCCAACCCTCTCCCTTGGTGGGAGAGGGGTATTTATACAAAGAAAAGAAAACGCCCACACCCGGGCTGTGGATCAGGCATACAGTGGGTAAAGACCCGTCCTTCCACGATGTTTCTTAAACTAATTCTAACTAAATAATAATCTAACTACGAGCTATCTTAATGCTATTACAACATTTAGGTGACCGAGTCTTTTATAGGAATATTTGTATTCCTAACAATCTCCCCCTAAGCGAGGTCACCTTTGGAAATTAAGCTCTTTGATCTTCAAGCATTCTTTAGACATTGTAGCTCGAAGGTTCTGATTCTTCACTTTGGGCTCACTTTGTACATCAAGCAATGAGCTTGTGATTTGAGTTCCTTTGGAATGTGTGATCTTTGAGCTTCTTTGAGATCATTAGACACAGTAAATCTCCAATCCTTAGTCGTATTGCCTTCATGTGATGTAGTGACATTAGGACCGTCATGCTCACACCCTTCTGTATTAGGAGACTTTTCATCAGAGTTGCGGAAACGTTGTTGGTAGTCTCTCAACATTCAGTGTAGGGAGTCTCTCATCCTTCATGATCATCATTGATAGTGAGGAGGAAGTGTGAGCATGAGGTATGGATTGACCCGATTCAGCTGGAAATAGGAACCATCAACGCCATCTTTATATGTGTCCCTGAAATAAAACAATTAGCAATAAAGATAAAGAACGAATATGGCTTTGTCATTCGTTCTGCGAGGACATACTACCCTCCAGTTTTGTGAAAACCGAAAAGAAGACTCTCCTTGACAGGAATTTCCAGCTTGTAGTGATGAATCTTCCAAAGAATCCACTTAGGAATCTTCATACTAAGCATGTTCTCTTACCGGAACGTCTCAAAGCAGACAACACGATAGAGTGAATCGGTGAATTGATATTCACTGATTGATGAGAAATATGTTTATAGAAATCACTCGCGTGTCACTTAATAAACAATTTTGATACACGACGAGAGTTTTATACTTTGAACCACATTTCCATAAAAAATACTTTTGTTTGAAAGATTGTACACAATCAATGTGCTCAAAAATTAGTTTGTGAGCACATTGAAAGGTTTTTGCAAAAGTATCCGTCAATCCATTTCCTGGAACAAGTTTGATTCAATTTTGAATCGCCCCTTCGTTGCTTTCCAGTTGTCACTTGATCATTGATCCAATATGGATCTCACATGTCACCTACCAAGAGCTTGAAAGATGTTTGCTCTAAAAGGATTTCCATCGTCATTGTGAATATTTTCATATCACTCGGATGTTCTGGCAATACCACAAGGATAATGCGTAGGACTCTAAATATTTTATCTTATTTTCCACATTGTGTGAAACAATAAGCATATTTGGAAGTGTATCCTATTGAGATTTATGGATGATCTCATGGCTTTAGACTCAATAGTGTGTTTTGATCCGCTCCTGGAGACTAGGGAGGCATCTCCTGTTTAGGTATCAACATAGCTCGCAATGAGCGGTCGATACATTGCACAGGGTTCCCCGTGAGAATGAAACAAGCTCTTTTAAGAGATCTTGAGTGGTTGGGAAGTTTAGTGCAGTGCGTCACTGGGTCCATGACGTCTTGTCTTCAATACCAATGTTACCTTAGTAACCACTAGTAGCATATGAAGTTGAACCCGGTTTCTGCCATAAGGTTGAATATTTGGAGGGCTATTTCTTTTCACCCTTTTTACATTTCATTTCTTTTTCATTCTTCAACCCCTTCAGTGCTTACCGAGACTTCATCACTAGAACCTTGTTGGGTTTGTTCCAGTCCTAGCTCTATCTCAGTCCACACTCTGCCCTTTCTCACTTTTCTCCTTCTTTTTCAATCATTCCTAAGGACTTCTAATCTATCTATGGATTGTCCCTAGGAAGATTCTTCCGGTTCTGATGGATCATGGGAACTCATACCTAACCTTAACCATCCTTATAACTCCATGCATAAAGATAAATGTCCGGTTTTAGATATTTTTCCACAAACGCCTTTTGCTCCCCCTCAATATGTGCATCGATATTTGAAAGAGTTTAGCGCATACGTGGGAGCCTATTATTGAGTCCAAAAGATCACATTTGATTGTCAGATTTCATATTTAAATCACATTCTCTCCCCCGATCAAAATTTCAAACCTTTCGAGATTTTGGATCTCAATTGATTTAAATAAGTTAGAAAACTTTTGGGAGAGAGATGCGGTCAGTTTTAATATTTTCTGATAAAAAGAACCTTTTTCTTGCTCTCCCTCAATCTGTGAGGGAGGTTGTTATGTGTCAGATTTGATGAGTTTACAAAAGATTTGAAGTTTTAACAAAAACTCTTTGAAAATTTCTCATTCTGACACATAACCATCACAAAGTGCATTATTGCAAGGTTTTTGTACAAAGTGTGGAGAGTTTTGATGATACATAAAATTTTGAGAAATCACTCTCCCCCTCAATCAATGACGGATGTTAAAACTTAAATAAGTAATATCATTGATTGAGTGAAAAATTTTATCAAAATTTTGAGTTCAAATTGATTTCCAAACAAAATCTCATGGTACCACCAAGTTTTGCACAAATACTTTCCGGAAAAATCATAGAAGGGAAAGTGTTGGTGATAAAAATAAGATTTCTCTTCTTTATCAAGAAATAATGCACTGAAACGTACATTAGATCGAGGAAACATGGATATAAAGTAATCCATGCCCAGGTAAACTTCACCCGGTAAAAGGAACAACCGTCTTTTTGGCGGCGAGTTTTCCCCATTTTGAAAAACGGGCTGCTATCTGAAGTAATAGCAAACCATAATTTTGAAGTCCGGGTTACAGCCTGAAATGACTGCAAGCCATAATTTTAAGAATATATTGAGATACGACATGTTTTTAGAGAAAAACTTTATTTGAAACCGAAAAACTCTTGCTCAAGCATATGTATGATTCCGTGTCATTGTTGAATGGCATTTCTAGAAACGTACATAGTATTGATTACACAAGAGACATGTCGTGAGAAGAATATTTTTGGATTTTAATGATTTTTCAGATTTTATGGTTTTTATAGGTTTTATATTTTTCTATTTTCTTTTTGTTTTAAGATATGTACAAAGGATATGTGAAATCAATCCTTCACTCTTCATTCTCTTCCTAGAGTGACTTAACAGTTTCTAGAGTGAGGCTCTCCATTCCAAGTCGCGGAAGAATGAACTGGAATCTTTCACGAGAGAGAGCCTTAGCAAAGATATCAGCCAGCTGAAACTCTGTCATCACAAAGTAGAGTTCCACTATCCCTTTCTCCACTTGTTCTCTGATGAAGTGATGACGAATGTCAATATGCTTGGCTCAGGAGTGTTGGACATTGTTGCAGCACAAAGCAATGGCACTTTTGTTATCACAATACATTGGGATTTTGTTGAAGTCATACCCATAATCTGATAGCTGAGATCTCATCCACAAAATTTGAGCACAACACGAGGACATGGCAATGTATTCAGCCTCTGTGGATGATATCGAAGTGCAGATTTGCTTTTTAGATGACCAGCTTACAAGTTTCTCACCCAAGAATTGAGCACCTCCTGATGTACTTCTGCGAGTATCTTGACACCCCGCATGGTCAGCATCTGAGTAATCCGTAAGAGCCATTGCATTGTCTTTAGGGTACCAGAGACCCATGTGAATTGTCCCTTGAATATACCTAAATATTCTCTTGACTGCTTCCAAGTGCTTTTTGGTAGGCTTGGATTGATATCGGGCACACATGCATACTACGAATAGAAGGTCTGGCCTACTTGTTGTGAGGTACATAAGAGATCCAATCATGCTTCTGTATTTGGTCTAATCAACTGATAAGCCTGCTGAGTCGTCATCAAGTTTGGATCTTTCAACCAGGGGTGTGTCAATAGTGTCACTTGAATCAAAACCAAACTTCCTAAGGATGTCACTAGCATATGTAGCTTGATTAATAAAGATACCGCTTGGGTTTTGTGAGATTTGTAACCCAAAGAAGAAAGACATTTGTCCCATCATAGACATTTGAAACTTGGAACTCATTTCCTTTGCAAAACGATCACATTCATTGGAATCAGACGACGCAAAGATAATATCATCTACATAAATTTGAACGTGGAGTAGGTTGTTTCCAGTCTTCCTAGTGAACAAGGTAGGATCAACAACACCCTTGGTGAATCGATTTGCAAGGAGAAACTTGGACAACGTGTCGTACCAAGCTCTAAGAGCTTGTTTAAGACCATATAGTGCCTTCTTCAAATGATATACATGATTTGGTCGTTCAGGATCCACGAAGCCTTCAGGCTGAGTAACATAGACCACCTCTTTCAATTCTCCATTCTGGAAGGCAGTCTTAACATCCATTTGATAAACAATCATGTTACTGCTGGCAACATTGGCAAGGAAGATTCTAATGGCCTCGATACGAGCAACAGGTTTTCAAAGTCAATACCCTCTTGTTGACTATAACCTTTAGCAACTAGCCGAGCCTTGTTCTTCAATACATCACCATGCTCATCAAGTTTTACTTTGAAAATCCACTTGAGAGCAATGATCATTGCGCATTCCGGTGGCGGTACTAATTCCCATACATCGAGACGATCAAACTCATGGATTTCTTCTTGCATTGCTGTGAACCAGGATACTTTAGTTAGAGCATCCTTGAAGTCTTTGGGTTCGATTTTGGATAAGATGGAGTTGAAGAAGCACCACAAGGCATCAGTGGCAAGTTGTTTTCTGGTGGACACAGGTCGTGAGGGATTTCCTATGATGTTGTCAATAGGGTGATCAGTTGTCCATTTTCTGAGATGTTCGTGGGGTTGAGGATAGTGGACCGATAGAGCATTGTTTGATTCTTCTGAGGATGATGCTTCGTTGGAGGATTCAGGTGCAAAAGCATTTTCAAATGGTTTATCTTCAGGTGGAGCAAAAGGATTAACTTCCCATGAGTTTTCAGATGTCATTCCTTGATGTTCAGAAGACGATTGTATATTTGATTCATTTTGAGAGTTGCTACATTCTGGTGCATCCAGATCTAAAGAGATGGAAGTAGATGGACCATTTGTGTCATGAGAGGCATTTACAGCCATAACATTAGGTTCAGCGGCCGGCTGTACCGGTTCATGAGGTGGCTGTGAATCGAAGTACTCATCAAACATAGGGTCAAATAACGTCTTCAATTCTTCACAAGTGGGAGGAATATAAGGAGTGACATGGTAGGTATTTGATTGGTTCCGAATGGTCAACTAAGTTCACCAGGTGATGGTCAACCAAGTCAAACATCAAAAACCAACTAACCAAGGAGTTTAGGGAATCCCCGGGTCGTTATGTCCCGACGAGGCGTGCAATTGTATTTGTAAACGTTTTAAATGATCGGGTGATTAATCAGAAAGGCCAGGAATTTGATTAATATGGTTACACTACGAGATTATGATGGAAAACAACTTAGAAACACTTTATTAACAATTACTGATTATCAGATTTCCTAAAAACGTGACTTAACATAAAAACGCGCGTTTGAGTTTAAAATAAACGCGAACGCGCAAATTAAAAAGCGAAACGGGAGTAAACAAAGTCCTACGAATGTGAAAATGATATTTTTACAATTCTAATGTTATAAGAAAATTTTTGGAAAATTAAAATTATTTTTACAACTACTCAATTAATTACTATTAATTAATTACTAATTATTAATTACTTGTTAATTAACTAAATTACCCTAAATTACAAATAATTATAAAATTTAACTAGAAAAATGAAAATTAGATTTAGAAAAATCTAAAATATTATAAAACTAATTTTAAAACAGAAAAACTATTTTTCCTACTTTTTAATTAATTGTTAATAATTAAAAACTAATTATTTAATTGATTGAAATTAAACTAAATTATAAAAAATACTAAATGAGATTAGAAAAATCTGAAAAAATTCCTAAAAATCTATTATGATAACAGAAGCCTAGAAAAAATTTAAAAACAGAAGTTGCTTATAAATAAGCAGAAAATAAGCCAAAAGGGCTTAAATAGAAGCTACCACTTTTTATTTTTTTTGTCTTTTTCAAATTTTTATTTCACAAAACTGATTTACTACTAAAAACTGACACTTTTTGTGAAGGAACTTTTTATGAATCTTAAAAATAAGCTCTGTGCATGCAATTAAGCATAACATTCCATGGTTTGAGCTTATTAGGCTTATGGAGTTTTGAAAAAGCTACCAAACTATGTTACCTTGAACAAATAAGCTACAACATCATTAAGGAAGCAAGGAATGAGCAAAAACATAGAAAGAAGTACATTGGTTAAGCTGTAATAAGTGAATAAGCACTTATGCTCAATTCTGGGCATCAACCAGGCCAATTGGCCAACTATCAGACTAAGTGGGGCCCACCAGGGATGTTCCAGGGTCCAAAACAAAGGTGGAACCTAGAAGCCTGCTAGGCTAAAGCGCCTAAGTCCAAGGGATAAGCTCAAGATTTGAGCTTGGTGGGGAGCTTGGAAGTAGGGTCTGTGAGACACTGAATTGAAAACCACACAGTTTAAATTTATGGACTAAAAGCTCACAAGAGCTGTGACAAGCTTGGCTTTCAATATATAAGTTACAATAAACCTACAAATCAGTGAGTTAAGCTCAAATGACAACACTTATAAGTTTACACAAGCTTATGGCCACAGTAGTGGTGAGATGTACAAAATAAGATGAAACAAGCAGTTTACTACATAAGCTAAAAATCACAACTCATAAGCAAAAACAAACTCCAACAACAAAAATCCACACTAAATAGCAAATAAACAACTACTCAACAAGCTTAGATCTAATGTTAATCAAACTGAGTGCACAAGGCTCACATCAGCAAAAGCAGTGCTCAAAAGGCAATAAAGAAGTACAATAAGCTGTCCAAATAAGCAATTCAGAGAAGAACAAGTATGCACATAACAAGTTAAACAGTAGAGCTTCTAAGATTAACAAAATTCCCACTCTAAAACCTAATGGTGAAACCTGAGCAAGCTTTTGAAAGCAATGGATTTGGACAGAGTTGTGCAGCAGGGCAAACCTTTGCCCTGCAGGTGTGTTTGAGTGGATATAATTTGAACATAAAAATTCACAAAAATGAGGTGATCCCAGGTTTTTGTAGATCAAGTGGTAGTCTATAAACACAATAAATTTCAAGTTCCCAATCAATCCACAAAAATCAAAACAATTCACCTAACTTTTGGAAAAACTGAGCAACATGAACTTTTGACTCTTTTTTTTTTTAGTTTTAACAAAAGTTGACTAAAATGAAATTCAATCTCTCCTAAATGATTACTTATGATGTTTAAGACTAATATGTAGTGAAATTAAGTTTGCTAATCTATTTATACCACCAATGCTATGATTATACAACCTAGGATGCTATCAGTTAAGAGCAAGTGCAATTCAAAAGGAAGTTTGACTTTATACTAATAACCTAGCTACTTTTATAACCAATTAACTCTAATATAACCTAATGTGGTGTATCTAGGCAAGATTTACCCTCTGAATACCACAAGCATATAGTGAAGCAGTCAATTCCAAACACCCCTTTAATCTAACTCTTACACTATGAACTAATGCAAATTACCACAGGTTACCCATTTAATGATCAAAGTATCTAAATTATGGCTAAATGAAGCAATACCAACAAGCATGTACCACTAGATTCAATTAGAGATGCAATCATTCAAATCCAATGTCATGACAGTTGAGACTAAAGAAGCTTATGTAATGCAAATCTAGTAAACAGATTAAACCAATGATCAACTATACTAAACTACACTAATGTATACAATTACAACATTAATTTAATCCATTAAACAGTAACCATTTTAAATGACTAAAGTTTCTTATCAAGCTCAAAAAAATAAGAAAACTAATGAAGCAAAGTTTACCAAAGTTCCTCCCTCAGCTAGAAAAGAGGGAGCTCACTGAGCTTGCCTATCTTTAAGATAGGCAGAGACCTTCCTTGATTGTCTCAGCTTATCACCAATACCTCATATTCTAATGCTTCAAACCCCTTTGGTTTTCTTGATGATTTTATTTATTTATTTATTTTTCTTTTCCTAAATTTTCTTAGTTCAAGGTTTCAGAAAGCTTTACAACTACTAACATAAGGTTTTGAGGATCTAACTAATCATAGAAAACAGGCAATCACAACTGTTTAAGATAAAAGGAAATTTTAAGTAAAAAATGGGAAGTCACTTGAGATTAAAATGAAACTTGCATTAATAACTCAAAATTTTTTACAACTACACATTACATAACTAATTGCTGAAAAGTGGAAAAATTACATAAAGAAAAACTACTACTTGACTACTTGCCCTCACAGGCTTACAATGGACATATATAAATACTAAAAAAAATAAAAAGCATGGAACCAGGGAAACTTTTTTTCTTTCTTGTGCTCTTTGTCTGGTGTCTTTGTGTCGTCTTTTTCCCCTGGAAACACTTCCTAGCCCTTTGATTGGTCTGCTACTTCTCCTCAGCCCTAGGATTGGTGTTGGTGCCTTGTGGTGGAGGGGGTAATAATTAGGTTTGGGGTTGACTTTGTTTGAGGAGGGGAGTAAAGTGGCTGGTAGGATGGTTGGAGAGTGGGGAGGGGACAAGGCTGTTGGAGTTGCAGAGGTGATTGGGGGCTGAGTGTTTGGTTATGGCGGCAAGGAGAGGGGTTGGGAAGGGTTGACCTGTTTTTACTAATAAAAGGGGATGGTGGGCTTTGGGTATTTGGGCTATGGGGAATGGATTTTGGATCAAAGGAAATGGTGGGCTGGTATATATTTTTGGATTGGGTGGTTTTGGTTTAGGTAATTATTAAAAGGGTCCGTTTGTTATTTAGTTCACAAGGACCATTCATGTAACTTCTGATTTTTTGTGAGGACCAAACTTGCCAAACTTCCAAAATATATCAAGGGGCCATAATTGCCAAGTTCCAATTACCAAAGGACCATAAAATATATTTTTCACTTTAAAAGCACCCAGGGACTGATTATGCCAAATTCCAAACTGTAGGGACCAAAAGTGTAATTTTTCCAAAGTTTTCACCTAAGGATAATATTTGATGATATTTGACTTTTAAATGCCTTAGGTTGACTTTTCTTTCAAAACACATGCTCAGGGACTAGTTTTGTAAATTTTTGAAAGTTGGGGGACTAAAACTGCCAATTGTGTAAAGTTTGTTCGTTTTTCATTGTTTTTACTCACTTTGCATCTGAAATGTATAAAATACAATCCCTGGGATATTTTTAGTATTTTGATGCATTTCTGAGCGTTTTCGGATGTTTTGGCAGTTCAAATACGATAAAAATGATGAGTGTTTGAGCACTCATCAGTATTCTGTACAAGTCCCGATATGATTGGTCCAGGAGATAAAAGATTATGTGAGGGTCCAGAACTGGTGTGTCCTGAAGCCGTAGGCACTGTTAGCTCATCAAACGTGACATGGATTGTTTCCATGATTTTTCGGGTTCTTTTGTTGTAGATTCGGTACCCCTTTCGATCTAGTGCATAACCCACGAATACCCCAATATCCGCCTTAGCTTTGAGCTTACCTAGGTCTTCACTATCGTTAGTTGGATAGCACAGGGCTCCAAATACCCGAAGAAAGGAGAGATCGGGCTTTTTGAGATGCACTAGCTCATAAGGTGTTTTGTTGTGGAGAGGATGAATTAATGACCGATTTTGAGTATAACATGCAGTAGCGATAGCTTCAGCCCATAGAAACATTGGTGTATTAGAAAATATCAGCATAGTGCGAGCAACTTCAACTAATGTGCGATTCCGTCTTTCAACAACTCCATTTTGCTGAGGAGTTCGAGGAATACTCTTTTGATGATTGATGCCGATACTTTCATAAAATTGAGTTAGTTATTGGTCAACAAACTCAGTTCCATTGTCAGTGCGAATGATTCTTACGGTCTTGTTAAGCCTAACTTGCAACTGGTTGATGATTTTGATTATGATTTCGGGAGTTTCATCCTTGGATCTTAAAAACTTCACCTATGTAAATCTTGAGTAATCATCCACAATAACAAGAATATATCTTTTCCCATTGAAGCTTTTCACTCTCATGGGTCCGGACAGATCCATGTGAAGGGTATGGAGCACTTCAGTGTTGGAGTTGGTGGGTTTTGGTTTGTGAGTTTGCTTCTTGCTTTTACCCAATTGACATGCTGAGCAAAGATGGTCTTTTTCATACTTCAATCTGGGCATGCCTCGAACAAGATCTTTGCGAGAAAGTTCATTAATGGTGCCGAAGTTCAAATGGTTCAAACGACGGTGCCATAACCATGATTTGCTCTTTGAAGCCTTAGAGAGCAAGCAAATAGGAGAGGACCGCATCATGTCTTCTATAGAGATAGTATACAAATTAGTACCTCGACTTCCCTTAAGAAGATCAACTCCATCCAATTCTCTAACAAAACATGTGTGCTTTGTGAAGGCCACTTCGAGATCGGAATCACAAAATTGCCCAACAGAGAATAGATTGTGCCTAAGTCCTTCCACGTAGTAAACTCTAGAGATCATGTTGTCACCAAACACATAATCACCATACCCCATAATGGCTCCAAAGTGGTCGTTTCCGAATCTAACTGTCTCGATAAACTTTTTCACGAAATTTCTGAGCCGAGAGCGATCCCCAGTCATATGTTTTGAGCAGCCTGAGTCCAAATACCACAGGACGATTTGTATGACCTGCATTTGAAACCAGACAGATATGGATAACTGAAAAACATGGATCCCCAAGTGTAACTGGGGTCCAATTGGTTAGCACAAGCATACTTAAGAGAGGCAGGATTAGTATCTACAATGGCTTTCTCAGAGGAAACGATACTAGTGGGTGCTACTACCTTAATATCAAGGCATTGAGTCACTAAAGGGAGTTTTCTACCAGTTGCCTTCCATTTCTTAACCACTAAAGACTTGGGATCGGGCATATTTGTCAATGGACACTGGTTTCCTAAAGTGAACTTTCTTCCAGTAGGTTTCCACTGATATCCTACATTGGTAAAAACCTTTCCTGTTGCTTTCCAAGTATGGTTTTCCAGTTTATGCGTATTAGCAAACTTAACTGAGGGTTTGTAAGAAGATTTTAAAAATGACACAACACATTCATCATGATTACTAGAAATTAAACAACCATTACAAGTCTTACAAGTAGCATTAGAATTCGAATTAATTACAGTACGCTTAAAGCAAATACTAGAATCAACACAATTCTTTTCACTCAAATCAATCTTATTATTCTTAAGGTGGTCTTCTACTTTCTTCCCTTGAGCACTCTTAGCTGGCGAAGTCCTATCATTCCTTGTATTGCCTTTAGGCTTTGACCCGCTAGCTTTAGTGTCATTGCTTACTCTTGTAGAATGGACGATGGGAACATTAGATTGTTGTATAGTTGTTTGGTTTCTAGATGGTGATGTGCTATGATCAGAACTTGCCAAAGGTAGATCAAAGGTAACATGTTTTTTCAAATTCTTAGATGAGGATGTGCCCTTTCTATCTCGCATGTTGGTAATCTTGGGGCACGTACCTATGGCATATTCTAACAATTCATGTGACCGTTTGGTGAGAAAACAAATGTCAGATAGTGCGTTATCAGATGGTCTCACCATTGTATCTTCTTCAATGGTCTCACGGGTCATGTCAAGGCAATTCTTAAGATGTCTAAGGTAATCACTATGGACTAACTCATTGTTCTTAAGGGGAAGAGGAATAAGAACAACCTCACTTGCATATTTTTTACATTCACAGACCTTTGAATTGATATTGTCACTTGCAATGACCGACATCTTCCCTTTCACCTTTGTCTTTAGATTCTCAATTTCATTAAGCAAAGAGGTTATCTTTTCATTGGTTTTATCACGAGTGATCTTAATAGAATCATATAACTCTTTGTAATGTTGTTTTACTTTAGAATTTTCAGCTTGAAAACAATCATTTTCATGTTTGAGTTTGCTGATTATGTTTTGAAGTTGAAAATTCTGAGAATCTGCAGACATTGGTTTATGGGTGTTGGTGAGTGCTTATTCACTCACTATTTTATGGCCAAACACCGACCCAAAATGACTATTTGAGCTAACGAATGCCAAGAAAACACGTGTTTTTATGTTGTGAATATGCAGGTACGGATTAATCACAAAAAGACGAAAAATTACACGAAAACCAGAAAAACGGGCACGAGAGTGGAAGACGGTCAACAAGTCAATGCTGGGATCTAAAAAGTCAACATCAGCCCTTCATTTATTCAAGATTTACAAGTTCAGTCCTTGGAAGATATTTTTGAGAAAGTGACATTTTCAGTCCTTGAAGAATTTGAGAATTACAAATTTAGTCCTTGGATCGTATTTCACTTATTCTTAAAAATTTAATCCATCACAAGGCCTGGTCCAATTATTATTAATCAAATCCATTCTATCACTTAGGCCCAAAAATTCACAAAATAACCCAAGCCCACTCCATAACATTGGTCAAATGGTCAAAATTTACATACGGTCATAAAAATAAAATAACAAACGCACCCATTATTCACCCAAATTCCCCCATTTCCTAGAATCCCCAAACCAACCATGAACCCTAGTTCATGACCATGTCCCAATTGGCTCACACCACCCAAATTAACCATGATTATCTCATCATTGGAGCTTCTAGAAGCCTGTCACGTGCTCAGAGCACATGTCAGAGAAGGAATATTGACGCTGAGTGGACACATGGCATGGTTCTATTGGGTGAGACGCGTCATACCAAGCCTTGGATTCTGCTGAGTCATATGTCAGAGAGTATTACACAAGGAAGGGACAGATGGCAAGGATTGATTGGGCAAGCCACATCATTGATTCTTATCCAAGGGCTGCTATTAGTTTAAAGAAGCACAAAAATGATCAAGTGGCTGAGATGAGAAGAAAGAAGCACAAAAAGTTGCACGGATCGCCAACCTGGCATCAGACCCGAACCTCCTCACTTCTGCTATAAATAGGTCTAAATTAGAGTTCATTTGTGTGTAGTTTTTAGTGTATTGTTATGCTGCAAAATTTACTTCAGATTGTATTTAGACTAGATAATGTAATACTTTTATTAAGTGTTTAATAAAATTCTGAGTTTTCTTCTTATATTTTTAGCTTATTGTTCAATTACTTTAGCTTATATTGTTTTCATTCAGCTTTTATTCTGCTTATTTTAGTTCAATCAGCTTAACTATCTACCTTAGTCTAATATTCTTCTTTATACTTTTATCAGAAATCATAAAAAAAAAATTAAAAAAAAATCAGAAAATATAAAAATAAATAAAAATGTTTACATATTAGATATTATAGCTCACAGTAGAGCTTATTTTCCTTTCATACATTCCATTTAAGCTTGTTAGCTTATTAGTGGAAGTTATTTGAGTCAGTCAATCAAAGTCAAAAGTTCGGACAATTGGTAGCTGAGGTGATTTATTGGATAAGCATTGTCAAAAAGGGATGGACATGCCTATCTTTAAAGATAGGCAAGCATAGTGAATCCTCCTCAATTTGAGCTGAGGAGGAATAGCTTTGTAAGTTTTGCTCAAGTTAAACTTCCTCTCAAAATTATTAGATCAGATCTGTTTTAGTTAGTATTTGTATTGTTAGATTGGTATTTGATATTAATTTAGTTGTTTCTGTAGTTGATTGTAGAGTTTGATTGAATATTAGAGATTGTTTAGATTTGAGTTTTAAGTTGTTTACTGATCCATTCATTTTTATCTGTCAACATATGTGGATCTGAGATTGATGAGTATTGCATTTGTGTACTGTTCCATTGAGATTGATAGTTGAGATTGAGTTTGATTTGTTTCATTGCACATCAGTTTGCGGATCTAAGTTGGATTGAGTAATCTGTCATACTTGTTTTTCTGAGATATTAATAATTGTGAGTCTGAGTTGTATTGTTGAATTGAGATTTGAATCTGAGTCACTGTTTCATTGGAACCTATGCCTGTGCAAGTTGCATTTAATTGATAGAGTTATTTGATCTCTCATCTGAGTTGCTTGTGCAACTGTCAATTTGTTGAATCTGAGTTGGTTAGTTAACTAATTTAGTGTCTATCAGTGGTAGTTTAGTTGATTGGATCTTTGGTTGGTTGTTTGTAGCAGTTTGTTTTGAATCTCAGTGAAATTGGTTAGAATAGGAGTGTTTGGATCAGAGATATTCTGTGAATGAATGAGGTTGGATTACTGTTTATATGTCACATTTAGGTTTCTATAGTATTGCTATAAAGAATTGAACAAAATAGATTGGTAGTATAGTTCATAGTTAGCAAAGTAAAATCTGAATTCTCTTGACAGTTAGGATTAATTAAATATAGTTAGTGTAAATCTAGGGTTAGCTGCTAAATAGTTTAAGTCAGTTTAATCAAGTTAGAAATTAGCTTATTATAATAAGAAGTGGTAGTTTTAGTGAATTTAAATTGAAAAAAGTCAATTAGTATAAGTACTCAATTAGTCAACTGTTTTATGCTTCTTATTGTTCCACTGGCTGCTGAACTTGTGTGAATTTAGAGGAGCATTTGGTAGCTTATTATAGAATAATTGCTAATTTTGTTATCTCAGTAGTGTAGTTGTGCTATTGCCCCCATATTATTCTGAGTTTGAGCTTATTTGATACAACTTTTTGAGGCCTGTAGTTAGGGGTTTGAGCTTAATTTCTGTTTTGAACCATAGGCCTGCTAGTGATATTTTGAACTTGTACTTTTGCTTCTTTGGCTTTTCTGAGTCTATTAGCAGTTGCATAAGTATTTTGTTTGGTTTGCTTGATCTGGCTTATTCATTTTCATAATTGCTTATTCATTTAGCTTGCATTAATTGCTTATTTGATTCAATTATGAGTTTCTGTGTTACCTTCCATCTTATTTGAGTATTTTTCACTTCATTTTAGCATATTTCATCTGTTTGATAAGTTTGGTTAAGTATTTGTGGTAAGTGCTTATAAATAAGCACTTGCCATAAGCTTTTTCTGCTTGAAATAAGCACTTCTGTTCATTCTTTTCTTTTCAAAATTTTTCTGCAAGCTCATTAGAATATTTTAGATTTTCTGTAAATTTTTCATAATTTTCTGAGTTGATTTGATATTTTTATTAATATTTCTTCTATTTTAATCAAATTTAAGTCATTTTTAAATACCAAAAATCCATAAAAAATCAGAAAATGTTGTGAAAAATACAAAAATATTTTTAGAAATTCTTTTATAATATTTTTGAATTTTTAGAATTTAATTTTCATTTTTCCAATTAATTTTTCTATTTTCCTTATTTTTAATTCATTTAAAAAATTCCAAAAATCATTATTAATTCATAGAAAATAAATAAAAAGTCAAAAAAATATTTTTCTTTTTCTTAAAATTCTTTTTATTAGTTTAAGATTTTTATAAAATATTTACAGGTTCGTAGGATCATTTTTCGATATACGTTACGTTTTAAATTTTGCGGTTGCGTTTCCGTTTTTACGTTTTTCACTTTGGTGCATAATTAGCTTGTACTTTCTGCATATTTCATACTTGTTTGTGAATACGTGAACTATTTGATTGCTATTTTCACTTTCTCACTTTTCAATTCACGATTTCATGAATCGATATTCTCGATTCCATTCGCCTTCATTGGAAAACGACTCGGGTGATTCGTATTTTACGCGGATCACTTCGATATTATACTATATATATATATATATATATATATATATATATATATATATATATATATATATATATATATATATATATATATATATATATATATATATATATATATATATATATATTATAATTGGTTTTCATGACGAATCAGGTGTCGATCACAACATTCATGGGATATTTCAATTGGGCAATTTGAGCCCTCATTAACCGAATCGTGTTCGTGTGAGCTTGAATAATTCAAAATATGCATCAAATTCCGGAACATCAGAAGATGTCTTGGCCTTTGATATTTTTATTCTTTCTTCTAAATGTTGATATTTCAATTGTAAGTTAAGATTATCAACTTCTAGTTTAGAAAAGTGCTTGATCATATTGTCATGATCATCATTTTGAATTTTTTCATGCAACTTCAAATTCTCCCCTCAAGCTCAACAACACGATTTTGAAGATCATTCAAAGCAATAGACATTTCATAAAACTGACAAGCATTTAATGAAGAATCTGTAGCAGTATAGAACACATCTTGAGCAATACATTTAGCAATCAAATTTTCATTCATGATGAGAATATTTTTCCTGGCTATTTTACTATGCTGAAGGTCTATTGCAATTTGTTTACCCTTAGTTTCCACATTTTTAAACACCGCTTTCATTTCTTTTAGCTCAACATCAAGGGATTGTCGTAAACCCTTAAAGTGCTCTTTGATTAGTTTAAAAAATGGGATGACTTCAGTTAAATAACACTCTTTAGTCAGCTCAAATCCCCATTCACACTCAGTAATTCCCGTTGGCGTGATTCTCTTTTTGCATGTTTTATCAAAATCAGTGAACATTTGACAAAGGACATATATGCTAATAAGAGTTTTACATTGTGTGGGAAGTGACAACTGAACTAAGTGCATTGGTGCATTGGGGGATACACCGTTGGGGCAGCTAACTTTTGAGAAGTCTTGGCCTTAAGTTCCTCAACTTTCATTTTCTCAACATCTAATGGCCAAAATACTTGTTCTGGTGTTAAATTTATTTGAGGTGCAAAAACAGTCACTCGATTTTGTTCATAATAATCATGGGGCTTAACAATGACACGGTGTTTAATGCACTTGGGATCCTTCATTTTATTATAAAATCTCTCTCTATTGGCAGACTCAAGATCATCCAATGCTTTATCAGACCAACTATTTGGAGGGTCATGATTAGGTGTAAGCATAACCTTGGCATCATACAGGGCAGGTTGAGAGGCACTAACGCTCTTAAGGAAGTTCATTTTAGGCATCCCTAAATCCTTATCACTATGCTTATCCCGCAGTTTAATGTGCTTTTCAATCATTTGAGTTGTTTAACTGGTTTGGCCTTGTATGTACAACTTGTTTTCAAGTTTGTTTTTCAACTGCTTAAGGTTGGAAAATTCATTTAACAGTTTAGTTTCCTTTTCCTAAAATTCACTTTTTAGAACATTTAAACTATCCTGAATCTCCTATTTTTCCTTAACAGCACGATCAAGTTGATGTTGAACAGATTTTATCTCATGTTTAAAGGCTTTTTCCTTTAAGTTTTGTTCAGTTATGTAAGCTTGCAAATGCCAATCCATTTTTTGTTCACGTTCGGTTAGCTCAAATTTTGCACTTTGTTCATAACACCTAACTTGATCCTTAAGAATATTAATCCTAGTGGTCAGAGTGTCATCGGGTGCAATAGCAGTGTACTCATCAAGTTCACACACATTGTCATCAATAGAAGATATATCACTAGATTCAACAGGGTCGACGTTGTGCTTTACATGTTGTTCATATGGGACAAAATTGCTATTTCCTATATTAGCAATATCTAATTCTGCAACGTTTGTTTGTTGTACATCGTTATATATCTTTTGTTCATGTATTACATCATTATCTCATACAACAGAAGACATTCCATAAGATATGTCAGAATCACTGTTGTGATCTGAGTGTGCTCATTTGGAACAACATTAATGTTTTCCAATTCAGCCACATGTGGTTCACCAACATTATTTTGTCGTATATTGTTGAAGGTATTTTGTTCATTATTAACAACACATTCATCATATAGCTTCAGTACCTCAGATATGATGGATGATTTGGAGGGACCAGATTGTTGTGATGGTGAGACAACAGATGATAGATTGGTCATGAAGCTTGTCTGAGCAGTGGGTTCGTCATTAATGTCTGAGTCAAAGGCATCACAATCCTCAGCTTGGAAGATGTTTGGATCATTAAGAGCTAAGTCCTGAACAGGTTGTTCATCCACATAATCATCAAACGTCTTACCATCATCCCCATCAATAAACGCCAATTCTTCCTCATTTAGAATAACTCCATTCTCTTGAGCTTACATGAGCAACATTTTGTCTTTGAAGTAGTCTGAGTTCTGAGGACGCTTTGGCTGAGTGCAGTTCTTGGCGATGTGACCTAAATCCCCACAGTTGTAACATTTTGGTTGCCATCCTTGTCCCTGAAACACATTTCCAACCCTGTTCTGCAAGTTACCCCGTGTAGCATTCCTTTGATTCACATTTTGTCTGCCCTGAACATTCTGCACCATCACTCTTCCATCTTCCACAACAGCATGATTACGTGGGTTTGAGGAAGCTGTGAGTTGATTGTTGGTTGGTGGAAGTGAAGCATTGAAGTGTTGAACAAGTAGAGACACTTGGTTGGAAAGGTTGTGATGTGTGGGAATTGCACCAGGCTTTACCTCTCGAGGGATCTCGAGAAGCTTACAACCCCCACCAGGCAGTGTACCTGATCGTTGTAGTATAGTATAGTGACAAGTACCGGGGGATTGATCGTTCAACTCAGGAATAGTGTCGCTAGGATTAGAAAGCCTAAAAACTAGGTCTAGAGGTGAGGGATGATTCTTTTTGTATTTTTATAAAAGCAATTAAAATCTCGGGTTTTGGAGGAGTGGGCGGAATTAGTTGCTAGTCAACTAACCCAATAACTAAAGATGCAATCAAAATAAAATAACAAAAATGTAAATAAAGCTAATTAAACTAGTGGTGTGAACAATAAATGGGAAAATTGTGTTTACTTAGATTTCATTACTCCCTAGATATCTTTTACAGGTTGATAGTTTGTTACAGTTGCGTGGATGACGGGTTATATTCCTTAATACCAATCGTGGGGTGGCGTACGTACTTCCCCAACTCTATAAGCTCCTACTTCACTCCTATGTTGAGCCTGCAAGAAGCTCCTAACATGGGATCATTAGAATTCGCTCATGCATTAAATACAACCATAAAAACCTAGTACGCATTGGTTCATGTTTCTTAAGACGTTCAAACAAGTTACACTATGGAAGTCTGCCAGTTTTCTTAAGCCTAACATCGAAATCATTCATCCGTAACAACTATAAACAAGCAATCAACCCATAATCAACATCTAGGTTTCACTACATCTAAGCAAACACACAAGAGATCTAGCCTAGCATGTTAAAATCAAGACAAGCGTAAGATATATTTAAACAACACATAGACATATTGAATGAATTGAAAGGATCCTTAGCTTAATTGAACATGAAAGGTTTCAAGGGGTGAAAACCCTTGAAAATACTGATAAAATCGTGCTAGGGTTTCTCTAAGTCGTCCCTAAAATTGTCCTCTCTTAATGAATGAAAATTACAAAACTATATATAGATTTTCCAAGGTGACGGCGTCAAGAAGAAAATTCTGACGCCGTCAACCCGCCGCCCATAATAAAATCGGATTGCCTAGATCCAGATCTGACGCCGTCAAGAGTAGTTTTCCTCTGGGCCGTCACGTGTAAAGGGACCATGACGGCCTATGGTGACGTCGTCATGCCCTAGTGTAAAAACATTCTGGACCGTCATGGACTCCATCCTCTTCACCTCTTGTTTTCCTCTTGACGCCGTCATTAAGAAGCTTGTGACGCCGTCAGGTACTGTTCCCAGCAAGGAAAATTAAGACTTTGCCGTTTTCTTCACTTTTATGCTCCAAAAACGTCCAAAATGCTTCCTTTTCCAGAGTTCACTCCAAAAGTACCTAAAATCACAAAAGGAACGATTTAGGGCAATATTTGATCAAATAAGTTCAATTTCGGGCTTAAATGACCCCCTAAAAATGGATCATTTTTCGCCTCATCATATACCCTTACACTTGAGATTTGCTTGTCCTCAAGCAAATGCGCTTTTATTCTAGTCAAAATACAGGTTAGGGGTCATTTAACACTAATATAAAAGTAATTACAACAAATAATCATTCCACTAAAGACCAAAGACAAGCACGGAGGTCATACACTAGCACCTCATAAATAGTGTTTAGATACTCACATCTCTCGGGTGTAATAAAGTATATATCACAATATGGAAATGGAAGATATCTCTCAGTACCTGTCATAGCAAAATAGATTACCATAGGCTTGGGAAAGGATCAAACCTCCACCACATGGCGTAAGCACATAGGATAAACTATCAAAGAGGTCTTTTTAAAGTGTTATAACGTTAGGTGTAGGGATATGGAATACATGGTTTTGTTGGATATAGGCAATCTTTACTGGTGGCGAGTTAAAAATCTTGGTTAATTACATGTACAATATGGCGTTGCTAAGCCAAGACTAGACTCGACTTAAGCTAATAAATGAAAAATAATAAAAACATAAAACAAACATAGAATGAAACGGGATGGTAGTCCGTATATTTTTTTTTGTTTTTTTATATTATATATATATATATATATATATATATATATATATATATATATATATATATATTGCATACACTTTTACCCTACCATCCAAAATAATACATCATAGGGAATGAACATTCCCCTTACACTTGAATTTTTACATACTTTACAATGAACTAATCTAATGACTCGAATTAAGATAATCAAAATACTTGGAGTACTTTTAAAATTAACGCACGTATGGGGGTAATATAATATGATGTTCTTCCCCGTTACTCCATAACATAAGTACTTTACCCATGGGTCCCAATCGTCCCAAAACAATATGTACAAGGATATGACTCGACTTAGCAACCATGTAATCAATTAGATAATTAACTAAGGGTTTAAACAAATAACAATAATGCACTAATGATGAGTGCATACACGAAAGGCTAAGGCGATTTGGTTGTACATTTAAGTGGGTTGTAACAAATTCTTCCTTTAAGTAAGATGCTTAAAGTTAGAAACGAAAAGATAGGCTCGGAGGGGTGTACTAGGGTTTCGTGTACTAAAAATGAGTACAACGCTAAGGTGTGGGAAAAATTAGTTGACTTTACTAGCCAAGTAATATGACTTAAATGGTTAAGTAATTATGATACGGGTTTAACACAAGGGTGATCCTAATGCCTCTTATCATGTAGTAAATCCTACTACACGAATGTAGTCTCACTAGCGGTCTCGGGATGCATCACTAACGCAAGTTCTAGAATCTAAATGCTACAGGTACACTCATAAGCACTAATAGTAAATGCTTTTCCTATCAAATCTAAAGGTGAACCTCACGTATTTGGGTGAATTTTTTTTCTAAATGATACGGTTTTGTGCTAGTCATACAATCTCCTATCCATGAGACGGTTGCTAAGGCTAAAGTTTCACTCCTAAATGTTGTAAAAAATTTTAAATTTGGCGCTAAAATTACACTAACAAGTATTTCTCATAGTTTTATTACACATCTACCATCAAACAAACAAACTCAAGTGAAAGTGTATCCTATAAGGTATCATCATTTACCCTCCCCTTACACTTAGGATGAACATTGTCTCCAATGTTCAATTAAAGAATGTAAAAGTAATAGGTAAAAGAATGAAATCAAATACTCCCCTGATTCGCTTGGTGTGGATAGTGTGGTAACAAGGTTAGATCTTTCTCCAAGAAAATGAACAATTAAAGCTTCCCTTCGAGAATATAAATCATCTTCTTGTCATACATAACCTGTTAAACGTGAGAAAACAAACAAGGCAACCTCGCGTAAAATTGGCGGAAATCTATATATACTAATAAATCCTAGAAAACAATGTAAGATATAATGCTTGTGGAATGAATGTTTGCAGATTTCCTGGAGTTTATAAAACTAAAGATTCAACAAAAACTTTAAGACTCCGTTAGAAAAACAAAACTAGCAAAATTTCCAGAATTTTACACATGACGCTGTCTGGAATTAATTCCTGACGCCGTCAGAAGTGATCTGCAGAAATCTTTACGTTAAGTTTTCAAAAAATTTCTAGAAAACTTATGTCCTACTTCCTGGAAAATCCTGCAAAACATCATTATGACTCGATACAAGCATTTGACTCTAACAAATATGAATATACATGTCCATTTAATATTGTGGAGAACCATGATCAATTTTGTTTCTTAAAAACATATTTGGGGTTTCCCCTTACACTTATCTTTGCGAAATACCTTTGGATGAAGTTAAGACGAAGTCAAATGACAAAATAAAGCATTTTCACAATTTAGTTTGAAACATGATCTACCAACAATAAAAATAAAGCATGCATATGGAAACAAATAACAATCAAACAAATAAAAATCACAAAAAGCATGGGTTGCCTCCTAAGAAGCGCTTTTCTTTATTTACGAGTCTTGTAGCTAGACTCAAGGTCATGGGTAATTACGTGATCTCATCGTTGGTCTCACTTTCTAGGTCATCTCCTATCTCGGTAGCGCTTTCATAGTGCAGGTATTTTGGGTCTTCAAACTCAAAGACATCTTCCCGATACTTGGACCCAAGTTTACTAACATCCTTAAAGAATCCACATGATAAATCAGAAGTGTTCTTACATCCTCTCCGAACATCTTCATCACATAAGATAAGTTGAGAACTTAGCTTATCAAGCCCGTCGAAATCGATTCCTTTGAGATCCCTTCTCTTGTATGGCGTTTGGTATGACACCCTCCTAATTCCATCAGCGAAGGTCATGTTTCCGTTCTGGTCATCAACCATTAAATTAGTGATTTCATAAAAGGGTGCTCCGAAAACAACTTGTGACAACCGTGGGTCGACATAGTCTTCGATGTTGTCCACGGTCGTAAATTCCATTGTGAATGCCATATTTCCTACGAATACCTGGATTTCATGATCTCTACCAACAACGTTTTCTCACTTATAAATCATTCCCCATCTGTAGATATTGTTATAGTGGAATAGGGACATAAAATTCTTAGGTAGGAATACGTTAATGTAGACATTATCGAAATACTTATGACCGATCATGCAGGGGATTTTGAGGTTATTCGGATCACGCCGCCTTATCCTCCTCGATCCTCCATCCCTTGATCCATATAGATTCCCTTCCAGTGATGGACGGTACTCGTACACCTCCTCATTACCCTTCCGAAAAATTACCTTCTTGACGCCATTGGTGAATAAGGCACTACCATCCTTCTCATCAAGGATTACTCCCGATTCATTGACAAATGGTTTCTCGAGAACAAGGTTGGTTAATGTTAGATTAGTGATAGGGTCTATGTCATCGATCACGGTGAGGTCGATGTTATAGACAAACTCTCCAATCATAACTGATAAATCTTTTATTACCCCGACGTTATTGATTCTTTCATACAATGTGCGTTCAGGGAAGGCTTCGTTGTAAAGGGAAAGGGGGATTATGTTGACAGGGAGGTTAGGATCTATATGAGTATCGGTTAAAATCCTCTTCCTAATAGTGCAAGAAATCTTGAAAACTTTAGAGTTGCTTCCCTCAGTCCTATCACTACTCCCTTTAGTCATACCCACCAAATTTTTCTCGGGTTCCTCTATAATAGATTTAACCAAAATTGTTGGATTCCTCGTATGCTCTTTCGATCTCTCTTTCACTTCATCCAATTTGCTAGACTCTTGAGTGACGGAGTCCTCGAATGAGTTGGTAGGGCTCTTGGCCAATTCGTGGTCTAACCTTGAGGTTTCATCCTTAACTTTATGACCTATATTTCCAGCTGGTTGTTGGCTCTGGTTAGGTGTAGGAGTAGATATTGTGGTGATAGTATTTACAAAATGGATTGGTCCTAGGGGGTTAACAGGGTCCCTTACGTCTTTTATCTTTGGTGACAGATGTTTAAAGAGTTTACTAGGACTTTTTATTTTCACAGGAGAGGTTGGCTGATTCATGACGGTAACAGATTGGACCTCTTCAGCCTGAATTGGTTTATTAACAGCGTGCTCTTTAATAGCAGTTAACAGATTACAAATCTTGTTATTCATATCGGCTTGCTGTTGTCTAAATTTAGTCTCGAGCGTAGAGAGCTGTAATTCTTGAGATAGAATGAACTTTCGCAAGGTATCTTCATAGCTTTGCCTAGAAGTGCTCTGTGATGGAAAATGCTCAGACCATTCGAGTGGAGAGGAATTATTGAAGGATACGCTCCGAGTTTGGTATCCTCTGAAATTAGGTTTAGACCTCGTCAAAGTTTCGAGGACCTCGATCAACGTGTGACGATGTGAATTCCTTATAAGCATGTTTTGGAAGCTCTAAGCAGTTATGAGTTTCATGAGGGCCATTACACAATCTACAAGCAGAAGTGATTTTGCTCACCTGGCTTGAAGGCTTAGGAGCTTCGTAAGATTTCATGAGAAACTTGACTCGGTCATCAAGTTCCATGATCCTACGGTCGGGAGTGCCAGGATTGTTCGAAGGCAAAGATATTGCCTTGACCGTTTTGTTCAAATCACGGGGATCATTCCAACTTTCATTGTCATAGAGAGCAATATCTTCTATGAGTTCCCATGATTCTTCCGAACTTAGATCACGTAGCTTACCACCGGCCGATTGGTCAATGGTTCGCCTTGTGGAGAGATCGATATGGTCATAGAAGATTTGGACTTGGAGCCAAAGATCTATGCCATGATGAGGGACTTTTTGGAGTAAGTCTTTGTAACGAGTCCATGCTTCATATAGAGTTTCACCTTGACGTTGTTGGAACATCAAGATATCATTTCTAAGCTTGGTAGTTCTCCCCGGTGGGAAAAATTGAGCAAGGAAACGAGTGGTGAGATCATCCCATGAGGTTATGGATCCCGCGGGTAAACATTCAAGCCATTGACTAGCTTGAACACGTAGAGAGAATTGGAATAGGCGTAATCGGGTCGACTCTCTAGTTGTAACATCAAGGTCTATAGAATCTACGATTTTAAGGAAGTCCTTGAGACGTTGATTAGGATCTTCGGAACGAAGTCCATGGAATGCACATCCGCTTTGCACCAATCGGATGGTGTCGGATCGCAAGGGGGACACATTGGCTCCTTGGGTGAGCTCAATAGTGTTTCGATAGCCTTGGTGGCTAGGTCAGGAATACTCTCCTAGGGTTCGGGGCTTAAGAGGTTGGTTTGATAGTGGTGGGTTTTGTGGGTGGCCTTGTTGTAGTGGGTTGATGGGTTCAAAGATGTTACCACCTTCCATGATGTCGGATGGTAAAAGTTACGAACAAAGACACGAAGAAATAGATAGACTAAAGAAAACCTAAAAATAAAAATAAAATCTTACTAGAAAGGAATCTAGCAAGTAGACCTAATAAAAAGAAATTCTAACCTAGACAATAACTATTCCCCGGGCTATGGCGCCAAAAACTTGATGCGTGGGAATTGCACCAGGCTTTACCTCTCGAGGGATCTCGAGAAGCTTACAACCCCCACCAGGCAGTGTACCTGATCGTTGTAGTATAGTATAGTGACAAGTACCGAGGGATTGATCGTTCAACTCAGGAATAGTGTCGCTAGGATTAGAAAGCCTAAAAACTAGGTCTAGAGGTGAGGGATGATTCTTTTTGTATTTTTATATTTTTATAAAAGCAATTAAAATATCGGGTTTTGGAGGAGTGGGCGGAATTAGTTGCTAGTCAACTAACCCAATAACTAAAGATGCAATCAAAATAAAATAACAAAAATGTAAATAAAGCTAATTAAACTAGTGGTGTGAACAATAAATGGGAAAATTGTGTTTACTTAGATTTCATTACTCCCTAGATATCTTTTACAGGTTGATAGTTTGTTACAGTTGTGTGGATGACGGGTTATATTCCTTAATACCAATCGTGGGGTGGCGTACGTACTTCCCCAACTCTATAACCTCCTACTTCACTCCTATGTCGAGCCTGCAAGAAGCTCCTAACATGGGATCATTAGAATTCGCTCATGCATTAAATACAACCATAAAAACCTAGTACGCATTGGTTCATGTTTCTTAAGACGTTCAAGCAAGTTACACTATGGAAGTTTGCCAGTTTTCTTAAGCCTAACATCGAAATCATTCATCCGTAACAACTATAAACAAGCAATCAACCCATAATCAACATCTAGGTTTCACTACATCTAAGCAAACACACAAGAGATCTAGCCTAGCATGTTAAAATCAAGACAAGCGTAAGATATATTTAAACAACACATAGACATATTGAATGATTTGAAAGGATACTCATCTTAATTGAACATGAAAGGTTTCAAGGAATGAAAACCCTTGAAAATACTGATAAAATCGTGGTAGGGTTTCTCCAAGTCGTCCCTAAAATTGTCCTCTCTTAATGAATGAAAATTACAAAACTATATATAGATTTTCCAAGGTGACGACGTCAAGAAGAAAATTCTGACGCCGTCAACCCGCTGCCCATAATAAAATCGGATTGCCTAGATCCAGATCTGACGCCGTCAAGAGTAGTTTTCCTCTGGGCCGTCACGTGTAAAGGTACCATGACGGCCTATGGTGACGCCGTCATGCCCTAGTGTAAAAATATTCTGGACCGTCATGGACTCCATCCTCTTCACCTCTTGTTTTCATCTTGACACCGTCATCAAGAAGCTTGTGACGCCGTCAGGTACTGCTCCCAGCAAGGGAAATTAAGACTTTGCCGTTTTTTTCACTTTTATGCTCCAAAAACGTCCAAAATGCTTCCTTTTCCAGAATTCACTCCAAAAGTACCTAAAATCACAAAAGGAACGATTTAGGGCAATATTTGATCAAATGAATTCAATTCTGGGCTTAAATGACCCCCTAAAAACGGACCATTTTTCGCCTCATCAGGTTGTCAATCATCTT
Source organism: Artemisia argyi (assembly GCA_030686995.1). Classification (NCBI taxonomy): domain Eukaryota; kingdom Viridiplantae; phylum Streptophyta; class Magnoliopsida; order Asterales; family Asteraceae; genus Artemisia; species Artemisia argyi. The sequence continues at coordinate 72,464,713 of CM060700.1, read as the reverse complement.
GTCAGTATGAGAATACCCTGAGTCGAGATGGGTATTCATGGCAGCAGGTGACTGTAGAGATGAGTGATCCACTGATGACACAGGTTGAGCAGTTGGCAACATACTAGTCATGAATGCAAGTGAGTCATTGGTAGCAGTTGGATTGAGCTTCTCTCTTAATTGTCGATCAAAAGCTGCATGTTTCTCATGTTGTTGTAAGTAGGCAAACAACTGTTCATAGTTTGTATTTCTCAATCCTTTGTTGAGCTTTACTGCAGTAACAAAACGATCCCACTCAGGTGACATGTTGTCAACAAACTTAGAACTGAGTTGGATGTTAGGCATTGTCATTCGGATCATTCTCATGTCATTAACCAACTTGTGAAATCTGACATAGTAGTCGGTAATGTTTTCACCAGGATTCATTTTGAAATGCTCAAACGCATCATACAACTGAGACTCACGGTCTTCTTTGGTCAGCTCTGATCCAGACAGAAGCATTTTGACATTGTCCCAAACAGCTTTAGCATCAGTGTTGAAGTTGATTAGCTTGTACACATCTTTGGGTAACCCTTATATTACAATGTTGGAGGCTCGAATATCTGCATCACAACGCTTCTTTTCAGCATCACTGAGGTCATTGTAAGTACGTGGCGTGTCAATTCCGTGGGTGACAGATCCATCCTCAGCTATGGAGATAACATCTCTGGTTGTACCCATATGCATAGGACCTTCATCAATTGATCGCAGAATGTTCTCACCATTTTCTTTACCCAGGAAATAATGTCTGATTCTTTGTGCCCACGATTCATAGTCAGTCCAATCTAGCATAGGAGGTCAGGTATCGGATCCTGCAGCCTGAATGTCATCCGAAACAGTTGCCATAACAAAATCTTTAAACGGGATTTTATAACTTTTGTGACTTAAACTGAGAAATTGATTATTTCCCGGGATTTTACTAAAGTCAACAACAGAAACCGGAAGATATACTTAGCAAGTTAAACTTAGAGAGAGATACCGGATGAGTCACAGTTTGCATGATAACAAGGATGCTCGGGTAATTCACCTAGAATGAGATTCGAAACATGAATATTGGTAATCTCTCCATCACTGATGTAAGATAAACATAATCATAAACACGTATGGTTTAGTATGTATGGATCGAATTATGTAAGATAGAACTAGAGAGATGTTAGAGAGAGAAAGGAGATGGGAGCCTTTGAGAGAAAAACATGTGAAATGCTAGATTGAAATGAAAGGTCCAACTCTCTCCCTTGGTGGGAGAGGGGTATTTATACAAAGAAAAGAAAATGCCCACACCCGGGCTATGGATCAGGCATACAGTGGGTAAAGACCTGTCCTTCTTCCACGATGTTACTTAAACTAATTCTAACTAAATAATAATCTAACTACGAGCTATCTTAATGCTATTACAACATTTAGGTGACCGAGTCTTTTATAGAAATATTTGTATTCTTACTAACTGATTATTTTCAATAGATTAAAAGCAGAGCGGACCATCTTGCTAATCTTGGCTCAAAAGTAAGTTATTCGAGCCTTGTTACATATGCTATTAATGGGTTACGTTCTCGCTTTCCCGAGATTACATGAATCATTAGACATCGGGAAAAGCTTCCCACTTTTGATACCGTGCGGTTTATGATTTTGCTTTAGGAGAGTGACATGATTGCTCACGCCAATGCTACTTCCTCTTTTGCACACCCTACTTCGCCTAGTGTCCTAGTGGCCACAACCCCAAGCACAAAGCAATCCAATACCATGAGTACCTCGGGTATTGACCTATGTCGAAACTTTAGACGTGGGAATTGCACATATGGAATTTAGTGCAAGTTTGTTCACGGTTTAAATGATAATCGGCCTATAGAAAATAATAACTTCACTACCTCTAATGCTTCCCAAACCAAAGAGCAAATGGCCCAAAATGCTAGCATCACATCTCAGGCCCAAGAAAATGTTAATTATGTTTACATACAATCTGGCACCAGTCCCTTTGCTTCTAGTATACCACCGATGTTCCCAACCCAATCGTTTAGTGGTCCAACCCAGTTTCCTGTCCAACAATTTAGAGCTCCTGTTCAACAAGCCCACCTGACCACATCAGGCCCAGTCTAGCAGCACTTAGGTCCAGTTCAGCAGCATCAAGAAATATATCCTTTTGGGTCATCCATGTTACCACATTCGGTTATCAAACAACCACCCCAAAATTTTGGGACTGCCATGCTACGAGGGGGTATGTAAACACCACAATGTCTGTCTTTCCGCTTTATACCACTTTGCTTCCCCAAGCCTTTCAGACAATGAATCTTCAAGACCCCACATGGAATAAGGACACTGAGGCTTCTTGTGACAATTGGCAAATTAGGGAGCTATTTTAAATCCGCATTACTTTAAAATTTAATGATACAAATGTTTGGAAATTATTTCCGGTGAATTAGGTTGAATTTAAATGTGTGATTTTTGAATTTATGAAATTATATGTGGAGTTTTATTCGTATCGTGGAATTTATGTGACATATATGTTGTGAATATTATTTGTTGCGTTTATTTTGCACTACGTTGACTCCGGCACTAGGATAACCTAACAAATTTAAATACTTTGATTAACGGTCGCATTTATATATCAAACGAACGTATTTTAAATATTAAAAATAATGAGTGTGGACTCGGGAATCGAGGGTCGGGATACTTTGGAAATTTTACATGAATGGTCCTTGTGTTTTATACCATTCACCGCCCCTCCCATTTTATTATTAAGGTTGCATTTGTTTAAAAAAAATAATAAAAAGAGTAACTACAAATGGTCCCTTGTGACGGGTTCACAAAACACAAACAAAAACCACCCTCATCTCTCTCTCCCTCATCTCTATCTTCTCTCTTCTTGCAACCCTAGCCGCCGCCACCAAGGCCGGCCACTGCCGCCTCATCGCCACCTTCCACCATCTAAAACCACCTCAAAAATATTCCTCATCACTAGATCTATTAGATTCACTTGTTCACGCGCTGGTTTTTGTATTTTTGTAGATTTTCGTGACCTTTTCTTGTTGATATCGAAGGTAAGATGAGTCACAAGGGAGTTGTGACTCATATTTTTGTTAAAAACGTGACTGTTGAGTCACGGGGTTGTGATTTTGGGCGAAGTTTTTGATTAAAAACGAGATATTCATGTGGGTTTTGGTATAAAACAAGGTTTAAAATAAGTTTGGTATCCATTTGTGGTGTTTGTGTGTAGGTCGACTAGAAAGTGAGAGCCTAGGCTCTCGGATTGATGTTGTTTTTAAGCTTGTGAAGTGTTATTGATAATCTTGGTATCGTGTTGATGATAACTAGAGTATTTGGGTTAGTATAGTACGGTTTTGTTTGAGTTTTGGTTGCAAGATTTGATTATTATTGTTGCTCTTGTGGTGTCGAGACCCTAAGGGTCCGTTTGGATTGGTTGAGTGCTCGGTTGAGCCTAACCGAGACCCTCGTGGTCTCGGGGTTGAGTTCGTGGCTCATGGAGTAGCCGAGACTCAAGTGGAGTCTCTCGGCCCGGGGTTTGACTTGGTAAGTCGACCCGGATTATATGTATTCTTAAAGTTCTTGTTATTGTTGCTTTTATGGTGATTATTATTATTACTTCTTTTTGTTATTGTTTCGTCTTGTTGGTCGAATGGGAAGAAGAGCCGAGACCCTCGAGGTCTCAGCAATGGACTTATTGTTTTGTGGAGTTGTTGTCGAGGGAATGAAATGGGGACCGATTGTGAGACGGTCAAACTAGAATGACGGAGATAGGTTAGAAAGGTGCCGTAGTCGAACCTTATTGTTGTAGTTGTTGAAGAGTTGATTTGGACTTGTTGACGGGGTTACTTGATTCATGACGATACATATTTTGATATTATATTTGGACTTGTGAGTTGAGCGAGTCGGGGTCACCTTGACTTTCTAGTCAATGGTTGATTTCGACAACCGCCTTAACATTTGGATTTGGACAATGAGCCGAGAAGTGATGACTCGGACATGTGACTCGTATATTATAACTCAAAAACAAATAATAAAACTCGTAATAACTTATATATTGATATAAACATTTAAATATATATAAACGTGTGAGCGTGTATATATATATGGATGCATATATAATAAATAAGATATCACGAGTAACGGAAATAATAACGTTAACGACCAATATTAGACCATTAAAATAGTATAATATCGTCATAAACCTTATTATGATTAAATTGTTATAAATGAAAATATAAATTCAACGCGAATTGTTTTACGAAATGAAGCGAGTTTTTGGAAATAAAATGTGACGTTGCGAGTTATAAAGTATTCGAGGGCACTTAAATCCAAGTTTGACCATTTTATTATTTGTTGACTATTTGTGCTAGTCACGGATATTTGACATTAATATACCCGTTCTAAATAACTATTTAACTTATTTAGTCGATGGATTAAATAAGACCTATTTAGTTATATCGAAGGAGTTTATTATCGAATAAAGTATCCTACGACGCCTTAGGTCGTGGTAGGAGTTCGGGATGATAAGTTAATAAATATTTTGTGAAGTCTATCGAATTGACGAATTCGATAAGTTTGACAATCTATTTAGAAGGCTTATTAACCCTAAAACTTACCATGTAGCACCCCCAACTCAAAATATGGCAGCTGACATGCTGGGGGTACTACGCGAATCAAAACCAGGCATCTTTATAGCAAACGACCACAACACGGGACGTTTAAAAGTGCCTCAAAACACATCATTCATTTTACAAACCATTTTAGAGTACATAGACTCTTTAACAAAATAGCAGCGGAATAAAAATAAAGATTGCAGCGGAAAATGACAAAGTTTAGCAGTGGAAAAACAAAGTGTAGTAGTAGAAAAACAAAGTTTAGCAGCGGAAAGTAAATAAGTTTAGCAGCGGAAAACATTAAAGACACACCAAGGTTTTACGAATGACGTGTAAAATAAAGATAGTAGAAAAGAAATAAGCTGCCTTGACAGAAAACTTCCTTCGTCCAGCCACTCCACCACGCCCAAGATCATAAGCTCCAAAACTTAATTAGCAGTAGTACCTGAGAAGCACATGCTTAAAAGTCAACACAAAGGTTGAGTGTAATCCATAGGTTTAAAATAATAAAGTTGAGCACAAGAGTTTTAATCATACGATATAAGCAACAAATGCAAATACCAGGGTAATAAAGATAACACCAAATATGTAGAGGCATCCCAGTGCATACATACGGTTGATGATACTAAGCTCATGACACGCAAGACGTTAACCAAACCAATCGACAGTACGCTGTACTGACATAAACAATAACCGCGGAATTTCATAATAACAATAAGTTCCCCCAAGGCCAGGTACTTGCCAATACCCAGTAAAACAACAAATAGTACACCCGCATGTCAAGCCCTTGACAACTATGAGTGGGATGGTCAGTCCTATAGGCCTATAAACTAAGTTTGCACTCACCCGCAGGTGACTAATGACTCATGATCTGAGGGTCTTTCCGGCAAGACAAGCTACTTAGTACATCGTCAGGAATATATATATATATATATATATATATATATATATATATATATATATATATATATATATATATATATATATATATATATATATATATATATATATATATATATATATATATCATTCAGGAAAAAGCATACCAAAAATACTACTTGTGCTCAGAAAACATTTAAAGCATGTGTCACACCCCATGGGTTTATAAACAATTAAAATACAAAAAGCGGGGCTATGAATCACACCTTAATAATAGCAGCAGGAAACGAGATATAGCAATCAATCAATAATGCATCACAGCAATAGGGACCTCAGCACAACCTAATCAATATAAATGGCATAACTAAGAACTAAACTGGAATATTCTCATAAACAATGCTTGAGTAAAAGTTTTGTAAAAACAATGGCATTTGGAAGAAAATAGATTTTCGTAAAGTCTCGGTGGGAGACAAGAAAGTTTAGAAACGAAATAAGTCGGCGAATCAACCAAAGGCAAAGAAAGACGAAAGAAACTCCTCGAAGAAAGTCGTCGAAAAGAAATGAAAAGAAAAGAATAAGATGTTGATATAAATAATGTATAAAAACGTTATTAATATTTTTCGATATCCTTAAGTTTTGACGATCACAAAATATAAGAACATTAAACGCAAAGTTAATACGTAAACAAGTTTTAAGCAAGTTTATATCATCTCATCCAACATAATCACTTAAGGTATGAATAACAAGTGACTAATACATTTTATGATCAAAGGGATGTTTATTTAAATAATACAAAGTTTATAAAATTAAATAAACTTATTATATATTTTTGAAAAACATTTTTGGTAATAAAGGAAAATGTTTAATTCATAATAAATATACGAATTCAAATTTTTAACCAAAATCAGTTAGTTTTTCACCAAATAAACTTTCCCCAGAAAAAGACAAGAAAACTGCAGTTTTCGTCTGGGCGGCCCCTTAATTATAATGGGCGACCCCTTAATTTTAAGGGGGCCGGCACACAATTAAGGGGACCGGCCACGCTCCCCTGTCAGATTCTTTCAGAAATTTTTCCCTATAAATACTACCTCAAACCTGGTATTTTTACAACTTCTTGCACGAAAATTTTAAGATCCAAATCTCTCTAAACATCCTCCTAAAAACCCTTTGATCATATAATTGTTAATCCTTGTTTCAAGTGATTCGTTCCCTCACCTCTCATCTCTCAAAGTGCAAGAGAAGAATACTCCTTCAACATCAAGTTGTGAAGTATTATAGATTTATGTATATAGTCTAGTTGTTGTGTACATTCTTTGTAAAGGTGTGATAGTATTGTAACTAGATAGATCTAGGAGTAGAAGTTGTTAATAGAAGTAGTGAGATATAAGTAGTGTTGTGAAGAAGAGAAGAAGTAGTGGTGTGAAGAAGAAGTAGTGGAGTAGTGTGAAGTTGTGAAGTAGTAGTGGTGTGTACATGTTGTGTAGAAGGTGTGAATAAGTTGTGACGAAGTTGTGGTGTGTAAGGTTTTCTCCGCCATAAGGGAGCTTGTTGACATAGTGAAGAAAACTCTCGAGTAGGTGACTCGGGGAGTGGAGTAGGGCAAGGAAGGTGTCCTTGTAGCCGATCCACTATAAATGCTTTGTCTCGCGGTTTGATCTTTCCATCTCTTACTTATTATCTTGCTTATATCGTTATTACTTTCACAGACGTAGAAGTATATATAAATGTAGTTGCTCATATAGTGCTAGTGTTGATTTCACTTAAAGATCAAACAAAAGTTTCATTCACAAAACAAAGTCTTTACAATTAAACTAAAAAGATAACATACATATAATTGATCATTTCGATCAAGTATAGTTTTCATACAAAATATAATTAAGGATTACATAATAAACGTTTACTTACTTATCTCTCGTATATAGCTACAATTGTTTATATTATGCATGTGTTGATTTTACATACTTAGCTTACATTATTATTGTTCATACTTAGATATAGTTGTTCATATTGTTCAAGATTTGAGTTCACATAAGATCGAATCAAAGTTTTAAAAGTAAACAAAGTTTTGAACTAAACTAAGTTTTCATAATAAAATTAAAAAGACGTAAAACTATTCAACCCCCCTTTTAGTTTTCCACAATTGGAATCAGAGCTACGTTAAACAAGATTTTTAAAATATACTGTATTTTAAAACTTGTATCGATCTATGGAATCGGAAAAATATTTAGAAGGGCAATCTATGCAAAGACCACCACTATTTGAAAGTGATGGATTTTTATATTGGAAAAATAGATTCGAAACTTATGTGAAATCGAAAGATCTTGATCTTTGGCATGTCATTACCTTTTGTGATTTTCCCCCTATTCAATATAATTTTGAAACTAAAATGGATGAAATTGTATCTTATGAAAAACAAAATGATGATTTGAAAAGGAAACTAGCAAAAAATAATGAGGCTAAAATGGTTATTTATAATGCATTACCACGCAAAGAATATGAAAGAATTTTTATGTGTAAAACCGCAAAAGAAATTTGGGATTCTTTACTAATCACTCACCAAGGTAATAGTCAAGTTAAAGATAATAAGATAGATCTTCTTGTTCAACAATATGAACAATTTACGATTCTGGAAGAGGAATCAATATGTGAAAAACTAGAAGGGGGAGTTGAATAGTTTTACGTCTTTTTAATTTTATTATGAAAACTTAGTTTAGTTTTATAGTCTTGTTTGCTTTTAAAAACTTTGATTTTATCTTATGTGAAGTCAAATCTTGAACAATATGAACAACTATATCTAAGTATGAACAACAATAATAATGTAAGCTAAGTATGTGAAATCAACACATGCATAATATAAACAATTATAGCTATATACGAGAGACAAGTAAGTAAACGTTTATTTTATAATCCTTAGTTATATTTTGTATGAAAACTATACTTGATCGAAATGATCAATTATATGTATGTTACCATTTTAGTTTGATTGTAAAAACTTTGTTTTGTGAATGAAACTTTTGTTTGATCTTTTAAGTAAAATCAATACTAGCACTATATGAGCAACTACATATATAAACAAGATAATAAGTAAGATATGGAAAGATCTAACCGCGAGACAAAGGATTTATAGTGGTTCGGCTACAAGGACACCTTCCTTGCCCTACTCTACGTCTACAAAAGTAATAACGATATAAACAAGATAATAAGTAAGATATGGAAAGATCTAACCGCGAGACAAAGGATTTATAGTGGTTCGGCTACAAGGACAACTTCCTTGCCCTACTCCACTCCTCGAGTCACCTACTCGAGAGTTTTCTTCACTATGTCAACAAGCTCCCTTATGGCGGAGAAAACCTTACACACCAATATACACACCACAACTTCGTCACAACTTATTCATACATTCTACACACCTTCTTCACACCTTCTTCACACCTAGTCACTACTTAATCACAACACTACTTCTTCACACCTATCTAGCTTCACAACTATCTACTTCACAACAATCTTCTTCACAACTATCTACTTCCTAGCTCTTCTTCTTCACAACAAACTACTTATATCTCACTACTTCTATTCACAACTTCTACTCCTAGATCTATCTAGTTACAATACTATCACACCTTTACAATGAATGTACACAACAACTAGACTATATACACAAATCTACAATACTTCACAACTTGATGCTGAAGGAGTATTCTTCTCTTGCACTTTGAGAGATGAGAGGTGAGGGAATGTGATGAGTGCTCAAACACTCATCATTTTTGGTCAAATCTGAACTGCAAAACATACAAAAACAATCAGAAATGCATCAAAATACTGAAAATATTTCAAAATTTTGTTTTATATGTTTTAGACGCAAAAAGAGTAAAAACAAATGAAAAACGTACAAAGTTTGCATAATTGGCAGTCAGTCCCCCAACTTTCAAAAATTGGCAACAATAGTCCCTGAGCACTTATTTGGAAAGAAAAGTCACCAAAGGTCCTTTTGAAATCATAAGTTGTCATATTTTGTCATTTGGTGAAAAATTGTGGAAAATTACAAAATTAGTCCCTGGAGTTTCAAACTTTGGCAGATTTGGTCCCTGGTGGGAATTTTTAGATGAAAAAAATCAATTTTTGTCCTTGGGAATTCACATGTGTCACTTTTAATCCCTGGATGAAAATTTTAAGGAAATTACATGTTTGGTCCCTGGACTTTTCAAAAATGACAATTTTGGTCCCTGTGAATTTCAAAATGAAAAATAAACATTTAAGGACCTTGTACTATTGAAACTTGGCAATAATTCACCTTTGGAATACTTTTGGAAAAGTGACATTATCAGCCCCTTGGAATTTCAGATTTACAAAAAGGGTCCTTGTGATTTACAAATACAAACCAAACGGATCCTATACTATTTTAGCACCTAATCCAATCCACCCTTTTCATTACCCCAATCCAGCCCACACCCTTTGGCCCAACATTCAAAACAGCCCACTCCCTAAAAAATTAAACCACCCCGTTTTATTTACTCCCTCCCAGTCAACATAAGTCAAACCCCCACCTTCTCCCCAACTTGAGCCCTGCAACACCACTGCCACACTCCAAACCCCCTTCCTCCAACTCACCTTCTCCATTTCTTGTCCCCCCTTCCAAAACACAACACTCCAAAAACCTAATTAATTCCTACAATTCTCACAAGCAAACCACCAACTGCCAAAAATCTTTTCGCGCCAAAATACTTTTGAACGGCTCAGATTATTTCAAGCCATCCAACGGCCAAGAAAAGAGTGGGAAAGAAAGAAGAACACTCCAAGGGCTATAAAAGTGAAAAAAAGGAAGCAAAGAAGGAGTCATTAGTTAGTTTTATTTTTATTAGTATAATTTAGGTCGGATGTAACTTAATGTAGTGAATTATGTCAATTTAAGCTTTGTAATATCTTTGTCAGTACTAAATTTACCTTTTTAATAAAAGTAATCAGTTTCTTGTTGCAATTTAGTGTTAGTTCATTTTTTTGAATGAAAATTTAATCCTGCTCAAATAGCTTTCATATGCTTAGATAAGCTTAAGTCTGGTTTACTCAAGCTCAAAATAGCTTAATATAACTATTAGTGGAATTATTGTTCATCATTAGTTGATTTAGCAAAAGTTTCCCATGAGTCAACAAAAGTCAACAGGAAGGCATTCTTGTGATTAAAAGGTTTAGCAGGGTATTTGTGGATTGCTTTCTGTCTCATTTGAGCTTGGTGACAAGCTCTGATGAGCTTTGTGCTACTGACTTAAGGTTTGCCCCTTAAATCACACCTTTGGTTCATGCATTAGTTGTAATTATTTATTTTAGTTTATGCTTGTTGTTGTGTTTATTCTCTGATCAAATAGCTTTTGTATGATCCTTATAACTTATACCTTAGGTTAAGATTCAATATTGATACCCAGGTTCACCATTGGCATCTCAAATTCTTCAAACAAACCAAATAAGGGGTGTTTGGCTCAGTTGGTTTCCCTGGGACTTGGGTTGATTTGGTTTATGTTTGTTGCTGAGATAGATATAAATAGGTCATATTAGCTCAGTTAAGTCCTCAAAATCTAGGTCTTAGTTTCAGAAAGTCAAAATCATCATAGGTGTTCCTTAACTGTTAACTGTGTGGGAAAGAAGCTCCATAAACCATCACATTAGCTTAAAAGTTAAAGCTTTAGGTTAGATTAGCTTAATTTCAACTTATTTCATCTTATTCAGTCCTTAGAATAAGCCCAAAGTTAACATAAGTCAAACATAGCTTATTACTAAAAAAGTCAAATTTGGTCATTAGTAAAAATCCCATTTCTTGCATGATTTTTCTAGATTTTTATGTTTAGATTTAGGACTTGAAATTTTTACTAGTTAATCTTTACCAGCTAATCTTTAGAAATCTACATTGAGCTTAATTTTATGAATTTTTTAAGAGCTTGTTTTGGTGGCTCAAACAGACCTGCAGGGCAAGGTGTTGCCCTGCTCCACAGATCAATCCAAACCACCACTTTTCATGTGCTTTGCCTAGGTTTCCCAGTGGGCCCCACTCCAAAGTTTTTAGCTTTTTAAGGAGCCAATAAGCTCATCTTCAGGTTCTAGTGCTTATTTCCATGTTTCTAACTCATCTGCTAGGGCTGCATGCCTCATGTATTTTGTCCTATTCCTGATGTAAGCTGGGTACTCAGGTTTTGTTCCCAAGTTCTATACCCCCTCCTGACTTTACCTGTGGGTCCCAGAGCTTGTATTATAGCTTTTTGGAAAGCTAGTTAGTTCAGCTTATTGGTTCCACACTTACATTAGGCTTCCAATCCACACAGTGGACCCCACTGACCTCTCAAGTTGCTTTAGTGGCCTGTTTGGATTGGCAGGGTATGGAATTGCTTATTTGCTTATTATGAGCTTATAAGTATAAGCCAGTGTACCTTTTAACTTCCTTTTTGTCCTTTTAGCTTGTACAAACCTTAATCCACCACTGTTCTCAGCTCAAGCTTATTTCAAAGCTTATAGCTTAGACAGTTGACCAAAGTTAATTGTCCAAGCTTATTGTGCTTTCACAGCTTATTTTTAAGCTCCACAAAAGTTGTTTTTACAAAAGTTCCTTGTTTTTAGGTGTAAAATAGATTTCAAAAAGAAAAATCCAGAAAAAACAATTTAATTATAAATGATAGTTTCTATTTAATATAATTTAAATTTTAATTTTCATTTTTAGATTTTTATTAAGAACTTAGCATTTTTATATTTTTATTAATTTCCTTTCATATTAAAGTATTTATAGTAATTTTATCAGATTTTTATATTATCATTTGGTAGTTATTTAATTTAATATTAGTTTTATTAGTAATTAATTAATAAATAAGTTTTAAATAGCATAATTAGTTTTTATTAAGTAAGACCCAGTTTTTATAATGTTCTAGCTTTGATATAATATAATATAAGTTTAGAAAATTTTCTAGAATTTTTACTGTTCACTTTCTATTTTTTATAATTTAAAATAGTTTAATTAGGTAATTAATGTTTAATTAGTAATTAATTGATAGAAAATTACAAAAAGACAAAAATACATATTTTTATTTTTAAAACTTGTTTTTAGTTATTTTATAATTTTAGAAATTTTATTTTCATTTTTCTAGTATTAAATTAATATTATATTGTATTTAAGTATTTTAAATATTAATAATTAGAATTAAATAGTATTTAAATATTAAATAATTAATTAGTGTAAAAATTAATTTTCTTTTTCTAAAAATTTTCTTTTATCTTTTAGTTTGTAAAAAAGTCATTTTCACCCCCTGGGGGTTTTCAGATTTCAGTTTTCACGTTTTATTTTGTACGTTTACGTTATTTAAAACGTGAACGTACGCGTTTTTAGATTTTAAACGTTTCTGGTTTTTCCTAATTTCAAGTCTTGCTCATATAGCGTATTTAAGCTATTTTCTTGTAGATTCCTTAGTTTAATCACTCACAAACCTTTTCCTGTCCAAATTCACCCGATCACAAACCCGTTTAATAACCATTACACCTCGTCGGGACATAACGACCCGGGGAAACCCCTATACTCCACGGAGCATTGACTCTAAGCCTTTTGACTTTGTTGACCATTTACTTGGTCAATTTAGGTTGACCGTTTGGAGCCAATCAGAATGAATCACTTGAAACAAGGATTAACAATTATATGATCAAAGGGTTTTTAGGAGGATGTTTAGAGAGATTTAGAGCTGAAAATTTTCGTGCAAGAGGTGAGAAAAATTCCAGGTTTGAGGTGGTATTTATAGGGAAAAATTTAAGACAGAATCTGACAGGGGAGCGTGGCCGGTCCCCTTAATTGTGTGCCGCCCCCCTTAAAATTAAGGGGGCCGCCCAGACGAAAACTGCAGTTTTCTTGTCTTTTTCTGAGGAAAGTTTATTTGGTGAAAAACTAACTGATTTTGGTTAAAATTTTGAATTCATATATTTATTATGAATAAACATTTTCCTTTATTACCAAAAATGTTTTTCAAAAATATATAATAAGTTTATTTAATTTTATAAACTTTGTATTATTTAAATAAACATCCCTTTGATCATAAAATGTATTAGTCACTTGTTTATTCATACCTTAAGTGATTATGTTGGATGAGATGATATAAACTTGCTTAAAACTTGTTTATGTATTAACTTTGCGTTTAATGTTCTTATATTTTGTGATCGTCAAAACTTAAGGATATAGAAAGATATTAATAACGTTTTTATACATTATTTATATCAACACAATAGATAATGCTTTTGCTAGGTTTAACACTATCATCACAAGTTTAAAAGCACTTGATGATAATTTTTCTAGTAAGAATTTTGTTAGAAAATTTCTTAGGGCTCTTCATCCAAAATGGCGAGCTAAAGTTACAACGATTGAAGAATCGAAGAACTTGTCAACTCTTCAACTTGATGAGTTGATCGGCAACCTGAAAGTCTACGAAACAATAATAAAGAAAGACTCCGAGATGGTCAATGGAAAAAGAGAGCAAAGCAAGTCAATTGCATCAAAAGCTAGGAAGGAATCTAGTAACGAGGATAGCTCAACCCCCGAAAGTGATGACGAAGAATATGCGATGGCCGTAAGAGACTTCAAGAAATTCTTCAAAAGGCGAGGAAGATTCGTTAGACAACCGCATGATGAAAGGAAAGCAAACCAAAGAAATAAAGATGACAAAAATGGCAAAAGTGATAGGAAGTGCTTCAAATGTGGTGATCCAAATCATCTCATCGGAAAATGTCCAATGATTCCAAGAGATCAAAATCAAAAGGCGTTTGTTGGAGGAGCTTGGAGTGATAGCGATGACGATGAGAAAGAAATCACAAATGAGGAGAAGTGTCTTATGGCTAAGACATCAAGCGAGGTACGTTCCGAAACCGAATACTTTAGTGACGAAAATTTATCATTAGATGAAAAAGACCTAGATATTGAATATAATAGGTTATGCAAAATAGGTCAAAAGGTTATAGCTAAAAATAAGTCACTAAAACATATTAATAATCAATTAGAAAATGAAGTACTCGAATTAAAAATTAAACTACAACATTTGGAAAAAGAAAAAGAAGAAGAAGTTTTTAAAAAATGTAAAACATGTTTAGAGGTCAAAAATGAAAACGAAAAACTTAAAGATGAGATTTTCAAGCTTGACAAGTTTAAAAATAGTAGTAACTCACTTAAGAAAATAATAAGTGTTCAAGAAACTTTGGGAGATAAAACCGGTCTAGGATTCGACTTAACTAATGTTTCAACTAGTGAAAATAAAAATGAAAAGTTTGAATGTGAATCTAGTAAACAAAAACCATTAGACTCAAAACCTAATTATGTACCTATAAAAGATAGAAAAATACCTATTGCGAGTGATGAGGAAGTAAAAAGTTTTTATAAACCATCATTAAAAGCCAAAATCGGATTTTCTAAACTAAAATTAAGATCTAAAACTCCACCTCCAAATAGACCAAATAATCCTCATCCTCGGTCTAAAACCCCTCAACATAGGAGAAATCAAGGTAGACAAAACTTTTCTAATAATAGTCATGATGAGTGTGTAAATACTCATCATTTTTACCTGTTCTGAGCTGCCAAAACATCTAAAAAACACTCAGTAATGCATCAAAATACTAAAAATATTTCAAAAGTGTGTTTTGTATGTTTTAGATGCAAAATGTTTAAAAACAAACGAAAAACGAACAAAGTTTGCACAATTGGCAGTTTGAGTCCCTCAAAGTTTCAAAAATTGACAAAACTAGTCCCTGAAGTTTTAAAACGAAAGAAAAGTCAACCCAAGGTTTTCTAAAGTCAAAAATTGTCAAAACAAGTCCTTGGGTAAAAAGATTGAGAAAATTACATGTTTGGCCCCTCAAAATCCAAAATTGGCATAAAAGGTCCCTGGAGTTTCAGAAAATGACAGATTTGGTCCCTGGTGGGGTAATTTTGAAAGAAAAGTCAATTTTAGTCCTTGGGAATTCACAAAGTATCATAATTAATCCCTGTATGAAAAGTTTGAGAAAATTACATAATTGGTCCCTGAAGTTTCAAAAATGGCAAAAATAGTCCCTCGGTATTTAAAAATAGAAATTTATCAAAATATACCCTTATACTATTCATAATTGGCAAATCAAGTCCTTTTTGATAAACTTTTGGAAAATTACATTTTTACCCCTCAAACTTTGAAAATTGGCATAATTGGTCCCCGGTTGTTTTTAATTTGGAAAAAAAAAATTAAATTGATACTTATACTATTACAACATGACAAAAATAGTACCTTTTTGATAAACTTTGTAAATTATAGGTTTGGTCCTTAGCATACAGAAAATTACAAAAATAGTCCTTAGGCTATTATACTTACAAATCCAAAATTAAACAAACCAAATCCAAATAAACATGTCCCTGGTCTAAACCTTTTACCTAAGCCCACCACAGCCCAACCAAGCCCACCCCATGTTTTTTATTACCAGGGTCAAACCACACCCCTCGGTCAAACCCACCTATCTTCCCCCCAAAACCACCCCTCCTCACAGACCAATACCCCAGTAGTATTTCCCCCCCCCCCCCCCTTGCACCACTTGACCATCCACCATCTACCCTTATCCTTCAAATCACATTTTCCCAACACCCATCACATCCCACCCCCCCTAGGGTCTGTTACAGAGAAAATTGCAAAATTAATCTTTTCCCGCCAAAGATGAAGAGAGAGCAAAAGTAATCCAAAAGTTGACTAAGTTGGTGGGAAAGCTCTAGTGGGACCCACACAACACAATGGGGTGTATAAAAGAGAAGAAGGAGCAGTGGAAGAAAATAATTAGTGTAGTTTAGTTTTTAGGTAATCGTCTTTAGTGTAATTTCAAAAATAGTTGTAATCTTAGGTTTTAAAAGATTGTAACTTGTTTCCATAATGTAATGTAAACTTTCTTCAAGATCAATTTCAAAGTTTGTTTGGATTATCAGTTTATGTAATTTTCCTTTTATTTCAAAAATCTTAATTTGGGTGAATATTGGTTGTGGTTGTTTCTCTGGGCTCCTTAGGCTTACATAAGCTCCAATAAGCTTATTAAAGTTTTTAGAAACATTAGAACTCAGATTAGTAAAAAAAAAAGCAAAAAATACAAAAAAAAAAAAAAAAAAAAAAAAATTCAAATAGAGTAAAATTCAAAAATTCAGTCTTCAAAAAGAAAGAAGCAAGGAGCATGGAATGATACTGGATGGAATCTGGTTTAGAACTTCAAGGGAAGTATTAGGATTACTTTGTCCTGGGTTCTTGGTTCACAATCTCAGCTTGAAAATTAATTTGTAAGCTCATTTCAGTTTCTTATTAGTATCTTGTGATTTTTATTTATAGATGTATTTAGTTGTTAAAATCTGCTTATACAAGTTTAAATTTGATTAGTGTATGCTTAGAAATAAGATTTATGGGTTAGTTGTTTGATTTGGTTCATATAATCAGAAAATCATAACTGTTAAGGGGTGTTTGGATAGGCTTGTTTATCTATACCCTTGTGTGTTTCTGTGGTGGTAACTGGTTGTTTTATACTCCATTAGGTCTCATTAGGTCTAGGAAGTCATAAAATTAAGTAGTAACCTGATCAAAAGTCAAATCTTCAATCTTAGTCCCCTCACAGTCAACTATGAGGGAATTAGAACCTATAGACACTCATCTTAGCTTACTATTAGTAACTGTAGCTTAATTTAAGTTTGTTATAGCTTATTGTATCCTTATCAGTAGTTTAGAATCATCCAAAATCCATTTAAGTCAACTGGTCAAGTTTTCATTTGAAAGTCAAAATTCTATTTTTCAGAAAAAACCAAAATTTGTAGGATTTAATTGGAATTGTGTGTTAGGTCTTAGGATTTGAGCTTGTTAGGGTATGTAGTCCTTCAGCTCAGCTACAAGTTTCCATAGCCCCTTTATTTTTGCCATTTTTGTTATGGGCCCCACAACCCTCCAAAGAGGGCTGCAGGGCTGACTGCTCCCCTGCACAACAGATACCACATCCACCACCACCACTTTGGTGGTGGTTTGTGGCCACCACAGTGGTCCCCACTACCCTCAGTTTGATCCTTTCAACCCCCCTCCTACCTGAATTGATATTTTGACCATTGGCTTGACCTAAAAACCTGTGGGTCCCACTTGATTTAAGCCCAAAAATCTGTCCCCTTTTTCAGTTTCCAAACAAGAGATTAAGTGCTTATTATCAGCTTATAGCTTATTCTGTGGTCCACTAGTGCATTTTCTTGCTTAAACATGTTCTAATAAGTCATGTGAATCAGATTCAACCTCAGTAGACCCCACATTTTCTCATTTGAGCTTATTTGCCTTGTTGGTCAACCAAAGTCAACTGTCTTAAGTAAAGGGGGTGTATTCAGCTTATTTTAAAGTTGTAAAATAGTTGTTTTCACAAAAAGTAGTTGTTTTTAGGTATAAATCAAGTTTGTAAAAGAAAAATCTAAAAAAGTTAATTTAATTTTAAGTGATAGTTTCTATTTAATGTAATTTAAATTTTATTTTGCATTTTTAGATTTTTATTAAGTACTTGTCAATTTTATATTTTTATTAATTACCTTATATAATAAAGTAATTTTAGTAATTTTTTTAGATTTTTATTTTGCCATTTAGTATTTATTAGATTTAATTTTAGTTTTATTAGTAATTAGTTAATAATTAAACTTTAAATAGCATATTTAGTTTTCATAAAGCAAAACCTAGATTTTATATTTTTCCTAGCTCTTATATAATATATTAGACTTTTAGAAAATAAAATTTTAATTTCTACTATTCATTTTCTATTTTTCTTATTTTAATTTTTTAAATTATACTTAAGTTAATTAAAAGGTAAATAATTAGTGGATTAATCTTAAAACATAATTTTTA
This sequence comes from Artemisia argyi, assembly GCA_030686995.1. Classification (NCBI taxonomy): domain Eukaryota; kingdom Viridiplantae; phylum Streptophyta; class Magnoliopsida; order Asterales; family Asteraceae; genus Artemisia; species Artemisia argyi. Next base: position 72,446,355 of record CM060700.1, on the reverse strand, counting down.
GAGTTTTTATAATTTTGTAGGATTCCTGTGATGGTTAAGTAATTTTATAAATTTTCTCTTAATTTTCTAAGTTAAATTAGTATTAATAGTAATTAAAAGTAGTTTAATTAGTTTAATTTAGTTAGATAGTCTTTAATTTATAAAAAACCCATAAAAAGACAAAAATATTTATTTTTATTTTTTATACTTTTTCAAGTTCTAATTTAAGTTTAGAAATTATTTTTGCAAATTTTTAGTTTAATTTGTAGTAGTTATAATTATTAGTTAATTTAAATTAGGTTTTAATTTAGATTTTAAATAGTTTTATTAATTAAATAGTATTTAAATATTATAATAATCATTTTTATCATTTCATTTTCAATTTAAAATTTCTTTTTAAATTTTAAGTTTCAAAAAGTGTCAAAAGCACCCCCTGTAGTTTGTTAAAAACCAAAATCCCACTTTTTCAGTCCGATTGCGTAAATCTGAATTGTGAATACGTGCATATAATTGTATATCTGATTTTTGTGAATATTATATCTGTGTACAAATACATTAATAACAGTAGCAAAATCATTTCCACATCATCTGGGCTACTGTCCTCAGTGCCACTCACTCATAAACGATTTCAAACGACACCATTTCAATCTCGCTGGGACTTTAACGACCCGGGGAAACACTATACTATCACTGGAGTATTGGGACGAGGCTGTCTTTGACTTGTTGACCTTGGTCAATAATATCTGACGGTTTAGACCCAATCAAAATTTTGGCGCCGCTGCCGGGGAGGTTGTTGCGTGTTTTAAAAAATCGTTTTAAGTTTGGTGGTTTCCAAAACCCTCCCTGTACAAATTTTACACAAATTTGTAAAAAGTTTTTGTAAAAACATAATCATATCAAAAACGTTCATTAACACTTCTCTTGAAGTGTTGAAAACACCAAAAAAATTAAAAACAACAAAACAAACTGTGAAGTTAAATTACTTCGTTTTCTTTAAGATTACAACCTGAAACAGTTGGTTTAAGGTAAGTTCTGACATTAAATTGCGAACTGAAGAGGAAACCTATTTACTTCCTCCCGCCAGCCTGCGAGTAATCTTAAAGGGACGATTTCGGTTAACGAATCAGTTCCAAAAATATTTCCCAAGTTTTCGGCACACACACCCATAAGCCTAAAGCAGTTTTTCAAATTAATAAATACAAACCCATAATAAGTTCCCAAACTTAAGATTAAAACTTGCCTTTGTATCCCTGTGAGTGGTGTACCTTTTTCAAAGAAGCCATTCACTTGTGATTATTGGTTTAAGTTCACTGTGGTTTTGCCTCGATTTTGTTTTGAAAAATTGTTTTTGGTGCATGTGCACCAAACATGTTTCTCAAAAATACCAAAAATATTCACCTTTACCCTCTCACCTTTTTGATTCTTCATCCCTTTACCCTCTATGCTTTTGATTCTAACTTCTTCTCCTGTAATTGAGTCAAATGGCATCTCTCGATGACGATTTCTTTGAACAAGGGGCCTATGAGAGCAACATTGAAAAACTTATGGCCTTGTCAAAGATATCGAGATGTCGTGTTGATTATGATGGACCATCGATTCCTATTCCCTCTCCAATAAGGGAAATGGAACGAGAAACCGAGGTGACAAAGGACCCTGTACTTTCCTCTGATTATGGAAGTGCTAAATACGTCCAACCTACGGTTGCCCAAAAATCTAAGCTAACAATTGCTCCTAATCTTTCACGATATACGGTTATAAGCAAAAACCAAGAGCTTAGAGCTATGACTAAAAAGAACGACTTGCCTAATCTTCACATTCAAAAACCCGAGACCATAACGGAAGTGGTGGAAATTGCTAGCTATAAGAGCACACCAGTTGTCCCACCTCCGGCTTTTGTTCCTTGTATCGGTTGTGGTGAGCCACTTTTCGGTTTTCCATGTCGTTGGTGTACATGTGTACTATGTGGTAACGATATTCGAAACGGGAGTTGTTTGTTTTATGGGTCGAGTAATTCATTTGCTTATGATCCTAATCAAAACTCATTCAATAACTCCTCAAATTTTTCCAACTACCCATCACATTCATACGAGCAAGAATCATATTATCCAAATCTTAATAATGCTTCGTATCAAAATACACCAAACCAGACTCAACAGTTTTACTGTTGTGAGTATTGTGGAGGCCCTCACTACAGCTCTGATTGTCAAATTAGGGATCAGTTTGTCTATGAACAGGTTCCTTGTAACAATCATGAATTTGGTTTTAACAAGCCCTCACAATACACAAACCCTCAACCACCGCCTCAGGACGAGTTAGCTAGAGCTGAATTGATTACTAAAATAATTATGAATCAAACTCAATTCAACAAGACCATTCAAGATAGTATAAACTGTCTTAAGGATTTGATTCTTAGAAAACAAAAGCCTCCTGTTAACTCATTTTATTTTGAGGATGAAAGTGATGAGGATGAGCCATTTCAAGAGGTAAAACCTAAGAAAACTTCAGATATCTTGCCAATGGGGGACAAGGAAGTCAAAAGCAATCCTCTTGAGGAAATTGATTACCTTGTTCCAATCCCAAAGATATCTGAGAAACCTCTTGATTCAACTTCAGTTGAAACTGTTTCAGTAGAAACACAGGGAGAAAAGAATATGATTGAATCACTAGCAGTAGAAATCATGGAACTTGTAGAAACCATGACTGCTAGTCCTTCTCAACTCCCTCAGTCTGTTGTTATCACACCCGAAGTTCACACTCACTCTCTGATCATGGGGGATGAGCATCTTAGCACTGTTCCTAAAAAGGAATCGGACGAATTAATAAAGTCTAGTGCTGTGAACCTTGTCCCAATCCCAGGAGAGTCACAGGGAACTTTTGATCATATGTGTGATATCCCTCCTCCTCTTGTCTTCCCGAATAATGATGTTGAGATGTTCTCCGATTCAAATGATGATGATTCGTTATCTTGTGGAGACATCAGTTATGTGGAAGAATTGCCTTCTCAGCTAGTTAGCTTAGAAGAAGAGAATGATGAGATTGACACTGAAATCAAAGATGAAGCACTTCGCGCAACATTATTGAAAGTCAATATCCTCATTTCTAAAATCGAGGCTTTCAATATGAAACCTATTTCATCTCCTATCCCCATAAAGGATAGTGACATTATCTCCGATGACCCTATACCGGAATTTGAAGCCTTTACTTTTGATCCTTTGGGAGAGAAGATTAGTGACAGTACCACTTCTCATTCTCATAATTCTCTCCCTGATTATGAATCATTTACTTTCGATGAGTTCTCCTGTGAACTCACGCACATCAATCCAGAATATGATTCATTCACATTTGATGAGTTCTCCTGTGAACTCACTCATATCATGACTCCTCCGGAGTATGATGACCCGGGGGGAGATGCACTCAATCATGAGAATTTGCACATTCCCACCCACCCTCCCGGGATGTTTTCGAGCTTAACCTTTGAAATCCAAAATCAGGCTAATGAGCCTGCCTTCGAGGAAGAAGATCTTACCATGATTTTCATCATGGTTTTCTTCCTTTTCTTCACCTACAGGGTGACTTCTCCTGTTCTTCACTCCTTCGGGAATGAAGACACTATCTTTGATCCCGGCATTTTCATTTACCACTATCTTGAGCCGGGATTATGTCTCATCGGTGTGGAACTTTCACGTGCTTCAAATGTTTATCCAAACATCTTGAATGAAAGTCCGATGAAGATTGTCTTTTCCACATCATGCTTCCCTATGGACAAATGAATTCGGGGTCGAGTCAAGCTAGCGACTCGGTAAACAAAAATAGTAGCATGCTTATAGGGTTTTCACCCTAAGTGTGGGGGAGTCCCCCATGCTATGATTACAAAAGTGAAAAACAAAATTGTGTTTCCACATTTAGCTTGTAATGTTCCCCTTTTACGTTCCAAGAGTCGGCATAATAGCCGAGACTTTGAATATTGAGGACAATATTCATGCTAAGTGTGGGGGGGTATTCGCTATTCTAGCGAATTTTATCACATTTTACTATCTAATACTCCCGTTTTTGACCAAAATTTTCAAAAATTTTTCACTAAAAGTTCAAAATTTTTGTGGTAATCAGTCCGCCTTGTCTAACCGACAAAAGCGATTGGCTAGTCCAGGAGCAAACGGCTCTTGGTAAAGACATCTCAAATCCGTTGACGGCTTGCAATTTGCCCAAAATTGTATGGTTCCTCAACTCCCCAAAAGCAAATGAGTTGGCTAGCCCACAAGATTATGGCTTGTGGTAAAGGCCGTGGAAAATCCATAATTGGTAATCAGCTCACCAAGATGTTGACTTAGTCCATCAAGATGCTGGCTAGTCCAGAAGCAAACGGCTTTTTGTAAAGACTAATCAAATCCGTTTACAGCTGGTGGTTTGCTCAAAATCACACGGTTATCAGGTGTGCCGCAGTTCTTACACCTGGCTACTCCAGAAGTGATGGCTTTTGGTAAAGAGTTTTTCAAATCCATCAGGTTTTTTCTCAAAAGATTGCTAGGGACTAGCAATGTTTTAGTGTGGGGGATTGATGAGTGTGTAAATACTCATCATTTTTACCTGTTCTGAGCTGCCAAAACATCTAAAAAACACTCAGTAATGCATCAAAATACTAAAAATATTTCAAAAGTGTGTTTTGTATGTTTTAGATGCAAAATGTTAAAAAACATCTAAAAAACATCTAAAAATGTTCTGAGCTGCCAAAATATCTAAAAAACACTCAGTAATGCATCAAAATACTAAAAATATTTCAAAAGTGTGTTTTGTATGTTTTAGATGCAAAATGTTTAAAAACAAACGAAAAACGAACAAAGTTTGCACAATCGGCAGTTTCAGTCCCTCAAAGTTTCAAAAATTGACAAAACTAGTCCCTGAAGTTTTAAAATGAAAGAAAAGTCAACCCAAGGTTTTCTAAAGTCAAAAATTGTCAAAACAAGTCCTTGGGTAAAAAGTTTGAGAAAATTACATGTTTGGCCCCTCAAAATCCAAAATTGGCATAAAAGGTCCCTGGAGTTTCAGAAAATGACAGATTTGGTCCCTGGTGGGGTAATTTTGAAAGAAAAGTCAATTTTAGTCCTTGGGAATTCACAAAGTATCATAATTAAACCCTGGATGAAAAGTTTGAGAAAATTACATAATTGGTCCCTGAAGTTTCAAAAATGGCAAAAATAGTCCCTGGGTATTTAAAAATGGAAATTTGTCAAAATATACCCTTATACTATTCATAATTGGCAAATCAAGTCCTTTTTGATAAACTTTTGGAAAATTACATTTTTACCCCTCAAACTTTGAAAATTGGCATAATTGGTCCCCGGTTGTTTTTAATTTAGAAAAAAAATTAAATTGGTACTTATACTATTACAACATGACAAAAATAGTACCTTTTTGATAAACTTTGTAAATTACAAGTTTGGTCCTTGGCATACAGAAAATTACAAAAATAATCCTTGGGCTATTATACTTACAAAGCCAAAATTAAACAAACCAAATCCAAATAAACATGTCCCTGGTCCAAACCTTTTACCTAAGCCCACCACAGCCCAACCAAGCCCACCCCACGTTTTTTATTACCAGGGTCAAACCACACCCCTCGGTCAAACCTATCTTTCTTCCCCCCAAAACCACCCCTCCTCACAGACCAATACCACCAGTAGTATTTCCCCCCCCCCCTTGCACCACTTGACCATCCACCATCTACCCTTATCCTTCAAATCACATTTTCCCAACACCCATCACATCCCACCCCCCTAGGGTCTGTTACAGAGAAAATTGCAAAATTAATCTTTTCTCGCCAAAGATGAAGAGAGAGCAAAAGTAATCCAAAAGTTGACCAAGTTGGTGGGAAAGCTCTAGTGGGACCCACACAACACAATGGGGTGTATAAAAGAGAAGAAGGAGCAGTGGAAGAAAATAATTAGTGTAGTTTAGTTTTTAGGTAATCGTCTTTAGTGTAATTTCAAAAATAGTTGTAATCTTAGGTTTTAAAAGCTTGTAACTTGTTTCCTTAATGTAATGTAAACTTTCTTCAAGATCAATTTCAAAGTTTGTTTGGATTATCAGTTTATGTAATTTTCCTTGTATTTCAAAAATCTTAATTTGGGTGAATATTGGTTGTGGTTGTTTCTCTGGGCTCTTTAGGCTTACATATGCTCCAATAAGCTTATTAAAGTTTTTAGAAACATTAGAACTCAGATTAGTAAAAAAAAAAAAGCAAAAATACAAAAAAAAAAAAAAAATTCAAATAAAGTAAAATTCAAAAATTCAGTCTTCAAAAAGAAAGAAGCAAGGAGCATGGAATGATACTGGATGGAATCTGGTTTAGAACTTCAAGGGAAGTATTAGGATTGCTTTGTCCTTGGTTCTTGGTTCACAATCTCAGCTTGAAAATTAATTTGTAAGCTCATTTCAGTTTCTTATTAGTATCTTGTGATTTTTATTTATAGATGTATTTAGTTGTTAAAATCTGCTTATACAAGTTTAAATTTGATTAGTGTATGCTTAGAAATAAGATTTATGAGTTAGTTGTTTGATTTGGTTCATATAATCAGAAAATCATAACTATTAAGGGGTGTTTGGATAGGCTTGTTTGTCTATACCCTTGTGTGTTTCTGTGGTGGTAACTGGTTGTTTCATACTCCATTAGGTCTCATTAGGTCTAGGAAGTCATAAAATTAAGTAGTAACCTGATCAAAAGTCAAATCTTCAATCTTAGTCCCCTCACAGTCAACTGTGAGGGAATTAGAACCTATAGACACTCATCTTAGCTTACTATTAGTAACTGTAGCTTAATTTAAGTTTGTTATAGCTTATTGTATCCTTATCAGTAGTTTAGAATCATCCAAAATCCATTTAAGTCAACTGGTCAAGTTTTCATTTGAAAGTCAAAATTCTATTTTTCAGAAAAAACCAAAATTTGTAGGATTTAATTGGAATTGTGTGTTAGGTCTTAGGATTTGAGCTTGTTAGAGTATGTAGTCCCTCAGCTCAGCTACAAGTTTCCATAGCCCCTTCATTTTTGCCATTTTTGTTGTGGGCCCCACAACCCTCCAAAGAGGGCTGCAGGGCTGACTGCTCCCCAGCACAACAGATACCACATCCACCACCACCACTTTGGTGGTGGTTTGTGGCCACCACAGTGGTCCCCACTACCCTCAGTTTGATCCTTTCAACCCCCCTCCCACCTGACTTGATATTTTGACCATTGGCTTGACCTAAAAACCTGTGGGTCCCACTTGATTTAAGCCCAAAAATCTGTCCCCTTTTTCAGTTTCCAAACAAGAGATTAAGTGCTTATTATCAACTTATAGCTTATTCTGTGGTCCACTAGTGCATTTTCTTGCTTAAACATGTTCTAATAAGTCATGTGAATCAGATTCAACCTCAGTGGACCCCACATTTTCTCATTTGAGCTTATTTGCCTTGTTGGTCAACCAAAGTCAACTGTCTTAAGTAAAACGGGTGTATTCAGCTTATTTTAAAGTTGTAAAATAGTTGTTTTCACAAAAAGTAGTTGTTTTTAGGTATAAATCAAGTTTGTAAAAGAAAAATCCAAAAAAGTTAATTTAATTTTAAGTGATAGTTTCTATTTAATGTAATTTAAATTTTATTTTGCATTTTTAGATTTTTATTAAGTACTTGTCAATTTTATATTTTTATTAATTACCTTATATAATAAAGTAATTTTAATAATTTTTTCAGATTTTTATTTTGCCATTTAGTATTTATTGGATTTAATTTTAGTTTTATTAGTAATTAGTTAATAATTAAACTTTAAATAGCATATTTAGTTTTTATAAAGCAAAACCTAGATTTTATATTTTTCCTAGCTCTTATATAATATATTAGACTTTTAGAAAATAAATTTTTAATTTCTACTATTCATTTTCTATTTTTCTTATTTTAATTATTTTAATTATACTTAAGTTAATTAAAAGGTAAATAATTAGTGGATTAATCTTAAAACATAATTTTTAGAGTTTTTATAATTTTGTAGGATTCCTATGATGGTTAAGTAATTTTCTAAAATTTCTCTTAATTTTCTAAGTTAAATTGGTATTAATAGTAATTAAAAGTAGTTTAATTAGTTTAATTTAGTTTAATAGTCTTTAATTTATTAAAAACCCATAAAATGACAAAAATATTTATTTTTATTTTTTATACTTTCTTCAAGTTCTAATTTAAGTTTAGAAATTATTTTTGCAAATTTTTAGTTTAATTTGTAGTAGTTATAATTATTAGTTAATTTAAATTAGGTTTTAATTTAGATTTTAAATAGTTTTATTAATTAAATAGTATTTAAATATTATAATAATCATTTTTATCATTTCATTTTCAATTTAAAATTTCTTTTTAAATTTTAAGTTTCAAAAAGTGTCAAAAGCACCCCCTGTAGTTTGTTAAAAACCAAAATCCCACTTTTTCAGTCCGATTACGTAAATCTGAATTGTGAATACGTGCATATAATTGTATATCTGATTTTTGTGAATATTATATCTGTGTACAAATACCATAATAACAGTAGCAAAATCATTTCCACATCATCTGGGCTACTGTCCTCAGTGCCACTCACTCATAAACGATTTCAAACGACACCATTTCAATCTCGCTGGGACTTTAACGACCCGGGGAAACACTATACTATCACCAGAGTATTGGGACGAGGCTGTCTTTGACTTGTTGACCTTGGTCAATAATATCTGACGGTTTAGACCCAATCAAGTCACCCAATGAGGATTTATCTACATCAACCAAGCTTTAGCCCATGGGGAATACTTCCACCATACATGCATCCTAGTCAATTGCAAACCATGTTTGGTTCAAACAACTTTGGACCAATGAGACCATGGGAACCAAGTGGCTAAGTTGTCACTTTTGAAAAATATTGGTATCTCATCTACAAATGGCTTCTATAAGTCAACATGGCATCTTGAAGTGTTTGAAGAAAATTTATTGAAGACTAAAAGGTACGTGTTTCTTTTAAGTTCATCGTTAAAATTTATATTCTTAGATTAACAACTAGTTAGATTAATGCTTAGTTATATAGCTAGTTATACTTACTTACTCACGCATTATGAACCCCTCTTAGTTGGATTTCCTAGGATTATAATAAAATCGTTCGTTGTCGAACAACATAGAAAATGGAAATCTTCTATGTCCACTAGTAGAAAACTCATGGTGATGAAGTGAAATGAGTCAAGTGGATTAATTATTAACATTGAAGTAAGATTAGATTTCTCATGTTAGAAAACTACGGATGAAACAAGCTCTCGTAGACTATGGCATTAAGTTAGATAAGTGTGCGACAGCAAAGGAGCTATAGAAGTTAGGATATACCCTATTCAACACTCCTACATCAAACATATAGAACACTTCATCAATCACTTATGATCATAGGTTGTGTAGAAAAGGTAGCTTTGGTAGGTAACATTGCCGATATAGTCACTAAGCCTCTTAAGCGTGATTTACTTAACTACTTACGTTTAGGATTAGGAATGATGGAGCAAATTGATTAAATTCTTGTAATACTTAACATCTTCTGAAAAATTAAAGTTCTGAAAAATTTTCTTTGTCCGATGGGCGGACCCCTTAATTTATAAGGGCGGCCCCCTTAAAATTAAGGGGACCAGCCTCACTTTAAGGGGCCCGGCTATCTGAGTATTAAATTTTAAGTTTTCTTTCTTCTCAAATCTGAGTCTAGGATTCTATTTTGCACAAAATCAAGAATTGAGATATTTTGTTTTGCATAAATATATTCTCAAATAAAATCTTAATTCATTTTGAATTTATTCTCACGTTTAGAAAAACTCATTATTGAATAATGATAAAAACGTTTTTCTCAAATCATGCACAATAGTCTCACTCTCGTTGTCAATATATATAATCCAATATATACATATACATGACACTTAGAAGTGAGCAAAGCTGAATCAAGGAGATCAATGATCGTTTCTTAGGAATATTTGCTTAGGAGTCAAAACGATCTTAACTCTGTATTTGTTTCATATAGGCATACACTAGAACAAAATCAAGAATTAAACTATCACATTTGTTCCATCACTAGTTTCTCACTAACTAGTTGCCTTACACTTAGATAGGAGTTTTAGGTTGAATGATTTGCTAAATTGCTTATTTGTCTTATTGGTTATGCATGCATGCTTAGTTATGACTATTTTATGTGCTTACTTATTTGCCTATATACTTTTCATGCATATTCCATTAAGATAATACATGCATAGTTGCCTAAAGAGTTGGACTTGCCCAAAACCAAACCTCATAACCTTTACACACTCAAACCACCAAAGTGAAATGAAAAACCAAGGCATCCCTTCCGTGAACATCGCTATTTCACTCTACAAAGTGTGTCATCACCACTACAACCTAACCCATGAAGGTAAAACCACACTTCATGATACAAAAACCTCATGTTCACTCAAATGAACCCTTTTACAAACCACATCATAATAACCAACCATCCGTCATCTCACCCTTCACCTCCAACACACATCACCATAATCCACCATGGATTCACCAAAAACTTCCATTTCCAAAACATCAAATAAACAAAAGATCCACATCATTACTCCTAAACAACTCTTCATTGACTTAACCTAAGATGACAACACAACCCCATCACCTCAACTTCTATGCTCATCTCCTAATGCACCAAATACACCATCCAAAACACCCTCTACTCGTTGAACATCCTTTTCTTCAATACCGTCATCCTCATCCATCAACGACTACCTAAACTCACAAATGTTTCCACCTCCAAGAGTATCACCACCATTTCCTAAAAATACACATGATATTCCCATGTTGCATATCCAATCATCCATCCCTAATCACAACCCAACACCTCCACCATCACCTTCGTCCGAACAATGAAAGCTCGTTGAAGAGCTCAAAGAATCTCATGAGCTGAGAGCTCTTCTTGTCATGCATCTTGTTCTATGCAACTTGGACCAACCACCTTTATCACCCTACTCAAATTACCTCCCTCACTCACTCCACTTAAAGCAAGTTGAGCATCATACCCACTATTGTCCTTGTTTCATTTACCTCCAAAAACAAACCATTCTCTTGGAAGAACACCTCATTTGGATTGAATACCTCCTCACTAGGAAAAACTCAAACCCATCACTCACTCAAGACACCAAAAATTCATCAACCGCTCAAAACCCACAACTTACCATTGAAAATGCATCCGTAGACATCACCTTTTCATTATCACCCATAACATCCCTTAATGCACATTTATCCTCATCACCAATCAACCTACCAAACTTCAATCCTATCCCATGAAGCTTACTTGAAGCCAACTACCATGCTTCCCATCAACAACCACCAAACTCTCCAAACACCATTCCAACAAAAATCTATCTCCACTAAATCCAACTACCATGATTCCCATCTTCAAATAAAATCTCCACAAACCTTTTATGTTCCAAGCAAGTCCAAGAGACCTCAAGTTGGCAACTTAGTATTATCTAGTGTAATTTGCTAGAAAAGCATATATACATGCTTATGTATTAATGATTATGTTTTCAACATAATCTATTTAAATTATTCTTGTTAGTTATCTTATATTTGTTCCATGCATATATATATATATATTGCTTGTGCTCTAAATATTTTTGCAAAAATTCCATATCTCGATTTCTTATGACCTCAAAACGAGGGGGAGTATACTTCAAGGGGGAGCTATACACTCGTTAGGATAACCTTTTTGATGTTAAAAAAAGGGGGAGAAGTGATATAAACTCACACTAAAAACTTGCATATATATTAATTTTTAGTTTAATGAGTTTAGATTTTGTAATCATCAAAAAAGGGCAGATTGTTGATATAAATAATGTATAAAAACGTTATTAATATTTTTCGATATCCTTAAGTTTTGACGATCACAAAATATAAGAACATTAAACGCAAAGTTAATACGTAAACAGGTTTTAAGCAAGTTTATATAATCTCATCCAACATAATCACTTAAGGTATGAATAAACAAGTGACTAATACATTTTATGATCAAAGGGATGTTTATTTAAATAATACAAAGTTTATAAAATTAAATAAAACATATTATATATTTTTGAAAAACATTTTTGGTAATAAAGGAAAATGTTTAATTCATAATAAATATATGAATTCAATTTTTTTAACCAAAATCAGTTAGTTTTTCACCAAATAAACTTTCCCCAGAAAAAGACAAGGAAACTGCAGTTTTCGTCTGGGCGGCCCCCTTAATTTTAAGGGGGCCGACACACAATTAAGGGGACCGGCCACGCTCCCCTGTCAGATTCTGCCAGAAATTTTTCCCTATAAATACTACCTCAAACCTGGTATTTTTACAACCTCTTGCATGAAAATTTTCAGATCCAAATCTCTCTAAACATCCTCCTAAAAACCCTTTTATCATATAATTGTTAATCCTTGTTTCAAGTGATTCGTTCCCTCACTTCTCATCTCTCAAAGTGCAAGAGAAGAATACTCCTTCAACATCAAGTTGTGAAGTATTATAGATTTATGTATATAGTCTAGTTGTTGTGTACATTCCTTGTAAAGATGTAATAGTATTGTAACTAGATAGATCTAGGAGTAGAAGTTGTGAATAGAAGTAGTGAGATATAAGTAGTGTTGTGAAGAAGAGAAGAAGTAGTGGTGTGAAGAAGTAGTAGAGTAGTGTGAAGTAGTAGTGGTGTGTACATGTTGTGAAGAAGTTGTGTAGAAGGTGTGAATAAGTTTTGACGAAGTTGTGGTGTGTAAGGTTTTCTCCACCATAAGGGAGCTTGTTGACATAGTGAAGAAAACTCTCGAGTAGGTGACTCGGGGAGTGGAGTAGGGAAAGGAAGGTGTCCTTGTAGCCGAACCACTATAAATGCTTTGTCTCGCGGTTTGATCCTTCCATCTCTTACTTATATCTTGCTTATATCGTTATTACTTTCGTAGACGTAGAAGTATATATAAATATAGTTGCTCATATAGTGCTAGTGTTGATTTCACTTAAAGATCAAACAAAAGTTTCATTCACAAAACAAAGTCTTTACAATTAAACTAAAAAGATAACATACATATAATTGATCATTTCGATCAAGTATAGTTTTCATACAACATATAATTAAGGATTACATAATAAACGTTTACTTACTTATCTCTCATATATAGCTACAATTGTTTATATTATGCATGTGTTGATTTTACATACTTATCTTACATTATTATTATTGTTCATACTTAGATATAGTTGTTCATATTGTTCAAGATTTGAGTTCACATAAGATCGAATCAAAGTTTTAAAAGTAAACAAAGTTTTGAAACTAAACTAAGTTTTCATAATAAAATTAAAAAGACGTAAAACTATTCAATCCCCTAATAGTTTTCCACATAAGAGTAGAAGAACTCACGAAAATGAAAATAAAAATAGATAATAACACGTGACAATAAGTATCGGATTTTACCCGTTTTCCCCAAAATAATGTCAAAACAAAAGGTTTTGAAATAATAATAATATTTGGTAAAATAATTTAAGTTTATAAAGAATTTTACAAAATTTCGGCATGACCTGCCCGTTTATATAACGTTTCCCGAGTCAGCGACTCTTTATTTTTAAACAATATTAACGTATGTATAAGTAAATATGATTGGATATATCATTCGCGTTGTCCATTAGTTGTTTAGGTTTTATCGACCATTTTGTATTTGTTCGGGTTCCAGGTACGTTAAGATCTTTACGGGCCTAACGTACCCTACCGTTTCGTGTACCAAAGGGTCCATAACATCCAAATAACCATGGCCATAAATCCGATACGTCCAATACAAGCTCACAATGTCATAATATGGAAACATGTCCGATAATAAGTCCGCTAAACTACTTACAATTTATTTTATGTTTCATATTATTATTTAGTTTCCGTTTCTAATAAAAATATAACCAGAGACTATTAATCCCTAACCAAAAATAATCATCACAACAATATTTGCTCAACAATTAACACAAGTCAAAAACTAAATAACCCGACATCAACCAAAACCAATCCGAGCCTCACACGTCTCCTCGGCTCGGCCCAAAACGAAATGAAATCTAATCCAACTAATCTAACCCATCCAAATACTCATCAACAACAACAAAACAATAATAATAACCCTTCCCCAACACCACCCAAGGCGCGGTGGTGGTGGTTCTTGGCTGCCGAGCACAACGCAAACCAAACGGACCCTTAAAATCAAATCCAAACCAAATATAAACACTCCCTTGTCACTAGTATCCAACAACAACAATAAAACATCAAATCCTCAGCGAGTCACGAGTTGAATCGGTGAGCTCATACCGAGTCGCGGCCAAACGAACCCAACAAGAAATCCACACGAGTTTTTGAGGTTAAAAACATTATCAAAACTATTTTTGTAAAAAGATTTTAATAATAAATCGGATTTATAAAGATTTTTAAAACTAGGGTTTCGAAATAAAATCGAAAATAACGAAAAGAAGTGGTGGGGGATGGTGGTGTTACCGTCGAAAAACAAAAGGGGGCGGCGGTGGTGGTGTTGTCGCGGCGGTGGTAGCGCGTGGAGGCGCGTGTGGGGTGTTTGGAGTCACGGGGTTTGTACGGTGGTGTCGGGGATGTCCCGATCTAAAAGGTGGTACAAAAAGTTGAGGTGGCCTGAATATTTTCCGGCGGCCAGAGTGTGGTGGCCGGCGGTGGTGGGTTGACCGGCGAACAAGAGAGAGAGAGAAATTGGTGAGTGTGTGTGTGATTTTATTAATAAAATGAGGTAGTGGGGGTGTTTGGTGGGTATATATATGGTAAAAATAGTATAGGGTTTATTTGGTAATTAGTAAAAGTGTAGGGTAGATGTAGGGTGATACTTCAAGGACCAATATTGCCAACGGATCAAACTTCTTACGATAAACGCTTTGGGGCTCGAACGACATAGCAAACGGACTCAAAAATTTGTGAAACTTGCGCCATTGTTCACGAAACAATTTTTCCAATAAAATCAAGCATAAACTTCAGAGTTTTTCCAAAACTCAAAATAATTCAAATAATTTGGCAAATGCAATACAATTCGAGTGTTTTAGGTTGTGCTGAGTCAATCAAGGAATAAAGTTCTCGTTTCCAATATATCTCACGTTTCCCAGGCCCAAATAATCACAAACAAAAGTTTTAATGTGTCTCAGGTACGAAAATAATTATATTTTGGCTAGAAATGAGTTTAGAAAAAGTATCGGGGGTTACATCACATACATCTTATTTAGAAATCCGTCCCGGATTTAGTTTGAGTTGTCAGTCCCGGCTTTGAAAAAGGTTTGGGTATTTGCGTTTAAACTCGTCCTCGCGTTCCCAAGTATACTCTGGTCCTCTCTTGGAATTCCAATGAACTTTCACAAGAGGAATACGACTCTTCTTCAATCGCTTAACCTCGCGATCCATGATTTCAACGGGCTCCTCAACAAAATGTAATTGCTCATCAATCTCAATATCCTCAAGTGGAATTACAGCAGTCTCATCGGTCAAACACTTCTTCAAATTCGACACGTGGAAAGTAGGGTGAACTCTACTGAGCTCCGGTGGCAATTCTAGCTTATATGCCACAAGACCAATACTCTTCACAATCTTAAACGGTCCAATATAACGGGGATTTAACTTTCCTCTCTTTCCAAACCTGATCACACCTTTCCAAGGCGATACTTTCAACATAACCCTATCTCCTACCTGAAATTCTAGGGGTTTATGTCTCACATCTGCGTAACTCTTCTGTCGGTCACGAGCAACTTTCAATCTGTCTTTAATCTGAGCAATCTTCTCGGTCGTCTCACGAACTAAATCTGGTCCAATAAGCTGTGCTTCTCCCACTTCATCCCAACATATAGGTGATCGGCACTTCCGACCATAGAGTGCTTCAAACGGTGCGGCCTTAATACTTGCGTGATAACTATTGTTGTAGGAAAACTCAATCAAAGGCAAATGGACATCCCATCCATTTCCGAAATCAATCGCACATGCACGCAACATATCTTCCAAAGTCTGGATGGTTCTCTCGCTTTGACCATCGGTCTGTGGATGGTAAGTGGTTGATTCGTTGAGAATTAAGTTATATATAGTATAGTATTACTCAAGAGATCCGCAAAGAAATACGGATAACCCGAGGTCGTAGTCCGTGTGAAGGATGAATGGAATTTCGAATTCCCGGTTCGTGAAACGTGTCGTGAAAGTGGTAAAAAGTGATTTTGATGGGATTTTACTAATGAAATAGTAAATGAAGCACAAATAATCAACTAAACACGTAATTCAAGTAAGGCAACTAGAAACGTAGCGTAGAATCGAAATCGTAAGCTAAAACGGAAAATAAACGTTAACGTACGAAATAAAACGCGACTTTTAAGCTACACGACTCCTACGGACTTGGAAATAATTTTGAAAAGTTAAAAATGATAATAGAAAATTTTGAGAAAAATAAAAATATTTTTTGACTTTTTGTTTATTTTTTATGAATTAAAAACTAAATTAACTAATTAAAAATTAAAAGAAAATGCAAATAAAGTGAGAAAAATGCAAAATAAATTTCTAAAATTCTAAAATAACTAAAAATAATTTTCTAAAATATTTTTGGATTTTTCTGGGGTTTTTCTGATTTTTTTTGGATTTTTTGGTAATTTAAAAGTACTTAAAATTGATTAAAAATGAAAATAAAATAAGAAAAATAGCAAATGAACTCAGAAAAATATGGAAATTTCAGGGAAAATCTAAAATAATATTTTGAAACTAGGAAAAATATAAAAATTGCAAAATAAGCAATGAAAGTGCTTAATGGGTAAATTTAGCTTGTTAAGAAGTGCTTATTGTTAAGCAAACTTGACCAAAAGTGACCCAAACTTTGACAAATGACTTTTAGACTCTAATAAGCTTAAATGAGCAAAACTCAGGTCAATAAGCACATAGAAACACAAGATGGAGCACAAACAGTCACTAATAAGCTATGGAAATAAGCAATAAGCACCAACAAATAAGTAGCAAGCAAAATATCAACTGAATCAGCAACTTAAGGTGCAAATGAACTTATATCAACCAATAAACTCAATTAAGACTCACAGTAAACCACTTGCAGCCCTAGTAAAGAATCACAGATCTATGGTTCTACCTACTCAACTGATAAGCACAATGAGTAGTGAAAATAAGTTGGGGGCAAAACCCTCTCTACCAACCTGAGAACACAAATTACCCAAGAGATACAATTATACTATTAATTTGGAGGCCTAAACCTAGCTTAATAATCTGAGGAAACAGCTTGGTGCAGGGGATCTAATGGTCTAGTCACCCAAATTCCAAATGCTTTTCAAATAAGCAAATAAGAAACAAACTAAGATTTTCCTATTGAAATTGATTCACAAGCTGACAAACTTCTACAAACAGCAAACCAAATGTATTTCCAACCACAAATGAACCCTACAGCCACCCACAAAGTTTAGACAAAATTCTGAGTTCAAATTTGATTGACTTTTGATTTAGACAGAAATGTTGACCAAAATGGATTTTGATTTTACTTAATTTGCTTCTGAAATGGTAATAAGCTATATTATGGTTGAAATAAGCTAAATCTAACACTTATGAAACTACTTAGAATGATATGTAACCTAAAATTTTATCCTACTAACTGTATGAATCAATGAAAGGTATTTTTACTTTTTATGAAGTTACTAACTGATTTTATGCTAAATTAACCTTAACTATAACCTATGTGATTAGTTTTAACTAAGTATAACCTCTGAGACAATGATTAGACCAGCAAACTATGATTATCCAAACACCCCTTAATGGACTGTCTTAACCAAAATTCCACCACAGAACTGATCCAACTTGATCCAAACCAAAACTAACAAACTCAAAATGATTCCAAATACTTGAATGAACTTAGAAACAAAGATCTATATGCAATAACACAGATCCACAGATGTATTACAGATGCAATATAGATGAAACAATAAACTAGTAGCAAAACAGTCAATACTATCAAATAGTGACTAAACAACTAACATCAACCAATATCAGACAACAAATAGCAGTAATAAGCAGTATGCAAACCACCAATCAGATCTAAAACTACTAATAAAGCTATTAAGATGAGACAGAAATGGAAATGAATGGGACTTACAACTCAAATTCCCCCTCAGCTCAAATAGAGGGGGATTCACTTAGCAAGTCTGTCTTTTGACAGGCCAAGGCTCCTCTTGGCTGCCTTAATTCCACAAATAAGCAGTGCTTATTGAAATAAGCTCAAACAGTTGACCAACTTTGACCTTTTTTTTATTTTTTTATTTATTTTTATTTTTTTTAGAATTTTGATAAAACAGTAAATCTAATAAAAACAGAAAACAACTTATATGAAACTTGATTTAATCTAATAAAAACTAATATGTATATTTATTTATTTATTTTTATTATTTTATTTATTTATTATTATTTTTTTTATATTTTTTTTATTAAGATAAAGCAGGAATTATAACACAGAGATTTGTCATACTAATTAAACTTTTGAATTAAACTAATTAGAAATTAAGTAAAGCAGAAAGTAAGACAGAAATTTAAATAAAACTTTAATATATTAAAACTAGGAAATTCAGTACAAAACTTTTTGAAAGGAAATACAATTGACAGAATTACTAAATAAAAACATAAAACCTACACTATGAATACATGAAGGAGGGGGGTATTTATAGATGCTGAGGAGAGCTTGGGTGAAGGTTCTGGTATTCCACGTCAGTGATCCGTGTGTCTCTGTGTTTCTTTGAGTCCTCTCATAGCCGTTTGATCATCCTTGGTGCCCAATCTATTGATATCAGCCTTTGGATTAAATCTTACCCAATCATTTGCACACACTCTAACACGGATTGCCACCCTGTCAATCTCTGCACATGTCAGAGGGTTCTAGAACACGTGTATGTTGCCTAATTTACCCTTAATTGTGGTTAAATTGGACGGGGTAAATCTAGGGTTCTTGTGGTACAGTGATTTTCTGGGTATTTTTGTGAATTGGGGGGCGGGTAAATGGGAGGTGGGTGTTTTGTTATTAATTTGTTTCGTTGACCGGGTATAGGTGTGGGGGTTGACCGGGTAGAAGTAAAGAGTGGACCGGGTTAAGTTTATTTAGGGGATGGGCTTGTTTAGTGTATTGGGCTAGGGGTTTGTTGGGTTAAGGATTGGTTGGATTTGGTTTTTAGTTTATTTAGGATCCGGTTATGATTAGTATATTTCAACAAGGACTAATGTTGCAATTCTAAAATCATGAAGGACCAATTCTGACTTTCTTCAAAGTTTCTTCCAAGGATTAATGTTGTCAATCTCTGAATCATGGAGGGTTGACTTTGACTTTTCTTCAAAATTTCATTAAAGGACCATATTTGCCAAAATCTGAAACTGCAGGGACTTAAATTGCCAATCTCTCCAAACTTTGATTAGGGACCAATATTGATATTTTCTGAATCTCTGAGGACTTCTAATGACATAATGAGCTTTCTTTGATCATTTTGCTTCCCCGGCTTCGGCTTTTGACCTTTTTCCAATCTCGTGCTCGTTTTTGTCGGTTTTGCTTTGTTTTCGTTCATTTTTCACATATCCGTACCTGCACATACACAAATACAAAAACATACATTCTCTTGGCATTTTTGGTTAGTATTTGGTGTATTTGGTCTAATTTTGGGTCTAAAAAGGATGAGTGATTAAGCACTCATCAAAATCCCCCAGACTAAGGTATTGCCGTGCCCTCACGCAATGTCATCATCTCACGCTTAAGAGATAAATAATTTCAAAACCTTTCTTTACTGACGTTGTAAAGTAGCAATGATGTTCAAAAGAGATAGTAAAATCATTTATTCTAAAAAACGATCCGTTTTCCGATTTTCATGAATAACAACTACAACTATTATTTTTGTATTTTTTTCATTTTTATATATGTGACGGTTTGCTTTGACTTTCATTATCAATTCTTATCTGTTGATAATTTTCAGGGTCAACGAGTAGAAACACTTCTCACAGAGAAGAGACCGTACGGATAAAAATCGTCATCCTTGATTTTTCACAAGCTCCCAAACTAAGCGTAAAATCGAGATCATTGTTTATCCACAAGTTAGATGCTAACACTACCCACAAAAGTTACTTGTGTATTACCTCTTGTTCCCAGGTCCTAAGTTTTGTATCTCAAGATTTTAATTTGTGAGAAATGAATTGCTTCATATTTTCTCGTTTCGATATTTGTTAGTTCGATAAGAGCATAAAATTTGAACGCTAAGTAGTTTCCAAACTTTCCCTCGAAAACCCCTGCATACAGAAATCGGGTCCACATGAAGGTCTCTGATTTAACACGATTTGTGGAGGTCCCCCTTTTTATTTACGACCGAGACATACCATGTTTGATACCCGAAACGGAAGCTTTTTATTAGAGAAACCCCCGGAGTCGAAGCTTGGCATTTTTGCATAATCATAAGCACTTTAATAATACTTTGGTCCGTAGTCCTCTATTTCTTTTACAATCAACGGTTTATGAGCCGCCAAGATGTAAGAGCTTTATTATGACTTTGGATTTCTATCCGCTGCTTTTTTATAGCTTTGGATTCCTCTGCCTTTTTATTTGGATTTGGACTGTTATTATTGATATTCATAATCATATGCCAAACCCCAAGTCCTACGGCCTTTACTAAGATCACAACATCGGCTGTGAACCGGCAAGATGCAATAGTCTATTTTACCGTAACACTGGCAGTACCCCTATGTGTACCAAACCCCCGTATGCAGAGATTTTGTTTGGAACGAGAAAAAACTAAGTATTGCCCAAACTGTATACCTTTAATTAATCCTAGAGATCTATTATTATTGGTGTGCAAGCTTGTGGGAACAAGGAGGCCACAAGTACCTCTCGTGGGCTTTTTAAATCCCAGTAATGCGATCCGTGTATAGCACGAAACTTCTAAATAAACTCTATCATTCCTCGATCTCCGCAAATTTAAAATCCCAAATAATGAGATCCGCGGATGCTTAGCCATAATCTTTTGATTATTTTGGTTAAGGGAGACGAGCTAGGGCTCAACACGCCCGGTCAAGTCGAAACATTTATTTCTACTCTCGCCAGTAGGAAAGTCAAAACAAGGTGTCAAATCTTATTATTCATATCATATATCTTTTTTCATTTTTTTTTCACATTTTTTTTATAAAGCGGTGACAAAAATTTAAAATTTTGGTGGAAAACGGAGTTGCGTAAGTTAAACAGCTCAGACGATGGTACAGGTCAAATCGAATTGAAGATTCACCCCCCAGACTAAAGTGAAACATTGTCCTCAATGTTTAAAGGGTACGGGTAATCCTACGTAAAATCTAAGGCCGTTTATTAAGTATGCCAAGAGATAAACGTTAGTCGATAAGATTTTGGATATTTTGAATTTCCGAAAGAGCAGCGAAGGATGAGACTTGAGTGGAGAGAACGACAAACCACGAGCACGAGAGTCCTCAAACTTCGGGGAAATTCCTGAACATTCATAAACAACCACGAAAACACGAGTTTGGAAAGGGTCGCCCCCCTCACGTCACGTTATTAAAGAAAATAGAAAATATAGAAAATGAAAATGGATAAGCATGGGGTGCCTCCCACGAAGCGCTTGTTTTTGTTCACCGAGTCACATGAGCTTGACTCGATCCCCGAATTTAATCGTCCTTAGGGAAAGTTTAGAGATCTGGAACAACCATGGGTGGTATGTCCCCTCCGAAATAATGTTTAATACGATGACCATTCACCTTAAAGTTGGGACCATTAGGTTGAGCAAGCTCAACGGTTCCATAAGGAAATACTTGGGTAATGGTGAATGGTCCAGACCAACGGGTTTTTAACTTGCCCGAGAAAATCTTCAACCGAGAATTGAAAAGAAGGACTCGGTCACCAACATTGAAGACGCGATCTTTAATTTTAGCATCATGAATCCTTTTTGTCTTCTCTTTGTAGATCAATGAATTCTCATAGGCCTGATCACGAAGCTCGACTAATTCATTCAATTGAACTTTACGGTGATCACCCGCGGTTTGAAGGTCAAAATTAGCATGTTTCAAGGCCCAGTAGGCTTTGTGCTCAAGTTCAAAGGGCAAATGGCAGGCCTTCCCGTAAACCAGCTTGTATGGAGTGCACCCAATGGGTGTTTTGTAAGCTGTACGGAAGGCCCAAAGTACATCATCTAATTTATCGGCCCATGAAGCACGATGTTCACCTACGGTCCTTTCTAAAATTCGTTTCAAGCCACGATTGGAGACCTCAACTTGACCACTAGTTTGTGGATGATATGCCGTAGAAAGACGATGTGTGACACCATATTTGAGCATAACTTTTGTGAATTGATCATTACAGAAATGGGTCCCACGATCACTTATAATAGCACGAGGTGCACCAAATCGGGCGAAGAGACTTTTAAGAAATTTTACTACAACTAGGGCGTCATTGGTGGGTAGCGCCTTTGCTTCGACCCATTTGGACAAATAATCAATGGACACGAGGATAAATTTGTTACCATGAGAAGACGGGAATGGACCCATGAAATCGATACCCAGACGTCAAAAATTTCACAGACTTGGATGGCATTTTGAGGCATCTCGTCCTTCTGAGAAAGTTTTCCTTGACGCTGGAAAGAATCACATGATTTAACCAACTCATGAGCATCCCGGTAAATCGTCGGCCAGTAGAAGCCGGAATCAAAAACTTTCTTAGCGGTGAAGTTGGCACCATGATGTCCCCCCGTGGGTCCATTGTGGCATGCCATAAGAATGTCAGCGGCTTCTTTGCCGTGAACGCACCGCCGGATCACTTGATCCGCACATATCTTAAACAAGTAGGGGTCGTCCCAGAAATAATGCTTAACATCTTTAAAGAATTTCTTCTTTTGCTGGAACGACATCCCTTTACGGATAAAATTCCCCGCATGGTAATTCGCAAAGTCAGCGAACCATGGGGTACTAGAATCACAGTGTGATAAACTCCCCAGTGTCTCGAGAGGAAATGCTACGTTAATCTCCTTTTTCTCAAAAACACTTTGGTGGGGATTCTCTAAACGTGATAGGTGATCAGCAGTACGGTTCTCAGCTCCCTTTTTATCTCGAATTTCAACATTGAATTCTTGAAGGAGTAGAACCCACCGCATCAAGCGTGGCTTAGCATCTTTCTTTGCCATAAGGTACTTAAGAGCCGAATGATCCGTATACACTATGCATTTCTTCAAAAGCAAATAAGATCGAAACTTTTCAAAAGCGTAAATGACGGCTAACATCTCTTTCTCAGTAGTCGTATAATGGTATTGAGCGTCGGTCATTGTTTTACTAGCATAGTGTATCGGCTGAAAATGTTTAGACTTGCGTTGCCCCAGGACTGCACCAATGGCATAATCGCTAGCATCGGACATTAGTTCAAAAGGCAAGTCCCAATCGGGGGCAACTAAGATGGGAGCCTCCGTTAACTTCTTTTTAAGAAAATTAAATGCTTCGATGCATTCATTTGAGAAGATAAACGGAGCATCTTTTTCAAGCAAGTGGGTCAGGAGCCGGGCTATCTTAGAAAAGTCTTGAATGAAACGTCGGTAAAAGCCGGCATGACCGAGAAAACTTCTAATTCCTTTTACGCTGGTGGGATGAGGTAATTTTGCAATCACGTCTACTTTAGCTCTATCGACCTCAATCCCGGATATCGATATCTTATGGCCGAGGACAATGCCCTCTTTGACCATGAAATGACATTTCTCCCGATTTAGAACCAAGTTCGTGTCTTCACACCGTTTCAGCATATTTTCTAAATGGGAGAGGCACGAAGTGAAAGAATCTCCATAAACCGAGAAATCATCCATGAAAACTTCCATGGTTTTCTTGATCATATCCGAGAATATCGACATCATACACCTTTGGAACGTGCCTGGAGCATTGCATAAGCCAAAAGGCATACGACGATAGGAAAACGTTCCATAAGGGCAAGTAAAGATAGTCTTTTCCTGGTCCGGAGGGTCAATAGGTATTTGAAAATAGCCGGAAAATCCATCAAGAAAACAATAGAACTCATTTCCCGCTAGGCGTTCTAGCATTTGATCCATAAATGGAAGTGGGAAATGGTCCTTATGAGTCATATCATTCAATTTACGATAATCAATACAAACTCTCCATCCGGTAACAAGACGTGTCGGAATCAATTCATTATCTTCATTAGTCACGACGGTCATTCCACCTTTCTTCGGTACGCAGTGGACCGGGCTAACCCAAGAGCTATCCGAGATTGGATAAATCATTCCGGCATCGAGGAGTTTGATAACTTCCTTTTTGATAACCTCATGAATTTTCAGATTAACCCGTCGTTGTTGCTGAACGGACGGCTTGTAATTGTCTTCAAGTAAGATCTTATGCGTGCAAAAACGAGGGTCGATACCCTTAATATAAAAAATTTGCCAAGCGATGGCACTTTTATGCTTCTTGAGCACATCTAAGAGACGTTTCTTCTCCTCATCTTTAAGTTCTTTAGAAATAATGACGGGAAGTTTGTCGGTTCCTTCCAAAAATGCGTATTCAAGATAAGGAGGTAAATCCTTGAGCTCGGGCTCCAGAGGATTCTCAGTAGACAGCTTAACTTCTTTAACGTCGGCCATTTTAAGGTCCATCGGAGGGAGGGACGGGTTGGGATCTTCATTTAATAATTTCTCAATCAAAAGAACATCTCCCTCTGGGTCACAATCGGAATGATCAATTTCCGGTGAAATCGAATCATTAGCAAGAAAGGCCTCGATCTCTTCCAAAATGAAATCACTTCCCTCAAACGGAGTAAGGGAAGGGGAAGGATCGGAAATTATCGGTTCAGAAGAATGAGTGGGATTGCCACTCGAAGCATGTTCGGTAAAACCAAGTAACTCTTGAGCATACTCCTTCGTAACTTCGTCAATAACGTCGATTCGGTTAACGGAATATTTGTCAGACTCGGAGGAGTACCTCGCGGTTTGATCCAAATTAAAAGTTATGGCTTCGGTACCAACGCGTAAGGTAATTTCTTCATCGAAAACATCAATTAAAGCACGGCCAGTCCTTAGGAAACCTCTCCCTAGAATGAGAGGTACCCGAGGGTCTTCATCGAAATCAACAATGACAAAATCGGCAGGGAAATGGAATTTTCCCACATTAACAAAGACATCCTCGGCTATTCCCATCGGGCGGGAAGTAGTTCGGTCGGCAAGCTCGAGGGTCATGCAAGTTGGAGTTAATTCGGGTAAAGACAACTTATTCCAAATGGATAATGGCATTAGGTTAATGCTAGCACCAAGATCGGCCAAGGCGAAGCATTGAACCATCCCCGGAAAATTATACGGAAAGAGAAATCGTCCGGGATCTTCAAGCTTTTCGGGAAGCTTTTTGAGGATAACCGCCGAGCAATTCTCATTCATCTGGGTTCGTGATATTTTAAACAATTTTTCCTTATTATTCAAAAGTCCTTTTAACATAGAAGCAAATTTAGGCATCAAAAGTATAGCATCCGCGAGACTTATGTCAAAGTGTAATTCTTGAAAAATCTGATAAAACTTTTCCATCTGGTTTTTATCTTTCTCACGGTGCTTTTGTTCGTTTAAGCGTGACGGATAAGGCAAATTTGTTTTGACGGGAGTTTCATTCTCAGTTTCGTTAACAACTTTATCTTTTCCTTTAGACGTCGGGACCACCGGAGGTTGGATGTTCTCGGTCCTTCCATTATTACTAGGAATTTCCGTATCCATTGTCGCCTCGGTTTCACGGACGACTACCTTTGGAGACGAAGAAGAAGAAGGGGTAGTCGGAGCCGTTGGTCCATAGATTATAACACCACTCCTAGTCGTGATCGCCTTGGCATCGCCCCTCGGGTTAGCGATCGTGTTGCTTGGAAGAGTACCCGAGCCCGAGGGTCGATCATTTAAAGACTTCTTCAATTCGGACATATGATTAATTAACATTTTATTCATTTCCTCTTGACTTTTCATAAAATGCTTAAGTAATTCATCTGAAGACGACTGATTCACAACTGGATTTTGAAAATTTTGACCACGATTGTTGTTATTGAAACCTTGATTCTGAAAATTATGATTTCCATGATTAAAATTCCCATGATTAGCATTATAATTTCCTTGAAAATTCCCTTGATTCGGGCCTTGATTGTAATTTCCCCGATTTTGAAAACCATGATTTTGATTTTGAAAACCATTGTTCATCCGATTTTGATTAGCATTGTCATTAAATTGATGATTTCGGTTTTGCACATTTTGATTAACTTGATTGACTTGATTAACTTGAGTCGGTTGATTGAAACCGGGTGGTCCAACATAATGGTTTGAACGGTAGCTAAGAAGATTTCGGTCACCCGGTGGTTGGTATCCGTTACTGCCCATATTGTAGGTTCCCGAAGTAGCATACACATTCTTGTGAGTGAAGCCACCGATGGCTGGGCACTCAAAATACGAATGAGGACCACCACAAGTCTCACAAAAATTGTTGACCATATTGACTTGATGGTTTTTGACTGGATTTTGATTTTGAGACGTTTGGTGCATTCGTAAAACAGCAGTTGACAAATCATCGAGTTTCTTAGTACTTGCAGCTATTTCTGAATTAGACGTAGAAGAATTGTGAGCAACGGTAGTTCTTGACTCATTCCTCTCGGCAGAGGAATCACAGTAATTGTAATGAGCAGTCATATTCTCAATAAGTTCGTAACAATCTTCAGGACGTCGTTTCATAAAAGTTCCACCCGCAGCTGCATTGATCGTGTCCCGATGTCGCAAAGTCAAACCATTGTAAAACGTATCGATTATTGTAACAAGAAGCATGTTATGGTTTGGACATCGATCAATAGCAAGCTTATAGCGTTCCCAAGCTTCGAAAAAAGATTCATCGGGAAGCTGACGGAAATTGCTAATATCGTTTCGAAGTTTCGTCACCATCGATGGTGGAAAATATTTCGCCAAGAACTTCGATACCATTTCTTCGAAGGTATGAATCGAGTTCTTGGGAAGACGATCAAACCAAGCGGTGGCATGATGTGTAAGAGAATAGGGGAAGAGAGAAAGACGAAGGTCGTCATCGGAGACCCCATGTTGTTTCATACTTTGGGTGACGGTTAAAAATTTGTCGAGATGCTTGTTGGCATCGTCACCCGGTAATCCGTGAAATTGGCATGAATTCTAGACTTGTTGAATCATGTGGTGCTTAAGTCCAAAATCCGTAGCCTCAATATTGAGAGGGGCAATCGGACCGCCTCTACCGTGCATTGTCGGTTGACACAGCTCCTCCATCGTTCGGAGATCGGGAGCTGGTGCATTTTGAACAACACCCACCGGAGGGTGTTGATTGTTGTGGTTATTTTGATCCATTTCTGTAACGTTTGGGAAACGAACTTTGTGTGTGTGACGTATCAAACTCTCGGGGTTCGATAATGGAGAAATAAGACGTTTAGAAGATGAACGTGTGTTCATACACCACAAAAACTCAAATTTTGAAAAATAAAAGGAAAATCAAATTTGAAAAGGAAAATCTTTTTGTATTTTCGTTTTTATAAAGCAAAATTCAAAAACTTATACTTTCGTTTTTTTTTATTTTTTCAAACGTTACGTTAATCGTAAACCGTTTCCTTTAAACCTACTCGCGACGGAACGGGAGAGAAGAATGGATCTCTCTTCAGCTTGCAATTTAATGTCAAAGCTTCCGTATTTTCCGCTTATTCGGTCGTAGAATTCAAAGTAATCCGACTAGCAATTAATTTCACGCGTAGTTATATTGGGAGACTTATTTGGTTTACAACGCCCTTCCTTTCGGTCGAGTCGAGGCTGTAACTTTATTATTGTTTTGGTATTTTTGAAAACACTTTAGGAAAAGTGTTTTTGATGTTTCAATTTTTATTGTTTTTATAGAAAATATATACAAGGAAGGTTTTCAAAACACAATTTCTAAAAACGAAAACGAAAAATTCACTTCAACCTTCCCCGGCAGCGGCGCCAAAAATTTGATTCGTTGAAAATCAAGTTATATATAGTATAGTATTACTCAAGAGATCCGCAAAGAAATACGGATAACCCGAGGTCGTAGTCCGTGTGAAGGATGAATGGAATTTCGAATTCCCGGTTCGTGAAACGTGTCGTGAAAGTGGTAAAAAGTGATTTTGATGGGATTATACTAATGAAATAGTAAATGAAGCACAAATAATTAACTAAACACGTAATTCAAGTAAGGCAACTAGAAACGTAACGTAGAATCGAAATCGTAAGCTAAAACGGAAAATAAACGTTAACGTACGAAATAAAATGCGACTTTTAAGCTACACGACTCCTACGGACTTGGAAATAATTTTGAAAAGTTAAAAATGATAAAAGAAAATTTTGAGAAAAATAAAAATATTTTTTTGACTTTTTGTTTATTTTTTATGAATTAAAAACTAAATTAACTAATTAAAAATTAAAAGAAAATGCAAATAAAGTGAGAAAAATGCAAAATAAATTTCTAAAATTCTAAAATAACTAAAAATAATTTTCTAAAATATTTTTAGATTTTTCTAGGGTTTTTCTGATGTTTTTGGATTTTTTGGTAATTTAAAAGTACTTAAAATTGATTAAAAATGAAAATAAAATAAGAAAAATAGCAAATGAACTCAGAAAAATATGAAAATTTCAGGGAAAATCTAAAATAATATTTTGAAACTAGGAAAAATATAAAAATTGCAAAATAAGCAATGGAAGTGCTTAATGGGTAAAATCAGCTTATTAAGAAGTGCTTATTATTAAGCAAACTTGACCAAAAGTGACCCAAACTTTGACAAATGACTTTTAGACTCTAATAAGCTTAAATGAGCAAAACTCAGGTCAATAAACACATAGAAACACAAGATGGAGCACAAACAGTCACTAATAAGCTATGGAAATAAGCAATAAGCACCAACAAATAAGTAGCAAGCAAAATATCAACTGAATCAGCAACTTAAGGTGCAAATGAACTTATATCAACCAATAAACTCAATTAAGACTCACAGTAAACCACTTGCAGCCCTAGTAAAGAATCACAGATCTATGGTTCTACCTACTCAACTGATAAGCACAATGAGTAGTGAAAATAAGTTGGGGGCAAAACCCTCTCTACCAACCTGAGAACACAAATTACCCAAGAGATACAATTATACTATTAATTTGGAGGCCTAAACCTAGCTTAATAATCTGAGGAAACAGCTTGGTGCAGGGGATCTAATGGTCTAGTCACCCAAATTCCAAATGCTTTTCAAATAAGCAAATAAGAAACAAACTAAGATTTTCCTATTGAAATTGATTCACAAGCTGACAAACTTCTACAAACAGCAAACCAAATGTATTTCCAACCACAAATGAACCCTACAGCCACCCACAAAGTTTAGACAAAATTCTGAGTTCAAATTTGATTGACTTTTGATTTAGACAGAAATGTTGACCAAAATGGATTTTGATTTTACTTAATTTGCTTCTGAAATGGTAATAAGCTATATTATGGTTGAAATAAGCTAAATCTAACACTTATGAAACTACTTAGAATGATATGTAACCTAAAATTTTATCCTACTAACTGTATGAATCAATGAAAGGTATTTTTACTTTTTATGAAGTTACTAACTGATTTTATGCTAAATTAACCTTAACTATAACCTATGTGATTAGTTTTAACTAAGCATAACCTCTGAGACAATGATTAGACCAGCAAACTATGATTATCCAAACACCCCTTAATGGACTGTCTTAACCAAAATTCCACCACAGAACTGATCCAACTTGATCCAAACCAAAACTAACAAACTCAAAATGATTCCAAATACTTGAATGAACTTAGAAACAAAGATCTAGATGCAATAACACAGATCCACAGATGTATTACAGATGTAATATAGATGAAACAATAAACTAGTAGCAAAACAGTCAATACTGTCAAATAGTGACTAAACAACTAACATCAACCAATATCAGACAACAAATAGCAATAATAAGCAGTATGCAAACCACCAATAAGATCTAAAACTACTAATAAAGCTATTAAGATGAGACAGAAATGGAAATGAATGGGACTTACAACTCAAATTCCCCCTCAGCTCAAATAGAGGGGGATTCACTTAGCTAGCCTGTCTTTTGAGGCCAAGGCTCCTCTTGGCTGCCTTAATTCCACAAATAAGCAGTGCTTATTGAAATAAGCTCAAACAGTTGACCAACTTTGACTTTTTTTTCTTTAGAATTTTGATAAAACAGTAAATCTAATAAAAACAGAAAACAACTTATATGAAACTTGATTTAATCTAATAAAAACTAATATGTATATTCATTTATTTATTTTTATTATTATTTTTTTATTTATTATTATTTTTTTTATATTTTTTTATTAAGATAAAGCAGGAATTATAACACAGAGATTTGAAATACTAATTAAACTTTTGAATTAAACTAATTAGAAATTAAGTAAAGCAGAAAGTAAGACATAAATTTAAATAAAACTTTAATATATTAAAACTAAGAAATTCAGTACAATACTTTTTGAAAGGAAATGCAATTGACAGAATTACTAAATAAAAACATAAAACCTACACTATGAATTCATGAAGGAGGGGGTATTTATAGATGCTGAGGAGAGCTTGGGTGAAGGTTCTGGTATTCCACGTCAGTGATCCGTGTGTCTCTGTGTTTCTTTGAGTCCTCTCATAGCCGTTTGATCATCCTTGGTGCCCAATCTATTGATATCAGCCTTTGGATTAAATCTCACCCAATCATTTGCACGCACTCTAACACGGATTGCCACCCTGTCAATCTCTGCACATGTCAGAGGGTTCTAGAACGTGTGTATGTTGCCTAATTTACCCTTGATTATGGTTAAATTGGACGGGGTAAATCTAGGGTTCTTGTGGTACAGTGATTTTCTGGGTATTTTTGTGAATTGGGGGGTGGGTAAATGGGAGGTGGGTGTTTTGTTATTAATTTGTTTCGTTGACTGGGTATAGGTTTGGGGGTTGACCGGGTAGAAGTAAAGAGTGGACCGGGTTAAGTTTATTTAGGAGATGGGCCTGTTTAGTGTATTGGGCTGGGGGTTTGTTAGGTTAAGGATTGGTTGGATTTCGTTTTTAGTTTATTTAGGATCCGGTTATGATTAGTATATTTCAACAAGGACTAATGTTGCAATTCTAAAATCATGAAGGACCAATTCTGACTTTCTTCAAAGTTTCTTCCAAGGAC
The DNA here is from genome assembly GCA_030686995.1 of Artemisia argyi. NCBI lineage: Eukaryota > Viridiplantae > Streptophyta > Magnoliopsida > Asterales > Asteraceae > Artemisia > Artemisia argyi. The sequence goes on along the minus strand of CM060700.1, from coordinate 72,415,112 downwards.
TAATGTTGTCAATCTCTAAATCATGGAGGGTTGACTTTGACTTTTCTTCAAAATTTCATTAAAGGACCATATTTTCCAAAATCTGAAACTGCAGGGACTTAAATTGCCAATCTCTTCAAACTTTGATTAGGGACCAATATTGATATTTTCTGAATCTCTGAGGACTTCTAATGACATAATGAGCTTTCTTTGATCATTTTGCTTCCCCGGCTTCGGCTTTTGACCTTTTTCCAATCTCGTGCTCGTTTTTGTCGGTTTTGCTTTGTTTTCGTTCATTTTTCACATATCCGTACCTGCACATACACATACACAAATACAAAAACATACATTCTCTTGGCATTTTTGGTTAGTATTTGGTCTAATTTTGGGTCAAAAAAGGATGAGTGATTAAGCACTCATCAGCGGTACTCATGTCAAGGTTCGTGCCAAACGAATCTTGAAGTGATTTCCAAAAGTTCGAAGTAAATCTGCCGTCTCGATCTGAGATAATAGACACTGGCGCTCCATGTCGAGATACTATCTCCTTTACGTAGAGCCTGGTCAACTTATCCATGCTGTAATTCTCCTTGATTGGCAAAAAGTGTGCGGATTTAGTCAATCGATCGACTATTACCCAAATAGCATCGAATCTTGTCGAAGTCCTTGGTAGCTTGGTGACAAAATCCATTGTTATTCTTTCCCATTTCCATTCTGGGATCTCAGGTTGTTCTAGTAAACCGGACGGTTTCTGATGTTCAGCCTTAACCTTGGCGCACATAAGACACTTACGAACATAATCGGCAATCTCAGCTTACATATTGGGCCACCAATATAACTTCTTCACATCCTGATACATCTTATCAGATCCTGGGTGAATAGAATACTTTGACTTATAAGACTCGAGCATAATCAAGTCTGTCAGTCCTCCAAACAAAGGCACCCAACTTCTTCCTTTGTAACACAATGTTCCATCTGAACATTTCTCAAGTTTCTCCTTTCTAATAATCCCATCAACTTTCTCCTCCTTAAGTTCTCCTCTTTTCATGACTTCCTCTTGTGCTTGCAGAATCTGAGCGGGTAAATTCGAGTTAATCGTCAAAACTAAAGCTCGAACGCGTAACGGTTTCAAACGTTCCTTGCGGCTCAATGCATCAGCTACAACATTAGCTTTTCCAGGGTGGTATCGTATCTCGCAATCATAATCGCTCAACGTCTCCAACCATCGTCTCTGTCTCATATTCAACTCCTTCTGATCCAATATATACTGTAGACTCTTGTGGTTGGTAAAGACAACACACTTGGTACCATAAAGGTAATGTCTCCACAACTTGAGGAAAAAAATCACGGCTCCTAACTCCAAATCATGAGTGGTATACTTCTCCTCATGAGTCTTAAGCTATCGGGAAGCATATGCCATAACCTTCCCTCGTTGCATCAAAACTGCTCCTAACCCTTGATATGAGGCGTCACAATAAACCACAAAATCCTCTACTCCATCTGGCAAAGCCAATATCGGTGCACTACAAAGCTTCTGCTTCAAAGTCTGAAATGCCTTCTCTTCTTCCTCTCCCCATTCATACTTCTTATCCTTGTGAGTCAATGCGGTTAACGGTTTAGATATCTTGGAGAATCCCTCGATGAATCTCCTATAATACCCAGCCAATCCTAGAAATTGATGAATTTCTGTGGCGTTAACTGGCGTTGACCATTTCTCAATCGCTTCAATCTTAGCGGGATCCACATGTAATCCTTCACTATCGATCACATGACCCAGAAATTGAACCTTCCGAATCCAAAACTCACACTTAGAGAACTTTGCGTACAACTGCTCGCCCTTGAGCAACTTAAGAATCTTAGCCAAATGCTGTTTGTGCTCTTCCTCGCTCCTTGAGTAGATCAAAATATCGTCGATAAAAACTATCACGAACTTATCTAGATAAGGCTTGCACACTCGGTTCATGAGGTCTATGAACACTGCAGGCGCATTGGTCTAACCAAAAGGCATAACTTGAAACTCATAATGACCATAACGGGTCCTAAATGCCGTCTTGGGAATATCCTCTTCCTGAACTCTAAATTGGTGATAACCAGATCTCAAGTCAATCTTAGAATAGTAACTCGATCCTTGCAACTGATCAAACAAATCATCAATCCTCGATAACGGGTAGCGGTTCTTCACGGTCAGCTTATTCAATCCTCGGTAGTCGATGCACATCCTAAACGATCCATCCTTCTTCTTCACAAATAACACTGGTGCTCCCCAGGGCGAAGAACTCGGTCGATGAATCCTTTATCCAACAGCTCTTGCAATTGCTTAGACAACTCCTCCATTTTTGATGGCGCTAAACGATATGGTGCACGCGCAATAGGTGCAGCTCCTGGAACTAAGTCGATGCGAAACTCCACTTGTCGGGATGGCGGAAGTCCCGGAAAATCTTCAGGAAATACTTCAGGAAACTCACGCACCACAGGAACATCCTCGAGTCACTTCTCTCCCGACTCCTTCTTAGCCACATGTGCTAGGAATGCGTGACATCCTTTCTCAAGATATTTCATGGTTTTAACACATGATATGATATTCAGGCGAGTTCCACTCCTATCACCTCAAACAATCAAAATATCATCATTGAGAAGGATATGAACCACTCGTTCTCTACAAACAATGCTCGCTCGATTCTTGGATAACCAATCCATTCCAACTATCACATCAAAGCTTCCGAGCTCGATGGGCATCAAATCGATACTGAACGGGTGATCTAAAAGATTAAGGGTACAACCACGGATCACGGTACGGGTATCTACTAGGTTACTATCAGCTAACTCAATGCTATAGCTAACGTCTAATAAGGTAGGGATAATTCGAAGTAACGGCGAAATCTTAGATGACACAAAACTCATATCGGCACCCGAATCAAACAAAACTTTAACACGAAGGTCATTGAGAAGAAACGTACCAGTGACAACATTCGGATCTTGATGTGGCTCTCCATTTCCCATCACGTACACTCTACCTCGAGCACCTACATTTCCTTGCCCAACATTCTTCGGGCATTGCCCCCTGTAGTGTCCACGCTCTCTACATCCAAAACATGTAACCACAGGCTGGGCATTTGCTCATGTCGCCAGAACCTTACTCTTACAAAACCTTGCAACATGACCAACCTTTTGACACTTCATACATGTCACAACACATGGTCCAGTATGATGCTGGTGGCACTTCCCACAAAGATTTTGCTGTCCAACATTCGCTCCTCCTTGCGCAGCCACAAATGCCTTAACAGTCTCCTGTCTCCTATTCTGTTGGTGATGGTGATTGTTGTTACGATACTGATTGTTGTTGTAGCGGTTGTTGGGGTTGTTATAGTTGTTTTTCCTTCGGTTATCCTCCCATTTTCTCTTGTTGTCAAAGTGATTACTTTTCTAAACAGCACCATGCTTAGTCACCTGATCCATAAGTCGTTCAGCCATGCTAATAGTATCATCCAAAGTCTCAGCATTGTACGACGTAACATTTCCTTGAATACTCGCAGGCAATCCACCAATAAACTTCTCTAGCAACTTCTCATTATCGGGCACCATGTGAGCACAAAACACCTTCAACTCTTGGAATCGTCGCACATAAGTAGCGAGATCAGAACCCTTCACAGCCAAGTAATAGAACTCAGTATCCAACTTCCTCAAATCACTATGAGAACAGTACTTCTTAACCATAGCTTTCTTGAAATCTTCCCACGAAGTACCATAAGCTTCCTCCATTCCCTTTTCCTGAACATAAGCATTCCACCAAGACAAGGCATGCTCCAACAATGTACCTGTCGCATACTTCACCCTATTGTTCTCAGTACAATTACTCCTATGAAACACCGATTCCATTTTCTCAAACCATTGACTCAATCCAACAGCTCCTTCAGTTCCCTTGAAGGTAATGGGCTTACAATCCATAAATTCCTTAAAAGTGCAGAAATGGTTGTTGGGAACCGCTTGAGCTCTAGCCGATCCAACATTCTGAGGAACACCTTCTTGCCTAGCAAGCATTGCTGCAACACCCTCATCAATCATCTGCTGAATAGCAGCAGGGGTCATCTTCCTAGGAGGCATAATCCTATCAATCAATACAAAGCACAACACTTGTAAGTATTTGATTAACGTGTTAGAATCATAGCACAAGATAAAGAATCATCACATGAATAAAATCATAATATAGCATAAGTCAACATCAATAATATTACATCACCATAATACGTCATAGATTTCATACTTGACATTGGTCTTATAAGATATGCAAAACAAGTACAAGTTTCGAATAAAATCTACCAACTGAAGAATTCAGTTTAGCATATACTAGGTAAACTACCATTAAGATACCAACTACTATAAATGATCCAATCACTGATCTACTGAACGATCTCCATATATAGCCATCACATCAATGCTGTCGTAAGACCTAAGGTGGGTCATCCTCTCTGCATAGGCCTGCCTCTGCATCTCATGCAACTCACTCCATAACTCACTGATACTAGTACGATAGTGTCGACTATCATCTCTTGCATACATCTCTGTCTGAGACAACTGCCTCGCCATTATCCCAGCCTCTATCATCCTCCTATCTAAGGAATCCAAACGTCCCTGAAACTCAGCATACGTTTCCTCCACAGGGCTCAACCTAGCACTCTGCCTATATAAACCAACCTGTAACTTATCTGCTACCTTCTTCCCTTTTCTCTTCTCATTCATTACTTCCACGACAGTAGATGGACGAAAACACATACTCCTGGACCTCGACATGTAACGACCCTAACACCAGGTCAGCTCCTCTCTCAATCTGCTCAACTCATCCCTAACCACTGAAGACGCAACACATGGGTCTGCTGACGACTCTCCAACCTCATAAGTAGACGCTAACTCTGTAGACACGACCTCTGTCGATGTCACCTCGGTAATCATAGCATGCTCCAAACTCTCGGGAGTATCCGACTCATGCGTCACATCCGACACAACAGGTGAAGGCAGCGGGGGATCATCCTGATCGTCCTCCATAAACTCCTCATCACTATCCTTCTCGTCATCATCATCATCATCCATCTCCTCATCTCTATCATCCTCAATATCAACATCATCCTCTAACTCTACCTCATCATCTAAACCAACATCAACATCCAACTCAACATCATCCCCTAAAGGCAATGGGTCAACAACGGGTGGGACTGGAACCTGATCACGGGGAACTGGGACAGACATGATACTCTACAAGAGTATAAAGAAACATACAAATACTAGCCAAATTTTTGCGGAAAACCATTTTATAAGCCAAAGCATGATGGTGGAAAAAGGTCCAAACCAATCTCAATATAAAACATATATATATATATATATATATATATATATATATATATATATATATATATATATATATATATATATATAAAGTTTAAAAGAAATACCAGGGCACGAAGTGGCATGGAAGACTGTCAGCTTTCTGTCTCAAAACATTTTGACTCCACGAAAAAGTTTATAGTCGAATGCGAGCTCGTTCTCTATAAACGATGGCTCTGATACCATTCTGGCTCTGATACATGCTGGGGGCACTACGCGAATCGAAACCAGGCATCTTTATAGCAAATGACCACAACACGGGACGTTTAAAAGTGCCTCAAAACACATCATTCGTTTTACAAACCATTTTAGAGTACATAGACTCTTTAACAAAATAGCATCGGGATTAAAATAAAGATTGCAGCGGAAAATGACAAAGTTTAGCAGCGGAAAAACAAAGTGTAGTAGTAGAAATACAAAGTTTAGTAGCGGAAAGTAAATAAGTTTAGCAGCGGAAAACATTAAAGACACACCAAGGTTTTACGAATGACGCGTAAAATAAAGATAGTAGAAAAGAAATAAGTTGCCTTGACAGAAAACTTCCTTCGTCCAGCCACTCCACCATGCCCAAGATCATAAGCTCCAAAACTTAATTAACAGTAGTACCTGAGAAGCACATGCTTAAAAGTCAACACAAAGGTTGAGTGTAATCCGTAGGTTTAAAATAATAAAGTTGAGCACAAGGGTTTTAATCATACGATATAAGCAACAAATGCAAATACCAGGGTAATAAAGATAACACCCAATATGTAGAGGCATCCCAGTGCATACATACGGTTGATGATACTAAGCTCATGAAACACAAGACGTTAACCAAACCAATCGACAGTACGCTGTACTGACATAAACAATAACCGCGGAATTTCATAATAATAATAAGTGCCCCCAAGGCCAGGTACTTGCCAATACCCAGCAAAATGACAAATAGTACACCCGCATGTCAAGCCCTTGACAACTACGAGTGGGATGGTCAGTCCTATAGGCCTATAAACTAAGTTCGCGCTCACCCGCAGGTGACTAATGGCTCATGATCTAAGGATCTTTTCGGCAAGACAAGCTACTTAGTACATCGTCAGGAATATATATATATATATATACATATATATATATACATACATATATATATATATATATATATATATATATATATATATATATATATATATATATATATATATATATATATATATATATATATATATATATGTATGTATATATATATATATGTATATATATATATATATATATATATATATATATATATATATATATATATATATCATTTAGGAAAAATCATACCAAAAATACTACTTGTGCTCAGAAAACATTTAAAGCATGTGTCTCACCCTATGGGTTTATAAACAATTAAAATATAAAAAGCGGGGCTATGAGTCACACCTTAATAATAGCAACAGGAAACGAGATATAGCAATCAATCAATAATGCGTCACAACAATAGGGACCTCAGCACAACCTAATCAATATAAATGACATAACTCAGAACTAAACTCGAATATTCTCATAAACAATGCTTGAGTAAAAGTTTTGTAAAAACAATGGCATTTGGAAGATAATAGATTTTTGTAAAGTCTCGTGTGGGAGACAAGAAAGTTTAGAAAAGAAATAAGTCGGCGAATCAACCAAAGGCAAAGAATGACGAAAGAAACTCCTCGAAGAAAGTCATCAAAAAGAAATGGAAAGAAAAGAATAAGAGTAGAAGAACTCACGCAAATAAAAATAAAAATAGATAATAACACGTGACAATAAGTCTCGGATTTTACCCGTTTTCCCAAAAATAATCTCTAAACAAAAGGTTTTGAAATAATAATAATATTTGGTAAAATAGTTTAAGTTTATAAAGAATTTTACAAAATTTCGGCATGACCTGCCCGTTTATATAACGTTTCCCGAGTCAACGACTCTTTATTTTTAAACAATATTAACGTATATGAATAAGTAAATATGATTGGATAAATTATAAGTAAATATGATTGGATATATCATTAACGTATATGTATAAGTAAATATGATTGGATAACCATGGCCGTAAATCCGATACGTCCAATACAAGCTCACAATGTCATAATATGGAAACATGTCCGATAATAAGTCCGCTAAACTACTTACAATTTATTTTATGTTTCATATTTATATTATCCGTTTTATTATTTAGTTTCCATTTCTAATAAAAATATATCCCGAGACTATTAATCCCTAACCAAAAATAATCACCACAACAATATTTACTCAACAATTAACCCAAGTCAAAAACTAAATAACCCGACATCAACCAAAACCAATCCGAGCCTCACACGTCTCCTCGGCTCGGCCCAAAACGAAACCAAATCCAATCCAATTAATCTAACCCATCCAAATACTCATCAACAACAACAAAACAATAATAATAACCCTTCCCCACCACCACCCAAGGCGCGGTGGTGGTGGTTCTTGGCTGCCAAGCACAACGCAAACCGAACGGACCCTTAAAATCAAATCCAAACCAAATATAAACACTCCCATGTCACTAGTATCCAACAACAACAATAAAACATCAAATCCTCACCGAGTCACGAGTTGACTCGGTGAGCTCATACCGAGTCACGGCCAAACGAACCAAACAAGAAATCCACACGAGTTTTTGAGGTTAAAAACATTATCAAAACTATTTTTGTAAAAAGATTTTAATAATAAATCGGATTTATAAAGATTTTTAAAACTAGGGTTTCAAAATAAAATCGAAAATAACGAAAAGAATTGGTGGGGGATGGTGGTGTTACCGTCGAAAAACAAAAGGGGGCGGCGGTGGTGGTGTTGTCGCGACGCTGGTAGCGCGTGGAGGCGCGTGTGGGGTGTTTGGAGTCACGGGGTTTCTACGGTGGTGTCGGGGATATCCCGATCTAAAAGGTGGTACAAAAAGTTGAGGTGGCCGGAATATTTTCCGGCGACCGGAGTGTGTTGGCCGGCGAACAAGAGAGAGAGAGAGAGAGAGAGAGAGAGAGAGAGAGAGAGAGAGAGAGAGAGAGAAATTGGTGAGTGTGTGTGATTTTATTAATAAAATGAGGTAGTGGGGGTGTTTGGTGGGTATATATATGGTAAAAATAGTATAGGGTTTGTTTGGTAATTAGTGAAAGTGTAGGGTAGATGTAGGGTGATACTTCAAGGACCAATATTGCCAATGGATCAAACTTCTTACGATAAACGCTTCAGGTCTCGAACGACATAGCAAACGGACTCAAAAATTTACGAAACTTGCGCCATTGTTCACGAATTAATTTTTCCAATAAAATCAAGCATAAACTTCAGAGTTTTTCCAAAACTCAAAATAATTCAAATAATTTGGCAAATGCAATACAATTCGAGTGTTCTAGGTTGTGCTGAGTCAATCAAGGAATAAAGTTCTCGTTTCCAATATGTCTCACGTTTCCCAAGCCAAAATAATCACAAACAAAAGTTTTAATGTGTCTCAGGTACGAAAATAATTATTTTGGCTAGAAATGAGTTTAGAAAAAGTGCCGGGGGTTACATACCATGTAGTAAAATATGTGCTATGTGATTTAGGAAATCGTTTGGTTTTGGAATAATAAGCTAAGTAAATATGTTGTGGAGGATTATCGAGTTGACAAACTCGATAAATGTCGACGATTTATTTAAAGGATTTATTAGGCTAAGGCTAGACCTATAGATCATTATTGTTCTTTTGCCTTGATGGTATGTTATATGGTTTGTGTTGAGTCGACCTTTACGCACACGGATACGAAACGCTAAAACAAATATTAGAAACGGATTTTGGAAAGTAAAATGGAATACGTTCGGGATTGGGAATATTTGATTTTTGAGAAAATGATTCTGAGATGAGTTTATATTGTTAGGAAGTGCTGAGTCCGTAGTTGCTGTTGTTTGAGTAGCGATACTTCTTGTTTTTACCGATTTTGAGCTAATATCTGGACTGAGGTGAGTCATAGCCCCACTTTTACTCTTGAATATTGTTTTAGTAAACTTGGGGTGAGAAATAGTGCAAATGTTTTATGTGGATGGATTGTGATGTTTGGTATAAAACTTGCTATGCTTATAGACTAGGTTGTTTTTACTAAGGGTTGCAGCATGTCACCAGTGGGTGAGCCTTCCTTAGGATATTATTTTGTATGATGTTATATGGTTTTTGGACGTTTATGGAAATTGTGTTCCTATTTGTGTGGTTGATATCTTGTGGTGGATTGTCGGTATTCTATCGATGTCTTGGCTGCATCTATCCAATTCTTGTTCAACATATGGTAAATATTATCAAAGACTTATAAACCTTGTATTGTGTTCCAGATCAATGGCCCCATGACAAAACCCAGTCAGAACTACCCGAACTGGCCCTGCTATGGCTACTCTTGGTCGTCGAGGACGACGTCCTTCACGAAATGTCGAGACCCCTACTCCCGAAAATCTGGACACCACCAATCGCAACGTCAGGAATCAAAATGCTGATGTTCAGGGAGACAATGGTCATATCCCACCAAATACCTCTATTATGGATCAGGCTATGATCAATTAGCTTATGGAGCAACGTGTTGCTGAATTACTAGCTGAGTCAAATCACTCCAACAACTCAGCCGGATCCTTTCCACCTGTTCGTACTATTGGATGTAATTACAAAGTGTTCCGAATCTGTGGACCCATTGAGTTTTGTGGGACTGAAGGAGTGGTCTACTTGGTGAGATGGATAGAGAAAACTGAGTCAGTGTTTACTGTCAGTAATTGTGCTGAGAATGCGAAGGTAAAGTTTACTTCTTTTACTCTAAAGGATGAAGCATTAACTTGGTGGAACAATTATCGTAATTCGATTGGGAGTGAAGTGGCCTATGCCATGACTTGGGAGTAGTTCAAGTCCCTGTTGATCAAGACTTACTGCCCAAGGAGTGAGGTTAAGAAACTAGAAATTGAGTTTTGGGATCACAAAGTGAAGGGCACTGATATGGCGACTTACAACCGTCATTTCCAAGAGTTAGCTTTGCTTTGCCCAAACATGGTCAAGACTGAGACCCTAAAGATTGAGCGGTATACCGATGGGTTACCTGTGGCTACTAGGAACGACGTGATTGCTGCTAAGCCTGTTAACCTTCATGAGGCTATCACGATCGCTCAACAGTTGATGGATTCATTGGAACTGGAAAATGCTAAAAAGGAAAAGAACAGAAAGAGGAAGAGAGACCATCACTCTAAAGGTAACGATCATCGAAACAAACGGCAAGAAGTTGCCAAGGTGTATGCTATTGGGGATGGAGAGAAGAAAAATCAAAATGGAGAGTGGAAAAAGTGCCGCCGTTGTTATCAAAACTACACTAGGCAATGTACCGTGATATGTAAGAACTGCTTGAGGGTTGGACATATAGCCAAGAATTGTAGAGCTCAGCCACTTGCTATGGTCCAAGCTACTCCTGAAACTATTGGAAAGGCAAATGTCACTTGTTTGGATGTGGGAAGAAAGGACACTATAGGAATGAGTGTAGGGAGTCGTGGAACCGAGGTAACCAAGGAACGGGAGGTAATGGGTATAATCAGGGAAATCAAGGATCTGGAGGAAACCGTGGACGTCAGGACACTGAGAACCAACGAGTGGAAGTAGGAGTAGCTCATGGGAGAGTGTATGCAATTGGAAATGAGAGAGGAGAAGACCCGAACGTCGTTACTAGTACGTTCCTTCTCAATAATCGTTATGCTTCCATATTATTTGATACTGGTGCCGATAGGAGTTTTGTGTCCACTACATTTGTACCTCTACTAGAAATACCCCCGATGGCCTTAGGGATTGGTTATGATGTAGATTTAGCTAACGGAAATATCGAGAGGATAAAGACCATTATCCGTGGTTGCACGTTAAATTTCTTAAATCATCCCTTCAATATAGATCTTTTACCTGTCACGTTAGGAAGTTTCGACGTCATTATTGGTATGGATTGGTTGTCTAAGTATCGTGCCCACATCCTTTGCGATGAGAAGATAGTGCGTGTGCCCTATGGCAATGAGATTTTGAATATACAAGGCGATCGAAATAGTTTTAAGAGCCCATCCAGGTTAACGGTCATCTCTTGCACAAAGCTACCTAAGCTAATGGAAAAAGGATGTTACCTTTTCTTAGCTCAAATTTCTGAGAAAGGAGGGAAGGAGAAGAAAGAAAAGTGCATAGGAGATGTACCTATAATTCGTGATTTTCCGGATGTATTCCCAGACGACTTACCAGGGATACCACCTGTTAGACAAGTGGAACTTCAGATTGAGTTGATACTTGGTGCTGCACCTGTAACTCGAGCACCCTATCGACTCGCACCGACAGAACTAGAAGAGTTGTCGAAACAATTGGCAGAGTTGGCAGAAAAGGGGTTTATACGGCCAAGTTCATCACCTTGGGCAGCCCCAGTTTTATTCGTGAAGAAGAAGGATGGATCCTTTCGGATGTGCATCGACTACCGGGAGCTAAATAAGTTAACTGTGAAGAATAGATACCCGCTACCAAGGATCGACGACTTATTCGATCAGCTTCAAGGATCAAGCATTTATTCGAAGATCGATCTACGATTGGGGTATCATCAACTCAGGGTTCGCGAAGGAGACATTTTGAAGACGGCTTTCAGGACCCGTTATGGGCATTACGAGTTCCAAGTGATGCCGTTTGGTTTAACCAACGCACCGGCGGTATTCATGGATCTCATGAATCGGGTGTGTAAGCCTTACTTGGCCAAGTTTGTAATCGTGTTTATAGACGATATTCTGATTTATTCGAAGAATAGGAAGGAGCATGAGGAGCATCTAAGACTCATCTTGGAATTGCTCAGGCAGGAGAAACTGTATGCTAAGTTCTCCAAGTGCGAGTTTTGGATCCCGAAGGTATAATTGTTAGGTCATGTGATTGATAGTCAAGGAGTTCACGTAGATCCCACTAAGATTAAAGCCATTAAAGAATTGACCGCTCCGATGAACCCTACCGAAGTTCGTCAATTTTTAGGTTTAGCTGGTTACTATCGAAGGTTCATTGAGGGATTTTCGAAAATAGCGAAGCCGTTGACAAAATTAACTCAGAAGAGTGTTAAATACGAATGGGGAGATAAGGAAGAGGAAGCGTTTCAATTACTTAAGGAGAAGTTATGTAGTGCTCCTATCTTGGCATTACCAGAAGGTAGCGAGGATTTTGTTGTTTACTGTGACGCTTCTCACAAAGGATTGGGAGCTGTTCTGATGCAACGGGAGAAGGTGATAGCTTATGCTTCCCGACAGCTTAAGAAGCATGAGAAGAACTACACCACCCATGACTTGGAATTAGGTGCTGTGATGTTTGCCCTCAGGATATGGAGACATTATCTGTATGGAACCAAGTGTGTTGTGTACACGGACCACAAAAGTCTACAACACATCTTGAATCAAAAAGAGCTAAACATGAGACAACGACGTTGGATAGAACTACTAAGAGATTATGATTGTGAAATTCGCTATCATCCGGGTAAAGCAAACGTCGTTGCCGACGCTCTTAGTCGAAAGGAAAGAATACCACCGTTACGAGAAAGGTCATTAGGAATGACTATTGTTTCGCCATTACCATCTCAGATATTAGAAGCTCAAGCGGAGGATACCAAACACTAAAACAAATATGAGGTACGGATTTTGGAAAGTAAGATGGAATACGTTCGGGATTGGGAATATTTGATTTTTGAGAAAATGATTCTGAGACGAGTTTATATTGTTAGTAAGTGCCAAGTTTGTAGTTCCCGTTGTTTGAGTAGCGATACTTCTTGTTTCTACCAATTTTGAGCTAATATCCGGACTGAGGTGAGTCATAGCCCCACTTTTACTCTTGAATATTGTTTTACTAAACTTGGGGTGAGAAAACGTACAAATGTTTTATGTGGACGGATTGTGATGTTTGGTATAAAACTTGCTATGCTTATAGACTATTTTGTTTTTACTAAGGGTTGCAGCATGTCACCAATGGGTGAGCCTTCCTTAGGGTATTATTCAGGGCATGTCGCATCCTTGCGAATGCAGATTGAATTGATTTGGGTGAGAAATTGAGTAGCATGCCACCAGTGGGTGGGCCTCAATTTAGCATGTCACCATTGTATGAGATTTTGTGATTGGACTATAGTGTGCACCTATAGGGTTGGTATTGTAGATTGAGGACTAGTCTAGCATAGCAAGGGTTTTTGCGTATATGTCCACTTCTATGATTTAGTTTAAACCTATGAACTCACCAGTGTAAGCTGACTTTTAGCGCGTTTTCTCAGGTAATTAAGTGATTGCTTGGAACGCTCGATTGGAAGGCTTGGTTTGCCGTTTTGGTTAAAGGATCTATTCTAAACTCTGATATTATGTTGTGGACCTTTGTTTAAATTTATTTTGGGCCTTACTTTGGATTATTCGGGATGAATGTAAACTTAAAAACCTTGGATGGTTCTATTTTCACTTATGTTTACTTTACATCTTTTCTTTATGACTTGTGACGGATACCAATCCCGTAGCACCCCGAAAGCTTGATTAGTCTTCCGCTGTACCAAATTTTGGGGGTGTCACACTTCTTCTCATTTAGTTGACAACAAATGTATGCTCACTTCTTTTAATAATCCAAGCATTTATAAGTCTGTATTTGTTGGCAATGGCCAATTAATACTTGTGACTAACACGGGTCATAGCCTTTTGTACACTCCTCACAAACCACTTTTCCTTTATCATATCCTTCTCACACATAATATAATTAAAAACTTAATTTATGCTCGTAGATTTACTCATGATAATGATGTTCTTGTTGAATTTGATGCTTATGGTTTTTTCTGTAAAGGATTACCACAACCGCTGGCTCCTTCTCCATTGTTACAGTACTGGAGATCTCTACCCAGTCACTCACCAACCATCATAACCACTACTTTTGCTTTGTTTTCATATACTACGTGGCATAGATGCCTAGGTCATCCTGGTGAAGAAGTGCTTTGTCGTTTAGAGCCTAGTAATTTTAATTCATGTAATACATCAAAGTCGTTTGCTTTATGTCATGTTTTTCAATTAGGTAAACATACTAATCTACCATTTTATAGTTCCGAGTCAAACGTTGAATCTGTGTTTGAAATTATCAACTAAGATTTGTGGACATCCCCTATTCCGAGTGAAATTTGATTTAAATATTATGCTATTTTTTTGGATCACTTTTCTCATTATGTTTGGTTATATCATTTGTTGCACAAGTCTGCCTTTTTTGACACCTTTGTGGCTTTTTGTGCTTATGTGAATCAACAATTTAATGTTGATATAAAGGCTTTGCAATGTGACCATAGGGGTGAGTATGACAATACCCGCTTCCACAATCTTTTCGCCAACATGGCATACAGTTTTGGTTTTCTTGTCCCAAGACTTCCCAACAAAATGGGAAATCCAAACGTATGTTATGTACACTCAATAACATAAGTCGTCACCCTTGTAAATCTATATATAGTTTTGGATTTTTCATTCATTAGTGTGCAACTTTGGAGAGGAACTTTGTCACATAAAACCTAGGTCGATTTCAGAAGTTTTTAAGGGTTTCATACCCTTGTCTCTTCCATGTTTAATTGAAGATAAGTAATCTATAAATCATTCAATATGTCTATGTGTTGTTTGATTCTATCTTACGCTTTCCTTTCTTTTAACATGCTAGGCTAGGTTTATTTGTGTTTGCTTAGATGTAGTGAAACCTAGTTATTGATTATTGATTGATGGTTGGTTATTAATTGTTGTTGAGTGATTGTTAATCGATGTTAGACTTAAGAAAAATGGCTAATCTCCTATTCGGTAACTTACTTGAACGTCTTAAGAAACATGAATCCGATGTGTACTACGATTTTAATGGTTGTATTTAATGCATAAGTGACTATTAAGGAGGCCATGATATGGATACTTAACGGGTCGCCATAGGAATAGATAGAAGCTTATAGAGTTGGGGAAGATTGTACACGGCCCCACAATTGGTATTAAGGAATGCAACCCGTCACCCACACAATTGTAACAAGCTTATCAATCAATAAAAGATAACTAGGGAGTAATGAAATCTAAGTAAACACGTTTTCTCCATTTATAGTTTCACATTTTATTTTATTGTCATTTTATTTTTATTACATTAGTAGTTATTTGGGTTAGTTGACTAGCAACTAATTCCACCCACTCTTCCAAAACCCGGGATTTTACTTGCTTTCTATAAAATATAAAAATACAAACAGAATCATCCCTCACCTCTAGACCTAGTTAGATCAATTTCAATCATAACGAACATTATTCCTTGTGGAGAACGATCAATCCCCCGGTACTTGCCACTTCACTATACTACATCGGTCAGGTACACTGCCTGGTGGGGATTGTAAGCTTCTCAAGATTCCTTGAGAAGTAAAACTTTCGTGTAGACCACAATCCGCACATCAATATATATATATATATATATATATATATATATATATATATATATATATATATATATATATATATATATATATATATATATATATATATATATAGTGTAACTTTATTTCCAGAACCCTGTTAAGTGCGAGAACTACGAGAACCCCCTTTTTTACTCATAATAATGCATAATGTACATCAAGTCAATGCATAATGACATTTTTGAAAGTATATGTAACTTAATTTGATAGAAAAAATTAAATTAGGGGCAAAATGGGAATTTAAGTTTTCCATAAAAAAGGGATTAAACATTAAAAACCGTTTCATATTCAGATCTATCTCTCTTTCACTTTTATATCTCTTCCCTCAAGAATCCTAGCCGCCCCCTCCTTTCATATTGCTTTTCATACATGTTTAATGAAATAACCACGACAAGCAAAACCAATCGAGTTCTGATCGAGAAAATTTCAAAGATGAACATTCTGATGGGAGAAGATGATGTAGCTGTGAAGACAACTACTGTCTAATCAAATGATGCCACAAACCTGATCACAAAGGTACATTTAATTTCACATACAATCCAATTTTTATAAAAGTTAAAGATCTTGATCTGACAGAAAGTTGCGGTCTATACGGCTATTGGATTCGTTGTAATGGGATTTGTAGATCTTCATTTGATCATTAGTGACCATCTATTGTTTTGTCTTTTAAATTGTAAGTAATAGTATTGTTAGTTATATTAGTTATTAACTAATTGATGATTACACCCATTTAATATTTTTTAAAACGTATTCAAAAGTATAAGGCGATTGTTAACAATAAGTTCATTGTTAATTATTGATTATATATATGGTTTTTGGAATAAACATAAACAGTAGGCAAGGCAACCATGGACGGAACTATGTAGGGGCAGGGGAGGGTTCCGCCCCCTTCCCCCCCCCCCCCCCTGCCCAAAAAAAAAAAATTTGCAGCACATAGTGTAAATAATATAGTTTTTAGGGGTAATTTAGTTGATATTATAAATAAATCTCCGATTCGGTCCCGTCAAAATAAATTCGCCCCCCCCCCCCCCCCCCTTTAAAAAAAGTTCAAGTTCCGTCTATAAAGACAACGATTGAATCCGTTTGACTTCGAATCAATTAAATGGACCATAACTGTTATTTTCACATACATCCAAATAGGGGCATGTCAACTTGTTTTTTTACGCATATAATAATTTACTATGTATCATTGGTAAATGTGATAAAATGAGACTGATCTTTGATAGTTGTGGCTTACAAGTGTATGTAGAAGTGTATTTTATTTATTAAATGGCAAAAGAATAGTATTAAGGAACGATGCATACATGTTTAAGAAATGGTGCATACATGTTTATGGCTGGTAAAAATCAATTAAAAGGGTGCATATGTGTTTTATGGCTAATATAAATCAATTAAATGGTGTGCGTATGTGTTTCAAGGTTAATTTAAAATTAATAATAAAATTAGTGAAATGGTGCATATGTGTTCAAAGGTAAATACAAAACCTATGGAATGTGGATATGTGTTTAGATTAGTGCATATGTGTTTTTAGTTGGTTTAAAGTGAGAAAGATTGTGCATATGTGTTTTATGGCTGTTTACGATTAAAAAATATGTTTGATATACACAAGATTGTGCATATGCATTATGATAGTAGTCGTGATTAATTTTCATATTTGTTTGTTGTTTAATTGTTTTTTGTGCATGCTTGTTTCAGATTGATGAAGATGATGATATCATTAAAGACCGAGAAGTGGATAAACACAAATATACATGAAGATAATTTGCGACTTTTGAATATATACGATTATTGCATATGTGTTTTTTGTACTTGTAATTAAGTAAAATATAACACTTAAGTATATGAATCTTGTTTTTTCTTTTATAATAGTTTATGTTTCCAAAAAAATAATTATTAGGCAAAAATATTGATAGGTTGATAGAAAAAGTGTAAACAATTCCATACTAGAAACATATTTAGATTTACATGCAACTTATTTTTTGTTTAAAAACATACATGTTTTTTTGTTTAAAAAAACATACATGCATCAGTAAAATAATAATAATAATAAATAAATAAAATAAAAATAAAATCCCGAAAGTTTAGTAATATTTACACTCGGATTTAATAAAAAAATTCAAAAAGAATTTAAAATTTGTATTTTACTATAATACCCTGTTAAGTGCGGGAACTGCGAGAACTCTTTTTAGGCCCTTAGATGAAAAGATTAATGGCTAAGATGATGTGCGGCATTATTGTAATAAAACAAAATCGAATATTGATTTATTAAATAGCAAAAGGGCATTCAAGGAACTTCATGTTAATGATTTTCAAAAGCTGCCCTAATTAAATAGGTATGTATCTCTCTTTTATTCTAGATCTCATCCATCTTTCTTCTTCTATTTTATTTTACCTAGTCAATTATACTTTCTCTCTAAAAAAGAAAATCGCCCCTCAAGATTGGTGATGATTATGATGGATGATCTAAAAAATCGTTTTCATGAGTGTTCAAAAACAAATCCCCAGTACAAAAGCTTCATATCCAATCTACTATCATCATCAATTAATTATTTACATGTATCACATTCTTCCGGATCTACAAATATTGGATTAAGACGACGGAGGTTTTTTTTATACTGATCACTTATTCGTCTTTATCTCGGGTAAGTGTTGCATGTTCTTCTTTTTCGTTTCTTGTAAAAATCAATGATGGGTTGCGATTAAACACCTATGATATTTAAGATCTACGCTTGAGTTTAACAGATCTGATATCGTATGAGTTTATCATTTTTTTATTTTTAGTCTTGTTAATGTAAAGAGATGGGTTGAGGACTGATGTGTTTTGCTTGTTGTGGTTGAGTGGTGTTTGTTGACTGTGAAGTTTGAAGATGGGATATAAATGTAGGCTGTAGTTGGTTGATGGTTGTTAATTACTTTTTGTTAGTAATAACTTTTGTTATGTAGGATGTATAAACTGGATTGAAGTGGTTTTAGGGTTGAATTGCTATTTTTAAAAGCAATTATTAACTCGATGACTAGAAATTACAATAAACAAAACAAAAGGCTTAAACTGGTTTGATTTAGAAATTTATAGTCCTCATATTTTAATAGCAGCAATCATTAGTGTTATCGTGTTTCTTTAAGCCACATAAGTGATTTTGTATATTTAATGTTCATAACCATATAGATTGATACTGCAATGATCATGTAATATCTCCTTAAAAAATACGCATGTTGACACATTAATTTTATATGAAATATATAGCTTACAATGTAAGTAGAGATATATTTTGGTCATCCATCTTTAAAAAATATATGTTTTTGCTAATTGGCTGCAAATGTGCTTATGTGTGTATATGTGTAAAGCGTGTGCATATGTGTTTCAAGGTTAATTTTTAATTAGTAGAATAGTGCACATGTGTTTTATAAATTGGTCTCATGTTTATTTGTGTTTGCTAGTTTAAACTTGTGCATGTGTGCTATGTTATCTTGAGTTTTATTTTAAAAGTATTTAACCTTTACTATCATTTTTTTCTATGCGTGGCAATATGTTTTTGAAGGCGTGCACATACGTTTTAACGAATTTGATGAGAAACTGGAAGTACATAAATGTTCTTGGAAGGCGTGTATCTATGTTATTTGAAGACGTGCACTTATGTTTTAACGAATTTGATGAGAAACTAGAAGTACATATATGTTCTTGGAAGGCGTGCATGTATTTTCTTTGAAGATGCGCACATATGTTTTAACGAATTTGATGAGAAACTGGAAGTACATATATGTTCTTTAAAGACATGCATGTATGTTCTTGGAAGACGTGCACACATGTTCGAAAGAATCTGATGGGAAACTCCAAATATATATGTTTGTGCACATATGTTCTTAGAAGCGTGCAAACGTATATTCAAAATGATACATTTGATTTGTATTTCATTTGATATAAAATTTTGTGTATTATATTATATTCTTGGTTTGTGATAAATTTAAAGGGTACAACTATAATTTATGTTTCCATTTTTCATTTAAGAAGTTTTTAGTAGATACGGCATAAACATCATATATGCAAGTAAAACTAATTTCAAGTTTAAACTATTGTACAATAAAACACATGTAACTTTCCATTATTTAAAAGAAACACATATGCACCTTGACTTTCTAGAAACATGCATGTTTAAAAGGAAAAAAAAAAATGAAAATTGGGAGATATTTAAAAACGGGATATAATAAAAAAATCTAAAAAATATGTCTTTTACTATAATACCCTTTAGATTAAATAATAATCTATAATATTTTAAAAAATCTCATTGGTCTAGAGGAGTTCTCGCAGTTCTCACACTTAACAGAGTTATAAAAATAAAGCCTCTCTCTCTCTCTCTCTCTCTCTCTCTCTATATATATATATATATATATATATATATATATATATATATATAGGGGCACTTTATTTTCAGAACTCTGTTATGTGCGAGAACTGCGAGAACCCATTTTCCACCTTTGGATTAACTAGATCAATGGTTAAGATTGCACCATGGCATTTTTGTAAATAAATGAAACTTGATTTCCCGGAAACATTTAAGAAAAGGGTATAAAAGGTATTTAACTTTTATACATTCTCAATAACTGAAGCTTGAAATTCGGGATTGCACATCCATAAAGAATCAAAGAAACATAACTGATAATCATCTTTTTCATATTTAAAAACACACACGATCTCACACCTACTGACCTAAAACCCCAAATCGATTTCAGTGGCGATCATCAGACATCTTTCTAATCAATTCAATTTTTTTTCAACAAATAACAAATACTTGTAATGGAAGGTATGATCTTTATTTTTAATTTAATCTTTTGATGGTCTAAGGTTTGACTAATATTTGGGAATGCATGTGTGTAATCGTTTTATATATATTTTTTAAAATTTTACAATTGATTATCTTGATTAAATGAACAAACTATAGTTTTATGGTGTAATGCCAATTAATTTTTTTGGCTATGAAATAAAAAGTTTATTTTTTAAATGGTAAACAGTAATGCTAAAATAGGAGTATGTGATTCTTATCATTTAGTTGTTATTTTTAATTTTTTTTTATTGAATAAGGATGAACAAGGTTGTTTTTTGTTGGTAGTACAATTATATTTTTTGGTAAAAAATACTATTTGTTTTAAGAAAATAATGTTTGTTTGAAGGTAATTGTTGTGTTCTGTTTTTAATTAGCATTGATGTACTGATTTATGAAAATTGGTTTCTAGAATTGAGATGCATGTCTATTAGTTTGATAATGTATGAAAGATTAACAAGGTTACAGGGGTGCTTGGATGTGGGTTAAAACATGTATGTTTGAAAACATGTTTGTTTCAATACATATATGTTTCAAATCATGTGTATTGCAAATATTAACATGGGTGTTTAGATGTGGGGAGTTTGAATTAAGAAAGTTTGTTAGTTTGAATAATAAGGATGCTTTAAAATGTGCGTTATTGATTTAAATTTTAACTGCTTGTATTCACAGGTACCGTATTTGGAACACAGATGTTATATGTTGATGGTCCTGTTTGCACCGGGTTTAATGTTTGTCGGAAAAGACCGCCAACCACCTTCTGGATAGTAGAGTTATTGAAGGAATGAAAAGCTGAAAAGGTGGTTATGGGAGGAATTGGAAATGGGGAACTTCAAGGGTCGTATGTGGAAGAAGATTTTGAAACAATGTGGTTGTTGTTTGGTTAATATTTGATATCTGTTAATGCTTACTATTAATGCATGTATGTTTAAGTTAGTAAATGAAAGTTTATAAACATGTATGCCCAAAACATGTATGTTTGAAAACTTGAATGCTTCTAAATATGTATGCCAAAAACATGTATGTGTGTTACAACATGCAGGTTTTATAAACAGGTATGTTCTGAAAACACTGGTGTTATGAAAAATATTTGCTTTCAAAACTTTTTTTTTAAATGTTTGATAATTTATTAGTAGTTAAATGTTGGTATGACTTTATTCTATCTTCATTCATATCTAATAGTTTCAATACAATTATAAAACATGTATGTTTCAAAGCAATTATGGTTCAAAACATGAATGTTTCGAAACACTTATCTTTGACAACAAGTCTCTTCTGAAAACATGCATGTTCTCATGAACATGAACATGTATGTTTACTAGTTTATTAGTAGCTACATGTTTCGTCGGGTGAGTTTGATCGTAAAGTAATTATTAATAGTTAAATGTTGGTATGACTTTATTCTAGCTTCTATCATATCCAACAGTTTCAATACAATTATGAAACAAAACAATTATCGTTCAAAACATGCATGTTTCATAACACTTATGTTTGACAACAAGGTTGTTCAGAAAACATACATGTTCACGTGAACAAGTATGTTTACTAGTTTATTAGTAGTTAAATGTTTCGTCGGGTGAGTTTGATCGAAAAGTGTGCTTTTATACAAATAATATAAATTTGGTCTAATATTACTCGTCATCCGCCTCTTCATCATTTTAATCACCTTCGTCAGATTCATGTGATTGGTCATCTTCATCAAGTTCTAGAGAATCGCCCAAATTTTAAAAGGAAGAAGTGAACACACAAACTTAATATTGAATAAACCAAGATATCCAACAACTAGTTAAACATTTAACTAGTTTAACTAAAACGTAAAATATTTTAAGAAGGGATAAAATAGAAATAAAATTGTAAACTAATTGTATATAAGTAGCCAAAGAAACAATTATTGGATCACATCTTAGTCGTCGACTGAATAATCATCATGTTTGGCATCGTGATCATTTTCCTCAAGTTCCCTATCTTCATAAATTAAAGCTCTTCATAATCATCGTCGTCCTCATCGTCATCACTGTTATTTGCAACTTTTTCCTTGCTATTTCCCTCTTTACGTCCTCTTCTATTGTGGCCTAATTGTCCACAATTGCTACACCTACATTGTTTGAAAGGAACTTTTCTGTTTGTTCTAGTCTTTGCTTTGTCCTTACCTTTTTCATATGCACTTTTTATTCATGAAGAACCTGAACCAGGGTCAATATTAACAACAACGAAACCTTAGCCTTAAGGGGTGTTATCAGCTGTAACTTAGTTTAACAACCATACATATGCTGAATAAGTGTAACCTGATACAAAACCAATTTAACAGCCATACATATGATCAAATAGTGTAATGATACATGCATGCACATAAAATCATAAATCATTTTAACTTAGTTCAACATCCATACATATGATCGATCATTCACTGTGACCTGATGCATGCATGCACATAAAATCATACAGGCAATTTAACTATACGATAAACATTTTAAAACGGTAACGAGTTTAGAAAAAAGAACAAAGGGAATAATACCATTGTTCCCATCTTGATCATGTTCCACATCCTCGATATGAATTGGTTGATCAGATAACAGAATTACTCGATCATACTGGTGTTGATTATCGTTAATATCTGCATCTTGTTCTTGAAAAATATTTACCATGTTTAATCTTGCGTACTATATAAATAATTGTGTGTTTGATATGATGTTGAAATTGAATTAGGGTTTGTTTCATAGGAATGAAGAAGAAGACATGGATAAAAAAATATACCGTGTTAAAGATCTGAAAAAAATAGTGAAAATCAAAGAGAATGTTTTCCATGTTTGTAGCAAAATTTGAATTTGAAAAAGATCAGGATTAATGAAGTATATGATAGATTACTTTAATGCCCCTACAATATTAAATAAACAAAATAAACTAAAATCAATTTACTAAATTCTGATTGGACAAAAAGGGTTCTCGCAGTTCTCGCACTTAACAGGGTTCTGAAAATAAAGTTACACTATATATATATATGCAAGCGTTCAAATGAGAAGTCATGTTTTGGTGAGAAGTGATCCTAGCCACTCATTTTATCTTTCTTTAGCTTTGATATAATAACTAATATTAGTTAACCTATTTTTCTGAAAATTTCAAAAAAAATTCGAAAAATTTTCAAAAAGATTTTGAATTTTTTTCGTCACATGTGAAAAAATTTTCACATGTGAAGAAAAAATTTTGAATTTTTTTTCGATTTTTTTTTTTTTTTTTTTGAAATTCTTGTTTTTGATTTTTTTTTTTTCATCACATGTGAAAATTGAAAGAATAAAATTTTCAGATGTGAAAATTTTCAACTTGTGAAAAAAAATTTCACTTCAATTTTCACATGTGAAAAAAATTTTAACATGTCAAAATTTAATTTTTTTGATTTTTTTTTCTGATTTTTTTTCGAATTTTTTTTCTTTACATGTGAAAAAAAAAATCGTAACTTGTGAAATTTTTTGGAAATTTTTTAAAAAATATTCGAAGTTTTTTTTGAAACCTTTTTAAAAAAATTTTGATTTTTTTTTAAATTTCTTTGGTAATTTCCAAAAAATTAGTTAACTAATATTAGCTATTAAATTAAAACTAAGAAAGGATAAAATGAATGGCTAATATTAGTTCTCACCTTTTCACCAAATTTACAGTTCTCACATGAATGATCATATATATATATATATATATATATATATATATATATATATATATATATATATATATATATATATATATGATAAAAATCAAATAAAAAGACAAATTTTCGTAAAAAGAATAAAAAGATTTTTTTTTTAAAAGCTCTTGAAAAATTCCAAAAAAATTCCACAAGATCGGGTATATTAGTGCATGAGAAAGTTGTGAAGGAAGTTTTTCTAAAAGTGGATACTTTATCCGAAAAAAATTATTAAAAAGTACGTTTATACATTAAATTGCTTTTTTGTGCATTAAAAATTCGTTTTTGGACCCCATCAAAATAACATTGTGCATCTAACTAAAACAAGTTCATAATTTTGTGCATTAAAATTTTTTTGCGCATTAAAATTCGTTTTTTGTGCATTAAAAAAACGTATAAAAACTCAAAATTAAAAAAACTTCTTTCACAAAAGTTTTTTGCACCAACATACCCGATCTTGTGGAATTTTTTTGGAATTTATCGAGAACT
This sequence comes from Artemisia argyi, assembly GCA_030686995.1. Classification (NCBI taxonomy): domain Eukaryota; kingdom Viridiplantae; phylum Streptophyta; class Magnoliopsida; order Asterales; family Asteraceae; genus Artemisia; species Artemisia argyi. The sequence goes on along the minus strand of CM060700.1, from coordinate 72,390,345 downwards.
TTTTTTAAAAAAAAAATTCTTTTTATTCTTTTTACGGATATTTGTTTTTTTATTTTAACTTTACCCTATATACCGTGTGATAAATCCTGAGCATGTCACTCGGCTTAGCGAAACACCAAGGCTTGGACTGCTTGAATATATATATATATATATATATATATATATATATATATATATATATATATATATATATATATATATATATATATATATATATATATATATATATCGTTATTATTGTTTATACATACCGTGTGATAAATCCTGAGAATGTCACTCGGCTTAGCGAAACACCAAGGCTTGGACTGCTTGATGCATAATAAAAGTTCCAAACACATTTTCAGAATTGCAGATGACTAGATGAGGCTTATATGTGCACAATTGCATTTTAACAAGCATTGTGTATGCAGATTCGAGACATGATTTACTAAGTATAAATATTACTATTAATTTACACTATTTACCTACTCCTAAGCAAGGATCTTGATCTCTATGTTCCCAATCGACTAATCTGAACCTTTATCTGATATCTTTATCTGTATTTCCCGACAAAATGCCTCTGGTTCACGTCGCAACTCTTACCATGGGTCAGCATAATTCAAACTTCGGAAGTCGATATATTTTACGTTTACTTTTGTACCCAGTGATCAGCTAGCAAGTATTAGTTGATCTCCATCTCTAATAAGTCGTATATCTTCTATAAGAGCTCCTTCTTTGTTAAAAACTTTTGTAGGAGAAATGGAAAATTTTTGTTCCCCGATATCTAGCAGGCTTTGAAGGGAATCAGGAAGACGTATAAGTTTGCCTGCTTTGTCGTTTACTTCTGGACAACTAATGGTTACTCTTGCAATTTGATGCATTCGGTCCACACCAAGGCTAGGTAGTGATGATGGCATAAACCCCATTTCAACTGCATTATGTAAAAATACTACACATCGTAAATAAGAAATGTATCACAGGAGAATATATTAATTTGAGATGCATATTGATATTTATAAGAAATCTCTGTTAGACCTTGTAAATTGCCAGGATGAACAGGTGTTCAAAAGAAAGGTTTTCGTATAGGTAACTTTTAAGTGTCCGATTTGAGATGGCAAATATTCTCAAGAGATAGAAAAAAAAAAGTATAAATAGTGAAACAAATCAACTACTTAAGGAACAAGAACATGGTAAAACTAATGCAATTGTGGTCGCCGGCTTATGGCTTATTTGGTTTTGAGCTTATGTTCACAAGCTCCCTTTTTGTGGCTTATTTTGAAGCTTTTCGGCTTACATAAGTTTATTGTGACAAAATAAACTTATATAAGCCGAAAAGTTTCAAATTAAAATAAGTCGCAAAAAGTGAGCGTATGAAACATAAGCCGAAAACCAAATAAGCCGTAAGCCAGATATAAAAGCCGAAATAAACACCCCTAAATATGCTTAGAATGCATGTTAAGTAATGGAGATAGTAGTTGATTAATTTCCAGAAACGTTTGACTAACAACTCGTATAAGTGACCACCAAAAATTTACAGTATTTTTCATAAATAATAAAGGAATTAAAATTGTTATTAAATCGTATAGTGTTACACTTTCACTTTTATGCGAAGAGTCTAATTCTTTCAATAAAAACACGTTGTAGCTTGTATGCATGCAATTTAAGCTTAGGGAGACTTTCAACTGTTTCCTGTTTAGAGCGTTCGTTTTTAAGTTGAATATTCTAGTTTGACTGGTTTGAAGTAAAATCTAAGGGGCTGTTTGTTTGACAGGTATCGCACTGCTGGAATCAAATGATTCCTTAAATCTGCAGTTTGGTTTATGGATCCAGGAATAAAATAAATAATTTACCTTTAAAACTCATTCCACCATATAATGGTAGGTGTCGAAGAAACCCCTGACAATGTCAGCCTCCCCATTATTTCCAACCATAAGCTTTTGTACCTTTTTTTAAAAAGTATATTTCCTTGTACTTGTTTTAATTTAAATAATATATTTTAATTTATTATTAATTTTAAAAATAATATATTTTATATAATTATATATTTTCTCACTCCTCAATTTCTTTCAATCCAATCCCAAAACCAAATCCGATTCTAACCCCATCTACAAACCAAACGCACCCTAAGTCATGTGATCAATTCATATGCAAATACTATTAGCCCAATGTGAGCATGATTACACGCTAAAAGTAGACAAGATACTACATAAAAGGATTTTGAGTGTCCAGTACGGATATGTTGTCCTAACTCAATATAATTGTTCTTTTATGTTAACCAAATAACTAGTACTTTCAAACAATGTGTTACGATCCCACATCGCCCAAGTATGAGATTGGGTGGTGGTTTATAAGTCTAGGTGTCCCCTCCTCTTACAAGCTAGCTTTTTGAGTGAGTTTTACGCTTGGACTTATGAACATCGATACGAGCCTAGTTATGGGATAGGTTTGTATAAATTGGTATTACGAGCCAGCCCTACCGTTCGAGGTTCCAACACTCGGAGTGGTGGTCTGTGGAGTGGTGGCTTGGACCCGAAAGAAGGGTGCCAACCGTGACCAACACAGCCGTGACCAACGAGCTCGGAGTGGTGGCCTATGGAGTGGTGGCTTGGACCCAAGGAGGGGTGCCAACCGTGACCAACATAGCCGTGACCAACGAGGACGTTGGTTCTTCAAAGGGTGGGGTATTGTTACGATCCCACATCGCCCAAGTATGGGATTGGGTGGTGGTTTATAAGTCTAGGTGTCCTCTCCTCTTACAAGCTAGCTTTTTGAGTGAGTTCTACGCTTGGACTTATGAACATCGATACGAGCCTAGTTATGGGATAGGTTCATCCCATACTAGGCTCGTATCGGTTCATAAGTCCAAGAGTAGAACTCACTCAAAAAGCTTTCTTGTAAGAGGAGAGGACACCTAGACTTATAAACCACTACCCAATCCCATACTTGGGCGATGTAGGATCGTAACAATACCCTACCCTTTGAAGAACCAACGTCCTCGTTGGTCACGGCTATGTTAGTCACGGTTGGCACCCTTCCTTGGGTCCAAGCCACCACTCCATAGGCCACCACTCCGAGCTCGTTGGTCACGGCTGTGTTGGTCACGGTTGGCACCCTTCTTTCGGGTCCAAGCCACCACTCCACAGGCCACCACTCCGAGTGTTGGAACCTCGAACGGTAGGGCTGGCTCATGATACCAATTTATACGAACCTATCCCATAACTAGGCTCGTATCGATGTTCATAAGTCCAAGCGTAGAACTCACTCAAAAAGCTAGCTTGTAAGTGGAGGGGACACCCAGACTTATAAACCACCACCCAATTCCATACTTGGGCGATGTGGGATCGTAACACAATGCCATTAAGATAGCACGACCTAAGATATTTGCCCCAAACCAGGGACGGATCCATAGTTATACTATGGGGGCCGATGCCCCCCATGGCTCGTCGAAAAAGTTGAGATTTTACTGTAAATTGTTTTTAAGTTTGACCTTTTTTCGAAAGTGCCCCCCCACTCAAAACTCAAATTGCCCTCACCCACTTACTAAAACCCAATATTCAACACTTTAAAACCTTATAAATCATTCGTCTCTAAGTAACAATACTCGATTTATTATTTCGATCCTAGGTTTTTTCTTCCGCATTTTGTTGCTATTGTCAACAAAAAAAAAAAAAAAAAAAAAAAAAAAAAATTGCCCCCTACAAGCTATTTTTCTGGTTCCGTCAGTGCCCCAAACTAAAGGTGGCAAGTTGGTCTGTGTTGAATATGATTAGAAAACGATACTCTTATAATTTAGAATATTAACCTGACTTTTTAACTAAATTAGATGCATTGTCAGGACACTTTTTTTTTTTACTTTCAAAATGCTAACATATCCTTTTCATTAGCTTATTTGCATTGACCCCTTTTAATATAAAGCACAACCCAAACGACCCATTCATAAGTATCAGGTCGAAAGTGCAACCCATACTACGAACTTAAAGTACATACATATGTGGGATATTCAGCCACTAATTAATGCAGTAGAATAATGTGTACCTGCATTCTGTTTCCTACTAGCAGATGAAACAATTCCGAAAACTGAATTACTGAAATCATCTGCCTTTCTCCTGCTATCTTGCATGCTAGCAGACGAGGCTCTTGGCATTTCAGTGGGCAAATGACGCATCCTGGGTTCACTTTGGTACTTTTTAATATATGCTGCACCATCAAGCTTGCTTTTAATACCACCAGGTTTCTCTTTAGGCGCAGGCATATTCTGAAATAACTCTAAAATATCTTCATGTGCCTGATGATATGCCAAATCTCGTGGGGTCCATCCATGCACATCTGGCAAGTCAATGTTGGCTCCATTGTTTATTAGAAACTCAACTACTTGTGTTTTCTCTTCCGAGATGGCCTTATGTAGGGCTGTAGTTCCTATTGTGTTCCGAACTGTAACATCCCCACCATGTTTGATTATGTCTTTAAGTAAGTCTATGCTGTTTTGTTCAACAGCATAAGATGCAAAGTCACCCACATCGCTTGACGCTAAAGTTGCACCATTGTCTACAAGCAATTTTATTACTGGATCATTTCGACCCATGATTGCACTCCACAGGGGAACATTTCCTTCACAATCTGCAAGACCAAGATACTACTAACAATGATTATGAAGTTGTATATTGTAAGTTGAAGAGTACAAAAGCATATGAAAATAGCGGCATTTGACCAGCCATGTGCTTTATGAGAAAATAGAAGGTTTATTGTCAACTATATGCATTGAACTTCCTTTAAAAATGACAAATATGGGAACCATATAGACTTGACAACATAAAAGTAAATTATTTTAAGTTGGCTGTTTAGCATCAAAATAATTGTCAATTCCATGAGACATCATAAAATGGCAAGTTATATAACTTTCACAAAAAGATGAGGCAGCTATTTTTTTTTAAGAAATTATCTAAAACAAAATTTCTAGAGGTCAAGCGATGGCGAGATGCGTGTTCTGTAGTTGTGTTTGGCAGAATTAAAGATAGATTTGACCGTAAGATACCTCTTTTGTTTGGATCTGCTCCATAATCTAAGAGTAAAAGCACACATTCTAAACTTCCTTGGGCCGCTGCGAGATTCTGTACAAGTAGACCCAGAATATAGTTATTGTTAAATTTGAGGTGCCATTTTCAGATCATGTTATATCTCTAACAAATCAAATAAGTAAAACACTCAAAATTAGCTAAATAGGAATATCAATGGGATCAAAGTCGCGTAACGTGCAGTCTTAAATAAGTGGAACCTTTAAAATATTAAACAAAATCAAATAGTAATTGTATCTCACAAAATAGTAATTATATAATAATTGTGAGCATAAGGTATTTCTAGCACGACCTGTTTTCCCATAAAAAAAAAAATTACCCAAACCCACCCATTTTGCCACCTCTACGAAGGAGGTGATCTTGGAAATAGGAAGAACATGGATACCAAAACTGTGTGTCCACTAGAGTCCATCTCATTTGCGTCAAGGCCACCCCGTCTAAGCAGTTTATGAAGCAGTACGTCATCGCCTCTTGTTACTGCAAAACATAAACTGAGAGGCACATCCATCCTTCCTTGAGACAACATATTCTCTGTATCTACCAATACTGCTTCCATTATTGGGTCTGTTTTTTCTTTCAAATGCTGCGCCATAAATATGTGACACATTCAGAAATACACAGTATGTCAAACAAAGGTTGCTCATTAAATATGTGACACTTTCTGAAATGCACAATCTGTCAAACAAGGGTGCTCCCTAGGCAGGGAAATGATACCTGAAGAAGATTACTGATGACCATTGTTCCATCTGCAACATTTGACTGGATAATGTTGCGAAATTGAGTGCGATTCAGTCTTAACAGCTGGCTTAATCGTCTTGTACGAACAGTAAATACTTGTGGTCTGTAACAAAGCACACCTATTTCACCACACACATCTCCCGTCTTTAACTCTCTAACAACCTACAAAACATGCACATAAATTCTTTCACATCTTCAATTTCCTTTTTATAAAGTACTGTACATCGCTTACGCCAAAAGGATGCATTTGCCATTTAAGAAGTACCTTTTCAACTCCACTTCTCCGACAAATTAGCTCCTGCGTTAAAAATCCATTTTAGAAGCTGTTCAAGCTGAAATGTTTAATAATAAATTTCCTTAGTTTAATAACAATTAAGAAATTGGGTTCTACTCAGTTATCATCTGAGTGTTTTTTTCTATAAATTCTTGTTGTCAAGGAGAGGAGAGGAGCTTGAGATTATTACCACAGAACCAGAAACCAAAATGTAGAAGTCCGTGGGAGCTTCATTTTGCAAGATTACATCTTCTTTCGGTGGAAAATACTCAGCTCTCATCTCCGAGACCTACCAACATGCAATCAATAATTAGACAATCCATCTCTTATATGTTAACAGTATAGACACCTGTATGCAACACGGTTCATTATGGGTGTATATGGATGTGCATTTTGATATTGTTTATGTAATACTAAATACAATTGATTGTAGAAAATATTGTTTGGATATCCGTTTACTTTATATAGTTATAGGTATCATTAGGAAAATAAAGTAAAAGAAGTCATGCTTGAAGCTTGATAGAAAAATTCAATCAATGATGGTTGTATTGAGTTTCAGTAGGAGTGACAAGCCAATTATGTATTATTTTACCATTTCTTTTGTTTACACTAAGTTAAGTCCTTCAAAAAGAAGCATGAACAAAAGCAAGAAATACCATAACATTATCTTGAAGTCTAGAATTTGGTCTTACCAGTTGAAACAGCGTATCATTTGAGACACCATTAAACAAGTACACTTGATCAACAAGGCCGTAGAACAGAAAATTTGAAATACTTGATTGAATGGCTTTTGGGAGCAAATCAATAATTTCTTGCTGCTGCAACCATTCTGAGTCAGCTCGGTACTTCAAGCATAAGTGAGCTAGCATCTGATCTTGCAGACGGGGAGGGAGATGGTTCCTTTGTCCAAACCCTGATGCTGCCTGAATGGTCTCTCTCTACAAAAAGCAGGTCAAATATGCCCAGATGTGAATTCATCATATATGAATGAAACAACTTCGAAAAAGCAGGTCAAATAACGGGGTAATTTTGCTATCGTTGCGCATTATATTCATCTTTTTTTTTTTTTTTTTTCAAAAAAAAAAAAAAAAAAAAAAAAACCAATGTGTTAAATATGATTAGAAAAATGAGTAGTGATACTCATGCCTATGTCTAAAACTGTTTGGGCGACTTTTTACCTGTTAGACCCATTTCATATGCATCCAACATAGAAAATTACGTTATTTTATTTTACCACTATATGAACCCTTAGTAATCAAATATAATCCAAATGAACCTATATATATGTAAACGAGCTCAAGTTGCCAGAGCTAGTTAACATGATCTTCATTGACCATAAGCAACAGCGTATAAAAAATAGAAAGAAGTTCCCGAAGAAACTGAGTAGACAACAAGGTATTTCCTTTCATCACAGGGGTATATGCCAACCAATGGCGGACCCAGGATTTTAGAAGGTGGGGAGCAATTTGATTTTTTTGAGAGGTGCACTTTAATAAAAGGTCAAAAAATAAAAATTTTTTACACTAAAATCTGGATTTTTCGGTGAATCGTGTGGAGGGCACCGCCCCTGATGCCAACGCAGTTTGTGACAAAAAACTAAAGTTTGTACTTTATCCGTAAAAAAAGTGACAAAAGTAACACAATGGGTTTTCCACATTAGGAACCTTTAGACCCGTTCGATCATTTTTTTTTTTTTTTTTTTTTTTTGTTTCACCTGTAAGCATCACTTAAATTTCCCCATTAATGGTTAGATGGGTGGTAAAATTGTCAATCTAGATATCTCTACTATATATAAAGAGAAAATACATTTGCTTTAAAACTCTCAAATGTGAGAACTATGAAGTTACTAATTTACCCCTACTCCCTATTCCTTCCAAAAGTATACTTAACACATATATACTTTCTTTCCGCGACTACTTATAAGTTTAAAGTTTGATCCAATAAAGTTTGATCAAAAATTATAATTAACACAAATATAATTTCCTTCCGAAACACTTTGAATTTCCGACGATATGCGCGGCTACTCGCCTAGTCATTTATAAAGGAGAAAATTACTCACAAATTTTCGTGTTCGACCGGTCCGTTCAACAATTAGTGTGGTCATGTTTCCAATAAAGTATGCGCTCAAGCCCATGTTGAAAAGCATGAAGCATGAGGCAAATACCATTTCCTTCCAATTAACGGCATGTATATCACCATAGCCTGTAGTTGTTATTGTTGTAGTAGTCCAATAAACTGATCTTATATAACGTTTTGCTAGACTGTCTTTATAGACGTCTGTAGGTGAAAGTCCAAGCCATGTGTTTGACTGATCCTTGTAACCGTGGGCAATAAGATACAAAATGCACGCAGACAAGTGTATGGTAAAGAGTGAAACCTACAATCACATCGACAACTTCATCAGCCAACTTGTATCCAATGCTTAAAAAGAAATGGTTCAAATGGGTCGTAAGTCACCCGAAGTGCACTTTTAGTGCTTATCATCTCCTAAATCATTTTATCCAAGAAATTTTATTATTGTTGAAATAACATATTTATTATAATCATATTTTACCCTCTAGTTACTCATAAGAAAATAAGTATATCTTGAAGAAGTATTTGAGTCAACCAACCCAACCCGCTTGACCCGCCCATATTTCAACCTGTAAATAAAGTACATACATATACTTACGAAAAGAAGCTTTGCCATTCGAATCCAAAAATAGCTGTAGTTACGATCTTTCTCCAATCTGTTAAGAGATTTGCATGGTAGATATAGAAATTTAGTACTCAACATTTTGAACTAAACACAACATTAGTGAAACACAACACTCCTAATATCACTTGATGTTTGAACAATTAAAAGGCTCGTTGGAGAAAATGGTAACTATAGTTGACACCTTCCATTTAAGAACTCTGAAGCTTGTAGTGTTACATAAAGAAAATGCACCAAAGAGGCCAAAGATCAATTGTTACTTAGACATGGCAACTACCAAAACATAAAGGAGACCATCAAACTAAGCAATCATTTTCACTGGGATAACTATAAAATTATCACTAAGCCCAACATCTTTATTATTTTTAATCACTTGGTTAATTAGTTATCTGTTTTTGTGATTTATTTTTAGCTCTATATAAGTCACGTCAACCCATTCCTTGTCACAGTCCCATGACCCATCCCTACGCCTTGTGTTTCCGGCCTGTGTTTTCATTTTTGAAGTTCAGGTTATATATATACGATGAGTCTTTTTTGACAATCTTTAATTAACCAAATTTGTGTAAATGAGCACGACTGCGTAGCTTGATACCTCCTCTGATGCGTTTGAAGTTGAGGAACCTAATTTGAATAGTTGGGCGGCCTCCATAGGCGATTTCCATTGTGGATTATAGTAAAAGTCAAGGATGTGTGTACAAGAGTACAGCAATGTACTTAACAACACATGGAAAAAGTCATGAAGTGACCCATGTAACAGTGTTAACTCAAAAGGCATTTACATCATACATTGACTATGAAGAATTGATAGACAACAATAAGAAACAGTTGCCTCGTAGGGTTACCTTGCAAACATTTCACCAACTCTTCTAAGACGCCAAAGTCGAAGCATATTGAAGTAGCCATATGGTTGAAGGGAATCAGGCAACATCATCCGACCAATTTCAGAAGGAATTGTGGATATGACATCAAATATGAACCATGTTTTTAAATACCTCCATGCAATTAGCCGGCGATCATCAATAAGTAGGTAACTTACTTTATCTAGGTATGCTACGAAGAATGTTAAAACAATGTCAATCGCAAAGAACCCATTGACAACGTTATCAGTAATAGATAGAGAAAGCGCGGGTGAATCTAGAAATCCAAACTCAAATGGTGAAACCCATGCTGTGTAAAACACAAGCACTACTAGATATCCCTGCCATATTCTGCATGCATGAAAAAACATACATACAATCAAATCCATTATCAAAATTTCTCAATGCTACTTTTAGCATTAACATGTATCATAATTACGCAAGAGGAAAAGATTTAACCTATAACGATGATTTAAAGGGTTAATGGTGTAGCGACTAAGCTTGACATGGCGAGTAGATTGAGCCCCGAGGGATGGGAGGATACCACTGCGGATGCTGTGGACGGAGGAGAGACGTTCGTCTCTCGAAATGGTATCAATATCATGGCTGGGCGAACTATCTCCCGTGCCACTACCAGCACCTAATCTTCCACCACCTACCCATGATCCGTTCAATAACGTCATTTTTTTTTTCTTCTTTTTTCTGGATCGCAAATAATTTGCCTAAAAAAGATTCTAGCAAGGAGCTAGAAACACAGATAAAATTTACATAGGAATGTCACAAAAAGAGTGTGGATCCATGATCCAGTCATGTAATTCTAACTTTGTCTTTTTTCTTATTCTTCTTCCTCAAATCATGAATCAAAACCCTAAATTTTTGGGGAAAAAAAATTGTATTGTGGTTTTGTTTATGATACATATTTGTTTTTCAGGTGATCATCCATGTCTCTCGCAACCTTTTTCTCCGTAGCCGTTGAATTGAAATGTTTCACCTCAACTTACATCACTCCTTTCCTTTTGGAGATGATTTGTAACCAATTTTTTTTATTTTATTTTTTTTATTTTTTTCCCATCCACTATTAAATTATGCATAGCGGTGTTGTACTGTATGCAGCAATGGTGTGATTTAGTGGTGTATAGCAAAAAATAAATGGTGCACAAATCATTTCCCCTTTTCTTTTTAATATTTTTTTAATTCTACATTTCTACTACTGATCCGTATAAATTTGATAGAACCACCACTAAATTATGCATAGCGGTGTTGTACTGTATGCGTCACTGGTGTGATTTAGTGGTGTATAGCCAAAAATAAATGGTGCACAAATCATTTCCCCTTTTCTTTTTAATATTTTTTTAATTCTACATTTTTACTACTGATCCGTATAAATTTGATAGAACCACCACTAAATTATGCATAGCGGTGTTGTACTGTATGCATCACTGATGTGATTTAGTGGTGTATAGCAAAAAATAAATGGTGCACAAATCATTTCCCCTTTTCTTTTTAATATTTTTTAATTATACATTTCTACTACTGATCCGTATAAATTTGATAGAAGTAATTATATATACATTTAAATTTTAATTATTTGCGCATACAAATTGTATATTGTCTTATTTTAGTAATACATATTGTTGTAGTAATACATTTGATTTTAATTATTATGTTATATCGTGCAAATAAACCAACAAGAAAGTTGAAGACGAAGCTGTAAGTATGATATCATTTGCATAAAGCAGCAAGTAAGCAATGTCACAACCACGATAAGATATAAATAAGGGAATATGTCACATGATAATAATCAAGTTTCATGAGTGTTCCAATTTGCTACCTCAAATTTTATATCAACTATAAAAACATAGTTTCAAAACTGTTTTATTCTTATGTAATTTTCTAAAATTGGTGTGCTTAATTTATTTATATATGCATTAATATGTTTTACATTAATTTTAAACATCCACCCTTTCAATTTAACTACTTCCAACCAACTTTATGTATAACCCGTTAATGCACGACTAAACATAAACAATAACCAAGCTTGAGAAGCGTTCCGTTCAGGTCACTATGACATAAAAATTACACAATAATTGAACAGTTTTGAAACTTTGATAGTTTCTATGGTTGATATAACATTTGGGGGGTACCAAACTAGAACAGATCTCAAACTTTGTTACTATTTGTTTATTTTCTCCCAAATAAATAAGAGTCGGTTTTACTGTGTTGAAAACTAACTCGAGTAGCATAACTAGCAAAGCGCTGAAACTTAGCATGCGGGGTTTGCTTAAGCCCATATAAAGAACATTGCAAATGACAAACATAATCAGGTCTTTGCGGATCCACAAACCTAGGAGGCTGATGCATATAAATTGTCTCTAATAAATAAGCATGAAGAAAAACATTATTCACATCTAAATGATAAATAGGCCAGCTGCGAGACATTGCAATACTCAAAACTTTGCGTATAGTGGTAGGTTTAACAACCAGACTAAAAGTCTCGTTACAATCAATGGCTTGCCTCTGACTGCGACCTTTTGCCACTAAGCGAGCTTTATAGCGACTCAGAGATCCATCTGCATGATGCTTATGCCTGAAAAGTCACATAGATCTCACAATATTAACGTTAGCCGGATGGGGCACAAGCACCCATGTACCGTTAGTAATTAAGTATTATATTCATCTAACATAGCCTTTTACTTATTTGGGTCACGAAGGGCATGGACATGAGACCAAGTAAGGGGCGAGGTAGTGGTAGTGTGAAGACTCAACTGATCAATGAGTTTAGAGATATTGCCCTTTGCACGAGTGGCCATTGGGTGAGTATTTTGACAATAGGATTAATGGGTGGATTAGGTTGTTGTGCTGAGTGGGCAGAATGTGAAGGTATTTTAAGAGTAGGATTAATGGGTGGATTAGGTTGTTATTTTGACAATAGGATTAATGAGTGGTCGTTGGGTTTATAGTCATGGTATCGGGAGCGGGTGAGGGTATTTTAACAATAATGGGTGGATTAGGTTGTTGTGCTGAGTGGGCAGGATGTGAAGGTGGGTGATGAGTCTTGTATTATACATATTTATACCCTCAATATTATGTAAATTATATAGTAAATAACCTTATTATTAGGACTTTTGGTACTTAATATATGAATGAATGTGCAAGATAAAGGATTGGTGAAATGACGCGAGAAGTACAAGAAACAAAGGACTAAAGATAATTATTCAAAGTTTGGATAAATGCAAGCCGATCTTATGGAGAAAGCACGCCGCTTACGGGCACCTTTGGTTAACAATACAACCACGAGTCAATCATAAAGTACGCCAGTTATATGATATATGTGCGCCGGTCTTCAGTACAAATAATGACACTTTGGCGCCAAGTTTGGGGGAGAAGCCCGTCGGTTTTACTCCAGTTGTGCGGCGTACTTCTAATGACAGTTATGCTTCTACATTAATGAGCTACATCAATGATGAGGCCGATCACTTGCCTATCATTACACACCAGGGACGTATTAGGGTTGAAATGCAACTATAAATAGAGGTTCAATTCATGGTATTACACACACCTCAATCAAGAATCATCTCTTGATTACTAAGAAGAAGAAGTAGTGGTTTTGCACCAAAAACCACTAGCTAAGGAGTAAAGTCAGAACCATACCTGGAGAATCACTTTGGAACGTGAGCAACACCTTTAACTTGGGTATAAACTCGTTGCTAATCATAAAACTACTTGTTTACCTTGTTTACTTTATTATGGATATGGAGTAGTAACTTTATGTTTATTTGAGGCACTTCTGCCATGAGTTATATATGTTTTGTATCATGAATATTGAATCTATTATTTATGCATTTGATATGTCATTGTTTAGTCTCTTATCATTTGTCTTAATTGATCATTGTAATTGCTTAAAGGTCGAAAGATGCAATTATCTTGGTTATATTATGAATTGTTTATCTATAACAAGTCATTGCTATGCTTGTGTTGTGTAGTAAAACAAATGATGACCTTGACTATGACGCGTTTAAGGACTAGTCTCATGTCTAACGGCTTGACTAGAGGAAATGCATACTTAATACTTCATACTTGGACCACACTTATGCGCTCTTTGTATCTAGAATCAAAGGCCGAAAGGAGATTCTCTTACATAGAGTAGATATACTAGTTTACATGATCAACCATCATGCTTTACTTCTATGCTTTGTCCATGTACCTTCTGTGATACTTATGCTTATTATTCTCATGTGCTCAGCCTTGGATAAACATACCTTTAAATCAATTTGGCAAAACAATACAAAAATCTTAAATCCAACAAAAACGGTTTTAGTGATAAGTGACAATCATTGGAATCTAATTTTGTTAACCATAGCAAACATATGAAATCGTTACCTCTCTTGGGACGTCCTAGTCTTACCTAAAAACCTTTACTATTAACCGGGGTTATACTTTTACCTATGTATTTTGTGTATTAAGGAATTGGCGAAACTAGTCTTATAAATTTAAAGCTTTCGAAACACATCAAAGTTTTTTGGCGCCGCTACCGGGGAGGCTAATTTGATTATTATGTTAGTTTTCGTATACTTGATACTAAGTTTTATTACAAAAATTTGGAAAAATTTCGTTTCTAAGACAGAGAACGCCGGTTTTTCAGACAAAAACCGCCGGACTTTTAATACAGTTGGAAAAACAGTTGGATTTAATTTCTAAAACCCCAAAACAAACTTGTAAAATGCTTTATCCATATTTTGAGAACATAAGATTCATGTTTCTTTTGATGTTATTATCTAAATTACTGCATAAGTATAAATTGAACATTAAAATGAAAAATACAAAAATATTTTGCTTTTGTTTTTTAATTGTTTGCTTGTAAATGCTATATTGGATTGCTCTTATGAATTATATAATAATTGTGTGAAAAACTAGAAGGGGGGCCTGAATAGTTTTACGTCTTTTTCGTTTTATAAAAGTTTGCTTCTAAAGAATAGACGCAAATTTCAAAAATCTTTGATACAAAATATAGATACTAGTTTATTTGCACTTTTCGTATAAACACTACTTATATAGAATGTTGAGTAAAAATTATGATTTCATATATCACATATTAGTATATATATATATATATATATATATATATATATATATATATATATATATATATATATATATATATATATATATATATATATATATATGTTATAATATGAGTATATCCTTTTGGTTTGTTTATATAAAATTAATATTGTGAATCGAACCTAGTTTGATCTTTATGTGAAATCAATATATGCACAACACAAGCAATTATAACTATATACAAAATGCTAACAAGTAAGTAAACAAAGAGTGAGAGATGGAAAGATCAAATCGAGAGACAAAGGATTTATAGTGGTTCGGCTACAAGGACATCTTCCATACCCTACTCCACTCCCCGAGCACCGAACTCGAGAGTTTTCTTCACTAAGTCAATAACCTCCCTTATGGCGGAGAAAACCGTACACACCTTAGCTTACACCAATTTAACGACACAAAGCTAAATGTCAGGTTCTAATCGTAGCTAGAGCCAATCTCACAACTATAATCACAACACAACTCCTTCTATACTCTTTCACACCTTCTACACTTCTTCACACCACTTGTTTCTTCACACCTTCAAAACTTCGATCTATCCACTACTTCAAGACTTATACTTCTTCATAACTTCTAGGCTTCTATGTCTTCAAAACTTCACTACTTCTTTGTCACAACTTGAAGACCTTTTTCTATGTACTTCTCCAAGGGTTCTTCTATTTAACAAGCTTCTATGTCTTTCCCACTTCAAAGCTTTTACGTCTTCACACCTTCCAAGCTTCTATGTTTTCTCAACTTTAAGGCTTCAACTTCTTTGTCTTCACTACTAATCTCTACTACAATATACTACCACTTCTTATATCTCCTTCCACTAATCCTATGCACCTCTACTTCTTCACTTCTAGTACCACTTCACACCTTCAATAAATCTAGATCCTATATCTAAATCTAGCTAACCAATGTATACACTTTATACACCAAAGAATGAATGATTTACAAGATGAAATGATCAAACAACTTAGATAGCAAGATGATACTAAGTTGTAATACTTCTAGTCTTGATAGATAGAAGTATTCTTCTCTTTGCACTTGAGTATTGAGGCTTGAATCACTTTGAAACAAAGGTTAATGTTTATGTGATCAAAGGATTTTAGAGAATAGAAATGAAGGTTTGAATCAGAAAGTTTTTAGTGCAAAAAGGTGAGAAAAATATGTGGAATGATCCAGTATTTAAAGGGTCAGAAAACACTGTTCTGGAGCGTGCCGGTCCCCTTAATTAGGGGGCGGTCCCCTTAATGATTAAGGGGACCGCCTAGTATAATTAAGGGGGCCGCCCTCCTGAACATTGGAATTTTCTGTCCTTGTGTGAGGAAAATTTTTCTGGATTAGATTTGCCATTTTTGGTTGAAAATTTGAATTCATATATTTGTAATGAATTAAACATATTCTTTTGATTCCAAAAATGTTTTATAAAAGATATAAAATGTTTTGTGACATTTTATAAAAATCTAGTAATTAATAAAAATTTTCTTTGATCTTATAATGCATTAGCCACTTTGTTTATTCATACCTTAAGTGATTAGATGGTGAAAGTGAGTATTTACTACTAAATACTTATTTACGTCATAATCTTTGGTTTGACGAGTTTTCGTTTTGTGATTATCAAAACATAGAGATATCGAAGGATATGAATAACGTTTATAGTCAATTATTTATATCAACAATCTCTCCCTTTTTGATGATTACAAAACCTAAACTCATTAAGTCCAAAAATTTATTTTTAGACAAGTATTTAGTGAGTTTATATTCACTTCTCCCTCTTTTTTGTAGAATCAAAAAGGTTTAAGCTGAAAAGATGAAAGCTCCCTTTGATGTATGCTCCCCCTCGTTTGAGGGCACCAAGGGTTCGAGTTATGGAATTCTTGCAAGAAAAATATTAGAAGCACAAGCAAAAATATATAACGTACTAACAAAAACTAACAAGCATGGCAAAGGAGAATTTGAAACACATATTAAACCATTCATTAATTCAAAATGATTATGTCAACCACATAATTATTGTTACCTAAACTATAATGCTAGAATTCTAAATCAAGTAGAATATCCTATTGTGTCAACAAAGAGTGTCATTAAACTTGCTTGCATCCTAAAAAGGTTGAAGTGTTTTATTTGAAAGACAAAAGGAATAAGCATATAGAATGCTTGGTAGAGAATGGTAAATGGGGATCATGTTGGTAGCTTAATGGAGGTAAACTTTTGGTTTCATGGATGTTGGTGAGTTTGGAGATGTAGAGCTTGGAGGTGGTGAATTTGGAGTTGGGTTTGTTGGTTGAGGGTTTTGATGTTGTTCAAGTGATGGTGTTTGTTGAGATCTAGTAAGAAGATACTCAATCCAAGTAAAGTGTTCATTCAATGCAATTGTTTGTTGTTGGAGGAAGATGCTACAATTGTTAACATGCTTATCAATTTGGTTAATGTTGTGTAGTGATGATGGTGAGCTTGATTGAGGTGGAACCAAATTGCGTTGAGCAAGATGTAATGCTAAAAGAGCACTAAGCTCATGAGCTTCTTTTAGCTCCTTAACGAACTTCAAGTGTTTGAAGGAAGGTGATGGTGGAGGAGCATGATAGTTGTCTTGGGTGAAGGTTTGAACATGCAACATAGGAATGGCATGTGAGTTTGTAGGATGTGGTGTTGGTACTCTTGGTGGTGGAGACATGATTGAGCTTGGGTAATCATGAAAACATGATATGGGTGGAAGAGGAGCTTCATGAGTGGATGGTATTTTTGTTGAATGAGCAACATGTGAAGTATTGGTTGAGAGATTGGGATTGTTGTTTTGGGATTGAGCATGCTCATCATATGAAGAAGCATTAATGAGGGCATGAGTGGATGATAGGTTGTGAGATGAGTCATTAGTGTGGGTTTGAGGTTTAGTTGTTGGTTGACTTGGAACAACATCACTTGAGTTGTGACAAGAATCAAGTTTCCTCCTCCAAACGGGTTTGACGGAGATCCTTGCGGTTCTTGAAACCTTAGGTTTTTGGTTGTTGGGGGATGACATGTTTCGATGTGATAGCATTTATGATGGGAAGAAGGTATTTATAGTGTAAGAAAAATGTGGTTTAGGAAGGTAAATTGTGAGGTATAGTATGGGACAAAATATGTTTGTGAATTTTGGGAAGTATAGGGTGAAGAGGGTCAAAAAGTGATTAAGAAAACAGTAACCCCGACCATCAGATGGTCGGTCCCCTTAATTAGGGGCCGGTCCCCTTAAACATTAAGGGGGCCGCCTTATATAATTAAGGGGGCCGCCAATCTGGTGAATTCCAGAATGCTAGAATTGGGTTTTTGACAGAAAATTTTCAGAAAGGTTGTGTTTTTGGGTTTGGATTCAAGTAAGTTCAACTCTTTGAGGCAATATAGGATATACTAATCATAAATGTAGAGAATGTTATTAAAACAAATTAAGTAGACAAGTAATTTCTAATTTACATGCAATCTACTTATTGGCCAATTAAGTTAAACAACCAAGGAAGCAATAAAACATACTAGTCAAATATACAAGTATATGAAAATGATAATATGTAGGCTAGTTCAAACATATTGATGAGTGCTTACAAGTAACAAATGGGAAGATATGATTGTATGGACTTCAAGACTTGTTACAAACAAGATTCATATGGGCAAACCATGATTCTCATGAAATGATTTGATTAAATTGTGAATGTCATTTTCATAGAAGTGTATGACACATATGAGATAATCAAATATATTTTTAATAAAACGTTTTTAGTTTTATTCAACAATGCTTTGAAATAGATTCAAGTGTGTATTAGAGTAAAATAGATTGAGTTTTGCTTCATAACATGTTGACAAATTGGATAAGAAAAATTTTCCAATCTTGATTTTGATTAGAATAAAGTTATGGTAGCTTACAGTTAAATATGTTGTTTGAAGAAAGATGAGATAGATATTTGAAAGATTATTTTTCAAAGCGTGAGATTTTAAACATGATATTTTATTTTTGATAGCAAGAAATCACAAATGAAGGATTTGAAATAGAAACTTATCATATTCAAGAGAATCAGTTGAGCCCATTGTCACATATAATCATCTTTAATGGCAACTAAAGACATGGATGAGTGATGGTAAATTCTAATGATCTTAATGCAATATGACTGAGAGGGATAAAGTAAATCATCTATAGATACACGATTAACACATGTATATATATACTAAACTCATCATAGTATTAAATGCTAACAAGTCTTAATTATAGCACATCTATTAATGCAACTAGAATGGTCATTTAATCTAAACAATAAGTATTCTACTATTGATCATAGATGATTTCCAAAATAAATGATGAATAAAAAAAACGGCAATAGACTTAAAATCAAGAGGGTCAACTAGCCTAATTTCATGTATACATATATTAGTATTAATGATATAAATTTAATCATATTAATATACTAATTATAGTATACTTTAATATAATGTGATATTGACAAGTTTTTGAAAAGAAAACTTACCTCAGGTACAGCTTTTCCTTAAGAGTGGGCATGAGAGTGTTAGAAGACATCTTTAAAGTTTGCCCAAAGCATGTCGAAGTAGCAAGGTAAAATCCCAACGCAATGAAAATCAAGGAGGCTTGATCCGAAATACTTAATAGATCACAACAATCATCATAAGTCGTGTAGATCAAGAATAATTGCGCTTGAATCCTTCATCATGAGGTAGTAACGAACACACCATAAATCCAATACTCCAAAAGTGAAGAACAAAACGCCGAAACAATAAATGGCCGCAACAGCGTCATAAGCAAATCATGTGTAGAATGTGAATCAGAGTAATAGGAACCAATAGTCATCAAATGTAAGAAAGCAAAGTGAGCGATCCAAAAAGTAATAGTCTCTTCGTTTGTTAACTACCTAAACATGAAAAAGAGCTTGGTACCCAGATTCTCATGGGTCCGAGATGGTTAGTTGAGGACATCCATTGCATTTAAATGCACATGATGAGGATGTCGCCGAGAAGTACAAGAATTCATCAATAGTTTGTTTTAACTAACAAACAATGACTTTCTTGACTAGAGTAATAAATAATGGATGTAAATAATATTAGTTCTAAATTTCTCCACTAGTTTTAACAATTTTTTTTTGTTTTGATATATTTGTTAAAGGATCATTTGCACCGGTTTTATCATAAAATGACTTTTGAATGTTAAGTAGAGATTTTAAAGATTTAGAACTATTTTCGAATTTAGCTAATATTTTTGCATTCTCATTTTCCATTTTAATTTCATGTTTGTAGTCTTGGCATTTTTTACATTTAAGATCAATTTCAATATTACTTTCAAGTCTAGACATTTTATCTTCTAAAATTATTTCTTCTTTTTCAAAGTTATTTTCAACGGATATTGAAGATCCATTTTTAAAAATAATTTTTGAGTCAATGTTGCAAAGATGTTTGAAGTTGTTTTCCAATTTTGAAAATTCTAATATAAATTGATCATAGCAAAAATGTTTGGTTTCAGATTGTACCTTATTTGTAGTTGTACAATCTTCATATGCTATATGTTGATCAATTCCATCGTCCATGTCGCTCCATGTTTTATTTGTAGTTTCGCTTAGATCTTGAAACATGTAATCCTTGCCATCAATACTTGTATTTACATTTGTTTGAATATCTTCGCACACCATATTTTCATCATCTTCTTCGTCCTTGTCGCCCCATGATTTATTTACACTCTTTCTTCAGATTTGACTCATGTATTCTTTGTTATTGATACCTTCAATGATCACATTTGAACTAGTAGTACTTGTGTTTATTTTAACAAAATATTTGTCTATCAAATTTTCTAGAGTGACTAATTCTTGTGCAACATCAAGTTTATTATCTTTGATTTTACATTTCTCTTGGTGAAAATTTAAAAGACATTTCCAAATATCATTTGCTATTTTACAAAAGAGTACTCTTTCATATTCAACTCTTGGTAGAGTTTTGTAAATCAGTAATTTAGCTTTAGTATTTTTATCGATTTTTGTTTGAAGATTATTATATTGATTTTCAAAATCATTTCTAGTTGGTTGAAGATCACCAATTGAAATGATATGCCAAAGATCAAGATCTATTGATTTCACATAATTTTCAAATTTATTTTTCCATTCAAGAAAATGATCATTTTCAAATAATGGTGGTTTTTGCGTAAATTTCCCTTCTAGATATTTTTCAAATTCCATAGATCGGTAAAAATTTTAAAATACAGTATATTTTAAAAATCTTGCTAGACGTGGCTCTTTATACCAATTGCGGAAAACTAGAAGGGGGGGGGGTTGAATAGTTTTACGTCTTTTTCGTTTTATAAAAGTTTGCTTCTAAAGAATAGACGCAAATTTCAAAAATCTTTGATACAAAAATATAGATACTAGTTTATTTGCACTTTTCGTATAAACACTACTTATATAGAATGTTGAGTAAAAATTATGATTTCATGTATCACATATAAGTATATATATATTTACATATGTATATGTGTTTTAATATGAGTATATCCTTTTGGTTTGTTTATATAAAATTAATATTGTGAATGGAACCTAGTTTGATCTTTATGTGAAATCAATATATGCACAACACAAGCAATTATAACTATATACGAAATGCTAACAAGTAAGTAAACAAAGAGTGAGAGATGGAAAGATAAAACCGAGAGACAAAGTATTTATAGTGGTTCGGCTACAAGGACACCTTCCTTGCCCTACTCGACTCCCCGAGCATCGAACACGAGAGTTTTCTTCACTAAGTCAATAGCCTCCCTTATGGCGGAGAAAACCGTACACACCTTAGGTTACACCAATTTAACGACACAAAGCTAAATGTCGGGTTCTAATCGTAGCTAGAACCAATCTCACAACTATAATCACAACACAACTCCTTCTACACTCTTTCACACCTTCTACACTTCTTCACACCACTTGTTTCTTCACACTTTCACAACTTCGATCTATCCACTACTTCTAGACTTATACTTCTTCACAACTTCTAGGCTTCTATGTCTTCAAAACTTCACTACTTCTTTGTCACAACTTAAAGACCTTTTTCTATGTACTTCTCCAAGGGTTCTTCTATTTAACAAGCTTCTATGTCTTTCCCACTTCAAAGCTTTTACGTCTTCACACCTTCTAAGCTTCTATGTCTTCTCAACTTTAAGGCTTCAACTTCTTTGTCTTCACTAGTAATCTCTACTACAATATACTACCACATCTTATATCTCCTTCCACTAATCCTATGCACCTCTACTTCTTGACTTCTAGTACCACTTCACACCTTCAACAAATCTAGATCCTATATCTAAATCTAGCTAACTGATTGGTCGATATAAAACCAACCAATGGGGAGAAGAGGATCAAGAATATCGGACAAGATTACCTCGAGGGTAATAAGACGTAAGAATCAGTAATCAACCTTTCGTTAAAAAGGTTAACGCGTAAAACCTAGGAATACGATATTTTGAAGAGTACCGGGTAAGAGATTTTCCAGGTCGTTTCCCGACGAGACGTGAATTGAGGATATCAATTACGGTTTGGAATTAAAGTGCTTGATTGACGGATTTTGGTTTTGGAATTTAAACTATGGGAATTACAAATTATGAACGAGAAATAATATAATGAAACCTAAATGCAATTGTAAACAAGGAATACTAAATAAAACTTAACAACTATTTAAAATACTACGGGAACAATAATCGGGAGCTAAGGGAATCCTAAAACACAACCTAAGTTAAAAAAAACGTAAAAGTGATTAAAAAACTACGTAAGTGCAAGAAATAAAATGTGATTTTTAAGCTACGCTAATCCTACGGGGGTAAAAATGATTTTTCTACGCTCCTAATAATAAAAGAAAATTTTGGAAAAAGAAAATATTTTTTTTGCTTTTTAATTTCTTTTAATGAATTAAATACTAATAAAAGAAATTAAATGTTAAAAAAAAGTACCAAAACAATTGGGAAAATTTTGAAAAAATAAAAATTTTGGAAACTAAAAATTTCTAATACTAAGCAGGAAAAAAAAGGGGGGGGGGGGGGGAACTAAATAAGCAGTTATATAAGCAATCTAAAAGCTGATATATAAATAAGCAAAAAGACATGAAAGGTTATATAGTAAATATTGCAAAGCATAACAAGTAACTAAACATGGAGCAGATGGTTGGGATGTTGTTTGTGTGGTCTGTGTGAGAGTTGTCGACCAGGGTTCAATCCCTGCTCACAGCCTTTTTGTAAAATAATTTTTTTTTTTAATTTTTTTTTAACAAACTTATAAAAAACATAAAGACTAACACTTTTTGAAACTAACACTTTTCATTAAAAGCAGAAAATTAGCATATAATAAGGGCAAATTGCAACAGTTAGCTTTATATGCATAAAAAGAGATTATTTGGAAATCTAAAAAGCTTTTCTATGGCTGAAATTAATAAGCTAGACTAAAGGAAACTAAAGCTAGGGCATAAATGGGGATTCCTAATAAGCTAAAGGATTCTAAAATAAGCACTTGAATAGACCTAAAAGCACAAAATAAGCTAAAAACACCTAGGGGGCTGTAGAAAAGATGACTAAAGTGGCTACTTTGGGGCTATAAAAAACTGTCAAATAAAATTCATAAAAATAAATTAAAAATACCATTAAAAAGACAAGCTGGCAAACTACTTGGGAACCAATTTTTAGAGGAATTGAGTGAAAAATGAATAAATTAAAAATAAAAGCCAAAGTGGCTGTGGAGTGGTTTTTTTGACAGCAAACAGTTGACAAAATGGGTCAAAATGGGTTGTGTTGACTTGAAAAGTAAACTACCAAGGGTCCTAAACTAACTTAAACCTAAATAAGACTAT
This sequence comes from Artemisia argyi, assembly GCA_030686995.1. NCBI lineage: Eukaryota > Viridiplantae > Streptophyta > Magnoliopsida > Asterales > Asteraceae > Artemisia > Artemisia argyi. Next base: position 72,366,789 of record CM060700.1, on the reverse strand, counting down.
TGTGAAGCAAATGAAACCACAAAAAGGGGCTAAACCTAGAATCTATCCTACCTAATTTTCAAAAGCAGTTAATGTAAAAAAATTGGAAAGCTAATGAAAAACCTTAACAAACTGAAATACTTAGATAGAAAACTACTTAAAGCAACTAACTAGAGCAGATTGAGTTTGAAATTTTGGAAAACAAAACGCTTAAACTAGATTTTTCACCTTGTGCCAAACACCCCTTTACAGGGGTGTTGTTTGAGTTATACATGGAAAAGCAGGTTTTAAGGCAAAAAAAACTTGAAATGGCAAAGTTATATTAAACTAAAGAGACGGTAAATAAGCACTAGTTGACTGTAGATAAGCAGTCAAATAAGCAGTTGACCACTTATTGCTACAGTACCAAAAGATTTTTTTTTTTTTTTTTTTTTTTTTTTTTTTTTTTTAAATTGAAAGACTGTAATGAACTTGCTAAAACTCACACTAAGCTATGAAAAGCTTGTATGAGCTCAACAAAACAGTAATTTAGAGCTTTAAACAGGAATGTAAAGTAACTAAAAACTTGAAAGTAAATAAGGCAAGAAATAAATTAAAACTAAATTTTGATTAAAGGGACTGAGTTCAGTTACAGAAAATGAAGTAACAACTTAACAAAAATGCTTAAAACAATAAAGTGGTCAAAACTTTTCTAAACATGAAAAGTTGGAGAGTTTCTAAGTGTGCTGAGGAGTTGTTTTTATATGCCCTCAGCTAGGGTCCTTGGTCCCTTTCTTGTCTTGTTGTTCTTGTGTTAGTTCTGTGAGTGAGAATAGCATTGGAGTTTGTAGGACCGTAGAACAACCTATTCACTTATGAATCAAGCTTAAACCTAGAGAGAGAAAGTAAGTAGAGAGAGAGAGTGGATGGGAACTCTTGTGTATGTAAATGAAAGACAATGTTATTACCTAAGAGAACCAACCTCTAAAATGAGGTTTACAAGAGTATTTATAGTTGAAGTCTAGGGCTTCTCTAATCTTTGACCTTATTACATAACTAGCCCTTAGACTTTATAAAATCATGAAAACTACACATAAACTTCATCATAATGATATTCTAAAGCAACCTAAAACAATACGTTAATGACCGACACTTTTTATAAATAAAATACGATGCTAACAATCTCCCCCTAAGTGTTGGTCATTGAGGTTGCGCGACGTCATCATCTTTGTCTTTAAACTTTATCATTCATAGCTCTTGACATCTTTAAGAATCACTAGATGAGTCAGTGTACATTGTTCATTGTTCCTTGTTCATTGTTGATGAAGTGATCCGATGATGTCATCTGCCTTTCGTCACTTCTGTGTTTGTGGTGGTTGTCTGCCATTCCAACATGCTCATACATCTTTGGACTTTGATATTCATATGCACGTAGTTCCCTTTCTTACACTTTGATCTTTAGTCTTTATACTTTGTAGATTCTTCTTTTTGGCGTAGAATCTTTCTTTGAACTTTGTGTTGTATAGATCTTTGAGGGAGCTTTCTTTAACTTCCAGATGTATGTATGAGCATGTGGAATCTTTCGCCATGGAGATGATGTATAGCTGCAGGTAAACAGTTAGCAATAAACAACCGGTACTTACAGATAAGGAATTAGAGATCGTCAACAGCATAGTGTGAAGACTCCTTCTAACCCTTACCATGGCCGTTCCCATATCAGATACTCTCGAAAGAGCTTACGAGACCTACTAAGTAGCTCAATGACTGGGTGAGTCGATGGGGATCACTCCACGACTGTAGACCGTTTGAAACCACCGCGAACACTAAGCGTAATCCATAAAGAATTACCGAAGTGACCTGCTGTCAGGGCTGCTTGATGTTGACCCTGGCAGGAATTTCCATTCAATCATTGAGAATCACAAGTGTGAATCCTCTCATAAATGTTCTGGCAGATTGCTAAGATCTGCGTAGGACTCTAAAGTTTACATCTGGCGTCCTTAATGATGAACAACCAGTGTAGAAATATCATGTGTTCCTATGAGATCTTTTGATGAATCTCGGGGCTCTAGACTCGATAAGTGCACATTAGGTTTCCTATGCGGAGATTAGGGAGAGGTCTCCTGCTTCAATATCAACCATCTCTAAGAGACAGGTCGATAGATTATGCCGGTTCCCCGTGAGAATGAAACAAGCTCTTTTAAGAGAACTTGAGTGGTTAAGAAGGTTTAGTGCAGTGCGTCACTGGGTCCATGACGTCTTAGTCTTCAATACCGGTGTCACCTTAGTAACAACCAGTAGCATATGAGTTGAACCCGGTGTCTGCCCTAAGGTTGAACATGTGGAGGGCTATTTCTTTTCACCCTTTTTCATAACTTTTCTTTTTAATTCTTCAACCCCTTCTTTCTCCTTTCTCATTTTCTCCTTTTTTCAATCATACGTAAGGACTTCTAATTCTAATCTATTGGAATTGTCCTTGGGTAGATCCCTCCGGCTCTGGCGGATCATAGGACGGTTTTCCCTAACCTTAGTCACCTTATGACTCCATGAATCCTATAATTGCCATGAAAACCTTTGATTGAAAATCTCTCAAAGTGTTTATGAATATAAACACATTTTTGTTGACACTTTGAGAGTTTTTGTTTCTTTAGAAGGACTCCCCCTTCACATGTGCTCATGAATTTTTTAAGAAATTTGCACATGCGTGAGGAGTTTGCACTTTTTGAATTGATCCACTTTCAGTGAACATGACCGATTCGAGACACGCTTACATCACTAGTTAGACTAGCTTGAAGTTATTACCCGGCCTGGTCATATCCACAGAAAGTTTCTCGAAACGGTACATTTCTACTTAGACAAGTCCTATTCGAGACACGCTTACATCACTAGTTAGACTAGCTTGAAATTATTACCCGTCCAGGACAAGTCTTTTCGATTACTGACATTTTAAGCTTCGTCAATTCATTGGTACATTCTGAGTCTAGCTCTTTTGAGATTCAGTCACAAGCTTTAAACATCTTTGATCACATTTTAATCATGTCTTCTCCCCCTCAAAAATAGCATATCGTGATATTTTTGATATCAACTGATTAAGAAAGAGCTTTTTGGAGAGATAGACAGATTTCATTTTGCATGAATTCGGAACATTTTGTTTTTGTACTCCCCCTTAATGATAGCACATTTTAAAATCAATTAAGGGTTTTGAGGGAGTTATCTTGAGCACTCATTTGAAAGATTTTGAAAAATCTTTTGATGAATCTTGAAAAAGTGCTCAAGATTTCTATTTTGGAAACGAGTTTTTGTTTGAAGTCTTTTTCGTTTGTTTAGACTCGAACTATTTGAAAAAGATTTCGTCCTTGAAAATACGAGTCCTTGATTTGAAATAATCAGAAGTCATCATTCGGGTCCTTATTTGAAATCTTTTCGAGTTATTAAACCCGGACCCATGTTTTGAAAGGATTTCACTTTGAAGCACGGGTTTCGTACAGAAGTATACGAAAGCCATAGTGAAGAAAGTTTTGAGAAACGACATGTTTTAGAAAAACATTAAAAAGAACTCCCGCTCAAGCATCTGTACATGTCCGTATCATTGTTGAATGATATTTCTAGAGACGTACAGAATATTGATTTATACGAGAGACATGTCTTGAGAAGAATATTTTTGGATTTTTTGATTTTATATTGTTTTTGTATTTTTTTTGAAATTTTATATTTTTGTATTTTGTTTTTGTTGGTTTTTCAAATTTTGTATTTTGTTTTTTCAAAAAATATTTACAGCGAAGCAATTTTGAAAACTATTTTCAAGAAGATTCGAGAAGACGTTCTAGCTCCTCAGGAGTTAGGCTTCGCATGCCAATTCGTCGAACTAAATAGTCAAACCTTTCTTTTGGAAGGGCTTTAGTAAATAGATCGGCGAGTTGGTAATCAGTCTTAACGAAAAATAATTCAACAGTACACTCTTCCACGTGTTCTTTGATGAAATGGTAGCGGACTTTGATATGCTTCGTCTTAGAGTGATGTACGGGATTGCACGAGATGGCTATGGCACTTTTTGAGTCACAATACATAGGTATTCTGTCAAAAGTAAAGCCATAATCTGTGAGCTGTGTCCTCATCCAAAGAACTTGGGCACAACACGCAGATAGAGACACATACTCGGCTTCGGCGGTTGATAGCGCAGTACAATCCTGTTTCTTTGACGACCAGCATACTAGCTTTTCACCCAAAAATTGTGCTCCACCTGATGTACTCTTTGCTGTAACTTGATCACCTGCATGGTCGGCATCTGAAAAGGCTGTTAGATTAAACTCCGAATCCTTCGGATACCAAAGTCCCATGTTAATGGTGCTTCGTAGGTACCGAAAGATCCGTTTAACCTCTTTGAGGTGAAGTTCGGTAGGCTTAGCCTGAAACCGTGCTAACAAACAAACAGCAAATTGAATGTCGGGTCGACTAGCAGTTAAGTACATGAGAGAACCGATCATGCTCCGATATTTCTTCGGATCGATGGGTTTCCCACACAAATCAGCACCTATTTTTGGTGAAGTGACCATTGGAGTACCAACAGAATCACAGTTTTCCATTCCATGTTTTTTCAAAATCTCGATTGTATATTTAGCTTGATTGATAAAAATACCACGAGGGGATTGATGTATTTGTAAACCAAGAAAGAATTTTAGTTCCCCCATCATGGACATTTCAAATTTACTTTTCATGAGATTTTCAAAATGTTTTGAATGGTTAGGATTGGTTGATCCAAAAATTATGTCGTCCACGTAAATTTGAACGATCAAAATGTCATCTTTGAATTTTTTGATAAACAAGGTGTCATCAACCGTTCCTTTTGTGAAATTGTTTTTGAGCAAGAAAGATGATAGTTCGTCATACCACGCTCTTGGAGCTTGTTTTAAACCATAGATGGCTTTCTTAAGCTTGTAGACGTAGTCTGGATGATCTTTGTCGATGAATCCCTCTGGCTGACTCACATACACTTCTTCTTTCAGAGTTCCATTCAAGAAAGCTGTCTTAATGTCCATCTGATAGACTGTGATGTTTTTGTGAGCTGCATAGGCTAAGAAAATCCGGACTGCTTCAAGTCTAGCTACAGGCGCGAATGATTCTTCGAAATCTATCCCTTCTTCTTGTGGATATCCTTTAGCCACGAGACGAGCTTTGTTACGAATAACAGTCATTTCCTCATCCAGTTTGTTCTTCCACAACCACTTGAGATCAAGAACTCGTTTATCAAGTGGTCGTTCAACAAGTTCCCAACTGTCATGTAACAGGTATTGAAGAAATTCCTCCTGCATCGCTTCAATCCAAGGGTTTTCTGCCATTGCTTCTCGAATGTTCTTTGGTACTTTGGTGCTTATTGAGCAAATGTAAATGCACAATTCGAGATCGGTGGCAAGTTGTCTCCTCGTCTGAACTGGCATTGAAGGATCACCAATAACATGTACTAACGGATGGTCTTTTGTCCATTGAAACGTAGAAGGGTACCTTTGGTTGAACGAATGTGTGTTAGATGATTCTTGTAACCTTGAAGAAGATTCAGCAGAGTCTGATGCAAACGGGTTTTCAAATGCTTCTTCTTCTTCTAACGCAACATCGTTTGAATTAGTTGTTGGTTCTTCTTGAAAATTTGTGTTTTGATTTTGCTCATCAACTCTTGGTAGTTCAGTTTCAAGTACTGGAGTGGCTTGAGTAGATGTAGATGATGTTGAGGTCGTTGGTGCTTCAGCTTCAACTGTTGTAGATGCATCTTGTGATGGTGGTGGTGGTTGATGGTTTAGAGCGGGTGCATCGGAATGTAGTTGAGATGCATTTGTCGAAGTTCCACCATAATATTCATCAAACATTAACTCGAAGAAATTTTCCAGTTCTTGTTCTGAAGGTTTGTCCGTGTTTGTTGACTGAGCTCCTTGAGGCACGAGTCCTGAACTGATGTGTCCAGAAGTCTGTCTGTTTGGTGCGGGTCCTAATCTGGTTTGATTAGAAGCCATCGGATTAAGCGCGGGTTCTAGAGCGTATCTCTCAGAAGCCATTTGTGAAATCTCGTCAAACTTCACATTCATCGTCTCCATTATCTTTTTCGTTCTTCTATTATACACCCTGAATGCCCTCGAGTTTTCTGAATATCCAATGAAGATTCCAATATCACCCTTAGCTTTTAACTTCCCTAGATCTTCTCTGTCATTCGTAGGATAGCACAAAGCGCCAAACACGTGAAGGTAAGAGATGTCAGGTTTTCGATTGTTCACTAGCTCATATGGGGTTTTATTGAATCTTGGATGTACTAGGGATCGGTTTTGAGTGAAACAAGCAGTGGCAACAGCATCAGCCCATAAGAATAGTGGTGCACTAGAATAGATCAGCATTGTGCGAGCAGCTTCCACAAGAGTTCGGTTTCTTCTTTCAACTACCCCATTCTGCTGTGGAGTTCTAACAACTGATGTTTGGTGAGTGATTCCAACATCTTCGAAGTAGGTTCTTAACTCCTGATTTGTGAATTCTGTGCCATTATCTGTTCTTACAATCCTTACTGGAGCTTGAAGTAGAACTTGGATACGCTTCAGAAAGGTGATGATGGTTCCTGGTGCTTCGTCTTTTGACCTCAAAAACTTTACCCAAGTATATCTTGAATAATCATCAACAATGACAAGAATATACTTCTTCCCATTAATGCTTTCAACTCTCATTGGGCCACATAAGTCCATATGCAACATATGTAACCTTGCTTCCGAACTAGGTACGGTTTTGGGTTTATATGATGCTCTTTTACTTTTTCCTTGTTCGCATGATGGACATAGGTGTTCCTTGGTGTATTTGAACTTAGGAAGTCCGGTGACGATGTTGTCTTTGGCTAACTTGTTGATGGTGTCGAAATTGAGATGGGATAATCTTCTATGCCACAGCCAGGACTTAGTTTCGGTTGCCCTTGTCATAAGACAAATTGGTGATGTAGAAGCCATTTGGTTGATGTTGATAGCATACAAGTTTGTACCACGATTACCAGTTAAGAGATCATCACCAACCAAATTTCTAATAAAAACCGTGTTTCTCCTGAATGCAACTTCTAAATCTGCATCACAAAACTGCCCAACTGAAAACAAATTATGTCCCAACCCTTCGACGTAGTAAACTCGAGTGATTAAAAAATTCCCAAACTGAAGATCTCCAAAACCCAGAATAGCTGCTACATGATCATTTCCAAAGCGTACAGTTCCCATGAATTTCCATATGAAATTGATCAGCAGCTTTAAGTTCCCGGTCATGTGCTTGGAGCAACCCGAGTCGACGATCCAAAGACATATTTCGACAACCTGCGAAGAACAGAAGATTTTGTATTTGGAAACCGTTTTGAATTTGGTTCCATTGGGTTAGGGGTAAAATCCATATCACACTCATAGAATGTTTCAACATGTTCAATTTGAACAACTTTCAATGTTCCATCCTGGAGAATGAATTTTCTACCCGTTGGTTTCCATACACAATACTTAAGATAGTTCCTAGGCATTTGGCTACTAGTGGTAGACCTAAAGCGTGCAACTATTCTTTCAGTAGATCTAGATCTAGCTCTAGTTCCTTTTGGAACTTTCTTCTGTTCAGGCGTAACATTCACATTCTTAGAAACACATTCATCATGAACATACTTAATTAAACATTTCTTGCATGTCAAGCAAACAGAGTCATTACATGCATTAGAACCAGTACTCTCGACATTACATTCAGATGAAACATGTCTCTTATTAAAAAGCGATAAATTCCTAGGGTGTTCTTCTACTTTATTCTTGCTACTACTCGTAGAGGCAGGCGTGACTCTATTGTTCCTTGTATTGCTCCTAGGCTGTAGTCTGCTGCTCCTAGAGGTGCTTTCTAATCCTGTAGAAGTTGAGGCACACACATTAGGATTTATATTGTTGTCCTTTTTAGCATCACTAGACTCTTTAGAATTATCCTTCTTGCCCTCATAAGTCACAGATGTGGAGGCAGATGCATTAGTGGGACTAATCCTAAAAAGGCTAGGTGCTATCACTTTTGGTGTTTCGACAACCGCTTTTTCTTTATCAACAATCTTTTCATTTTCACTTTTCTTGGGTAAGGGTGTTGGAGTGACTGGTTTTGTCAAATCCTTTTTCTCATCGACTTTTGGAGCAAACCTTGAAATTGATATTTTAGGTTTTTGAACCGTGTTTGAAACATTTGGTTTCTCCGAAGTCGACGGTTTTGCAAACTTAGTTTCCTCACCCTTCCCTTTTTGACTTTCAAGCTGAGCCCTCAAAAGATCATTTTGCTCTTTCATTTTCTTTAATTCACGCTCATACGACAGTTTGTCATATTTGCATTCTTCGCTTTTTCGATCAAGTTGTTTAAAATATGTGACATTTTCTTTTTCAAGCTTAATAAGAGCATTTTCATATTTTGAAATAATTTCGGAGGTCTCAGCTCTCAGTCTTTCATCGTCATGAACAGAATATGTTTGTAAAATGATGGACATAATATCAGTAGACAAAACTGCTTCGAAGAGAGAATCATTTAGGTTTTCCAAAACATTGATTTGCTCAAAAGATTCATTTGCCTTCTTTATCAGGGATTTGTGATCCGTGACGAAGTCAGCTGTTTCTTTCAAAAATGCTTGTTCAAAATGAATTACTCGAGCATGGATGTTATTAATTTGAGGAGCAAATTCATTTTCGAGAATCTTTTTAAGCTGTAAATGAACCGTAGAATTCCAGTTGATCTCATTAAGTCTCGTTTTAGATTCTAAAGTAGTTTTAAGTTGCCCAATTCTGGTTTTAAGATCATCAAGATATCCCCGTGCAGCACTTGTGTTAAAAGTGTTGGTTGAGGAAATCTGTTCCATGTTAGAAATCGATTTGGAAGCAACTACTTTCTTAGAAAATAATTTTGAGAATGGTCGTTTTATGGAAAACACAGATGGTTCTTTTTGTGGAACAAAAGTAATTCCTGAAAGTTTGTTTAATTTGTTATAATCAATGGTTTTCAAATCCTTTTGTTTCATTTTAGAAATGCTCTCTTCGACATGTTCTATCGTTTGCACAGAATCCCGAACGACGGGAGGATCATGTTTGGTGTAAAAAACACTGCCATTATACAAGACGTTCTGTTCTTCCTGAGCTTTCTTGAGATTACAAGGATTGTTGTTACCAAGAGCCATTTTGTATTTCGTATGGTAAATCGGATTAGTTTGATTTGAAATCATTTTCATTGTTTGACTTGACTGACCCGACTTAACCACTAATTCTTCTAGATGTGCAATCTTGTGTTCTGACTCTACGATTTCTTCCAAAAGTGTATCTTCTTTCTTTGCAAAGTCCTTTTTCAACTCATCCCTTTCTTTTTCAAGATTGGTGTAAGCTGTTTCTTGTTTTGAAAGTTGGTTTGTTAATTCAGAAATTTCTTGTTTTAAAGAGTTAATGGTTTTTGTTGAACTTATTTCAAGATTAGCAAACTTGGTTTTCCATTCCCTATCTTTAACAAGTAACTTCTTATAACCAATTTCAAATTCTGACTCGCGTTCTTTGTGAATTTGAAAACTTTTTGCATTTTCCTTGTATCTCTCAAGCTCAGTGGTCAATTTCTCATTCGCGGCCTTAACATCGCGATTGACCTTTTTCACTTTCTCGATTTCAATACCACAATTATTTAATAATGATTCAAATAAAGCACGTGTTTCCTCATCATTCTCAGCATGCTGTGAAACGAAGCCTCCATTATGATTCACATCTGGAGTTGCTGAAGAAGTATTGCTACTACTTGGCGTGTCCAGGTATGTATCATAAGTAGGTGCTTGCTTCTCAGAATGCTGTTCCTCATGAGGAGACATCTCAAATATATCATTATTATGACATGTGTTGAAATTTGATACCTCAGATGGTGCACTGGTGTCATAAACAGGAAGTGTGTCAGAATCCGTGTCATACTTAGCTTCCTGAAGATTCGCCATGAATATGCAGTTCGCATCGATATCCTCTCTGTCTTCCATTTCATCCATAAGAGCCATAAAATCATGTTCCTCTGCATTCAACTGAAACCCTGCCTTCTCTTTTTGTGCCAACAGTACTGCTTTCTGCAAATACTCTAGATCTTTCTTGTTCGGCTTAGTAGGACAGTTCCTTGCCATATGACCTACTCCTTGGCAGTTGAAACACTTTACCGGATTACCCTGATTCACATTTCCATACTTCCCAACAACTGGAGCTGCCACATTCCTATTCTGATTACCCATTGCCTGATTACCAACATTTTGACCCCTCTGATTTCCAACATGCTGACCCATCTGATTCCCTGCATACTGACCATACTGATTCCCTGCATACTGACCTGCATTCTGCATATTCTGATTTCCCATGTTAATTCCAGTAGCGTATCCTTGTTGATTCCCATAAACTCCAACCATGTGGCCTCCATTGCCCATATTGAAACTCGGTTGAGCGATCTGCCTGTTGCGAGTATTCGATGAAATCCTTTGGTTGTTGTTTGTTGGTGTAGAATAGCGTCCTTGGAATGCTTTTGTCAGAAAAGCAAACGCTTGTGTCAAGGCTGCAGTAGCTTCATCATTGTCAGTGAATTCTGGTTCTTGGAAATGTGGGTATTGCTGTTGTGGAATAACATGTTGTTGCTGTGGGTAGAATTGTTGTTGGAAGATCGGTGTTGGTTGTTGAATGTAGGATGGTTGCAAGTAGTTGTGAGTGGAAGATGATGATGGTTGTTGTTGTGTGTTCACTGGTATAGGTGTTGGTGTATCAGCCATTAATGCTAGAGGATCATGCTTTTTAGCTATTAATTCAGCTCTTACTTCATTAGCTTCATCTTGATTTTGCTTCAAGAAGTCATACACCTGATCATAAGTCACTTCATGCAAATTCTTTGTCTGATAAACAATAGTAACATATCTTCCCCATTCTGGTTGTAACTCATTCAGAAAAATGGTGTTGTTAGCAATATTTGTCTGACTGAGGTTGTGTCTTGATAAATCATTCATGATCTTACAGAATCTGTGGTAGTACGTCTCTATGGATTCACCAGGAATTGAAGTAAACTTGCGAAGTTCCTTAAGCAGTTGTGTTTCCATTTCCTGTTTCCCGATGTCTGTCCCATACATTAACCTCTTGACTCTTTCCCAGACTGCATGAGCACTTACTTCACTGTCAACAGTAGCATAAATGGTTTCAGGTAAACCAAGAACGACGTAATGAAATGCCTGATCATCATCTTCAATCTGTTTTCTGTCTTCCACAGTGTATTCAGTCTCATTCTGTTCTCTGTAGTATGGTTGTACTGGGGGGGGGTACCATTTGGATCACCAGGGTCTAGTACTTGTGATGGTTTGAAGGGTCCATCCACAATGGATTTGATGAGAAGACTTCCATTTGCTTTGCTCTTAAGATAACGCATCATACGACTAGCCCACTGTGAGTATCCACCCTTTGACAGCATGGGAGGTCGGTTTTCGGCACCGGCAGCATGAATATCTTGTTGTGTTGCCATGGATTGACTTCTAAGTGAAACCGTTGTTCTGAGGATCTTTTGAAAGATAACAAAGGTTGTTGTTGAAGATTAGTTGATTTGGTGAAGATGAAAGTTCGTTCTCAGTTGATCTGATTGATTTCGTAATTTTCCCTCCAAAAAAAATGAATACGAAAATTTTCTTTCTCAAAATTTGAAAATCTCAAAGAAATACAATTCTAAGGTAACCAGAAAAATTTGAGTTTTGAAAATTTTTCCGCCAAATTTTACCGAAAAATTTTGAATTTTGGCCAAAAAATTTGAATTTTCGGCCGAAATTTTCAACGTTATACCAAACTTTGAATCTCGCGTAAAAATTGAACGTAAAGTCTCGTGTGAAAAATAAATTTTACTCAAATTTTCCCGCCAAAAAACTTTTTTTTTTTTTTTTTTTTTTTTGGCTAACTCGATAAGTCTTTAGGTATCTAACTCGATAGGTTTTTAAGTTACTAACTCGATAGGTGTATTGGTTTCTAACTCGATAGGTGTATTGGTTTCTAACTCGATAGGTTTTAAGTTTCAAACTCGATAGGTGTATTGGTTTCTAACTCGATAGGTTTTGTGTGTTCAAACTCGATAAGTATGACAACTCCCAAACTCGATAAGTATGAGAAAATTTTGGCAGAGTATCACCTAACTCGATAACCAATAATCCTAACTCGATAAACGATTAGGTGAATTAGCCTAACTCGGCAAAATTGAGTTCCAAACTCGATAGAAGGAACACTTAACTCGATAGATTTCCTCCTAACTCGATAAGATTGAGTCACCAAACTCGATAACTTGTAACCTAACTCGAAAACTTCTTACACCTAACTCGATAAGCACCAGTATCCTAACTTGATAAAATACCCAAACTCGATATAACAACTTCCAAACTCGATAAGAACAGTTTTCTAACTCGAAATTTTTTCCTAACTCGAAAGCCAAATGATGAACAGTAACTACGAATCACAAAAACCACTTTTATCCCATGTTTTTTCAACCAAATCAAACCTAAAACAACCTATATTATCCCTAGGCGATTGATACCACTTGTAGGACCGTAGAACAACCTATTCACTTATGAATCAAGCTTAAACCTAGAGAGAGAAAGTAAGTAGAGAGAGAGAGTGGATGGGAACTCTTGTGTATGTAAATGAAAGACAATGTTATTACCTAAGAGAACCAACCTCTAAAATGAGGTTTACAAGAGTATTTATAGTTGAAGTCTAGGGCTTCTCTAATCTTTGACCTTATTACATAACTAGCCCTTAGACTTTATAAAATCATGAAAACTACACATAAACTTCATCATAATGATATTCTAAAGCAACCTAAAACAATACGTTAATGACCGACACTTTTTATAAATAAAATACGATGCTAACAGAGTTCATTTGTGTTACTTGAAAGAGAATGGCAGCCGTAGGATCAAACTTGCTCCCCAATCTCCATTCTTGGCCATTGAAGCATCTTTGGAGCTTTCTTTTACATGGATTGATGAGGTGGAGGGGGAGGCATGTAATTTGATGTTGGACTGTAGCTGGGTGAGCTGGAAAGTAGGTGTTGTCTAGTTTCGTGGGTTTGGCGCCAAGGTGAGGATTGGTGATTTGACTTGTAAAAGTCGAGTGGTAAAAAAAAAACGGGGTATATATTTTTTTCTGTTTGCAACTGGTGTGTGTATTTTGGTGGACTGATGGGGTTTTTGGGCTAGGGGTTAAGTTGGGAGTTGGGCTGAGGTTGTTAAGTAGGCTTAGGATAGTTTGTGTTTGTGAAGTGGGTTAAGGATGTAACTGGGTTTAGTTTTTTTTAGGATTTTCAGTTATAGTATTAGTTAAAATAAGATTTAGTAATAATAATAAAAGTAAAATTAGATTTGAGAAAGAAATATTTTTGTAGGTTTTTATTTATTTGTTTATTTATTTATTTATATATTTATTTATTTTTTAAAATACTTAATAGGTTTTATCAAAAATGTGTTTTGTGATGTTATTTGAAACAAAAAATTGATTTTTGTTTTTGAAATGGTTTCGGGAAAAGGTTTTGCGTTTTGAAAATGATTTTACATTTAAGTCTCGGGGTTAAAGGGTAAATTAGTGATTTTGGTGTGGTTTCCATGCTCACCCCCTCATCACATCACGGGATTGACTTCGACTCTTCAATTCTTCAATAGATGCTCTCAATTGTGTCGAATCGATCCGGTATTGCTCCATTGTGCTCCGTAATCCCATCCATGCTCCGTTTTCCTCACATTTGCCTTGTTTTCAATCCATTTCTACCTAAAATACACAAAACATACTCCAAGGATATTTGTAACAATATATGGTCATTTTTGGGTGTTTTTGGTCATTTTGGTGGGTTTTCCGGGCCTAAAATGATGAGTAAAAGGCCACTCATCAATCCCCCACACTAAGAATTGAATATTGCCCTCAATATTCAACGTATTGGGACTTAGCCGAAACTTTGAACGGAAAAAGGTAATACCACCATCCAAGTGTGGAAACAAATTCTTGTTTCACACGAAGGATTATAAAGAATATCCCTGGGTTAGCAAAAAGAAAAGATCGGATATTGGGTGGTTGGATTGAAAACAAGCGCATCAATCATCACGATCTACGGGATTCCTGAAAACAAAGGCAAATAACACAACATAAGAAGGCAAACAAGTGGGGGAAACTCCCCCACACTTAGTGGTTAGAAATAAGAAAGAAAGAAGATGAGTGCTTTGTTTTTGTTAACCGAATCATGAGCTTGACTCGACCCCGAATTCATTGGTCCTTGGGGAAGCAAGATGTGGAAAACAAAATCTCCATCGGACTTTCATTCAAGATGTTTGAATAAACATTGAAGTACTTGAAAGTTCCACACCGATGAGATATACCCCGGTTTCTAAGAATTAGAAACCATAAGTGGTGATGCCGGGGTCAAAGATGGTATCTTCACTCTCAATGGAGTGAAGAAGAGAAGAAATCACATCATTTGTGATGAGATGAAGAAGGGATTCAACATTTAAGCTCTTTAAAAACATTCCGGGAGGGAGGGTTGTGCTTGAATAATCATTAAGAAATCTCTCATGATAAAGCATTTCTCCCCCCGGGCGATCAAAGTAATCATACGTCAATGGAAATATGATATCACCATTAAGATAGAATAGAGAGGAATCACTTTTCTCCAGAATTAAAAGTTCCTCGGATGAGGTTTGTAACTTAAAATTCTTATCGGGAGTCAACTTCATTATAGAATGAGTTTTTCCATCATCGAGTATTCCTGGATTGAACACTTTGTCTTCACAAAAAAAATGATGCTCGATGGAATACTCGGCAGAGAAAAGAGAATAGTCCTTGAGTGATTGAGGAGATAAGTCATGAGAAACAATTATCAGTTTTTCAATTACGGGTTTCATTTTCGGTTTCTCATCATCAAAAGTTTTATCATCACAAGGTTCGCCATACAAAAGATTTTTCCTTTCATTTTGATTGGCTCCAAAATCAAAGAGTTCATCATCACTTTGTGAATCACTAAGCTCGGTGCTAGGATAAGAATCAAGTGATGGATCATGAGATAAAAGATTTTCAATTTCTTTAAGATCGGCTTCGAAGTCAAAGAGATTATCGTCACTTCCCGGTGGAAGTGGATCGATGTGAGCGAGTTCATCGGCGAACTCCTCAAGAAGAGAATCAACATTAGAAGTGGTACTGCCACTACTATGCTTTTTGGATTTAGGGAATTTAGAAGAATGACCATTGGAGGAGAAATCAATAACATCGATGCTCTTAACATGATGTTTCTTATGTTTAGAAGCATCGGCATGAAAAATCATTCTTTCATCATCAATCCTCAAGGTCAAGGTATCCTCGTAATGATCAACTAAGGCTTTTGCGGTACGCAAAAATGGTCTCCCTAGGATAAGAGGGACTCTCGGGTCAGCCTCATAATTAACTACCACGAAGTCGGCTGGGAAGATAAACATATTCACACGAACAAATACATCTTCGACTATACCAACTGGGTGAGTAATCGATCGATTAGCTAACTCTAAGGTCATACGAGTCAGTTTGAGTTCTCCCATTCCAAGTTGTTCATAAATTGACAGAGGCATGAGGTTTATGCTTGCTCCTGAATCGGCTAGAGCATTGCAAACCTCTTGATCTTTTAAAGAACAAGGAATGAGAAATTTTCCAGAATCTCCAAGCTACTCGGGAAGCTTTTTGAGAAGGACGGCTGAGCATTGAGCATTAATCGGTGTTTCAGCCAATTCAAGCAATTTTTCCTTATTGCTAAGAAGATTCTTGAATGTAGAAGTAAATTTTGGCATATAAACGAGAGCATCCATGAAACTAATGTCGAAGTGTAGTTTTTGAAAGATATCAAGAAACTTCTCCATTTGTTTATTAGTTTTATCATGGCTTTTTTGCTCATTAAGCCTTGAAGGATAAGGAAGTGAAGGCTTAAAATTTTTCTTCAGAACATCGGGCTCCGGGATTTTAATTTGGACAACCGGAGGTTGGACGTGTGCGGTACTTTGTGGGCTTGAAGAATGCACCTTGTCCTTGGTCACCTCGGTCTCTCGAATCATTTCCCTCACCGGAGAGGTAATAGGAATCGAGGGTCCATCATAAGCAAAACCACTTCGGGTGGTGATAGCATTTAACTCTTCCTTCGGGTTAAGAATGGTATTTCCCGGAAGAGTTCCCGAAGTTGAAGGTTGACTCATTTTGCACAAAAGGCTAGCAAACATGTTTTCAATTTTGCTTTGAGATTGTTCGATTTTGTTGTTTGTAGCTCGAATTTCATTTTTAAGCTCATTACCTTGCTTAATCATTGAGTTTTGGAAATCATTTTTCAAAGTGTTGATTTGATTTTGCATAGCCGTCACATTGGCCTCATTTTGCTTAAGGTACCTAGCAAGTTCACTTGAGGGACCAATCGAGGGTTGGTAATTAGGAGCTTGATACCCTTGATTGAAATTGACCCCTTGAGTCTGGTATTGAGTAATTGGGGCTTGATATTGGTTTTGAACATTTGGCCTACGATTTTGGTTGCTTGATTGAGAAAAGTCGTTTGGTTGAGAAAAACCGGGTGGTCCATTGTTAGTACGGTAGTTCGGGGCAACTTTAGGACGGTATTGGGTACCTCCTTGGTTTTGAGCCCCTGCTACGACATTCACTTGAAAAGGATTGCCATCGGTGGCAGTACAATTTTAATATGCATGTGGACCACCACAAGTTACACAAGTTTCTTCCACCGCTTTGATTTGAGCGGGTGGAGAAGTTTGTGGTGTAGATTCTTTCTTTTGGGCGATAACCAATGCGTGAGCCGCTTCCATAAGTGTATCAATCTTAGCATTAGTGCTAGAATTGTTCGGAGAAGAAGTAGAGGTAGAAGCACTCACTTGTGAAGCAATCGGTTTGCTTCGGGTGGTGCGAACCTTAGACTTAGTCTCGATGATTGACAAAGCATCTTTTGTAGTCCGATTTAAGAAATTACCACCGGCGGTGGCATTGAGAGAATCTTGATCAGATTGGTTCAAGCCATTATAGAAAGTATCGAGTTGATGAAGATCGGAAAAACCGTGGTGAGGACATTTGCGAAGAAGATCTTTGAAACGATCCCATGCCTCACTAAACGACTCATCAAATTTTTGAGAAAACTTTGTAATTTCATTTTTCAAACTTGTCATTTTGGAGGGAGGAAAAAATTCATTCACAAATTTTGACACGAGGTCTTCCCATGTAAGAATAGAACGAGGGGTTTGTTTTTCAAGCCAAATTCGGGCGGCCCCTCGAGAGAAAAAGGAAAGAGAAGTAATTTGAATGCTTGAGGGACGTTCCGACACTTGATGGTAGATGTGATCTTGTTAAACCATCAGATGTGGGATTGAGGATCATCGTTTTCAAAACCGTAGAATTGGTTTGAAGTCAACAAGTTAAGCAATGTCGGTTTAAGCTCAAAAGAATCGGCAACGATTGCCGGAACAACGATGGCTTCTCCGTAACCCTCGGTAGGTGCTTGGAGAAGCTCGAGCATAGTGCGTTCTTCCGCCATCTCAACGGGAGGGCCGGGAATAGTACAAAACTCGGGTTCGACTATTGGGGCAGCACGTCTTCGATTACGTCTACGATATTGTTGAGTCGTTATTGTGGGAGATACAAGAAAGGGACTTGTAGGTGTCGAAGAACGAGTGCGCATGCACTAAAAACTCAATTTTGAAAAACAAAAATAAAACAAATTTGGAGAGGAAAATATTTTTTTGTTTTTTGAAAAGTTTTTAGAAAAGAAAAATATTTTTGGGTTTTTTAGGGTTTTTCAATTTTTTTTGGTGTTTTGAATACTTTGTGAAAAGTATTCTCGACGTTTTTTTGAGTTTGGATAATATATATACAAAAGATACGAAAAATAACTTCCGAAGAAGGATCTCAAGTCACTAATCGTCAACCCGTGACGATATTGTCGTAACACGCCTCCCCGGCAGCGACGCCAAATTGATTGGTCGATATAAAACCAACTAATGGGGAGAAGAGGATCAAGAATATCGGACAAGATTACCTCGAGGGTAATAAGACGTAAGAATCACAAATCAACCTTTCGTTAAAAAGCTTAACGCGTAAAACCTACGAATACGATATTTTGAAGAGTACCGGGTAAGAGATTTCCCGGGTCGTTTCCCGACGAGACGTGAATTAAGGTATCGCTTAGGGTTTGGAACTTAAGTGCTTGATTGACGGATTTTGGTTTTGGAATTTAAACTATGGGAATTACAAATTACGAACGAGAAATAATATAACGAAACCTAAATGCAATTGTAAACAAGGAATACTAAATAAAACTTAACAACTATTTAAAATACTACGGGAACAATAATCGGGAGCTAAGGGAATCCTAAAACACAACCTAAGTTAAAAAAAAACGTAAAAGTGATTAAAAAACTACGTAAGTGCAAGAAATAAAATGTGATTTTTAAGCTACGCTAATCCTACGGGGGTAAAAATGATTTTTCTACGCTCCTAATAATAAAAGAAAATTTTGAAAAAAAGAAAATTTTTTTTTTTGCTTTTTAATTTTTTTAATGAATTAAATACTAATAAAAGAAATTAAATGTTAAAAAAAGGTACCAAAACAATTGGGAAAATTTTGAAAAAATAAAAATTTTGGAAACTAAAAATTTCTAATACTAAGCAGGAAAAAGGGGGGGGGGGAACTAAATAAGCAGTTATATAAGCAATCTAAAAGCTGATATATAAATAAGCAAAACGACATGAAAGGTTATATAGTAAATATTGCAAAGCATAACAAGTAACTAAACATGGAGCAGATGGTTGGGATGTTGTTTGTGTGGTCTGTGTGAGAGCTGTCGACCGGGGTTCAATCCCTGCTCACAGCCTTTTTGTAAAATATTTTTTTTTTCAAAATTTTTTTTAACAAACTTATAAAAAACACAAAGACTAACACTTTTTGAAACTAACACTTTTCATAAAAAGCAGAAAATTAGCATATAATAAGGGCAAATTGCAACAGTTAGCTTTATATGCATAAAAAGAGATTATTTGGAAATCTAAAAAGCTTTTCTATGGCTGAAAATAATAAGCTAGACTAAAGGAAACTTGTTGGAAGAAATCCAACAAACCAATTTCTAGAGCGGAACCACGAATCAAGAACTACTCCAACAAGACTACGGCAAAGGGTTATGATCCCTTAATGCCGAGTGGCACCAACACCCATGAGATATTTTACACTCAAACGTTTATTAAACGTGAGCAAGAAAAGAAGGTACAAATAAAACATCACCCCCTCATCCTTATTTATAGAGAATGAGGGGGAAGAAACCTAATCCTTGGTGAACAAGGATTCTGCAGTTGAGGAGGTTAGGAACTTTCCTAATACATGACTAACCTCCTTAAGTTTGAGCTAAAATACAATTAACCCCCTAAACTTATATCTTAACTATTATACACTAATATTCTAACAAAACTAAAGCTAGGGCATAAATGGGGATTCCTAATAAGCTAAAGGATTCTAAAATAAGCACTTGAATAGACCTAAAAGCACAAAATAAGCTAAAAACACCTGGGGGCTGTAGAAAAGATGACTAAAGTGGCTACTTTGGGGCTATAAAAAACTGTCAAAAAATTCATAAAAATAAAATAAAAATACCATTAAAAAGATAAGCTGGCAAACTACTTGGGAACCAATTTTTAGAAGAATTGAGTGAAAAATGAAGAAATTAAAAATAAAAGCCAAAGTGGCTGTGGAGTGTTTTTTTTGACAGCAAATAGTTGACAAAATGGGTCAAAATGGGTTGTGTCGACTTGAAAAGTAAACTACCAAGAGTCCTAAACTAACTTAAACCTAAATAAGACTATTGTGAAGCAAATGAAACCACAAAAAGGGTCATCAATATTCCCAGCCAATGCTTAACCCACGCTTAGCCCAACCTCAGCCTACCCCCCAAGTTTACTTAACACCACAACATAATCAAGCCCAACAACCCCCCACTACACTACCAGGCTCAACAGCCCATGTATGCAGCCCAACACCACACGACAAATCAGTCACATGGTATTTTAGGACCTGCTCCAACTCCAACAGTGTACGCTTCGCAAGCTACTACACTCCCTAGTGCGTTTAGCACTATGACCTTGCAAGACCCGACCTGGAATATGGATACAGGTGCTTCTTCTCATTTAAATTCTAAAGCAAGTAATTTAAGTACAATTTTTAACAAACGTTTATTCCCATCTGTGCACGTTGGTGACGGAAATTCTATTCCCGTTACTAACACCGGACATAGAATTATTCAATCTACTCATCGCCCACTTCATCTTCATAATGTTCTTGTCATCCCCAATATTATCAAAAATCTTATTTCTGTGCGTCAATTTACTAGAGATAATAACTGTACTGTCGAATTTGACGCCTTTGGTTTTTCTGTGAAGGACTTCTGGACTCGCCATATCCTCCTTCGATGTGATAGTTCGGGAGATCTCTATCCCATTACCAAGCCGTCTTTCACACCTACCGCTCTTCTCTCAACAAGCTCCTCCACGTGGCACCAACACCTCGGTCATCCCGGGGACGAAGTGCTTCGGTCTCTTGTCAATTTATTTCATGTAATAAAGAAAAGTCTCCACATCTATGTCATGCATGCCAACTTGGCAAACATGTGAAGCTTCCTTTTCATAGTTCTAATTCTATTGTTGAACACTGCTTTGATATTATTCATTCCGATTTATGGACATCTCCCATTATTAGTAAAAGTGGTTTTAAATACTACGTCTTATTTCTTGATCATTTCTCTCATTATTTGTGGATTTACCCTCTTCGTAATAAATCTGACATGCTTGATAAATTTTTGCATTTTCGTACTTACATTAAAAACCAATTTAAATGTGAAATAAAAAGTTTCCAATGTGATCATGGTGGTGAGTTCGACAATAACCGGTTACATAACCTTTTTGCTAACCACGGTATTCAATTCAGATTTTCTTGCCCAAAAACTTCTCAACAAAATGGCAAGGCGGAACGCATGATTAGAACCATCAACAATGTCATTCGTACACTCTTATTTCAGGCTCACTTACCCCCCCACCTTTTGGGTCGAGGCCCTACATATGGCAACTTATCTCCTTAATCTTTTACCCTCTACCGCCATCAACAACGAAATCCCCTACACCAGACTTTTTCACAAAGCACCCGACTACTCTAACTTACGTATATTTGGGTGTCTTTGCTACCCTCACCTTCACTCCCCTCACAAACTTGCCCCACGCGCAACACCATGTATATTTTTGGGCTATCCCGCCTATCACCGTGGTTTTAGATGCCTAGACCTTGAAACAAACAAAATTTTACTTTCCCGACACGTCACTTTTGATGAAACCTAATTTCCTTACCGCTCAATGACACCCGACTCTCCACCGTCCTATACCTTTTTAGACTCTACATCATCCCCTCTACTCGCCCAAATACTTACTAACCCCCCAACACCAAATCCACTACAAGCAGTCCCTAATACCCATCATGAGCCCATTACACCCAATACTCACACGGGTTTACCCAACAGCCCACTGCCCACATCCCAATAACAACCCAACAGCCCACCAACCGTAGCCCCAACTCAATCATCACCTCCCCAACAACCTCGTACGCACACAACCAACCCCGACGCCTTGACCTAACCTACACAACATCCTATCGAACCAACCCGTACTCACCGCATGGTCACTCGGTCTCAATCAGGCATTGTCAAACCCATTGAACGTCTCTCGCTTCATACTTATTCTATTTCACCGTTACCTAAATCTCCCTTCCTCGCTCTAAAAAACCCTCATTGGAATAATGCTATGTATGATGAGTATAATGCGTTAGTTAAAAATGATACTTGGATTCTGGTACCACGGCCATTTGGTGTTAATTTGGTGAGATCTATGTGGTTGTTTAAGCATAAATTTCATGCTGACGGGACTTTGAGTCGTTATAAGGCTCGTTTGGTTGCCAATGGCAGCAGTCAGCAAATTGGTATTGATTGTGATGAGACCTTTAGTCCAGTTGTCAAACCGGCTACCATTCACACCGTTCTTAGTCTTGCGGTATCCCGCAAGTGTCTATTCATCAGCTTGACGTTAAGAATGCCTTTCTTAACGGGGATTTATCTATATATGCACCAACCGCCAGGATTTGTAGACTCCCGGTACCCTCATCATGTCTGCCTTCTGCAGAAATCCTTATATGGTCTAAAGCAGGCACCTCGTGCTTGGTTTCAGAGATTTGCAGGTTATGCTACTAGAGTTGGATTTTATCATAGTCGTTGTGACTCTTCATTATTTATTCTACGACAGGGTTCTCATGTGGCTTATTTACTTATCTACGTGGATGACATTATTCTTACAGCCTCCTCTACTGCCCTCCTACAGCAGATCATTGCTTCCTTGCACAGAGAGTTTGGCATGACAGATCTTGGGCCACTTAATTATTTTCTGGGCATTACTGCTACTCGGCATTCTACAGGCCTCTTTCTATCTCAGCAGAAGTATGCTACTGAGCTTCTTGAGCGTGCTCACATGACCAAGTGTAACCCTTCTCGAACACCAGTTGATACAGAATCCAAACTGGGTCCCGAAGGTGTTCCAGTTCAGGATCCTACTCTATATCGTAGTCTTGCAGGTGGCCTACAGTATCTCACATTTACCAGACCGGATATCTCCTATGCAGTACAACAAATTTGTCTTTACATGCATGATCCTCGCGAGCCACATTTAGCTTCCCTTAAACGTATTCTACGATATGTTCGAGGGACTTTGGATTTTGGTCTACACCTATATTCATCCTCTACCACTTCTCTTGTTGGATATACAGATGCTGATTGGGCGGGTTGCCCATCCATACGACGGTCTACTTCGGGTTACTGTGTTTTTCTGGGCGATAACCTTCTCTCTTGGTCTTCCAAGCGACAGCACACCATCTCCCGTTCTAGTGCCGAAGCTGAGTACCGGGGTGTTGCCAATGTTGTAGCTGAGACTGCATGGCTTCGTAACCTTCTTCGTGAATTGCATTCTCCTCTTTCTACTGCTACTCTTGTCTACTTGATAATGTTAGTGCCATCTATTTGTCTGCCAACCCTGTTCAACATCAACGGACCAAACGTATTGAGATTGATATACATTTTGTCCGTGACTTGGTAACTGCTGGTCAGGTTCGTGTTCTCCATATACCCTCCCGTTAC
This sequence comes from Artemisia argyi, assembly GCA_030686995.1. NCBI lineage: Eukaryota > Viridiplantae > Streptophyta > Magnoliopsida > Asterales > Asteraceae > Artemisia > Artemisia argyi. Next base: position 72,343,604 of record CM060700.1, on the reverse strand, counting down.
CAGTACGCAGATATCTTCACCAAGGGACTTCCTTCAGCCTTATTTGAAGATTTCAGAACCAGTTTGAGCGTCCGGCTTCCTCCCGCTCCAACTGCAGGGGAGTATTAGTCTGTACACATTTATCATAATTGATTTGTCATTTATTGTAATTGATTTAGGATTAGCTATAATTTGTGCATGATTATAGGGTGATTACAATTGCCCAAGATAGCCCATGCTTTCACACTATATGTATCCAACTCATTGGAATGTAACAGTCAAGCAAATACACTATTATATCAATTCACAGAGTCAGGCTCGTGACTCGAACAAAAACAAGCGCTTCTCGGGAGGCAACCCATGTTTTGTGTGTTTTTATTTGTTTGTTTGTTTGTTTGTTTGTTTGATATTATTTGTTTCCGTATGCATGTTTTATTTTTATTGTTTGTGGCTCATTGATGCGTGGGAATCGCAACAGGCTTTACCTCTCGAGGGATCTCGAGAAGCTTACAACCCCCACCAGGCAGTGTACCTGATCGTTGTAGTATAGTATAGTGACAAGTACCGGGGGATTGATCGTTCAGCTTAGGAATAGTGTCGCTAGGATTAGAAAGCCTAATTACTAGTTCTAGAGGTGAGGGATGATTATTTTTTGTATTTTTATAATTTTATGAAAGCAAGTAAAATCTCGGGTTTTGGAAGAGTGGGCGGAATTAGTTGCTATTCAACTAACCCAAAACTAAGATATAATCAAAATAAAATACTAAAAATGAAAATAAACTAAATTATACTAAGGTTGTGAGCAGTAATTGGAGAAATTGTGTTTACTTAGACTTCACTACTCCCTAGATATCTTTTACACGTTAATTACTTGCTATAATTGTATGGATGACGGATCGTATTCCTTAATACCATTCATGGGGTGGCATACACAACTCCCCAATTCTATGAGCTCTTATCTCCTCCTACACCATGACCCAGCACAACTATAGGGATTGTAAACAGTGGCTCATGCATTAAATACAACCAATAAAGACCTAGTACGCCTCGGTTCATGTTTCTTAAGACGTTCAAGCATGTTGCCATTTGGAGATCTGCCAGTTTTCTTAAGCCTAACATATAAATCATTCATCCAAAACAAGAATAAACAAATAATCAACACATAATCAATATCTAGGTTTCATTAGATCTAAGCAAACACAAGAGAGATCTAGCCTAGCATAATGGAATTGAGACAAGAACAAGATATAGACAACCAACACATAGACATATTGATTGAATTAGAAGAACACTTATCTCAATTACAATGCAAGGTATCAAGGGTTTGGAACCCTTGAAAAACCTGTAAAAGATGCACCAAATTCGTCTTTAGGGTTTCTCCAAAACTTCTCTTTTCTTTAATGTAAAAACTAGAAAACTATATATAGGAAAACTGGGCTGACGGCGTCAAGACAACCATGTGACGCCGTCACCTCGCCGCCAAATACTTCCTCGGACGGCCTTGATCTACTTATGACGGCCTGTGTGACGCCGTCACCTACCACGGTATTTTGTTCTTGGCCTTTTGACGCCGTCAGGATGACTTTTGACTCCGTCATCAACTACGGTATTTTATTCTTGATGTCTGACGCCGTCAGGGTATAACTCTTGACGCCATCATCTAGTGTTTCCAGCATGAAAAATTGATACTTTGCCGTTTTCTTCACTTTTATGCTCCAAAAACGTCCAAAATGGCTACTTTTCCAGAATTCACTCTCCAAGTACCTAAAATCACAAAAGGAACGATTTAGGGCAATATTTGATCAAATAAAGTCGGATTCGGGCTTAAATGACCCCCTAAAAACGGATCATTTTTCGCCTCATCATATACCCTTACACTTGAGATTTGCTTGTCCTCAAGCAAATGCGCTTTTATTCTACTCAAAAGACAAGTTAGGGGTTATTTAACACTAATATAAAAGTAATTACAACAAATAATCGTTCCACTAAAGACCAATAGACAAGCACGGAGGTCATACACAAGCACCTCATAAATAGTGTTTAGATACTCACATCTCTCGGGTGTAATAAAGTAATATAACATTATGGAAATGGAAGATATCTCTCACTACCGGTCATAGCAAAATAGATTACCATAGGCTTGGGAAAGGATCAAACCTCCACCACATGGCGTAAGCACCTAGGATAAACTATCAAAGAGGTCTTTTAAAGGGTTGTAACGTTAGGTATAGGGATATGAATTACACGGTTTTGTTGGATAAAGGAAGTTTTACTGGTGGCGAGTTAACAATCTTGGTTAATTACATGTACAAGATGGCGTTGCTAAGCCAAGACTAGACTCGACTTAAGCTAATAAATGAAAAATAACAAAAACATAAAATAAACATAGAATGAAACGGGATGGTAGTCCGTATGTTTTTTTTTTTTTTTTTTTTCTCTTTTCCTTTTTCTATTTTTTTTTCTTTTTCTTGTCTTTTTTCGATTTTTTTTTTTTTTTTTGAATACACTCTTACCCTACCATCCAAAATAATACATTATAGGGAATGAACATTTCCCTTACACTTGAATCTTTACATACTTTACAATCAACTAATCTAATGACTCGAATTAAGAAAATCAAAACACTTGGAGCACTTTTAAGATTAACGTACATATGGGGGTAATAATATTATGTTCTTCCCCATTACTCCATAAAATAAGTACTTACCCATGAGTCCCAATCGTCCCAAAACAATATGTACAAGGATATGACTCGACTTAGCAACCATGTAATCAATTAGAAAGTTAACTTGGGGTTTAACAAATAACAATAATGCACTAAAAATGAGCGCATAAACGGAAGGCTAAGGCGATTTGGTTGTACATTTAAGTGGGGTGTAACAAATTCTTCCTTTAAGTAAGATGCTTAAAGTTAGAAACGAAAAGATAGGCTCGGAGGGGTGTACTAGGGGTTTCGTGTACTAAAAATGAGTACAACGGTAAAGGTGTGAGAAAAATTAGTTGACTTAACTAGCCAAGTAATATGACTTAAATGGTCAAGTAATTATGATACGGGTTTAACACAAGGGTGATCCTAATGCCTCTTATCATGTAGTAAATCCTACCACACGAATGTAGTTTCACTAGCGGTCTCGGGATGCATCACTAACGCAAGTTCCAGAATCTAAATGCTACCGGTACACTCATAAGCACTAATAATGAATGCTTTTCCTATCAAATCTAAAGGCGAACCTCACATTTTTGGGTGGAAAATTTTTCTGAATATACGGTTATGTACTAGTCATACAATCTCCTATCCGTGAGACGCTTGCTATGGCTAAAGTTTCACTCCTAAATGTTGTAAAAAATTTTAAATTTGGCGCTAAAATTGCACTAACAAGTATTTCTCATAGTTTTATTACACATCTACCATCAAACAAAACAAACTCAAGCGAAAGTGCATATGTAAGGTATCATCTTTTTACCCTCCCCTTACACTTAAGATGAACATTGTCCCCAATGTTCAAGTAAAGAATGTAAAAGTTAAAAAGTAAAAAGAATGAAATCAAATACTCCCCTGATTCGCTCGGTATGGATTATAGGTGGCCAGGTTAAATCTTCTTTCAAGAAAACGAACAATCAAAGCTTCCCTTCCAGAATATAAATCATCTCCTTGTCGAACATAACCTGTGAAACCTGACAAAATAGACAAGACAACCTCGCGTAAAATCGGCGGCATCCTATATAAGTTCCTAAATCCTAGAAAACAAAGTAAGATATAATGCTTGTGGAATGAAGTTTGCAGATTTCCTGGAGATTATAAAACTTAATAATTCACAAAAACTATAAGACTCCGTTAGAAAAACAAAACCGGTAAAATTTCCAGATTTTAACTCCTGACGCCGTCAAGAGTAATACTCTGACGCCGTCAGAATGGACCTGCAGAAATTCTTATGTTAAGTTTCCGGAAAATTTCTGGAAAAACTTGGTCCTACTTCCTGGAAAATCCTGCAAAACTTCATTATAACTCAATACAAGCATTTGACTCTAACAAATACGAATATACATGCTCATTTAATATTATGGAGAATCATGATCGGTTTGTTTCTTGAAAACATATTTGGGGTTTCCCCTTACACTTATCTTTTGCAAAAATACTTTTAGGTTGGAGTTAAGACTAGGCCAAACAACATAGTAAAGTATTTCCACATTTTAATTTAGAGACATGATCAACCAATAATAAAAACTAAGCATGCATACGGAAGCAAATAACAATCAAACAAATAAAATCACACAAAACATGGGTTGCCTCCCAAGAAGCGCTTTTCTTTATTTACGAGTCTTGTAGCTAGACTCAAAGTCATGGGTTACTACGTGATCTCATCATCAAACGTCACATCCTCCTCACTAATCATTTCATTGTTATTTTCTTGGTAGTGTTTTACGCGTTGTATGTTAACCGTGAATTCCCTACCTTCATCATCAATTAACACTACTGCTCCAAATTTAGAAGAATTCTTTACCGTGAACGGCCCATACCATCTAGACTTAAGTTTTCCCGGAAATAATCTCAACCGAGAATTGTACAATAGGACCTTGTCTCCTTCTGAAAATTCTTTGGGTTTCTTAATTCTTTGGTCATGCCATCTTTTAGCTCTTTCTTTATATGTGATGGAGGATTCGTAGGCTTCTAGTCTAAGCTCATCAAGCTCGTGTAATTGCAAAAACCTATTATTCCCAGCAGTTGTGTAATCTAAGTTGCATGCCTTAAGCGCCCAATAAGCCTTGTGTTCTAATTCTACCGGTAAGTGACATGCCTTACCATACACCATGCTGAATGGGGTCATTCCAATAGGTGTTTTGTAAGCAGTTCGGAATGCCCATAAGGCTTCGTCGAGTTTGAATGACCAGTCCTTTCTGTTTTGACTAACCGTTTTTTCAAGTATTCTTTTAATAGCTCTATTGGTGTTTTCGACTTGGCCATTGGTCTGTGGATGATAGGCGGTGGAGAATCGATGGGGTACTCCATACCTCTTCATGACCTTTTCCATTTGTGCATTGCAAAAATGTGTCCCCCTATCACTGATGAGAGCTTTCGGAATCCCGAATCTTGCGAAAAGCTTTTTCAGGAAATGAATGACTACTCTGGCATCATTGGTCCTAAGGGCTTGTGCCTCAACCCATTTTGAAACATAGTCAATGGCGACTAAGATGTACTCGTTTCCCCCTGAGGATGGAAAGGGTCCCATGAAGTCAATCCCCCAAACATCAAATACTTCACAAACTTGTATAAAGTTCTGAGGTGCTTCATCCCTATGTGATATATTTCTGGCTCGTTGACATGCATCGCACGCCTGCACCATTTCTTTTACATCACGGAAAATTGTGGGCCAATAGAATCCCTCATCGAGAATCTTTCTGGCGGTAACGTTTATCCCATGATGCCCGCCAGAGGGACCAGAGTGACATTCCCTCATAATCTTAACTGCCTCATTTTCCGAAACACAACGCCTTATAATGTGGTCAGGACACCTTCGGAATAAAAAGGGTTCATCCCAGAAGTAGTATTTTAGTTGGGAAAAGAACCTCTTCCTCTCGTACTTAGTCAGGTGTTCTGGAACAAGCCTACATCTACTTGCGAAGTAATTAGCAAAGTCGGCGTACCATGGCTCCGAATCCATCATTGACATTAGTTGTTCGTCAGGAAACGAATCCCTAATCTCACTTCTATCGTGCTTATCTAAGGGGTTTTCAAGACGAGATAGATGATCTGCGGCTAGATTCTCTGCCCCCTCTTATCGCGAATCTCAACATCGAATTCTTGTAACAACAAGATCCACCGAATTAGTCGTGGCTTGGCATCCTGCTTCGCAAACAGATATCGAAGAGCTGAGTGATCAGTGAAGACGACTGTCTTTGAAAGGACAAGATATTGTCGGAATTTGTCGAATGCAAATACTACGGCTAATAATTCTTTTTCGGTGGTGGAGTAGTTCTCTTGAGCGGGATTCATGGTTTTGCTAGCGTAGTAAATAGGTTGGAAAAGCTTGTCACGTCGTTGACCTAATACAGCCCCGACAGCGAAGTCGCTAGCGTCACACATGATTTCGAATGGTAACTCCCAGTTGGGTGTGATCATGATTGGAGCTTGAATGAGTTCCCTTTTTAAGAGATCGTAAGCATCTTTGCATTCTTGGGAAAAATCGAATGGAGCATCCTTCACAAGCAATTGAGTCATTGGCCGGGCAATTTTTGAGAAGTCTTTGATGAATCTCCGATAAAATCCGGCGTGCCCCAAAAAACTGCGTATTGCCTTAACAGTCGTGGGGTATGGTAACTTAGATATAGCTTCAACTTTAGCTTGGTCCACCTCTATTCCGTTCCCTGAGATCTTATGCCCTAACACAATCCCTTCCTTTACCATGAAATGACACTTTTCCCAGTTTAACACCAGGTTGGTTTCCTCACAACGTTTAAGCATCTTTTCTAAATTAGCAAGACAGCGGTCGAAGGAGTTTTTGAAGACTGAAAAGTCATCCATGAACACTTCCATGCTGTCTTCCATGAGTTCGTGAAAGATTGCGGTCATGCAACGTTGGAAAGTGGCGGGAGCATTACATAGCCCAAAAGGCATCCTTTTGTAATTAAATGTTCCATAGGGGCAAGTAAACGTGGTCTTTTCTTGGTCCTCGGGTGCTATGGGGATTTGAAAATATCCAGAGAATCCATCCAAGAAGCAATAGTACTCGTGTCCAGATAATCTCTCTAAGATCTGATCAATGAATGGTAAGGGAAAGTGATCTTTCCTCGTGGCATCATTGAGCTTTCGATAGTCGATGCACACCCGCCATCCAGTGACAGTTCTCTGGGGCACCATCTCACCCTTGTCATTCTTTACTACAGTCATTCCACCCTTTTTAGGTACAACCTGCACAGGGCTGACCCATGGGCTATCCGAGATCGGGTAAATCAGTCCTGCATCCAAAAGTTTGATAACTTCTTTCTTTACTACTTCCTTAATGTTAGGGTTCACTCGCCTCTGGGGTTGCACAGTAGGTTTATAATCTTCCTCCATAAGAATCTTATGTGTGCAAAAAGTTGAGTCAATCCCCTTAATGTCGGCCACACTCCATGCGAGTACCCCCTTGTATTTTTTTAGGACCTCTAAGAGTTTAACTTTTTGTTCTTTTTCCAAGGAAGAGTTTATGATTACCGGGGGTTGGTCCTCCCCCTGCAGGAATGCATACTCCAAATGGTTAGGAAGCTCTTTGAGATCAACGTTAGGAGGTTCGATAATAGAAGGTTTGAGCTTGTTTTCGGGCTTTCAGAGCTCGAGATGCTCCGTTGCCTCTTGTCTGGGGTAGAAGGAGACTGCATTAACATCCTCCGTCTTTTCCACCTCTAGCAAAGGCAGAAAACTCTCGTCCCGTAGCCAACCTTCATCGATTTGTTCATCGACGCAACTATCAATGACATTTGTGAGTTCATCTACTTCCCCGATAAAGTAGAGCTGGTTGGCTGCTTCGAGGGAGAGGTCCATAGAATCCTTAATGTCGAAGGTTGTGCTGTCGTCTCCCACTCGTAAGGTCAATTTGCCATCGTAGACATCGATGACTGCACGAGCGGTAACAAGAAATGGTCTACCTAAGATGATAGGTACCAAGTCATCCTCCTCCATATCCAGGATTACGAAGTCGACCGCGAATTTGAATTTCCCAACTTTGACTAGCACATTCTCGCATATCCCTACGGGGTACTTGACTGATCTATCGGCTAGTTGGATGTTCATACGGGTAGACTTCAATCCAGAATATCCTAGTTTGCAGAACATAGAGTGAGGCATGAGATTGATACTCGCTCCCAAATCAGCAAGAGCATTCTTGATTGATAGAGGTCCTATGGAGCAAGGCAAGGTGAAGCTGCCCGGATCGTCTACCTTCTTTGGTAGCCCTCGATGGGTTACCACTGAGCATTCTTCCCCCAGGGTTACAAGACCCTCGAGCTTCTTCCTGTTAGCGAGCAGCTTTTTGAAGTATGTGCTATACTTTGGCATGTGATAGTGTCACAACTCGTAATTTCCGGTCATTTTCCAAACCTTGACAATTTACTATTCACATATCACTATTCATCAGTTACTATTCATCGTTTTTGAGGTCCATTTGATATTCTGAGAAGCGTTTAAAAATTTTACTATTCACTTGACACTATTCATTTCCGGAAGAAATTTCACTATTCACGTGCATTACTCATGTCATCGTAAACTTAGTTTACGGGTATTCAAAATTCGCGTAACCGTATTGGTTCAGGAGCGAATACATGCATTATCATTGAGACACTTCGTACGGACTAGAAATAGTCTACGTATCATCATTGTGTCACTTGCATACTATTCCACTCGTAGGATGATTAAATTTATACTTTTGGTACAATTAACGATTTACGTACGTTTATTTTGAATAAACGCTAATACGCGAACTATAAATGTGTCTAACATGTCCGACACTCCCGACTATGATCCTAATACATTTTTATACTCATTTCTATAATATAAAAACTATAATATTAATTTACCCGGTATTTTGGAAATTTAACTATTACGTATCGTACGTTTAACTTAATAACGACGGTTTTCACCAAAATTAAACGATAATCACCCTAACTCTCCGTACTTGTACCCGACTTATTTTTACAATCTTTATAACTTTATTATGACCCGAATAACTTCGACAAAATTTATTTCTAACAAACCCGGTACCCGATTAAACCTTAAACCTAAACCTAACCAAACTATACTTAACTACTAATACTAATTTTCCTAATTAATCACAAAACATATCCCCCATTTTCCTCCTTTAGGACCGGCCACCCCCCCCCCCCCCCCTAAGGTCTTCAAACTTTAATTTCACACCAACTAAATTTAATGTCACCAAACTTTTGTCTCCAAGTATATAAGAAACTTTTCATCCATTTTTTAGTTACAAAATCATTTTTACAAAGCAAGTAAACTTTTCTCTTCATTTTCTCTTGAGTGTGGATCGAACTAAGGTGTTCAAGGAGCAAGGAGTATAAATTTTACAAGATCTTGATATAAACTAGTTTGTATAATCATCCTTGTTAGAGTTTTGAAATAAAAACTCAAGGATTAGTAGGCTTTTTATCATCTAAACTCTCTAAACCATCAAGTAAGTAAACAAACTCATTTTTATGATTTTTACAAGTTATTATCATGTTCATATAATTTTCTTACAAGATCTTATACATGCATCATCTTGTACCACTCCATTTTTGTATATATTAACTTTGAAGCCCTAGAAATGGAAACATATGAAACTCTTGTTAGACCTAGTGGATTGATGATGTTTAAGGACCCATGACACCCTAAGAAGGTGTATGGTAGGATTAGACTAGTTTTGTGGTGATTGAAAGTGGATTGGTTGAAGTAGAAACTAGATTGAAACCTTGAAAATGGTTTTTGAACAAGTAGAAATACATGCTGTTCCATTTTGGCTTATCCAGAAAAATACGAATTTACACAGTAACCTTTGACAATTTTTCTAGAAAATACTTTCAAAAACGAAGCCGTAGGCGAAAGAACGGATTAAAACGAGTTAATAACGAAGGAGTTATGATTTTCCGAAGTTAACGACGAAAACTATTTTTCTGAAAAACCTTGCTGATGAACAGTGGTCACGACAGTTTCAAGGCGTAAACTAAATCTAGCCATCCCGACTTATCAAAAATATGCTAGTATTTTATCTCACGATTCCGTGGATATAAAGAACGAGTAAAACGGACTTACGACGACAAAGATATTCATGTTTCAGTAACGGCAAAATAAATATTGTTTTGACAGCTTTTGTACAAAAATAATATACCACTACGTAGTAACTTATATTTCTAGAAATAATACCCAAGTATCCAAATTCATAACTAATAAAGTATTAGTGATTTCAAGTATATTTTCATGGTTTTAAGACGTTATGTGAAAGATTTCAAATCGAGGATTTCAATACTAATACTTATATATATACGATATATATATAGATTTCGGCTAGTTTACTTTCTAAATTGCCATATTTTCCCAAGGTTTGGAAAATGAATATTTTGATAACAACAAGTATTTCTACAAGTTACGAGTGGTATAGGCATCATGTGCACGTGCATTCATTTCATTATGTCATGATCGAAGGTAGATCGTTATTACTCATATTAGGTTGCGGTTAGAGATCGTGCCTCATTTCAGTGTATCCATTCTTATCATCGTAGCTATCGCTCCAGGTGAGTCATAGCCCCTACTATTTTAACTTGTTTTATAACGGTTTTGGGGGAGAATACATGCTCGTTTCCATCTAAATGTATACTGGATTTAATTGGTTTTTGCTACATGCTTAGTTAAACATTTACTTGCTCCATTTATGAATTTCTTACTCATTCGAATGTAGTGTATATCCAATTGCATCACACTTAATCTTTGTTACCTTTGGACCCAAGCCTTTTCCACTATTATGCACACTTAACCGAATGAACCGGCTTTCCCACTATGTACATACATGACCAAATGAACTGGTCACATAACCGAATGTACGGGTAATACGACCGAATGAATTGGTCACATACCGAATGAATTGGTCACGTAACCAAATGTATTGGTCAAACTACACTTATCTTTGATTATTGGTCCACGTATTTCTTTTGTTCACGAAGACTTTAACACATTTGGCAGTGGGTTGTAAACACACAGGTTACAAGTCTCTTATGGCGGGACTTGTAACTGAGTGGATTTACGATGCCTTTGCTGGGCGATCTTTTCTCTATTGGCCTTATTTGTTAAACAAACTCTATGAACTCACCAACCTCGTGTTGACACTTTAGCATGTATTTTCAGGTATTAAGCTATGGCACGCTACAGGAGGTTTTGGCAGGGCATGGCATGGTCATAGAAGACTCTGATTAATTATACGGGGACCGTTTTAAACTATTTAAGGGCCTACTTCCGCACTATTTTTAACGATGTAAATTCAACATTTTTGATCTAACGATTTTATTCTAAATGATTAAAGTGAAAACCATTTTTGTACTTGTGTTGTGATATCAATTGAGTTACACCCCAGCTACACGTATGCTTCCGCTGGACCCGATTTTGGGGGTGTGACAGATTGGTATCAGAGCTTTGGCTATAGCGAACTAAGTGTTTTTAAAACCTAGACTATAGCTACTTTTACGAAAACTTAACCCTATGACCGTCACGTGCCTGCCTGCCAAGATGATGCCTCACTTGTGGTTTGTTGCTGACTTAGGTGATGAGATTTGTGTCTCATTATCTGGTATATTATGTTCATTTATTCTAATTGATTTCTATCATTGTCTTTCATATAAGCATGCTCATGTATCGTATATGTCACCGCGTTATGTTCTTCTTTGCATAGTTTCATCATTTGACCTCGAGTTTGGTCACTTGCTTTTGTCTTTCTGTACGTCTTGGTAGTATAACTGAGCTGAGTATTTCAAAATTCATGGAACCTCGGTGGAATATAGACTAGTCACCTATATTCAACCCGGGATAGTGGGACATAGGCTGACTACCTATATCCGACTCAGAAATGAATTTTGAAACACTAAGAATGGTTATAATAAAAATTTTGTCTGGAATAAATTCTCAACTCATTTTCCAAATGTTTTATTCATGTGTGCGTACTTACTTTCATCACAATCTCATTATGTCGCGGATGTCACAGTCTTTTCCCTTCTCACCATCATTATTATTTCCCTTCACCATCCCCATATATATAAGGAATTAGGTGATACTCTATAGATTCCTATGTCATTTATCACTCATTACTCCCAATATTGATAAGTGGAGATTATCAATGACCTCCCTAGGAAAGACTTTCCATACCACATATAAGGAGGATCCCTAGGTATATTTTGACCATTTAAAAATCAACGAAAATCTCAGGATATCACAAAACCACTCGAGCCACGTCAACTCGTCATATCGCAACATCAACTTTTCATTCTACGATAAACCACTCTCGAACATCTACTACTAGGAAACGTCTCAATTATGTCTCACCCTTCTTTTCTCGTTTTGAAGAGCTATGCCGCCAAGGAAAGTTAAAGCTACTCCAACTATGACACCTGCTGCTATTCGGAAATTGGTTAAGGATAGTATCGCCGAAGCTCTAGAGATCGAGAGAGCTGAGATAGCTGCAAGGGCTGCTGAGGACGCTTTACAGACAGGGACAGATGGACAATCCGATAATAGGCGTGAATGTACTTGGAAAAATTTTAAGATTAGTGATCCCATCAAGTTTAAGGGCACTGAAGGAGCGGTTGCTTTGATTCGCTGGTTCGAAAAGACTGAGAATGTGTTCCTCATGTGCAACTGTCCTGATGTCAGCAAGGTAAAATTCGCTACTGGCATGCTTTTGGATGAAGCTATGTCATGGTGGAACTCTTATGCTCAACCGATAGGTATGGAAAAGGCCTACAAGCTCACCTGGGAGCAATTCAAGAAATTGATGACTGATAAGTTTTGCCCTCGTACTGAGGTGCAGAAGTTGGAAACAGAGTTTTATAAGCTAGTGACAGTAGGTAATGATATCGAGGCATATATCCGAAGGTTTCAGGAGTTGGCTGTGCTATGTCCAACTATGGTTTCAGATAACGAAAAGCTGCTAGAAAATTTCATCGGTGGACTACCCTGCAACATCAGTGGGAACGTAATTGCTTCTAAATCAGACACGCTGGAGGAAGCTATCAGAATGTCTCAAAAGCTTATGGCTCAAGTGATGAAGCAAGAAACTACTGTCAACAACAACAACGAAAACAAGAGGAAAAGGGATGACAACCAAGGAGACGATCAAGTATGGCAGCCAAACAAACAACATGAAGTGGTTAGGGCCTACGTTGCGGAGCCAAGTGAAAAGAAAGGATATGCAGGTACTTTACCTAAGTGCAACAAGTGTCAGTTTCATCACAAAGGACCTTGCCCCACTCAATGTGGAAACTGCCAAAAGGTCGGACACAAAGCCAAGGATTGCAAGACTCCCACCCTCGTAATGCATCAGAAAGTCACGGTAACCTGCCATGAGTGTGGAGTAATTGGACACTTCAAGAGTGAATGCCCAGAGTTGAGGAACCAGAATGGAGGAAGAGTTCGTTGAAATGCGAAGCTCGTCAGGAAAACAACAACGATGTCAATATCAAAAAGAGAACTCCTACCTTGTATATAAATAAAACCTAAACTCTCTAGTGTTGTACTTCTTTTGTGTTTAATTCTACGTTCTATCGTATAAGTTTCATGTACTATTAACGAATTCCGATCTAATGAATATTCTATCTTTTATCACCGCAAGCTCCTAGCGATTTCATTAAGATCTCTTTGGAACCACACCAACTATCATCGGCAAACCAATGGTCAGGATTAGAGAACGATTCAAGCATAGGGAGATATGCCCAAATTGGGTGTGATTGACTCTAGAAATGGTTGGACTAACCATTTTCCATAAATCAGATTCCTTTATAACCATAGTTACCACACGAGCTTAGAGACTACACCATTTGAAGCACTCTATGGTCGAAGTGCCAACATCCATTGACGGATCGAAATGTGGAAAAAGCCTAACTCACTAGTCCAATAAGCATTCATGAAATAACCAGGAATTTCTTACGAGTCAAGAATCAGTTACAAGTTCAATAAGTTGTAAACCCTTCGAACTTCAAGTTAATGGCATGATTATGTTGAAAGTTCTGCCTAGGAAAGGCATAATACCATTAAGAGAAATTTGGGAAGATAAAACCGGGACTCAGACAGTATGGGTTTAGTGGCCTACAGACTTGAACTCCCATTAGAGCTCAGTAGCTTACACGATAAATATCACCATCTTTTCACCAATACCATTCTAGAGACTTACACAAACTGAACTTCGGGACGAAGTTCCTGTTAGAAGGGTAGACTGTCACAACTCGTAATTTCCGGTCATTTTCCAAACCTTGACAATTTACTATTCACATATCACTATTCATCAGTTACTATTCATCGATCACTATTCATCGTTTTTGAGGTCCATTTGATATTCTGAGAAGCGTTTAAAAATTTTACTATTCACTTGACACTATTCATTTCCGGAAGAAATTTCACTATTCACGTGCATTACTCATGTCATCGTAAACTTAGTTTACGGGTATTCAAAATTCGCGTAACCGTATTGGTTCAGGAGCGAATACATGCATTATCATTGAGACACTTCGTACGGACTAGAAATAGTCTACGTATCATCATTGTGTCACTTGCATACTATTCCACTCGTAGGATGATTAAATTTATACTTTTGGTACAATTAACGATTTACGTACGTTTATTTTGAATAAACGCTAATACGCGAACTATAAATGTGTCTAACATGTCCGACACTCCCGACTATGATCCTAATACATTTTTATACTCATTTCTATAATATAAAAACTATAATATTAATTTACCCGGTATTTTGGAAATTTAACTATTACGTATCGTACGTTTAACTTAATAACGACGGTTTTCACCAAAATTAAACGATAATCACCCTAACTCTCCGTACTTGTACCCGACTTATTTTTACAATCTTTATAACTTTATTATGACCCGAATAACTTCGACAAAATTTATTTCTAACAAACCCGGTACCCGATTAAACCTTAAACCTAAACCTAACCAAACTATACTTAACTACTAATACTAATTTTCCTAATTAATCACAAAACATATCCCCCATTTTCCTCCTTTAGGACCGGCCACCCCCCCCCCCCCCCCTAAGGTCTTCAAACTTTAATTTCACACCAACTAAATTTAATGTCACCAAACTTTTGTCTCCAAGTATATAAGAAACTTTTCATCCATTTTTTAGTTACAAAATCATTTTTACAAAGCAAGTAAACTTTTCTCTTCATTTTCTCTTGAGTGTGGATCGAACTAAGGTGTTCAAGGAGCAAGGAGTATAAATTTTACAAGATCTTGATATAAACTAGTTTGTATAATCATCCTTGTTAGAGTTTTGAAATAAAAACTCAAGGATTAGTAGGCTTTTTATCATCTAAACTCTCTAAACCATCAAGTAAGTAAACAAACTCATTTTTATGATTTTTACAAGTTATTATCATGTTCATATAATTTTCTTACAAGATCTTATACATGCATCATCTTGTACCACTCCATTTTTGTATATATTAACTTTGAAGCCCTAGAAATGGAAACATATGAAACTCTTGTTAGACCTAGTGGATTGATGATGTTTAAGGACCCATGACACCCTAAGAAGGTGTATGGTAGGATTAGACTAGTTTTGTGGTGATTGAAAGTGGATTGGTTGAAGTAGAAACTAGATTGAAACCTTGAAAATGGTTTTTGAACAAGTAGAAATACATGCTGTTCCATTTTGGCTTATCCAGAAAAATACGAATTTACACAGTAACCTTTGACAATTTTTCTAGAAAATACTTTCAAAAACGAAGCCGTAGGCGAAAGAACGGATTAAAACGAGTTAATAACGAAGGAGTTATGATTTTCCGAAGTTAACGACGAAAACTATTTTTCTGAAAAACCTTGCTGATGAACAGTGGTCACGACAGTTTCAAGGCGTAAACTAAATCTAGCCATCCCGACTTATCAAAAATATGCTAGTATTTTATCTCACGATTCCGTGGATATAAAGAACGAGTAAAACGGACTTACGACGACAAAGATATTCATGTTTCAGTAACGGCAAAATAAATATTGTTTTGACAGCTTTTGTACAAAAATAATATACCACTACGTAGTAACTTATATTTCTAGAAATAATACCCAAGTATCCAAATTCATAACTAATAAAGTATTAGTGATTTCAAGTATATTTTCATGGTTTTAAGACGTTATGTGAAAGATTTCAAATCGAGGATTTCAATACTAATACTTATATATATACGATATATATATAGATTTCGGCTAGTTTACTTTCTAAATTGCCATATTTTCCCAAGGTTTGGAAAATGAATATTTTGATAACAACAAGTATTTCTACAAGTTACGAGTGGTATAGGCATCATGTGCACGTGCATTCATTTCATTATGTCATGATCGAAGGTAGATCGTTATTACTCATATTAGGTTGCGGTTAGAGATCGTGCCTCATTTCAGTGTATCCATTCTTATCATCGTAGCTATCGCTCCAGGTGAGTCATAGCCCCTACTATTTTAACTTGTTTTATAACGGTTTTGGGGGAGAATACATGCTCGTTTCCATCTAAATGTATACTGGATTTAATTGGTTTTTGCTACATGCTTAGTTAAACATTTACTTGCTCCATTTATGAATTTCTTACTCATTCGAATGTAGTGTATATCCAATTGCATCACACTTAATCTTTGTTACCTTTGGACCCAAGCCTTTTCCACTATTATGCACACTTAACCGAATGAACCGGCTTTCCCACTATGTACATACATGACCAAATGAACTGGTCACATAACCGAATGTACGGGTAATACGACCGAATGAATTGGTCACATACCGAATGAATTGGTCACGTAACCAAATGTATTGGTCAAACTACACTTATCTTTGATTATTGGTCCACGTATTTCTTTTGTTCACGAAGACTTTAACACATTTGGCAGTGGGTTGTAAACACACAGGTTACAAGTCTCTTATGGCGGGACTTGTAACTGAGTGGATTTACGATGCCTTTGCTGGGCGATCTTTTCTCTATTGGCCTTATTTGTTAAACAAACTCTATGAACTCACCAACCTCGTGTTGACACTTTAGCATGTATTTTCAGGTATTAAGCTATGGCACGCTACAGGAGGTTTTGGCAGGGCATGGCATGGTCATAGAAGACTCTGATTAATTATACGGGGACCGTTTTAAACTATTTAAGGGCCTACTTCCGCACTATTTTTAACGATGTAAATTCAACATTTTTGATCTAACGATTTTATTCTAAATGATTAAAGTGAAAACCATTTTTGTACTTGTGTTGTGATATCAATTGAGTTACACCCCAGCTACACGTATGCTTCCGCTGGACCCGATTTTGGGGGTGTGACAGATAGCAAGCATCAAGGAGAGGTATGGTGACAACTGAGTCTTTTAGGTATGACAAGAACCTCTTGTTATCATTCTCAGTTTTCTGGTTCCTTAATCGGGATGGGTATGGAATTCTCACAGGTGGGTTAGGAAGGGCTGATGGGGAAGGGGTCGTCACGGGTGGTTGGTCTGGGGTGATAATGCCGACATCCTCCTCCTCCTCCCTTGGTTTGTCTGGATCGAGGGTGATGTGGGACGAGTCTGGGTAAGGAGGGTCTTTGGTTGTCGTTCCAGCTCGTGTGGTTATCGCGAGCATGGGGTCTTTTTTTCTCACTAATGGCGTTTGGAGATTATCTAGGGCCGAGTTAAGCTTGTTGAAAAATTCTCCAATACCCTCCTGCTGCTCGTCGAAAAGCTCGTTAAGCCCTTTCATTTGCAAGTCTTTTTCTTGAGTGAAGTGACCAAGGTCATCTTCGAAAGTGCTCCTGATTTTGAATTCAGGGCCTTCCTCCCCTTCTCTTCTCTTTACCAGATTTCCCCAAAGGGTGTAATCGTCATTTTGGTAAAAAGGCAAGAGGGAGGGATCAGCATAAATGTCCCCTCCTGACAAGCATGCATGTTCAGTTGTGGCTGCTCCTCCGCATTCTTCTACCTCATGCGGGCCTCCACAGTGATCGCAGATCAGGTAAGGATTCGACAGCTGTTTAGGTGACTGCGATCCAGCTATGTATTCCACTCTTTTGTGAATTTTGCTCAAACGATCCGAGGTGATCTCAGAAATGCTGACAGTCGACTCAGGTTCATCCCAAGTGTCATCCTGGTCTTGAGCATATTCTTCAATCCTATCCCATCCTTCCTTGGCACTTAGATTGGCAAACCTTCCTTTTCTAGATTGGTTAATTCCGTTTCGATCGTTAGAGGAGATATTTTCGTAGAAGATTTGGATCAAGAGCCAAAGCTCAATGCCATGATGGGGAACTTGTCTTATTGAATCTTTGAATCTAGTCCACGATTTATAGAAGGGCTCGTCCTTCTCCTTCCGGAAATGGAGGATCCTATCTCTAAATGCTGAGGTTTTTCCAGGTGGGAAGAACTTCTCATAGAACTTGGATATGAGTTGCTCCCATGTGAAGATAGATTCAGAAGGGAGTTTGTCATACCATTCTTGGGCTTTTTCGTATAAGGTGAAAGGAAAGAATCGCAATCGGGATGTGTTTCTAGTAGCCCCATCCGTATGGATGGTGTCCACTATTTTCAGGAAATCCTTGATGTGTTGGATTGGATTTTCCTCATCAAGTCCGTGGAACTTACACACACTTTTGACAAGCCAAACATCGTTTGCATGCAAGACCTCGTTGGTGTGTTCGTTTGGGTAAACAATGGCATTTGAAAAGCCACGAGGAGTTGGGGAAGAGTAGTCCTTGAGACGCTTAGGAGGAGGTATTATAGGGGTACTCATCTCGTTGTGGGAGCTAGGGGTTGTGATGTGATTCTCTGAATTTTCCTCAGAAAGAGGTGCATCAAAGTCGATAGCAATGCTGGATGGTTCAGGAGTTGAGTGAGTTCGTCTTAACCTACACATTTCTCTTTCGGGTTCTGCATAAGGCAAGACAAGGTCTCTAGTGGTACTACGACTCCTAGTGATCCTAAGGTTGGAGAATTCGTTGGTTGCCATGATGGCGGACGGTGAAGAGTTACGAACAAAGGCACAAAGAAATAAGATAGACTAAAGAAGACCTAAAAATAAAAATAAAATCTTACTAGAAAGGAATCTAGCAAGTAGACCTAATAAAAAGAAATCCTAACCTAGACAATAACTATTCCCCAGGCTGCGGCGCCAAAAACTTGATGCGTGGGAATCGCAACAGGCTTTACCTCTCGAGGGATCTCGAGAAGCTTACAACCCCCACCAGGCAGTGTACCTGATCGTTGTAGTATAGTATAGTGACAAGTACCGGGGGATTGATCGTTCAGCTTAGGAATAGTGTCGCTAGGATTAGAAAGCCTAATTACTAGTTCTAGAGGTGAGGGATGATTATTTTTTGTATTTTTATAATTTTATGAAAGCAAGTAAAATCTCGGGTTTTGGAAGAGTGGGCGGAATTAGTTGCTATTCAACTAACCCAAAACTAAGATATAATCAAAATAAAATACTAAAAATGAAAATAAACTAAATTATACTAAGGTTGTGAGCAGTAATTGGAGAAATTGTGTTTACTTAGACTTCACTACTCCCTAGATATCTTTTACACGTTAATTACTTGTTATAATTGTATGGATGACGGATCGTATTCCTTAATACCATTCATGGGGTGGCATACACAACTCCCCAATTCTATGAGCTCTTATCTCCTCCTACACCATGACCCATCACAACTATAGGGATTGTAAACAGTGGCTCATGCATTAAATACAACCAATAAAGACCTAGTACGCCTCGGTTCATGTTTCTTAAGACGTTCAAGCATGTTGCCATTTGGAGATCTGCCAGTTTTCTTAAGCCTAACATATAAATCATTCATCCAAAACAAGAATAAACAAGTAATCAACACATAATCAATATCTAGGTTTCATTAGATCTAAGCAAACACAAGAGAGATCTAGCCTAGCATAATGGAATTGAGACAAGAACAAGATATAGACAACCAACACATAGACATATTGATTGAATTAGAAGAACACTTATCTCAATTACAATGCAAGGTATCAAGGGTTTGGAACCCTTGAAAAACCTGTAAAAGATGCACCAAATTCGTCTTTAGGGTTTCTCCAAAACTTCTCTTTTCTTTAATGTAAAAACTAGAAAACTATATATAGGAAAACTGGGCTGACGGCGTCAAGACAACCATGTGACGCCGTCACCTCGCCGCCAAATACTTCCTCGGACGGCCTTGATCTACTTATGACGGCCTGTGTGACGCCGTCACCTACCACGGTATTTTATTCTTGGCCTTTTGACGCCGTCAGGATGACTTTTGACGCCGTCATCAACTACGGTATTTTATTCTTGATGTCTGACGCCGTCAGGGTATAACTCTTGACGCCGTCACCTAGTGTTTCGAGCATGGAAAATTGATACATTGCCGTTTTCTTCACTTTTATGCTCCAAAAACGTCTAAAATGGCTTCTTTTCCAGAATTCACTCTCCAAGTACCTAAAATCACAAAAGGAACGATTTAGGGCAATATTTGATCAAATAAAGTCGGATTCGGGCTTAAATGACCCCCTAAAAACGGATCATTTTTCGCCTCATCACTCATGTTTCAAAGTAAATTGTGAAAATGCTTTATTTTGTTTTTAACTTCGTCTTAATTGCATATAAAGGTATTTTGCAAAAGATAAGTGTAAGGGAGATCCAAATTTGTTTATAAGAACGAAATTGAGCATGAACCACAACAATATTAAATGGACATGTATATTAGTAATTGTTAGAGTCAAATGCTTGTATCGAGTCATAATGATGTTTTGCAGGATTTTCCAGGAAGTAGGACATAAGTTTTTTCAGAAATTTTCCAAAAACTTAACGTAAAGATTTCTGCAGGTCACTTCTGACGGCGTCATGTGTAAAATTCTGGAAATTTTGCTAGTTTTGTTTATACCGGAGTCTTAAAGTTTTTTGTTAATTCTTTAATTTTATAAACTCCAGGAAATCTGCAAACATTCATTCCACAAGCATTATATCTTTAATTATTTTGTTTCTATTCCTAAGTCTGGAATTACGTCTAGTTGTGAGTTTTCTTTGTTCGGATTGATGATTTGGGTTTTTGTGTTTGTTTTCTCAGGATTTACAGGTTATGTATGACAAGAAGATGATTATTATTCTGGAAGGGAAGCTTTGATTGTTCATTTTCTTGGAGGAAGATTTAACCTGGCCACCTTATTATTCATACCGAGCGAATCAGGGGAGTATTTGATTTTATTCTTTTTACTTATATCACTTTTACATTCTTTACTTGAACATTGGGGACAATGTTCATCTTAAGTGTAAGGGGAGGGTAAAATGATGATACCTTACAGATAAAATTTCGCTTGAGTTTGTTTGTTTAATAGTAGATGTGTAATAAAACTATGAGAAATACTTGTTAGAGTAATTTTAGCGCCAAATTTAAATTTTTTTACAACGTTTAGGAGTGAAACTTTAGCCATAGCAAGCGTCTCATGGATAGGAGATTGTATGACTAGCACATAACCGTATATTCAAAAAAAAATTTCCACCCAAATATGTGAGGTTCGCCTTTAGATTTGATAGGAAAAGCATTTATTATTAGTGCTTATGAGTGTACCGGTAGCATTTAGATTCTAGAACTTGCGTTAGTGATGCATCCCGAGACCGCTAGTGAGACTACATTCGTGTAGTAGGATTTACTACATGATAAGAGGCATTAGGATCACCCTTGTGTTAAACCCGTATTATAATTACTTGACCATTTAAGTCATATTACTTGGCTAGTTAAGTCAACTAATTTTTCCCACACCCTTAGCGTTGTACTCATTTTTAGTACACGAAACCCCTAGTACACCCCTCCGAGCCTATCTTTTCGTTTCTAACTTTAAGCATTTTACTTAAAGGAAGAATTTGTTACACCCCACTTAAATGTACACCCAAATCGCCTTAGCATTACGTGTATGCGCTCATTTTTAGTGCATTATTGTTATTTGTTAAATCCTAAGTTAACTATCTAATTGATTACATGGTTGCTAAGTCGAGTCATATCCTTGTACATATTGTTTTGGGACGATTGGGACTCATGGGTAAAGTACTTATTTATGGAGTAATGGGGAAGAACATCATATTATTACCCCCATATGTGCGTTAATCTTAAAAGTACTCCAAGTGTTTTGATTATCTTAATTCGAGTCATTAGATTAGTTATTGTAAAGTATGTAAAGATTCAAGTGTAAGGGGAATGTTCATTCCCTATGATGTATTATTTTGGATGGTAGGGTAAGAGTGTATGCAAAAAAAAAAAAAAAAAAAAAAAAAAAAAAAAAAAAAAAAAAAAAACGAAAAATCAAGAAAAAGAAAAAAAATAGAAAAAAGAAAAGAGAAAAAACATACGGACTACCATCCCGTTTCATTCTATGTTTATTTTATGTTTTTGTTATTTTTCATTTATTAGCTTAAGTCGAGTTTAGTCTTGGCTTAGCAACGCCACATTGTACATGTAATTAACCAAGGTTGTTAACTCGCCACCAGTAAAAACTTCCTTTATCCAATAAAACCGTGTGTTTCATATCCCTACACCTAACGTTACAACAATTTAAAAGACCTCTTTGATAGTTTATCCTAGGTGCTTACGCCATATGGTGGAGGTTTGATCCTTTCCCAAGCCTATGGTAATCTATTTTGCTATGACAGGTAGTGAGAGATATCTTCCGTTTCCATATTGTAATCTATACTTTATTACACCCGAGAGATGTAAGTATCTAAACACTGTTTGTTAGGTGCTAGTATATGACCTCCGTGCTTGTCTATTGGTCTTTAGTGGAATGATTATTTGTTGTAATTACTTTTATATTAGTGTTAAATGACCCCTAACTTGTATTTTGAGTAGAATAAAAGCGCATTTGCTTGAGGACAAGCAAATCTCAAGTGTAAGGGTATATGATGAGGCGAAAAATGAACCACTTTTAGGGGGTCATTTAAGCCCGGAATTGAATTTATTTGATCAAATATTGCCCTAAATCGTTCCTTTTGTGATTTTAGGTACTTTGGGAGAGAAATCTGGAAAAGGAAGCAATTCGGACGTTTTTGGAGCATAAAAGTGAAGAAAACGCCAAAGTCTTAATTTTCCTTGCTGGGAACAGTAGGTGACGGCGTCAAGAGTAACATCCTGACGGCGTCAAGAGTAAAAGTGGTGACGGCCCAAAGAGAAAGTGAAGGCGTCACCCAAGGCCGTCACGTGTTAACTTGTCAAAACTTGTGCGCGGAGTAGCTGATATTGTTTTGGTCATAACTTTTGCATACGAACTCGGATTTAGGTGATTCAAAAGCCCACGCGAAGAGGACGAAGAGATCTACAATTTGGTGAAAAAATGATCTTGACGGCGTCAAGAGTAACGGGCTGACGCCGTCAAGATGGGCCGGGCATAAATAAGCCTATAAATATAACATCATAACTTCACTTTTTGTAAGCCCTAAACCCTAAGGTCGATTCCTGGGTTTAGGTGGGTGTTTTTTGATGCGTTGGAATCGCACCTTGCTTTACCTCTCGAGGGATCTCGAGAAGCTTACAACCCCCACCAGGCAGTGTACCTGATCGTTGTAGTATAGTATAGTGACAAGTACCGGGGGATTGATCGTTCAGCTTAGGAATAATGTCGCTAGGATTAGAAAACCTAATTAATAGTTCTAGAGGCGAGAGATGATTATTTTTGTATTTTTATATTTTTATGAAAGCAATTAAAATCTCGGGTTTTAGAAGAGTGGGCGGAATTAGTTGCTATTCAACTAACCCAAAGCTATTATATAATTAAAATAAAACAATGAGAATGAAATTAAACTAATTAAACTAAGGTTGTGAGCAGTAATTGGAGAAATTGTGTTTACTTAGACTTCATTACTCCCTAGATATCTTTTACATGTTAATTACTTGTTACACTTGTATGAATGACGGATTGTATTCCTTAATACCATTCGTGGGGTGGCATACATAACTCCCCAACTCTATGAGCTCTTATCTCCTCCTACACCATGACCCAGCACAACTATAGGGATTGTAAACAGTGGCTCATGCATTAAATACAACCAATAAAGACCTAGTACGCCTCGGTTCATGTTTCTTAAGACGTTCAAGCATGTTACCATTTGGAGATCTGCCAGTTTTCTTAAGCCTAACATATAAATCATTCATTCAAAACAAGAATAGACAAGTAATCAACACATAATCAACATCTAGGTTTCATTAGATCTAAGCAAACACAAGAGAGATCTAGCCTAGCATAGTAGAATTGAGACAAGAACAAGAGATAAACAACCAACACATAGACATATTGATTGAATTGGAAGTACACTTATCTCAATTATAATGCAAGGTCTCAAGGGTTTGGAACCCTTGAAAAACCTGTAAAAGAGGCACCAAAATCGTCTTTAGGGTTTCACCAAAACTTCTCTCCTTTTTTAATGAAAAAACTAGAAAACTATATATAGGAAAAACAGTCTGACGGCGTCAAGAGTTAATTCTGACACCGTCACCTCGCCGCCATATACTTCCTCGGACGGCCTAGATCCACTTATGACGGCCTACGTGACGCCGTCACCACCCACGGTATAATATTTTTGCCACTTTGACGCCGTCACCAGTCCATCTGACGCCGTCACCAGCTACGATGTTTAATTCTCCATGCCTGACGCCGTCAAGAAGGTAGTCTTGACGCCGTCACCTTGTATCTTCAGCATGGATTTTTGGTACTTTGCCGTTTTCTTCACTTTTATGCTCCAAAAACGTCCAAAATAGCTTCTTTTCCAGAATTCACTCTCCAAACACCTAAAATCACAAAAGGAACGATTTAGGGCAATATTTGATCAAATAAAGTCGGATTCGGGCTTAAATGACCCCCTAAAAACGGATCATTTTTCGCCTTATCATATACCCTTACACTTGAGATTTGCTTGTCCTCAAGCAAATGAGCTTTTATTCTACTCAAAAGACAAGTTAGGGGTCATTTAACACTAATATAAAAGTAATTACAACAAATAATCGTTCCACTAAAGACCAATAGACAAGCACGGAGGTCATACACAAGCACCTCGCAAATAGTGTTTAGATACTCACATCTCTCGGGTGTAATAAAGTAATATAACATTATGGAAATGGAAGATATCTCTCACTACCTGTCATAGCAAAATAGATTACCATAGGCTTGGGAAAGGATCAAACCTCCACCACATGGCGTAAGCACCTAGGATAAACTATCCAAGAGGTCTTTTAAAGGGTTATAGCGTTAGGTGTAGGGATATGAATTACACGGTTTTGTTGGATAAAGGAAGTTTTACTGGTGGCGAGTTAACAATCTTAGTTAATTACATGTATAAGATGGCGTTGCTAAGCCAAGACTAGACTCGACTTAAGCTAATAAATGAAAAATAACAAAAAACATAAAATGAACATAGAATGAAAACGGGATGGTAGTCCGTATGTTTTTTTTCTTTTTCTTTTTCTTTTCTATTTTTTTTTTTCTTAATTTTTTCGATTTTTTTTTTTTTTTTTTTTTTCATACACTCTTACCCTACCATCCAAAATAATACATCATAGGGGTATAAACGTTCCCCTTACACTTGAATCTTTACATACTTTACATTTAACTAATCTAATGACTCGAATTAAGAAAATCAAAACACTTGGAGCACTTTTAAGATTAACGCACTTATAGGGGTAATAAGTGATGTTCTTCCCCATTACTTCATAAAATAAGTACTTACCCATGAGTCCCAATCGTCCCAAAACAATATGTACAAGGATATGACTCGACTTAGCAACCATGTAATCAATTAGAAAGTTAACTTAGGGTTTAACAAATAACAATAATGCACTAAAAATGAGCGCATACACGGAAGGCTAAGGCGATTTGGGTGTACATTTAAGTGGGGTGTAACAAATTCTTCCTTTAAGTAAAATGCTTAAAGTTAGAAACGAAAAGATAGGCTCGGAGGGGTGTACTAGGGGTATCGTGTACTAAAAATGAGTACAACGCTAAGGGTGTGGGAAAAATTAGTTAACTTAACTAGCCAAGTAATATGACTTAAATGGTCAAGTAATTATAATACGGGTTTAACACAAGGGTGATCCTAATGCCTCTTATCATGTAGTAAATCCTACCACACGAATGTAGTCTCACTAGCGGTCTCGGAATGCATCACTAATGCAAGTTCTAGAATCTAAATGCTACCGGTACACTCATAAGCACTAATAATGAATGCTTTTCCTATCAAATCTAAAGGCGAACCTCACATTTTTGGGTGGAAAATTTTTCTGAATATACGGTTATGTGCTAGTCATACAACCTCCTATCCATGAGACGCTTGCTATGGCTAAAGTTTCACTCCTAAATGTTGTAAAAAATTTTAAATTTGGCGCTAAAATTACACTAACAAGTATTTCTCGTAGTTTTATTACTCATCTACTATCAAACAAAACAAACTCAAGCGAAAGTGCATATGTAAGGTATCATCTTTTTACCCTCCCCTTACACTTAAGATGAACATTGTCCCCAATGTTCAAGTAAAGAATGTAAAAGTTAAAAAGTAAAGAGAATGAAATCAAATACTCCCCTGATTCGCTCGGTATGGATTTTAGGTTTGCCAGGTTAAATCTTCTTCCAAGAAAACGAACAATCAAAGCTTCCCTTCCAGAATATAAATCATCTTCTTGTCACAAATAACCTGTAAATCCTGACAAAAGTAGACAAGGCAACCTCGCGTAAAATCGGCGGCATCCTATATAAGTTACTAACTCCTAGAAAACAAAGTAAGATATAATGCTTGTGGAATGAAGTTTGCAGATTTCCTGGAGATTATAAAACTTAATAATTCACAAAAACCATAAGACTCCGTTAGAAAAACAAAACCGGTAAAATTTCCAGATTTTAACTCCTGACGCCGTCAATAGCAAACCCTGACGCCGTCAGAATGAACCTGCAGAAATTCTTATGTTAAGTTTCCGGAAAAACTTTGTCCTACTTCCTGGAAAATCCTGCAAAACTTCATTATGACTCAATACAAGCATTTGACTCTAACAAATACGAATATACATGTTCATTTAAATATTGTGGAGAATCATGATCGGTTTGTTTCTTAAAAACATATTTGGGGTTTCCCCTTACACTTATCTTTTGCAAAAATACCTTTAGGTTGAAGTTAAGACTAGGCTAAACAACATAATAAAGTATTTCACATTTTAGTAGAGAAACATGATCAACCAACAATAAAAACAAAGCATGCATACGGAAGCAAATAACAATCAAACAAATAAAAATCACACAAAACATGGGTTGCCTCCCAAGAAGCGCTTTTCTTTATTTACGAGTCTTGTAGCTAGACTCAAGGTCGTGGGTTATCGTGTATCGCTTATGCTCTCATAACCAAGTGTGAGCCATATAATAGTCGCCTCATCTTTCTTATATTCTTCTCCTAACTCTAAGCACCCGCGATAGTACTTTTTATTTTTTTCATGCGTGTACTTAAGTCCCTTTCTCTCATCATTCTCACTTAGCATTTCCATAGGAAGATACCTACTACACTTTTCCATGGAGAAATCCTTGAACCTAGGGTGTGTGCGGGGCATTTGATAGACAAATTCTTCATCCGGATCATACAAGGTCATTCTAATATGCCATGACCCGTCACCTTCTTTAGGTGGCTTGTCCCACCTCCATCTATACTTATCTCCATCTCTTTTCCATTTATTCAACTCTATATTAATAGGCATTACGCTCAAGAACTCAATCATCTTTCTAAAGACTAAGGGGTCCTCAAAGGGATCTAGCTCCTCATCTCTAGCTATGAGTTGTTCTACCGAATGTGTCTTCTCAACGAAATCCTTTTCTAGATAAAATGGGCATTGAGGACCTATGAAGTTCCTTTCTATCCAAGGTCCATATCTAGATGGTCTCCTATTCATCTCTACCCAATGCGGTGTTGGTTCATCATCACAATCATAACTATGCTTCTTAACATCATACACTGACCAAGTATCGCCTTCTCCTACCGCTATCTTGGATTCCTTGCAATCTATCATGGCACTAGCGGTTGCTAAAAATCCTCTTCCTACCAATAATGGGCATGTAGTGTCACTAACCATGTCTAGGACGTGAAAATCTGCTAATATAGTTAACCTTCCTACGTGAACAACTACATCCTTAATCATTCCAACCGGGTGGGCAATACTTCCATCCGCTAGCCCTATCAATACCTCTGTTTCCTCTAACTTTCCTAGCTTAAGAGCGGTGAATAAGGATAAGGGAATCAAGTTGAGGCTTGACCCTAAATCGGCTAGTGTGTCGAAAGCTTCGGATCTTCCTATCTTACAAGGCAAAACAAATATACCCGGATCATCAAGCTTTTTAGGCAACTTGTTTTGAACGAAGGCGGTCCCATTTTTACCTAGCTTATATTTCTCATATTTTTCTAGGAGGGCACTATAGTAAGGAGCACGCGCTAAGACATCAATGACGGGGCGTTCAAGGTGAAGTTCTTTGAATTCATCGTCAAGGTCTTGTGTAAGAGGTGTTTCAACTATGCTTTTGACCGGCTCTATAGTGGGTGTTTTAGTTGATTGGTCCTTTTGGGGGACTTGGTGTTGTTTGAAACACGTGCTCGTTGATTTAACCGAGTAGTATTGTGGACACGAAGTGGGTCACGAAACTGAAGATATGGCATTAACGTTTAGTTTCGGATTCTTGATTGTGTCGCTTGGGAGTGCTCCCATTTCTCGGTCATTGAGAACTTTCAACAATGCGTCAATTCTATTGGTCATCTCGCTTTGATTTTGTTTGAAATCGGCTTCAAACTTAGCTATGCGGGCTTCTTGAGATGCCATGAACTTTGACATCAATCCTTCAAGATTGTTGGTACTACCATAGTTGTTAGAAGGATTGTTGTTGAAGGTACGGTTGGATGGTGGACCGTTTGATTGGTAACGATTAGGCGGATTGGAAGAATTGGGTTGATTTTGCTTCCACCTAAGATTTGGGTGATTTTTCCATGAGGGGTTATATGAATCACCGTATGTGTTTGGCTCGGGCTTGAAAGTGTACCACTTATCTCCCGCTTCGTCGGTACGCGTGGATGCGTAGTCCGCAAAAGCTGTTCCGGGGAGTTCCACACAATCACGAGTGTCATGGGGACCACTACATAATTCGCATGAAGAAGTGATTTTGTTCACTTGGCTTGAATGCTTCGGAGCTTTGTAAGATTTCATGAGAAACTTGACTTGGTCCTCAAGTTCCATGATCCTACGGTCGGAAGTGCTTGAATTATTTGAAGGCAAAGATATTGCCTTGACTGTTTTGTTCAAATCACGGGGATCATTCCAACTTTCGTTGTCATAGAGAGCAAGATCTTCTATGAGTTCCCATGATTGTTCCGCACTAAGATCACGTAGCTTACCACCGGCCGATTGGTCAATGGTTCGCCTCGTGGAGATGTCGATATGGTCATAGAAGATTTGGACTTGGAGCCAAAGATCTATGCCATGATGAGGGACTTTTTGGAGTAAGTCCTTGAAACGAGTCCATGCTTCATAAAGAGATTCATTCTGACGTTGTTGAAACATCAAGATGTCATTCCTAAGTTTAGTAGTTCTCCCTGGTGGGAAAAATTGAGCAAGGAAACGAGTGGTGAGATCATCCCATGTGGTGATGGATCCCGCGGGTAAACGCTCAAGCCATTGACTAGCTTGATCCCGTAGAGAGAATTGGAATAGGCGTAATCGGGTTGTCTCTCTAGTCTCAACACCTAGGTCTATGGAATCTACGATTTTGAGGAAGTCCTTAAGGTGTTGGTTTGGATCTTCGGAACGAAGTCCATGGAATGCACATCCGCTTTGCACCAACCGGATGGTGTCGGATCGCAAGGGGGTCACATTGGCTCCGGTGAGCTCAATGGTGTTTCGGTAGCCTTGGTGGCTGGGTCGGGAATACTCTCCTAAGGTTCGGGGCCTAAGGGGTTCTAATGGTGGGTTTTGTTGTGGTGGGATGATGGGTTCAAAGATGTTACCACCTTCCATGATGTCGGATGGTAAAGAGTTACGAACAAAGGCACGAAGAAATAAGATAGACTAAAGAAGACCTAAAAATAAAAATAAAAATCTTACTAGAAAGGAATCTAGCAAGTAGACCTAATAAAAAGAAATCCTAACCTAGACAATAACTATTCCCCAGGCTGCGGAGCCAAAAACTTGATGCGTGGGAATCGCACCTTGCTTTACCTCTCGAGGGATCTCGAGAAGCTTACAACCCCCACCAGGCAGTGTACCTGATCGTTGTAGTATAGTATAGTGACAAGTACCGGGGGATTGATCGTTCAGCTTAGGAATAGTGTCGCTAGGATTAGAAAACCTAATTAATAGTTCTAGAGGCGAGAGATGATTATTTTTGTATTTTTATATTTTTATGAAAGCAATTAAAATCTCGGGTTTTAGAAGAGTGGGCGGAATTAGTTGCTATTCAACTAACCCAAAGCTATTATATAATTAAAATAAAACAATGAGAATGAAATTAAACTAATTAAACTAAGGTTGTGAGCAGTAATTGGAGAAATTGTGTTTACTTAGACTTCATTACTCCCTAGATATCTTTTACATGTTAATTACTTGTTACACTTGTATGAATGACGGATTGTATTCCTTAATACCATTCGTGGGGTGGCATACATAACTCCCCAACTCTATGAGCTCTTATCTCCTCCTACACCATGACCCAGCACAACTATAGGGATTGTAAACAGTGGCTCATGCATTAAATACAACCAATAAAGACCTAGTACGCCTCGGTTCATGTTTCTTAAGACGTTCAAGCATGTTACCATTTGGAGATCTGCCAGTTTTCTAAAGCCTAACATATAAATCATTCATTCAAAACAAGAATAGACAAGTAATCAACACATAATCAACATCTAGGTTTCATTAGATCTAAGCAAACACAAGAGAGATCTAGCCTAGCATAGTAGAATTGAGACAAGAACAAGATATAAACAACCAACACATAGACATATTGATTGAATTGGAAGTACACTTATCTCAATTACAATGCAAGGTCTCAAGGGTTTGGAACCCTTGAAAAACCTGTAAAAGAGGCACCAAAATCGTCTTTAGGGTTTCACCAAAACTTCTCTCCTTTTTTAATGAAAAAACTAGAAAACTATATATAGGAAAAACAGTCTGACGGCGTCAAGAGTTAATTCTGACGCCGTCACCTCGCCGCCATATACTTCCTCGAACGGCCTAGATCCACTTATGACGGCCTACGTGACGCCGTCACCACCCACGGTATAATATTTTTGCCACTTTGACGCCGTCACCAGTCCATCTGACGCCGTCACCAGCTACGATGTTTAATTCTCCATGCCTGACGCCGTCAAGAAGGTAGTCTTGACGCCGTCACCTTGTATCTTCAGCATGGATTTTTGGTACTTTGCCGTTTTCTTCACTTTTATGCTCCAAAAACGTCCAAAATAGCTTCTTTTCCAGAATTCACTCTCCAAACACCTAAAATCACAAAAGGAACGATTTAGGGCAATATTTGATCAAATAAAGTCGGATTCGGGCTTAAATGACCCCCTAAAAATGGATCATTTTTCGCCTTATCATTTTTCCAGCAACTTAGAGGGTTTCAATCACTCCATAAACCTCATGTATTGGTTTGATGATTCTATCTTAATTATGTTTTCCATTATCATTGTTGTTTGCTCTTCTTTGATGATGATTTGCTAATTCACCTTGTGTCTACTTATGATTATGTGAAACTTGTATATAATTGATTAGATCTCATTGATTTCTTGTTGATGTTGTGTCTATCTCCATCAATGAGGGGCTTGTTGATGTGTGTGTCTGTCTCCATCAATTAAGGAGTGGCAACTTCAATAGATCTAGTTGGTTTAGTTTATAATTCTTGTTTCCTATTGATTCTTGTTTTGATTGAATGAATTCGATGTTAGGCTTAAGAAAACTGGCAGATCTCCAAATGGTAACATGCTTGAACGTCTTAGGAAACATGAACTGATGTGCACTAGGTTTTATTGGTTGTATTTAATGCATGAGTAAATTCTAATGATCCCATGTTAGGAGCTTCTTAGCCGGCTCGACATAGGAGTGAAGTAGGCACTCATAGGATTGGGGAGTTAAGTGCGCCACCCCATGAATGGTATTAAGGAATACAACCCGTCAATTAAAACAAGGTACGATTCAATAGGTAGAATTGGATAGCTAGCAAGAAGTAACATATCATAGGTAGACATGCTTCACTTATCTTGTAAAACCTTAGTTTAGTTTTCTTGCACATTAGTTTAATTAGTAGCTTTTGGGTTAGTTGATTAGCAACTAATTCCACCCACTCTCCCAATACCCGAGATTTTTACTTGCTTTTCATAAAATATAAAAACATAAAAAGAATCATCTTTCACCTTTAGACCTAGTTAGATTAATTTCAATCCTAACGACACAATTCCTAGCTGAACGATCAATCCCCCGGTACTTGTCACTATACTATACTACAACGATCAGGTACACTGCCTGGTGGGGGTTGTAAGCTTCTCAAGATCCCTTGAGAGGTAAAGCCTGGTGCGATTCCCACGTATCAGTGTCGAAGAACGAGTGTGCATGCACTAAAAACTCAATTTTGAAAAACAAAAAGAAAACAAATTTGGAGAGGTAAATCTTTTTTTGTTTTTTGAAAAGTTTTTAGAAAAAGAAAAATATTTTTGGGTTTTTTAGGGTTTTTCAATTTTTTTTTGGTGTTTTGAGTACTTTGTGAAAAGTATTCTCGACGTTTTTTT
Source organism: Artemisia argyi (assembly GCA_030686995.1). Classification (NCBI taxonomy): domain Eukaryota; kingdom Viridiplantae; phylum Streptophyta; class Magnoliopsida; order Asterales; family Asteraceae; genus Artemisia; species Artemisia argyi. Next base: position 72,311,110 of record CM060700.1, on the reverse strand, counting down.
GAGTTTGGATAATATATATACAAAAAATATGAAAAATAACTTCCGAAGAAGGATCTCAAGTCACTAATCGTCAACCCGTGGCGATATTGTCGTAACACGCCTCCCCGGCAGCGGCGCCAAAATTGATTGGTCGATATAAAACCAACCAATGGGGAGAAGAGGATCAAGAATATCGGACAAGATTACCTCGAGGGTAATAAGACGTAAGAATCACAAATCAACCTTTCGTTAAAAAGGTTAATGCGTAAAACCTACGAATACGATATTTTGAAGAGTACCGGGTAAGAGATTTCCCGGGTCGTTTCCCTACGAGACGTGAATTGAGGATATCGATTAGGGTTTGGAATTAAAGTGCTTGATTGACGGATTTTGGTTTTGGAATTTAAACTATGGGAATTACAAATTACGAACGAGAAATAATATAACAAAACCTAAATGCAATTGTAAACAAGGAATACTAAATAAAACTTAACGACTATTTAAAATGCTACGGTGATGTGCGTAGGGTTGCACCAAGCTTTACCTCTCGAGGGATCTCGAGAAGCTTACAACCCCCACCAAGCAGTGTACCTGATCGATGTAGTATAGTATAATGACAAGTACCGGGGGATTGATCGTTCAGCTAAGAATAGTGTCGCTAGGATTAGAAAAGCTAAAGACTAGGTCTAGAGATGACGGATGATTCTTTTTGTATTTTTATATTTTTTTGGAAAGCAAGTAAAAATCTCGGGTTTGAGGGATTTGGGCGGAATTAGTTGCTAGTCAACTAACCCAATACTAAAGATGCAATAAAAATAAAATACTAGAAATGAAAATAAACTATATTATACTAAAGTTGTGAGCAATAAGTGGGAGAAATGTGTTTACTTAGATTTCATTACTCCCTAGATATCTTTTACACGTTAATTACTTGTTATAGTTGCGTGAATGACGGATTGTATTCCTTAATACCATTCATGGGGTGGCGTACTTACTTCCCCAATTCTATGAGTACCTACTTCATTCCTATGTCGAGCCGGCTAAGAAGCTCCTAACATGGGATCATTAGAATTTACTCATGCATTAAATACAACCAATAAAACCTAGTACACATCGGTTCATGTTTCCTAAGACGTTCAAGCATGTTACACCATGGAGATCTGCCAGTTTTCTTAAGCCTAACATTGAAATCATTCATCCAATACAACCATAAACAAGTAATCAACACATAATTAACATCTAGGTTTCATTAGATCTAAGCAAACACAAGATAAATCTAGCCTAACATGTTGAAATCATGACAAGCACGAGATATAGACAACCAACACATAGACATATTGATTGAATTAAGAGAAGACTTATCTTAATAGCACATGAAAGGATTCAAGGGATGAAAACCCTTGAATATACTGTAAAATACGACCTAGGGTTCACAAAGTTTGGCCCTAGGGTTTCTCCACACAAGTTCCTCCCTAATGAATGAAAAATAGAAAACTGTATATAGAGTTTGGAAGGTGACGGCGTCAAGAACAAATGTCTGACGCCTTCATCTCGCCGCCAAATAGTTCCTCAGACTGCCTAGATCTGGGTCTGACGCCGTCATGTGTACACCTTATGCAGGCCGTCACATAATTAACTCTTGACGCCCTTCTTGTGACGCCTTCACGTTTCTTTTGGGTCGTCATGGATTTTACTCTTAACACCGTCATGAATTTCCTCTTGACGTCGTCATACACTATTCTCAGCATCGAAAATTAAGTCTTTGGCGTTTTCTTCACTTTTATGCTCCAAAAACGTCCGAATTGCTTCCTTTCTCAGATTTCACTCCCAAAGTACCTAAAATCACAAAAGGAACGATTTAGGGTAATATTTGATCAAATAAATTCAATTCCGGGCTTAAATGACCCCCTAAAAGTGGTTCATTTTTCGCCTCATCATACGGGAACAATAATCGGGAGCTAAGGGAATCCTAAAACACAACCTAAGTTAAAAAAAAACGTAAAAGTGATTAAAAAACTACCTAAGTGCAAGAAATAAAATGTGATTTTTAAGCTACGCTAATCCTGCGGGGGTAAAAACGATTTTTCTACGCTCCTAATAATAAAAGAAAATTTTTGAAAAAAGATTTTTTTTTTTTGCTTTTTAATTTTTTTAACGAATTAAATACTAATAAAAGAAATTAAATGTTAAAAAAAAGTACCAAAACAATTGGGAAAATTTTGAAAAAATAAAAATTTTGGAAACTAAAAATTTCTAATACTAAGCAGGAAAAAAAAGGGGGGGGGGAACTAAATAAGCAGTTATATAAGCAATCTAAAAGCTGATATATAAATAAGCAAAAAGACATGAAAGGTTATATAGTAAATATTGCAAAGCATAACAAGTAACTAAACATGGAGCAGATGGTTGGGATGTTGTTTGTGTAGTCTGTGTGAGAGCTGTCGACCGGGGTTCAATCCCTACCCACAGCCTTTTTGTAAAATATTTTTTTTTTCAAATTTTTTTTAACAAACTTATAAAAAACACAAAGACTAACACTTTTTGAAACTAACACTTTTCATAAAAAGCAGAAAATTAGCATATAATAAGGGCAAATTGCAATAGTTAGCTTTATATGCATAAAAAGAGATTATTTGGAAATCTAAAAAGCTTTTCTATGACTGAAATTAATAAGCTAGACTAAAGGAAACTAAAGCTAGGGCATAAATGGGGATTCCTAATAAGCTAAAGGATTCTAAAATAAGCACTTGAATAGACCTAAAAGCACAAAATAAGCTAAAAACACCTAGGGGCTGTAGAAAAGATGACTAAAGTGGCTACTTTGGGGCTATAAAAAACTGTCACAAAAAATCATAAAAATAAAATAAAAATACCATTAAAAAGACAAGCTGGCAAACTACTTGGGAACCAATTTTTAGAGGAATTGAGTGAAAAATGAAGAAATTAAAAATAAAAGCCAAAGTGGCTGTGGAGTGGTTTTTTTGACAGCAAACAGTTGACAAAATGGGTCAAAATGGGTTGTGTTGACTTGAAAAGTAAACTACCAAGGGTCCTAAACTAACTTAAACCTAAATAAGACTATTGTGAAGCAAATGAAACCACAAAAAGGGGCTAAACCTAGAATCTATCCTATCTAATTTTCAAAAGCAGTTAATGTAAAAAAATTGGAAAGCTAATGAAAAACCTTAACAAACTGAAATACTTAGATAGAAAACTACTTAAAGCAACTAACTAGAGCAGATTGAGTTTGAAATTTTGGATAACAAAACGCTTAAACTAGATTTTTCACCTTGTGCCAAACACCCCTTTACAGGGGTGTTGTTTGAGTTATAAATGGAAAAGCTGGTTTTAAGGCAAAAAAAACTTGAAACGGCAAAGTTATATTAAACTAAAGGGACGGTAAATAAGCACTAGTTGACTGTAGATAAGCAGCTGACCACTTATTGCTACAGTACCAACCGATTTTTTTTTTTTTTTTTTTTTTTTTTTTTAATTGAAAGACAGTGAAGAACTTGCTAAAACTCACACTAAGCTATGAAAAGCTTGTATGAGCTCAATAAAACAGTAATTTAGAGCTTTAAACAGGAATGTAAAGTAACTAAAAACTTGAAAGTAAATAAGGCAAGAAATAAATTAAAACTAAATTTTGATTAAAGGGACTGAGTTCAATTACAGAAAATGAAGTAACAACTTGATGAAAATGCTTAAAACAATAAAGTGGTCAAAACTTTTCTAAACATGAAAAGTTGGACAGTTTCTAAGTGTGCTAAGGAGTTGTTTTTATTTGCCCTCAGCTAGGGTCCTTGGTCCCTTTCTTGTCTTGTTGTTCTTGTGTTAGTTCTGTGAGTGAGAATAGCATTGGAGTTCATTTGTGTTACTTGAAAGAGAATGGCAGCCGTAGGATCAAACTTGCTCCCCAATCTCCATTCTTGGCCATTGATGCATCTTTGGAGCTTTCTTTCACATGGATTGATGAGGTGGAGGGGAGGCATGTGATTTGATGTTGGAATGTAGCTGGGTGAGCTGGAAAGCAGGTGTTGTCTAGTTTCGTGGGTTTGGCGCCAAGGTGAGGATTGGTGATTTGACTTGTAAAAGTCGAGTGGTAAAAAAAATGGGGTATATATTTTTTTCTGTTTGCAACTGGTGTGGGTATTTTGGTGGACTGATGGTGTTTTTGGGCTAGGAGTTAAGTTGGGAGTTGGGCTGAGGTTGTTAAGTAGGCTTAGGATAGTTTGTGTTTGTGAAGTGGGTTAAGGATGTAACTGGGTTTAGTTTTTTTTTAGGATTTTCAGTTATAGTATTAGTTAAAATAAGATTTAGTAATAATAATAAAAGTAAAATTAGATTTGAGAAAGAAATATTTTTGTAGTTTTTTTTTTTTTTTTTTTTTTTTTTTTTTTTAATTTTTTTATTATTTTTTTTAATAATAATAATATACTAATAATATGGATAATTAAAATACTTAATAGGTTTTATCAAAAATGTGTTTACATTTAAGTCTCGGGGAAAGGTTTTGCGTTTTGAAAATGATTTTACATTTAAGTCTCGGGGTTAAAGGGTAAATTGGTGATTTTGGTGTGGTTTCCATGCTCACCCCCTCATCACATCACGGGATTGACTTCGACTATTCAATTCTTCAATAGATGCTCTCAATTGAGTCGAATCGATCCGGTATTGCTCCATTGTTCTTCCTAATCCCATCCGTGCTCCGTTTTCCTCACATTTGCCTTGTTTTCAATCCATTTGTACCTAAAATACACAAAAACATACTCCAAGGATATTTGTAACATTTTATGGTCAATTTTGGGTGTTTTTGGTCGTTTTGGTGGGTTTTCCGGGCCTAAAATGATGAGTAAAAGGCCACTCATCACTAACCAATGTATACACTTTATATACCAAAGAATGAATGATTTACAAGATGAAATGATCAAACAACTTAGATAGCAAGATGATACTAAGTTGTAATACTTCTAGTCTTGATAGATAGAAGTATTCTTCTCTTTGCACTTGAGTATTGAGGCTTGAATCACTTTGAAACAAAGGTTAATGTTTATGTAATCAAAGGATTTTAGAGAATAGAATTGAAGGTTTGAATCAGAAAGTTTTTAGTGCAAAAAGGTGAGAAAAATATGTGGAATGATCCAGTATTTAAAGTGCCAGAAAACACTGTTCTGGAGCGTGCCGGTCCCCTTAATTAGGGGGCGGTCCCCTTAATGATTAAGGGGGCCGCCTAGTATAATTAAGGGGGCCGCCCTCTTGAACGTTGGAATTTTCTGTCCTTTTGTGAGGAAAATTTTTCTGGATTAGATTTGCCATTTTTGGTTGAAAATTTGAATTCATATATTTGTAATGAATTAAACATATTCTTTTGATTCCAAAAATGTTTTATAAAAGATATAAAATGTTTGGTGACATTTTATAAAAATCTAGTGATTAATAAAAATTTTCTTTGATCTTATAATGCATTAGCCACTTTGTTTACTCATACCTTAAGTGATTAGATGGTGAAAGTGAGTATTTACTACTAAATACTTATTTACGTTATAATCTTTGGTTTGACGAGTTTTCGTTTTGTGATTATCAAAATATAGAGATATCGAAGGATATGAATAACGTTTTTATTCAATTATTTATATCAAAAAATTGCAATTTGTTTTCAACTTATATATGAGAATACGAATGACTATATCTTTTATGATCTTCTGATAAAACCCAAAAACACGCCAGTTTTATTTCTATGACCGCCGTACTTCTGGAGAATTTTAAACAAAACAGCTAGAAAGTCACGTAACCACCGTACTTTTCTTAAAATACGCCAAACTTATTTGCAAAAATCTTTACAGAAGACTTGTTTCTCTTTTGTGATGATGAAACAGACACATATATTGACATACATGAGCTATATGAGGTTATTGGAGTATGATTATGAGCTTATAACTTATTTGACTAACCTACTAATGTTCTATTTGATGTTATACTGTCATACATTAGAAATGGAAAACAAATCGGACTTAGGAATCATGAATGATGAAAAAGACCAAGTGGAAAGCAAGAACACTTGGCCAGGAGCAATTAGTTTTGAGATTGCAGCTGATAACAAGGAAGATGAACAAAGGGTTCACACTTTTAACAGGATGAAAAATGAGGAATGTCACATGAAATTCATTACTCCTTGCTTTATTGAGAACAATTATGCTCATGATGCTGTGGCTGATTTGGATAACAGCAGGAGCCTAATATCAAAGGAATTGATGAAGAAACTAGGGGTGAGCATTGAGGAAAAAGAGAATGGAAGGAAGGAGATCACAAAGAGGTTGCTAGGACAAATGAATAGGGGCATATTCTTTGTCGAATTTGATGTTAACCTGATACGTGGGAATCGCACCAGGCTTTACCTCTCAAGGGATCTTGAGAAGCTTACAACCCCCACCAGGCAGTGTACCTGATCGTTGTATTATAGTATAGTGACAAGTACCGGGGGATTGATCGTTCAACTAGGAATAGTGTCGCTAGGATTAGAAAACCTAAATACTAGTTCTAAAGGCGAGGGATGATTATTTTTGTGTTTTTATATTTTTTAGGAAGCAATTAAAAATCTCGGGTTTGAAGGATTTGGGCGGAATTAGTTGCTACTCAACTAACCCAATACTAAAGATGCAATCAAAATAAAATACAAGAAATGAAAATAAGCTAAATTATACTAAAGTTGTGAGCAGTAAGTGGAGAAAATGTGTTTACTTAGATTTCACTACTCCCTAGACATCTTTTACACGTTAATTACTTGTTATAAATGCATGGATGACGGATCGTATTCCTTAATACCATTCATGGGGTGGCACACTTAACTCCCTAATTCTATGAGCTCTTATCTCTTCCTACACCATGCCCAACACAACTATAGGGATTGTAAATAGTGGCTCATGCATTAAATACAACCAATAAAGACCTAGTGCGCGTCGGTTCATGTTTCTTAAGACGTTCAAGCATGTTACCAATTGGAGATCTGCCAGTTTTCTTAAGCCTAACATATAAATCATTCATCCAAGACAAGTATAAACAAGTAATCAACACATAATTAACATCTAGGTTTCATTAGATCCAAGCAAACACAAGATAGATCTAGCCTAGCATGATGGAATTAAGACAAGAACAAGATATAGACAACCAACACATAGACATATTGATTGAATTGAAAGAACACTTATCTCAATTACACATGTAAGGTATCAAGGGCTTGGAACCCTTGAAAAACCTGTAAAATTCGCACCAAGTTCGTACTTAGGGTTTCTCCAAAACTTCTCTCTTTTTAATGTGAAAATTAGAAAACTATATATAGGAAAAGGGGTCTGACAGCGTCAAGACAAACATTGTGACGCCGTCACCTCGCCGCCAAAACTATTTTCGGACTGCCTTGATCTACATTTGACACCGTCAAGACCTAATCATTTCCAGGCCGTCATGACTTTAACTCTTGACGCCCTACCTTCGTGACGCCGTCAAATCTTTACTGGATCATCATGGAATTTTGCTCTTGACGCCGTCAGGGAATTACTCTTGACGCCATCACCTACTGTTCCCAGCATGGAAAATTAAGACTTTGGCGTTTTCTTCACTTTTATGCTCCAAAAACGTCCGAATTGCTTCCTTTTCCAGATTTCACTCCCAAAGTACCTAAAATCACAAAAGGAACGATTTAGGGCAATATTTGATCAAATAAATTCGAATTTGGGCTTAAATGACCCCCTAAAAACGGATCATTTTTCGCCTCATCATATACCCTTACACTTGAGATTTGCTTGTCCTCAAGCAAATGCACTTTTATTCTACTCAAAAGACAAATTAGGGGTCATTTAACACTAATATAAAAGTAATTACAACAAATAATCGTTTCACTAAAGACCAATAGACAAGCACGAGGTCATACACTAGCACCTCACAAATAGTGTTTAGATACTCACATCTCTCGGGTGTAATAAAGTGTAAATTACAATATGGAAACGGAAGATATCTCTCACTACCTGTCATAGCAAAATAGATTACCATAGGCTTGGGAAAGGATCAAACCTCCACCACATGGCGTAAGCATCTAGGATAAACTATCAAAGAGGTCTTTTAAAGGGTTGTAACGTTAGGTGTAGGGATATGAAATACACGGTTTTGTTGGATAAAGGAAGTTTTACTGGTGGCGTGTTAACAATCTTGGTTAATTACATGTACAATATGGCGTTGCTAAGCCAAGACTAGAATCGACTTAAGCTAATAAATGAAAAATAACAAAAACATAAAATGAACATAGAATGAAACGGGATGGTAGTCCGTATGTTTTTTCTCTTTTTCCTTTTTTTTTTTTTTTTTTTTTTTTTTTTTTTTTTTTTTTTTTTTGGCATACACTCTTACCCTACCATCCAAAATAATACATCATAGGGAATGAACATTCCCCTTACACTTGAATCTTTACATACTTTACATTAAACTAATCTAATAACTCGAATTAAGAAAATCAAAACACTTGGAGCACTTTTAAGATTAACGTACATATGGGGGTAATATAAGATGTTCTTCCCCATTACTCCATAAAATAAGTACTTACCCATGAGTCCCAATCGTCCCAAAACAATATGTACAAGGATATGACTCGACTTAGCAACCATGTAATCAATTAGAAAGTTAACTTAGGGTTTAACAAATAACAATAATGCACTAAAGATGAGCGCATACACGGAAGGCTAAGGCGATTTGGTTGTACATTTAAGTGGGGTGTAACAAATTCTTCCTTTAAGTAAAATGCTTAAAGTTAGAAACGAAAAGATAGGCTCGAAGGGGTGTACTAGGGGTTTCGTGTACTAAAAATGAGTACAACGCTAAGGGTGTGGGAAAAATTAGTTGACTTAACTAGCCAAATAATATGACTTAAATGGTCAAGTAATTATAATACGGGTTTAACACAATGGTGATCCTAATGCCTCTTATCATGTAGTAAATCCTACTACACGAATGTAGTCTCACTAGCGGTCTCGGGATGTATCACTAACGCAAGTTCTAGAATCTAAATACTACCGGTACACTCATAAGCACTAATAATAAATGCTTTTCCTATCAAATCTAAAGGCGAACCTCACATATTTGGGTGGAAAATTTTTCTGAATATACGGTTATGTGCTAGTCATACAATCTCCTATCCATGAGATGCTTGCTATGGCTAAAGTTTCACTCCTAAATGTTGTAAAAAATTTTAAATTTGGCGCTAAAATTGCACTAACAAGTATTTCTCATAGTTTTATTACACATCTACCATTAAACAAAACAAACTCAAGCGAAAGTGCATATGTATGGTATCATCTTTTTACCCTCCCCTTACACTTAAGATGAACATTGTCCCCAATGTTCAAGTAAAGAATGTAAAAGTGAAAAAGTTAAAAAGAATGAAATCAAATACTCCCCTGATTCGCTCGGTATGGATAATAAGGTGGCCAGGTTAGATCTTCCTCCAAGAAAATGAACAATCAAAGCTTCCCTTCCAGAATATAAATCATCTTCTTGTCATACATAACCTGTAAAACCTGATAAAATAGACAAGAGAACCTCGCGTAAAATCGGCGGCATCCTATATAAGTTACTAAATCCTAGAAAACAGGATAAGATATAATGCTCGTGGAATGAAGTTTGTAGATCTCCTGGAGATTATAAAACTTAATAATTCACAAAAACCATAAGACTCCGTTAGAAAAACAAAACTGATAAAATTTCCAGATTTTTACACTTGACGCCGTCAAGAGTAAACTCTTGACGCCGTCAGAAGTGTCCTGCAGAAATTCTTATGTTAAGTTTCCGGAAAATTTCTGGAAAAACTTGGTCCTACTTCCTGGAAAATCCTGCAAAACTTCATTATGACTCAACACAAGCATTTGACTCTAACAAATACGAATATACATGTTCATTTAATATTGTGGAGAATCATGATCGGTTTGTTTCTTGAAAACATATTTGGGGTTTCCCCTTACACTTATCTTTTGCAAAAATACCTTTAGGTGGAGTTAAGACTAGGCCAAAACAACAAAGTAAAGTATTTCCACTATTTAGTTTAGAAACATGATCTACCAACAATAAAAATTAAGCATGCATACGGAAGCAAATAACAAACAAACAAAATAAAATCACACAAAACATGGGTTGCCTCCCAAGAAGCGCTTTTCTTTATTTACGAGTCTTGTAGCTAGACTCAAGGTCATGGGTTACTACGTGACCTCATCCTTTGAAATGATATACCCCATGTAGTTGCGATCATTACTGTTATGGTGGTAGTGCCTCAATCTGTCGATACTCGCAATTACCATTCCACCTACTTTACTTCTCAAGTTAGCTACCCCATCTTGGTTCACACCTTCGATGGTGAATGGCCCATACCACCAAGGACTTGGTTTATCGGGTGGTATTGTTGTTTCCAAGTGTCTCAAGAGTACCATGTTCCCTTCCTCAAATGGTATATGATTTTCTGCGGGCCGAGTATGTTCGAATTCGACCTGAACCTTATTGCTTTTTCTTCTTTCATTTTTGGCTTTCTTATAGCTTTTGATTCTTGCCTCCCATGCAAGAATTTTATTCTGAACACGAATGGGTGTCGTGCCAATGTTGTTTTTGATCTTTCTCCAACTTAAACTCTCATGCCCACTTCGCGGGGTCATGGGGAAGCTAATCTTTCTTTTTCCAGATTTAAGCTCAATCTTCCTACCTTCATACTTAATGACAGCCCTAGCGGTGGCGAGGAATGGTGCCCCAAGGATTATTGGCATGCATCTATCCCCTTTATCATCGATGATCATAAAATCAACGGGGTACATGAATCCTGCGACATTAACTAATACATCTTCTGCGATTCCTTGGGGGTATACGTATGAGTGTCCAACGAGAGATAACCTAACACGAGTAGGGGCTGGCATTTTTGACGTTAGTTGGATGTAAATAGTTAGGGGCATAAGATTTACTTCCGATCCTTGGTCGGCGAAAGTACTAAGATGTTTCAAGTCCCCGATGCTCGTTGGTATCTCAAAGTTCCCACATGCTATCTGCTTAGTAGCCACTTTTTGTACCAATAGCTTCTCGAATATTGATCCTCCAGGAAGCGTATCATACTCATCTTTCACTTCTTTCTCTTTCTCAGAAACCTGTCTGGAGGGTTGGTTACGCCCATCACCCTTAATCCAATTTGTTATGGTGTTTTTGTTTATATCATGTTTCAGGTAGTAACTCAAAGGTTGGGATTCTGGTGGTTTTTCTAAGGTCTGTTTAGCAGGAGTTTCTACCTTCTCGTTATCCTTTTGGACAATGGTGATGGAGTTAACAAATTGGGTGATGGGAGTGGCGCTTTCTTTCCTTAGTAGTATTCTTTCGGGGGTTCTCTGGTTGGCATACTCCTCTAATAGACTCATCATCTCATTCATTTTCTCCTGCATCTCCTCTTTTTGCTTATAAACTGCTTCCTCGAATCTAGCAAGCCGATCTGAGTGAGTTGCCATATATTCTCTCATCCTAGCTTCAAACTCTGAGCTAAGTTCCATGGGAGGGGAACAAGGTGGGGTATAGTTCTGAAAAGTCTCGACATTTTCTCTAGAAGGCGACTCAGATAATGGTGCCGAAGTTGGTTTTGAGACAGAATTGACAGTAGCTCGTCTAGGACTTAAAGGCCTCCTTTGCCTTTCCTCAAAATAGTCAACTTTTGCCTCGAGTTTGCATAGGAGTTCATCGGGGATTTCGGTGGTCCCTCCAGATGTTGAGACTGCATTGATAGCCGCTTTTACTGCATGATTAAACTCCAACATCTCCTGATTATCAGTGGCGAGCTCCTCGATAACTGCCCAAGACTCCTCGGCATTCTTATCACGCAATTTACCTCCCGCGGCTCTATCAATTGTGCGCTTAGTGTGATAGTCAACATGGTCATAGAAAATCTGGACTAATAACCAACGGTTTATACCATGATGAGGGACCTTATGGAGGAGATCCTTAAAACGGGCCCAAGCTTCGTAGAAAGTTTCACCCTGCTGCTGTTCAAACATCAGAATGTCATTCCTAAGCATTGCAGTCTTCCCCGGTGGAAAGAATTGAGTAAGGAAGCGATTGGTGAGGTTATCCCATGTGGTGATGGATCCCGCAGGTAAACGCTCAAGCCATTGACTAGCTTGATCCGTAGAGAGAATTGGAATAGGCGTAATCGGGTTGTCTCTCTAGTTGCAACATCTAGGTCTATAGAATCTACGATTTTGAGGAAGTCCTTAAGATGTTGGTTTGGATCTTCGGAACGAAGTCCATGGAATGCACATCCGCTTTGCACCAACCGGATGGTGTCGGATCGCAAGGGGGTCACATTGGCTCCGATGAGCTCAATGGTGTTTCGGTAGCCTTGGTGGCTAGGTCGGGAATACTCTCCTAAGGTTCGGGACCTAAGGGGTTCTAATGGTGGGTTTTGTTGTGGTAGGATGACGGGTTCAAAGATGTTCCCGTTGTCCATGATGTCGGGTGGTTACGAACAAAGGCACAAAGAAATAAGATAGACTAAAGAGAACCTAAAAATAAAAATAAAATCTTACTAGAAAGGAATCTAGCAAGTAGACCTAATAAAAAGAAATTCTAACCTAGACAATAATTATTCCCCGGGCTGCGGCGCCAAAAACTTGATACGTGGGAATCGCACCAGGCTTTACCTCTCAAGGGATCTTGAGAAGCTCACAACCCCCACCAGGCAGTGTACCTGATCATTGTAGTATAGTATAGTGACAAGTACCGGGGGATTGATCGTTCAGCTAGGAATAGTGTCGCTAGGATTAGAAAACCTAAATACTAGTTCTAAAGGCGAGGGATGATTATTTTTGTATTTTTATATTTTTTAGAAAGCAATTAAAAATCTCGGGTTTGAAGGATTTGGGCGGAATTAGTTGCTACTCAACTAACCTAATACTAAAGATGCAATCAAAATAAAATACAAGAAATGAAAATAAGCCAAATTATACTAAAGTTGTGAGCAGTAAGTGGAGAAAATGTGTTTACTTAGATTTCACTACTCCCTAGACATCTTTTACACGTTAATTGCTTGTTATAAATGCATGGATGACGGATCGTATTCCTTAATACCATTCATGGGGTGGCACACTTAACTCCCCAATTCTATGGGCTCTTATCTCCTCCTACACCATGCCCAGCACAACTATAGGGATTGTAAACAGTGGCTCATGCATTAAATACAACCAATAAAGACCTAGTGCGCGTCGGTTCATGTTTCTTAAGACGTTCAAGCATGTTACCAATTGGAGATCTGCCAGTTTTCTTAAGCCTAACATACAAATCATTCATCCAAGACAAGTATAAACAAGTAATCAATACATAATTAACATCTAGGTTTCATTAGATCCAAGCAAACACAAGATAGATCTAGCCTAGCATGATGGAATTAAGACAAGAACAAGATATAGACAACCAACACATAGACATATTGATTGAATTGAAAGAACACTTATCTCAATTACACATGTAAGGTATCAAGGGCTTGGAACCCTTGAAAAACCTGTAAAATTCGCACCAAGTTCGTACTTAGGGTTTCTCCAAAACTTCTCTCTTTTTAATATGAAAATTAGAAAACTATATATAGGAAAAGGGGTCTGACGACGTCAAGACAAACATTGTGACGCCGTCACCTCGCCGCCAAAACTATTCTCGGACTGCCTTGATCTACATTTGACGCCGTCAAGACTTAATCATTTCCAGGCCGTCATGACTTTAACTCTTGACGCCCTACATTCGTGACGCCGTCAAATCTTTACTGGATCGTTATGGAATTTTGCTCTTGACGCCGTCAGGGAATTACTCTTGACGCCGTCACCTACTGTTCCCAGCATGAAAAATTAAGACTTTGGCGTTTTCTTCACTTTTATGCTCCAAAAACGTCCGAATTGCTTCCTTTTCCAGATTTCACTCCCAAAGTACCTAAAATCACAAAAGGAACGATTTAGGGCAATATTTGATTAAATAAATTCGAATTCGGGCTTAAATGACCCCCTAAAAACGGATCATTTTTTGCCTCGTCATAACCCAAGTGATAGTGAATGGGAACATAGTGTGATCATAGGAAGAAATTTTCTAGAATAGACAAATGGAATTATAGACTTTTCCAAAGGTTTGCTAACTAATAACCCAGACACTAGTGTACATGGAACAAGTTTCTGGAGAATGAATCCTTATGCCCCTGAAATGAATAAGAAAACAAAGGTCATCTTACTTTATAGGATTGGAAATGGAAGTGAAATTGGGGGACAATATGTAACATCATGTTATATTGAGGGGTTGTTTGCCACTGATGTAATTTTAGACCTTGACTAAGATAAGAACTTAATTTTCCAGTAATATGTAGTTAAACTTAACTTAAAATATAAGGTTTTGGAGAATGGAGATAAGAAAATTGATAATAAGCTGTCTATGAAGTTGGTAGGAGAAACTATGGGAGATTACATTGAGAAAACCACAAGCTATGAACTGCAGTTCTATGTTAACCCTAAAGAAGATGATGTGGAACCTGATGTAATATTAGGAAGAACATTCATGGAACACACCAGAAGCATCATTAATTACCAATATGGAGAAATCACTTTGTGGGTAGGAATTAATGAGGAAGGTGAAGTTAGTCCTCATGAGAAAGAAATTCTAAAAACATCTGATTCTTCTCTTGACACCAAGTGGAAGCCATCTAGTTCCTACAAGCTGAGTGACATCATGCCACCAGACCATTTCACTGCCTAAACAACAAAGTAACAAAAAAATGGAGTTGAAACAATACTCCTTTCTTAATTTTTCATTTCTATGTTATTTTACCATATTTTGAATAAATTTGTATCTCAAGCTTATGCTTGATGATTATGCCTCTGATAAGAGATGAATGAATATCTATTGTACATATTTCTATGAATGTTATAGTTTCTAGCTTTGATTTTCACCATTTTTAGAAGTTCATAGCAGACTGATAAGAAATTTGTAGAAAAAACCGCTGACCTTTTAACTAAGATCGCCAAACTTTTAATGAGGAAAGCTTTTATAACTTGAAAAAAATATCATTTTCAACATACGCGCTAAAAAGAAAAAAACACCAAAACACACACATAGCAGAAAACCGACGCTTTTCACACCATTCAGAGAATATTTCAATCAAATTCTATTTCAAAACTCTAAAGTTAACACAATGAGGGTAAATTTACACTTGTGTTAATCTTTTGAAAATTTTCTTAGGGTTTTAACGATCAAAAATTTAGGGTTTGATATGATAATCTGAATTATGGTTATTTAATGCTTGATTATGTGTTGGCTTATATGATTCTAGAGTTTGCCCCTTGATTAGTTATAGAATTTTGATCACTATTGATTTTGGGTTATCTTTGCCCTAATTTAGAGTAACTGCCTATGCTAGTAGTACAATGTAGTTGCCTAAAACATTTAACATGAGTTTAAATTGAACTATTGCATGATTTAAAAGAGTTTAAGAAGGATTTTTAAGAAGTTGCCTTTGGATACTTGAGAACTTGAAGTATGATGTTTTAATTGATAATAAATTAGACTTATATGCTTTAATAGAAACTTGAGATTACTTATGAGATATAAGAAGCTTTTGAGGCGTAGTAGCAATGAAAATGGTTCTTGGAATTAAGAACAGAGCACTTATGTGCAGAACAATAAAAGCATCGGTCTTGTGGGCGAAGACCGCGAAACTTTTATAAAAACCGTTGAACATTTTCAAAATTTGTCACGTAACCGTCGGTTTTGTAATCAAAACTGCCACTTTTTTTGTAAAAATTTGGTCACAGAATGCTTGAAACTTTCTTAATTGATTATATATTGGATGCTTATGTTTTCTAACAACTAATATTGTTTGTTTGTGAATGTTTAAAAGACCAAATCTATAGAACATGATGCTGAGGCTGCTTCATCTAAGCAGAGACAGCCTAAGAAGAAGAAAGGATCAATAACTGTGGAAGAGGCATTAATGCCAGTGGTTTCTCTCCCTCATTTGCTTTGGAAGACTTACAACAAAGAAGCTAGGAGAGATTACAACAAGGTTTTGAGTACCTTGTATCAGAAGAGCCCCTATGCCCCATATCTACTTGAATGAGAGGTTCTAAATAAGGTTGGTTGTGCAGAAGAAATTGAAGAGATGTTGAATATTAAGTTTGTAAATGCTGAGGATGATGATGAAGTGTTGTTTGTGTCTGAAGCCTGTAGGAAGGTGTTTGATATTAGGGAAAATGTGTACAAAGAGTTGTGTTTGGAATTCTAATCTACATTCAGTTTTGATGAGACAATTGGAGATGATAAGATTATGACTTATAAAAGTATTTTCTTTAGGTTAGGAGGTAGGAAACACTCTATGACTTTGGCAAGGTTTGGTGTAGCTCAGGGATTGTATGAAGAAGAGGTTCTGGAAGATGAATACATTGAGGAGTATTTCAAAGGGGGTGTTAGGAATGAAATCAAGATAACAAATGTTGCTTTAAATGAGTTCTTGGCTAGAGTTAGCGGTGAGGAAAGTATGATCTTGTCAAGAAGTATAATTAGTACTATTAGAAGAAACATTCTGAAGGTTCTACATAAGATGATAACCTATTTGCTTTGTCAAAGAACCACTGGTTTAGACAAGATTCAAAGGATGGAATGCTGGTTGTTGATTCTGTTTGAGAGAAAGAATATGGGTGAGTATGCAAATGTTTCATGGGTGGTGTCTCATTGGCTGAAAAAGAAGGGAAGAGGAAGTCAGGGTGATAGTGAGTTAATGTGTGGTCATCTGATTACAAGGTTGGCTAAGGGTCTAAATGTGTTTACTGAGGAAAATATGGCCACATACTCTGCACCTATTGCTTACAAAGCTTTTGACCATGTGACCTTGAGAGATTTGTTGGATGACATAGGGAAATTGAAGCCTGATGTTGCTGGTCCAAGAGATGTCAGGCCACCACCACCACCAAGAGCAAGAGGAAACAATGTGATGAAAAATATTAAAGGAATTGAAACCAAGATGGGAGTTTTAGAGAAGAAAGTTGATAGGATTTTGTATCACTCAGATAGGTATGCCTTGGTGATGGAAGAGCTAGGGAAGGCTCACAACATAGCCATGGGAAATTATAACCCACTAAGCATAACTGAGCAAGCTGAAATACTTAAGGATACACAAGGACAGGACCAGGAGAGTGAGAAGAGTAGCAGCAGTGGAAGTGAGGAGAATGGTAGTGAAGAAAGTGAAGGAAAAGGAAGTGGTAGCAGCAGTGGGGAAGAAGATGGAAGTGAGCAGGAGTAGGAAACCGCCGTACTTGGATGGTTTATACGGCGGGGTTCTGGAATTTGTGATGGGTTGTTTGACCAGTATGTTGGTCATGATTTGAGACAATTTCAAACAATGTTTTAAAACAAATTATGGTTTGTAACTAGGGTACCTCTGTTGGTACCCACTCAAAACAATATTTAAACACTTGCACCCACACCACGATCACCATGGCATCAAGACAAAACAATTTGAACATCTTAACTACTACTACTTATATATGAATTATAACTAATGTGATGTGCTAATGCACATTACAATTTTATGATATTGTTTGTGTTGGATGATGTATGTGTGCAGGAATGAATGGTCCAAAAGATGGACAGGCATTTGGAAGATTTCTCATGGAAAAACAAAAGAATACCCGGGAAGTACCGTTATCTTTATTTTTCCCGTTATACTTTGTTTTCAATTCTAAAGCATTAGGGACAATGCTTAATTTATGTATGGGGGGGGGGGGGGGGAAGATAACTTAAAAAATAAAGGACTATCTATATTAGTATAGTATAAAACTGTTAAGTATAAATTTGAGAAAACCGTCACTTTTATATAAAAAGTTCGCCGTATATTTTAATAAAAACCGACGCACATTTTAGTTATGTACGCCGATTACCGGGGTATAAAATAAATATTTTTTGTAGTAAGTAAAAAAAGATTTTTAAGAAAACGTATCCAAAACAATCATTTGAAGTCTGAATCGGGATTAATGACATTATTTACACAATTTATAACCATTACCACCGAAAATGTGAGGATTTCGAGCTTATTTTGGCATATACATTTTTATGCTTGATTTCTTTGATTATGAGTGTGCCAATAATTTATGAGATTCTAGAACTTGTATTAGAAATCATTATGAAACTGCAGTAAGATCACATTCGTGTGATATAAGTATTTTTATGTGATAAGAGGCAAAAATTAGGAAATAAACCATATATAAGCCATCCGTTTTCTAAAAACAAAATTAAACCCGTTTAGCACTCATTTTAGTGCTATTATCCACTAGATACACCCTTTTGAGCCTTAAGCTTTCGTTTCTATTTATCTATCAAGAAAAATAATAAAAATATTTTGCTTAGTCGGGAATCTGATGATTGGAGTATATATATGAGAAAAAGTATGGTTGTTTACCAATTACGATTAGTATGAAGAGTGCACGCTTTATGTTTGTTATAATGCGGTTGAGAAAAGAGAAAAAAAATAAGTGAAAAAGGAAAAAAGAAAAGTGATGTAAAGAAAAGGAAAAAAAGAAAAGTTATGAAAAAAGAGAATAATATGATTCCCTGACTTAAGTTTCTTACAAAATAAATTTCATGTCTAAATCCATACCTTATAACCCTTAAACCAACGCTATAACCCGAATAAAAGACCTCTTTGCTATTTATACTTGGTGCTTACGCCACGTCGTTGCAGTTTTGTTTCTTTTACAAGCATATGGTAAATCTAAAAGTTATGACTGAGCTGTGAGAGTAAACCTTAACCATAAACAAATTTTACACGAGTGCTTGAGTGAACTTTAAGTAATATTCATATTCGTGAGGTGCATGTCATATTATTCTTGGTTGTCTTTGATACACAAAAATATATATATTCGAAACTCATACGAGACTCGATTTTGGAAAACATTTTTCTTTTATGCTTGAGGGCAAGCATTAGTTTAAGTATGGGGGGATTTGATGAGTCTCGTATTATGCATATTTATACCATCAATATTATGTAAATTATATAGTAAATAACCTTATTATTAGGACTTTTGGTACTTAATATATGAATGAACGTGCAGGATAAAGGATTGGTGAAATGATGCGAAAAGTACAAGAAACAAAGGACTAAAGATGATTATTCATAGTTTAGAAAATGCATGCCGATCTTATGGAGAAAGCACGCCGCTTACGGGCACCTTTGGTCAACAATACAACCAGGAGTCAATCAGAAAGTACGTCGGTTATATGATATATGTGCGCCGGTCTTCAGTAGAAATAATGACACTTTGGTGCCAAGTTTGGAGGAGAAGCCCGCCGGTTTTACACCAGTTGTGAGGCGTACTTCTAATGACAGTTATGCTTCTACATTAATGAGCTACATCAATGATGAGGCCGATCACTTGCCAATCATTACTCACCAGGGACGTATTAGGGTTGAAATGCAACTATAAATAGAGGCTCAATTCATGGTATTACATGTACCTCAATCAAGAATCATCTCTTGATTACTAAGAAGAACAAGTAGTGGTTTTGCACCAAAAACCACTAGCTAAGGAGTAAAGTCAGAACCATACCTGGAGAATCACTTTGGAACATGAGCAACACCTGTAACTTTGGTATAAACTCGTTGCTAATCATAAAACTACTTGTTTACCTTGTTTACTTTATTATGGATATGGAGTAGTAACTTTATATTTATTTGAGGCACTTCTATTACGAGTTATATAAATTTTGTATCATGAATATTGAATCTATTATTTATGCATTTGATATGTCATTGTTTATTCTTTTATCATTTGTCTTGATTGATCATTGTAATTGCTTAAAGGTCGAAAGATGCAATTATCTTGGTTATATTATGAATTGTCTGTCTAAAACAAGTCATTGCAATGCTTGTGAGAATTGTGTAGCAAAACAAATGATGACCTTGACTATGACACGTTTAAGGACTAGTCTCATGTCTAACGGCTTGACTAGAGGAAATGCATACATAATACTTCATACTTGGACCACATTTTATACACTCTTTGTATCTAGAATCAAAGGCCGAAAGGAGATTCTCTAACATGGAGTAGATATACTAGTTTACATGATCAACCATCTTGCTTTACTTCTATGCTTTGTCCATGTACCTTCTGTGATACTTATGCTTATTATTCTCATGTGCTCAGCCTTGGATAAACATACCTTTAAATCAATTTGGCAAAACAATACAAAAATCTTAAATCCAACAAAAACGGTTTTAGTGATAAGTGACAATCATTGGAATCTAATTTTGTTAACCATAGCTAACATAAGAAATCGTTGCCTCTCTTGGGACGTCCTGGTCTTACCTAAAAACCTTTACTATTAACGGGGGTTATACTTTTACCCATGTGTTTTGTGTATTAAGGAATTGGTAAAACTAGTCTTAAAAATTTAAAGCTTTCGAAACACATCAGTGGGGTAGATTGGTCTTATGTTTGAGGTGAAGCCGATTGGGCTCATTGTGGAGTGGAAGGTGGTGTGGTGAGGGTAGGTGTTTTGGCCGAAGAGGTGGGGCTGGGAGTCGGTCTAATAAGAGATAAAGGTGATGCTGGAACAGGAGATGGTTGATGTGGTGTAGTAGGAGCTAAAGTTGGTGTAGGGAATAAATTGGTAAGGGATAGTAATAAATCATAATTAGGCTGTCGAGTGCGGATCATAGATCCAAAAGGAAAAGCATCCTCATTAAAGGTTACTGATGTGTTTCGAAAGCATTAAATTTACAAGACTAGTTTCACCATTTCCTTAATTCATAAAACACATGGGTAAAAGTATAACCCCCATTTATAGTAAAGGATTGAGGTAAGACCAGGTCGTCCCAAGAGAGGTAATTGTTCTTATTATTAGTTAGAGATAACAAAATTAGTTTCCAATGATTGTCACTTATCACTAAAACCGTTTTTGTTGGATTTAAGATCTTTGAAATGTTTTCCCAATTGAAATTAAAAGTATGTTTGTTAAAGGCTAAGCACATAAGATGAAGATGCATAAGTATCATAGAAAGTACTTGGACAAAGCATAGAAGTTAAACATGACTGGTGATCATGTAAACTAATATATCTCCTTGATGTAAAAGAATCTTCTTTCGACCTATGATCCTAGATACATAAAGTGCATAAAGTATGGTCCAAGCATGAAGTATCAAGTATGCATTTCCCCTAACCAAGTTGTTAGACATGAGGCTAGTCCTTAAACATGTTATGGTTGAATTTATCATATGCTTTACTATCCAATTCTCACAAGCATAACAATGACTCGTTATAGACAGACGATTCATAATATAATCAATATAATTGCATCTTTCGACCTGTAAACAATTATAATGATCAATCAAGACATATGATAGGAGTCTAAACAGTAACACATCAAATACATAAAAGATAGATTCAATAGTCATGATACAAATCCAAATTCAACTCATGGCAGACTTGCCTATAACAAACATGAAAGAACTACTCCATATTCATATAAAAGTAAACTAAGTAAACAAGTAATGTTATCATTATACCGAGATTTCCAAATGTTCTCGCGTTCCCACTAAGTTCTCCAAGTATTTCTCTGGCTTTAGCTAGTGGCTTTGGTGTTAAACCACTACTAAACTACTTCTAGTGATCAAGTTATGATGATTTGTTGAGGTGTGTATAGAACCACGAATTGTGCCTCTATTTATAGTGTAAATGGAACCCTAGCACGTCCCTGGAAAGTTATTACAAGCAAGTGAGCGGTCTCATCATTGAAGTTGCTCATTAATGTAGAAAACATAACTGCCATGTAAAGTACGATGAGCATTTGGTGTAAAACCGGCGAGCTTCGTTTCGCGTAACCGGCGCTTAAATAATATATAACCGGCGCTCTTCATATTTGACTCGTGTATATATATTTGACCAAAAATACCCGTAAGCGGCGCTCTTTCTACTTATAAGCGGTGTCTTTTAGTACAAACTATGCCTTTTTTCTTATATGTTCACAAAGTCATCCTTATCGTGTGTTTCTCGTTATTTCCTTCAAACCTTAGTCCTGCACATATATTCTCATATTAAGTACCAAAAGCCCTAATAATAAGGTCATTTATCATATAATTCACATAATATCGGGGGTATAAATATGTATAATACGAGACTCATCAAACTCCCTCATACTTAAACCAAAGCTTGCCATCAAGCATATAAAAATTGTCTTTCAAAAACTAAGTCTCGTATAAGTTTCAAATATGTATTTGTTGTGTATCCAGGACAACAAAGAATGACTTGCTCCTCACGGAAGTGTATATTTTTAAATTCACTCAAGCACTCATAGAAATATATATATTTTTGGTTTTGTAATTCACTCTTATAGCCCACTCATAACTTATAGATTTACAATATGCTTGTAAAAAAACAAAACTGCACCGACATGGCGTAAGCACCAAGTATCAATATCAAAGAGGACATTTATTCGGTTTAAGGGTTATAAGGTGAGTATATGGAATAATTGTTGTAAAACTTAGGTCGGGAAATCATACTTCTATCTACATAACCATATCTATATATATATATATATATATATATATATATATATATATACATATATATATATACATATATATATATATATATGTAGATATATATATATATATATGTATATATATATATATATATATATATATATATATATATATATATATATATATATATATATATATATATATATGTATATATATATATGTATATATATATATATATGTATATATATATATATATATATATATATATATATATATATATATATATATATATATATATATGTTGCATAATAGCCTCATTATAACAAACATAAAGCGTGCACTTCTTCATACTCATCACAATTGGTGTCTTATTTCTCATATATATTCCAATCTTTAGATTCCTGACTAAGCAACTTATTTTTGATTATTTTCTTGGTGGATAAATAGAAACGAAAAAATTAAGGCTCAGAAGGGTTTATCTAGTGGATAATAGCACTAAAAAGAGTGCTAAATGGGTTAAATTTCGTTTAGAAAATGAATGGCTTATATATGGTGTAATTCCTAATTTTTGCCTCTTATCATTTAAAAATACTTATATCACATGAATGTGATCTCACTGCGGTCTCATAATGATTTTTAATACAAGTTCTAGAATCACATAAATTATCGGCACACTCATAAACAAAGAAATCAAGCATAAAAGGTATATGCCGATATAGGCTCGAAATCCTCACATTTATAGTGGTAATGGTCATAAAATGTGCAAATAATGTCATCAATCCTGATTCAGACTTCTTATGATTGTCATTGGATACAATTCTATAAAATTCTTTAGTTGTTTTTCAGTTTTATTTCCTTTTTATACACCTGTAATCGGCGTACATCAGTAGCATGTGTGTCGGTCTTTAGTTATAACTACGACGTTCTTTTGCCAAAAGAGGCACTTTTTATGCAATATTTGTTGTTTTAACTGTTTAAAATTTTCAAGTTCAGCATAAGTTTTCTTTATTTTTCAAGTTATCTTCCCCCCATACTTAAATTAAGCATTGTCCCTAATGCTTTAGAATTAAAAACAAAGTATAATGGGAAAAATAAAGGATAACGGTACTTTCCGGGTATGCTTTGTTATTGCCGAGGAATCTCCAAGTATTTGTCCACCTTTTGGACCATTCTTTCATTTCCTATATTCATACATCATTCACAAACAGATATCCACAAAATTGTAATGTGCCTCAAAACATTACGTTAGCATATAAAATAGATAATATGTTCGAATTGTTTAAAAGTTGAAACCATGGTGCCAACGTGGTGGTGGTGCAAGTGTCCAAATTGTTTTGTTTTTGGATACCAATAGAGGTATCCAGGTTATAGACCATGAATTATTTAAACATGTTTTTGAAATTATGACCAACATTCTGGTCATTCCAACAAAGAAACATCGCCGTGTTTCCCATCAACACCGGCGTCCTTCAACCCTGCACTTCTTATTCTTCCATACTTTCTAATGGCCCCACCTCCAAATCATCAGGGAGTCCCCTTATCAACCCACTATCTTCATCTCTCAAGTAACTGAAATTCTTAATTTCCAAAGTCTTGCACAAGATTGGCTCTCCAAAAAGTTCCACTCTTTATTGTTAAACAGCCCTAAGTTTCTTGCAATCCTGGAGACCAAGTGCCCACAACATATTCTTGTTCCACTAGCAGTGACTGCATCATAGCAAAGATGCAGGGCTATCAACCATGTAAAATTCAGCCAACTCAGATGCTTATCCCTCACATACACATACATAATATACATCTCAGGGTCCAACACATACTACTCAAAGTATTCTCTATGAAAAATAGATTTAACCAAGATCTTTTGTAAAATCTGTAACACATGGTCCTTGATCTTCCATACCCTTCTCTTTCCATAAATCCTAGCATCTTCTCCACTTATATCTTTCCAGAACTTTTCACCATCAAACTCACATGTTCTTCCTCCTTCTACCACTAGTCTCTCCAACATTCCACTCTTCGTTTCTTCCTCAGAATACAACCCCAGCAGCTTTCCAAATTCAAACAAAGTTACTCTCCTCTCTACATCTCCAAGTCTAAACTTCATGAAAGTTTCAGCTAAAGCTTCTTCATCAATAATATCCCTCTTCACTCTTAAGGAGCTAAAAAATTCTAAACACCACTCTATGTAGATTGGCTCCCTTATTTCAACTGCTCTCTTCCACAACTGGGATGTCACAAATTCACTCCCAATCACCTTTCTCACCATCAGTACATCGGCCATAATTTTGTCACACCCTAAAGTCTCCATGGTTTTCCAGTTCAATACTTTAGGTACACCTATATTCCTGAAATACATCTTATTAAGTATAAAATTCAAATCTCTCTTTTGTTGTTTGGTGGTACCTCTCTATAACAAGTTAGGATGACCCTCTGGTTCTCTCTTAGGTTTCTTACGTGCTCCTCTGGTTCTAGATGCCACCATAGAACTTTCTCCTGGTATATTCTACTCAAACATTCATAAACAAGCAACATTAGTTGTTAGAAAACACAGGCATTCAATGTGTAATCAATTAAGCAAATTTCAAATATACTGTGTTCAAATTCTCCAGAAAAAAGGGCGGTCCTAAGAATAGAACCGTCGATTAAGTGACAAAATTTTCAGCATTATGAAAATGTTCGGCGGTTTTCAATAAAAATACCGCTGTCTTGACCCTCAAAACCGGCGGTTTTTATACTGTGTACTCAAATCCTCTGTTTTATATTCAAGAACCATTTTTAGTATATCAAGGCATCAAATTTTTTTTATCCTTATTTGGCTTCTATAATCTCAAAAGCAGTATCAAGTATCAAATTATCCATATAAGCATTTATTTATAACAGTTAAGCATCATATATTCAGAAATTTATGCAATCATAGTCAAAATCCTTCTAAATGTTTTATAGCAACTCTTAAACATGTATTCTCCCTTCTAAACTCATAAGCAAATGTTTTCATCAATCACATTATTCTACTGATATGGGCAATTGTTCACATTAGGGCACAGGAAAGATCCTAAATACGAAGTGATCATAATTCTATAACTAATCAAGGGCAAACTCTAAAATCATGTAAAGCAACATAGAATTAAGCATAAAACATCTAAAATTCAAAATAATATCATACCCAAAATTCATTAAAACCCTAAGAAATTTTTTTGAAAAACCAAGACAAGTGTAAACTTACCCTCATTGTTTTGAAGTTTGATTTTGAATTTGGAAATTATCTTCAGATTGTTTAGAAAAATTGTCGGTTTTTGTTTTATGTGTGCGTTTTTGGTGTTTTTTTCTTTTTTACCACATAAGGTCAAAATGTTCAGTTTTTGAGTTATAAAGGCTTCCCTCGTTAGCGGCGATGATTTCTGCAATTTTTCTCAGCATGCTATATGATCTTCTAAAAATAGATAAATAATAAACTAACAAAGGCAATCAAATACAGATTACAAAGGTTGTTCGTTCATCTCTTTATCAAAGGCATACTCATCAAGCATAAGCTCGAGATACAACTTATTCAAAATATGCAAAATGACATAGAAATAAAAATTTCAACTCCATTTTTGGGTGTTACTTGGGTGTTTTAGGCAGTAAAATGCTCTGGTGACATGATGTCACCCAGCTTATAGGAACCAGATGGCTTTCTTTTAGTGCAAAGAGAAGAATCAGATGTTGTTGGAATTTCTTTCCTATCAGGACCAACTTCTCCTTCCTCATAAACTTCTGCCCACAAAGTGATTTCTCCATATTGGTAATTAATCATGCTTCTGGTATGTTCCATGAATGTACTTCCTAGTATCACATCGGGTTCCACATCATCTTCAACAGGGTTAACATAGAATTCTAGTTCATAACTTTTGGTTTTCTCGATGTAATCCCCCACAGTTTCTCTTACCAGTTTCATAGACTACTTCTTATCAATTTTCTTAACCCCATTCTCCAAAACCTCATGTTTTAAATCAAGTTTAACCACATATTCCTGGGAAATGAAGTTCTTATCTTGGTCAAGGTCTAAAATTCCATCTGTGGCAAATAATCCCTCAATGTGTTATATATTTTCCCTAACTTCACTTTCATTTCCAATCCTATGAAGAAAGAATACCTTAGTTTTCTCATTCATCTCAGGGGCATAAGGATTCATTCTCCAGAGACTCTTTCCAAGTACATTAATGTCCGGGTGAATAGTTAGAAAACCTTTGGAAAAGTCTATAACTTCATTTGTCTATTCTAGAAAATCTCTCCCTAAGATTACACTAGGTTCCCATTCACTATCACTGGGATTAACATCAAATTCAACAAAGAAAATGTCCTTATTCATTTGCACCAGTAATATCTTAGTGACCTCCTTCCTACCATCTTCCTTTTCCTCAATGCTCACTTTCAGTCTCTTCATAAGTTCTTTTGAAAGCAAGTTCCTGCTATAATCCACATCAGCCACAGCATCATGAGCTTAATTATTCTCAACATAGCAGGGAATTATGAACTTCATGTAGCATCCCTCAGTTTTCATCCTATTAAAGATATGAACCCTTTGTTCATCCTTTCCCTTATCTTCTATAATCTCAAAAGTAACTGCTCCTTGCCAAGTGTCCTTGTTTTCTACTTGGTTTTTCTCATCATTCACTGGTCCTAAGTTTGATTTTTCCTCCATTTCTAATGTATTACCGCATAACATCAAACAAAACATTAGTAGGTTAGTCAAATAAGTTATAAGCACATAATCATACTTCAATAACCTCATATAACTGATATATGTCAAGATTTGCATTTGTTTAATCATCTTAGAAAAGAAACAAGTCTTCTGTAAAGATTTTTGAAGAAAAGTTTGGCGGATTTTAATAAAAGTACGGTGGTTACGTGATTTTTTAGCCGTTATATTTGAAGTTCTCTATAAGTACGGCGATTTAAGGATAAAAATCGGCGTGTTTCTGGGTTTTAACAGTTCTTCATAAGAGATATAATCATTCATAAATTCAGATAATAATTGAAAACATATTGCAATTATTATTTCATTCAATAGAGCAATCCAATGGAACATTTGCAAGCAAACAATTAAAAAGTAAAAACAAAATATTTTTGTATTTCTTCTTTTAGTGTGCATTATATACTCATGCAATAATTCAGACAGTAAAAACAAAAGAAACATAAATCTTATGTTCTCAAAATCTGGAAAAAGTATTATACAAGATTGTTTTTGGGGTTTTGTGAAATCAAATCCAACTATTTTTTACTGTGTCAATTGGTCGGCGGTTTTTATTTGGAAAATTGGCGCTCTTTGTGTCTCAGAAATGAAATTTTTCAAAACTTTAACAAGAATTCTTTTGTATTAAGTAAATTCTCTTTTGCAAAACTAACAATATGATCTAACCTCCCCGGCAACGGCGCCAAAAACTTTGATGTGTTTCGAAAGCTTTAAATTTATTAGACTAGTTTCACCATTTCCTTAATTCATAAAACACATGGGTAAAAGTATAACCCCCGTTTATAGTAAAGGATTGAGGTAAGACCAGGTCGTCCCAAGAGAGGTAATTGTTCTTATTATTAGCTAGAGATAACAAAATTAGATTCCAATGATTGTCACTTATCACTAAAACCGTTTTTGTTGGATTTAAGATTTTTGAAATGTTTTCCCAATTGAAATTAAATGTATGTTTGTTAAAGGCTAAGCACATAAGATGAAGAAGCATAAGTAACATAGAAAGTACTTAGACAAAGCATAGAAGTAAAACATGACTGGTGATCATGTTAACTAATATATCTCCTTGATGTAAAACAATCTTCTTTCGACCTAGGATCCTAGATACATAAAGTACATAAAGTATGTTCCAAGCATGAAGTATCAAGTATGCATTTCCCCTAACCAAGTCGTTAGACATGAGGCTAGTCCTTAAACATGTTATGGTTGAATTTGTCATATGCTTTACTATCCAATTCTCACAAACATAGCAATGACTCGTTATAGATAGACGATTCATAATATAATCAATATAATTGCATCTTTCAACTTGTAAATAATTATAATGATCAATCAAGACATATGATAGAAGTCTAAACCGTAACACATCAACTACATAAAAGATATATTCAATAGTCATGATACAAATCCAAATTCAACTCATGGCTGACTTGCCTCTAACAAACATAAAAGTAGTACTCCATATTCATATAAAAGTAAACTAAGTAAAAAAGTAATGTTATCATTATACCGAGGTTTCCAAATGTTCTCGCGTTTCCACTAGTTCTCCAAGTATTTCTCCGGCTTTAGCTAGTGGCTTTGGTGTTAAACCACTACTAAAGTACTTCTAGTGATCAAGTTATCATGATTTGTTGAGGTGTGTATACAACCACGAATTGTGCCTCTATTTATAGTGTAAATGGAACCCTAGCACATCCCTGGAAAGTTATTACAAGCAAGTGATCGGTCTCATCAGTGAAGTAGCTTATTAATGTAGAAAACATAACTGTCATGTAAAGTACGCCGAGCATTTGGTGTAAAACCGGCGAGCTTCATTTCGTGTAACCGATGCTTAAATAATATATAATCAGCGCTCTTCATATTTGACTCGTGTATATATAGTTGACAAAAGATACCCGTAAGCGGCGCTCTTTCTACTTATAAGCGGCGTGTTTTAGTCCAAACTATGCCTTTTTCCTTATATGTTCACAAATTCATCCTTCTCGTGTGTTTCTCGTTATTTTCCTTCAAACCTTAGTCCTACACATATATTCTCATATTAAGTACCAAAAATCCTAATAATAAGGTCACTTATCATATAATTCATATAACATCGGGGGTATAAATATGTATAATACGAGACTCATCATTTACATGAAGGGAACTTATGATTTTTTTGGTGAATAAGTCAAGGCATCGGTATCCACGATGATGAGATGGGTATCCAAGAAAAATGCAAGGCATGGACCGATGTTGTAACTTGTGGTCATGATAAGTGGGTTGTTTGTGGTATAGTTTGGTGAAAGGTATTTCATTCATAATAGCCGTAGAGGGTAAGATATTTAAAAGTTATATTGCCATATTAAGTGCTTCAACCCAATAAATATGAGGGATGTGGGCATGAAAAAGTAAGGTGCATATTAGGTTATTAATAGTGCAGAGCATCCATTCCAGTTTCTTGTTTTGTTAGGATGTCTTAGGACATGAAAAACAAAGTTGTATATCATGTTGGCGAAAAAGGGTATGAGAACAAGTATCATCAAATTCACCCCTGTGGTCATACTGCAAGGACTTAATATCAACATATTGAGAAAAATGATCTAAGAAAATAGCATAGTATTAATTCCACTAACACTTGGAATCGGGGATGTCCACAAATCCGAGCATATGATATCAAATACAGTCTCAACACGTGACTCAGAACTGTAAAAGGAAAGCTTAACATGTTTGCCCAACTGACAAGCATGACACAAGTTTGACTCTTTAGACCTATTACAATTTATTAAATGACACGACACTAAATTACGAAGCACATCATCACTGGGATGTCTGAGGCATCTGTGCCACGTAGAATGACTAAAAGACAACAATGCAAATGGATTGGAGGATGGTTGTTGGGCAACATGATAAAGGTCTTCGTTGCTATCACAACGAAGAAGAAGCTGTCGCGTTCTATAATCCTTTACAGAAAACTAAAGGCCTCAAATTCAACAAAAACATCATTGTCTATGATAGAATAAAACAAAGCTAGGCTTAAACCCTAAGCCTCAAAACCCATTTTACCACTTTAGACTTGTAATTTCTTAGCTTTAGTAGGGGATATGTGTATACTTGCCAAGCCTATGATAGAATATTTGTTACGACCGAGAAATTGAGCGAATTAGATTAGTTGAGAGATTAAGAGATATATTTTATTTCTAGTTCGTTAAATGTATGGTTGTGCAATTATGATAAAACAAATAAATGCTTAAATATAAAAATACATCCTAATATCTTTTAGGATACAATTTTCATAAGTTTAAATCTAAGGCTTACTTGGGAACAAGTAAAGCTCAAGTGGGGGGATATTTGATGACTTCAAATAAGTACATTATATTTTCATCATTTATCCTATTTATTTGACTTGTTTTATTATATTATGTATGAGAATTGATACTTAATCATTTACTTTAGTAATTCTCAGGTAAAAACAAGCAATTGGTGAAACTTAATGATTTTGGACGAATTATGGAACTAAATAATCAAGATTGACAAGTCTACTAAAATCAAGTAGATACGCCGTATCATTCTAGAGAGATACGCCATATCATCATACTTAGAAGAATTTGAAGACCATTGCCTGACTTTGAAGAATGCGCCGCATCTGATTATTATCATGCGCCGCATATGAAACTTTGGTCAATGAAGAAGAACTAACTTGTTCTAGCTCAAATACGCCGCATTACACTTTTGACATACGGCGTATCACTATCAAGACTTCACCAAAGACAATCCAAAATACTGAAGGACATGCGCCGCATAAAGATTCAAGATACGCCGCATCTAAAGACGGTGTATGAATATTTCAGAATATATTAAGCTTGGACGCCAAGCGAAGTTAAGTAAATGTGCCGCATCTACTTAGTAGATGCGCCGCATCGATCCCTCAGACAGAAACTATAAATACCCCAAGATACAACCGAATTTCGTGTACTAAAACCTAGAGAAGTTGCAACATAAACCCTAAGGAGAGGAAGAACAACGAAAAGGCAACACAAGACACACCACATTGAAGATCTTAGAGCAGTAAGAAGGTTCTGCTTGTAATTTAACTCAATTAAGTAGTTTTGTTTTATTGTAATACTAAGCTTTAATCCATCAGGATTGATGGGCTTGTGACCGCCATATTGCTCACCTTAAAATTGCTTTCCCATCGATTAAAGTTTATATGATACTTTTTTGGTTCTTTTTATATGTGAGTTGATAACCTCTGTGCCTATCAGTGGCTTGTTTGGGGCTGCCATACCTCCTCCGCGATTAGTTCACTAGCCTAATGAGTTAGTAAATTAATTCTTAAGCATAAATAATCATTAAGGATTTACTCTCCTGTACTTAAGATCTAACGAGACATATTAAATTACGATACTCATCATATAAAACTAGCAATAATACAAGTGACAAGCTACTTAATCATTAGTCAGACCTTCTTATCTGTATCTATTATCTATTTGTGTACGTGTTCGCAAATCGTTGTAATTCTATCTCATTAATTGTATTTTATAGTTTTAGTTAATTTAACCAAAATGTGCTAGTCTCTCAGACTAAACCCCCCCTTGCGTTAGATTATGTTGTTAAACTAACTTAGGGAATTAAAATACTGATTAGACTAAATAGATATTACGTTTCACTTTTAGTGATCGACACTCTGCTTACCACTATCTACATATTGATCGGGTACACTGCTGTTAGTGTGTTTGTTATAGAATAAGTTGGTAAAATATAAATTTAAAACTTGGTAAGGCATAAACACCACTATACTACAATGTGACATAACACGCATCAAGGTACAAAATTGAGGACAAAACACAATACTAGATTTGGTCTATAAATAGAAACCGATTTATAATAGTTAGGGTTTAACCCTTTATTCTTAGTTGTATTCTTTATATGTTTTGAGAGCGGATTTAGAGCTTGTATAGAAGGTGATAAGGAACGATTGAAATGTGAGAAAGATTAACTACAACATAACGTCTTGTGGCAGCCAGTAAATGGATCAAATCCAAAAGAAAACTGTAATAACCCATAAATTTTCACACGGAAAATGACTATTTTACCCTTTGACTTTGACTTTTTGACTAGACATTTATCGTAACGTAAAAGCAAATACTGTAAACGGTAGTTAATATGTAATTTTCTAAGTTAACCTTTTACTTCGAATTATTACTTTCTGAACGTTTACGTTCACATTCGATTATTTACCGGATAGTTATCTCACATTGTACGAAAAATGACACCATACGCATACCGGCACTACATTAATAATGATTAAGCCTAATAATTTTATTTCGGAATCAATCAATTTTGCTTTATTATTATTATTATTATTATTATTATTATTATTATTATTATTATTATTATTATTATTATTATTATTATTATTATTATTATTACTATTACTATTATTATTATTATTATTATTATTATTATTATTATTATTATTATTATTATTATTATTATTATTATTTATTTTTATTTTTTTTAATAATAATAAACCATTACTTTATTAGAAACTCATAGGATTTTAAAAAAAGTTAGTGGGAAGCCGAGAAACTAACTGGGCTCCCACTCCTCTAGCTATAGAAAAGCTAATCCTACTAAAAATATGAGTAGCAACACGTGCTCCAATGTCTTTGGTCATCAAGAACTTTCGGATTCGCTTTAGTAAGGTCACTGCATCATTCTCAAGTTCCCCAAAAGAAGAGAAAGAGAAGGGGGGAACCCATATCCAATATTCGCGCACTTAGCCTCATACTTGACGTGTTTACATTGTGCAGCCTCAATCACCACACGACCCGGCACAAAATCAACCATACCTGCTTGCGTCAAGGGCGATGACCCAGTCAAATCAACACATACGTCAAGCCCTCCATCCCACGAGTAGAGCAACATATCAGCATGACGTAAGGGTTTGTCCCTTTCCCCACAAAGCCCAATATCAACCTCTTTACGAGCCGAAATCCTGACCGAGAACATATGTCAACAAGAACATCCCGCACCACATTATGCCGATGTTTAATACCAATAATACCAGTGCAAGATACATCATGGTCCCCATAAATATCCCCAGTAAGGACCATAGAACAAGCTGAGCACGACATCTGAACAGAGAATAGAGGAACACCTAGCTGATAACATAATACACACCTGTATGTCCTAGCATTCATAGTCTGTCCCAACCCCGATATCGGAACCACCCTAAGCCAATCTGAAGTGTAATCATCCATTTGCGATTTCCATAATGCCACCTTTCGAGTAGATAAAGAAAATGTAGATTCGGCTGTTTGGGTAACACGTGTGAAATATATATCTGCCAGTTTCTTCATGAGTTTGGGGGCAACGATCTCACATGGATTACACAAAAGGTCAATCTCCATTTTCACATTAAAAGCACACAAGGCGTCATCAAAGGAAGGCCCAGAAGTTTTGATACCAGAATGTCGAAGCAACTTAGTCTGTAAGCTAGCAGATTGAAGTCTAGATGCAAGAAATGCATAGTTCACGACGTCACCTGCAGAGTAAACACCAAGCCCCCCCCCCCCCCCCCCCCTCCTAATGCAAATGGTAAGGTAGTAAGCCTTCATTGCCAACCATCAAAACCAGGTCTACAAGTAGTGACAATACGCTCTAAAGTAGAACGACGAGCCACATCAAATGAAATCTGAGCACGCTCAAAGACCTGGGGAGAGCAAGTGCGCATAGCAAAATATAATTTAGAAATACCAGCACAAGCACAAAGGAGCAACAACTCACACTGAGGATCATTAATCATAGCAACAACACCCATAAGCTCAATGGTTTTGGCAACCCTTTTCATAACAAGCTCACTACTAAAATCAAAGTCCACATGGGCCACCCAGTAATTTAACACTGTGTAAAGGTCAGGCAATATTAGGTGGGAAAACACCCACAAGCTTGCTTCTGGGATCTTCCTTTGGCCTAAAAACCTCTGTTTTATCAACATTGAGGTGCAAACCACAACGAGGTCCATCCACCATGATTAGCTCTAAAACTTTCTCTACAACCAAAGTAGCTCCAAATACCAAGCTTGAAGGGAAAGGCTAAAGAAGTCTCTAATCTTGCGTACCAAAGGATGTAACACTAAAGAAAAAAGCAAAGGTCCAACCGGATCACCTTGTTGCACACCATGATGCGACCATAAAGTGTGTTCCCCAAATCTCTTCACTCACTTACAAACAATCCCCTTATGCCACATCATTATCTCACTTTTTCTTTCACTCACCCATTTTTTTTGGCATCACACCCCTCACCCTTCACTCACTCCAACGGTACTAAATTAAAGTCTCCAACGTTCGATTTTTCTTCTCCTTCGTGCGGTAAACTTACCCGCAAATGGCCTCCCCTGTGCGGTAAAATTGGGTCGGCGGTGGTGTTCCCACATGGGAACCACCCCTCCCCGCATGTGTTGTCAACCCCCTGAAAACGTTCCCAAAAATATATTGTTCGCATTTTTGCCAAACCGAGGTACCACAGTTTTACTTTAGCTCAACGGGACACGGGATACACGGCATAATAATACAACAAATCCATCTTTATCTACCTTACTACACCGCCTTTTAATTAAGATAAAGATAGATCAGATATATATATCTTTCTCACTCTCTCACACCTCCCTCCATCTCTCTCTTCCACACCGCCTTCTGCTGCCACCATCTCCAACCGCCATAATCACCATCAAGGTCAAGGGATCGTGGTTATGGGTTTAGTTATAACATTTTATTCTCTGGACATCGTGGGTATGCCATCATGACCATCAAATTTCCTTTGGTACTTTTGCCTTCAACCCAATACAAACCGATTATATATAAATTTCATATAATTTATTAATCTTTCGTGGATGTTAAAACTGGATTAAACATGTTTTAATATTCATCTTCGTGTGGTATAAGTTGATTTGAAAAGGTGTTTGTTTGGATCAGTAAGGTTACGGGTCGGGTCAACCCATTTTATTTTCGAGTTTAGTATCAGATTGGTTGGTTTTAGTTTGGTTCATGCACCTAAAGGTGTGTTTGTGGTTATTTCTATTCTCAGGTCAGTAGCTAAACCCAGCTAGGGTGCGTTTGTTTAACTGCTGTCCATCAGGGGCTTTTGGATTAGCTTATTATGTTTGGGTTGGTTTAGTTTATTTGTAAGTTTCTTGCTTATTTGACCAAGGGGTGTTTGTGCTTGCGAATCATAGCACACGTAGGTGCTTGTTTTGCTTGTTGGGATGATTTGTGAATGGGATTAGGCTAGTTAGAGGCTATGATGATGTTGTATATTGCAAAAATTGAAGTTTGAAGGGGTTTAAAGCTACCCATTTTAGACCAGAAGGTTTGAGGCTTGTTTCGTCTAGGTTGGAACTTTGAAACTGATTTTTCTCTTTTTAATATGATAGGAGTGCGTTAATATGAACGTTTCGATATAAAATTCGGCATTCGGCTTCTAACTCTTAATAACGAATGTTTAGCGGTCATTTGAAATTTAGAAAAATTATAAAATTCCAAACAGCACTTGTATAAATTTAGTTGCTGTCAGATCTGAAAAAGGGCATTTTTGTCATTTTCTGACCCGTTTCGGCCTTCGTCCGAAACACAAAAGTTGTCCGAAACAACATTTTTAGTCTACCGCTAGGAATTTGAGGTATGAAAGTGCGAAATGAGGGTGATTTTGGTTAAACTCAGTTCTACATTTTTTTTAAATGATGTTTTATAAAAGTGAGCTGATGTAGTTTTTAAGTAAGGTTTTGAGCCTTTTCTCTTCCGAACCGGCCTTCCGTTAAAACATGAAAGTTGCTTAGTATGATGTTGTACATAAAAACTCTGGAAATCTTGGTGTGAAAATGCTAGACGATAGGAAATATTTTGGGTTATAGTTGGTGTTTCGTCTTTTTGGAAAAGTAACCATACTTGCCGAATTTTGGTTAAAAATTGGGTTTTTGAGCGTTTTTGAGATCGTTTGAGCTCTCGAAACATTAACAAACATTAATAGATGATTAATAAATTCAATAGGGTATGTTTGGTATTTAAGTGGGCCGAAGCTCACTTATGTATTATAGTATGTTAATATTTTGGGATTAATGCTTGAATCGGACTATGTAAATATTTAACAGATTTGGATGAAATGGATTAAGACTTGAAAAACTATCGGACTAGTTGATTTATTGGACTAATATATTATTATCAGACTAAACGTATTTGACATAATGGACAAATTGACGTACATGACTATCGGACCCAAACTATATCAGACATAACGGATATGGACTTATTATATTGGACAATACATATACTTGACGAACTTTATTATACGAGCTGTGACTTGGGCTTTAGAGATTGGACCATGACTCTAACCACTCGAACTTATATTCGATAGATATTAGACTCATCACGGACTTAAGATATCAGGTGATCACCCATTGGACTATATATATATATATATATATATATATATATATATATATATATATATATATATATATATATATATATATATATATATATGTGTGTGTGTGTGTGTGTGTGTGTGTGTGTGTGTGTATGTGTGTGTGTGTGTGTGTGTGTTTTATATATATTACACTTTGGCGTGCGTTTTGTCTAAGTCTATGATTTCATACCACCACACGAATGATGATACTAAACCGTTTTACAAACATTGATTTAAATAATCCACGAAAACTACAACACTCTACCTTTTGAAACTCATATGTGGCATACTATTATTACGAGACATATTCTGAGATAAACTACATATTCATTAGGTCGTGCCGAATTCCATATTGTGCTCTAATTCTTGACATCACTTATGTTATACTATTCTGCCATACTCCTTGGCACCATTATGTTCCTTGTGTCACTACATTCTAAGGTGAGTTTCATAGCCCCGTTTTTCAATTTATTATTTCATTTCAAACCTACGGGGAGAATACATTGCACCATTTTCATACAGGCCAAAGTATCTAATTCATTTATATTGCTTAAGTTACCGCATTGCCATGTTAAAGTCCCATGTTTATCATGAACAGTTAATTTTCAGTAAGCGAGAGTGAATGAATAGATCTAGTGAGGGTGACGCCTCCGTCTGGGTTGGTAGCGCCAACTGGTCAAACAGACGCATTTCATTTTTATCATATTAGAGTGTCTAGCAAAAAACTCTGTTGGGACATTCCATTTTAATCTAGCTTCGGGGTCATGAGCTTATAATAATTGTATTATTTTAATGTGACATAATTGTCATGCATACTTTATACTTGTGGTTACCGTACAGACTATTCATTTACATAAACCTATGGATCTCACCAATATTATTGTTGACCGTTTTAGCAATGTATTTTCAGGTAATTAAGGAATTAGCTGGCATGTTAAGGCACACGGAAAACATTTTGAAGACAATGCATATATTATCATTCGAAAAGCTTTACAACTTTAATGTTGTACATTTTGTAAAATTTTGGGACCTCCCTTTTTAAACTCTGACATTTTAATCGAATGATAATTAGTTTCAAAACGTCTCATTTAGAGTCGTTTTCTATATCTTGTACTGTGAACTAATAGGTAATACCCCAGTTACACAATCTTTCGCTGAGATAATTTTGGGGGTGTTACAAAAACCAATACAATCCGCCTCGTAACCCTTGTGATTAAACCGAACCAAAACCCTCTCTAGAACCGCCTTTGTAGCCTTCGTGAAAGGAACCAAATACTCACCAACACCTTCTTGTTCTTTCTTCACTTTGGAGCCGTATAATGGAGATGAAATTAGAGAGAATACGTGTGTTTTATTTCTTTGATTTAACCGTATAAAGTGATGAGAAGAAAAGGAACAAACCGTGTGATAAGTATGGAATAGGTATGCCGAATATCGTGAATGATTTAGGAGGATTTGAAGACTTATTATGGTGTTTATCCTCTTAGAATTCATGTAGGCTATGTTTGGCAAAATTAGATGTGAGTAGTAGCCAAAAAAGCTTACAGCTTCATAAAGAAGCATTGGGAAAATGAGCTTTCCTAAAAAATAGCAAAGCCCACAGCTCTCATGCCAAACGAACACTGAAAATCAAAAAGCTCATTGTTCACCGCTCATTGCTCAAAAAAGCTCCAAAAAGCTTTGTGCCAAATATAGCCATAGGCCGATTTATAGTCCAGGAACATTAACGGTTTTTTTTTTTTTTTTTTTTTTTTTTTTTTTTTAAGTAGTGTAGGTGATATTTGTTGATTAATTATAATGTAAGGTTAATATAGTTTATATAGTTTAAAGGTTTAATTTTACTTAGATTAAGAATTTCATATTATTCTTGAATCATTACTTGAGTTCTTATAAATCAAATATTAGAGGGGTAAGAATGAATGGAAATTTAGGGTTTTACAATTACTACGGCGTAACTATAAGTGTAAGTTACGCCATAACTTCTTCTTAGCCAGCATATTAATGTAAATCCTTGTTAATAGTCATCTAATTCTGCGTCTTTTCTTTCATATGCTTATTCATGACATGGAAATAAAATATAAAGAAATAAAAGCATATATCCAAGTAAAACGATACAAATGATAAGCATATTATGTGGAAATTGACACTAAAATATCAGGATTATTTGATGTTATCAGGTGGCTAAAAAATGAACCAGATGGTTCAATTACTGAGAAGGAAGACTTGATGAAGAAATTTTTGAAGAAATATTACCCACTTGCTTATATTGCTAAGAAGATGGAGGCTATCAATAACTTCAAATAGGAGCCCGATGAAACTCTTTATCAGGCTTGGGAACGGTTTAAGGATTTGTTATTGAAATGTCCTCAACATTACTTAACCACTATGCAGGAGGTTATTTTGTTTTATCATGCTTTGGATGTGCCGACTCGACAAATTTTGGATTCTAAAGGAGTTGTACCTCAAATGAGTGCAGTTAATGCTATGAAGGCCATCCAAGAAATGGCTGATCATTCTCAGAAGTGGCATGATGGTACCTCTACTAGAACCAAAAGCATCTATACTTCTTATGGGTATGCTGCTATTCACGCTCAGCTAAATAAACTTGGTAGAGATCTCAAGAGAATGGATAAGAAAGTATATGCTGCTCAAGTGGGATGTGAAATATGTGATGGACCTCATTACACTAAAGATTTTCCATCAAAGAAAGAAGGCGAGACACTTGAAGAAACATACTACACTCAATTTGGCCAACCAGTTCAACCATCAGGAAGGTTTAGGTCAGCTGCTCCAGGATGCTACTAAAGATAAAGATTTTCATTAAAAAAAAGAAGGCGAGACACTTGAAGAAACATACTACACTCAATTTGGCCAACCAGTTCAACCATCAGGAAGGTTTAGGTCAGATGCTCCAGGATGCTACTAAAGATAAAGATTTTCATTAAAAAAAAGAAGGCGAGACGCTTGAAGAAACATACTACACTCAATTTGGCCAACCAGTTCAACCATCAGGAAGGTTTAGGTCAACTGCTCCAGGATGCTACCAAAGAGATAGCGGAAATCCATCATATCAAGAAAGGAGACAAACTTTGAAAGAGTCCATGAAGTAGATGATGGCAGATATCTGCCACAAGACATGAAGAAAATAATGCTTTAATCAAAGAAATCTCATATTCAACAGATACTTCTATTAGAAATCAAGGAGCTTCGATCAAAGCATTTGGAACTACAAATCGGACAGATAAACAAGGTACTTCAAGAAAGGGGATCTGGAAGCTTGCCAAGCTTGACTGAAACTAATCCAAGAGATCATATCAAGGCAACCACCACTACTGAAGAAATTTCACTTTGTGTGCCTTTTCCTGGAAGATTGTTTGATGCTGCTGATGTTGAAAAGCCCAAAGTCCTCTTTAACTCTTCAATCAGTTTAAGAAATTGGTTAAGGAAAAGTCAAGGATTGAAGATGATATCAAGGATACTATGACATAAGAGTGCTCTGAAACTGATCATAATGCCTTGCCTCATAAGGAAAAAGACCCAGGAAGTTTTACTTTACCTTGTCATATTAATGATTTATCTTTTGATAAAGCTTTAGCTGATTTAGGGGCTAGCATTAGTGTCATGCCTTTTAAGACATTCACTACCTTAGGCTTATGAAAATTAGCTCCGACAAAGTTGATCATTGAATTGGCTGATAAGACTGTAAAATGTCCTAAGGGTATTGCTGAAAATGTGCTAGTTAGGATTGAGAAATTTATCTACCTTGTAGACATTGTTATATTAGATATGCCTGAGGATTTGAAAATTCCTTTGATCCTTGGAAGACCATTCTTGTCTACTACTCATGCTAAAATTGGTGTCTTTAAAAGAAAAATATCTCTTAGAGTAGGGGATGACAAACTAGTCTATAAGTGTGGTAATCCTATTAAGAGCATTATTAAAAGTGTTTATGTGCTAGGATTGAGAGAGCATATGGAACCCGATCTAGAAGCTAGGCTAATGGGTGAAACATTAATCCAAAATAGATCACCTAACCTTGATCATGAAGACCTAGTTGAATTGATCGATCTTACTGAACCAATTGAACTTAGAAACAATGTTATCGAGGATTCAGAAGACGAGTGTATGATTGTGTGGTTATCAACAGATCTAGGAAAGATGTTAAGAAAATTGTTGATACTAATGAAATATTTGTTGAACTACCACCACATTTGGAATATTTGTGCATTCGTATTGAACATTTCCCATCTATTGTTTTATCATCCCTACCCGCAAGGGATAGGACTCTGCTTTTACAGATATTGAAAAAACATAACGTAAGGGTCAAGTATAACCATGATGTGCTCGCGATTACTAGATTTAGAGTGAGGGAGCGTGATGTTTCCGATACATATAATGATACAAAATAGAAGCTGGAGATGAGTCTAACTTAAAGACTCTGGTATAAAGAAAAGTGCTTACCAGGAGACAACCTGGATTTATCTTTACTGTTTTCTTGTTATGAGTCTGTCAGACCTGCACATCGATGCGGCGCATCCCATCCCATGGATGCGGCGTATCAACTACACATGTCATATCTATCTTTTACTTTTTTGCATTTAATTTTTTGTCCTTTGAACGTTCTGTCAATTGATTCAATACAGTGCATCTATGTTTAACAATGTGTCACATCAAATTTTCTAATTGGTTTTTTATTCCAGGCTCGATACGGGGCATACCATCCCATAGGTATAGCGCATCGACTGACCTGATGAAATTTCCAATTTTTTATTTTTTAATTTTAGGTTTATTTTACTCTAACCATCGATTAACAAGATTTTCACTAGCTTAGATTTTCGAATTAACACAGTTTGTTTATAAAGAAATTGTGGTTTGACATACATTCTGTATTTTCTATTAAGACGTCATTCATGGAGGCTTGAACGCCCTTCACACACAGACAATAAAAAAAGTCGCTCACAAACGCATAATGGAGGATCATACCGAGCAAATCTCAGGGGAGTTTTCCGTTCTAATTCTTTCTATTTACTTTTTTTTTTAATTTCAATTTTGAACAACGAGGACGTTGTTTATCTTAAGTGGGGAGGATGGAGAATTAGAATGTTTACTTGTCCTTATTTTTCAAAAATTTGCTTAATATGTGCTTAATATGCTTAAATTTAAATTTTGTCTAGCATATTTTTGTTAAATCTAAGTTGCATGACCGCACACATAATCCTTATTTCTATATTGTGAGAATTTAGCCTTATCCGTTTCCTAATATTTTACCCAAATTCCACAAATATATGAGTCTGCCGGTGACTTGTAGTAAACTTTAGAACTTGGCTTGTATACTGTTCGAGACCACCATAATGAGTATTATTGATATAATTGGAGTGACTTGTCTAAATTGGTAAATTTCTAGGATTACACCCAAAAAGCTTTTATATGTTATGTGTCATTAACTAACTAACCCCCATATAAACCCTTTCGTTAATCTCATTTTTATAGTAAGATACCCCTAGAAAA
Source organism: Artemisia argyi (assembly GCA_030686995.1). Lineage (NCBI taxonomy): Eukaryota > Viridiplantae > Streptophyta > Magnoliopsida > Asterales > Asteraceae > Artemisia > Artemisia argyi. The sequence continues at coordinate 72,268,898 of CM060700.1, read as the reverse complement.
ACCCTCAGAGCCACTCCTTTCGTTTCTTACACCAATGTTAAAATGTTTTGTTACACCTTTACACCTTAGCCTACCCTGTAGTTAGGACTTAATCTAGTGATTTAGTCTATGATTTGTATCGTATTCATGGAATGGTTGGGAAGTGATTAGCCACAATTGTTAAGACCTAATCTATTTATTTTGTTTATTTTTTTGTTTTACACCAATTTATGTATTTCCCTATGTTATCCATACCCTTTACCAAATTATTGTATTCGTTGTTAGTTTCTAGCATCCAGATATGATCATGGCTAAGTGAGAATATCAGATGTATGAATAAGGTAGTAATCATCCGAGTTTTTGACTAATCGATTGATGCGCCATCGATCTAGTGTGTGACTTGGTGACCATCCATTATGAAACAACGCGCCAGCAATCCAGAAAACACACTAGTGACCATCCGTTGTTTGAGGAATCAAGGACTCGCGCCAGCGAGCTACTAAGTTTGTGCAGGATATGTTTGAACAAAGCCATGTTTAACCCTTAAGCCTCATCATAACCCAATTTACTACTTTAGACTTATCACTCCTTAGCTTTAGTGGTGGAGATGTGTATCCATGCCAAGCTTATGTTAGAATATTCGTCATGACCAAGTAATTGAGCGAATTACTTAAATGTTACCACATAGATTAGTTGAGTGATTTGAGTGATTTCATTTTCCTACTTCGTGAGGTGTTTGGTTGTGCAATTATGATTTAAAACGAATGAGTGCTTTAAACTATAAAAATAAATCCTAGATTATATTTGCGATACATTTTCATAAGTTTAAATATAAGGTTTACTTGAGGACAAGTAAAGTTCAAGTGCGGGGATATTTGATGACATCAAGTACATTTTATTGGCATCATTTATCATATGTTATTCGTTTGTTTTGTATTATTTGATACGAGAATTGATACTTAATCGCTTACTTTTGTAATACTCAGTTATAAACAAGCGTTTGATGAAAGTTAGCTATTTTGGACGTAAAATGGAGCAAAATGGATCAAGTTGGAAAAGTCTACTGAACTGATGGAAGATACACCGTATAATTTTAGACATATATGCCGTATATAAAGACTTAGATGAATATGAAGACCATTGCCTATATTTCTCATGTTCATAAGGCATTAGCCTGCATTTGCTGCATTCGAGTCGCATGGCATTTTGAAGACTAGGGGCATTACATTACAATACAATAACCTTTTGAAAATGTTTATGCAACTTTACATTTTCAAATCTCATATTCTAACTCTGAATCATTTATCAAATAGTAACTTTTCAAAACGTCTCATATAGAGTTCAATCTCAAAAACTTGAACATTGTACTATGAAGTGCACTAGAGTGACAATATCTTCCGCTGCAATATTTCGGGGGTGTTACAGGTTTAAATTTAGTTACCCAAACTCTAATATTTATTCTAGATAAATGTTAGAGGGTAGTAAAATGATAAAAGAACAAACAAGCAACCCTAAGGGTTGTTTGGTCGGTTTGGACGAAACCCCACAAGGGGGTCTTTGTATTTTTGTCTAACTCTAATTACTTGGTGTCCAAGTAATTCTAGAATCCTCTTAAGGAACCTATAAACACAAAGGGGTGTTAAGGGATGCTCATAACACAAATACAAACCCTAAACTCTCTCCTCGCTCTCTCTCTCTCTCTCTCTATTCTTCTTGCGATCGATCGAACACAACAAAAGGAATAAATCCCTTTGGTCGGTTAGCTTAAGTCGACCCGTAGTCGACTTCCTTTGTCGACCTAGAACCAAAAACTAAAAGGGTTTAAACACTTTTGGTCGATTGCAGTAGCACAAGGTCGACTTTCGTTTCCTAAACCCTAATCACAACTCGTTTTATCTCAAAGATCAAATTAGGGTTTTACCCAAGTTCGTAACTCGCCTAACTTGTGATAGGTTCATAGCCCTAGTCCTATCTGTGTAGTATCAGTGGATACCTGACGCAACCCTCATGGTGATATTCTCGAGAAACCCTAATCTAGGACGTAGAGGATCAAGAAGTGTAAAGAAGGTGTTCCGTGTAGCTGACTTAAGTAAAGAAGCTTACTACTGACAAGGATTAACAAGTATGTATTCTTAACACCCTTATTATGTGTTAAAACGTAGGTTATATCATTGTTTCGAAGATCTGTGTACACGGGTTTTGGTCTGCACAGTTTCTGTGTTCATTTTTTGATGTGCATGTTTTTGCTGTGAAGACCACCACCAGAACCCTACATGTATTTATATAGAGAGAGTAAATAGAGAAAGGGAAAGGTGTATGTGTGTTAAATTAGAGGAAGAATTACACACATTTTGGAATGAAGTACACATTCTAAGGGAAGTCTATGAGGGCTTATGTAGCTAGCTACACTCATAACTTTGATATTATTACAGTTCTAGTACTCGCATACTAAGCTAACTATTATACTAGTGTAAATCCCGTAAATGTCGACACATTTTGAGTCTAACAATAAAAAATTGCAATATTGGACTCATTTTGTTCCAAATATGATAAACTCTTCAATTGCATATTTTTTATAACAAAATCACTAGATATTTTTGATAAATAAAGTTTGTTATATAAAAGAAACCGTAAATAGCTAAAAGTACAAGGTAGTTATCATTAATTTGTCATAAATTCCAGAGAATGCTTTGTAAATGTCTTTTTTTCCCTTCTTATCAAACGACACTCCTTCTGTCATCAAACGACAACCCCTCTGTCAAAACAGTAACGTTCGGATGGCTATTGTATAATAGTATAATTAAATTGATTTAATACGCACGGGTTTATAAATTAGTTTGAGTAGAGGTTGAGATAAATCTTTTGTCAAAGCTGCTTATTTGCTTTAGAAAGTTATCAACATACGGTTTAATCAAATAATAGTGGTCTTGGCCAAACACTCATAATTGAAGCATATTTCTTGTCGATCAGGTAATTGTGTTTGGAAGCTCCCAACGCTTGATATATTTACGATTGTGCTTCATGCATGTAGGTACGGCACACAATTTAAGGTGATGTTTGATTTCGACTTAAAAGAAAAGGGCACGAGGGCGTTGCTTTTATTTGAGAATAAATTGGGCCAAGGCCCTCGTTGCTTGTGAATTGTGAGTTGTTAGGATCAAGATTGTCAAGATCGCGATCCCACCTGAGATCATTTTTATCTTGATCGTGATCGTAAGATCAGATCGAGATCCTACGATCCTATCAATTGTCATATTTTGTAAATAAAGGATGAACGAGCCAAACTGTTTTACATTTTTACTCAACGCAAAAGATAAATTCATATAATATACTCTTGAAAATTATGTGAATGCTCATTAGACATCTAATATGAAATGACGTACACCCCATATTACATATATTAGAATCAATAAGAAAGATTGCTTACATTTAATTTAAATTAACTATTAAATGTCTAGTGTAAACTCTATAACTAATAAAAAGGTAGACATAAAAATCAAGAACCAAAAATAATTATGAAATTACATGTTGGTTGTCAAAATACAAGATCTTCAATCAAGTGATGAGATGAAAATAAGACTTCAATAGTTATCTATTAGAATTTGATTTAGGGTTAATTGAGATGGCACCAGTTATTGACTTAGTGCTACCTGTCTATTTTCTTTGGGGTTAACCAAAAAGATGGGCTAAAACCCTAAAAGATTAGAAAAAAAGAATAAAATAGGTTCAGGCCTAGGTAAGACACGCGATCTTACGATCTTACATTCGATCCTACGATCTTACTTACGATCCTACCTCAGATGCGATCATGTGACGATACTACACGGTTTTAGCTAGTGAGCACGTTGTAGAAACGTAGAGGAGGGGGGTGAATACGTTCCTCTTTAAAACTTAAAATCTTTCGTATCAAATTTTCGATCAAGCGTTACTAAATAGAAATAGTGGTTAAGTCACTCATAACAAGTAATCACATAAGCATGACACAAGGTTTAAACGTTTCTAGGCTAATTCTGATTGCACTGTGGACGGTCCTTTAAATACACCGACGGTCCCTTAAATGTTTGGGGACCGTCCCTGTACAAGGGACCACCGCCAGAGGGCAAGTCTATTTCATTTGATTAAGTTTTCTTATGTTTTGTGTTTCTAAGTTAACTAGTTGATATCACAAGCATATACTCATCAAGCCACATAAACATAAATGTAATGCAAGTATAGAAAGAAAAGAGAAAGGAAGAGAAAACGCAAACCGGACATGATGATTTATAGTGGTTCGGTACGAAGCACCTCTTCGTCCTACTCTACTCCCCGAGTACAACACTCGAGAGTTACTTCACTAATCAACACGGTCCTTTATGGCGGAACAAACTTTACACAAGCTTACACCAAGTTTACCGACACTAAGCGGAATGTCGAGTTCTAATCCTAGCTAGAACCAATCTACACCAAGGCCCACGTGGCCACACGAACAAGCACTCTTGTCCCACTTAGATCGACACACGATCTAAATCTTTAAATGAATGAGCACTCCTGTTCACTTGAATCTTCACACTAAGACACACTTGGATCTTCACCCAATCCAAGCCTTCACATGAGACACACTTAGATCACCACCCGATCCAAGCCTACACACTAGGACACCACACACCATACAACAATTACATGACCTAATCTAGTTACAAGACTTCTTGGATCTACATCACCATCCAAGTTCAAACAAATAACCCTAACCTCGACTCACACACGAGTCGGAAACATTGACAATATTTATAGAACCTATCACCGTAACACTTGTTATGTTTGTGTGTGGACACATATAACATCTCGAATCTTTATCTATATTGAGAGTTTTTCTCTTACCCATGAGGTAGAGGAAATCATAACACTAGTTGGTGTGTGGACTCAATAACACTTCGATTCTTGACAATTTCGAGTGTTCTTCTCTTGCACATGATGTAGTGGATGACAGGATCACTTATAAACACATACCAAAGAGTTATAGTGATCAAAGAATGAAAAGGAAAGACCAGGAAATTTTTGTGCATAGAGGATTGGATTTTCTGATGAAAATGGGTCAGTATTTACAGCCAACATGAGAAGCCAGGGACGGTCCCTTAAACCTTGCACGGTCCCTTATCAATAAGGGACCGTCACCTATTTAAGGGACTTTCCCGACAGTTTTTGTCCTTTTGTGGTGAAATGTTACTTGGTAAATTTTATCTGATTTCACCAGGAAATAAGGACGTTTGGACAATCTGAAATTTAAATTTCAAATTTATTTTTCTTATTAAACATTTCTGCATAAATACAAAAATAATTTGTCTAGTTTATTTTTGTAAGAAAATGTTTTGTCACATTTATAAAATGTAAGGTTTAAGGACAAAAATATTTTCTTTGATCACTTAACAAAGTTGGTAAAGTTTGTTTATACATACCTTAAGTGATGTCGAGAGACGTTAATGTGTGAACGAGTAACTTGTGCATTTTACGTTATGTATTACAAGTTACTCTTTTGTCATCATTAAAACATGAAGACATTGTATAGATAAAACGTCGTAACATTTGTACTAACAATCTCCCCCTTTTTGTTGATGACAAATATATAAACCGTAACTCATAGTAAAGTGTAGAAGTTACTAGTTTATACTTCCTCTCTCCCCCTTTTGTCGAAGCAAAAAGGTTTCGCCAGTGTTGAGGTTGAAGAAGATCGGCATGAACTTGAGAAGACAATCTTGAGCATATAGAATGAAAGATGATCCCCCAATGTATTAGAAAATCCCAAACCCCATCATTAAATGAATTGAGCGTGCGTCATCCTAGTGAATCCTTGCTCCTACCGCCATGATTTAACCAACTCCGAACCATTTATCCAACTACTTCCGAGCTCCCCCTAGCTTATTGCATCCTTATTGACTTTAGCATATCCATGAGCTCCCCCTAGCTCATTGCATCCTTCTTAACCTACATCAAGGGTTAGTTTCAAGCAAGAAAGGATGTAGATGCACCAACACTTGCAAATGCTCCCCCTTGGTGTATGCTCAAAAATACTTTTGGCTACCAAAGAATCGAGCAATGAAGTAATGCTACAAAAACAAAGTTAGTAGACAAGTGCACATATATAATAATGATGATATATATAGCAAGACATGCATGATTCAAATATGATTATTCTAAAGCATGGCATGAGAGGGATTGAAACTAAACATATAATAGTTGATTAACACACCATTCTCTATTAACTTCCAAGATAATTGTCTAGTGTCTAGATGATATGGGATGAGGATGATATGCTCCTAGATATGGATGAAGATGACTCTCTAATAGTGGAGAGGGATGAACCAAAATAAAGAGAGTATGTATTGAGGTTGGTGGTTATAGATGTGTGTGTGGGGATAATGAAAGGAACGTTTGCACTTACAATGAGTGAGGAAAGGATTCAACAGAATACGAGCATCCTTAAATGGGCATCGTCAAATAGATCGACGGAATGGGAGACATCAAAGATATAATGTGACAAAGGAAGTGGGATTATACAATGGATTCTTACGAAGGAGTTTTTAAAGGAATTCTCATGGGTGTACCAATTATGTTGGATTCGTCATTGTAGGTGGATATGTTGGTGACAATGAGTGTTCTTGAGGATTGAGATTAGGATAGTAGATGATTGGGAATTATGGAATTTTAAGGTGTTTAGTTGGTTGACGACCGAAGGTAGATATGTGAAATGAGGTGGTGATGACTCGACAACACTTGAAGCTTGGATATCATCTTTGTGTTCTTCACTTGCAAGGAAGTGGAAAAGACGCATTTCATAATGAAATTCACTTGGATATGTGACATTAGATGGTGATGACTTGAAAACACTTGAAGCTTGGATATCTTCTTTGTGTTCTTCACTTGCTAGAAAGTGGAAAAGATGCATTTCATAATGAAATTCACTTGACTTTTGACGACATAGACAAACATATTAATGAGTGTATGGATATGACGATTGCCCTTTGTTTCAACAAGCGACACAAGGGTGAACATAGGTTTACGTATCATGAATGGTGGTTTGACCTCAATGGGGTACGTTGTAGTGGTGATGACACACTTGTTTGGTTACATGGTGGAATCTTCTTGTGAAGATGACTCAGTGGAGTAATTGGTGGATGACTCTTGGTTTCTTTGAGGGCATGGAAATGGTGGATGACTCGATATTGGTAGAACAAGTATAACTCGGTTTCTCATTTCACATTGGTGGTTTGAGGTTTTAGTGATGAAAGGTTATGAGGAAGATGCTTCTTTGTGAGTTTTTGACAATGCATGATGTAGGATAGTTCAAAGTATTGCAGAAGAGGAAAAATAGTGAACCAGTTCATGACACCTCTACTGGGGACGGTCCTTTAAATCATTGGATGGTCCTTTAAAGATAAGGGACTGCCAATGCAATAAGGGACCGCCGTCAGTAGGGTGTAGAGTCTCTTCAGTTTCTGTTTTTCCCAGTTTAAAGGATACGAATAATCAAATGATTAAGGAATGGTTTAGGTAATAAGGCGGGATTGTGACACTAGACACCTTAAAGGAAGATTATGATCTAGTGTTAGGAGGAATAAGCCTAGTTACCCTGGAATCAGAGATTTAAGCATATAAGTCATTTAAACATGCATCACATAACAATCAAGGACATTAGCATGTAAGAATATATGACATCTAGGAGGTAACATTAAAGGTATACCTAGTCCAACATAGTTTAGGTGCACAAATAACATGTAAGTCATGTAAAGAGATACATACAAAACATGATTACTATGAAGACAAGCATTAAGTAAAACATGTTGACATATAGCACATAAAAGCATGTATCATGGGCATAAAGCAGTATCTTTCTAATGAACATGCATCCAATAATTAAGCAAGCGGGCATTAAGCATTTAAGAGAGCATCAAGACATTTTAACAAGTTTCACAAGAACAAGTTGTTGTTTTCAAACATCAAGCCCATATATGCAAGTAATCTAGGTTTGTCAAGGAAAATCCTAATTACTATTTGTTTAAAGTCCAATCCTAACGGGAGACGAAGATCATCGATGTAAAATATCTTTAGTAAAATGTAGGAATGGCAATTTTTCATGTTAGAGAATTGATATGAGATTATTACTAGCGGTGCTTAATTAAGGCTAAACACGACCATTTTTACGGGTTTACCACAAACCCAACTTCTCTCCCGGAAGAAATTCAACCGTTAGGTTAAATTGAATTTCTAGTGCAATAGGTTCTCCAGTAGCCATTCTCATATCAGAAAAATTGGAATTCCTATACTTTCCCATCCAGGTTTTCTAAAGATGATATTGGCCAATTCCGCTAGAACATATCCTAATATAACTCAACTATCAATATATTAAAAATCGGTTAATGAAAATGACATGTCTTACACAACATCCTAACAAAGGCAAGTGTGGTATTTAAATCCCTGTTTTAGTTTCAAGAATACTCCATAGTAAATCTTGAGAAAGAGAGTCTAATAAAGATTACTTACCTTAATTGATCTTTTAATGTTTTACTTTATATTATTGAGAGAAAACATATTGTATCATTTGACAAACATGCTTATTTAAGATAATGACCTTTTCACTCTTATGAGTTACAACGAGAACAAGTATTTTAGTTATAATGTGATTTACAAATTTTACTTGCTTTTTTAGTGACACACGGTGTATAAATGATCCATTTGAGATACATGTTATCTTCTTGAAGATTGATGATGTATTATATGTGACGTTCTTACTTGACATTTGATTTTGAGTCTTGACTCGTTCATGAGCAAATGCTACATATGTTTTATGTTTGCTCGTGTTTAGTTCTTTGGAAATGACACATTTACAAATTGCATTGCAATGTAAATTGCTTGAATATTTCGGATGAAACATCCAAGTCGTCAATCCTACTTCGTTGTGTATTTTAATCATCTTTTAGATATATTAGTCTTAATGATTGGAACACAACCTTTGGACAAAAAGGCTCAATATGACATCATCAACACAAGTGTGAGTTATATTGTCTTGATAAGGACATCATTATTTTCATACCAATCGAGTGTGATTGAGTATGTAGGTTCAAGATGATATGTTATGTTATATCTTGAAGCTAAACAAATAATGACTCCAATTTCATGTCCACACTCAAAAACTTGTCAATTAGATTCGATAATAATAACAATCATATTTTGAATAATGAATCAATATAAGCTCGAAATCTTTCTTGACCCTCGCAACCACTCTTTTTAATAAAGAAAGATAAGTAAAGATTTATGGAATGTGCTCCATCAAATTTAATACTTGTTATATGTGTGAGGTTACTAATAATGACATGTTAACTTAATGATTTAAGATAGTCATTTATTATGTGTGTGAAAACTATTTATTATTACGTATAATATGCATAGTTTTTGACATTACATAAGTATAAAAATAATTATCCTAACCATTTTTATATAATACATAACAAAAAAAAAAGTTTATGACTACATGTTTGAAACAATTAGTGTGTGTTCAAATACATGCAAGGTTCAAGAATACATTTTATTTTACTTAAATACTAATATATTATTATAAACTTTTATCTTGTTTAGGCAACCCATGGCCACTCAAGAGAAGTGCATGTAATGTTTTAGAAATCATGTTGAAGAAGTGTTAAATACTTTAAGGTGACACATTTTAACACTTGAACATGTGGAGAGATAATTGTGTAAGACAATTATTTTAGACAAGCATGATTAATCAACTTAGTCTATATATCTAAGTGATTTACTAAAACATTATAACATAAGCAAGCAATCAAAAGCACATAATCATTTAGCATAGCACACACAAAAATATTTGTAATCATTTTGTATGTTAGATACAACAATGTATACACAACTTGATTTAGTTTTAAACCAAAATAGTTTCCCCCCCCCCCCCCCCATTATAAAAATTTAGAAAAGATTGATATTTTGATAAAGATAAAGACTTAATTTTTCAAGGATTCATTTACTAGAAGTGTCCTACTCGAAAATAAGAGTAAGATGCAAGTTTTACGTTAAAACGTGACATATGGTTTTGACTACTACGTAGTGTTTTACATTATTGACTTAATTAAGTTTGGAATCAATCCTTGCAAGTATTTTTAAATGAAAGTACATTCAATTACCTTTAAAATGGCATGTGACATGACTCCTACGGATTTACGGTTGATTTTATATGAATTTTCAAAGTTTGACACTATTCTGGTGGAGGTCCCTTAAATACCAGACGGTCCCTTAGTGATAAAGGACCGCCCAGAGATAAAAGACCGCCACCAGTAAGCTAAAAACACATTTTCTTGTAAAAATTCATTTTCTTCAAGCTATGATACGAAGTGCATTTAACCAACAAAAATAGTACTTATCAAAGCATTTAGCACAAGTTTAGCAACTAAACACTTTTCATATTTAATCCGTCTTAATGAGAAATTTGATACGTGGACCGTACTCTATTTTAAAAACTATTTGTTTTGAAAACTAGAGCGACGTGGCTCTGATACCAATTGTAGAAACATATTGGGGGGGGGGGTGAATACGTTCCTCTTTAAAACTTAAAATGTTTCGTATCAAATTTCTGATCAAACGTGACTAAATATGAATAATGGTTAAGTCACTCATAACAAGCAATCACATAAGCATGACACAAGGTTTAAACGTTTCTAGGCTAATTCTGATTGCACTTTGGACGGTCCTTTAAATACACCGACGGTCCCTTAAATGTTTGGGTACCGTCCCTGTATAAGGGACCGCCGCCAGAGGGCAAGTCTATTTCGTCTGATTAAGTTTTCTTGTGTTTTGTGTTTCTAAGTTAACTAGTTGATATCACAAGCATATACATATCAAGCCACATAAACATAAATGTAATGCAAGTATAGAAAGCAAAGAGAAAGGAAGAGAAAATGCAAACCGGACATGATGATTTATAGTGGTTCGGCATGAAGCACCTCTTCGTCCTACTCCACTCCCCGAGTACCCCACTCGAGAGTTACTTCACTAATCAATACGCTCCTTTATGGCGGAACAAACCTTACACAAGCTTACACCATGTTTACCGACACTATGCGGAATATCGAGTTCTAATCCTAGCTAGAACCAATCTACACCAAGGCCCACGTGGCCACACGAACATGCGCTCTTTTCCTAATTTGATCAACACACGATCTAAACCTTCACACGAGCGAGCACTCCCGTTCACTTGAATCTTCACACTAAGACACACTTAGATCTTCACCCAATCCAAGCCTTCACACGAGACACACTTAGATCATCACCCGATCTAAGCCTTCACACTCCAACTCAACTAACTCCTAGCCTACACACTAGGACACCACACACCAAACAACAATTACATGACCTAATCTAGTTACAAGACTTCTTGGATCTACATCACCATCTAAGTTCACACAAATAACCCCATCCTCGACTCACACACAAGTCGGAAACATTGACAATATTTATAGAACCTATCACCGTAACACTTGTTACGTTTGTGTGTGGACACCTATAACATCTCGAATCTTTATCTATGTCAAGAGTTCTTCTCTTACCCATGAGGTAGAGGAAATCATAACACTAGTTGGTGTGTGGACTCAATAACACTTTGATTCTTGATAACTTCGAGTGTTCTTTTCTTGCACATGATGTAGTGGATGACTGGATCACTTATAAACACATACCAAAGAGTTATAGATATCAAAGATTGAAAAGGAAAGACCAGGAAATTTTTGTGCAAAGAGGATTGGATTTTCTGATGAAAATAGGTCAGTATTTATAGCCAACACGAGAAGCCAGGGACGGTCCCTTAAACATTGCACGATCCCTTATAAATAAGGGACCGTCACCTATTTAAGGGACCTTCCTGACAGTTTTTGTCCTTTTATGGTGAAATGTTACCTGTTGAAATTTTATATGATTTTGGCGGGAAATAAGGACGTTTGGACAATTTGAAATTCAAATTTCAAATTTATTTTTCTTATTAAAAATTTCTTTATAAATACAAAAATAATTTGTCTAGTTTATTTTTGTAAAAAAATGTTTTGTCACATTTGTAAAATGTAAGGTTTAAGGATAAAAATATTTTCTTTGATCACTTAACAAAGTTGGTAAAGTGTGTTTGTACATACCTAAAGTGATGTCGAGAGACGTTGATGTGTGAACGAGTAACTTGGGCATTTTACGTTTTTTATTACAAGTTACCCGTTTGTCATCATTAAAACATGAAGACATTGCATAGATAAATCGTCGTAACATTTGCACTAACACACGTAAACTCGTATTGATGAGGCGAAAAATGATCCGTTTTTAGGGGGTCATTTAAGCCCGGAATTGAATTTATTTGATCAAATATTGCCCTAAATTGTTCCTTTTGTGATTTTAGGTACTTTTGGAGTGAATTCTGGAAAAGGAAGCATTTTGGACATTTTTAGAGCATAAAAGTGAAGAAAACGGCAAAGTCTTAATTTTCCTTGCCGGCAACAGTACCTAACGGCGTCACAAGGTTCTACATGACGGCGTCAAGAGTAAAACAAGAGGTGAAGTGGATAGAATCCGTGATGATCCAGAGAGTTTTTACACTAGGGGCATGACGGCGTCACCATAGGCCGTCATGGTCCCATTGCATGTGACGGCCAAGAGAAATTTTGCACATGACGGCGTCAGATCTGGATCTAGGCAATCCGATATTACTATGGGCGGCGAGTTGACGGCGTCAGATATTTCTTCTTGACACCGTCACGATGGAAAATCTATATATAGTTTTGCAATTTTCATTCATTAACAGAGGACAATTAGGGGGATAACTTGGAGAAACCCTAGCACGATTTTTACTGTACTTTCAAGGGTTTTTACCCTTTGAAACCTTTCATGTTCAATTAAGATAAGTATCCTTTCAATTCATTCAATATGTCTATGTGTTGTTTAAATATATCTTACGCTTGTCTTGATTTTAACATTCTAGGCTAGATACCTTGTGTATTTGCTTAGATGTAGTGAAACCTAGATGTTGATTATGGGTTGATTGCTTGTTTATAATTGTTACGAATGAATGATTTCGATGTTAGGCTTAAGAAAACTGGCAGACTTCCATAGGGTAACATGCTTGAACGTCTTAAGAAACATGAACCAATGCGTTCTAGGTTTTTATGGTTATATTTAATGCATGAGCAAATTCTAATGATCCCATGTTAGGAGCTTCTTGCAGGCTCGACATGGAGTGAAGTAGGAGCTTATAGAGTTGGGGAAGTACGTATGCCACCCCACAAATGGTTTTAAGGAATATAACCCATCATCCACGCAATTGTAACAAACTATCAACCTGTAAAAGATATCTAGGGAGTAATGAAATCTAAGTAAACACAATTTTCCCATTATTGTTCACACCACTAGTTTAATTAGCTTTATTTACATTTTTGTTATTTTATTTTGATTGCATCTTAGTCATTGGGTTAGTTGATTAGCAACTAATTCCGCCCACTCTTCCAAAACACGAGATTTTAATTGTTTTTTATAAAAATATAAAAATACAAAAAGAATCATCCCTTACCTCTAGACCTAGTTTTGAGGCTTTCTAATCCTAGCGACACTATTCCTGAGTTGAATGATCAATCCCCCGATACTTGTCACTATACTATACTACAACGATCAGGTACACTGCCTGGTGGGGGTTGGAAGCTTCTCGAGAGATAAAACCTGGTGCAATTCCTATGCATCAAGTTTTTGGCGCCGCTACCGGGGAATAGTTATTGTCTAGGTTACGATTTCTTTTTATTAGGTCTACTTGCTAGATTCCTTTCTAGTAAGATTTTATTTTATTTTTAGGTTTTCTTTAGTCTATCTTATTTCTTCGTGTCTTTGTTCGTAACCTTTACCATCCGACATCATGGAAGGTGGTAACATCTTTGAACCCATCAACCCACCACAACAAAACCACCCACAAAACCCACCACTAGCAAACCAACCTCTTAGGCCCCGAACCCTAGGAGAGTATTCCCGTCCTAGCCACCAAGGCTATCGAAACACTATTGAGCTCACCCAAGGAGCCAATGTGTCCCCCTTGCGATCCGACACCATCCGGTTGGTACAAAGCGGATGTGCATTCCATGGACTTCGTTCCGAAGATCCTAACCAACATCTCAAGGACTTCCTTAAAATCATAGATTCTATAGACCTTGATGTTACAACTAGAAAGTCAACCCGATTACGCCTATTCCAATTCTCTCTATGTGATCAAGCTAGTCAATGGCTTGAACGTTTACCCGCGGGATCCATCACCTCATGGGATGATCTCACCACTCGTTTCCTTGCTCAATTTTTCCCTCCATGGAGAACTACCAAGCTTAGAAATGATATCTTGATGTTCCAACAACGTCAAGGTGAAACTCTATATGAAGCATGGACTCGTTTCAAGGACTTACTCCAAAAAGTCCCTCATCATGGCATAGATATTTAGCTCCAAGTCCAAATCTTCTGTGACCATATCGATCTCTCCACAAGGCGAACCATTGACCAATCGGCCGGTGGCAAGCTACGTGATCTAAGTGCGGAAGAATCATGGGAACTCATAGAAGATCTTGCTCTCTATGACAACGAAAGTTGGAATGATCCCCGTGATTTGAACAAAACGGTCAAGGCAATATCTTTGCCTTCGAACAATTCTAGCACTCCCGACCGTAGGATCATGGAACTTAAGGACCAAGTCAAGTTTCTCATGAAATCTTACGAAGCTCCTAAGCCTTCAAGCCAAGTAAACAAAATCACTTCTGCGTGTAGATTGTGTAATGGCCCTCATGAAACTCATAACTGCATAGAGCTTCCAAAACATGCCTATAAGGAATTCACATCGTCACACGTTGATCGAGGTCCTCAAAACTTTAACGAGGCCTATGAGGCATGGAAGGATAAACCTGATTTCAGAGGATACCAAACTCGGAGCGTATCCTTCAATGATTCCCCTCCACTCAAATGGTCCGAGCATTTTCCATCACAAAGCACTCCTAGGCAAAGCTATGAAGATGCCTTGCGAAAGTTCATTCTCTCTCAAGAATTACAGATCTCCACGCTCGAGACCAGATTTAGACAACAGCAAGCCGATATGAATAACAAGATTTGTAATCTGTTAACTGCTATTAAAGAGCATGCTGTTAATAAATCGATTCAGGCTGAAGAGGTCAAATCTGTTACCGTCATGAATTAGCCAACCTCCCCTGTGAGAATAAAACTCCTAGTAAACTCTTTAAACATCTGTCCCCAAAGGTAAAGGACGTGAGGGACCCTGTTAACCCCTTAGGACCAATCCATTTTGCGAATACTATCACCACAATATCTGCTCCTACACCTGACCAGAGCCAACAACCAACTGGAAATAAGGGTCATGAAGTTAAGGATGAAACCTCAGAGCTAGACCACGAATTGGCCAAGAGCCCTGCCAACTCATTCGAGGACTCTGTCACACGAGAGTCAAGCAAATTGGATAAAACGAAGAAGAGACTAAAAAAGCATACAAAGAATCCATCAATTTTGGGTAAATCTATTATAGAGGAACACGAGAAAAATTTGGTGGATATGACTAAAAGGAGTAGTGATAGGATTGAGGGAAGCAACTCTAAAGTTTTCAAGATTTCCTGCACTACTAGGAAGAAGCTCTTGACCGATACTCATATAGACCCTAACCTCCCTGTCAACATAATCCCCCTTTCCCTTTACAACGAAGCCTTCCCTGAACATACATTGCATGAAGGAATCGATAACGCCGGAATTATAAAACATCTATCAGTTATGATTGGAGAATTCGTCTATAACATTGACCTCACCGTAGTCGATGACATAGACTCAGTGACCAATCTAACATTAACCAACCTTGTTCTCAGTAAACTATTTGTCGATGAATCGGGAGTAATCCTTGATGAGAAGGATGGTAGTGCCTTATTCACCAATGGCGTCAGGAAGGTAATTTTTCGGAAGGGTAATGAGGAGGTGTACGAGTACCGTCCATCACTGGAAGGGAATATGTATGGATCAAGGGATGGAGGATCAGGGAGGAAAAGGCGGCTTGATCCAAATAACCTCAAAATCCCTTGTATGATCGGTCATAAGTATTTCGATAATGTCTACATTAACGTGTTCCTACCTAAGAATTTTATGTCCCTATTCCACTATAACAATATCTGCAGATGGGGAATGATTTATAAAGGAGAAAACGTTGTTGGTAGAGATCATGAAATCCAGGTATTCGTAGGAAATATGGCATTCACAATGGAATTTACGATCGTGGACAACATTGAGGACTATGTCGACCCAAGGTTGTCACAAGTTGTTTTCGGAGCGCCCTTTTGTGAAATCACTAATTTAATGGTTGACGACCGGAACGGAATCATGACCTTTGCTGATGGAATTAGGAGGGTGTCATACCAAACGCCATACAAGAGGAAGGACCTCAAAGGAATCGATTGTGATGGGCTTGATAAGCTAGGTTCTCAAATTATCTTATGTGATGAAGATGTTCGGAGAGGATGTAAGAACACTTCTGATTTATCATGTGGATTCTTTAAGAATGTTAGTAAACTTGGGTCCAAGTATCGGGAAGATGTCTTTGAGTTTGAAGACCCAAAATACCTGCACTATGAAAGGGATACCGAGATAGGAGATGACCTAGAGAGTGAAACCAACGATGAGGTCACGTAATTGCCCATGACCTTGAGTCTAGCTACAAGACTCGTTAATAAAGAAAAGCGCTTCTTGGGAAGCAACCCACGCTTTGTGTGATTTTTAATTGTTTGAATGTTATTTGTTTCCGTATGCATGCTTTATTTTTATTGTTGGTAGATCATGTTTCAAACTAAAATGGTGAAAATACTTTATTTTGTCGTTTGACTTCGTCTTAACTTCATACAAAGGAATTTCGCAAAAGTTAAGTGTAAGGGGAAACCCCAAATTTGTTTTTAAGAAACAAAATTGATCATGATTCTACACAATATTAAATGGACATGTATATTCGTATTTGTTAGAGTCAAATGCTTGTATCGAGTCATAATGATGTTTTGCAGGATTTTCCAGGAAGTAGGACATAAGTTTTTCCAGAAATTTTCTGGAAACTTAATGTAAAGATTTCTGCAGGTCACTTCTGACGGAGTCATGAGTTTACTCTTGACGGCGTCATGTGTAAAATTCAGGAAATTTTGCTAGTTTTGTTTTTCTAACGGAGTCTTAAAGTTTTTGTTAATTCTTTAGTTTTATAAACTCTAGGAAATCTGCAAACATTCATTCCACAAGCATTATATCTTACAATGTTTTCTAGGATTTATTAGTATATATAGATTGTCGCCGATTTTACGCGAGGTTGCCTTGTTTGTTTTCTCAGGTTTAACAGGTTATATATGACAAGAAGATGATTTATATTCTGGAAGGGAAGCTTTGATTGTTCATTTTCTTGGAGGAAGATCTAACCTTGTTACCACACTATCCACACCGAATGAATCAGGGGAGTATTTGATTTCATTCTTTTACCTGTTTTACTTTAACATTCTTTAATTGAACATTGGGGACAATGTTCATCCTAAGTGTAAGGGGAGGGTAAATGATGATACCTTATAGTATACACTTGCACTTGAGTTTGTTTGTTAGATGGTAGGTGTGTAATAAAACTATGAGAAATACTTGTTAGTGTAATTTTAGCACCAAATTTAAAATTTTTTACAACATTTAAGAGTGAAACTTTAGCCTTAGCAAGCGTCTCCTGGATAGGAGATTGTATGACTAGCACAAAACCATACCATTCAGAAAAATTTTCCACCCAAATATGTGAGGTTCGCCTTTAGATTTGATAGGAAAAGCATTTACTATTAGTGCTTATGAGTGTACCGGTAGCATTTAGATTCTAGAACTTGTGTTAGTGATGCATCCCGAGACAGCTAGTAAGACTACATTCATGTAGTAGGATTTACTACATGATAAGAGGCATTAGGATCACCCTTGTGTTAAACTTGTATCATAATTACTTGACCACTTAAGTCATATTACTTGGCTAGTAAAGTCAATTAATTTTCCCACACCCTCAGCGGTGTACTCATTTTTAGTACACGAAACCCCTAGTACACCCCTCCGAGCCTACCTTTTCGTTTCTAACTTTAAGCATCCTACTTAAAGGAAGAATTTGTTACAACCCACTTAAATGTACACCCAAATCGCCTTAGCCTTCCGTGTATGCACTCATCTATAGTGCATTATTGTTATATGTTTAAACCCTTAGTTAATTATCTAATTGATTACATGGTTGCTAAGTCGAGTCATATCCTTGTACATATTGTTTTGAGACGATTAGGTGCGTTAATCTTAAAAGTACTCCAAGTGTTTTGATTATCTTGATTCGAGTCATTAGATTAGTTTATTGTAAAGTATGTAAAACTTCAAGTGTAAGGGGAATGTTCATTCCCTATGATGTATTATTTTGGATGGTAGGGTAAGAATGTATGCAAAAAAAAAAAAAAAAAATAGAAAAAGAGAAAAGAGGAAAACATACGGACTACCATCCCGTTTCATTCTATGTTTATTTTATGTTTTTGTTATTTTTGATTTATTAGCTTAAGTCGAGTCTAGTCTTGGCTTAGCAACGCTATACATGTAATTAACCAAGATGATTAACTCGCCACCAATAAAGATTGCCTTTATCCAACAAAACCGTGTATTCCATATCCCTACACCTAACGTTATAACCCTTTGAAAGACCTCTTTGATAGTTTATCCTAGGTGCTTACGCCATGTGGTGGAGGTTTGATCCTTTCCCAAGCCTATGGTAATCCATTTTGCTATGACAGGTAGTGAGAGATGTTTTCCATATCCATATTGTGATACATACTTTATTACACCCGAGAGATGTGAGTATCTAAACACTATTTGTGAGGTGCTAGTGTATGACCTCCGTGCTAGTCTTTGGTCTTTAGTGAAACGATTATTTGTTGTAATTACTTTTATATTAGTGTTAAATGACCCCTAACTTGTATTTTGATTAGAATAAAAGCGCATTTGCTTGAGGACAAGCAAATCTCAAGTGCAAGGGTATATGATGAGGCGAAAAATGATCTGTTTTTAGGGGGTCATTTAAGCCCGGAATTGAATTTATTTGATCAAATATTGCCCTAAATCGTTCCTTTTGTAATTTTAGGTACTTTTGGAGTGAATTCTGGAAAAGGAAGCATTTTGGACGTTTTTGGAGCATAAAAGTGAAGAAAACGGCAAAATCTTAATTTTTCTTGCTGGGAACAGTACCTGACGGCGTCACAAGGTTCTGAATGACGGCGTCAAGAGTAAAACAAGAGGTGAAGTGGATAGAATCCGTGACTATTCAGAGAGTTTTTACACTAGGGGCATGACGGCGTCACCATAGGCCGTCATGGTCCCATTGCATGTGACGGCCAAGAGAAATTTTGCACATGACGGCGTCAGATCTGGATCTAGGCAATCCGATATTACTATGGGCGGCGAGTTGACGGCGTCAGATATTTCTTCTTGACACCGTCACGATGGAAAATCTATATATAGTTTTGCAATTTTCATTTATTAAGAGAGGACAATTAGGGGGATAACTTGGAAAAACCCTAGCACGATTTTTACTGTACTTTCAAGGGTTTTTACCCTTTGAAACCTTTCATGTTCAATTAAGATAAGTATACTTTCAATTCATTCAAAATGTCTATGTGTTGTTTAAATATATCTTATGCTTGTCTTGATTTTAACATGCTAGGCTAGATCTCTTGTGTGTTTGCTTAGATGTAGTGAAACCTACATGTTGATTATGGGTTGATTGCTTGTTTATAATTGTTACGGATGAATGATTTCGATGCTAGGCTTAAGAAAACTGGCAGACTTCCATAAGGTAACATGCTTGAACGTCTTAAGAAACATAAACCAATGCGTACTAGGTTTTTATGGTTGTATTTAATGCATGAGCGAATTCTAATGATCCCATGTTAGGAGCTTCTTGCAGGCTCGACATAGGAGTGAAGTAGGAGCTTATAGAGTTGGGGAAGTACGTACGCCACCCCACAAATGGTATTAAGGAATATTACCCGTTATCCACGCAATTGTAACAAACTATCAACCTGTAAAAGATATCTAGGGAGTAATGAAATCTAAGTAAACACAATTTTCCCATTATTGTTCACACCACTAGTTAATTAGCTTTATTTACATTTTTGTTATTTTATTTTGATTGCATCTTAGTCATTGGGTTAGTTGATTAGCAACTAATTCCGCCCACTCTTCCAAAACCCGAGATTTTAATTGTTTCTTATAAAAATATAAAAATATAAAAATACAAAAAGATCATCCCTCACCTCTAGACATAGTTTGAGGCTTTCTAATCCTAGCGACACTATTCCTGAGTTGAACGATCAATCCCCCGGTACTTGACACTATACTATACTTCAACGATCAGGTACACTATCTGGTGGGGGTTGTAAGCTTCTCGAGATCCCTTGAGAGGTAAAACCTGGTGCAATTCCTACGCATCACGTATGATCCGACGAGTTTACACACGATCTTGATAGCCTTGGTTAGGATTAACATGGTATCGGAACGGGTCTGATTCCCAGACCTAGGTGGCTATGTTAAGCCGCTTCTTCCTAGTCACCCTGTCAAACCCTAATACTTTTTTTTTCTTTTCAGTCCCTTCCTTTGTGCATACGTATTTTGTTTTTTTAATCAAGCCAACAATTGTTGACTTTTTGTGGCTAAATATCAATTAGTTTTTAATCAAGTTACGAAATATTAGTCGATATCATTATGGATCAAGATATGCACAAGAGCTGGATAAGCACAAGAGTATTAGTTGTAATCTTGATGTAATTTGCATAATTTGTGGGTGATTTCCATTTACCGAAAATAGCTCAATTATAGGCAATATGTATCTTAGTACTTTGTATGGAATACACAAGACAATTGTCCACTCAATATGGTATCACAACCACTTCCTATCCCGTCCTAATTTCTCTTCCATATTACACGCCTCTCCTCCTCCTCCTCCTCCATTCCAACCGTATAATAAATAGACCTTAACCCTGAAATCGGCATCCATGGCCGTTGATGACAAATAAACCATACCCCTGCTACCTTCAACAACAACTCTTCCTCACCAACAATTCTCATGGCCAATCACCAAACCGTACCCAAAGGTAACACCCATTCTCAGTCTACCAAATCTTCCAATATTCTTCACTCGTGTAATCATTTTAATAAGGGTTCATCCAAGTTCGTTGACCGTTGTAAATTTATACATGACCACGAAATCGATCAGGACTGACCAACGTGAATAAAAGTGGGCAACATACTGGACAAATGCCTGATGAGGCGAAAAGTGTACCGCTTTTAAGGGGTCACTTAAGCCCAAATTCGAGATTATTTGATCAATTATTTCCATAAATCGTTCCTTTTGTCATTTTAGGTACTTTTGAGGAGAAATCTGGAAAAGGAAGCATTTTGGACGTTTTTAGAGCATAAAAGTGAAGAAAATAGCAAAGTCTCAAAATTCCTTGCTGGAACAGTACCTGACGACGTCAAGGGTTTACTAGTGAAGGATTCAAGAGTGACAAAAGAGGTGGATGTGGAACTTATAACGTGACGGCCCAAAGTGGTTTCTTTGATATTGGCTTGAGGGCGTCACCTAGGCCGTCAGGGTCCAAATACATGTGACGGCCCAGAGCTTATTCCTACATGACGGCGTCAGAAGTGGATATAGGCAATACGAATTTCAACTTGGCGGCGAGTTGACGGCGTCAGAGGTTAACACATGACGCCGTCAGGATGCATAGTCTATATATATTTTTCCAATTTTTCATTGTAAAGTGTGGAACTTTTGTGGAACAAGTTGTGTAAAAACCCTAGGTCGAATTTCCTGCATCTTGAAAGGGTTTCAAACCCTTCTTTCTTCCATGTTTGAATAAAGATAAGTACTTCAATAATCATTCAATATGTCTATGTATTGTTTGATTCTATCTTATGTTTATCTTTCTTTTAACATGTTAGGCTAGGCTTTTATTGTGTTTGCTTAGATGTAATGAAACCTAGATGTTGATTATTGGTTGATTGTTTGTTTATAATTGTTACGGATGATTGTATTCGATGTTAGGCTTAAGAAAACTGGCATACTTCCATTGGTAACTTGCTTGAACATCTTAAGAAACATGATCGGAGGTGTACTACGATTTTTGGTTGTATTTAATGCATAAGTAAATTCTAATGATCCCATGTTAGGAGCTTTTAACGGCTTAACATAGGAGTGAAGTAGGATCTTATAGAGTTAAGGAATATTGTACACGGCCCTACGACTGACATTAAGGAATATAACCCGTCATCCATGCAATTGTAACAAGCTAATCAACCAGTAAAAGATATCTAGGAAGTAATGAAATCCAAGTAAACACAACTTTTCTCATTATTGTTTCCACCACATTAGTAAATTAGTTTAATTTTCATTTCTTTTATTTTATTTTGATTGCATCTTTAGTTAATTGGGTTAGTTGGATAGCAACTAATTCCTCCCACTCCTTCAAAACCTAAGATTTTACTTGCTTTCCATAAAATATAAAAATACAAAAAGAATCATCCCTCACCTCTAGACATAGTTTAGTAGGCTTTCTAATCCTAGCGACACTATTCCTTAGTTGAACAATCAATCCCCCCGGTACTTGTCACTATACTATACTACAACGATCAGGTACACTGCCTGGTAGGGGTTGTAAGCTTCTCAAGATCCCTTGAGAGGTAAAACCTGTTGCGAGGGCACAATTCCCACATATCAAATTTTTGGCACCGCAGCCCGGGGCATAGTTATTGGCTAGGTTAGAATTTCTTTTCATTAGGTCTACTTGCTAGATTCCTTTCTAATAAGGTTTTATTTTTATTTTTAGGTTTCCTTTAGTCTATCTTTTTCTTCGTGCCTTTGTTAGTAAATTAAATTCATTGACTATTCCATTGGACATTATGGAAAACGCGAATCCACCCCTTTCCCATAGTGAAGTGGCTTTGTTGCGTGAACAGATTGAGAATGAGATTAGGGAACTTAGGGAACTTAATAGGTTAATTAATGTTGAGCTTGATCATGCATTTAGTGACCTAGCAACCGCCTTGTATTCAAATAAGAACCTAGGATCTAATGATTTTGAGGATTTTGTTGAGGAAGGGGAGATAGATCCGAAACCGGATGATTATTTCAATCTATATCCCACTAAGGAGGAAACTGCGTACTATAATAATCTTGTTGATAATCCTCGACCTACTTTTGCTAGAATTGACCCTAAGATAAAGAGAGGTGATCCTAAGAATGTTAAGATACCATGTATGATTGGGTATAAGCACATTGACAACGATTACATTGATTTTGAATCCCCAATCAACATTATGTCCTCAAATGTTTATAATGATATAGTGAAAACAAGGCTCGGACCTAGAAAAGATCCCAAATATCCCAGCGGAGTTTGTAACTTTGTCGGGAGAATTAAAGGTCTACATGTATTCGTTGGGAACTTTACTTATATCATTGACTTTATGATTGTTGAAGACCTAGCTAGTGTTATTGATTGTCGCTTATCCCATGTTGTATTAGGTAAGCCATTTGTTGAAGAATCCAAGTTAGAATAGATGGGATAGAAGGGACGATCCTATTTACTAGTGAAACTGATTGGATCACATATAGGATGCCTAATAGAATGAAGGAATTTCGTTTTGTGCCTTGATTTAATATGGATAACATTGGTGCATTTGGGGACATGAATGAAGAGGATAAGAAAAAGGGCATGGACTATGTATGGGAGAAGAAGATCCTTTTCTATAAGGATTGCTTAACTCTAGGGCCAAAATATAAAGTTGATAGGGAATTTGCCAATAGGATTATAGGAGCAATTGAGAAAAAGGTGGTTGGTCTCTATAAAGAACATTTACAATCGGGTCCAGAATACAAAACTATGATTGAGGATGACCTAGAGAATGTGACCAATGATGAGGTCACGTAATTGCCCATGACCTTGAGTCTAGCTACAAGACTCGTAAATAAAGAAAAGCGCTTCTTGGGAGGCAACCCATGCTTTGTGTGTTTTAATTTGTTTGATGTTATTTGTTTCCATATGCATGTCTTATTTTTATTGTTGGTAGATCATGTTTCAAATTAAATTGTGAAAATGCTTTATTTTGTTGTTTAACTTCGTCTTAACTTCATATAAAGGTATTTTGCAAAAGCTAAGTGTAAGGGAAATCTAAATTTGTTTATAAGAACGAAAATGATCATGATTCGCCACAATATTAAATGAGAATGTATATTAGTAATTGTTAGAGTCAAATGCTTGTATCGAGTCATAATGATGTTTTGCAGAATTTTCCAGGAAATAAGGCATGAGTTTTTCCAGAAATTTTTCAGAAACTTAACATAAGAGTTTTCTAGGAACATTCTGACGGCGTGAGGAGTTAAAACCTGACGGCGTCACGTACCAAAATTCTGAAAAATTTTGCGAGTTTTATTTATACCGGATTCTTAAAGTTTTTGTTGATTCTTTAGTTCTATAAACTCCAGGAAATCTGTAAACATTCATTCCAAAAGCATTATATCTTAAATTTCTTTCTAGGATTTGTTAGTATATATATAGATTTCCGCCAATTTTATGCGAGGTTGCCTTGATTGTTTTCTCAGGTTTAACAGGTTATATATGACAAGAAGATGATTTATATTTCTGGAAGGGAAGCTTTCAACGTTCATTTTCTTGGAGGAAGATTTAACCTTATTGACACACTATCCATATCGAACGAATCAGGGGAGTATTTGTTTTCATTCTTTTACCTTTTTTGCTTTTACATCCTTTAATTGAACATTGGGGACAATGTTCATCCTAAGTATAAGGGGAGAGTAAATGATGATACCTTATAGGATACTATTGCACTTGAGTTTGTTTGTTTGATGGTAGGTGTGTAATAAAACTAAGAGAAATACTTGTTAGTGTAATTTTAGCGCCAAATTTAAAATTTTTTACAACATTTAGGAGTGAAACTTTAGCCTTAACAAGCGTCTCATGGATAGGAGTTGTATGACTAGCATAAAACCGTACCATTCTGAAAAATTTTTCACCCAAATATGTGAGGTTCGCTTTTAGATTTTATAGGAAAAACATTTATTATTAGTGCTTATGGGTGTACCGGTAGTATTTAGATTCTAAAACTTGCGTTAGTGATGCATCCCGAGACCGCTAGTGAGACTACATTCGTGTAGTAGGATTTACTACATGATAAGAGGCATTAGGATCACCCTTGTATTTAAACCCGTATCATAATTAATTGACTATTTAAGTCATATCACTTGACTAGTAAAGTCAATTAATTTTTCCCACACCTTAGCTTTGTACTCATTTTTAGTACACGATACCCCTAGTACACCCCTCCGAGCCTATCTTTTTCGTTTCTAACTTTAAGCATCTTACTTAAAGGAAGAATTTGTTACAACCCACCCAAATGTGCAACCAAATCGCCTTAGCCTTCCTTGTATGCACTCATCTTTAGTGCATTATTGTTACATGTTGAAACCCTTATTTAATTATCTAATTGATTACATGGTTGCTAAGTCGAGTCATATCTTGTACATATTGTTTTGGGATGATTGGGACTCATGGGTAAAGTACTTGTGTTATGGAGTAATGGGGAAGAACATCAAATTATTACCCCCATATGTGCATTAATCTTTAAAAAGTACTCCAAGTGTTTTGATTATCTTGATTCGAGTCATTAGAGTAGTTTATTGTAAAGTATGTAAAAATTCAAGTGTAAAGGGAATGTACATTCCCTATGATGTATTATTTTGGATGGTAGGGTAAGTGTGTATGAAAAAATAATCAAAAAAAAAAAGAAAGAAAAAGAAAAAAAAATAATAGAAAAAGAAAAGAGAAAAACATACGGACTACCATCCCGTTTCATTCTATGTTTGTTTTATGTTTTTGTTATTTTTGATTTATTAGCTTAAGTCGAGTCGAGTCTTAACTTAGCAACGCCATATTGTATATGTAATTAACCAAGATGATTAACTCGCCACCAGTAAATATTGCATTTATCCAACAAAACCGTGTTTTCCATATCCCTACACCCAACGTTATAACCCTTTAAAAGACCACTTTGATAGTTTATCCTAGGTGCTTACACCAAGCGGTGTAGGTTTGATCCTTTCCCAAGCCTATGGTAATTCATTTGTTATGACAGGTAGTGAGAGATGTTTTCCATTTCCTTATTGTGATATATACTTTATTACACCCGAGAGATGTGAGTATCTAAACACCATTTGTGAGGTGCTAGTGTATGACCTCCGTGCTTGTTTTTGGTTTTTAGTGGAACGATTATTTATTGTAATACTTTTATATTAGTGTTAAATGACCCCTAACTTGTATTTTGATTAGAATAAAAGTGCATTTGCTTGAGAACAAGAAAATCTCAAGTGTAAGGGTATTTGATGAGGCGAAAAGTGTACCGCTTTTAAGGGGTCATTTATGCCCGAATTCGAGATTATTTGATCAATTATTGCCCTAAATCGTTCCTTTTGTCATTTTAGGTACTTTTGAGGAGAAATCTGGAAAAGAAAGCATTTTGGAAGTTTTTGGAGCATAAAAGTGAAGAAAACGGCAAAGTCTTAAAATTCCTTGCTGGAACAGTACCTGACGACGTCAAGGGTTTACTAGTGACGGGGTCAAGAGTGACAAAAGAGGTGGATGTGGAACTTATAACGTGACGGCCTAGAGTGTTTTCTTTGATATTGGCCTGACGGCGTCACCTAGGCCGTCAGGGTCCAAATACATGTGACGGCCCAGAGCTTATTCCTACATGACGGTGTCAGAAGTGGATATAGGCAATACGAATTTCAACTTAGCGGCAAGTTGACAGCGTCAGAGGTTAACACATGACGCCGTCAGGATGCATAGTCTATATATATTTTTCCAATTTTTCATTGTAAAGTGTGGAACTTTTGTGGAACAAGTTGTGTAAAACCCTAGGTCAAATTTCCTACATCTTTAAGGGGTTTCAAACCCTTCTTTCTTCCATGTTTGAATAAAGATAAGTACTTCAATAATCATTCAATATGTCTATGTATTGTTTGATTCTATCTTATGTTTATCTTTCTTTTAACATGTTAGGCTAGGCTTTTATTGTGTGTACTTAGATGTAATGAAACCTAGATGTTGATTATTGGTTGATTGTTTGTTTATAATTGTTACGGATGATTGTATTCGATGTTAGGCTTAAGAAAACTGGCATACTTCTATTGGTAACTTGCTTGAACGTCTTAAGAAACATGATCGGAGGTGTACTACGATTTTTGGTTGTATTTAATGCATAAGTGAATTCTAATGATCCCATGTTAGGGGCTTTTAACGGCTTGACATAGGAGTGAAGTAGGATCTTATAGAGTTAGGGAATATTGTACACGGCCCTACGACTGGTATTAAGGAATATAACCCGTCATCCATGCAATTATAACAAGCTAATCAACCGGTAAAAGATATCTAGAGAGTAATGAAATCTAAGTAAACACAACTTTTCTCATTATTGTTTCCACTACATTAGTAAATTAGTTTAATTTTCATTTCTTTTATTTTATTTTGATTGCATCTTTAGTTAATTGGGTTAGTTGGCTAGCAACTAATTCCTCCCACTCCTTCAAAACCTGAGATTTTACTTGCTTTCTATAAAATATAAAAATACAAAAAGAATCATCCCTCACCTCTAGACCAAGTTTAGTAGGCTTTCTAATCCTAGCGACATTATTCCTGAGTTGAACGATCAATCCCCCGGTACTTGTCACTATACTATACTACAACGATCAAGTACACTGCCTGGTGGGGGTTTTATGAGGCGAAAAGTGAACCACTTTTAGGGGGTCATTTAAGCCCGGATTCGAGATTATTTGATCAAATATTGCCCTAAATCGTTCCTTTTGCCATTTTAGGTACTTTTCGAGAGAAATCTGGAAAAGGAAGCATTTTGGACGTTTTTGGAGCATAAAAGTGAAAAAAACGGCAAAGTCTTAATTTTCCTTGCTAGGAACAGTACCTGACGGTGTCACAACCTCCTTAACGACGGCGTCAAGAGTAACAAAAGAGGTGGATATGGAAAATACACTTGACGATCCAGAGAGTTTTGTGCATTGGACATGACGGCGTCACCCAAGGCCGTCATGGTCCAAGTATTAGTGACGGCCCAGAAGAAATTTACACATGATGGCGTCAAAATCAAATCTAGGCAATACGATTTTTATTATGGCGGCGAGTTGACGGCGTCACAACCCAATACATGACGCCGTTACCCATTTTAATCTATATATAGTTTTCCAAATTTCGTTCATTAGGGTGTAACTTTGAGGGTGCAACTTTGAGGGAAAACCCTAGGTCGAATTTTCCAGCTTTTTCAATGGTTTCAACCCTTTGAAACTTTCATGTTCAATTTGAGATAAGTATTCTTTCAAATCAATCAATATGTCTATTTGTTGTTTTATTATATCTTACGCTTATCTTCAATTTAACATGCTAGGCTAGATTTCCTTTGTGTTTGCTTAGATGTAGTAAAACCTAGATGTTAATTATGGGTTGATTGTTTGTTTATAATTGTTACGGATGATTATATTCGATGTTAGGCTTAAGAAAACTGGCAGACTTCCATTGGGAACTTTCTTGAACGTCTTAAGAAACATGATCGGAGGTGTACTACGATTTTTGGTTGTACTTAATGCGTAGGAGAATTCTACTGATCCCATGTTAGGAGCTTCTAACGGCTCGACATTGGAGTGAAGTAGGATCCTATAGAGTTAGGGAATATTGTACACGGCCCTACGACTAGTATTAAGGAATATGACCCGTCATCCTGCAATTGTAACAAACTATCAACCTGTAAAAGATGTCTAGGGAGTAATGAAACCTAAGTAAACACAACTTTACTCATCATTTTTTACACCAAATTAGTATAATTAGTTTAATTTTCATTTTTGTTATTTTATTTTGATTGTATCTTTAAATAAATTGGGTTAGTTGGCTAGCAACTAATTCCGCCCACTCTTCCAAAACCCGAGATTTTAATTGCTTTTATAAAATATAAAAATACAAAAAGAATCATCCCTCACCTCTAGACCTAGTTTTTAGGCTTTCTAATCCTAGCGACACTATTCCTGAGTTGAACGATCAATCCCCCGGTACTTGTCACTATACTATACTACAACGATCAAGTACACTGCCTGGTGGGGGTTGTAAGCTTCTCGAGATCCCTCGAGAGGTAAAGCCTGGTGCGATTCCCACGTATCAGGGTTGTAAGCTTCTCAAGATCCCTTGAGAGGTAAAACCTGTTGCGAGGGCGCAATTCCTACGTATCAATGCCATATACTCATAATACAGTTTGTGGGGTAGCACCCGGTTACTATAACTCACGTATGGCACAACCTTATTCACAGCCCAATATAATCCCTCATCCAGCACAATCACAAAATATCCAACAAGCCCACTTAACACCACAATACCAACAGCAACCCATCTTACCATATGCCCAATACCAAGCCCAACAGACCCCTTACCACTACAACGCCCAGCAGCCCTTGTATGCAGCCCAACACCAAACAAGAACTCATCATTCCAATGGTATTTTAGGACCTGTTCCAACAGTGTACGCTTCACAAGCTACTACACTCCCTAGTGCATTGAGCACTATGACTTTACAAGACCCGACATGGAACATGGACACAGGTGCTTCTTCTCATTTAAATTCTAAAGCAAGTAATTTAAGTACAATTTTTAATAAACGCTTATTCCCATCTGTGCACGTTGGTGACGGAAATTCTATTCCCGTTACTAAACACTGGACATAGCGTTATTCCATCTACTCATCGCCCACTTCATCGTCATAATGTTCTTGTCACCCCCAATATTAATAAAAATCTCATTTCTGTTCGTCAATTCACTAGAGATAATAATTGCACTGTCGAATTTGACGCTTTTGGTTTTTCTGTGAAGGACTTCTGGGCTTGTCATATCCTCCTTCGCTGTGATAGTTTAGGAGATCTTTATTCCATTTCCAAGCCGTCATTCACACCTACCGCTCTTCTCTCAACAAGCTCCTCTATGTGGCATCAACGCCTCGGTCATCCCGGTGACGAAGTGCTCCGGTCTCTTGTTTCTCGTCAATTTATTTCATGTAATAAAGAAAAGTCCCCACATTTATGTCATGCATGCCAACTTGGCAAACATGGGAAGTTTCCTTTACATAGTTCCAATTCTCTTGTTGAACACTGTTTTGATATTATTCATTCTGATTTATGGACATTTCCAATCATTAGTAAAAGTGGTTTTAAATACTACGTCTTATTTCTTGATCATTTTTCTCATTATTTGTGGATTTACCCTCTTCGTAATAAATCTGACACGCTTGATAAATTTTTACATTTTCATAATTATGTTAAGAACCAATTTAAGTGCGAAATAAAAAGTTTCCAATGTGATCATGGTGGTGAGTTCGACAATAATCGCTTACATACCCTTTTTTGCTAACCACGGTATACAATTTAGGTTTTCTTGGCCACAAACTTCTCAACAAAATGGCAAGGTGGAACGCATGATCCGAACCATAAACAATGTCATTCGTACACTTTTATTTCAAGTTCACCTACCCCCACGTTTTGGGTCGAGGCCCTATATATGGCCACTTATCTCCTCAACATTTTACCCTCTATCGCCATCAACAATGAAATCCCCTACACAAGTATTTTCCACAAAGCACCCGACTACTCTAACTTACGTATATTTGGGTTTCTATGCTACCCTCACCTTCGCTCCCCTCACAAACTTGCCCCACAAGCAAAACTATGTATTTTCTTGGGCTATCCCGCCTATCACCGTGGTTTTCGATGCCTAGACCTTGAAACAAATAAAATTTTACTTTCCCGACACGTCACCTTTGACGTAACCCAATTTCATTACTACTCAATGACACCTGAATCTCCACCTTCCTGCACATCTTTAGAATCTCCACCATCCCCTCTACTTACCCAAATGTTTACTAACCCCCCAACACCAAATCCAGTTTAAGAAGTACCTAATACCCACACTGAGCCCACTACATCAAATACTCACATGAACTTACCTAGCAGCCTACTACCCTCACCTCAACAACAACCCAACAGTCCACCAACCGCAGCCCAAAATCAATCATCACCAACACAACAACCTCCTACGAACAAAACCATTACCGACGCCTTGATCTGACCCATACAACCTCCCACCGAACCACCCCGGACTCACTGCATGGTCACTAGGTCTCAATCAGGCATTGTCAAACCCATTGAATGTCTCTCGCCTCATACTTCTTCAATCTCGCCTTACCTAAATCTCCCTTTCTCGCTCTTCAAAACCCTCATTAGAATAATGCTATGTATGATGAATATAATGCGTTAGTTAAAAATGGTAATTGGATTCTAGTTCCACGGCCCTCTAGTGTTAATTTGGTGAGATCTTTGTGGTTGTTTAAGCATAAATTTCATGCTTATGGGACTTTGAGCCGTTATAAGGCTCGTTTGGTTGCCAATGGTAGTAGTCAGCAACTTGGTATTGATTGTGATGAGACCTTTAGTCTAGTTGTCAAATCGGCTACCATTCGCACCGTTCTTAGTCTTACTGTAATACCTAAAAATCTTAAATGTGTGAAAAGACCAAAATGCCCTTATATCTATAAATCACTAATAAATACCTAAACAATACCAAATAATTTCTAACAAGTTTATAGTTAATTATATATGATCTATAATATTAGAAAAACTAAAATAAAAGATGAAAAATATTTTAATACGTTATGAATAATTATTGTTGGGCTATTTTACTTTGTACACAAACTAGTAACAATACAATGATCCAAGTAACTAATTAAGCCCATGAGTCCTTGCTTTCCATGGCCCATACTCGACCCATAACACCACAAATAAAAGTTTCGGTGTGCTTATGTTTTCTTCCATTCGTACGCATCACAGGAAACACAAAAAGAAAACCCTAACTTCTCTATAAACCAATCAGTATTCTACTCTTTCTGTTCTCATTCGATTAAATTTAAGGTATGAAGTCCATTTGCATCTTTCCCATGTCGAATTTCATTAAGCTTGAGTATCTTTATTCATTCTTTCTCTTTGTTCTTGAGTTTAAGGTATGTATATTATAACAAATTTATAAAAAACAGAAAATCATGCATTTAAAATTTGATCAAGCTATATAGAAAACATGTATGGATTGTTGGTTATATTGTTTAGGTCGAATCAAGAAAACAGACAAGGGGTGCATTGCATGGTGAATAGCAGGATAGGTTTATGTGTGTCGAGTAGGTTTAGTTCTTTTTGGTCAAATGGAATTAATTTAATAAGAGTGTATTGTGGCTTGGGTATGTCGAATAACGAAAGAAAATAAGGATTGTTGCTAGTTGAATCTCGAACAGGAAAAAGAAAATGGAGAAAACATCATGGCTTGTTGGTAATAATTTTGATCGAAACAAGGAAAAACAATTGTAGGAATTAGGGTTTAGTTTGGTTCAAAAATACAAGGGTTAGGGTTAGTCGTTGGATTTTGTAATTGAGTTAATGATTGATTAATGATTGTGTGTAATTAATAAAGATTAGGATTTAGGGTTAGGGTTTTAGAATAAGTTTACGATTCGAATGGGTATTAGAAGTTTAGGGAATGATTTGTAATTTTATAAACCTTGAGGTTTGATTTGTAAACTAAAGTAAATAATGGGTAAATCGTATAAAATAAAGTATAGGGTATAATGTGTTATATTCAATATTTAAAGGGTTTATTGAGATAATTTTATAATTAAAGGTTTAAGTTGGAAATTATATAACTTAAGGGGTGAGAATTGTAATTTTTATAATCTAAGGGTTTATTTTGTAAATTCCTATAATATAAAGATTAATTCATAAATTACGAAAGTAAAGGGTTAAAATTGGATAAATGTGAACTTATAAAAATTATATTTAAAACTTATTATTTCGTAAAATTACACTTGAAACCTTAAAATATAAATAAATGTATAATAAAACCCTAAAAGTTATTTTAATAATTTATTTAATTAACCTAATAAATATTATTGAATACGTAAAGTTATTAAATACGAAAACTTACTAAAATAAGAAATCTGTTAAAATAGTAAGATAACTTAAAATCTGTAATTCATGTAAATGAACTATTCATAATATTAAATTTATTATTTCTTTAGGTTCTGCAAGTCAGGAGTGATCCTCTGTTGTTGTGTTTACTTTGTCCGTTTTGCTTTTGAAATAAGGTACAGATATTCTGACCTTTTCAGTAAAGGTTTCTCATGATTTTGTTTCATCTGTTATCTTTCGTTCTGATTAGGATTCCCTATGCCATTGCTATGAAACCCTTTTGTTTCTGAACCTTTTCTGTATGATCCTGTTTATCTGAACCTTCTGATTTGACTATCTGATTTGGACCTTCTGATTTGATCTTCTGATCTGACCTTCTGATATGGACTTACGATATGAATCTCTTATATGTATTTCTGATCTGATTATTATGACCTAAGTTCTGTATCATTTTATGATATTCTGAATGACCTATTCTAGTTTGACACCCGAGCCAAATTTATTTCACTAGGCATGGGGGTTCCATGTCCGTGTCAGAGATGCACCTCTGACATGACTCTAGGGCAGTAGAGTGATGTTCTGCCACGTTCCCTTTCTGTTATATTATGTGCACACTTTATGATATGAATTATTATGGCCAATCTGATTTCTGTGGGGGCGTATGGATGCATCCTAGATCTGTTTCTGTTATGATATGATTTGTCTGGTGAATGTGGCTGTGTGCGCAATACACGTCCTTCACATTTCTGGGAGCTAGCTACTCCACCCATAAGAGGACACCCCTCATTATTGTCTGATTATCTGAGAGGACTCCCATCTATATTTATATTTATGAAGATATGTAAATTATAATTATGATATGATATCTGTTTTGGGCTCGTGGTAGATGATTATCAGTTCAGTTACCTTCATTTTATTTCTGTTTCAAATCTTTTGATTACATTTCAGTTATGTCCGTTACTTCATATTCAGTATTTGTTTCTATTTTATATCTCTTTGTTGTTATATCTGTTCACTGAGCTTGTAAAGCTCAGCCGCATTTCTTTTCCCTGCGGGAGGTATTCAAGATAGCTGTTGGGATAGCTTTCTGGGTTTGAGAGTAGAGTTGAGTGAAGATTTGACCATAGTAATCTTAGTCAAGGTTAGTTAAGTAAGATTTCCTTTTATTTATGTTTATGTATGTTTCTGATATGACACCATATTTGTAATCCTTTTACCCTTGTCGGGTTGGGGTGTTACACTTGCGGTAACTTGCAAGTTGCCTATCCATCAGCTTGACATTAAGAATGCCTTTCTTAACGGGGATTTATTTGAAACCATATATATGCACCAACCGTTGGGATTTGTAGACCCCCGATACCCTTATCATGTCTGCCTTCTGCAGAAATCCTTATATGGTCTAAAGCAGGTACCTCGTGCTTGGTTTCAGAGATTTTCAGGTTATGCTACGAGAGTTGGATTTTATCATAGTCATTGTGACTCTTCATTATTTATTCTTCGACAGGGCTCCCAGGTAGCTTATTTACTTATCTATGTGGATGACATTATTCTTACAGCCTCCTCTACTGCCCCCTACATTAGATCATTGCCTCCCTGCATAGTGAGTTTGACATGACTGATCTTGAGGCACTTAATTATTTTCTGGGCATTTCTACTACTCGGCATTCTACAGGTCTCTTTCTATCACAGCAGAAGTATGCTACTGAGCTCCTTAAGCGTGCTCACATGACCAACTGTAACCCTTCTCGAACACCAGTTGATACTGAATCCAAACTGGGTCCCAAAGGTGTTCCAGTTCAGGATCCTACTTTATATCGCAGTCTTGCAGGTGGTCTTCAGTACCTCACATTTAATAGACCGGATCTCTCCTATACTGTCCAACAGATTTGTCTTTACATGCATGATCCTCGCGAGCCACACTTAGCCGCTCTTAAACGTATTTTACGATACGTTCGAGGGACTTTGGAGTTTGGTCTACACCTATATTCATCCTCTACCACTTCTCTTGTTGGATACACAGATGCAGATTGGGCAGGTTGTCCATCCACACGATGGTCTACTTCGGGATACTGTGTTTTTCTTAGCGATAAACTACTTTCTTGGTCTTCCAAATGACAGCACACCATCTCTCGGTCTAGTGTAGAAGCCGAGTACCGGGGGGTTGCTAATGTTGTAGCTGAGACTGCATGGCTTCGTAATCTTCTTCGTGAGCTGCATTCTCCTCTTTCTAATGCCACTCTAGTCTACTGTGATAATGTTAGTGTTGTCTATTTGTCATCCAACCCTGTTCAACATCAACGGACCAAACATATTGAGACTGATATACACTTTGTCCGTGACATGGTTACTGCTGGTCAGGTTCGTGTTCTCCATGTACCCTCCCGTTATCAGTACGCATATATCTTTACCAAAGGACTTCCCTAGGCCTTATTTGAAGATTTTAGATCCAGTTTGAGCGTACGGCTTCCTCCCGCTCTAACTATGGGGGAGCATTAGTTGATATCCTTATGGATCAAGATATGCACAAGAGTTGGATAAGCACAAGAGTATTAGTTGTAATCTTGATGTAATTTGCATAATTTGTGGGTGATTTCCATTTACCCAAAATAGCTCAATTATAGGCTATATGTATCTTAGTACTTTGTATGGAATACACAAGACAATTGTCCACTCAATACGAAACAAATCAATTCTAATAGAAAATAACAACAACAATAACCCAAGATCCAACAAAGAAGACGAGCTTGATTGGATGTTTTTCAGTCAAGACTCTGGTCCTAAACTCCACTATTCACGTCATCATTGATCGTTCGAAGCCTTGTTATCGTTGATCGTTAGTTGTTATTAGTGATAGTTATTGTTTTGTTGGTTGAAGTTCAAGGTCCATCTCCTTTGCATACACTATTATCAACATGGTTACAAATGCTTTCAAGTTATGCATGATGAAGACTTTGAAGATTTATTCGTGCTTCTGCTTGCTACAAGAAGACTTGTTTTAGTGTTAAGAAAAAAAAAATTTGTTTTATTGTTTGTTTGTTAGTGGATTGTTCGTATGGTTTTGTTACCAGTCGACTAAAGTTGACCGTTGGTATCAGTCCCAAAAGTCGACTGTTGGTACGGTTTAATTATGAGTCGACCAAAGTTATGTTTTTATTATGTTTTTCTTGTCTAGTTTACTACTACAGTCCGAGCTTTCGCGATTTCGCCGCTCGGACTGCGGGGGAGTATTAGAGAATAAATTGGCCCATGTCCGGTTTGTAGGTCTAGGGTATCTAAAGTTTCACCAATATAAATAATGATCATTAATAAAGTTACAGCCACAGATTTCATCATCTAACAACTTTATCCATTAAGTCACTTATTATGATTCAGACTTCAATTTAGCATATGAAACAAACAATAACCATTTATTTACAAACATAAAATCATACACACAGATACTCTAGAGTTAATAACAATTTGAAACAAACAAACCCTTTAGCGAGTGTCCACAATCAAATCTAAGGGTGCGTTTGGTATGATCACGGGTTTAGAATAGAATTTGGAATTGGTATAGAATGAAAGAAAATGATGAGAGAGAAAAATGGTGGGAAAAAAATATTAATTATATATAAAATATTGTTTTTTTTATTGTTTTGAATTAATATGTATGATATAAAAGTATGTCAAATAGTAAAAAAAAAAATACTCAAACTTGTGGTGGAGAATTTTTGTAGAGACATGACCCACAAATATTTAACCAAAACTTATTAAATTATAGTGGAATGAATTTAAGAGTATCAACTCATCTTTTTGTTCCATTTTAGTGGCCCCTTAGGGGGTGGCAACCTTGCGACATATTGCCCCCTCTTTTAAAGAAAACAACCAATCATGGTTGTCCAACTAATTTTTTGCTTAATCTTGCCTAAACACTCTTTTTTAGTGGTAATCTTGCCTAATTTTTTGCCTAATCAAACATTAAATGTGTATCAATAATAAAATTTAAATTAAAAAAACATAAATAAAAAACAACTATTTTATTAATAATAATTCAATAATTATTACATAATACTTAAAAAAAAAACATAAATAAAACTAAAAATTGCAAGGCCATCCATACTTTGCTGTGAATTCACGTTTTTTTTTTTTTTTTTTTTTTTTTTTTTTTTTTTTTTTTTATTGCAATTTCCCGCATATCCGGATCTTCTATGTTATTGTGCGGTTCGTTGAAAAACTTAAAGGCTCGGATAAAGGCCTTTTCTTGTGCACCTTGTACTTGTGCCGCCATCAATTTTTCGGCCAACTCATCCTTTGCACGTTTTTTCTCTAGCGACTCCTCTAATAGTTGTGATTTCTTTGAAGCATAAATTTCTAAAGTCGCAGCAACACTATTACTTGTGGACGACTCAGAAACACTCTTTTTGCCCCGTCTTTTTCGGGTAGGAGTAGTGTCTTCATTCAAATCCGGAATAATTGTCTCAACATTGTCGTTGCTCGATTCAGACGACTTTTTCCGCTTATCAGAATTAGACGATGATGTTTGTCCCACAATTGGTTGTTCCAACCATTTGTCATTTTGTCTTACAATTTCCCAAGCATCAATGTGTCCAAAAGTCTTGCCTTTTGTTTTTTTTGTTTTTTTAAATCGGCCATGGCATTTTTCATCACGTCAAGATCGTCACAACCACTATCTCGAAGACGGTTCTACAATTATAAAAGTAATAAATATAATTTAATACAATCATATCAAATATAAACTATATACAAAAAAATATAATTCAAAAATATACCGATTGAATGTAGAGGCCGTTAAAAATATTCATTTCGGCATTCATGTTTTTCCATTTTGTGTTCAAGCCATGGTGTGTTCGTTCATGATTTGGCACGTTTTGAGAGAAATGTTCAAGGATTCTTCCCCAAAAGCTTGCCGACTTTTGTTGATTCCCAACTCTTGGACAAGTCGAGATATGCACCCAAGCTTTTGCCAAAGCGACCTCATCTTCTGTTGTCCAAAGTTTGCTTCTAGCTTTACTCGGTTTTGGTATTTCTACAATTTCTTCATCATCATTTTCTCCTTTACCTAATTAATCACAAAACAATAATGTATATAATTTAATAAAATGTATACGATTTTAAAAAAAATACGATTTAAAAAAATTATTCGATTTAAAAAAATACAATCAAAAAAATAAAATGTATACGATTTATAAAAAAAAAAAATACGATTTAAAAAAATATATATATATATACATATACGACTAAAAAAATTAGTAAACCTTACCCGTTGTATTTGTAAATTGAGTTTCGTGGACAAATTCAATTTCGTCATCTTCATTATCGTAAATTGGTAATTGACGTTCTACACTCGGTTCACGTCTTGATCGACCGTCACGGTAGTCGTTGAATGGATTAAATTCATTAGTCATTAAAATATTATAATTGGCCGGATTCATTGGAGGAGGATTTTGATAATATTGCGGTTGTGGTTGAGGTTGATTTAGAGGATAAAGGTTTTGATTTGGAGGTTGGGGATAGGAAGGTTGAGTTGGAATTTGGGTGCGATTTGGAGGTTGGGGATAGTAAGGTTGATTAGGAGGTTGCGAACGCGTGAATTGGGATGGACCGGATTGTGATCGAGACCCAAGTCCTCGACCTTTGTGTGAGCTTGAACCATGTTTGGATTGAGGATCCATAGTTGTTTTTTGAAAGAGATTGATTTGAATGTTTGGAATGTATTTGAAATATTATGTGTAAGTTAAATTGTAATTGTGAGATTTTAAAGGGAATTTTTTTATTTTATTTTATTTTATTTTATTTTATTTTATTTTGGAAATCATCCCCAACGTCCGGAATATTCAATGCAACGTTCACATTTTTCTTGGAAATAGCCTCTCACCGAATCGGTGAATGTTACCGCATGACATGCCGAATTTCATTTGCCGCATGAATGGCAATGGTATTTGCCGATCGGCAAGGGTTGCCGAACCTTGCAAACCGCAAGGTTGCCACCACCCTTATAAACTAAACATAAAATTTAAGAATGAAAGGATTCCTTGAATCCCAAGCCCTTAAATATATGGGCCCTAACTTTCGTATAAGAGTAAATTGCATAAATCGTCCCTGAACTTTGGCCAGATTGCATGTTTCGTCCCAACCATTTCAAAATTGCAGAAATCGTCCCTGTGGGAAACCTTTGAGCAAATTTTCGTCCCTAGTTGGGACGAAAATTGCAAATTTCAAAAGTGCCAAATTGCATGTTTCGTCCCAATCAGGGACGAAAATTTACTCAAAGGTTTCCTACAGGGACGATTTTTGCACTTTTAAAATAGTTGGGACGAAACATGCAATCTGGCCAAAGTTTAGGGACGATTTATGCAATTAACTCTTCGTATAATTAGGAAAGTTCCAGAAACCACAAATCTCTTTTTCTTTAAATGAGCAACAGTTTTACATTCTTAAGCTTTTATTTAAGCATTCAACAATGACAAAACAGACATACCCGAGCAATAACATTCAATTATCATGCCATCTCCAATGAACCACCCTTCTTCGAACCCTTCTTCTTTTCCTTCTTTTGAATCTCGATATCATTATAATTGGAATTTTCAAGCCTTTCACCTTGTCCCCAAATGGCATATGCCTCTTCCCCATGAGCCGCCTCGTCTCCAACTTCCATATCCTCATCTGACATCCTTAATGGCACAATTAATTGGACAAATAAACAAACTAAGCTTGTCATCACAACGTTAAGAGTAACAACGAATATGATCCCGAGTAACTGAATCCCCATCTGCCTAAATCCACGTTTGACGCTTTCAGAGGTTCCATGGTTAAAACCTACCAATAGGCCCATGTTTTTAGTTGGATGTCCATAAAATAATTCACACAAATATGGCTCTGAAAACATGCCAGTGAGGATGCCGCCTAAGATTCCAGCTATTGCATGCGTGTGTAGTACGGCCATGGTGTCATCAACTTTCTGGAGGAGCTTAGATTTCTTATGCACAACCATCATAGTAAACCAAGGAATTGAACCGGAAAATAATCCCATAATTATAGCTGAGTATCCTTGAACCACACCTTAATATGACACGACATAACAATAGAAGAGCAATTTTGATTGAGTGTTGACTAATTTGACATGAATAGTTCATTTGTAAAAACATTTTTGGGACGTCGATGTACCTGCAGCAGGGGTGATGACAACTAGACCAGTAATCATGCCTTGAACTGCACCAATTACAGAAGGTTTCTTGAAAAAAATTACATCAAGGATGAGCCAAGTGAGTAGGCTAGTAGCAGCACAGACGTGGGTGTTCAAGACTGCCAAGGAAGCATCTCCGCTAGCCTCATAAGGGTCACCACCATTGAACCCGGTCCAGCCCATCCATAACAACCCAGCCCCGGCCAACATAAGAATGATGTTGTTTGGAGGAAATCTTTCCCTATCTTTTGTCAACCGTGGACCGACCTAAAGAAAAACATGAAAACTTAAAGGAAACAAATCTATTAAAGCCAAAAGGAGATTATTTTTCATTTTTTTGTTGGTTTTACTATGAGATACACATACCCAGTAAGCAGCAGTGAAACCAGCAACTCCGGAAGAAAGATGGATGACATAACCACCAGAATAGTCTATGATTCCCATCGTAGATAACCAGCCAGTAGTAGACCAAATCGTATACGCACCAACAGTGTAAGAAAAAGTTAGCCAAAGTGGAACAAATAACATCCACGCGTAAAAGTTCATCCGTCCAAGTACTGCCCCTGCAATCAGAATCAAAGTGATAGCCGCAAAAACAAACTGAAAAAACACCATGGTAGCATTTGGAAACATTCCAAGAAAAGCCCTATCAAGAAGATAGTCTTGCTTGACAGCAACGTTAACTTTTCCCCATATAGGAATTAGCTGTTCACCAAATGATAGCCTATAACCCCATAACACCCAACAAACAAGAACCATTGCAAATGCATAAAGAGCCATAAAAGCTGAGTTTACAGCCCATTTCTTCTTGACTGCTCCACCATACAAGATTATTAGCCCCGGGACGCTCTGAAGGCCGACAAGGGTTGCTGCTACAAGCTGCCACGCATTATCTCCCTTGTTCAACCAATCAGGACTTGC
Organism: Artemisia argyi; assembly: GCA_030686995.1. NCBI lineage: Eukaryota > Viridiplantae > Streptophyta > Magnoliopsida > Asterales > Asteraceae > Artemisia > Artemisia argyi. Next base: position 72,227,643 of record CM060700.1, on the reverse strand, counting down.
ATCATCGGGTAACAAGTTTGGAGGTAATGTTCCATTGAATGGTGAATACGCACTCATATTTTCTTAATTCGTGTATTGAACCAAAGTCTTTAATTTTATGATTATATAGCAAATGGCATGGGAGATTTGAAGATATATACTGCATTTTCCAAGGGTTTTTTGGTTGATTCTCACGAAAAGCTGTTGATTTCTATGGGGACTATCTTTTATGTTTGTCACATCTTGAAAATGACAGGTTATATATGCTAAAAGATTCAAGAAACTGCAAAATAAGTTAAGGTGCTGTCGTTCTGTTAAAAACTCTATATAATTTCTTGTTCTAGCGATTTATTTTGAATCTCAATAAATCAACACATAATCAATTGCAGAGAATTGAAGGAGCTAATATCTTTTGTAGCCTTGGCACAGCAATTAAAGTTCAGTTTTTCTGATTATTGTTTTTGTCTACAAATTTGCTAATATATGTTTCAGATGAATTAATATTAACGAAGTTATTGCTCTACTAATGTTTTATGACCAAATTCAGTTTATATACTTGTACTTAGCTTAAACATTCATTGGCGTAGTCCAAATTCATTTTCATCAATCATTATAGTATATATCTACTTTCTTGAGATAAAAAAGATAGTGCTATAGGGATTTTATATATCATAGCAATTTTCATTACATGTCTACATTATTAGTCTTGCTGATCTATAGTACGTAGTAGTGAGTTTCCATTTCCCAAAAAAAAAAAAAAAAAAAAAAAAAAAAAAAAAAAAAACCCTACTAAACTACACAAAATCAACATGGTCAATACACTCGGCTCAACTGTCAATTCGTGAAGCTACTTTACTACAATGAAATTGAATGTGCCAACCACCATCCGATGGTTTGAGGCACTATGAATGTGTCAAATAGCACAAAAACAAGAAATTAAATTATCAAAACCGATTCAAGATGTGTGTGTTTCTACTGTGAATTGCCTCAAACCTATAATATAATGTGACTATCTATGCACGGTCATTAGAATCTAACACCCATCTATGGAAACTATATTACTCCGTATACTGTATGTTTTTACCACTACTTGCTTTAACACACATGCATTAGTACTTTAGACACGTCAGTAATGTCAAGTAGCACATATTTATATATCAAACTTAATTTTTGTAGTATATTACTAAGCATGCAAGGCCACGGGTCTTGTTTTCTCTAATAACATATTAAACTAATCACACGACATATATCTTACATATCTTTCATAATAAGACTCGAACACACAACAACCTTTGACCCGGGTCAAATGTGTTCGGTTCATTTTTACTCCTTTTCAAATGGGTTCAAGCTAGATACACCATTTATATACTCTCCAAAAGTTGTCTGGCGAGTCGATCATAATTTGTTTTCGTGAATGAATGTCAAACTCTATTGTTAGAATATATTATCAAAACTTTGAATATTCGTACGTAAAACTCTTGCAAGAAGCTTGTGAGTTGTTAGTGTTTAGTTTTTTAAGCGAATGAATGCCAAAATTTATTACTAAAACTATCTACAACTAATTATGGGACTAAACATGGCTTTGTTAAGTTTGTGGACGTGTTAAACTGTTAACCGGGAACATGTTGAAAATCATAAAAGTAAAAAGTTTCTAGAAAATACAAAATATATTCATGAGTTGAACTAGTGAATATATGCTGGACTTTAGATATAAAAGCCTATACTATCAAAGTAAATCTCGTATAATGAAATCTTTATGATTATATAAGATCAATTTAGAGCATTAGATGAATAGGTTTCCCTCTTCATTCGGGCTTCACATGTGTCACATCATCCAACACCTATTCACAACAAATCCTCTCCTCACCAAACAACAAATCTCAACTTCTTCATTATGGCCCCACATCTTACACCTTTATTTTTTTTTTTTCATTTAATTAAATAAATTAAATTCATTTCACAAATACTTAAAAATAACATAATATATTAATTTTATTTCATCGAAATTAATCCCTATATCTGTTCCATATGGGACTCCCTTTCAAAATGAACCACACGTTAAGATATTTGAAGCCTTGGCCACCATAGTGTTCTCTGAACATATTCAATGTAGTGTTCAGACGACCATTGACTTCGTCACTATCCAGCACGCTCAAGTAAGTATCATTGAATTTTTGACTTTCACAATTCATTCTTGCCCACTTACCCGTTATCTGGCTTTTGCTATGAAAAGAACCGTCAGATAGGTTGTTGAACATTTCTGTAACAGTATTCCAAAAAACGGTTTCGCTACGGAATTCGTGAACGTTTAGCCACATGTCGGCTACCAAGCATTCTTCTTCAACAGACCACCGATTAGCCATAGTAAAATTGTTTAGAAAGTTAAGTGTGTGTAAAATAGTATATTATGTGATGCTTTATATAGGGGTGTTTAGAAATTCAAATTTCAAAAACAGAGCGGGATACTTTTAAATTTCAAATTTGAATTCAAACTAAAATTTTAAATGTTTAAATTTCAAATTCATTAAAAACGTGTGCATATATTAAACTGAAAGTGGATAATTTGAAATTCAAATGCTGAAATACATCCACAATTCACACACAAATCATAAAATTCAAATTCAAATTCAAGATGCGCAACATTACACCAATACGGAAACGAAATACACACGATACGGAAAACAAATAAACACGATACGTAAAATAAATAAACACGATACGTAAAACAAATAAACACGATACGGAAATAGTTAACATAAAACACCATTACTCACCGTATATGTCCCATGTCAACGTGTTTCTCATAACGAACCACACATGTTGATATTTAATCCCTTTCCCATGGCGTTCATGATAAATTTGGGATACTTTCAAAATTTAAATTCAAAATGAAAGCAGGTTAATTTTAAAATTTAAATTCAAACCAGAGCGGGATACTTTCAAAATTTAAATTCAAAATGAAAGCGGGATAATTTTAAAATTTGAATTCAAACCAGAGCGGGATACTTTAAAATTTTGAATTCAAAATGAAAGTGGGATACTTCCAAAAATCATCCTATAAATACATATTCTTAGATGCTGAATACACACACAATTCACACACAAATCATCTAAGAATTCTCTTTCTTCTTCAAACACAATGTCACACAACGCATCACCTGAAAAAGAATCGGTTTACAACACACCACCTGAAGACAATTCCCCACAAAACACTCCACCAGAAGATCTATTTTCGGTGTTCCAATATGACAACCCACCACCTGCCACTCCACCAGAAGTTATGTTTCCACTAGAAAACAATCCACCCCTAAACAATCAACCACCAAACTTTCCACCAGAAAACCAATCCAATACTGTTGGGTTGACTGAGGAAGAACAGTACGAGCTGGATATGCAAGTCTTCTTGGAGTTTGAAGCTGAGCAAGATCGTCAGTCAAGGGAGCCTGAAGCCTACTTAAAAGGTAAAAAGGATCGGAGAAACCAACGAGCCGAATGACGATGGAAAACAGGACTTCCACCTGTGCCATCGAGTGAGGACGATTCAAGTGCCTCCTATTCGAGTCACGAGGGCTATGTGTCGGATGATTTGTTTAATTGAATTGTAGTTTTTATTATCGTATGGTAGTTTATGGTTTTTACTTTCCGTTTCTTAGTTTAATGTTGTAATCGTATTTGTAAAATAATTGTATGTTGTTTCAAGTTATGTCAATTCTATGTTTAATATAGTTGCATTAGTATATACACATTGCATTTTTACAAAACAATTATCTATTTCAAACTTTAAATACATTTTACATTTACAAATATACACATACATTTTTAAAAACACCAAAATATACAAATACATTCTTTAAAAACCACACAATAAAAGGCCAAAGAGAAGAAAAAAAAAAAAAAAAAAAAAAAAAAGATTGTCAGATGCAACCCTCTTCGTGTAGACGAAGAGGGATTCAACGGGGAGCTTCGGCGAAGGCCTCGTGGTGTAGTGAAGAGGAACGGCTCGTCGTTGCCTCCTCCACGTCAGACGGCGAGCACGAACAAGTCAACTACACCGAGTGATCTTATAGTCACAAAAGGGATCATACCCTTATGGCAAACCCTTATAGTCCCCCACACACACAAATATCCCATCTTATTTAGCCTTTAATCGCCTCTATACCACTTTTAACATGTTTCTTTCATCAAAACAAGTATTTTTTATGTGGTTGAAGTGATCTTATAGTCACAAAAGGGATCATACCCTTATAGTCCCACACACACACAAATATCCCATCTTATTTAGCCATTAATCGCCTCTTAACCACTTTTAACATGTTTCTTTCATCAAAACAAGTATTTTTTATGTGGTTGAAGGCTCTTGAAATCAAAAGATTAAGAAAGGAAAGTCGAAAGAGCATGTATTGCTAGTAGTTTTGTTGAAAGTCGGTTCATGCAACTCAAGCAAATGTTATCCTTTATTATTAACCAATCATCTTTGTGTTTGAATGCACTTCAATGTTGTACTCGACATAAATGCGATTTTCTTGTAGTTCACCAATGAAAAGCTACGCTAAATTTTGTTCTTGGTTGTAAAATGTGAGTCTTAATCTTTTACTCCGTATATAATAAAAGAATGAGAAAAGTTCAATACGAAACAACATTTATCTAAAGAACAAATGGTTAAATCTCCACCATTCAATCCTTTTAGATCTAATGGTGTAGATTAATTTTTATTAAAAAACGAAGGGGCTTTTTAGTCATTATCAAGTTTCACCTAACACCCACCATTTCACACTCACACTTGTTTTTCTCTCTCATCAAAATTCGTATATTCATCAGATCTAAACTCCCAAATTCAATAATAACCATTTCTCAAATTCAAAATTTTCATTTATATAAATGCTTTGATCTGTTTTATAATTGTTAAATTTGTATATAAACACACACACACACACAAAAACACGTTCACTGTGTGAAAAGTTTGATTCTGTTATAAACACAGACACACAAAAACTCATTCACTGTTTGGATTGGGTCTGCTGTTTGAATTGGCGTCTGCAAATGGTTTTTGTTGGTCTACAACTCAGGTAGTGTATTGATACTGCTGTTTGGATTGGCTTGAGTGATAGCAAATGGAAAATGTTGGCTATTTTCCATTCGGATTTTATATTCCTGGTGTCAGTCATTGATTCGAGGATGAGCTATTTCTATGTTTGAAGAATTTTCTATGTGACAGCAAGTGTCATTGTTGACCTTCATTTGAGCATTTTATATTCTCAGGTGGGTATTAATTAGTTGGCAAGTGTCCATATCAGTGTTTGGTTCACATATGTGTTGATTTCATCATGAATGTTTAGTCAAAGATATTTACAACGTCAAATTGATTGAAATCTATTATCTAGTATCAATTTGAAGGTTGGTGGAGGACTAATATTAAGTGGATTTATATTTTGGGATTTATTAAAAACACTTGTGATTTTTTTAAAATAACAAATCTGAATTTTTTACGAATCCCGGGGGATTTTTCTAGACGGAAATTTTGAAAAAAAAAAGTTCGTCTTTTTACGAATCCCGAGGAAGTGTATTTCGAACCCGATTTAATTTGAAAGCTACTTTTATACACTCTCATAAGTAGTGTTTCAAACTCTTTTATGCATACGTTGAGTTCACTATTATACATCTGAATGAAAATGATTATGATATTTTTGTCCATAATATTGTACATTTGTATCTGTAATTTATTTAGATCTTATTGTTAAAAGCATGTTAGTTATTTTGTGTTTTTTTATTTATATCTTATAGCATTTTATATATATATATATATATATATATATATATATATATATATATATATATATATATATATATATATATATATATATATATATATATATATATATATATATATATATATTTAACTTATAGCATATTTTACTTGATAGTTGATAATGGTAAAAAGAAATCTAGAGGTTGTTTAGGTTGGTTTTTATTTCGCATGTTATTTAGACATGAATCATATGAGATTCATACAGAATCCCATGGGATTCACAATGAATCCCAATGAATCCCATGGGATGCACCAAAGAATCCCATGAGATTCATACAGAATCTCATGAGATTCACAATGAATCCCATGGGATGCACCAAAGAATCCCATGGGATTCAGACTGAATCCTTTGTGATTTATCGTCTTTTTACGAATCCCGTGGGATTTTTCTGGACGAAAATTTTGAAGAAAAAAAAATAGTCTTTTTACGAATCCCATGGGATTTTTATGAATCCCATGAGATTTTTCTGGACGGAAATTTTGAAATATATATATATATATATATATATATATATATATATATATATATATATATATATATATATATATATATATATATATATATATATCATCTTTTTACGAATCCTTTGGGATTTCTTTACGAATCCCGTGGGATTTTTCTGGACGGAAATTTTGAAGAAAAAAAATTCGTCTTTTTATGAATCCTATGGGATTCAGACTGAATCCTTTGTGATTTATCCTTTTTTTACGAATCCTGTGGGATTTTTCTGGACGGAAATTTTGAAAAAAAAAAATCATCTTTTTACGAATCCTTTGGGATTTCTTTACGAATTCCGTGGGATTTTTCTGGACGGAAATTTTGAAAAAAAAAAATCGTTTTTTTACGAATCCCATGGGATTTTTACGAACCCCGTGGGATTTTTCTGGACGGAAATTTTGAAAAAAAAATCGTCTTTTACGAATCCCATGGGATTTTTTACAAATCCCGTGGGATTTTTCTGGACGGAATTTTGAAAAAAAATTTTTGTCGAAAGTATATAATAATGCATATCTATAGAAAAATCTTCTTTTTATGAATCCTGTGGGATTTCTTTACGAATCCCGTGGGATTTTTCTGGACGGAAATTTTGCAAAAAAAAAAAAAAAAAAAAAAAAAAAATCGTCTTTTTCAAATCCCATGGGATTTTTACGAAACCCATGGGATTTTTACGAATTCCATGGGATTTTTACGAATCCCGTGGGATTTTTCTGGACGGAAATTTTGAAAAAAAAAATCCTCTTTTTACGAATCCCATGGGATTTTTACGAATCCCGTGGGATTTTTCTGGACGGAAATTTTAAAAAAAAAAATCGTCTTTTTACGAATCTCATGGGATTTTTTACGAATCCCGTGGGATTTTTCTAGACGGAAATTTCGAAAAAAAAAAAACGTTTTTTTACGAATCCCATGGGATTTTTACGAATCCCGTGGGATTTTTCTAGACGGAAATTTTGAAAAAAAAATCGTCTTTTTACGAATCTCATGGGAATTTTCTGGACGAAATTTTGAAAAAAAAAGTTCGTCGAAAGTATATAACAATGCATATCTATAGAAAGATAATTTTTTTCTCGTCGCGATGGTATATTTTTCGTAGCTTGAAGATTTACCGTTTGCAAGATATGTTATTTTTTTAAAAAAAGGTGGAAAGTGGGTTTTTATATTAAGTGAGCTAAAATGTCAAATTTACCCTCCCTTTGTTATTTTTTGATTTGATCTTAGCCATTAGATGAAAGGTGAATGAATGGTTGAGATTGACTTATTTGTTTTTTAAGTGATACTTGTTTTGCATAGATCTCACCTCATAAAAGAATTACATCATTTTGGCAAAATCAATCTTAGTGGAAAAATGGACCAATGAGAAAGCTTGATTTTAACACATACGCGAAATTAAGCAATATGATTTACTAATAAAAAGTCAAAATTGAATTGATTTTTATCAAACTTTAATAATTTGGTGGAGAATTTGATTATAGAAAAAAGCAAATAAAAATATAGATGTCAAATTTATGAAAATAAAAACTTAGAAAAAGATGAGGTAACTAACAAAACATTAGTGGTTTAATTTTAAATATATCATATGGAGTTAAGTGTAAAATTATAAATCTTCATATTTTTAATAACTTTAGATAATAAACAAATAACCCCTTACACTTTATACCTCATATACTTTATAATATGAACATTGTTTACAATTATATGAGTATTAGTATTACTTTGATACTTATATCCATTAAACTTACAAAATTTTATAAATATACGAATTAGGAATTCAGTATACATTAAGTTTTTAAAATAAATATTACTTTAAACTTTCGTCTATTGAAATATTCTTTTTACTATGTACGTTAAATAAGGACTCATGTTATCATATTTAAAAGTATGCGTACATGGATTTGAATATTAAATACGGCTAAATTATTATTAACGGTAATATAAATTTTAAATTTTAATCACGAGTTACTATGATATGAAAATAAATATACGCGGTTATACTATAACAACGACTCATATTATTATTTAAAGTTTATATATGGATATCCTGAAAATATTTTTGAAAAACTTTACGGAGTATAGTTTAACTTCATCAGCTCATTATGTGCTACTAAACTATCACATTTCGTACAACATGATACCAATTGTTAAAAGTTAAACAACAACATCAACCTCAACATCTATGTCAGCTAAATAAAAGTTTATATACTGATATATTTTAACTTATAACAACGACAACGCTCGTGCTACTAAACTCGCACATTTTGTACAACATGATATTAAAGATACGTTATTGTACTTATAACAATGACTCATGTAATTATTATTTAAAGTTTATATACGGATATCCAGAAAAACATTTTTAAAAAACTTTACGGAGTATAATTTAACTTCATCAACGCTCATTAGGTGCTACTAAACTCGCATATTTTGTACAACATGATATCAATAGTTAAAGTTAAACAACAACAACAACAACAACATCTTGTTAGCTAAACAAAGTTAAATCTTTCATCCAATAAAATTTTGTACATAATATTAATAGATATTAATACATAATGACAAACTTGTGCATATTTATTAGTTGTGCGTATATCACAATTTTCACGGATAAATTCTTACATGTTCATATAGAAAACCAAAATTTTAAAATAAATTTGATTTGTGTCTAAACCCCATGCATGCACGGACTTATAACCAGTACATGACTAATCACAATTAAACCAATTAAACATCAAAGAACACATGCGAAAGCGTATTAACATATAATACATAATTAGTTAACTGAATATAAACCGTATGTGTACCTTTTAGCAATTCTTCAACAATCAACGATCAAGAACCCTAATTAGGGTTTATAAGTGGATTATAAGAATTACCCCGTACCGTTTTGTAATTAAATCCAAGATTCAAACAATAGTGTGTTTGAATCACATTATTGTACACACGTACTAATACCAAGTTAGCGTTACGCAAGTAAAGAACACAAAACAATATTTTGACTATCAAAAAATCGATCAACACTTATGAGTTTGATGTTTTGGTCGAACTAAAGAAAAGAAAATGAGAGAAAAGGTTTCAGGGTATTATGTGTGTGCAAGAGTACCCAATAATAAACCCCAAATACAAGTAAAACTTGGAGAGCAAGTTGGATAAGGATTGGTTACCAATCCTAATCCACGACCGGCCATAAACCACAAGGGTTTACGGATCCTTCTTGACTTCCAATTTCAACTCTAGTCCTTATCCTTTAATCGTTAGTCAATTATCATTAATTACTTAACGGTCGTTATTTATTTTATGTAATTAATAATTAATTATAACCTTTTATAAATAATTATTAATCATTAACTCTTTATACGTAAAAAGTACAATCTCGTGATCTCGAGTTCGATCCTAAGATACGTCTATTAATTTATGCCCATAAACTAAGAAAATGCTTCAACATTTTCCTATGACTCCAACATCATGTTGATAGTTAATCTAATTCAATATATAATGGTGTCACACATATAGTCAAAGTTCTTACTTTCGCAAAAAAAAAAAAAAAAAAAAAAAAAAAAAAGCCCACCGAAACTACACTGAAAAATAGATCTATGAGAGAGAGAGAGAGAGGGGGGAGAGGGAGAAAGGGAAGGGGGGAGAGAGAGAAAGAGGGAGAGAGAGAGAGGGGCATGGTACAACACGTATTAGTTGAAACTCTAAGGCATTTTGCTACGTGGTGAACATGTGAATAGACAGTATATATGCATTGTGCAGGGAATGACATAATTGTTTAAGATAGACGAAAGAAAAGGATGAGAAAACGATGACTAGTATACATTAATAGTTGTTGGGACTTGTGATTGCGTTTAGTATTCGATGTAATTGTTTTAACAAATTAGTAATCAATATAAACTTCATGTTATCAACAATTCAACCTTTTTTTTTTTTGTATATCATACGCTACTAGGTTACTATTATTTCGCAATTATTTTTTTTAAAAGGTACATGATTAAAAGAAAAGTTAGTCGGAATATAAATATGTTGCCGGAATCTAAAAATAAAATGATGATGATGAAGTGAGGTGGAAAGTAATTATGTATTTTGTGTATAAACTTAATAATTCATTGTATTTTAGAAATGGACAAAATAAAAAGTACACGTATATCAATATGTCAGTATATCAATACGTCGCCCAACATATTAAATGCAAATCGCCCAAAAGATAGGTCGAATAATTGTGCTATATCAATGTTTTATTAATTTTTTAAGTTTGATTTTTTTCACTAAATGACAAAATTCGGGTCGCCCCAAGTACAAGTTGCCTTGAGTACAAGTCGCCCTGATAGAACAGTAGTAGCCCAAAGTACATGTTGGGGACAAGCCTTACACATAGCTTACAAACTTGTACTTTATATATTTTTGAAAGTGAACACATGTCATGATTTTAACTAGCTAGCCCAATTCCAAAATAGCCCATGTCCATTATATATATATATATAGAAGCTCAACCCGTTGGCGACCGGGGTCTTTTTGGAATTTTCTCTTCTTTAAATGTAAAGTTACCAATATTAGAATCAATTAAAAGTGACTTATGAAATGTGATGAAATTGTAAAGGGTGCAAAAAATCTTAAATACCGAATAAGTTTAGTGTTCATATTTGTGCTTCTTGATGTTCTATACTAAAAATTCAACTATTAATACTCACATTTATGTTAAGAAACTCAAATTTTAGTAGATAGAATATTAAAATCTAACCATTAATATATTTATTTCCAGAAACTTAAACTTTTTAGTAGATATAAACATAGATGTACTCTTTATAAACTAAGTCAATAATCATCCGATGGTTGGTAATTAAGAAAATAACTAGACCATGATATTTGGAGTACTCGCTATGGCCAATCACTCTTTAGTCTTTAGGTAAATGATGTTACTGACATTCCAAAAATTTAATTAACCTTCATAATTTGATACGTGTCATAAAATTTTACAAGTCACGACAAAACAAAGAAACAAGCATCATTTTCAACGATAAAAACTTTCTTAACATTTTTTATTGCAATCAATTTGCTCCCGATTTCAGTTCCTGGCGTATCATGTTAACTCAAAGCAATTTAATAAAGATATAGAGAGATTGGTAAGGTATTCGGAATCACTATGAGTATTGGTTTGATTAGAGGGATATACGATATTAGAATACCAATTTCATTGTTGATGTTTGGTATAAAGTAGGGTAAATGTATCACATTAAACCTGATTTAATTAAAGGGTGTCACATTAAACTAATCGGCATGTCTTATAATTATCGTTGGAATATTTTTATAGCGAAAGAAGGTAGTAAAATGACATTTTAAAACATAATCCGTATGTAATAATCAAATATCACATCATCAAATGATAACAGGTTTAGTGATACCATCAATGTACACTTTATAGTCTTACAATAAGGAAATAATCAAATGTCGTGTTTTGTATTTGCGTATGAATGCAATAAATACGTACTTAAAACAAAGAAAGGTGAAGCTAATATTGTATAACTAAGAACACATGTAAAACTTAATTATTGTTAATTATATCGAGCATTCTTAAGCTTTTATTGTTCGTCACGTCCAAACCCGTTTTTATATTTATATAAAAATCAACCATGGCAAACTAATATATCCATACTTCATAAAGCAAGAAAAAAAATACAAAATAACCTAAAGCAAACACTAATTAGAGTAAATGCTATAAAAACTATATGTTGCTTAAGCAAAAAGAGGATTCAAGGTGACAATAACTGCATGATAATTTGCAATCTACCAACATATGTCACTTTAAATGGCAATAAAACTGATTACATCTATAGATTTCCATCGTCTGACTTAAATAATAATCTTTTGCTGTATGAGTATAAAAATGCATGGTATCTATCATATTGGTTACCTTTGAGTTGCAAATTACTTCAAACCAAATTAATAATAATAATCAAACGACTCTCCTTACATCATCCATAGATCTCGTGCGCACAATTGGTTAATGTCATCAAATTGTTACCTCTTATTGTAACGTTGTAATCGGTCGCTAACCTCATCAGCGGAGCTATTTCTAGCACCCAATAAAATTCCTTGTTATTTTTCTCCAAGTCAAAATTTTTAAAAGTAATGAGTGCAATATAAAATGTAAATGCGGGAGGGAATTGAGAGAATGGTCTTACAATGGACATTGCGTTATAAGGAAGATCAAAATGGATACTCCTATCAGTATAGTCTGCCGCCAAAGATAATGAAAGATACTCCTATCACCTTTATAAGTGCTGTCAAATCTTGCCAATAAAGATGTAACATGTGAAAAATAGTTCAAAGTAAAAAAAAAAAAAAAAAAAAAAAAAAAAAAAAAGCGTATCGGATATGTCAGCAATATAATGCAAGCCGAAACTTAATAGAAAAAGCATAAAATCGTATCAGATATGACGGGCTTGGCGCAATTGAGATATGTCAGAAATGTAATGTAAGGTAACATATCTGTTGACAGTTTGTTTGTGGAATGTCTCCAACCCTGATATCACAACAACACCTGATGTGTCATCTTCACGTGAATCAAAGGCTCTTTCAGGACCGCCAAAATGTTTGACAACATGTAAAGAGAAATAATGAGGATATGGTGGCAACATTTTTAATAAAATTTCAATAAGATTAAAAAAAATAAAAAAATAAAAAATAATAAAAAAATAAAAAAACAGAAAACTATTTTCTGAAGCTACCCGATTGGCCAAAGCAGCATTGAATCAGTTAACGGGCATTTTGCTACTAAAAACCTAATTTAATAAGATAAGGTAATCTGTTAATCCTTGCAGCCATGTGATGCGTGCGATATGTCAGTGTAGCATAGGGTGTTTAAGCCTTTTCAAGTTTTACATTTATATCTAGCCGACTTATTACTAACACGCACACTTAACGAGTAGTGTACCCGATCAATATGTATATAGTGGTAAGTAGAGTATCGAACATTAAGCATGGAACGTAATATCTAGTTGATTTAATCAGTATTTTAATATCTAAGTTAGTTTTACAATCTAATCTAATAAAACGGAGGTTTAGCCTGAAAGACTAACACGGATTTAATAAACAATAAAAGTAAAACTAATGAGAACGAATCAGTGAATAGCAATCACGTACAAAGATAGATAATAGAAACACGTAAGAAGACCTGTCCTTATAGTTAAGTAGCTTGTCATTTGTTTTATTGCTAGTTTTATATGATGAGTATCATAATCTAATCTGTCTCGTTGGATCCTAATATCGGCGAGTAAACTCTTAATGATTACTTATGTTTATCCTACTTTCTAGACACTAGATAAGGAGACGAGGAACAGGTATGGTAGCCCAAAAGACTCAACTAAACACAAAGGTTATCAATGCACAAATAAAGTCACCAAAAACATCAATCATATAAACTTTAACCGATGGGAAAGCAATTTTTAGGGGAGCAGTATGGTGGCCACAAGCCCATCAATCCTGATGGATTAAAGCTTACTACTACAATAAACAAAACTACTTAATGAATTATACTCATGCAGGACCTTCTTAAGGCTCTAAGATCTTCGTTTGGGGCGTATCTTGTGATGCTTATTCGATTGAATTCGTCTCCTTAGGGTTTTTCTGTTCACAAACTCGTATCTGTCTTGGGGTATTTATAGAATCTGTCTGTGGGATCGATGCGGCGCATGTTGATGATAGATGTGGCACATCTACTTATCTTTGTATGGGGTCCAAGATTGTTATATTCTGGAATATTCGTACACCGCCTTTAGATGCGGCGTAACTTCTTTCTTTATGCGGCGCATGTTCTTTAATGTCTTGGATAGAATCTGGTGAAGTCTTTAGCTGATATTCCGCATGTTGTAAATGAGATGCGGAGTATTTTGGAGTAGAACAAGTTGATTATTCTTCATTGACCAAAGTTTAATATGCAGCGCATGTTGTAATTGGATGCGACGCATTCTTCAAAGTCAAGCAATGGTCTTCGAATTCATCTAAGTATGATGTTATGGCGTATCTGTTGAAAGTGATACAACGCATCTCTTGAATTTCAGTAGACTTTTCAAATCTTGATCATTTATCTCCATAATTCGTCCAATATCATTAACTTTCACCTAATTGCCTGTTTTTACCTGAGAATCACTAAAGTAAACAATAAGGCACCAATTCTCATACAAAATAATATAAAACAAGTCAATTAAATAGGATAAATGATGCAAATAAAATGTACTTATTTGATCTCATCAAATATCCCCCCACTTGAACTTTTCTTGTCCTCAAGTAAACCTTTAGAATAAACATAATGAAAATGTATCCTTGATAGGATATTTTTACATTTAAGTACTTATTTGTTTTATCATAATTTCACGGCCAAACACTTAACCAATTAGAAACAAAATATATTACTAATAAAAGCAAATCTAATCGTTTAACTGTCCGGACGTGACGAATATTCTATCATATACTGACAAGGATACACATCTCCCCCAATAAAGCTAAGGAGTAAAAAGTCTAAAGCGGTAAAAAAGGTTTGTTGGTTAATGGGTTAAACCTAGCTTTGTTTGAACATTTCCTGCATAAACTTATTAGATCGCTGGCGCGAGTCCTTGACGCTTAAACTAACGGATGGTCACTAGTATGCTTCATGGATCGCTGGGGCGAGTCCTTGATCTTTCAAATGATAGATGGTCACTAATGTGTTCCTTGGATCGTTGGCGCGTTATTTTTATAACGGATGGGCAGCAAGTTGCACACTAGATAGCTGGCGCATCATTTAATCAATCATATACTCGGATGGTCACCAATTCACACACTAGATCGCTAGCGCATTAGCTAATTAATCTAATACTCTGATGGTCACTACCTTATTCATAAATTTAATATTCTTACTTGGCCATCATAATATTTGGATGATCAAAAGCTAACAATGAATATAACAATACGGATGGGTATGGATAACATTTAGGATATAAATTGGTGTAAAATAAAAATACATAACAAGAAACAGATAGATTAAAGTCCTAAGTGTGGTTAGAATACTTCCCTACCATCCCATGAATAAGACTCATTTGACTCTTTTGTAACTCACGCTTTAGGTAGACACGAATTATACTCAATAAAATCTTAGACAAAGAATAAACAATCCTTAGTTGGCATTCCTATAACGTCCAACTCCCTTTCATTCCATAAATATAATACAACAATAGTGGCGATATCAACCACTTTAATACAAAACTTTACATCGTTGGTTTATACAAACTACCAACTTCTTCTTTCTTTTTCTTTTCTCATTTTTTTGATTTTTTTTTAATTTTTTTATATAACTAAAGGTGTAAAATTTCACTACAATACCATCACAATAATTCTTGATAATAATTTTTTTCACTTTTCAGACTTTCAGACATAATGTAATAGTGAAAGTAGTAAACACACGAAAAACTGACTAAAAATATACAATATGTACTTTCACTCCAATTGCATTGTGCAATTTCCCGACCTAATCAAAGATAATGAATTTATGCACACGAACACAGGTAACGCAAGGAAACACACTTTGCCTAAGCAACTAACCACGGACTTAAATCTACAGGGTAGGCTAAGTGGTAAGGTATAACGAAACATAATAACATGGTGTATAAGTCCTAAAGGAATGGCTCTACCTGTTTTTCTAGGGGTTTCTTACTCTAAAATGAGAGTAAATAAAGGGTTTATACGGGGGTTAACTAACCAGTGTAGTTAGTTAATATCACATAACATATAAAGGCTTTTTGGTGTAATCCTAGAATTTTACCAATTTAGACAAGTCACTCCAATTATAAAAATAATACTTATAATGGTGGTCTTGAATAGTATATAAGTCAAGTTCTAAAGTTTACAAGTCACCTGCACACTCATAGATTTGTGAATTTTGAAATAACAAATTTAGAAAATAAAGCCTTGTGTGCAGCTATGCAACTTAGATTAAACAAAAACAAGCTAAAAAAATTTTAAATTGTGATATATTAAGCG
Source organism: Artemisia argyi (assembly GCA_030686995.1). NCBI lineage: Eukaryota > Viridiplantae > Streptophyta > Magnoliopsida > Asterales > Asteraceae > Artemisia > Artemisia argyi. The sequence goes on along the minus strand of CM060700.1, from coordinate 72,211,351 downwards.
CAAATTAAAGCATATTCTTGAAAAATAAGGACAAGTAAGAGTTAAGTAAAAGTTCTAATTCTCCATCCCCCCAGTTAAGTTAAACAACGTCCCCGTTGTTTATTAAAATTAAAAACAGGAAATTAAAAAGAATTAGAACGAAAAACTTCCCTGAGATTTGCTCGGTTTGATCCTCCATTATGTATTTGCGAGCAATAAATATAAATATCACCAACTATACACCTGAGTTTAAGAAGATCGATACTTGTATAAAATTCATTAGTGGTTAGAAAATAAAAATAAAAATAAAACTAAAACTGTAAATCATCAGGTCAGTCGATATGCCGCATCTTATTGAAGAAGATGCGCCGTATCAAGCCTGGAATTGGTACGGGTCAGAAAGATTAGATACATTGCATCCTTAACCAGGGATGCACCGTATTAATAAAATGACAGAAAGTTCATAGTTCAAAAAATAAAATGCAGAAAAAATAAAACAGATATGACCTGTGCAGTAGATACGCTGCATCTATTGATGGAGATGCGCCGCATCTGCTACAGGGCTGACAGACTCGACAACAAAAACAGTAAAGATAAATCCGAGTTGTCTCCTGGTAAGCACTTCTCTTTATTCCAGAGTCTTCAATTTAGACTCACGTTCAGCTTCTATTTTGTATCATTAACACCATCAGCGGCGTCGCGCTCCTTCATCCTTAATCCAGTAATATCAAGTGTATCTTGTCCCTTCTTGATTTCCACGCCATTCCTTCTCAATATCTGCAAAAGTAAACTTCTATCCCTTTCGGGCAGTGATGATAAGATAATGGACGGGAAATTCTTATTCATGTGAAGGCATAAATATTCTAGATGAGGTGGTAACTCAACAAATATTTCATTATGTTCCTTAACCCTTCTACGTTTGTTAGCAACTACACATTCATCGTCAAACATAGAATCATCATGAATTAAAGTTCTTCCAAGAAGTTTCGCATCCAGGTTAGGGTCCATGCATTCATTTAATCCTATCAGGTAAACATTCTTAATTATGCTCTTAACCGGATTTTCACACTTATAGACTAATTTTTCATCCCCTACTCATAATGATATTTTTCTTTTAAACACATCAATTTTAGCATGAGCAGTAGACAGGAAAGGTCTTCCAAGGATTAAGGGAATCTTAATATCCTCAGGCATGTCTAGTATTATAAAGTCTACGGGGAATACAAAATTCTCGATCCTAACTAGAATGTTTTTAGCAATCCCCTCAGGTCATTTTACCGTTTTATCTGCTAATTCAATAAGCAACTTAGTTGGAGCTAATTTTCCTAAACCTAAAGAGGTAAAGGTCTTAAATGGCATGATACTAACACTGGCTCCTAAGTCAGCTAAGGCATTATTGAAAGATATATTACTAATAGAACAAGGTAAGGTAAAACTTCCTGGATCTTTTTCTTTATGAGGCAAGGGATTGTAGTCTATTGCAGAGCACTCTTCTTTCATTGTAGCCTTGATCTCCTCTTCAATCCTTGATTTTTCCCTAAGCAGTCTCTTGACACTGATTAAAGAGTTAAAGAAATATTGGGGTTTCAAAACATCACCATTCTTCATTCTTTCAAGGAAAGGTTTATTAGGCATGACTTCTTCAGTAGTAGTGATAGCCTTGACATGATCTCTTGGATTAGTTTCAGTTGAGCTACGTAAAATTCCGTATCCCCTTTCTTGAAGTACTTTGCTCATCTGACCGATTTATTATTCAAGTGCTTTGAGAGAAGCTCCTTAGTTCCTTATAGTAGCATCAGCAGAAGGTCGGATTTCTTTGATCATAGCAATATTCTCTTCATGTGTCTTGGTTGCATCAGCCATCATTTGCTTTAAGGTGTCATCGAAAGTCTGTCTCCTTTCTTGATATGAGTGATTTCCATTGTTTCTTTGATAATAACATGGAGCAGTTTCCCTAAATCTTCCTGAAGGTTGGAATGGTTGTCCAAATTGTGTGTAGTAGGCCTCCTCAAATGTTTCATCATTCCTTGATGGACAATCTTTAGTGTAATGGGGACCTTGGCACTTTTCACATCCAACTTGGGCAGCATAAGCTCTTTCATCTCTCTTCTTAATCTCTCTACTAAGCTTGTCCAATTGAGCTTGAATTGCAGCAAAACCATCAAAATTAGTGCTGATTTTAGACCTAGTAGAGGTTCCATCGTGCCATTTCTGAGAATGATCAGCAGCCTCTTGAATAGCTTTTCTACCATCAGCTGCACTCATCTGAGGTACAGCTCCTTTAGCATCCAACTGCTGTCGAGTAGGCACGTCCAAAGCTTGATAAAACAATATTATTTCCTGCATAGGGGTTAGATAATGTTGAGGACATTTCAATAATAGTTCCTTGATTCGCTCCCAAGCACGATAAAGAGTTTCATTGGGCTCTTGCTTAAAGTTATTGATAGCCTCCATCTTTTTAGCGGTCTTTGCAGGTGGACCGTATCACTTGAGGAATTTGCTCTTCAAGTCTTCCCATTTGTCAATAAAACCAGCAGGTTCATTCTTTATCCACCTACTAGCAGCTCCTGTAAAAGAAATAGGGAAAACACGAAGCATAACTTGGTCAATTTTTAGTTTCTCATTAGTAAATAAATCTGCAATTTCAAGGATCTTTTCCACATGGTCATTTTCATTTTCATTCTCTGATCCACTGAAAGCATTTTCTCTAAGCTCTTTGAGAAATTGACTCTTCAATTCAAACATAGTATCATCATCAAACTTTGGTTTAGCAACTCCCGAACTATAGTCCGCTCGGGTCTTGTTCATGTATTCCTCCATGGTAGTGTTTTCCGGCATTGTTTCAGTTACTTCTTCTTCACTAGCCTCCTCTTTTTCAGAAAAGTAATCGAGCTCAGTTGGACTCGAATAATCAAAATCTCTTGTGTTGAAAAGTCTTTTAAGTGAATGAAAAACTTTCTCAGGTTCGTCGAAAGGTTCGGTGAGTTCTTTAGCAGAGCTCCGGGTCATGCACTTCCTGAAATTTAGCACAAAAGCATCAGTAGGATAGGTTTTATGAAGTATAAAATCAGAAAACAAGTAACGAAAACGGAATACGAAAAATAAAAGAAGCTGATCTCTGCTGTCGATGCGCCGTATCCCAAAAATAGGATGCGTCGTATCTTATTACGTTAAAGATTAAATCAGTCTTTTATTCAGAAAAACGATACGTTGTATCTGTGAAAACAGATGTGTCGTATCTCAGTTTAATAAATTTGAAAAATTGTCATTAATAAATATATAGATGCGCCGCAACTGTTGAAATAGATGCATCGTATCTCGTTAGGGTTTTGAAAATTTTCTGAATAAAAACAGAATACGTCGTATCTAGGGGATAGATGCGCAATACTTCAAATTTAAGTATACGCTGTATATAAAAATAAAAATGCAATGAACCGTATCTGATAATTCAGATGCGTCGCATCGTTTAGATCAGCAAAATACAGCAGAGAGCAGTAATACAGAAAAATAAAAAAAAAATAAAAATAAATTACGGAAAATAAAATAAACAAAACAAACAAAAAAAAAATAAAATATGCAAAGTATACAATGAATGCAATCTATACTAATATACAACAAAGTTAGTGGTTAGAATCTAATTAAATTACTAATCAAATAAACAAATATTAACAATTCATTCCCCGGCAACGGCGCCAGAAACTTGATGCGTGCGATATGTCAGTGTAGCATAGGGTGTTTAAGCCTTTTCAAGTTTTACATTTATATTTAGCCGACTTATTACTAACACACACTTAACGAGCAGTATACCCGATCAATATGTATATAGTGGTAAGTAGAATATCGAATACTAAGAATGGAACGTAATATCTAGGTGATTTAACTACTATTTTAATATCTAAGTTAGTTTTGCAATCTAATCTAATAAAACGGGGTCTTAGCCTAAGAGACTAACACGGATTTAATAAACAATAAAAGTAAAACTAATGAGAACGAATCAGTGTATAGCAATCACGTACACAGATAGATAATAGAAACACTTAAGAAGACCTGTCCTTATAGTTAAGTAGCTTGTCATTTATTTTATTGCTAGTTTTATATGATGAGTATCGTAATCTAATCTGTCTCGTTGGATCCTAATATCGACGAGTAAACTCTTAATGATTACTTATGTTTATCATACTTTCTAGACACTAGATAAGCAGGCGAGGAACAGGTATAGTAGCCCAGAAGACTCAACTAAACACAGAGGTTATCAATGTACAAATAAAGTCACCAAAAACATCAATCATATAAACTTTAACCGATGGGAAAGCAATTTTAAAGGGAGCAGTATGGTGGCCAAAAGCCCATCAATCCTGATGGATTAAAGCTTACTAATATAATAAACAAAACTACTTAATGAATTATACACATGCAGGACCTTCTTACAACTCTACGATCTTCGTTTGGGGCGTGTCTTGTGAAGCTTCTTCGATTGAATTTTCCTGCTTAGGGTTTTTCTGTACACAAAACTCGTATCTGTCTTGGGGTATTTATAGCTTTTGTCTAAGGGATCGTTGTGACGCATGTTGATGATAGATGCGGCGCATCTACTTAACTTCACGTGGGGTCCAAGATTATTATATTCTGAAATATTCGTACATCGCCTTTAGATGCGGCGTAACTTCTTTCTTTATGCGGCGCATGTTCCTTAACGTCTTGGGTAGAATCTGGTGAAGTATTTAGCTGATATGCCACATGTTGTAAATGATATGCAGCGTATTTTGGAGTAGAACAAGTTGATTTTTCTTTGTTGACCAAAGTTTCACATGCGGCGCATGTTGTAATTGGATGCGACACATTCTTCAAAGTCAGGCAATGGTCTTTGAATTCATCTAAGTATGATGTTACGGTGTATCTGTTGAGAGTGATACGGCGCATCTCTTGAATTTCAGTAGACTTTTCAAATTTTGATCATTTATCTCCATAATTCGTCCAATATCCTTAACTTTCACCTAATTGTCTGTTTTTACCTGAGAATCACTAAAGTAAACATTAAGGCACCAATTCTCATACAAAATAATATAAAACAAGTCAATTAAATAGGATAAATTATGCTAATAAAGTGTACTTATTTGATCTCATCACTATGCTGCAACACTACCGGGATGGATGGTCAGGTTTGGATCGTTTCTTAACTCAGCTCCGATTACCCCCTCTGCATTTCTATATGTAACTGGCTTGGAAACTGATGTACATAGATCAGACAAATCCAAATTTACTCAGTAAAAAAATATATACTTTTAAAAAATGCAGCGGACCTTAATCCACCAATGTGAGAACCTTGATAACCAAAAGCAGGTACATCCGGGGTACATCTAATTGCATCCCAAAAATCCACCAAATTTCCAGAACCAAAAAAGATCAACATCGATTTGTTAGTTTTAGCATCCCTACACGTGAAAGCCAAGGCAACATATTGAAAAATGTAATAGTAATCATTTTCAACTACCATAAGTAGTGTTATTTGAATCTATCTTTTAGTCATATCAGTTGCGTGTAGTATTCTTTGATGAGAATGACCACCTTTGAACCTATCGCTGTTAATTTCCTTAAACTTTGGGTACTTCTATACACACCACCTGTAAGTATGCGTAAACTTCAAAATTTCATATATAATGTAGCTTATACATAAATAATTATACAAATCATAGGAATCCTATTATATTCTCATTATTAGTATTTCCCGCACCTGATTAGTAAATAGTACCCAACAGTTGGATCAATATAAACAGTATTTAACAACCTTTAGTTTTGTATAAGTCCGTTAAAAAATAACAAAACTGCAAGGTAATGCAACACACCACTTCTTCAAGACTCGCCCCTTGCCTCAATCCTTGGCGGCCAATCTCTTTGGTCTTCTTGGTAAATGGTTTTGCATCCTTGTCAATGTTCTCACGCTCCTCAATATCAAGCCTTATTTAATTGCGAAAAATCAAAAGAGTAGGTCAGATCCATGTCTAACAAACCAGCTGAGGATTTGTGTGTGGTACTTCTTGATCAGTGATGACTGACTCCTCCCAAACCAACCAGTCAAGCGTGTGCAGTTGATAGGTCCACCTGGGAGAAAAAGTCAAGTGTTAAAATCCGTGGAAGTACAGGGAAATCCCCGGGTCGTTAAGTCCCAACGAGATTGAAATTGTATTTGTAAACATTTTTGGGAATAAATGGTATTGAGGACAGTAACCAAAGATTAAGTGGGTTTGAGTTACGCTACTGATATTATTTGGATAATAATATAAAACAAGCACAGTAAACAGCTATGTATATACGTAAACTGATATGTAAACAAATACGTGTGTGTACTGAGAAAAAGGTGAGTTTTAAGGAAAAATAAACTACAGGGGTTAAAAATGAAAATTCTATAAACTTAAACTTAAAAGAAAATTAAATTAAAAAGAAAATTATTTTTATGATTATTTTATTATTTATTATTAATTATTTAATTAAAAACTATTTAACTATTTAATTAAAACTAATTTATATTAACCTAAAAAATGATAAAAACTACAAATTAAACTAAAAATTTGCAAAACTATTTTCTAAAACTTAAATTGAACTTGAAGAAAGTATAAAAAATAAAAATAAATATTTTTGTCTTTTTATGAGTTTTCTTTTAATTAATTACTAATTAATTTAATTAAACTATTTAAATTATTTTAAATTACTAATAATACTAAAATGACTTAGAAAATTATAGAAAAATTTATAAAACTAATTAACCATCACAGGAATCCTAAAAAAATTATAAAATTATTCTAAAAATTATATTTAGGCTAATTTACTAATTAATTACTTGTTTATTATTTAAAATCTAATTAACTAAATTTAATTAAGGAAAATAGGAAATGAATAGTAGAAATCAGAAAAATATTTTCTAAAAATACCTAATGGTTTATAAAACTTTTAAAAAATATAAAATGATACTGTTATTAAATAAAAATTATTAAAGCTATTTAATTAACTAATATTACTTAATTATTAATTAAATTAGTATTAATTAAAATAAATATTATTTGAACAGTAAAAATTATGAAAAAATTCTGGAAAGTCTATTAAGTAATAAAAAGCCTAGGAAAAATAAACTTAGGTCAACATCTTATTCAAATAAGCTGTAATAAGCCAAATAGCTTAAATAAGCTAATGTACACTAGAACCACCTTAAGTATATTGTTTGTGCAATGTTAAACGGAACTGGTGCCCCAGAGCTTTTAGAAGGGGTGTGTGTACTTATGCATGATACTATCCAAGAGGTCGCAGGTTCGATTCCCACACACACCCAATTTTTTGCAAATATTTATTTTTTTGATTTTCTTTTTACACACCTATGAAATAAGAAAAAATAAGAAACTTTAAAAAAGGAAAACTTTTTAGAAAAGCCAAATAAGCTCTGTATGAGCTTATTTGCTTAACAGTTAGGCTAAAAAGCCAAACTTGGATTTTTAATAAGCTAAAAGTTACAAACAAACTACCAAAGGTTAAATAAGCTATAAACTACTAAGTTATACCTAAAATAAGCTAAACTAACTTAATAAGCTAAAGGAATAAGCTATAAGCTCAAATAAGCACAACCAAGCAAAGCTGAATACCAAACACTCCACAAGGCCAACTGCAGGCCTGAGTGGGGCCCACAAATAAGCTCAAGGGTCCAAAATGAAACTTGAGCAATCAAGTCCACCTGTGTGGCTTCCCAATAAGCCAAAAAGCAAACCCTAAGGTCCACTAATAAGCATTTGAGAAGCTTTTGAAAGTAGCTGAGTACACTGAGTCACCCAGTTAACTGGGTGGTATGGGACAAAGAACAAGCTGCTTGCAGCCCTAATAAATAAGCCTGGAAATGGAAAACTAAGCTTTGGAACCTTGAGTTGGGTGGTTAAGCTTCCCAATAAGCCAATAAGCAATGCTTATGGCTTAGTAATAAGCTGTGGATGAACCTATGAAATTGGGTGGTCAATACTGAGTGACTCAGTATGCATGTGGTGATTAGGCCAACTTTAAAGCTTAAATAAGCTAGCCTACTAAGTTACTGAGACCTAATGAACTATATTTGAACTGAGAATGACAATACTAACAGACCTACACCCCTTGGAACAGACTAAACCAAACACTCTCTTAAAATCTGTTTTGAAGTTTTAATAAGCAAAACTCTGATTCAATCCATAATCTTGAAATAAAAACATATAATATGGAATAAAACACCTAAATGAACACCTAAACACAAATAGTAACAATAATTAACTAAGAATCCAACTTATGCTTATTTAACTGTAAATTTAAGATTTTTAATAACTATAAATTTTAAAGAACAAGTTCAATATTTTAAGTTATATTATGACTAAGTATTACTATTTAAGTAATAAAAACTTAAAGATAAGCAGAAATAAGCAGGCTACAGTAAAAATGGAAATTGAGAATTTTTGCTTACAATTTTTGCATTCCAGCTAATAACCAAGAACAAGGACCCAAAAATCTTCCCTATAAGCCTTCCACAAGGCTTCTAATACCAAGGGCCATCCAAAATGCACCCTGCTCCAGCCTTGATCATCATTGCACACTTGTTTTTTTATTTATTTTCTATTTTTCTTATTTTTTTTTATATTTTTGAGTTTAAGTATGAATACTGAGTTTAGTTATTATAATGCTTTCAATAAGTAACAAAAGGAACTTATATGAGATTATAAGTCCAATAACAACAGGATTAAGCAAGATATAAGCTAATGTAAGATTTTAAGTATTTGAAACTTGCATAAACTTTAAATGACCATAAGATTATAATTGAAGCTTGAAATAAGTTTATATTAATGCTAAAAACACTAGTACAATACTTGGAAACTGAAATTTGAGCTGAGATTGCAAACTACTAATTAAACGACATACATAAATTTAAAACTAAAAACTATATATTCTTCCTCTACTTCTTGCTCCTTTTATAGCATTCCATATTGTTCAACGTGGCCTTCTGAGTGAATCCCACCACTTTTCAACCCTTGGATCCCATCAATTGATCACAGCCATTCAAATCTACTTTTGGCGCCAAAATCCATAGAGGTAACTTGCAGCCATTTTGTAAGCATTTAATGCTTCTGAAGTGACTAGTGATGGTGGGGGGACAATTTGGAGTGTAAGGGTGGTGGTGTAAGAGATTGCAGGGTGTAGGGGTGGTGGATGGTATAGATGTGACACGTGGAGTCCCCTGGTGTAAAACCAGGGGAAGGGGTTTTGTTGTGGGGGTGACAGAGATGGTAATGAGGTGGAAAGGTGAAGGCAAGTGGAGAGGGTGGATGGTGGATGGTGGTGAAGCAAGTGACGAGGGGGGTTGGGGATGATGGAGGTCAACGAGGTCAACGTTTGACCCCGTTTTATTATTCAAAGGGGTTGAGTGGGCTTTGTATTGTTTTGGGCTTGGGAAAAATGGGTGGGCTGGTTGTTGTTTGGATTTGGTTTAAAGGGTTTGGTTTATAATTATAAGGGTCCAGTTTGGTTTGTATTTAGCACAAGGACCAATTTTGTAATTTTATGATTGTTGAGGGTTTGAACTTGTGACTTTCCCATAGTTCTCAAAAGGACTAAATCTGCCAAGTATGAGTAATGTAAGGACCGTAGTTGATTTTTCCAATTTTTTGAACTTCCAGGGACCTATTCTGCCAAACTGTGAAACTTCAGGGACCAAACATGTAATTTCACCAAAATTTCCAACCAAGGACCATTCCTTCCATAGAAGATTAGTATAAGGACCAAAATTTATTTTCTCAAAGTTTTTATATCCCAAGGACCATTTTTTTAATTCTGCAAAGTTGAGGGACTAAACATGTAATTTTGTGAAACTTTGCACTAAAGGACTAAATATGTAACTTTGTGATTTAAAAGGACCTTTGGTGACTTTTTCATGTTTTAGAATAACCAGGGACTAGATTTGGCAAGTTTTGAAAGTTGAGGGACTGAAACTGCCAATTATGCAAACTTTGTACACTTTGTATCTGTTTTTGATTATTTTGCATCTGAAACATATAAAACACACTTCTGGAATAATCTCAGTATTTTGATGCATATTTGAGTGTTTTTGGATGTTTTGGCAGTTCAAATTGGTATAAAATGATGAGTATTTAGACACTCATCAATGACTAACAGCTTGCTACTAATGACTATTACTTACTTTAGCATCAACGACCCAAAACTGACTCCCTGCACTCTAAAATGCCAATTCATTATTTCCAAAACATTCTTGTTATTGTTTTCCTAGCAGCGTTCAAAACCTCAATTCTTGTACTATAGTTGCACAATATTGGTTAGAGAAGTAGGCCAAGTGAGAAATGAAAAAAAAAAATGAGGCGGATAAGAAATGCATTTAGTTCACCATCATTTATGTATTAATTTAGTATTTCTTTGAAAGTAAATAAAATTATGATATACTTTACACGTATTATAACAATTGCATAAAGACAACTTCTTTCGTCTTAAGACCATCCCATCGTTCATCATTAGCAACATAGATATTTCTATTTGTTGTTTCTTTAGGGCTTATCTTTCAATCATGAATAAGATGAATCAAGAACTCACTTTTATGTCACAAAAGTTAAAAAAAGCTTCACATGTCTTCAAATAATGGATCTAAACCTTCCAACACCAGCAACAACAATATTTTGATTTGGGAAGTCAATCAGGCCTTCCTTGCGCTCTGACTGCACTAAGAAGAGCTAAACAAATAAGCAATCTAAAACATCCTCTTGGTCTTTTACATATGTGTAGGAGGGCATGTTGGAGTACATGACATTTGGTCTTATAAATGTCAACAGCTGCAGCATGTGATAGGATCATATTATGAGCTACAATATACTGTCCACTCTCAGAATCACCAGAGGTACATTTACCAAATGAAGTAGAGCACCTAGCCAGTCTGTTTTGGTTTATTCATGTCTTCTTTGATTATCCACTACACTGCACAAAGCTCAAAATAGTTAAAAACAATATTGTTATAATTATGTCATTGATGATAACATTAAAACGTTACCAATACAACTACATTGGAAAAGTATTGTAGGTTCCTTTACACACAATATAGATATTTACTTCAAAATAAGCTCACAGAAAAATCAACAATTTGTAGGATTTAAAACATATACTTGAATAGCATCCAAGCTACTGTACCATTTTAGTAAAACTGATAAACTGATTATGATTATTCATCTTTACAATGACGCAATGCCAAAAACGCTTACATGAATATTCAGAACCAAAATTATGGTGTAATCAGAGAAATCACTATGCAAAGGACTATATTGTTCTCTTGATATTGGTTATTGTTTTTGTAGGACCCCATGAATCAATAAATACAATGCCAAACACCCCATAGTACCCAAAAGCTTATAACTACCACAAAGTTTAAGCTGTAATAGCGAACCTTTATGGCTATTAGAATCATCAAATTGTCAACTATATAAATGTAATAGTTTTATAGTAAATAAAATACAGCAAGACGAAGCTAAAAATGATTCATTGTGGAGTTAATAGCTAACAGCAGAATTTCACTTTTACCTGGATATTAACATCAATATTATGTATTTCCGGAATATCTTAGAAATCAGGGCATCTAAATAGCTCTTCATGTATTCTAATCATTTATCATTGTTAGCCTCTATCTTTTTATAAAGATAACGTCACACAAGTGAATTGGACTAGATATGATTAGTGTTGCACCCTTAGGGACTAATGTTGTAAAAAGGGAAACCTTGTAGTGAGATAGAGCCTATAAATACCCCTCATGACTCTCCATGAGGGGAGTGGGAAATCATTGTGTATGCTTCGTTGTTTCAATCTAATAAACATATCTTTTCTTCACCTTTCTCTCTCTACTTTCTCTCTCTAGAATAATCATGTATTTCTATCAACCTCGACCTCCCAAAGGTGTTTCTTGGTTATAACAAGTGGTATCAAAGCTAACCAGGGGCGAATCGTGGTGTTTTGTGGTGAAAAATTATGTTTTTTGGTATTTTTTCTTGAAAAAGTACGTTTTTGGCGAGTTAAGTTGAAGATTAGCAAGTTGGGTTTTGAAGATTAGCGAGTTAGGAATTTCTTCTAACGAGTTAGGAACTTTTCTAGCGAGTTAGGAACATTTTCTAGCGAGTTAGGAACTTTCCTAGCGAGTTAGGAACATTTTCTAGCGAGTTAAGAACTTTCCTAGCGAGTTAGGAACATTTTCTAGCGAATTAGGAACTTTTCTAGGGAGTTAGGAATTTTTCTAGCGAGTTAGGAACTTTTCTAGCGAGGTAGGAATTTTTTCTAGCGAGTTAGGAACTTTTCTAGCGAATTAGGAACTTTTCTGGCGAGTTAGGAACATTTTCTAGGGAGTTAGGAACTTTTTTGGCGAGTTAGGAATTTTTTTTGTGGCGAGTTAGCCTTAAAATTCCTTATAGTTTAACTAGTAAGGATTATTCTTGAATACTTCAAGGGGAAACTATACTTCGTGGAAGTTAAATCTTGTGAGTTAGCAAAACTCTAACTTTTCTGCGAGTTACAAGTTCTAGCAACTCACCCATACACCAAAAACACATACGATATCATTGGTCTAAACTTAACAAAAGATGATTCGTTTCATCGTTTCATAAACTTAAAACCAATATATCCCGCTTCAAAACACACCACGTATAGCTTAAAAGATCCTGATCAAGAATCACAATCAAATGACAACAGCTAGTATCTGATGTTTGCAACTATGGGGTAATTCTTTATTGTCTATTTGGGTTTGAATTAATGTTTCACGGGCATGTGTACTTATTTATCTCAAAGTCTAGAGGTTGGATGGATGCGTGACTTTCAGAGATACTTTTTTGGGCAAACATTGGCAGTGATAGTGATTAAGACTTGGATTATCTAGTTATACCCGATGTAAGGAGTTACATTGTAGTACTCATGGGTTATAGCTATCACTTTAAGGAGTTACGTTGTTGTACTTAGTGTCACATGAAGTTGTGGAGATTCCAAGAGGTGGATATTTCATATATTGTTTGTTGTTTTGGGTATATGGCACTACCTATTCTTTAAGGAGTTATGTTGTAGTGCTCAGTATAGGTTCTTAGTCACACTATCGTACAAGATTAAGTCACGCATCTAAGGGATGTTTACTTCATTCTCAGATCGGTTATATTGGGTTGTCTCCATTAAGTGGTCATTTACTAGCTGGTTGGATTTTGAAGAGGACGCTTATTGGTTGAAGAGATGAGATTGTAGAAAAAGAGAGTCATATATTTTCGACATATTCTCACGGAATCATGCTTACACGGCTTCAATATAGCATCAAGTACAAGGTAATTTATGGCATGTACACTACACTATGATGATTCTGATACCTCGCAACCATCAGGAGGGAGAAGAACGTGCCAAAAGAAGTAGTGTTTCGCCTTCAGTGATAGGATTGATTGAGTGAACTGGGTGTAACATCGTGAATGGAGAAGTAGTATGTGTGCATCGGGGCTTATTACCAACTTTAATGAAAATTTATGTGAGTTATATTGTGATGCTGCTACCCGACCACACAACCATTTTGAAGATTTCAAAGTGTCTTGTCTACTTTATCCGCTGCGTGATTAGAAGATTAAAGATATATCATAAGGGTTGTCAGTTTGGGAGGGAGCACATAAAAGAAAAGGCTCACTAGTTAGGAGGGAGTAATAACCTAACTAGATCATTACAGCACGAAGTTCAGAGCTCCAAATATTAGTGCCTTTAATGGACAAAGACCAAATGCCGAAGTATTCAGAAGAAGGAACTTCAAGGATGATGCATAAGGAGTTCAGAGCTGAAAAAGATCAGAGCCGTCCGTGCCAAAGATCAATGCCGAGATTGTCGGAAGAGAGAACTTCAAGTCATCCTCAGTATCTAGACAACAGAGACTCTGCACTTCAACAACGTCAACATAGTTTATTATTATTGTAATTTACTTTGTTTATGTATTTATAGGTCTCATTGTAACCATTCATGTGTGACGGTATCTTGGAGGGAGATTGTTAGCCTCGCTCTTTTTATAAAGATAACGTCACACAAGTGAATTGGACTAGATATGATTAGTGTTGCACCATTAGGGACTAATGTTGTAAAAGGGGCAACCTTGTAGTGAGATAGAGCCTATACATACCCCTCATGACTCTCCATGAGGGGAATGGGAAATCATTGTGTCTGCTTCATTGTTTCAATCTAATAAACACATCTTTTCTTCACCTTTCTCTCTCTACTTTCTCTCTCTAGAATAATCATGTATTTCCATCAACCGCGACCTCTCGAACGTGTTTCTTGGTTATAACAATCATCTTTGAGGAAATTCTCGATGCTTGAATCGGGTGCGTTAATTCAGCCAAAACCAGAAAATTTTACAAAATTTATTAATTAGAAGATTAAATAATTAGGAGAATAGGACCCATTTGGCATACAAATGGGTCATTGTCGATCCCACATCCTCGTACGTGTTCACACAAGGTGATACTAAATCACATAAGTTGTAAACTCGTCATTCTCTATGATATACATCGGTCTATTATTGTAGCTGTGCTTGAGATATGTGACCATCGTCTCCATTCCTTCAGGATATACATTAAGCCAATCCACTGCAGTTTGCATAGTACACAAGCAGTTAATTCATAAATTATTTATAAAAATCAAAATAAAGCAGGTGTATGAAGGATTTCATATAGATTCTCTAATTGGAACATTGTTCTTAATTGCAGTTCTGAGAAAATAACCCTCTGTTATGGAAGCACCGGGTCCTCCTTGTTCACATGTCTAGTGTATACAGTCTTTTTGCATAGAGACTTATATAATGGTTGATGCCAATGAAGTCTAATACATTCTTTAGCTTCCCGATAGAATCATTATGGAAGTCATGTAATAAATAACCTAGAATACCCTTCATTCTTTTGGATAATTTCCAAATATGATGGGTTCAAGGAACCTACGCAACAAATTCAATATATTATTATCAGAATGAACATCAGAAGATACAAATGCAATTGTTGGCGTACCAATTCAAATTGAAAGTTACAACTTTTTGAGTAGCTAGTCTATCTTGGGTGGAGTTAACGCAACCCTTTTCCTATCCAATCCTAATGCAAGTTGGTTAAGTGATTTTGTTTGAGCAGACCCTGGTGTATCAAAATACCACTTCAATTGCCTGTAAGTTCGAAGTCCAAAGATTTGATATTAAGTACCGTGTGGAAAACTAGAAGGGGGTTGAATAGTTTTACGTCATTTTAAAATTTATAATAACTTTGTTTTCAAAACTTCGATTCTAGTTTTATGTGAGATCAATACTTGCACACTTATTAACACTTATATCTATGAAAGTAAATAATGACAATATAGATAAGTAACTAAAGAGATAGAGATGGAAAGATCACACCACGAGACAAAGGATTTATAGTGGTTCGGCTACGAAGCTCCTCTTCGCCCTACTCCACTCCCCGAGCACCTAACTCGAGAGTTTTCTTCACTATGTCAACAAGCTCCCTTATGGCGGAGAAACCTTACACAAATTTTGCTTACACCAATTAACGACACTAAGCTAGATTTCGAGTTTTAATCATAGCTAGAACCAATCTCACAACTCCTCACGACTTCTACACAACTTCTACACACCACAACTACTACACGACTTCTCATAACTTCTTCTTCACAACACTACTTCTTCTTCACTTCTTCTCTTCACTACTAACACAGCTAAATCTACCTGTTATAAACACTCTACACCTTTACAAATAATTTACACAACTACATGACTATATTCACAAGTCTTCAATACTTCTTAACTTGATGTTCAAGGATTATTCTTCCTTTGCACTTTGAGTGATGAAGGATTGAATCACTTGAAACAAAGACTTATAATCTTATGATCAAAGGATTTAGAAGGATGTTTAGAAAGGATTGGGACTAAAAATTTCGTGCAAAAGGTAAGAAAAAATAGCAGATGTGATCCAGTATTTATAGGCAACAGTTTCTGGCAACAGGAGCGTGCCGGCCCCCTTAAATATTAAGGGGGCCGCCCCTCCTGTAACGGCCGGAAACTTTGTCCTTTTCTGGGGAAAGCTTATCTAGTGAAAATGTAACTGATTTTGGTTAAAAATTTGAATTCATATGTTTATTATGAATTAAACATTTTCTTATATTTACCAAAAGTGTTTTTATAAAGTGTTTATATCATTTTATAAAATTTGTAATGTCTAAATAAAAATTCCTTTGATCATAAAATGGATTAGACATTTGTTTATTCATACCTTAAGTGATTTGGTTGAATGAAATGATATTTGTAACTAAATACTTGTTTATGTAATAACTTTACGTAGGCATATCGCAAAATATTAATAACGTTTTTATGCATTATTTATAACAACAATCTCCCCCCTTTTTTATGATTACAAAATCTAAACTCATTAACTTAAAAATTAAGATATATACAAGTATTTAGTGAGTTTATATCATTTCTCCCATTTTTTGTTAGAATCAAAAAGGTTATCCCGATGAATGTAGAACTCCCCCTTAACGTATACTACCCCTCGTTTACAGGCAATATATATATATATATATATATATATATATATATATATATATATATATATATATATATATAGGGTAAGGTTCTAGAGAAAAGTCCACTTTGGTAGAAAAGTGAGAAAAAAAGGTTATAGGGTTTAATTTGAAACATCTCAAACTTCAGGGGTATGTCTGCAAACATGCCCCCACCCACCCCACCCCCCCCCCCCCCCCAAAAAAAAAATTTTTTCCCGCCAAAAAAAATTTTTTTTTGGGGCCAAAAAAATTTTTTTTTTTTTTGGGCCAAAAAAATTTTTTTTTTTTTTTTGGGCCAAAAATTTATAACCCAGATGCACCTTTTTTTTTTAGTGCATCTGGGTTATAAAAATTGGTGCATCATAGTTATAACTGAGATGCACTAAAAAAAAAAGGTGCATCTGGGTTATAAAAATTGGTGCATCTCAGTTATAACTGAGATGCACCAATTTTTATAACTGAGATGCACTAAAAAAAAAAGGTGCATCTGGGTTATAAATTTTTGGCGGGAAAATTTTTGGCCCAAAAAAAAAAAATTTTTTTTTTGCCCCAAAAAAAATTTTTTTTGGCGGGAATTTTTTTTTTTTTTTTCGGCGGGGGGGGGGGGGGTGGGGGTGGGGGTGGGGGGGTGGGTGGGGGGGTGGGGGGGGTAGGGTGCAAATTTGCAAAAAACTCCTTAAAGAATGAAGGAAAATACAATTAGGTCCCTGTAGTTTGGTGTGAAAAAAAAAGGAGGGGTTGATTTGTACACTTTTCTCACTTTTCTACCAAAGTGGACTTTTTTCATGAACCCACCTCTATATATATATATATATATATATATATATATATATATATATATATATATATATATATATATATATATATATATATGATGCATAGAGCAAATATATTACAAGAGAACAAAAAAGAATGCATGAAAATAAAAAGATACAAGAAGCATTCATTAATAGAATTATTAAAATAGATTATGTTGAAAACATAATCATTGGTACATAAGCAAATATATATATATATATATATATATATATATATATATATATATATATATATATATATATATATATATATATATTCCGATAATTAATCAAATACGTCCTAATAAATTCCCGAGCTCACGAAAATTGCCACGAACACTCCGTAACTACTCCTGACATCGACACGACTTTCGAGACAAACCTATTGGGCCTGTAAATCTCATTGGGCCTCGGCCCAATGCTGTTTCACACAAGCACAGCCAAACGGACCCCTTTGATTTGTTTTCTTTTGTTCTTTGGGCCTGGTCCATGCCACAAGCTCAAAACCAAATCCAAGCCCAAAACCTTATTTGATTATTTCGAAACCTGCCTTACACCCTTGTCACTTTGCCCCGTATTTTCCAAATTTTTACAAATGACTCCTATATATTTTTGCACCTCTCGTTAACCCTCCTACCCGAGAATCATTTGTGATAAAGTGTTTTCCCTATCGTGTACATTTAACCCATGAAAATCAACCAAAGCTCATCCACAAGAACCAAAAAATTATTTTGAGTCTACCACACCTCGTACCAGCCTAAACTTGGTGCCAAAGTCTCTCAAAACCTTCTAAGCACGTTTTTGTTATGTTTTGACCTTCCACAAACCCACAAATAAGTCACAACAAGCAACAATGATGATTTCTTGTTGTTTTTCCCTTGTATACTATACCACAAGGACCATACGTGTAATCCTTTCCACATTATACTCGTTTTGACTCAAATGGCAGCCATGAGACTTCATACAAGGGTCAAGCATAGTTTAAAAGGGATTGACCTTCCCTACACCAATAAACACAACTTCCATGCATACTTTCCTTGTTGTTTTCTTCTCGGCACACACTCCACAAGGACAAAAGCCTTCACCAACTCCACTATTTTCCTTAGAATCCTCACATCCCCCTTGTTGACCACGTTTCACAACACCAAACGTAAACATGAACTCCTTTGGCTTCTTTTCTTTTGCTCGTATGCACACAAGGACGATTCACCATCATTGCTACACTATTTGAGTTCCTATACCCCGTACTCTACTCCTTGGTCCCCAAGCTCACATTTCACACGTTTCACAAGTCTCTCGTGTATATATACACGCTTGCATGCATGTATACAAGCCATGCACGCTTTTAAATCTCATTTCCACTCAAAAAACTAGCTCCTAAGTTCTTTTGGTGAACGTTTTACTTTGGTAAGCCTTGGAAGCCTCGTACCAAGCTATACCACGCGATTGGTGGTTTATGTGAACGTGGGAGTCAAGCTCAAGTTTTCTTTGTTCGTTTCTAACCTCCACGAGTCGTTTTCTACTCCACCATAATTGGTGAGGTGAGCAAATTAATCCTACTTCACTTCCTTTACACGTAATAACTTAAATTACTACCCATTTACTTTACGTATTTCTTTCATTAATTTTAGTTATAACGTATATATATATATATTATTAGCTAAACTATAAGTTTAACAGGTTATTGACTAAGTTTAGTAAGACGTTTAACACTAATACTAATGTATAAGTACTCCTTTAGACACGTTCCTAGGTTACCTTGACCTATACGAGTTCACCCAAAACACTTAGAAATATTTTGAGACATGCAAACTATTTTACACTTGGTTTTGGTCGAGACACTTTGACCACGAAAATCCTAAACTATACACATAAAGTATTATTTTAATGGTTAAAACTATTAACTCACATAGTAAACTAATGAGCTAAGCATCTAACTCACTCCCATAACCTAACAGGATCCCTCGTATAACCTCAAAGCATATCGCGTTTCCTTAAAACTCAAATACATACGATTGGGCTTATAAGCCCATTAAGTAAAAAATAAGCATTTCCAATAAGTTGGTCATACAAACTATTTCTTAACGTTTTTGTGGTCCAAAAATGAGCCCAAGGCTAAGCCCAAATGTTTTCCTAGCCCTTTGGATTGAAAAACCTTAACGGGCCTTGAATTAAGTTCGTTAATGGCCCATTAAGCTACAAATAAGCTCTTTTTAGAAATAAGCTGTTTTAAAACTTGAATAAGCTGTTTTTAAACTTATTTATAAAATAAAAGTGTTAAGTTTTGAAGTTGGTAAAGTTTGGACTATTTTTGCAAAAGTTTTGAAGTCGATGGACTAAAACTGTCAAAATGGAAACTTATGGTGAAAACTGTCATTTTGACACTCTTGTGATGAAAACTGTAAATCTAGAATGTTTTGGGTATAAAATGTAAATATAAAATAGTTTTGGATTAGAAATGAAATTATATAACGTTTTGGACTAACGGTGTAAAGTTATGCCATTAGGAGGTTAAAATGCAAACTTTTTAAAACTTAAAGGTTTTTAATAAAATATAAATATTATAATTTATATTTTATATATATAAGTATTTTAGATAAAACCGATTCGATCAAACACTTTTCGTTAACTAAATATAATATATATAGTATGTATATAACGTAGTAACGAAAATAATAAATATAAAACTTTTAACAATTAACACATTCTCTCAAACCTATTTCACTTTTCGACACCTATCTCCGTTGAATCAATCACACCAATCTCGTTCTCTTTCGTAAAATCTCTACACTACGTCAGCAAGAACATGCTCATGAGTTATATCTTCAAATATAACTTTTGTTCTTGAAATTCAGGCATTTAAACACGCACGCTTAAATTGTTACGAGTCAACTAACAAAACAATAGACAATAACAAACAACTTTCACGATAAAATGAACTTAGACTATCAAACTCTGAAAACTTGCCATATATTTTACATAGGTTGTGTGTTGAAGCCGTTTCCACCTATCATTTGAATAACGATACTAGTACTACCGAGCTATCCAGGTGTGTGTTCATAGCCCTCTCTTTAAACTTTTAAACTCTTTTGTGGGGAGATACATGCTTCCAACCCGAACACAAGCTTTTTAGTATGCTATGCCTGATATTTTTATTGCCTAGGTAGCTATTACCCAAAAGCCCCTCAATCATGAACCTTAATCACTTGCGAGTGAATGTGAATATCTAGGAATAGATCTATTTGGGACTGACAATCCCCGTTAAGTTTAGCTAGGATGAGTGACTAGGCGAACAATATTTAACAACTCATAGGTTACTGGCAAAGACCTATCCTGAGGGCACCCCCATAATATAGTTTACATCATACATTGATGCCTGTCTAATCGTTGTGTGTCATGAGCTTAATGCAATAACAAACTTGATATTTAAATTTGTTAATTGGTTATCGATACAATTAACACCCCTACTTGTGTTCAAACTTTAAACTTAAACCTATGGACATCACTCAACTTTTGTTGACTTTTAGCATGTTATCTCAGGTAGTTAAGGCATGGATGATCAAGGCACGGAGAAGGGCATTAACCCGGGCACGGGTTTACTAAAATAAACGTTTTCTTTATCATTCTACTAAATAAGACATATCTGCGAAGATATGACTGGTCTTTCTAAAACTATTTTTGTACTCAAATATTTTAAACGAATGATAAAATATGTTTTCAAAACGTTTACTATGATTGTGACAAAGATCCACTACGTAATACCCGTTAAGTCTTCCGCTGTCGTTAATCTATTTTAGGGGGTGTTACAGATTGGCATCAGAGCCATGGTTATAGCGAACCAGGTGTATTTTCTTTAGAACACCGGAGTATAACTACTTTTCAAAAAGGACCGTTTTCAAAAACATAAATCTCTCATGCCCCCCGTGCCTACGTACTTCCAACATTTAAGAATGTTGCCTATTATATTAGTTTTAGCAAGGCTAACACGTTTGTAATTTTTACTTATATTTACTATTCGGGATTGTTACAGTACTATGTCTCCAGCTCCACACCTCATCGCAGTATCGTCTGACTCAGAATGTGAAGACCCTGCGTCTCCTACTTTAGACTTTGCTCTTACAGTGATGCCTATGTCACCTGCTACTGATCGACACATGCAGCGTTAACAATGGTTACCTGCATCCGACTCAGAAAATCCTTCTGCCACATCCTCCCCTTCTCAATCTTCTCTGACTGGTCTGATCCGCCGACGAAGACGTGTTCAACGACTTCAACCCTATGAACCCAAACCCTTTGGCCATCTATTCCGCTGACACGAGGGAGGCCCTGTCCGTAAGATCACTGCCCGCAAAAGGGTATGTACACCTATAGACTCTACTATACCACTCCCAACCCCTGAGCACACCAGGATACCATCACTTACATCGCCGTCTTCTATTCCATCCCCTACTATCTTCTACCGATAGACCACTACCGTGTCACTACCATCCTCTACCCCGCCTACATCCCCAACCACTCACAGCAACCCTTTACCGACCCGTGGTAAGGAATGCCACTTGATCCCTTCTTCCTCAGATCCTTACGCCCAGGTTGCATCAGAGGCAACAGCTCTTCGCAAGACTCACAGGAGAGTCGATGCTCGCCGATGGTCTTTCTTGCTTCCAGTCATCCGCCGTTGGAGATTCCAGGAAGGAGCCCCTAGCACAACTGAACTAGGAGAGAGCTCATCCGCCGTCCTCTCGAGGAGTCTTCCTGTCACCGGAGAACCCCTTCACCACACCGTACCCTTACTCGCCGCCCGACTAGCTCGAAACGAGAATCGACTAGACTACATCGTTGGCATCCTAAATGATTTGCCTTCATAGCAAGTCGAAATTCTTGGAGATGAGGTAGAGAACCTTGTCATAGGCCAGCTAGCTATGGAGATAGCTTTCGACCACATGGGTACTCAGCTTGAGGATGTCCGAGAGACTATGACTGTGTTGCGCGATGATGTTTCTTCGATGCAGACAGCGTTAGAGGCACTTGACTCTATAGTCGACCAGCTCAGCTCTCAGCTCCTGATTTACCGACTCATGATTGAGGATCTCTGCGCCAGAGATAGAGCCCGAGATCAGATAGTAGAGATCTTGATGGATATGGTTATGAGCCTTCAGCGACGTCTGGATGGTGCACCTAGAGGACCATAGATCAGAGATGTATTAGTATAGCTAAGAGTTCTCTTAGACTACCAATGTTTTATTAATAAGGAATCTTGTATCCATATCTTGTAACAAACTATCGAACAAGTTATTAATCTTCTATTGTGTGGATGTACTCTATTAATATTGATTTATGTTTCTCCATGGTTGCTTCTCATATTCATATTGCATTTTTCTCTTATATACTGTCTCATGTTGTTGATGTATTCAGGATAATTAGATCTTTTATATTTCTCATGTATGTTGTGATTTGATTCAGACATGTCGTGATGTTATATAAAACCCACTTAGAGCCCCTTAGGATACTCCATAGACTTGGATTGTTGTATTTAACATGATGACTATATTCGATTCCCTCACTCTTCATATAATCCTACTCTAGCGTTATAAGATCTCTAAACCTATGTTCCTTTCATGTTTATAGAAACATGGCAAGCACCCGAAGAGCAACAGCTACCCCCGAAACAGCAACCACAACACCCATAATGACTTCGGAAGATATTCGGAAGGTGATCGCCGATGGCGTGAATGCAGTCTTGGCAGAGCAAGCAGCAGCTAATGCCCGCAACAGCGGTACTAGCATGCCCATTGGAGAGAGTGTGGCAGCCACCCATCGTCGATGTACTTGCAAAGACTTCATGAGTTGCCAGCCTACCTTCTACAAAGGAACTGAAGGTGTTACCGAACTGGCCCACTGGTTTGAGCGAATTGAGACTGTCTTTTAAAGGAGCGGTTGTACCGACGACAAGAAAGTCACCTTCGCCACAGGAACACTTATGCAAGACACCTTATCCTGGTGGAATACCACAATCTAGACTATGGGAACCACGGCAGCCTATCAGCTCACATGGGCAGAATTCAAGTCCAAAATACTGAAGAAGTACAGCCCCCATTCTGAACTGAGGAAATTGGAAGATGAATTCCACCAGCTAAAAGTCAAGGGTGTTGATCTCAAAACCTATAACCGCCGATTCCAAGAACTCATGGTATTGTGTCCTACGGTTGTACCCGACCTCGAAAAGACTCTGGAGAAGTACGTTGAAGGACTTCCTCGGAGTATTGAGGGTGACGTTACCTCATCAAAACCCATCTCTCTAGAAGCTGCAATCGAACTTGCACAGAAAATCCTTGACCGAGAGGTCAAGTGTAACAACAAACTCAAGAGGAAACTCGATGACAAGAGGACTACTCATTCTAACTCCAACCCTAACCCTAACAACAAAAATAGTAACCCTTACCACCACAACTGAAACAACCGCCACAACCGGCAAAACCAAAAACAAGAAGCTGTCAAAGCTTACACTGCTACGGATAGCAAAGAATACCAAGGCCTAAAACCTCAGTGTAATAGATGTCAACTACAACACAATGGACCATGCACCACCAAGTGCATGAGATGCCAGGAAATAGGACATCAAGCCAAGGATTGCAGGAGTCCAGCTACTGGAAGCAATCTTCAACCCATAGCCCCAGCCTGTTACACTTGTGGAGAAATAGGACATTTTAGGAACCGCTGCCCAAAAGGAAATGCCAGCCGAACGTGGCTCGAGGAAGAGCTTACGTGATCAAAGAAGAAGATGCTCCGTCAAACCTCAACATTGTTACGGGTACGTTCTTAATAAACCAACATAGTGCTAGGATTTTGTTCGATTCCGGAACAGATAGGAGTTTTGTGTCCACGAGATTAGCCCCCTTACTTAACGCAGAGCCCTCTAAGCTAAACACAACCTTTGAAGTTGAAATGGCCAACGGAAACCTAATAAACACCGATGTCGTCCTACGAGATTGCACTATAATCTTTCAAGATAAACCTTTCCCCATCGACCTTATGCATATCCCCCTTGGTAGCTTCGACGCCGTCATTGGTATGGATTGGTTGTCCAGACATCATGCGAGGATTCTCTGTGACGAGAAAACCATCCATATCCCTCTCCATGGCAAAACCCTCATCGTTCACGGCAACCTGAATAAGCATCGATACAGAATCATCTCGTATATTCGAGTAGTCAAGTACATGAACGAAGGATGTCAAGCATTCATGGTTCATGTAACGGAAGACAAGTCGAAAGAGAGACGACTTGAAGATTCCGGTCATCAATGAATTTCCTGACGTATTCCCCGAAAACTTGCCCGGTCTTCCACCTGAGCGTCAGGTGGAATTCCAAATCGAACTCATGCATGGAGCGGCACTAGTTGCAAAAGCACCCTACATACTAGCGCCGTCTGAACTTAAGGAACTATCTGAGCAGCTGAAAGAATTGTCAGATAAAGGTTTTATCCGACCAAGTTCATCACCTTGGGGAGCTCCAGCCTTATTCGTTAAGAAGAAAGATGGATCGTTCAGAATGTGTATCGATTACCGGGAATTGAACAAACTCACGGTAAAGAATCGATATCCATTACCCAGGATCGACGACTTGTGTTAGGAATACAAATATTCCTGTAAAAGTCTCGGTCACCTAATGATTGTAATAGCATTATGATAGCTCGTAGTTAGTTCATTTATTAGATTAGATATTATAGTAATAGTTTAGATATTAGTCACACCGTGGAGGAAGGACGGGTCTTTACCCACTATATACCTGATCCACAGCCCGTAGGAGGGCGTATACAGTAATTGTATATATACCCCTTCCCACACAAGGGAAGGGTTGGTTGTTTCTCATAATACACACACCTCATTAGGTGTTTCTCTCACTAGAAACCTCCCACTCTCTCAACTCTCTCTCTCTAACTTGTTAATCATGTTTATCATATACTTCCACAATCCAAGACCTCCCAATCCACATAATCAATAAAATATTTCGATCCTACAATTGGTATCAAGAGCCAAGGTTTCATCCTAGGATTGTTGGTGCTCAAATTTGTGGCTTGGTTTAGTGGTTCAATTTTTTGGGTCAAAATGTTTTTTATGAAAACACCTCGAATTGATTTTTGGTTGTGGTGTTTTTGATGATTTGGTGGTATTGTTGTGTTTTGAGGTGTTAGTAGTACTTAATTTTTCACTTGGGTAGGTTGAATTAGTTGATTTGTTTGATGTTTGATGTGATTTAGTGCAAGTTTCTTGGTTGAGATTAGCTCATTTCTTGGTTGAGATTAGCTTGTTTCTTGGTTGAGATTAACTCAATAATGGGAAAAAGACAAACTGGCAAGATAGTGACTTTCTTGTATTTTTGTGTAAAGACAAACTGGCAAGATAGTGACTTTCTTGTATTTTTGTGTTTTGAGGTTAGCTCAAGATTGAGATTACCTCCAGTTTGAGTTTACCTTCAGATTGAGATTACCTCCAGTTTGAGTTTACCTTCAGATTGAGATTACCTCCTGTTTGAGTTTACCTTCAGATTGAGATTACCTCCAGTTGGAGTTTACCTTTAGATTGCGATTAACTCCAGTTTGTGGTTATTTCAAATTTTCGGTTAGCTCAAGTTTGTGGTTAGCTCGAGTTTGTGGTTAGCTCAAGTTTGTGGTTAGTTCAAATTTGCGGTTAGCTCAAGTTTGTGATTAGCTCAGGTTTGTGATTAGCTCAAGTTTGCGGTTAGCTCAAGTTTGCGGTTATCTCATCTCAAGTTTGTGGTTAGTTCAACTTTGTGGTTAGCTCAAGTTTGTGGTTAGCTCAAGTTTGTGGTTAGCTCAAGCTTGTGGTTAGTTCAAGTTTGCGGCTAGCTCAAGTTTGTGGTTAGCTCAAGTTTGCGGTTAGTTCAAGTTTGCGGTTAGCTCGCATCTTTATATAAGTTGAACTACAACAAGAACCATCACGTTCATCAAACAACCATCTAATCATTTACCAATCCAACAGTTTCTCATTTTTTTAAGGCTAGTTTTTGGGTGTTTAAATGCATGAGATGACCACGAAGTTTATTTTGGTATCCCTTATTTGAGTTTGAAGTGGGTTTCACGAAGGCGCTTACTTATTTTATCTTGAAGTCGGGGTTGGTTGGATGCATAACTTTCAATGATAACTTGCTCGTAATTAAGACTTAAGTTGAAGACTTGGCTTATCTAGTTACCAGTAGTCGGGGTGGATGGTTGAAGACCTGGTTAACTATCACTTAAAGGAGTTACATTATTGTACTCAGTGTCACACGCAGAAGACGTTGTGGATAATCGCAAGAGGTGATAAAAGTCTCATACTTTGTTAGGATAGTATTGAGTACTTAGAGATTTCTCTACACCGTTCTTTCAACAACAGTGCAAGCTTAAGTAACAAATTTGGGAAATTCTACTTCATTTTCAAATTGGGTATATCGGGTTTACCTCGCCAAGTGGTCACAGAAATAGCCGACAGAATATGAGGTTGGGTTGTTAGCCAAAGGGTTCAAAGGTTGAGATGTGATCAGCAATTTTCATGGGATAGTCGACGCTACAGAATGTCAATGATACTTCACAGTCTAAGCAAAATCTCTTAAGTTCCTTCAATGTCATTCATATTTTTTTCAAGATGGTTGCTTAAGACAAGAACTTCTAGTGCATATGGTCATACACGTCAATGATGTTTCCGAAAGTTCGAAACCATCATGGGGGAGAAACGTGTACTTTGATGATATAAGGTCAATCTCCAAGGGGAAGTAGTTTATACTACTTGACTTAGCATGGTTTATGAAGTATTTTACATATGGGAGAAGAATTGTTGCTGATCTCTTGCATGTTTTTCCCAAACAGTTATTCACCAAATCCAACAGTTGTCATAACACATTCAATCGATCATTGTCTCACGGTTTCTTCTTGGTTTTGTAAAATCCCGCGAAAGAACCTATTTCTTGGTTTAAATCATAGATTTGTAAAATCCCGTGATGATGGAATTATCCTGGAGAAATAAAGTGCATTTTCGGATCTTAATTGAACTTGGTGCTACGGTTTCAACTTCAAAGAAGGGATAAGGTGTGTACATCATGTATTGGATGACTTTTATGATATACTTCATGGCATTTTGGCTATAACAAAGTGTTACGGGGATATGCGCTTTTAACCATGATCGGGTGAAAAACCATTATCAAAGTTCATTCAAAACATCAATAAGGGCTAGATTTAGGTATTTAAACCATAAGATGTGACTACGGCATTAATTCATTATTATTTATTTGAGGTTGAAGTGAAATTTCGTGGGTGCGTGTACTTAGTATCTGAAGATATCGGGGTCATTGGATGAAGATTCTTCGAGATCCTTATTCGAGCTTTTAACCTGTACATTGACAGAGACTTGGATATCTAGTTATTTTTGGGATTCTTCCTTTCTATTACCACAAAATAACTATCATTTTAAGGAGTTACGTTGTAGTGCTCAGTGTCACACGAAGTTGTGGATATTCAAGAGGTGATGTACGTCTTATACTTGATGGTTGGTTGGTTGAAGAGTATAGAGTACTTAGGGATTCAATGTTGCACGAACTCTCTACACCGCTCTTTGTCATACATTAGTGCAAGCTTAAGTCACAAGTTCGGGTTAATTTACTTCAGTCTCAAGTTCATCATATTGGGTTTTTCTCCATCAGTAGTCACGACAAAGAGCCGACTGAATGATAATGGGGTTAGTAATGAGTTAGCAGAGAGAAGAAGAAAAGAGAGAGATGACGTCTGTTCACATCAGTTCAGGCCTCGCTCTTCATCATAATGACGTCTGTTCACATCAGTTCAGGCCTCGCTCTTCATCATAATGACATCTGTACACTTCAGTGCAGGCCTCAAACTTCAACATTATGGCGTCTGCTGACAACACTTCAGGCCCCGTTCATCTACGAAAAGAAAAGTGTATGCTTGAGTGCACTTTATCTTCAAAAGAAGAGGAATCTTCTTATTTATGGCCATTCTCATCAACAAGTTCATGCTCTTTCCGTGCTTATTTTGTTTTCAAGTGGATCGGCGCATATTGGAGTATTCTATTATTCACTTATTCAACCAAAACTTGCATTCAACAGGCATATGCAATTTTTGAGGGGGGGGGGGGGGGAAAGGGTGAATAAACAACATGTCAGTCCTCAAGAACCGTCAAGTGGAGCTTCCTACCGTTGATGGTATTCATATTCACTAATTCAATCATCAAAAATTGCAGTTGGCTGGCATATGCAATTTTTGAGGGGGGGAAAGGGTGAATATTAATCTACATGTTGGATGATGATTGAGAAATGGTCATACGACTCTTGAATACGTCAGTTCAGGAGTCGTGCAAACCATGGTTCTCCAACACTACTTCTTCCTCTCTATCAAGGTGTTGAAGAACATGGTCATGGAATGATAATCGACATCGTCTCACGGGCTGATTCAATTAGTAACAAAGGGTTTATAGTCAATGTTTCATGTATACGTCATCAGGCTACATGTACACATAATGATGATGATTCCGATTAATCGTAACCATCATGGGGGAGAGAAATGTGTACACCAAGGACGCACAAAAGGTTCACGTGATCGGGCTTAATCGTGTATTCCGG
The DNA here is from genome assembly GCA_030686995.1 of Artemisia argyi. Lineage (NCBI taxonomy): Eukaryota > Viridiplantae > Streptophyta > Magnoliopsida > Asterales > Asteraceae > Artemisia > Artemisia argyi. The sequence goes on along the minus strand of CM060700.1, from coordinate 72,182,362 downwards.
TGTTGAAAAGCCGCAGAGATGATCAGTGGTTCAACTTGTCACCTTGGTATTAACGTTTCACTGTTACGTCATGGTATGATTAATCGTAACCATCAGGGGAGAGAGAATGTGTACATCAAGGACGCACAACAGGTTTACGTGATCAGGGCTTAATATCCAAGGATGGATACATTCTATAGATGATCAGTGGTTCAACTTGTTACTTTGGTGTTATACTAAAGACTGAAGAAGGTCGAGTCGTCAGTCTATTCTTTATTCTCGGTTGGGTGTTATCGTCTCATGTGTGCGCTGCGGGCTGATGGGTTATATGTAAGGTTACTGGAAAGCATTTGGTGAGATGAAGATGGTTGGTATTCTATTCCTCCATATTGGGCAATCTTGAAGTAGGTCGTGTCTACAGTCTTCTCTACATTCTCCGCTATGTGATTAGAAGACTAAAGACGGCATGTATTTGGTTATCAAAAGACCTCTTCATATTATGGGTGTTCGTCCAAAGTCTTCCCTCTATTGTGGGTGCTCATCAGAAAGGTTGTCAGGATTGGGGGAGAGCACTAATTAGGGGAGAGTGAAATGCCTGAATTAATCCCTGGTTAAATGTGCTCACGTTATTCTTCAGCATGTCTAATGATGGAAGCGGAGAAAAGTCTGGAAGCTGAGGAGTAATGATTTTGGTTCGTATCCTTGTACATAAAACCAACAAAATCCAAATAATAATAATAATAATAATAATAATAATAATAATAATAATAATAATAATAATAATAATAATAATAATAATAATAATAATAATAATAATAATAATAATAATAATAATAATAATAATAATAATTTGAAAAACCTCAAAAATTCCAAAAAGATTCTTCTCGCGACATGTCTCTTGTGTAATCAATATTATGTACGACTTTAGAAATGCCATTCAATAGTGACACGGAGTCTTACATATGCTTGAGCAAGAGTTATTTTATGTTTTAATAATGCTTTCTAAAACATGTCGCTCCCCAAAAATTTTCTGTCAAATGGCTTGCTATTACTTCAGATAGCAACCCGGTTTTCAAAATGAGGAAAACACGTCGCCAAAAAGACGGTTGTTCCTAGTAAAGGGTGCCGTTCATCCGAGCGTGAATTACTTTACATTCATGCACCCTCGATCTAATGTACGTTTCAGTGCATTATTTCTTGATAAAGAAGAGAAGTCTTCTTTTTATCGCCAAATACTCCTCCCTTCTATGATTTTTCCGGAAAGTATTTGTGCAAAACTTGGTGGTACCATGAGATTTTGATTGAAAATCAAATTGAACTCAAAAGTTTGATAAAATTTTCACTCAATAAATGACGTTAATAGTTTATGAAAATATCTCAGTTTTAACATCCGTCATTGATTGAGGGGGAGAGTGATTTCTCGAAATTTTATGTATCATCAAAACTCTCCACTTTGTACAAAAGCAACAAAACAATTGTGATGGTTATGTGTCAGAATGAGTATATCTTCAAACAGTTTTCGTTAAAACTTCAAATCTTTTGTAAACGCATCGAATCTGACACATATCAACCTCCCTCACAGATTGAGGGGGAGCAAGAAAAAGTTCTTTTTATCAGAAAACATTAAAAATTTACCGCATTTCTCTCCCAAATGTTTTCTAAACTATTTAAATCAATTGGGATCCAAAATCTCAAAAGATTTGAAGTTTTAACGAAAACTCTTTGAAGATATACTCATTCTGACACATAACCATCACAATTGTTTTGTTACTTTTGTACAAAGTGGAGAGTTTTGATGATACATAAAATTTTGAGAAATCATAACAGCAAGCCATATTTTTGAAGTCCGGGTTACAGTCTGAAGTAATTGTAAGCCATAATTTTAAGTCCGGGTTACAGTCTGAAATGACTGCAAGCCATATTTTTTGAAGAATATTTTGAGATACGACATGTTTTAGAAAGAATGTTTTAAAGGTTTTAGCAAAAGTACCCGTCAATCCATTTTCTGGAACAAGTTTGATTCAATTATGAATCGCACCATTGTTGCTTTCCAGTTGTCACTTGATCAAAATCTCAAAAGATTTGAAATTTTTGATCGGGGGAGAGAATGTGATTTAAATATGAAATCTGATATCAAACGTGATCTTTTGGACTCAATAATAGGCTCCCACATATGTGCTAAACTCTTTCGTATATCGATGCACATATTGAGGGGGAGCAAAGGCGTTTGTGGAAGGAATACCTAAGATCGACCATTTATCTTTATGCATGGAGTTATAAGGACGGTTAAGGTTAGGTATAAGTTCCCATGATCCACCAGAACCAGAAGGATCTTCCCAGGGACAATCCATAGATAGATTAGAAGTCCTTAGGAATGATTGAAAAAAGGAGTAAAGTGAGAAAGGGAAGAGTGCGGACTGAGATAGAGCTAGGACTGGAACAAACCCAACAAGGTTCTGGTGGTGAAGTCTCGGTAAGCACTGAAGGGGTTAAAGAATGAAAAAGAAATGAAATGAGAAAGGGTGAAAAGAAATAGCCCTCCAAATATTCAACCTTAGGGCAGAAACCGGGTTCAATTCATAATCTACTAGTGGTTACTAAAGTAACACTAGTATTGAAGACAAGACGTCATGGACCCAGTGACGCACTGCACTAAACTTCCCAACCACTCAAGTTCGCTTAAAAGAGCTTGTTTCATTCTCACGGGGAACCCTGTGCAATGTATCGACCGCTCATTGCGAGCTATGTTGATACCTAAAACAGGACACGCCTCACTAGTCTCCAGGAGCAGATCAAAACGCACTATTGAGTCTAGAGCCAAAGAGATCATCCATAAATCTCAATAGGACACACTTCCAGTATGCTTATTGTTTCACACAATGTGGAAAGTAAGATAAAATATTTAGAGTCCTACGCATTATCCTTGTGATATTGCCAGAACATCCGAGTGATATGTAAATATTCACAATGAGGATGGAAATCCTTCTAGAGCGAACATCACTCAAGCTCTTGGTAGGTGACATGTGAGATCCACCTTGGATCAATGATCAAGTGACAACTGGAAAGCAACAATGGTGTGATTCATAATTGAATCAAACTTGTTCCAGAAAATGGATTGACAGGTACTTTTGCTAAAACCTTTAAATGTGCTCACAAACTAATTTTTCGAGCACATTGATTGTGTATAATCTTTCAAACAAAAGTATTTTTGATGGAAATGTGATTCAAAGCTTAAAACTCTCGTCGTTTCTCAAAAATGTTTATCATATGACACGCAAGTGATTTCTATAAATCAATTTCTCATCAATCCGTGAATATCAATTCACCGATTCACTCTATCGTGCTGTCTGCTTTGAGACGTTCCGGTATGAGTACATGCTTAGTATGAAGATTCCAAAGTGGATTCTTTGGAAAATTCATTACTACAAGCTGGAAATTCCTGTCAAGGAGAGTCTTCTTTAAAAGAGACTCTACCTGATCACAGGTCGGTTTTCACAAAACCGGAGGGTAGTCTGTCCTCGCAGAACAAATGACAAAGCCATATTCGTTCTCTATCTTTATTGCTAATTGTTTTATTTCAGGGACACATATAAAGATGGCATTGATGGCCCCCATTTCCAGCTAAATCGGGTCAATCCATACCTCATGCTCATACATCCTCCACACTATCAATGAAGATAAGAGACTTGCTACAACAAATGTTGAGAGACTACCAACAACGTTTCCGCAATTCTGATGAAAAAGTCTCCTGATCCACAACTCTAATGTAAAGTCTCCTAATCCAGAAGGGTGTGAGCATGATGGTCCTTAAGTCACTACGTCACATGAAGGCGATACTACTGTGGATGAGCTTGGAGATTTACTATGGCTGATGATCTCAAAGAAGCGCAAGGATCACACATCACAAAGGAATTCAAATCACAAGTTCGCTTGCTTGAAGTACAAAGTGTGTAGAAAAGTGAAGAATCAGATCCTACGAGCTACAGAGACGAAAGAATGCTTAAAGACCAAAGAGCTTAATTTCAAAGGTGACCTCGCTTAGGGGGAGATTGTTAGGAATACAAATATTCCTGTAAAAGTTTCGGTCACCTAATGATTGTAATAGCATTATGATAGCTTGTAGTTAGTTTATTTATTAGATTAGATATTATAGTAATAGTTTAGATATTACTCACACCGTGGAGGAAGGACGGGTCTTTACCCACTATATACCTGATCCACAGCCCGTAGGAGGGCGTATACTGTAATTGTATATATACCCCTTCCCACACAAGGGAAGGGTTGGTTGTTTCTCATAATACACACACCTCATTAGGTGTTTCTCACACTAGAAACCTCCCACTCTCTCAAATCTCTCTCTAACTTGTTAATCATGTTTATCATATACTTCCACAATCCAAGACCTCCCAATCCACATAATCAACAAAATATTTCGATCCTACAACTTGTTTGATCAGTTGCAAGTTCGGGAAGAGGATATTCCCAAAACCACCTTCAGAACCTGTTACGGACACTTCGAGTTCCAAGTAATGCCATTTGGCTTAACCAATGCACCTGCTGTGTTCATGGATCTCATGAACCGAGTATGCAAACCTTACTTGGACAAATTCGTAATTGTGTTCGTCGACGACATCCTAATCTACTCCCGCAATGAGAACGAACATGCAATCCATCTCAGGACAATCATGGAATTACTCAGGAGAGAGCGATTGTATTTCAAATTCTTGAAATGCGATTTCTGGATCCGCACCGTACAATTTCTTGGTCATATTGTCAATAGTCAAGGTATTCATGTAGACCCCGCCAAGATCGAAGCCGTGAAAGATTGGGCATCTCCAACCAACCCTACCAAGATTCGCCAATTCTTGGGTCTTGCCGGCTACTACAGGAGATTCATTGAAGGATTTTCAAAAATCTCGAAGCCCTTGACCGAACTAACTCAGAAGAACAAGAAATTTGTTTAGTAGAAAAGCACGACTCAACCTTCCGTCTCCTGAAGCGAAAGCTTTGTGAAGCACCAATATTGGCATTACCCGAAGGAAGTGAGGACTTCGTGGTTTACTGTCATGCTTCGTGTCATGGTTTAGGAGCCGTATTGATGTAGCGAAATAAAGTGATAGCTTACGCCTCGCGACAACCTAAGAAACACGAGGAGAACTATACAACCTATGACCTAGGACTAGGAGCCATAGTATTCGCCCTTAAGTTATGGAGACACTACCTGTATGGCACACAATGCACCGTATACACCGACCACAAAAGCCTCCAACACATCTTAGACCAGAAGGAACTAAACATGAGACAACGTAGATGGTTAGAATTACTTAGTGACTACGACTGTGAAATCTGTTATCACCCCGGTAAAGCCAACGTAGTGGCAGATGCCTTAAGTCGGAAGGAATGACTTAAACCTCTTAGGGTTAGATCATTAGGAATAACCATCTCTTCACCTCTTCTTTCCCAAATACTCAACGCACAAACCGAAGCCCTTAAGGAAACCAACCGACCTAAGGAAAAGATTATGGCATACCGGAAACCCCCGATAGTTTTGTGAAACGATCTGATGGAACACTCTGTTTCAAAGAGAGAAGTTGGATTCCTCTCTATGGAGGTATACGAGACCTCATCATGCATGAATCTCATAAGTCAAAATACTCCATCCACCCCAGTTCTGACAAAATGTACCACGAGCTAAAGAGACTTTACTGGTGGCCAAACATGAAAGCCGACATTGCTGAGTTTGTCGGGAAATGTTTGACTTGTTTACGAGAAAAGGCAGAATACCAGAAACCTTCAGGATTACTAACCTAACCCGAGTTACCCGAATGGAAATGGGAACGTATTACCATGGACTTCATCACCAAACTACCCAAAACCTCCACCGGTTTAGATACCATCAGGGTCATTGTAGATCGTCTAACCAAATCCGCTCACTTCCTACCTATCAAAGAAACTGACGAGATGAGTACGCTCACGCAGTTATACCTCAAAGAAATAGTGTCACGACATGGAGTGCCTATTTCAATCATCTCTGACCGAGATAGCCGTTTCACCTCTCATTTTTAGAAGACTTTGCAAAAAGCCTTGGGAACCAAATTAGATATGAGCACAGCTTATCACCCCCAAAGCGATGTACAGAGTGAGAGAACCATCCAAACCCTAGAAGACATGCTAAGAGCATGCGCTATCGACTTCAGAAAAGGTTGGGATAGACACCTACCTTTGGCCGACGTTTCCTACAACAAAAGTTTCCATGCCAGTATTAAGGCAGCACCCTTCAAAGCACTTTACGGTCAAGAGTGCAGATCACCTATCTGTTGGGCTGAAGTTGGAGAGACACAACTTACCGGGCCCGATCTCGTTCATGAGAAAACGAAAAAGATAGTAAAGATCAAACAACGTCTGCAAGCTGCCAGAGACATGCAGAAGAGTTATGCTGACGTAAGACGAAAACCCATGGAATTCCAAATAAGAGACAAGGTCATGTTAAAGGTATCTCCTTGGAAAGGTGTGATACATTTCGGAAAACCTGGAAAACTAAACCCTAGGTATATTGGTCCCTTTAGGATCCTAGAAAGGATAGGACCGGTTGCTTACAAACTAGAACTACCCATAGAACTTAACCGAGTGCACGACACCTTCCATGTATCAAACTTAAAGAAATGCTTGTCCGATGAATCTCTTGTTATCCATTGGAAAGAGATTCAGCTCAACGACAATCTTGTCTTTACGGAAGAACCCGTGGAGATCATGGATAGGGAGGTCAAACAACTGAAACACCACCGCCTCCCCATTGTTAAATTTCGCTGGGACTCTAAGCGAGGACCGGAGTACACATGGGAATGCGAAGACCAAATCCATGAAAAATACCCACACCTCTTCTCCTAGGCATCACCGTCGACCGTTTCAGCTTGAATTCAGGGACGGAATTCACTGTAAGGGATATGTACTGTAACCTCATGTAATTTTCCCTCCTAAATAGTAAATGCAAACTCATGATTTACGAATCATTACGATAAATAAAAACCATTTTTACCGATAACAAAAAAAAATTGTTTGTTAGTCGAGATACACCTTTATAATCACAACGTCGTTTTTGATCACCGTTTACCTTGGAACACGCTTACACACGAACCTAGATAGTCTAAGTATCGCGAAAGAATTTTTATAACTAACGTTTATTAAGTAACGTAATATTTATATTTATATTTATATATATATATATATATATATATATATATATATATATATATATATATAGTCCGATAATTAACCAAATACGTCCTAATAAATTCCCGAGCTCACTAAAATTCCCACGAATACTCCGTAACTACTCCTGACTTCGACACGACTTTCGAGACAAACCTATTGGGCCTGTAAATCTCATTGGGCCTCGGCCCAATGCTGTTTCATACAAGCACAGCCAAACAGACCCCTTTGATTTGTTTTCTTTTCTTCCTTGGACCTGGTCCACGCCACAAGCCCCAAATCAAATCCAAGCCCAAAACCTTATTTGATTATTTCGAAACCTGCCTCACACCCTTGTCACTTTGCCCCGTATTTTCCAAATTTTTACAAATGACTCCTATATATTTTTGCACCTCTCGTTAACCCGCCTACCAAAGAATCATTTGTGATAAAGTATTTTCCCTATCGTGTACATTTAACCCATGAAAATCAACAAAGCTCATCCCTATTTTTACGATATCCACAAGAACCAAAAATTTATTTTGAGTCTACCACACCTCGTACCAGCCTAAACTTGGTGCCAAAGTCTCTCAAAACCTTCTAAGCACATTTTTGTTATGTTTTGACCTTCCACAAACCCACAAACAAGTCACAACAAGCAACAATGATGATTTCTTGTTGTTTTTCCCTCGTATACTATACCTCAAGGACCATACGTGTAATCCTTTCCACATTATACTCGTTTTGACTCAAATGGCAGCCATGAGACTTCATACAAGGGTCAAGCATAGTTTAAAAGGGATTGACCTTCCCATAAATACGACTCATATCATCAAATAACTCACGCTTTTGACACTTGTAACTCACGCTTTTGTAGGATCTACCCATTGATAGATCTTTGAGCCAATGGATCGATAGCTTGCCAATGTAATCAAAAGCAATGCTATATGGAAAATCTATGTATACTTGTATCTATGTGGAATTTAAACACAAGTATTATGAACACGATATACTAATAATTCTCTGGTCCTCTATGGATCTTTTATTAATCACTAAGATTGAAAACAAGTCGTGACCAAAACATTCATCCGGGTGTTCCTTTTATACTACAAGGAACCCTAACCTCTCTTACAAGAAAACGTGTAATCTAAGAATATAAAATATATTACACATCTTGTCCTAAAATAACTAAATATGATCTTCTAAGAACTTCCAATGCTACGGATTAACTATATCCGCAGAACGTCTATCGTCAGCAGGAACCAGACATCAGCAGAAACCACTATAAGTATCCGCAGGAACCTGTCAGCAGGAAGTCATCAGCAGAAACAATCTACTGTCTTCAATATTCCTAACAATCCTCCACTAAACTTGAATTTGACTTGGTTAACTTCAAGTTTCTTGATAGATCTTTAACTTGCAGAATAAGAGGATTGAATGTTGAACATCAACATCAAAGAATCAAACAGCAGCATCACTATTAGCAGCAGAAACTTTAAGCATCCATTCTTTGCAGCAACAAATGAAAAAAGGTACATCAAAACATAAGTTTCAGACTATGCTCATCACTTCCAGGTGTGTTAACTCCTGTGAGAGGTGAATCATTGAAAATCAATAGATTTGATGTCTCTTTACCAATAGCCATTACTACTGGAGTAGCCAAATGTTTCAGTTCAAAAACTATGGTACATTGATAACCATATGATTTTTAGCAAACCATCAGCTATAAATGGATTTAACTTGTGTTTACCTGTAGCCGTTTGCTCAGGACTAGCTAATTCTTTGGTTAAAACCATGGTAAATTAGTAACCATATATGGTTTTCCACTGCCTTTACCACATGCCATACACATGTGGGCTAGCCAATTCTTTGGAATCCAAAAGGAAAAATCCATGGTGAATTGATAACCATCCAACTCTCAGCTGTGAAGCATAGGTTAGTTAAATACCCAATAGTTTTTAGCAAACTATTACAGCTATCAACAGATTTGATGTGTCTTTACCAAAGTTGTACCCTTTGGACTAGCCAACTTTTGATGGAACAATCAACATCATGGTAAGTTGCTAACCATATAAGGTGTGGTGATGAACAAAATACCAAAACCTGCATACAACAAAGAATGGCACTATACAAATTTGTTAGTTTTTTTTGTTTTTTTTTTGTTTTTTTTTTTACTAATAATAAAAGAAAGACCAAAAATATAGAATACCATGATCAAGTAGCTCTGTGAGTTCTAATTCTGGATTTGAATAAACGAATCAATTGTTCAGCCTGAGTCCTTTCATTCCCAACTGGATTTGGAGGAACTTCCAACTTATGCCTAAGCATCTTCTCCATAAGCTTGACAGACAAAGGATAAGCCTTGTCTAAAAACATAGATACCCTTAAACCAGTTGTAGTCTTCAACACATGAACTTATGGAATAAGACAGAATTTCCAGCTACAAATTTTCCACTTATGATTATTCTTCCAAACATGAAAACCAGTACCAGTGGAAGAATCAGAATCAAAGAGCACTTGAATATCACCTAATAGGTATAGCCCAGCACCTTCAGCAGTATGTGTGGAATAATATTTAGTGACAAACCCATACAATATAATAAGATCCTGGTGATCCACAAGATACAGAATCTCTTGCAGAAAGGTAAACTGCATATAGGATTTGTCAATCCTATGGATAGTATTAATTTGCCCATCCGTTACCTCCTATTTCACTAAAACATTGAAATTACCCTCTGGAAAATCTTCAATAGATCCTTCTTCAAGAAAAGAACTATCTTCAGCAGCAAGATCAATATCTCCAAAATAGCCTCTTCTGGTAGCCTTTCTTTTGGATCTTCTACCAAGAATGTAAATAGCTGAATAAGGAGGAAAAGGTGATTCATCCTTAGATACATCAGACCCTTCAGCAGCAATGGAAGAATTAAGATCTGCAGCCTAGATAGGTAAAGATGGAGTGTCAGCAGAAGGAACCTCTATTGACTTTTCAGCAGATTCAGGATGATGCAAAGATGCATCAGCAGCTTGTGTAGCTTTAGCAGCCTCAAGCTCTGCTTGTCTGAGCCTTGCCTTATTCATCCTAGCTAGTTCAGGTTATTGAGCATCATACAATCTCTATGCAGCCTCCTCACCCAATCTATCTTCCTCTATTTTTCATCTAGTCCTCTTCCTAGAAAGAGAATCGTCTTCCACAACTTTAGCCTTGCCCTTATCAATAGAAGAAGTAGCAACATCAATAACTGGATCAGCAGGAACAGGAATAGATGGAACCTCAACAAGATCAGGAATCTTGATATCAACAGAATCACCGATTTTAAGCCTTTTAGAAGGAGGGTCTTCAACAGCAGATGCTAGGCTTGAAACCTTCTTGTGAGAAGCCATAATCCCATCCTTCTGAAGCCTAGTCACAATTCTATTGTATTGATTAATGAGCTGATCATCTGACAAAGACTTGACCTGAGTCCTAGTCCAGGGAGTAGTATACACAGCACTACTCTGATTCTTCACAAACTCCCTCATATATTTCCTTTGATGTACTTGTGTAAGAGGCCTATCCCTTTTTTCTTTGGCCTTTTGCTCATCTGCTGCTTTCTTCCTTTGTTTCATTATTGCCACCATGCTGGAAACAAAGTCTTCAGTAGGAACATCATCACCCATAATTTCTCTGGTAAGCACTGGATTGGAAACCACTTGAGCTCCAGTATCCATCCACTCAGCCTCATTAAATTCTGAGACAGCAGCATCCAGTTCCCCCTGTCTAGCAATAGGCAAAGTAAACACATATCTTGTAGTAATAGTTTCGATTTCTGAATAATAAGCTCGAAGCTCTTGAGCTAAGGCAGAACTCCTCTTTTTGTCCTTATATTCTCTAAGAAGTATTTCTTGCTCAAGTCTTTCTTGATCTGACACAAGATCAACACCAAGGATTTCTTCTTCCAAGATCACTTGTTCTTTCTCAGCAAAAACATCATGAGAAAGTGTTTGAGTAGAATAAGGAGCAGCAGAATCAGATTTATGAGTATCACCAGCAGTGGCCATATCAACCTGATCAATAGAAGCAACAGCAGCTTCTGTGGGATGAGTACCAGCATCTGGATTTCCATCAGCAGAACCAGGAGATGGAGGAAACTCAAGGTTGGTGGCACCAGTAGTCTCCTGGACAGTGGTAGCATCTCCAGGGGAATCACATATTCTCTACCAGCAACAAAAATAGTGGATGATTCTTCTGATTGAATAACAACAGGAGTGACACCAGCACCAAAATCAACATCAGGAGAAGCAATTGGTACTTCAGACACCCTAGGAGCTTCAGTAGGAACAGAAGAAGCAGCTGGTATACTTGAACTTCCAACCTCAACATCAATAGCTTGTACCTCCGAACCCTTAGTTATCCTGTGCTTGTGTTTTCTCCTTTGAACCATTATGGGTCCTTTTGGCTTTGAAGTAGCAGTAGCTTGAGGTGCAGGTGGAGGTGATGGCTGAGCAAAAAGTTGCATCAGCTAAGACATGAAGAGACTCAAAATGCAAGTCTTCCTGCTCATTCTCTAAATCAACCACAATTTTCCTTTTTCTCTTCTGAGCAAGTTGAGCCTCCAAAGTTTGAACTCTCTCAGTCAACACATCTATCTTTCCACCAATAGTTGCTTTGGTATCTTTAAGGTCTTTTTCCAAATCTCCCACTTGTTTGACATACCTACTAAGCAAAGCATAAAGATTGGTGAGAGTAACAGGGTTCTCGGCTTCATCAGCAGGAATACCTGTTGATTTAGAAGCTTCATTGGTCCTAGTAGGAGAAAAATTAAAGTCAACAGAAGTATGAGTGTCTTGAACGAAAGACTCTCTAATTGAACTAGGAGTCTCCTGCCTTTGGAAAGTCAATGGCTCAAAATGAGTGTCAGACTCAGATGAAAACACTGAGTCAACATGAGGTTCCTGAGGGTCAATGCTAGGCTCAAACAAGGTTTCCTCTGTTTCATGAATGGGACTGGTAGTCATTGAGTCATCTATGGGCCTAGGAGAGGGTGGTGGAGTGACAACTGTATCAACACCAGCAGAAATAGCTGGACCCTCATCAGGAGTAGGAGGCCTAGGGGATGGTAAGGGTTATCTCTAGCATCAGCTAATGCATTTGCATCAGCACAGCAGCATTGGAAGTACCAGCATCAGCAGCTGCTGAAGCACTTGCATCAGCACCTGCATTAGCAGCATTAGGACTGGGTGGATTATCACCATTAGCACCATCCCCTTCTTTAGCAGCTTCATTGCCAGCGGGCAACATAGCAGCTAACAAAGGCCTATGGGCCCCATTATAACCAGTTTTCATACTAGCAAACAATTTAGCAGATAATTCTATAATGGGCCTATGAGTTCTATTTTGAGTTTCAATGCCTATAATTATCTGTAGAAACCTAGGATAAATAAGAAATTTATGTTTCTCAGCACTAACATTACCAAGCATACCATCAAATATAAACCTAGAAAAGTTATAGGTAATACCCTTAGAAAGACAGATAATACCACAAGCAAGAGTAGTTGAGAATTGATCCCATCCACCTGACTTTGGACTGAGACACTGATGTAAAGTGTGCACCAAAAATCTCCACTTTGGACAGAGTTTGTTCTTGCGCCATACCTTTGAGTTATCAGGTCTATTACCAACATCCTCCATCCCAGCAAGAATTTCATCATAGTTGGAATGATACTCCCCATCAGCATCATCCAATTGAAGTTGTGTCCTGACCAAAGATTCAGTAACCACATACTCCATACCATCTATGGTAGCCACAATCTCTGTGGGATGACCTTCACGATTTCTAGTTTCAGCAGTTTCCCAAAATTGTTGTACAAGAGATTCACACACCAGAGTTGGGTATTGGGTGAGAGCAAAACGGATCTTGGACCTGAGCAAAAAAATCCACCATAGGGTCAAATACTTCATGACCCTCAACCTTTTCAAGGAAAGCAACCTTGTTATGATCACTCTTGAATTGTAAAACCGCCATTTGAAGATTTGAGAGAAAAGATGAAAGTGTGGAGTTTGGGAGATGGGTTTGAAATGTAACAAAAGTGAATCAGCTATTTTGGGCGTGGGATATGCACGTTTAGGTTATATGTAGTAGTTTCCAAACGTGGAAGGTAACTGGCAAAAATCGTGGAACGAATCTTTGACCAATTTTGACTTTTAATAACTTCCCAAAATAAAAACCCAAATTAACTTTATCAGCAGTAACCAGAAGTCAAACAGCAGAAATCTTTGGTCAATCCGCAGAATTCCAAATTATTGACCGTGGTCAACAAATGATCCCCTTCAGCAGTAACCAGAAGTCAATCAGCAGAAACAGCCCATCAGAAGGAACCACTCTTCAGTAAAATATATTTTGTTTGGTCAAACTTTCTTCAGTAATTACTTCTCAACTGCCTAGCATTAATTTTCATTAACTTTTCTTAAAACGAGTTTGACTTGGCCTATAAATAGGAGTAAAAATCCCCAAATCAAACCAATCAAATCATTAATCCCTAATTAACCATCACACCATTCACTCAGCAGCAACCGTGAACCCTAACTCGAACTACATTGAAATCACATCTGATTCCTCATCTGATTCAGAATCACCCCCATCCTTCTTACCACCAACAATTCCTCGAGGACTAACCAAGGAACAAGCTCGTAAAAGAAGACATGATCCTCATCCTGCGAATAGTCCTCACTCATTGTCTTTCTTCCCTCCTCAAGATCAGATGCCATCACACAACCCAAGTGGTATAGGACCTTCACAACCACCATCAATCTTTGGACCAGTCACAGATTTTCTTTAAAGTGAGATGGAGAGAGTGGTAGCAGGGATGAGCAGAATCCCAGTCCCTGAGAGGCCTCAGTCATCCCGAAAACTTCCAGGGCCGCTAAAGGTCATGATAGGACTCGCTTGTCCCAGAGTGTAGAACAAGGATATGCAATCCGGAGGGGTCCACAAGTGTATGCCTGACCCAAAGGACAAAGGCAAAGGGAAGATGAAGGACTAGTGGGTTGGTTAGGTTGTTTAGGTGTTGGCTTCTTTTGTATGTTATTGAAAACATCCTTGTAATTTGTTCATTATGAATAAAATCTCTATTTTCTGTTTTGTTCTGTTTATCCATACTACTGATATGTTCTAAGATCATGAGCAGGATTGAAAGTCAATCAGCAGCAATTAGTCAATCCGCAGGATTACCCATCAGTAGAAACTTTGTCTTAGTAAAAAACTTCTTTATAGTCAATGTGGTTTTCAGTAAATATCTCAAATTCTTACCATTCAACCACCTCACATTAAGTTGCATTAACTCCCGTTAACTCATAATCAGGTCTATAAAGAAGCCTTCAAATCACATTTCACCCAAATCAGATACACTCAACTCCCAAACACACCAAATATCCTCCCAACAATAAAAATCATGAACCCTAAACCAGAAGTAATTGACATTTCTTCTGATTCATCATCAGAATCTTCTACCTATACCAATGATCCACACTGGTTACTTTACTTCCCACCTCAGAGACAGATGGTTTCATATAACCCTAATATACCACATGGCCAGTACTTTCCATCACTTCCTCCAAGTGATGAGGGACCTTCTGAGGTCAAGGCATCTCCAACTTTATCTGAGAAGGATGATGAGGAACCTCTGAATCCAATACCCCTAGCATTGATAAGACCAGCATACACTCCAGTCTCTAAGTTTCTCACGAGTGAGATGGAGAGGGTTGTAGCTGGCATGAGCAGGATCTCAGTCCCTGAGGAGCCTCGATCCTCCCAAAGGCATAAAGGTCCATTGAATGTTTTCCTAGGGCTTGCTTGTCCCAGATTGTGGGATAAAGATATGCAGGCCAGAGGGGTCTACGAGAGAATGCCTGACCCCAAGGACAAGGACAAGGACATGGGAAAGGGGAAGAGGAAGATGGAGTAGGGGTTTGGTTATGTAGGTTGTTGGGTAGGTGTCTTTAGTGGTTGTTTTGTTGTATTGTTATTTGTTGGTCTTGTTTGTAATTTGGAAACACTGCTGGTTGTAACACTGCATGTAATGAATGTTTAATGAATAAAATTTCATGTTTCTGTTTTCTTCTATTCTACTGATATGTGACATAGTGATCAGCAGAATCTTAGACATACTCTGTCCATCAACAAAAACGGAAACCTGCAAAACAAAAACTAAAAACAGAACACTGAAAACAAACTTATACAGACAATGGTTAGTCAAAATAAAATTAAACCTGCAAAACAAAGTTAGTGAACAAAATAATAATAAAATACAGAATTTACAACATTAATCCTCCCCAGAGGCATATGCCTCCCCTGAAACAAAGCATTCAAAGGTTAACTATCCCAATGTGGACAACTAAGTAATTAAACCTAGGTCCATCAAAAGCCTTTGTTAATAAATCAGCCACATTGTCATCAGTATGACTCTTAAGCACCTGAATTAAGTGTTTCTCATTTGCATCCCTAATAAAATGGTGCCTAATTTCAATATGCTTTGTTCTTTGATGAAATACTGGATTTTTAACAATTGAATTTGTACTTTGGTTATCAATATAGATTTTAGTGTTCATAAACTCGAACCCATAATCAAGCATTTGATTTTGTATCCAAAGTACCTGTCTACAACAGTTAGCAGCAGCAACATATTCTGCTTTAGTAGATGAGGTAGCCACAACGGTTTGTTTCTTGCATTGCCAAGAAATTAGCCTTCTACCTAGGAATTGACAACCTCCTCTTGTGGATTTCCTATCCAGGTTAGCTTCAGCATAATCACTGTCACTATATGCTTCCAACACAAATGGAGATTCTCTTGGGTACCAAAGACCTAACTTAGGTTGGCCTTTAAGATACTTGAAAATTTTCTTCACTGCATTCAAATGGGAAGTCAATGGAGTGACTTGATGTCTAGCACAAGCGCTGACTGCAAATGTGACGTCAGGCCTAGAGGCTGTTAAGTACATTAGTGAACCAATCATAGATATGTAGAGGTGAACATTCACAGCTTCATCTGGTTCATTTTGATTTTTAGGCTTTGGAGGTTCATAAGGGGTAATTGCAGTCCTCAAATTCTCAAAATCAAATTTCTTCAGAATATCTCTCACATAGTTCTCCTGATGGATGAAGATCCCTTCAGGCTGTTTCTTTACTTGTAACCCCAAGAAAAAGGTTAGCTCCCCCATAGCACTCATTTGAAACTCACTCTTCATCAAGTTCTCAAACTCTCTGCACCAAGCTTCCTTTGTGGAACCAAAAATGATATCATCCATATAAACTTGGACAAGAATTATGTCTCTAGAATTCTTTTTGATGAAGAGAGTTTTATAAATTGCTCCTCTTTTATAACCATGCTCCAAGAGGAAGGTTGACAATCTTGCATACCAAGCTCTAGGAGCTTGATGAAGTCCATAAAGTGCTTTCACAACCTTATAAACCTTCTTTGGATTCTGTGGGTCTTTATATCCTTTAGGTTGAGTAACATACACTTCCTCTTCAATCTTGCCATAGAGAAAGGCACTTTTCACATCTATTTGATAAACAACAAATCCTATGTATGAAGCAAAGGCCAAAAATAGTCTAATGGCCTCAACCCTTGCTATAGGTGCAAATACCTCATCATAATCTATTCCCTCTTCTTGTCTAAAACCCTAAGCAACTAACCTTGCCTTGTTTTTGACCACAATACCTCTAGCATCCCTTTTATTTTTCAGAATCCACTTGGTCCCAATAGCAATTTTTCCTGCATGTAGATCAACAAGTACCCATACATCTTGATTCTTGAACTATTGCATTTCTTCTTGCATTGCCACTACCCAACTAGGATCACTTGGAGCTTGTGCAATAATGGTTGGTTCAACTTGAGATAGGAAACAAGCAAACAAACAATGTTGTTGATCTGTATGATTGTCCCTTTTCTGATAAGTGATGTAAGTGATAAAAGCACATTCACCAAACTTTGTCTTTTTCACTGTACTCCTTGTTTGAACCATGGCATTAGGATCACAAAGAATATTAGATTAAGGATGAATAGTGTTTATCCTCTTAGTAGGATTAGGGTTAACTTCAGCAGAAGACTGAAGATTGGTCAGAGATGGAGCAAAATCATCATCATAGGAACAAGATTGGAAAATGCCAGCATTTTATTGATGATTGCCTAGGTCTGAGGGGCTTGGAAACCTTGTAAAAGGTTCATCAAAGCTTGTGGAGGGATCAGTAGGAGTGGTGGAATGAACAGCAGAAACATGTACTACAACAGAAATACCATCAGGGGAATTGGCATCAGCACCAACAACAGGAGAAACATCAGCATAAACAGAACCACAATCAGCAGAATCCATGTTCCTGGTATTGTCAAGAGCAGCTTGTCTCAGTAGTGCCTCTGTATCTTTAGCAAACTCAAGACCAAGCCTCTCAGCTTCTTCATTTGCTGCATGTTCTTGCTTTTTAAGCCTAGCAAGATCTTCTGCACAAGTTGATTCATCCACACTAGAAACGACTTTGTCTTGAGAACCTGCAATGTTAGTAGGAAGAGAAGAAACAACAATGGTAGGTTCATCACACTCTGAGTCATAGTCTGAGTCATCATCCAATGTACCTGCATTGCTAGTTGGTGGCTCTTGTATACCTGCAGATTGGTTAGATTTGAATCTAGTATAACCCCTCATCAGCCTTCCCTTCAAATTTTCCTAGATGATCACTTGTATTCAAAATGGTCACATGACATCCAAAAGGCCTGAAGTAGATAATGGTAGGAATCTTCCCAGTCAAAAGTTCATAGGGTGTCTTATTTTGTGGTCTAGTAATTGAAACCCTATTCAACACATAACAAGCAGTGCTTACTGCTTCGGTCCAAAACATAGTGGGAAGTTTAGAGTCAGCTAGCATAGATCTTGCTGCCTCTATCAGAGTTCTATTCTTTCTTTTAGCAACTCTATTTTGATATGGAGTTCTGGCATTACTATAATCCCTTTTGATTCCCTTAGTCCCACAGAGTTCAATCAAGTTAGCATTTTTAAACTCTGTTCCATTATCACACCTGATACTTTTAACCTTTTTGTTCAATTGGTTTTCAACTAGGGCTATAAATTCTTTAAAATTTTGAAAAGTTTGATATTTAGTGCTCAAAAAGAATACCCAACAAAACCTGCTGTAGTCATCAATGATCACCAGGCAGAAGTACTTATGGTCAATACTTCTGATGGAAGTTGGACCAAAGGGATCCATATGTAGCAACTAAAGAGGTTCTGAAATATTGCTCACTCCATTAATGGCTTTGTATGAAGCCTTGTGTTGCTTCCCTTTATTGAAGGAAACACAGTTGTACTCATTGGTGAAAATTTTGGAAGGAAGTCCATGGACCAATCCATGTTTAGCTAGCCTGTTGATGTTTTTGTAGTTCACATGTGCCATACTTCTGTGCCATTTAGTAGACTCATCCAAGGATTCTTTGGCTACCAAGCATGCTAGATCACCTTCAGGTTTGACATCATTCAAGTTGAATGTGTAGAGATTGTGATTCCTAGGAACTCTTAGCAAAACAAGACTCTCATCAGGTAACTTGAAGTCTTTTGAGAGGATAAGACAGTCCTCCTCAGTGAATAGAACATGAATCTTTTTGTCACAGATTTGTGAAATAGAGAACAAATTGAAGTTTTGTAGCTCCTTCACATAGTAAACGTTTTCAAAATCCACCTTGGGAGTCCTAATGGTTCCTTTTCCAGTGATCCTTCCAACTCCTCCTCCAAATGTCACTGTGCCTCCATTAATAGGCAAAAATCATGCAACGTCTCTTGATTCCCAGACATGCTTCTACAGCACCCACTATCAACAATACCTAAATCTTTACTCTTAAGAGGATGTTCCTACAATTACAAAAGTTACAACAACATTAGTACCATCTTGAGTCTGCCTTGTGGATCTTTAGAGTGAAGCCATGTAGATGAATGAGATCCACCATTCTTGTATCCCCTGTTAACAAATGGTCTATTATGTCTCCAAGAACAACCTGCTTAGGACTTTATAGCAGTATCCCAGTATGCCCTTCTCATGAACCTTGGGTCATAAAAACTAGGCTAAGCCCATTCTGAAAGTTAGTATTATAATTTCTAAAAGATGGTCTAGCAACCTGTTTGTTCCAGCCATCAGGAAAAGGCCTACCAGCAGAAATAGACCCACCAGCAGAAACTGGCTTATCATTAGGAACTGATTTGGGTCTGCTGGTGGTATGTGTTGTAACACCCCTAGTTTTTGATAACATGCAGCGGAAATTGGATTGGGTTTTACTTCATAGCGCACAGTTCATTAGTAGAAAATGATTGTCATTTTAGTCATTTTAAAGATCTATCATTCGAATATAAATATCAGAGTTTTAAAAGAGGTCCTTGTTTGTCCCAAAGTTTATTAAATCAGTTTTTCGAATGATAGGAAAATTTATATCCTTTATAAGTATCCGTGCTCCTCCGTGCCATCCTTGCTCATTATGGACCTGAGATAAACACATGCTAAAAGTGTCAACACAAAGGTTGGTGAGTTCATAGAGTTTATAGTTTCGAATATTGATTTCCAAAATCAAAGAGTTTATGATTCCACAGTAGTTATAATAACAGTTGATTATCAAATTAAAGTGTGAGTAAATCCATAGTGTTCATAGCTTAAATCGTTGATTTATCAAAATCAGAAAATGAGTGATTTCCTTAATCAATTTTATACAAATTAATCCGTTGGTTTGCCCTTCACCGGGTCAACACCAAGATAGTAGTTTGTTTGACCTAACCGTGTCAACACCAAAATAGTAGCTTGTTTGACCTAACCGGGTCAACACCAAAATATTAGTTTGTTTGACCTAACCGGGTCAACACCAAAATAGTAGTTCGTTTGCCAATTATTAGTAGTTTTTCCTGCTATATAGTGAGCAGAATCTCGGGGTTTGATAAAACAGTGGGCTACAGCATTGTACGCCCTTAACATCAGTCATTGTAGTACTGTATCATGACTACAGTACTACCGTTCTATTGCTCTAAGCTCATGACACGCAATGATTAACAAGCATCAAAATTAACCATAATAATGATGTAAAATAGTGGCCCTCAGGATAGGTATTTACCAGTAAACTATGAAATCAAATAGAGTGCATTTGGTGGCTTTCCTCTAGCGACCAAATGGGGATTGTCAATCCCTAGTAGATCTATCCACAACTACTTACACTCACCCTGCGAGTGATTAAGGTGCATGAACGAGGGACTTTTGGTAATAGGTAACTTAGGCAATAGAGATCAAGTATAGCATATCATCGAACAGTCACATGTAATCATGTCTATAGCAGGTATCTCCTTATGAGATATAAAAATGTGTAAACTAGTAAAGTTTATATGAAGTATGGTCATGTATTTAGTTAATGAATACTTGTAAAAGTAAAAACAGTAGTTAAGCATGTATCTCCCCCAAAAACGTTTATAAAAAAATGTAAAACAAGTAAGAGTAGGGACTATGACTCACCTTAGCAGTATGGTAGACAGAGTATATGTAATATCAGAAGTAGGGTGGAAATGACTTCAAAGATAACCTGAATAATTATGGAAGTCCGAGATAAGTTTGACTTATCGAGAATCGTGATTTAAATAGTGTTAGATGACAAAATGACCTTTTGTGGCAGAGTTGACTTGCGTGGAAAAACGTTGAATAATTCAAGAGCAAAGTTATATACCATATAACTTGTCTTTATGTATAAGTATCGTTTATTATTTTATATTTCTCATCATGAATTTATGATATGTATCGAAAGTTGGTGAATGATAAATTTGTAGTAAATGTCAATTTTACGCCTGGTTAAGTGAACCGATGAGTTTTATTGTAGGAATAATCATTTCTTAATGTGTATTCATGTTATTGATAATAACTTCAGGTTATATAATTCACGTTATATATTATATATATTCATAAACATATAGTTATTCATAATGACCTCGTAAAACATTACTTGTTAACTTTTATTTATTAGACCGTTGGATATATGAATTATATATTTATCAAATTCGTGGACAAGTATATATAAATTTTATGTTGATATTGTTACCAAATAAATAAGTGTTAGACAACTTTATTTAGCAAGTAATGGTAAAAATAAAATGTGAGTTGTAACACCCCGCCTTATAGACCACAATATTGTCCGCTTTGCCCGAAGGCTCACGGCTTTGTTCTTGTGGCCCTCATGTGAAGACTTCCCGGCAGGTCACCCAAGCCAGTACTACTCTCACATGAGCACGCTTAATCGTATGGGCGATTAACCGTTAGACCACAAAACGCGAATCTGTAACACCCCCAAAATACCGCAGTGGAAGACTGTGTCACAGGGGTGCTACTTCATAATACAAAGTAGAAGTTATAGAAAACGAACTCTAAATGAGACGTTTTGAAAAGTTACCATTCGATTAATGAATTCAAAGTTACAAACATGAGATTCCAAAGTATGATACATAAATGTATACAAAATGTTGAATGGTAAATGATAAAAGCGTAAGTCTTCAGAATATGCAGCTTGACTCTAAGTTCCACGCACTAGCTATCGCCTTACTAACCTGAGATAAACATGCTAAAGTGTCAACACAATGGTTGGTGAGTTCATAGAGTTTGTCTTAAAACAGTTGAAAAAGCCTTAAAGAATGATCACACAGCAAAGGCATCGTGAATCCACTCAGTTACAAGTCCCGCCATAAGAGACTTGTAACCTGTGTGTTCACAACCCACTGCTAACATATATAGTATGAATAAGACATGTATAAGTTCATCAAGACAATTTAAGCAATTAGAAGTAAGTCTATACTTCATCTCCGAAGACCTCACTTTGGGAGCCAATTCCCAAAGACAACTGGGAGTCAATTCCCAAAGACAACTGGGAGCCACTTCCCAAAGATATAAGTTTACTGGGAGCCACTTCCCAAAGATATAAGACAGTCATGTATGTATGAAATCAAGTATAATGCCATCAAGTATAAGACAATCAAGTATAAAACAATCAAGTATAAATGTTTTGAGTATTTGTACAAGTAAGCAAGTAGTTGAGCATGTATCCCCCCCAAGAGTTAAAACAAGTACGAAAAGAGTAGGGGCTATGACTCACCTTAAGTCTATGTAATGAGAAATGAAAGTCGAATCGCGAAAGTCTCTAAGAGCAGCCTATAATAGAACGTTGCGACTTAGGTTTGGAGTAACGTCTAAGAATACGAAGAATTGCCCATATATGTCTTGCATAATGTTCATGATGTAGTACTTAGTATATAGTGTAAGTCGTTGAATATAAGTGGTCTATGAAACATGTATAAGTTGTATATCTCTTACTACCATTCGGGCCGACATAATTCAGAAGTCATGGAGTAAACGTTCGAGGAGCCAGGACACTTTAACTCGTAAATCCACAACTCGTCTCGACGGCTTACTCAATGAACTCCTCACATGAGGCTCCCTACTATTGTAGTATTTGATAACATATATATATATAGGCTTTTTGATCTTTAAAAGTTATATGGTCTTTAGCCGTGGCTTTGCTGTGACCTTGGTCATCGTTACCATGGTCTTGAGACTCAACCTTGGCTTTAGCCATGGTTGTGGTCTTGGCTTTAGGTCATTAGACCTCTTGGTCTCATCTAAATATAATCATTATATAGTAACTTTGGTCTAAAAATGGGCTGTTAAGAATTTGAAGAAATTTATCACTCAGAAAGCATTTTCAGGTCTCGAGCTTCTATATTCCTGAACGAAAACGTCGTTCCGGACAACTTTCGTGTTTTAACTTTTTGATGAATCGGACCAGAAGTGGGACTTTCAAAATCATAATTTGATCAGAATGCAATTTAGGCAGATTTGCCGTTTTGGTTTCGCTAACTTCAAATGGTCATAACTTTTGACTCATGTACTCGTTTTGGGTGATTCAAATTGCTATGTTTTCCTTGTTAAGTCCTCTTTAACAGTAAGTAAGTGTCAAATATCAAATTTATACTATTGTGGTCGTGGTTTTCCATAAAAATCACTAGTTTGCTTGTTTACTTGTCATAAGTTAACATATGTACACCAATACTTGTTTTATCCATTTTTAAACATCATGAACACAATACAAAGACCATATATAGCATGAAAGAAACATAATAAGCATGAAATGATATTGAGCAAGAAAGTGTATAAGGGTTTGCTTACAACTTTTGGCTTTCTAAAAAAAGGAAGTCAAGTATAGAACTAGGACACTAAACCTAAGCTTGTAAACCCTTCACCATAACTCTTGTAACCCTTGCTAGCCTTGATCTAACCCTTGTGAAAACCATTTAACTTCAGCCCTAGTAACCTTGTGTAGCTCCTAATTCAACCATGGAATCACCAAACAAACTTGAGAACTAGGTAGAGAATACTAAGACCTTGAACTTTGTAGTGTAACTTGTATATTGAAGATCAAAGGATCATGGTGCTAGGATATAGTAGTGTGGCGTTTTTATTGATGAAGAATGAAAGGAATGAGCTCTCTATTTATAGCAAGAATGAGGAGGTTAGGAAGGTGGCTAGGAAACTACATAAACTTGGAGACAAAGTTGTAAATAAAAATGATCCAATGGCTAAAGTCATGAGATGATGCCACAAGTGTGAATGCCCCCCCCCCCCCTAGTGGCGGTTTGGAATGGATAAGGAGGGATGACTTGGTCTTGGATGATATTATCCTAGATATAGAGCTAGTTTTGACTCCGTAAGTTGCTAACCGTAAGTTTTTAGGCCACGAAACGTAAAACCGGGTATCCTAAAAATATGAAACTTGAAAGTATGGTCAAACATGTCAATATAGTCCATAATAAAATATAAAATGAGTGGTAGGTTCTATCGGGTGCTAAAACCCTGCTAAAAACTGGAAACACGGGTCTAAAACGCGTAATACGTAAAACGTACGAAAGTTGCGTAAAATTGAGAAAAGTAAAATGTAACTTTTCTAATAGGATAATAATGACTTAAAATGACTTATAATGTCTAGGCTGGGCTCAGTCTAGTGTCGGTTGGTGTTAAATGTCTTTTAGACCTAAAACCGCAAGCCTAAAAATCAAAGAATGACTTATAAAATCAAAGAATGATTTTTGGTCAAAGGAGGAGGGAAAAATCTGTTGACTTTTTCTAATAAGTTGAAAACTCAAATTGTCTTAGAAACGCGTTTTGTGGTCTAACGGTTAATCGCCCATACGGTTAAGCGTGCTCATGTGAGAGTAGTACTGGCTTGGGTGACCTGCCGGGAAGTCTTCACATGAGGGCCACAAGAACAAAGCCGTGAGCCTTCGGGCAAAGCGGACAATATTGTGGTCTATAAGGCGGGGTGTTACAGATGGTATCAGAGCCACTCCAAGCCGTTCGGGATGTGGGGCAAAATTCATCGGGGACGATGAATCCCTACGGGGGGTGAATGTAATACCCCAGGCAAATCCCACATTGGCTGTGACTTGGAGTGATGCTGGGACATATATGTTAACATTCGCCTTATATGACACAACGCGTTTTGTGGTCTAACGGTTAATCGCCCATACGATTAAGCGTGCTCATGTGAGAGTAGTACTGGCTTGGGTGACCTGCCGGGAAGTCTTCACATGAGGGCCACAAGAACAAAGCCGTGAGCCTTCGGGCAAAGCGGACAATATTGTGGTCTATAAGGCGGGGTGTTACATGAGTTTACTATCGTACCAAAGTTTTAGGATGAAAATGTTAAAGTGGTTTAAAGTTGAAGGGTCGAGAAATGTAATAGTTTATATAAGTAATAAAACTTATAAGAGTTTTTAAGGAAAGTAGCAAGTTACTTGAATTTGGAGGGTCTGAAGCTGTTGAGATATGAAAGTTGCATAAATAGCAAAAATGGCAAAACTGACTTAGCTCATATTCGAACTCGTGACCTCTAGCTAACAACACTACAACATAACCAACTGAGCTAGAATGGTATTTGATTATTCTTTACATTAGACTCTATTTAACACCTTGTTATAGTATTTCTATTCTGTGTAATCTTTTACTCAGTATGTATATTGTCGTGGGTTTTGCATGCTTGTAAAACTATTTGTGTTTCATCCTTCCACCTCAAAACTGATTCTCTTCTTCGAAAATAAGATACAAACCTTATAATTAGAGCTCACATTTACAAAGGACGCCCAAATAAACTCAAACAAGTCTCAACTCATTTGGGTTTATTCGACCCGACTATAAAATATGATCAAAGTCTAACTGTTCTTATGTAACATTTAAAAGAGTTAGTTCTAGTTTTAAATAAGCACTTCTAGTATTAGTTTATAAATAAGCTCTTCTAGTATTAGTTTATAAATAAGCACTTGAGTTTTGCGGTGGGCTTTTATGACTCGTTATGTGTTCGAAATGTTTTACGATTTATTTTATGTTAACATGTGGTTTAAGGGTTTATATCTCCTAGTTATATGGACACACAAGATCGCGATACGTTTTAAGAGTTAGTTTTTATGAGTGATACGTTATCATTAGTTCTATTTTACCACATCATACAAGCCAACGAGCAAATCCTTAAGTTTCTTCTATGTTCTCATAAGTTGTTTAAGTTGTTTAGGTTTTTAGATCGTTAATTACAGAAAGAGTAGAAACATGGTTTAAACTTACGAGCTTGTCATTCGTGGCTTTAAAATGGGTTATGAAAACTTGTTTATCAGTAGTTATATATATGTTTGGGTAATTCATGCATAGCCACGCAAGGAGTTGTGATGCCACATATATCTTCGAAAATGATTACATGAGTACATAAATTAAGAGTGCAAGCTTGAGTGGGCATGAATGAAAGGATGGTAACATGTTATATAAAAAAATAACGTGACTTACTTCACCATGGACTGGTGGGGAAAACACAACATAGCGACTGAGATGGTTCAAGAGGGATGTGTAGTTCGATTCATGGTACTTCAAGGATGTAGGAACGAGCAATAGTATGTTTTTAACTTGATTCTTCACCCTCGTATTCTTGGCAAAAACCCTTCGACTTCAAAAAGTAGTTGTGATTCAAAAGTTTTAAATGTGATATGTTTGTGTTGCGTTACCAACTGAGCTTACATGTATGAGTTATATAGTGGGTTTTGGAAAGATGATAGCAAGCAGAGATCACAAGGGATAGAAACGAATGCATGTCACCTCCTCCGATGTCCAATCGAGATCGAACAAGTGAAAATGTGTAAGACTTCTTGGTTGAGTATTCCTGACAGCTTTGTAGTGATTGGAGAGCAAGGGAGGCCGGTAGAAAGTTTGTAACACATGGTTTTCTTAGGTTATACTTGAGGTAGTAACGAGTGAGGGAGGGTGAAGGTGTGTAAGAGTCTTGTAAAATAGTAACATGTTGGTGGTTCTCTTGCTCTTGCCTCGTCGACCAGGAGAGGGGAACAAGAAAGAAAAGGGCTTGGTTGTATTTGAGGCAGAAAGTCTTCAAGTTTGAGTCCAGGTCGTATTTTACAGATAACAGCCTTGAATTGCATTTTTGGTTTAAAATTCCACGAGTCTATACATAAAATATTATTTCGGACATCTTTCATGTTTTACACTTTTCCTGGTTCGGACCAGAAGGGCCTTAAAATTGGGATTTAAATTCGTTACAGAAAGTTGGTGGTTCATTAGAATTTATACGAATTGTCATTGGAACAAAATTACTATCTGTGTCAAATTGAGATGAAACGTGTAAGGTGACTTAACTTGATCAAATTCTAGTATAGTAATTATATTTGAAAGTTGATAACGCTTGTCATTCATAGTTTTTAGAAGCATGGAAAATAGAGTTGTGAATTAAAAGGGGTATGTCGTGTGTAAAAGTTATGATCAACTGAGCCAAAGCAAACATGTACTTGTGACTTGTAAAAATAATAGTTAGAGGCGTGCTTGGGCTGTGGAGCTTGGTGAGCTCGTTAGTGAATCAGGTCCAAAGGAGGGAGCCAGGAAATAAGGAGTCCGTTTGGTTGATGAGTAAGGGGTTAAGGCCTTTTGGTTCTTAGCGGTCCATTATTATTAGTGAGTACACATGGAAATTTTTGTAGGCTCGGGATTTATATAAATTGTATTTGGTAATTATTGAAACGTATAATTATTAAGTATCAACGTTTTAAATCATTTGTGATATTTAGTTTATCAAGGTTTATGTGTAAATACCGTTCAAGGTAAAAAAAAAAAGTGAATAACGTTGAAATTGACAAGTATAAAAAAAATTATTATTGGTAAAAATGGTAACTTTATGTTTTACTAATGTATTAATCGTATGGAAAATTTACGGGATGTTATATGTGTTGCCTGTGGGACATATGGTCTAGGTCTCTTTTGGTCAGCATGAACACCCATTCTCTTCTCATGAAAGTCACAATCTTTAATAAGATGAAATTTACTACCACAAACAAAACATTTCTTCTTTCTAGAAGATTTATTCAAAACAAAAGATGTCTTATTACACACCAAACCATTCAAACCAATACTAGAAACAGAATTGTTTTGCAAAGACCGTAAAGAATTGTTTTTCAGAGAAATAAAAGATAAGTCTTCAAGAGAAGCTGTCTTTGAAGGGAATTCATCAGCAGCAACTCTAGAGAAGTCAACAGACTTGGGTGAGTCTGGCTTAACACTGGAATCACAACTGTCATAGCTATTGCTAGTGGTCTTTGAGGTCTTGTCACTGAAAGAACAAGATACAAATTCATTAGAATTATTGCTAGAGACACTGCTAGAGTCAGGGGAGCCATTAGACCTATTGCCAGTTTTCATTTGTGATTCAACTAAGTCCAAATGGTGTGAGGTGGGCATAAAGGTTCCTGTAATGGTGGGAGAAACAATGTGCATCTCTCCCTCTTTAACAAACTTTATAGGGGTTTAAAATTGCAGAGGTGGTTCAGGGTCAAACATACTAGGTTCATTAGGGTCATAGACCTCTTCTGGACCTATATAGTCTCCATACCCTAATGCTCTTCTAGACTTAATGGACTGACAACTATCAATGATTCTATCAAGACTTTTAGCCCCTTGTTGCCACTTCATACGACCTGCAACTTCATTATCAAACTTAACCTGCAACTCTTGTAGTTCTAAATCAACTTTAGATTTTTCTTTTTCAGAAAACTTTAACTCATTACTAGTACTCTCTAAGTCTCTTTTTAACACCCTAATTTTCTCGTCATATGCTAATTGATTCTGTTGAAACCAAACCTTTTGTTTCTCTAATGTTTTAACAGCTTCTTTATAGGCTTGAGCCTGAATATAACATTCTTTATATTTTTGTTCCATATCATCATAAGATTCTTTAAGTGCAGCATATTTTTTATCATAACCAAAAACACAATTAGGTACCTGAGATGAGATGCCCATGAAGACAAATTCTTCATTCTCCTCTTCAGTATCACAACCTGCCAGGCAAGAGAATTGCTGAGAAGCACTGCTTTCAGTATCTTCAGTATCATGCTCCTTCCAATCAATGCAAGAATCCACAGTTGTTACCAAAGCCTTTTAATTGCCAAATTCCAACTCCTTCTGCTTGTAGGCTGAATACCTGTGCTATCTTCAGTCTTCTTTGCAGTACACTCTCTAGAAAAATGGCTGATCTCACCACAGGAGTAACACTTGACCTTTCTTCTGTCAAACCTAGTTGGATCCCTTCCTCTGAGATTGAGCTTTCTGCCAGCTTTCTTCTCAAACCTTTTGACTTTAACAGTAAGCATAGCCATCTACCACTTTAAATCCATCTCTTCCAGATCCAACATGTCAACTTCCTCAAAGTCTTCATAAGCCAGTTGCTGCTGTTGTTCATAGTCAGCGACAAACAAATGAAGTACATCCTCTACCACATTACCAGATTGTGGATGATTCTTTGGACCAGTAGAGATGTAGGAAGATGATATGGAGGAAGAACTTGGACTTGCAGCATGTGTCATCCTATTTGAAGTAGTGCTTACAAAGGCTGAGTTTGTAGGAGTTGTTGAATAAGTCGAGTGCCCCTTAACATCAAGCTCAAGACTTCTGAGCTTGTTATACAGATCATCAAAACAGATATAGTCCAGTTCACCTTTGGCTTTTAGTGAAATACTGACCTGGGACCAAGAAGGAGGCAAAGCTCTTAGAAAAACTTCGACTTGCATTCCTCATTGTCAGGCTTGGCTTTCAGCTGGTTCAACTGACTCAAGATCTTTTGAAACTTGTCATACCCCTTGTGTATACCTTCCTCCTCTAAGATCTTGAATTCCTGAAACTCCTGCCTGAGCATGGATTTTCTTATTCTCTTAGACTCATCATTGCCCCCAAACCTTGCTTTAATTGCCATCCAGATATCTTTGGCATCATCAACGTAGTGAAAGTCTCTCATATGATCATCTGGGATAGCTTGAAACAATATGGTTCTTGCCTTATTTTCTCTTTGCACAGCATCTCTTCCTCAGTAGTAGCAGGAGGACGGATGGTAATCTCACCATCAGGGTCTTTTCCAGTCTTCTTCAGACTATTGCCATTCAGGATCACATTCCAGAGATTAAAATCACTGTTAGCAATTGATACGCGGGAATTGCGCCCTCGCAACAGGTTTAACCTCTCAAGGGATCTCGAGAAGCTTACAACCCCCACCAGGCAATGTACCTGATCGTTGTAGTATAGTATATTGACAAATACCGGGGGATTGATCGTTCAACTAAGGAATAGTGTCGCTAGGATTAGAAAGCCTACTAAACTAGGTCTAGAGGTGAAGGATGATTCTTTTTGTATTTTTATATTTTTATGAAAGCAATTAAAATCTCGGGTTTTGAAGGAGTGGGCGGAATTAGTTGCTAGCCAACTAACCCAATTAACTACAGATGCAATCAAAAAAAAATAACAAAAATAAAAATTAAACTATTATACTAATGTAGTGGAAATAACAATGAGGAAATTTGTGTTTACTTAAATTTCATTACTCCCTAGATATCTTTTATAGGTTGATTAGCTTGTTACAATTGCATGAATGACAGGTCATATTCCTTAATACTAGTCGTAGGGCCGTGTACAATATTCCCTAACTCTATAAGATCCTACTTCACTCCTATGTCGAGCCATTAGAAGCTCCTAACATAGGATCATTAGAATTCTCTTACGCATTAAATACAACCAAAAATTGTAGTACACCTCCGATCATGTTTCTTAAGACATTCAAGCAAGTTACCGATGGAAGTCTGCCAGTTTTCTTAAGCCTAACATCGAATACAATCATTCGTAATAATTATAAACAAACAATCAACCCATAATCAACATCTAGGTTTCACTACATCTAAGCAAACACAAGAGAGATCTAGCCTAGCATGTTAAAGAGAAGACAAGCGTAAGATATAATCACACAACACATAGACATATTGAATGATTTGAATGAATACTTATCTTCAATTGAACATGGAAAAATCAAGGGGTTGAAACCCTTTAAAAAGCTGTAAAATAATCTCTAATTCGGGCTTAAATGACCCCTTAAAAGCGGTACACTTTTCGCTTCATCAAATACCCTTACACTTGAGATTTGCTTGTCCTCAAGCAAATGCGCTTTTATTCTAATCAAAATACAAGTTAGGGGTCATTTAACACTAATATAAAAGTAATTACAACAAATAATCGTTCCACTAAAAACCAAAAGCAAGCACGGAGGTCATATACTAGCACCTCACAAATAGTGTTTAGATACTCACATCTCTCGGGTGTAATAAAGTATATATCACAATATGGAAATGGAAAACATCTCTCACAACCTGTCATAGAAAAATAGATTACCATAGGCTTGTGAAAGGATCAAACCTCCACCACTTGGCGTAAGCACCTAGGATAAACTATCAACGAGGTCTTTTAAAGGGTTATAACGCTAGGTGTAGGGATATAGAATACACGGTTTTGTTGGATAAAGGCAATATTTACTGGTGGCGAGTTAATCATCTTGGTTAATTACATGTACAATATGGCGTTGCTAAGCCAAGACTCGACTCGACTTAAGCTAATAAATCAAGAATAACAAAAACATAAAACAAACATAGAATGAAACGGGATGGTAGTCCGTATGTTTTTTCTTTTCTCTTTTTCTATTTTTTTTTTTCTTTTTCTTAATTTTTTGGTTTTTTTTTTTTTTTTTTTTTTTTTTTTTTTTTTGCATACACTCTTACACTACCATCCAAAATAATACAACATAGGGAATGTACATTCCCCTTACTCTTGAATTTTTAAATACTTTACAATAAACTAATCTAATTACTCGAATCAAGATAATCAAAACACTTGGAGTACTTTTTAAGATTAATGCACATATGGGGATAATAATTGATGTTCTCCCCCATTACTCCAAAACACAAGTACTTTACCCATGAGTCCTAATCGTCCCAAAACAATATGTACAAGATATGACTCGACTTAGCAACCATGTAATCAATTAGATAATTAACTAAGGGTTTAAACAAATAACAATAATGCACTAAAGATGAGTGCATACACGGAAGGCTAAGGCAATTTGGTTGTACATTTGGGTGGGTTGTAACAAATTCTTCCTTTAAGTAAGATGCTTAAAGTTAGAAACGAAAAGATAGGCTCAGAGGGGTGTACTAGGGGTATCGTGTACTAAAAATGAGTACAACGCTAAGGTGTGGGAAAAATTAATTGACTTTACTAGTCAAGTAATCTATACTACTATATAATGTATTTGGGACTATTCTATAATTAGAAAGGCTTAAAAATTCAGACTTTTACTTACTAATTATAGAAACAACCACCCCTAACAATTTATAACCACCTCAACAACCACCTCAACAATTTATAACCACCTCAACAACCACCCCAACAACCACTTTCCACCACCCCACCTCCCTCCTCTTTACCCCAACAATCCGCCCCCGCATCGCGCGGGCACCTTTCTAGTATGACTTAAATGGTCAAGTAATCATGATACGGGTTTAACACAAGGGTGACCCTAATGCCTCTTATCATGTAGTAAATCCTACTACACGAATGTAGTCTCACTAGCGGTCTCGGGATGCATCACTAACGCAAGTTCTAGAATCTAAATGCTACCGGTACACTCATAAGCACTAATAATGAATGCTTTTCCTATCAAATCTAAAGGTGAACCTCACATATTTGGGTGGAAAAGTTTTCTGAATGGTACGGTTTTGTGCTAGTCATACGAATCCTATCCATGAGACGCTTGTTAAGGCTAAAGTTTCACTCCTAAATGTTGTAAAAAAATTTAAATTCAGCGCTAGAATTACACTAACAAGTATTTCTCTTAGTTTTATTACACACCTACCATCGAACAAACAAACTCAAGTGCAATTGTATCCTATAAGGTATCATCATTTACCCTCCCCTTACACTTAGGATAAACATTGTCCCCAATGTTCAATTAAAGGATGTAAAAGTAAAATAGGTAAAAGAATGAAAACAAATACTCCCCTGATTCGTTCGGTGTGGATAGTGTATTAACAAGGTTAGATCTTCCTCCAAGAAAATGAACGTTCAAAGCTTCCCTTCCAGAAATATAAATCATCTTCTTGTCATATATAACCTGCTAAACCTGAGAAAACAATCAAGGCAACCTCGCGTAAAATCGGCGGCAATCTATATATACTAACAAATCCTAGAAAACAATTTAAGATATAATGCTTGTGGAATGAATGTTTGCAGATTTCCTGCAGTTTATAAAACTAAATAATTAACAAAAACTTTTAAGACTCCGTTAGAAAAACAAAACTCGCAAAATTTCCAGAATTTTACACGTGACGCCGTCAGAAGTGACCTGCAGAAATCTTTATGTTAAGTTTCCGGAAAATTTCTGAAAAAACTTATGTCCTACTTCCTGGAAAATCCTACAAAACATCATTATAACTCGATACAAGCATTTGACTCTAACAACTACTAATATTCATGTTCATTTAATATTGTGGCGAATCAAGATCATTTTTGTTCTTAGAAACAAATTTGGGGTTTCCCCTTACACTTAGCTTTTGCAAAATACCTTTATATGAAGTAAAGACAAAGTTAAACAACAAAATAAAGCATTTTCACAATTAAATTTGAAACATGATCTACCAACAATAAAAACAAGACATGCATACGGAAACAAATAACAATCAAACAAATAAAAATCAAACAAATAAAAACACACAAAACATGGGTTGCCTCCCAAGAAGCACTTTTCTTTATTTACGAGTCTTGTAGCTAGACTCAAGGTCATGGGCTATCGTGTGTCGCTTATGCTCACATACCCTAGGGTGAGCCATCTAATAGTCGCCTCATCTTTCTTACAGTCATCACTTAGCTCTAAACATCCGTGATAATACCTTTTATTCTTTTCATGAGGATATTTAAGCCCTTTCCTTTTATCATTCTCACTTAGCATTTCAAGGGGTGGATACCTATTACATTTTTCCATAGAAAAATCCATGAACCTAGGGTGTGCACGGGGCATTTGGTAAACAAAATCTTCATCCCCATCCGAGAATGTAATTAACCCTTCCATAAGTTTTTCATCAAGGTTGGTTAACCTTTTGAAGGGTTTCCCAAACACAACTTGGGTTAACTTACTATTGATAAATTCTCCTAGATTCTCCATAACCATGAACTAAACTAGATAAACAAAGCTTCCTACAAACATATGCAATGCCATTGCCCTAGCAACAATATTATCTCCTTTGTATTCTAACTCATCTATCATAATTTTATTATATTCACTACGCGAGATTATGTTCATTGGTAGAGATGAGTTAAGGTAGGCATCAAAGCTCCTAAATCCAATTTTACAAGGAAATTGCATATTAAATGAGCTATCATTCTCAATCCTTGTTCTAGGGTCGACATACCTAAGAGGGTCCACTTCATCTTCCATCCTATCCTCATTAATTACGTCACCATCATCTAGGTCCTCATCGGAGTTCGAATAGTAAAAAGGACTAGCCCTATGGTCATCATCATGGTCAGACTCCTCAATCTCAGAATTATTGTCAAAGTGATGGTGAGGCGAGAGGTTAGGTGGGTTCTCATTTTCCACTAAAGGGATTAGGGCGGGCATTTGGAAGTTCCTACGACGAAAAACACGAATAACATGAATCAAACGATCAATGCTATTGTTATCCATCGAGATAGTTTACGAACAAAGTAAACAAGGAAATAAGATAGACTAAAGAAAACCTAAAAAAAAATCTTAATAGAAAGGAATCTAGCAAGTAGACATAATAAAAAGAAATCCTAACCTAGACAATAACTATTCCCCGGGCTGCGGCGCCAAAAACTTGATACGCGGGAATTGCGCCCTCGCAACAGGTTTTACCTCTCAAGGGATCTCGAGAAGCTTACAACCCCCACCAGGCAGTGCACCTGATCGTTGTAGTATAGTATAGTGACAAATACCGGGGGATTGATCGTTCAAGTCAGGAATAGTGTTGCTAGGATTAGAAAGCCTACTAAACTAGGTCTAGAGGTGAGGGATAATTCTTTTTGTATTTTTATATTTTTATAAAAGCAATTAAAATCTCGGGTTTTGAATGAGTGGGCGGAATTAGTTGCTAGCCAACTAACCCAATTAACTACAGATGCAATCAAAATAAAATAACAAAAACGAAAATTAAACTATTATACTAATGTGGTGGAAATAATAATGAGGAAAGTTGTGTTTACTTAGATTTCATTACTCCCTAGATATCTTTTATAGGTTGATTAGCTTGTTACAATTGCATGGATGACGGGTCATATTCCTTAATACTAGTCATAGGGCCGTGTACAATATTCCCTAACTCTATAAGATCCTACTTCACTCCTATGTCGAGCCGTTAGAAGCTCCTAACATGGGATCATTAGAATTCTCTTACGCATTAAATACAACCAAAAATCGTAGTACACCTCCGATCATGTTTCTTAAGACGTTCAAGCAAGTTACCAATGGAAGTTTGCCAGTTTTCTTAAGCCTAACATCGAATACAATCATCCGTAACAATTATAAACAAACAATCAACCCATAATCAACATCTAGGTTTCACTACATCTAAGCAAACACAAGAGAGATCTGGCCTAGCATGTTAAAGAGAAGACAAGCGTAAGATATAATCACACAACACATAGACATATTGAATGATTTGAATGAATACTTATCTTCAATTGAACATGGAAGAATCAAGGGGTTGAAACCCTTGAAAAAGCTGTAAAATTCGGCCTAGGGTTTATTCCCTCAAAGTTGCACACTAATGAATGAAAATTGGAAAACTATGTATAGACTTTACACTTTGACGGCGTCATGTATTAGGTCGTGACGCCGTCAACTTTCCGCCATGATAAAATCGTATTGCCTAGATCCATTTGTGACGCCGTCATGTGGAGAAATACTCTAGGCCGTCACTAGTAATTGGACCCTGACGGCCTTGGTGATGCCGTCAGGCCATAAGCTTGAAAACTCTCTGGGCCGTCACGTTATAAGTTCCACATCCACCTCTTTTGTAACTGTTGACGCCATCATGTGTAAAAGCTTGACGCCGTCAGGCACTGTTCCCAGCAAGGGAATTTGAGACTTTGCCGTTTTCTTCACTTTTATGCTCCAAAAATGTCCAAAATGCTTCCTTTTCCAGATTCTTCCTCAAAAGTACCTAAAATGACAAAAGGAACAATTTAGGGCAATAATTGATCAAATAATCTTGAATTTGGGCTTAAATGACCCCTTAAAAGTAGTATACTTTTCGCCTCATCGGTAATCCAATTCTGCATCTTCATTGCCCATATCTCGTATTCATCCTTCTTGAGATATGGAAACTTTGCATTGCTGCTGGTGAGAGTAAGTTGCTAAAGTTGTTGAGATAGATTGTTGTTTGGTTGAGTGACTTCTGAAGCATCTGATGTTGCATCTCCCATTGTAGTAGAGTGAAAGAATGTTGAAGAAAAAGTTGTTCTTTGTTGACAGAGACTCTCCTGTGGCTCTGATACCACTTGTAGGATCTACTCCTTGATAGATCTTTGAGCCAATGGATCGATAGCTTGCCAATGTAATCAAAAGCAATGCTATATGGAAAATCTCTGTATACTTGTATCTATGCAGAATTTAAACACAAATATTATGAACACAATATACTAATAATTCTCTGATCCTCTATGGATCTTTTGTTAATCACTAAGATTGAAAACAAGTCGTGTCCAAAACATTCATCCGGGTGTTCCTTTTATACTACAAGGAACCCTAACCTCTCTTACAAGAAAACGTATAATCTAAGAATATAAAATATACTACACATCTTGTCCTAAAATAACTAAATATAATTTTCTAAGAACTTCCAATGCTACGGATTAACTATATTCGCAGAACGTCTATCGTCAGCAGGAACCAGACATCAGCAGAAACCACTAGAAGTATCCGCAGGAATCTGTCAGTAGGAAGTCATCAGCAGAAACAATCTACTGTCTTCAATAATTCCTAACAGCTTTAGGTAGACACAAGTTATACTCAATAAACTCTTAATCAAAGAATAAACCTTAGTTGGCGTTCCCATAACGTCAACTCCCAATCAATCTATAAATATAATACAACAAAAAATAGTGGCGATATCAACCACTTAGTACAAAACTTTATAATGGTTGGTTTAACAAACTTCCAACTTCCTTCTTTCTTTTTCTTCTCATTTTTTTTATTTTTTTTACATCAACATATAATACGATGTGCACATCACTTATAACGATAATTCTGGATAAATTTTTTTCAAACTTTTCATAACTTCAGATATAATGGTAATAGTGAAAGTAGTAAACACACGAAAAATAACACGACACAAAAATTATACAATATGTACTTTCACTCCATTGCATTGTACAATTTCACGACCTAACCAAATATAATGAATTTACGCACACGAACACAAGTGACGCAAGGAAACACACTTTACCTTAAAGCAACTAACCACGGATATTAATCTATAGGGTAGGCTAAAGTTTAAGGTGTAACGAAACAATTAACAAAGGTGTATGAAACGAAAGGAATGGTTCTGAGGGTTTTTCTAGGGGTATCTTACTCTAAAAATGAGAGTAACAAAGGGTTTTACACGGGGGTTAATTAACCAGTGTAGTTAGCTAATAAACATAACATTTTTGGGCTATTTGGTGTAATCCTAGAATTTTACCGAGTTAGAAAAGTCATTCCTATTACAATTACACTCATTATGGTGGATTCAAATAGTTGAACAACGTCCTCGTTGTTTCTAATAAAGATTAAAAACAAGGAAATAAAAAAAAATAGAACGGGAAACTCCCCTGAGATTTGCTCGGTATGATCCTCCGTTATGCATTTGTAAGCAAAAATCTACTTTCTTATGGGCGAAAAAATGTTCAAGCCTCCATGAATGACGTCTCCACAGAAAGTACATAAATGTATATATACCTTTGTTTAAATAACACACATGTATTAAGAAAGTAACAACTTGCACGAAATTCATTAGTAGTTAGCGAAAACAAAACCTAAAAATTAATATTAAAAATCTAGAAATCATCAGGTCAGTCGATACGCCGCATCTATAGGATGAGATGCACCATATCGAGCCTGGAATAAGTACGAATCAGAAAATCAGATGCGTCGCATCCTTAACCAAGGATGCGCCGCATTAAATAAACTGACAGAATGTTTTAAAGTTTGAAAATAAAATAAAATGCAGAAAATAAAAGATATGATCTGATCAGTTGATACGCCGCATCTATAAGATGAGATGCGCCGCATTAATGTAGATCTGACAGACTCGACACAGAAAAACAGCAAAGGATAAATCCGGGTTGTCTACTGGTGAGCACTTTTCTTTATTCCAGAGTCTTCAAGTTAGACTCACGTTCAGCTCCTATTTTGCCCTTGTGATGTCCCATCCTTCGTCTTTCATGCGAAAGATGTTCCCATAAAGTTGTGCAACATTTTTTCGGATCGAGTTAATTAGTCGCACTTCATAGCCTTGATTGCTACGTATTCTTCATATGGTCCTAAAGAGTATTTTTTGACTTCAAATTTTTCAATGATCATAGTAGGCGGATTGCGGTAGGCGATCCCAAGTAGTTGACACTTCCTTTTAGTGAATTCTTCTTCCTCGTTATTAATAAACTTAGAGTAATCATCCTTATTCAAATAGTCATCAAGCTCATCTTCCTTCAGGGATTCATTGAGATTTTCTTGAGCTTTAATGTGGGGATAACAATAGTTTTCACCATCGATGGATTGGTAGTAATCTTGGATTTCGTCCCATATCCTTTTTAATTCCCATTGCAATCTCTTATCAAGTTTCGTGTAATCATTGAATTCTTTGTGCACTCACTCCCAGAAAGTAGTATTTGATGCTCCTTTGACTTTTTTCAAGTATTCGATTCGTCCTTTCTCTTGCAAAGCTTCTGCCTTGCGTGGGCAGTCTTCAACTTGATCATACCAATCGTAGTCTTCAAAGTAAACATTTTTATCAATCCTTTTCATTCCAATTATGCTTCCTCCATTACAGGTTCCATCGTCTTTCCAGTCACAATGGCCATTCACTAAATCCGTCTTTGAAATGTATAGGTTTACAAGTGTGATCAATATGTCCGAATTCCCAAGGTTTATCAATAACCCATGGTATTTGATCATTCCACTCATAATACCAGGTATTTTTGAATTCCTCGTACGTTTTGAACCCTGGTAAATCTCCAGTTAGCACATCAGTATCAATTTTCAATAAATAATTAAATTCATTGAATTCCTTGCATAAAGGTGTTTCATAATTGAAGAGATCTGTGTCAATCCCAAATAATTATGCTACTTCATCATCGGAATCTTCATTCTTCTTCTCATCTCTCCAATAAATCCAAAGTTCATTTTTCAGTGATAAGGACATATTTCCAGGGTAACGAAACTTAGATTTCATCCAACGGAAGAAATCTATACTAAATTTTTCCAAGAATTTCATTTGAAGATCCATCCAGCTATTAATAGAATTGGGAGGCTCCGTGTTCAACCAGCACTTTGCGGATCCTGTAAGTGTAATAGGAAAAGTTCGAAGCATAAACTGATTAAAGGTTGTATGCTTTGTCCGGTAATATTTAGCAATGTCAAGGATTCTTTCAACATGTTCATCAGCATTCTCATGATTTGACCCGTTTGACCTGTTGAAGGTGTTGGACTGCAGTACTTTGAGAAATTGACCCTTTACTTCAAATTTGGCTCCATCATCCAGTTTAGGACTACAAATTCCCGAGCTAAAGTCGGCTCAAGTTTTGTTAATGTACTCCTCCATTGTTGGTTCCATCATTGGTTCTGTTATTCCTTCTTCTTCCTGTTCAGAAAAATAATCAAGCTCAGATGAACTTGAAAGATCAAAGCTTTTTGTGTTGAAAAGCTTCTTAAGCGAATGGAAAGCTCGTTCAGGTTCTTCGAATGGTTTAGTTAAGTTCTTAGCCGAACTTCTGGTCATGCACTTCCTGAAAATCACCACAAAAGCATCAGTAGTGTATGTTCAACAAAGTAGAATATCAGAACATTAACAACGAAAACGGAATACGAAAAATAAAAGTTGCTGATATCTGCAGACGATGCGCCGTATCCTAATAATAGGATGCGTTGTATCTTAATCGTTAAGAATAAATCAGACTATTATTAAGAAAATCAATACGCCGCAATTAATAAATTAAATGCGCCGTATGTTTTAATAATCAATAAATCAATTATATTTATAAAAATAAGATGCGCCGTATTAGCATAAACTAATGCGTCGTATCTTCGTTATGTTTCAAAATAAACGATTTTTTTTAGATAGATGCGCCGTATGGTTAAAGTGAAGATATTTCAAGTCGGTCAAGGTGGTGAATTATTGGAGTATGTGACTTGGAATGTTCGAGAAGGTGTACATGTTGAGGCACTCGGCGAGTAACTAAAGAATCGGTGAGTATAGCGACTTAGACATAAGAATCTTCTAGAAGCCAGTCGAACGAAGTGGGGCTTACAGCTGTACATATTTAGGGTTTCGGGCTTGAGGCTTGGCAAGTAATACAAACTCGGCTTGTTGAGTAGGCGAATTGTTAGGGTATCGGAGAAGGTAGCTACCTGAAGGGAACACCGCTCCTCACTCAACATTTTATTGCATGGGGGTCCTCATAGGGGAGGAGTAACTACCTGAAGCTCTTCTTCCAATTCCAATATCATAGCACACAGTGTAGCAACACTGACAGCGTTGGTGCTAGCGTTATAGGTCAACGTCAACCGGAGAACATGATAGATACCGATTTGAGATTGCCAATCTCCCAAGAACTAGATAAAGAGAAGAGATGATAAGACCGTTTGAGCGGGCAAGACTCAAAAAAGAGAGAAACTAGATTTTAATTACTTTTCTTCTTCAGTTAATGAAATGGTTAGAGATTTATACGGTAGTAAACTTGTAACTACAAACTCTAACCTCTCCGCTAACTTACCCATTCAAAACTTGCATGAGAAAATGTAGACGTGCATGGAAAACTAAAATAATAAATTTGACTAAGTCATTCATCACCCACGATAACGTTTGATGCACATTCAAAAACGAGTCATAACATCAAAAAAAACATTATTGTTCTTTTCTTTTTGTTATTTTACGGTCACTTTTTTTTTCTTTTTTTTTTTTTTTTTAAATAGATACAGTTACAGTTTTGGGTTTGGGTTTGCAAAAATGATCATTTCTTTTTAATGGTTTTTTCACCTAAAAAATTCCATATATAATAACCCCTTTTTACTTCTGCTTTCACCAACAATTTACCTACACTTTCCAACAAATTTTCCAACCATTAACATTTTACTATGACTTTCACAATGTCTGAAAGAGAATTCAAGTAGACCGGTAACCCCGACATTCACAAATTCGATAACTTCACAAACAACCAACTTCCTTCTTTTGGTACTTCTATAAAATTCTGTTGGAAAAGTGGTTTTGCAAAATGAGTTTTTGCAAAGTTTAGACATAATTTAATATATGTATATGTTATATATATTAGTGTTTATTGGGGGCGTTGTGTTCTCCTCCAAGAGAGCTTCGTAACAAGCTAAAATATGTCCAAAATAGAGCTAAGATGAATGAGATATCGTGTCTCAAAGTGAGGCACGTGAAACACAAAATTGGAAAAGTCCCACATCGTCCAAAACAAGAAGTGAATGCTTGTTTATAAGGAATAGTTGGTATTTGCTTCCAAATTCCTTTAGGTGAGCTATGCTCCCACTCCTACGTGTGCGCGCGCAGGGGGGGGTGCAGATTGTGGGATTTCTGGACCAAAATGAGTTCGAAGCTACTGAACTCATGCGAGCCCGCGCGACCTGCGGACACGAATGCAGCTCCGAAACCTCGCCTACGTGCGTATCTTTTTGCTGCAGATTCGGGTTGCTCAAGTTTCCAGTTTTCTGTAAATCTATTTTTAGAATAGATTAATTTCGTGTTACAAAAGATATACAAATATTATGGCATATATTTTTCGTGTGTAAAAAGCTGTGCAAATCAGTTTTGAAAATAACTGATTTGTATAATACTGGAAGATATATTATCTTGGAGGACAAGATAATTTTTCAGTATAAATATAGCCATAGTCTCATTCGGTTTTTATAGACAGAAACGTAGCTCTTTACCAGACGAATTCCAGCAGCTCTTCGATCAGAATCACACAGGTTTTCGAGATCTTTCAGGCAAGTTGTTAAGTCCGGCTGTACAACAGCTTTGAACGTTGTACCCTGGGAAACAGACGGCGAATCTGTTTTAAGGGAATCGTGTTTACACGAGCCTCGTTCTGTTACCATTACTGCTTTCTTTTATTTAATCGTTAT
Organism: Artemisia argyi; assembly: GCA_030686995.1. NCBI lineage: Eukaryota > Viridiplantae > Streptophyta > Magnoliopsida > Asterales > Asteraceae > Artemisia > Artemisia argyi. Next base: position 72,140,401 of record CM060700.1, on the reverse strand, counting down.
TAGAGTCTGTCTTCTGCTTCTACTCCATTCTGTCTGTATTTACTTTTCTGTTATTTACATTCTGTTAATTATATTATTTATCTTAATCTGATTTTATAAATAAAGTGTACACCGTTTCCCACAGTCTTAAAACAGATTCGGTTTAACCGAATTTAAACACTTTGTTAAAATCGGATTAATTATTTTAACAGATTTATAAACTGTTTTCTATCGAGACCTTGTTGAGTTTCTTTGGAAATCAGTTTTATTTAAACAGATTTTATTTACAGATTTGGTGTACAGATCTATAACGTTTTTTTTTTTTTAAGCAGTTGTTCTAATCAGTTTATTGAAACCAAGATTGAGTTTCTATTAACTGATTTATCGAAACCAAGTTAGAGTTTCGTACAGTCAGATCTGGTACAAGTAGATACCGATTTGCAACAGTTTGTTTAACTGTTTGTGTTTATCTTTCAGGATGACAAACACTACTCCTCCTGGGACGACTATTGTGCATGGATCTGGTGCGCCAGTTACCAACGCAGTTGTTAATCATGCTGAGAAACCAGAGAAATTCAATGGGCAGAATTTTAAGAGGTGGCAACAGAAGATGTTCTTTTATCTCACTACTTTGAACCTTGCGCGGTTCTTAAAAGAGAACGCACCTCAAGTGGAACCTCCTGCTGAAGGTCAATCCTCTAATCAACAGGCTGTGCAAGCCTTGGAAGCATGGAAACATTCAGACTTTTTGTGTCACAGCTATGTTCTGAATGGTTTGGTCGACTCTTTGTACAACGTGTACTGCAAGACCAAGACTGCCAAAGAATTATGGGAGTCATTGGAGCGCAAGTACAAAACTGAGGATGCTGGTACAAAGAAGTTCGTGGTAGCACGCTTTTTGGATTACAAGATGGATGATTCAAAGAAAGTGATGAGTCAGGTTCAAGATCTGCAGATTTTGCTACACGACATTCATGCTGAAGGAATGACTTTGAGTGAAACTTTTCAAGTTGCTGCTATCATTGAAAAGTTACCTCCAAGCTGGGTAGAATTCAAGAACTACCTGAAGCATAAGCGAAAGGAGATGAGTGTTGAAGACTTGGTTGTTCATCTTCGTATTGAAGAGGACAACAAGCTGGCTCAGAAAAACACTTATACGCCTGATTCTGCCAAGGCAAATTTGGTTGAGCATGCTTCGTCATCTTCAAAGTCTCATGTCAAGGGAAAAGGCAAGGGCAAAGGAAAGAATGACAAGAAGGGCAAAGGGAAGTCTGAGTACCTTGCTCCTAAAGCTGCAATTGTGAAACAACAGTTCCAAGGGGTGTGTTTCAATTGTGACCAGCCAGGTCACCGTGCTGCTAACTGTAAGATGCCGAAGCGGGTGACTCCACGCGAGGCAAATATGGTGAATGATGTGGACATGATTGCTATGGTTTCTGACGTCATTGCCAGGATCTCTGAAGTTAACCTGGTAGGTTCAAACAACAGGGAATGGTGGGTTGATACTGGGGCTACCCGTCATGTGTGTGCTGATAAGAGTATGTTTCACTCTTTCAGAGCGGTTGACAATGGAGAGAAGTTGTACATGGGCAACTCTGCAACTGCTGATATCAAGGGCGAAGGAGATGTAATCCTGAAGATGACATCCGAGAAAGAGCTCAAGTTGACTAATGTCTTGTATGTTCCAGAGATACGCAAGAATCTTGTGTCTGGATGGCTGTTGAACAAGTTTGGTTTTCGTCTTGTTTTTGAGTCTGATAAGTTTGTTCTTTCTAAGAATCAAATGTATGTTGGTAGGGGATATGCCCTGAATGGTATGTTTAAACTCAATGTAATGGTTGTTAAGAATGATATCAATAAAATGAATTCTTCTGCTTATTTGATTGAGTCTTCTAATGTGTGGCATGGCCGTCTTGGACATGTAAATTTTAATTCAATACGTCGTTTGATTAAATTTAACTGCATACCTAATTTCCATATTGACTCAAAATATAAATGTGAAACTTGTGTTGAAGCCAAACTTACAAGAGCATCTTTCAAATCGGTTGAACGAAAAACCGAACCACTTGATATGATACACACTGACATATGTGATTTGAAATCACTACCCACAAAAGGTGGCAATAAGTACTTTATCACGTTTATTGATGATTGTACAAAGTATTGCTACGTTTACTTGTTAAAAAGTAAAGATGAAGCTATAGACAAGTTTGTTCTATACAAAAACGAAGTTGAGAATCAACTTAGTAAGAAAATCAAGGTGGTACGAAGTGATAGAGGAGGTGAATATGTGTCTCCATTCGCTGATCTATGTGCGAAACATGGAATCAGACATGAGTTCACTGCTCCTTACTCACCTCAACAGAACGGTATTGCCGAAAGGAAGAACCGTACTTTGAAGGAAATGGTTAATGCCTTGTTGATAAGTTCTGGTTTAAACCAGGACATGTGGGGGGAAGCCATTCTAACGGCTACTTATCTTTTAAATAAGATACCTCGTAAGGAAAAAGAAGAGACCCCTTATGAACTATGGATGGGAAGAAAACCATCATATCAGTACTTACGAGTGTGGGGGTGTCTAGCAAAGGTAGCTATACCGACTCCCAAGGCCCAAAAGATTGGACCTAAATCTGTGGATTGTATATTCATCGGATATGCTAGGAATAGCAGTGCTTATCGTTTCATTGTACATGATTCGAAAAATCCGGATATACAAAAGGGTTCTGTAATGGAATCAAGGAATGCTTCCTTCTTTGAAGATATATTTCCTTGTTTAACGAAGGAAACTGGAAGTTCATCTAGAATAGATGACAATGTTGTCCAAGATAAGAGACAACGAGATGATAATGATCTCCAAGATGAGAGACAAGATCAAATCGAGGAAGAAGAGGTAGAACCTAGAAGAAGCAAAAGGGCAAGAACCGAGAAATCGTTTGGACCCGATTTTGTTTCTTTTATGGTAGAACATGAACCTACTTCTTATCGAGAAGCGGTAACTTCCTCAGAAGGGCCTCAATGGAAAGAAGCCATTAAAAGTGAAATAGATTCTATTTTACAAAATCATACTTGGGAGCTCGTGGATTTACCTCCTGGTTGTAAACCACTAGGCTATAAATGGATCTTCAAGAAGAAGATGAAAGCCGATGGCACCATTGACAAGTACAAAGCAAGATTGGTAATCAAAGGATTTAGACAACGTGAAGGTCTAGATTACTTTGATACATATTCTCCTGTTACACGAATAACGTCGATCAGGATGATACTTGCTATTGCCGCTTTAAGAAATTTGGAAATTCACCAAATGGATGTGAAAACGGCTTTTCTAAACGGGGATTTAGAAGAAGAGATCTACATGAACCAACCTGAGGGTTTCATAGCTCCTGGACAAGAGAACAAAGTTTGCAGGCTTGTTAAGTCATTATATGGCTTAAAGCAAGCTCCCAAACAGTGGCATCAAAAATTTGACCACGCCATGCTAGAGAGTGGATTCAAAATTAATGAATGCGACAAGTGTGTTTATGTAAAAGACACAAGTAGTGGATATGTAATCTTGTGTTTATATGTTGATGATATGCTTATCGTTGGCAGTAACGACAAGATGATCAAATCTACTAAAGACATGTTGAAATCTAAGTTTGACATGAAGGATATGGGTTTGGCTGATGTGATCCTTGGAATAAAGATCATACGAACTCAAAATGGACTTGTGTTGAGTCAAGCACATTATGTTGACAAAATTCTGGCTACTCATAATGCGGGGGATTCCGGCCTAGCTAGAACTCCAATTGACACCAGCAAGCATCTATCTAAAAATAGAGGCGCAGGTGTTGCCCAATTAGAGTATTCAAGAATTATTGGCATGTTAATGTACTTGATGACAAGTACCCGACCTGACTTAGCATATGCTGTTAGCAGGCTAAGTAGGTATACTAGTAATCCAAGTTATGCACATTGGGGAGCTATGACTAGGGTACTTCATTATTTGAGATACAGTCGCGATTATGGACTGTATTATGAAAGATATCCAGCTGTTATTGAAGGATACAGTGATGCTAATTGGATATCTGACATAAAGGATTCTAGATCGACTAGTGGATATGTGTTTACACTAGGAGGGGCAGCTATATCTTGGAAGTCTTCCAAGCAAACTGTTATAGCTAAGTCCACGATGGAATCAGAATTTATCGCGTTAGATAAATGCGGACAAGAGGCGGAATGGCTACGACAATTCGTAGAGGACATACCAAGGTGGCCTAAACCGGTAACGGCCATTAGTATACATTGTGATAGTCAATCGGCAATTGGCAGAGCTCATAGCATAATGTATAATGGAAAGTCCAGACATATCCGTCGTCGACATAATTCGATACGACAACTACTCTCAACAGGAGTTATCTCAATTGACTATGTGCAGTCAAAGGATAACATCGCGGATCCGCTTACGAAAGGCTTAAGCAGAGAGTTAGTTAGTAAGTCGTCTAAAGGAATGGGACTAAAGCCCTTGAAGGAATGAGTTTCTATGAAGGAAAACCTAACCCAGTTGACTGGAGGTCCCAAGATCTGGGTTCAATAGGACAACCTAATCATAGAAATGTGGGGGAAGTCACGTCAATGTGGGGGAGTTACTAAATATTGTAACTTCCTAGTCCATTCCTATAACAAATGTGACTTGTTGAGAGGTTAAACATATGGCTTTTATGATTCAGGATGAAATCATAAAGCATAATGGTTCAAGATGAAATCACAAAACATGTGTTTTTAATGATTCAAGATGAAATCACCTATGTGAGAGAGAAGTGGGGTCGCTTCGAAGGGAATTGTGGGGGCGCAATTCCTAAGAGCTCTTGCAGAACCAGGCTAGTATTCATGACCATAACGAATATGACTATGAGGACTTGACAAGGTCAGGGAGAGTCTTGTGTGAGTATGTATTGTCGTCTACGTAAACAGATGTTGAGTTCAAGGACATCGCGTCTACTCAGATCTAGGAGACTAAGTGCATCTCACAAGGGAAGGTTCAAAGGGTCACACCTACCTATCCTATGCAAGACTTAACCGCAGAAATTTCGCGGAAACTTTCGTGTGTTTTCGACCGATCTCCATTCATGTGGGGGATTGTTGGAAAAGTGGTTTTGCAAAATGAGTTTTTGCAAAGTTTGGACATAATTTAATATATGTATATGTTATATATATTAGTGTTTATTGGGGGCGTTGTGTTCTCCTCCAAGAGAGCTTCGTAACAAGCTAAAATATGTCCAAAATAGAGCTAAGATGAATGAGATATCGTGTCTCAAAGTGAGGCACGTGAAACACAAAATTGGAAAAGTCCCACATCGTCCAAAACAAGAAGTGAATGCTTGTTTATAAGGAATAGTTGGTATTTGCTTCCAAATTCCTTTAGGTGAGCTATGCTCCCACTCCTACGTGTGCGCGCGCAGGGGGGGTGCAGATTGTGGGATTTCTGGACCAAAATGAGTTCGAAGCTACTGAACTCATGCGAGCCCGCGCGACCTGCGGACACGAATGCAGCTCCGAAACCTCGCCTACGTGCGTATCTTTTTGCTGCAGATTCGGGTTGCTCAAGTTTCCAGTTTTCTGTAAATCTATTTTTAGAATAGATTAATTTCGTGTTACAAAAGATATACAAATATTATGGCATATATTTTTCGTGTGTAAAAAGCTGTGCAAATCAGTTTTGAAAATAACTGATTTGTATAATACTGGAAGATATATTATCTTGGAGGACAAGATAATTTTTCAGTATAAATATAGCCATAGTCTCATTCGGTTTTTATAGACAGAAACGTAGCTCTTTACCAGACGAATTCCAGCAGCTCTTCGATCAGAATCACACAGGTTTTCGAGATCTTTCAGGCAAGTTGTTAAGTCCGGCTGTACAACAGCTTTGAACGTTGTACCCTGGGAAACAGACGGCGAATCTGTTTTAAGGGAATCGTGTTTACACGAGCCTCGTTCCGTTACCATTACTGCTTTCTTTTATTTAATCGTTATTAGAGTCTGTCTTCTGCTTCTACTCCATTCTGTCTGTATTTACTTTTCTGTTATTTACATTCTGTTAATTATATTATTTATCTTAATCTGATTTTATAAATAAAGTGTACACCGTTTCCCACAAATATGTCACATAAACGACCGAAAAGAATAATAGACATTGGGACTACCAGAGGGGATAATGAAATCAGGTTTAGCCGCCCTGTAAATATCAACTCACATAAGTCATGTTCATCCTTAGAAACTAGCGTAAATATATACCTGCTTGATAAGTTAATTATGAATTAATGTCATAAAATAAATTTTAAGCAACAAAAACCATCCTTTTATTCATTGGTGTATCACCTTGTATGTCTTTATCATTCTATTGTTTTTAGTTGCTAGATTCATAAATATTAATGCTCATATCCTTTGTTCCTAGTAATGGATACTATGCTGATTCCAAATGTTGATATGACAAATACCAAAAAACAAACTCTTGTTTTTAATTTTCTGTTTCGCTTGTTTATGTTAATTTTGGGATACTATGTTGGTTCAACAAGGACTTATACTTTGGAATAATCGATAGCCTGTTGATAGCCAGTTGTGTTACATTCCAACAGCTTGTGAAAAATCCAAAGCTGCTACTGATCAGATCGCCTGTAAATTTTCATCAAATACATTATTTGATTGATTTATCGTTTAATATTATCATGATCAGTTTATCATATTGAATTGATCAATAATATTTTGCGGAGCTATTTAACATTGGGTATGTCCATGATAAAAGAACAGGCTTAAATTTCTAAGTACTTAAAAGCTTGGTGGTCGAAACATAGAATGCTGCTTTCTTAAGTAAACCTTTTAATTTTGTAATACTATGGATCGCAATAGAAATGTGCTAACTTAGAACAACACCTTAAGAAAATATGGATTGTAGTTTGTTCTCGGTTTTATGAATCCTGAAATAACTTCCTTCAACTTACTACTAGGTTTCTTTAGACACATATGCCTACACACATACATACAATTACAATATCGAAATTGGAAGTTTATAGTTCAAGTCCCATTCTCTACGTGTCGTGCGATCATATGTGTATAAGCTAGATTCTGACATATGTGTCAGCAAGTGATCCTAAAAGGTTTATTCTTAATTGTTGCATCTTTGAAAATAACACATATTTTCGAGTAATGACAGAAAACAAGTGACACCCCAATGAAATTAATTTACAGCTTATCGTGAGAATCAACATATATATAGGAAACACCTCCTTATAAAATGCAATATAAAGTTTCGTTTGTTCCATGCCATTTGTAATATAAACCATTAAAAGACTTTGGTTCAATACACAAATTAAGAAAACATGAGTGTGTATTCACCATTCAATGGAACATTACCTCCAAACTTGTTACCCGATGATGCAAGTCCTGATTGGTTGAACAAGGGAGATAATGCGTGGCAGCTTGTAGCAGCAACCCTTGTCGGCCTTCAGAGCGTCCCGGGGCTAATAATCTTGTATGGTGGAGCAGTCAAGAAGAAATGGGCTGTAAACTCAGCTTTTATGGCTCTTTATGCATTTGCAATGGTTCTTGTTTGTTGGGTGTTATGGGGTTATAGGCTATCATTTGGTGAACAGCTAATTCCTATATGGGGAAAAGTTAACGTTGCTGTCAAGCAAGACTATCTTCTTGATAGGGCTTTTCTTGGAATGTTTCCAAATGCTACCATGGTGTTTTTTCAGTTTGTTTTTGCGGCTATCACTTTGATTCTGATCGCAGGGGCAGTACTTGGACGGATGAACTTTTACGCGTGGATGTTATTTGTTCCACTTTGGCTAACTTTTTCTTACACTGTTGGTGCGTATACTATTTGGTCTATTACTGGTTGGTTATCTACAATGGGAATCATAGACTATTCTGGTGGTTATGTCATCCATCTTTCTTCCGGAGTTGCTGGTTTTACTGCTGCTTACTGGGTATGTGTATCTCATAGTACGACCAACCAAAAAAATAACTGCTTTTATGTATATGAACATAACCTTTTTTTCTTGTTTTTGGTTTAGGTTGGTCCACGGCTGACAAAAGATAGGGAAAGATTTCCTCCAAACAACATTATTCTTATGTTGGCTGGGGCTGGGTTGTTATGGATGGGCTGGACCGGGTTCAATGGTGGTGACCCTTATGAGGCTAGCGGAGATGCTTCCTTAGCCGTCTTGAACACCCACGTCTGTGCTGCTACTAGCTTACTCACTTGGCTCATCCTTGATGTAATTTTCTTTAAGAAAGCTTCTGTAATTGGTGCAGTTCAAGGCATGATCACCGGTCTAGTTGTCATCACCCCTGCTGCAGGTACTAAAACTTTCTAATAACATGTTTAAAAATCACTGATGCTTATCAAATTACTCGATACTCGATCAAAATTGTTCTTCCATTTGATTTCCTGTCATTTTACAGGTGTCGTTCAAGGATACTCCGCAATAATAATGGGACTATTTTCGGGCTCAATTCCGTGGTTCACTATGATGGTTGTGCATAAGAAATCTGAGCTCCTCCAAAAAGTCGATGACACCATGGCCGTTCTACACACGCATGCAATAGCCGGAATCTTAGGTGGCATCCTCACTGGGCTATTTTCAGAGCCATATTTGTGTGAATTATTCTACGGACATACAACTAGGATGGGTTTATTGGTAGGATTTAACCACGGAACCTCTGAAAGCGTCAGACGTGGATTTAGGCAGATGGGGATTCAAATACTAGGGATTATATTCGTAGTTACGCTTAACATTGTGATGACAAGCTTAGTTTGTTTATTTGTCCAATTAATTGTGCCATTAAGGATGTCAGATGAAGATATGGAAATTGGAGACGAGGCAGCTCACGGGGAAGAGGCATATGCCATCTGGGGACAAGGTGAAAGGCTTGAGAACTCGAGGTACTCAAATTATAATGATATGGAGGTTCCAAGCAAAGGTGGTGCTGGTTCAGTCGAGTTGACATGAAATACCTTGAGATGACTAGCTGTATCTAGGTGTGAATGTCTCACTGAACTGATGTTGCATTGTTAAATAAAAGCTCATAAGTGTAATATCGTTGCTCATTTCAAGAAATGAGATGGAGAATAATAAAAATATTGTAGACGTGATTTATTAACTCAAACTATATATATCTCAGTAAGCATTCATTTAAGTCATACAATATCAGTTATTACCATTAGAAATAACATGTTGGCAATTTTAGTGACAAAAATCATTTTTACGTAACTTCGATTCACTAGAGATCAAAGGCTTTTAACCATCAAAAACGAGTTAGGATGCGCAAAATGCACACTCATGATGTGCCCCTAGCTTGTGGGGTCAAGGGGAAACGCCCTTGCCCCTTACAAGGGTCTATGAAGCAGCAACCCCTTGCCAAAATAACCAACTGACACTTATATATTTTACCTACTGACATTAACAAGATACATGCATTGGGACTTAAAGGTTGAATCTAGTAATAGAAGTTAAACAACTATTCCACATGATAATAATATGCTTGCTGTTACTACAAAAAAGTACTCAAAATTCAGGAGCACTTTATTAATTGAGAAAAGAAATACAGTACACTGATGCATTTGAACACTAATTTACACCAAGAAAGCAACTGTCAACATGATAAGCTCAAATGGCATAGTAGGCTAACCTGGTGAAACCTTTTGCCACCAAACTGCTAGACGCAAGCCAAAAGTTAGCATTGATAATCAAAACTTTCTTAATATAAGTTGATCAAACTATTTCAATGTCAGTTGACTTTTAATAATCGAAAATTACACCAAAAATTCGAATTATTTTGCTCATTGGAGGTGCGTAGGGGAAAGAGAAAATATCAGATTCGGCAACCTCCAGAAATCATACGACCAATCCAAACCATCTAACTGCGATGAATATAAAAGTATCATATTGTTCCGAGAACTTTAAACTGAAAAGAAAATCACAGCAACAGTGTGGACTGGGGGTGAAGAAGACTCGCTAAGGATGCTTGTGTAGTTGCATGATGGGTAATTGTGTGCAGTTCCATTCTCTTACCAGCCTCATGTATCAAGTTTCTAAGCAATTACTGTTATTTATGCTTATGGATAAGAACGCTGGTTTTGTGTCTGGCAACAATAGAAAATAACCATTGCTGATTATTTTTAAATAGCACTTTTTTATCTTTTCTCTCAAAACTCAGAATTCCATAATGATGCATAAATTACAAGCGTCCAAAAGACTGACTGACCTTAAAAGGAAGCATTTGTTTAACTAACGGGTGTTATCTCCACCAAAGGTGTGACCAGTAACGTCTTTGGAATTAATGCATGGAGTGAGAGGAGGGAAAGAAGGAACCGACTTTAATATGAACTTCCTGCCACTTTTTAAGGAAGTTGAACCAAGCTCATGCAACCGAATTCTAGGTGGAGAAATCCGCTTCTTATTTGGCGATGTTCCTATCACTTTATTAGGTTGGATACAAGAATCTCTTAGTATCTTAGGTGTGTCATCATCATCATCAGTAATTCTAGAAGACGTTTTTGTCCCACCAAACAGAGTCACTGGGGTGACCAAAGAGGACCCACGGAAACCAAGAGAAGAAAGACTCCTTCCATTAGAAGGTAACAATTGAGATCTTGAACTATTTGACGGCGAGAATTCATCCATAAATTCTTGATCAAACGGAATCATTTCAGGGTAAAATGTGCATTCAGATTCCGGTGACGAAATGTATCTTCCAGGAATAACATGAGATTTTGAAGCATTTTTTCCATGGCTAAACATGAAAAAGAGATCACGTTAAAAATCTTTCCTGATTAGTCTAATAAAAAAGTCAAAATTAATTCAGTCTTACTTGGAAAATTGAAATGACGGTGTTTCAGGAGTCACATTGTAAGGTTTATGGATAGCAGGAAGAGAGGATCTCGACATAATGGAACCCACTTTGAGCTTGTTGTCAAATGAATCATTTAATTTCTGGTTAACAGCTTCCATTCCCATTTCTCTAAAGATGATGCTGCTTGCTGAAATGCATGTATTAAGTTAAAAACTAAAAAATTAAAAGTTCATATATAAAATAAGATTTAGTTATTAAGTTTGCATGAGACATGAATCACAATCAAGTAATATGGGACCTACTGCATAAGAGTAGAGTTGTATCCGGAATCAAAAAAGTTTCCAGCTTTAAGGATTCAAACAAGCCCTAGTGTTGACACATATAATCTTTCTAAGACATTTCTTAACCAAGAATCAGAAGGAAAACAAACTTTAAAAAAATAATAATAATAAATAAAAATAATAATAAATAAATAAATAAAAATTAGTTTCCTTCATTACTTCTACTAGTCTTATAGATATGAAATGAATTACCATGTCAAACCCACAATTACAAGTAATTTAAGAATGAGAAGATAATTCATATCTATCTTTTATACGTGAGTCGACCAAGTACAAGTGTTTAGAATCATCATGCTTTGTTAGCGTGTCCAAATTAGTTCAAGAATAAAAATAACAAATTTCTATATTTATATTTTTAATACTACAAATAAAAATCAAGGTATGCATGCGCAAACACCGCATGCTAAATATGTCCACCCCTGCCAACAAGGAAAAAGAGCTTGTGTCATCTCTCGTTGCCTCTTTCATAAGAAAATTTTCTTAGATTTTAAAATTTATAGTCTCGAATTTTAAACTTGACATTTTTCATATTGCAAAAACTTCACGTATTCAGGATTTAGGGGCACATTCAAGCCAAACCCATTGTAGCCCCTTCCATAGCGAGATATCATGATTTCCTCTAGGTGACTAAATTGTTGTATCTATAGAAGAAACTCAATATCATACGTAAAAATACATAAGCTTAAGAAACACGAAGTCCCAGAAAGCATGACACAACTCTTCAAAACTTGATAAAATAGACAGACTTTCAACTTCAAGCAACTTCGACATAAAATAATCAGCATGCGTAAACAGTTGTGACAAAAAAGTGTTGCAAGAGATAGTGTTTGGATGTGCTTCTTAGTTACAGTTATGATAATCAAATAATGGTGTTGAGTGTTTGGCATATTCTTATGGTTTATGTAAGAGACAAACTTGAAGAAAAAGAACCTATGTGTATATATTGTTAAAGTATTTTAGCATAAAATATGATGAATAGAGTATGACAGAATTTTAACACTGTAATTACAAATTTGTAAAAAAAGGAGTTACAGAATTGTGAAAATAACTGACAATGAAACCCGCCGCTAACCAAATACCTGAAAACTAAGAATATTGAAGCATATTTACGTGTAATTTACTGATTATCCAAAAGTAATTGAGACCTTGAACCAACAAAATTAGATCACCCAAACACTAAAGACAACTATTACAGCACTGGAGTTGCTTTAATCAGATAGTTTAACACACAATGAAACCTACTAATTGTCAATCACATCTAAAGCCATTAAGACTTTAAGATTTCTTATGTCTTGATATAAACAGCTTAAGAATACATCACCCTAGAAATCAAGTATTTCATTTGTAATCTTAGATGTATATTTGCAGGACTCGTTATCTACAGATCTCATAAACATGCTTCGTTCAAGTAAAAAAATTACGCAATTTATAAGGGTTGATATTACCCATCTTTGACATATACTTTAATGACATGTATGTACATATATTTGGTACCTCCTTTCGCACCAAAGATATTTTGGCAGCCTTCACACCGGCATCCATCAGAGCATCCAACATTAGCCTGTTGAGATAAAACCATTCAGTACATTAAAGCAACATTAAACGGAGAAAAGAGACGCTTGGCAGGAGTTGAGCCATATAAACAAAAACACACCTGATAGCACTCGCAATACTTTTTCAGGCACATTGACTTCTTGCAGTTGCAACCCTTTTTGTGTATTGCTGCAAGTGGTATCACTTGATCTTCATCCACCTGTGGACAATAATTAGTATTCATATCACAATTGTTAATAAAGAAGATCAAGTTGAGATGAAGAGGCACTAAAGGTAGCAATTTTTGACTTATATCGACTTGGGTTATGTTTTATCTCAAAAAAGTCAAAAACCAATATTGAAAAGGAAATTAGTTGAATGTCCACCAAAGTAAATTCTGATGAAGGAAATCTCTTATAGCAATTTATTCAAAGACTGGATAATTACTGAAATGATAAACAACTTCATAACTGTAAAATGTAAATGAAGTAAACTATTGGAGAAAAAGTGTTTCCGGGATCAACATAACCGACCCAGCCATTTCTTCCTTACCAGAACTATCTATTTGATCCGAACATGTTTTAAAGCTACACCCAGCCAGCCCATTTTGCTATATCTAATAAGAATCATTACCATAGCCTCACTATTTGGAGGTTGTGTAAGGTGCTGAACAATTTTAGGAGCAAATGCAAGTGGATTTCGTGATTCTATCTGTTTGCGTGTCTCAAGAACAGTGTCTTGATGTTCAGGTTTGTTAAAGCAACCCTGGCAAGAACAAGAGCCCGAACAATAGATCCCAGCAGCAAAGCAGTCACAGTAACTGCACAAAAGGAGTTATGTAATCCTCATATTGTTAAGACTTAAGGATACTGTTTAATGCAAAAAAATAATAATAAAAAAATAAAATAAAAAAATAAAAGAAGAGAAAAGAAACAAGCATTCGATTGACTCACAGTTTCAGACACTTAGACTTCTTACATTTGCAGCGTTTGCACCCATCACCATTGCTCTCTCCTTTCTTCCTGAAACAGTTTAGCAAGCACATGACATAGTAAGAAACAACGATAAGACTTACAAAAATGATAAATGCAACTCTAATACAAACATGAAGACCTAAACTGCTTAAGGTAGCAAAAACCTTATCAAATATGACAAAAGATATAAAAAAACGGGACAAAAAGTGTGGAAAGGTCAACCCTGCCTGACCTGTGTAAACCTATTGCCACCATGTTTCTTAACAACATAGTTGGAGAAGGTCAAAGTGCAAAGATAAATGAGGGCAAATTTGTTCCATTTAACTAAATGTGTCTGCGTAATACTCTATCCCTAACAGGTCAAATGGCTGTATTTAAGAAATAGCTAATACCAAAACTGGTCAAACAGATCAAAATATGCCCACAGTAGATTTAAGTGCTTCAAACCTAGGAAATTGTTTCATAACTTTCATTTGAAGAGGACTTCATCATTAGCATTGATGAACTTCAAAGGAATAAATAAAAGTATTGCAACCCAACAATTTTAACCCACCCAATTTACAACCAATATATACAACATTACAGTCATTTCAGAAAACATGAAAATGATACCTTTTCTTTTTAGGATTCGATCTGTTGAATTCATCAACTCTCTGACCTTGTTCATAGTTCAGGCTCCCCTGATCAAAACTTTCTTGATTTTCAATCATCATAATCTGTTTTTCATTACTGTAAGCAGCTTCATGCGTATATTCCTCGCGTCTAGTTGATAGTTCATCAGCCAAGTTTGAGTTGGATGAAATTGAGGGGCATTGCATGTTATCTTGTACATGAGAAGTAATAGATATGGACTTTTTCCCATCATTCGGCTTAATGCTGACACTCACCAAAGGCCTGGCATTAACAATGCTATTCAAGTGCAACCCTATACCTGAAGGCTTGGAAACAGTTTGGCTAGTGTTCTTAATATTTTGGGAGATAGAAGAGTTTATAACTTCTGAATTTGCAGTAGTAATTGATGGATTTTGGGTAATAGGGTTACTTTCTACAAATTTTTCTTGAGCTGCCTCAAACTGAAGGCGTCTTCGCTTTCCAAGTTGACTTTTACCAACCTACAGTGGGTGTTTGCAATCACAAATAAGAACACGGTAATATTTAAAAGAATATATGGAGATGGAGAAAGACACGTTACATAAGTGAACCATATCTTATTGTCTTTCTAAACATGGGTCATTATTATAGTAGAAGCATAACAGTATTCAACTTCTATATGTTTTCAGGTTAAGAATTTTGACGAAGTGACAAACAATCACAATATTTCCATTTGTATCTTTGTAGCAAAATGCGTATACATGTGTACAAAAAGCCACTAACGTAACTGATATGCACCTAAGCCTCATTCTATTGCATTAAATGTTTCATCCAGTTAAGCAAAAATTATAGCTATTGACTACATAATAACACAAAAGAGACTGAAGATATCATTTTGAGGCAAACACAAACTGCGTTCAAAGTTGCAATGAGTTTTATATACTAGGTAAGAACCGACAGGTTTTCTTTCAGACGCTCATTCAACTCGCTTTTCAAATTAGCAGAATGGTTCAACGTGTCAATTCAGATTTCAAAAGTTGGCTAATTAATTTCTTATCTAAAGTCAGCATTCGCACTTGATAAAAGAAACAGAACATAAGTGATTGGGAAGATTAATATTGACTATTGGTGTTTCTATCCTTTTCATATCTTCAAGGTTATACAATGAGAAGAAAAAAATGGCGCATGATGATTCAGTGCGTTAGTTCAGCACTGAAATGCAGGTGCAATCAATGTATAAACATAAATGCAAGTGTGTTATGTTGAGAGAAACTTTTATATACTGCAAGAAAGATAAAAAGAAAGAAGAAAGAAGCTTCAGCAACTTTATATGCATGTAAAAAAAATTAATTTATCACTAAAGCGCAGACATCAAAGTTTCTGGTTTTTGTAGTGTTAAAAGATTTATCATCAACCAAGAGTTTCCAGTGTAGGTCTCTTCATATATCTGCGTTTTACATTATTTGAACCTTGTATACCTTATAAACAACAGAAGCACGCGGAACAAGTCGTTCCATAGAAAAGGTAGATATTTAACCTAACTCACTATGATGAAAACCAAGGGTGATGTGAGAAGGCATTGCACTATTTAACTGCAACCTGAACGGTCATACCCAGAAAGCCAACAGGTTCAAGTAAAACTCACCAAGTCAATCTCAGAAAGGCAAGTCCAACAGCATTACTCATGATTATTATAGTCAACAACTTAACTCACAAAAAATGATTCTAGCACTTAAGGATATGACTTTATTTAAATGTAAAACTCTACAGCTTTTTAGGATTTTTTAAAGGAGAATTCTGATGGAGGTTACCGATGAATATGTAAAGTAAGGATCTAGTGTTTGTCAAGGTTTTTACCAAAATGACAATCCTTTGGACATCAAAACAACGCAAACATGGTTCTGGAAAAGCATAAACATGTTTCTAACTAAACAAATAATAGAAAGGGCTCTAATACGAGTAAGTCTTAATGCATGAGTATAGATCACAGATGAGGGGAGTGTTGAAGCTCGCTATAGCGCCATCTATCCACAAGCTTAAATACAAGGATAATGTATAGAGTTTCCATGACATAATATTGGATTAATACGCACATGGACATTGTGGAGATGGAAAAAGAAACAGAATAATAATATTTGAAAATGGTAACAAGTTTGATCTCATACATATAATTTCTCTGTGCATGGTTTAAGTTATGTGTTCTATTGATATTCCTTTAAACTACTTCCTGTAGACCATAAGTACAGCTACAATGTTACACGTTGATAGATATATAGAGCTACTACAATTATCCTACACTGCATGTGTATAGACCCAGCTAAACTAAAAATTAGTTTTAATACACTAATTCTACCTTTAACTGCTGTCCTATCACAGTTGCAATAGGTTGGTTGGCAATTCCAGATGCTATTCCCTTGCCATAATCCTTATAACATCCAAAAACTGGTTGCTGATGCTGAAACAACGAACCAGAAAAAATTAAAACCAACTAGCTGGTAGTTAATGAGTTCCAGCAATTGGGACAACTCATCTGCAATGTGATTCAGATTAGTCATGTTAAAATGTACCTGAGCCACACGTTGGGCATACTGTTGGGTAGTGGAAATGACTTTTCCATCATTTTTAGCAGGCTCCGGGTGCGATGGTAGGCTTCCTTCATGGTTCAGTTCTGTTTGCTCAACAACTGCAGCCGGTGCCATCACATTGGTTTCCAAAGATCCGTCTGGAGTCATTAAATCAGTCATTTTAGGATAAACATCTTCAGAATTTTTCAAACTCAAAGGCGTAAGGTTTCCACCGGTAGTGACATTGGATGCATTATCTCGTAGGGATAATTCTGCATCAGATGATACATGAGACTGAGAGCTGAATAATAATATTAAAGGAAAACAGTTAGTCTTTACATCAGAGTGACAATTACATTATTATTAGAGTAATATTGAAATGAGATTAGACCTTTTTAGATCAAGACGACGTGAGTGGGTTCGAGGTGATGTAAAGACGAGAGGGGGAGAATTAAGACCAGGAAAGACTTGTGTAACGGATGACCCCTTGACAGGCTTTATAGGAGACAGGTTGTTAATGTAATTAAAGATAGGAGAGTCCTGAAACAATAATAGTAATCCCAAAGCATGAAAATAGTTATCGTTATGATAATGTTATCAAAAGTGGCTTTATAGAAGACTAGGTAATGTAATTAACAGCGGATAATGATATGAGAATATGTTCAGAACATATTGAAATCTGCACGTTACCATCTAAAACCAACACGACTGAACTTGTAAAGAACGAGCAGTAGCTTGCATATATGTTATTCAAAGTGGCAATTTCAATGAATTTACTTATGAACATGTTAATTCAGATTACGTTTTTTCCACCTCTACAATAAATATATATACGCACAGAAGTATAAGAAAACAAAACTTAGACCAAATCGTAATTGAAAAAATTTATTTCTCAGATTTATGGTTTAAATTAATTCAGCTTTTTAGGTTTTTTACATAATAAACCTTATCATTATAACCAACACCAAAGAAACAGGCACGGCATCAAATCTAGTCATCACATGAAACACGAAAACAAAACCACAAATTGTACCATCAGCAGCAAGACTATAGCCTATAGGAAGTAATAAAACAGGAATCCAAACTCCCTTTATCATGTTTTCCCAAAGTATATCATGCTTTTTTCCCATGTTCCGAGCTCATACATTGTCCCTTAAATACCAGTCTATGTCTCCTGATTCCATGCTCTGATACAATTTCACTAGTGCATCCAACTTGTATGTTAGAAATAGTCATCTTGCAAATTTGTCTCATTGAGTAATCGGGTGTTGGGGTTTATTTGAATTTGGAAACGCTCATAAGCTCTCTTTTTTTGGGTTAGGAGCTTATCTACTTGAGGCTCTCGATTATTTAAGTCCATCAACTCAAGTTAACAAACTCATAAGCCAATAAAAACGGGTGTAACCGCTTAAGAGCTTTCCCCATATAAGCCCAGAAAAATAAGCTAATCCAAACACCCCTTTGCCGACATTTTCTTAGAACCTAGAATTCAGCTTATTATTACTCAATATAGCCTCATCACTAGAAACATAGCCATAATTATCTCAACGCAACATCCAATCTAACAAAACAATTCAATCCAACAGGTACATTAGTACTAAAATAACCTAAGTTTCGGATAAAACATTAAACTAAAATACCCGTAACCATAATTAGAAACATGAATTGACAAATGTTACAATTATTAAAAACCGCAAAATATAAAATTAACCTCAATAGTCAGTACCCATTAATTAATTAAACATATAAAATAGAAATAAATTACAAAATGAAGATATAATAATAATTTACATTAAAAGCAGAAATGGATTGTGGTGAAGTTGAAGAAGAGAAGGCGATGATAATTTTTTTATTTTCTTCATTTTCCATTCCTTAAAATTACAACCCTAAAACCCCCTTCTTCATATACAAGTACTAAAACAAGACAACGTTAGTTGCGCTATTTTAATTTATAACATTATTTTGTTTTTGTTTGTTTTTTTTAATGTAATGTAATGATAATAAAAATAGAAATTTAATGAAATAAAAATAGGGGGCGGTGGGTGTTTGAAACTACATTATTGGGCGGGAATTTATTAGGGTATTATATTTCTTTGGCCCATAACAAAATTAAGCCCATTCTATATCTATATTATTTAGCCTCATATAAAATGAAATTTTGTTTATATATATATATATATATATATATATATATATATATATATATATATATATGGGTTATAATAAAAAGGATGTTAAAATAAAAAGTGTAGGAAGCCACCAAAATTCGCCACTTGTCCCTCTAACCCCGCCAATAATGTTATATCTATAGGGGTATTTTCGTTATTTTACATTCACCCTATGTAATCCCTGTAATCTCATTCTTTTCCAGCTAACACTTATTCCCTTCTTCCCACCCTCCCTCATGTACCTTAACATCCACATATCTTCACTAATCACAACCGATCTTTACCACCGTTTCACAACCATGTCGTCACCATCGTTCACAACCATACTTTCCCCACCGTTCACCATCGTTCCCCACCCAAGGCACAGTTTGATTCATCATCTCAATTTGAAAGTAAGGTTATTTTAATTATTTTTTTTATTGTAATCATCGATTAATATGGTTATATGGATCTTCAATTAAACATTCGAGCTCATATAAATGAAATTTTGTTTATCTATAAAATATATATATATAACAGGATGTATATGACGTCACTAAATGTCCAGTAATCATGCTTAATGCTTATGTCATTGACACCTTGCACATTCGAGCTCTCTGATTGGTTGATGAAGAAACGATTGCCACCGTGGAACCCTAAATTCGTGCTTAGTTGGCATGATTGATCGGTTTTGATCACCTAAAAAACGATTATGATAATATGGAACTCATATCTATTCCTTAAATATAGCTTGGTTAATTATAAATATTTAAGGAAAAAAAAAACCCACCTCACACAAAAAGGTACGTTTCTTCTTCTCAATACTCACTTCTTTTTCTCAATACCATAATCATACATCCGTCAATTTATAATATTCATGTTTGTTACTTACTTTTCAGCATCTAAGCAACAAGAACAACCTACAACACAAGAAAAGAAAAACTTAAAAAGTTCTTCAACTGGTATATGTATTATTAAATATTTTGGGTGCATAGTTTGATATGTCGGTTATTTAGCATATATATTCTTTACTTTTACAACATTGAAAGGTAACAGAAAGCAGAGTTCACAAATGGAGACACCTATTATCGAAGATGAGATACCACAAAAACGTTTCCAAGGTATTGGGGTTTGTTTTTCATAGTGAATGTATTAGTGATTGATGATATTGGTTATTGGTATATTAGTGATTGATGATATTGTTATTTAACATGTTGGTATGAATATATTTTCATAGCGAATGTATTCGTGATTGATGATATTGGTTATTGGTATATTAGTGATTGATGATATTGCTATTTAACATGTTGGTATGAATATATTTTTATACCCTAGCAATGCAAATTAAATCTTTGAATGTTATGTATTTTGATGTATAGTTTGTTATGTTAGTTATTTAGCATATATATTTTTTACTTTTGCATCATTGAAAGGTAACAGAAATCAGAGTTCACAAATGGAGACACCCATTATCGAAGATGAGATACCACAAAAACGTTTTCAAGGTATTAGGGTTTGTTTTTCATAGTGTTGGCAATTATGTATTAGATTATTATTATATTAGTGATTGATGATATTACTATTTAACATGTTGGTATGAATATATTTTTATATACTAGCAATGCAAATTAGGGCTGAGCAAACGGACCGGACCGACCGACAAAACCGACCGGACCGAGACCGACCGGACCGGACCGACCACATTCGGTCCGGTCCTCGGTCTAAGCTTTTTGAAAAATTCGGTCCTCGGTCCGGTCGGTCCGGTCCGGTCCGGTCCGGACCGACCAAAAACCCGAAAAAACTTGCCTAATTGGACCGGACCGACCGAAGACCGACCGGACCGGACCGGACCGAGACCGGACCGACCACATTCGGTCCGGTCTCGGTCTATGGTTTTTCCGGTTCTCGGTCCTCGGTCCGGTCCGGTCTTGGTCGGTCCGGTCCGGTTTTCGCCCGATGCTCAGCCCTAATGCAAATTAAATATTTGAATGTTATGTATTAGATTATTAGTATGTTTGTTATATTTCTTATAGATCAAAAAAAGAAAGGAAACACAATTAATCAAAGCAATCCATCTATGTTTGAAGTTGACATACCAACGAAACATGTTCAATGTAAGAATGTTTTATTTTAATTTTTTTTAAAGGTATTTGTATTTGTTTAGCTTTGTTATAAACGTGTTTAAGCTAATTCTGGTGGTATAAACAATTTTTAGTTAATATGTTGTTGACTACAGATTAAAAAAAAAATGATTCAACGATGTAAGGTAACAAGATAATCGATTTAAGTTTTCGACGTAGAGGCAGAGCACCGACTAAAAATATATGCAGAATACGTTTACTTATAATCTTTTTGTAATATTTAGTAAACATTTTGATTGTTGATATGTTTGTATTGAATAATATGGTTTGTGTATATTTTAATCAGTTTACTATTTAATCATTTATAAATATGCATCAGCTGATTCTACAAAAAAAAAAAAAAAAAAAACTATAATGAATACATCCATTTCTGCAGGTCACACACCGTTAACGCCAACCTACACATGCAACATCTCTTATTTAGATGAGATCACAAATAATGACGAATTTTCAACTATCAAAGTGAAAATCATTCATATTTGGAAAACAACAACTCCTATGAATGGTTCTTCAAAGGGTGAAAAC
The DNA here is from genome assembly GCA_030686995.1 of Artemisia argyi. Lineage (NCBI taxonomy): Eukaryota > Viridiplantae > Streptophyta > Magnoliopsida > Asterales > Asteraceae > Artemisia > Artemisia argyi. The sequence continues at coordinate 72,118,770 of CM060700.1, read as the reverse complement.
ATAAACATGCTACTAATGGACGAAAAGGTAATGTCTTACAATATTATCATTTTTGTTGTTTAGATATATAAGTTAGATTGACCCAAAACTCAAAACATCATGTATTGTGTTTTACTATTGTAGGAAAATAAAATCCATGCTTGTGCAAATCATTATGTCCTTAACTTTTGTCAACCAATGCTGAAGAAATATAACTGTATACTTATGTCGAATTTCAATTTGTATACCGGGTTGGAAGGCATGCAGTTAACAAATCACGCTGGCAAGATTTACTTTAAAAAAATACATCTATAAGTGTGGTTCAAGACTTTAATTGTGTATGTGATGGGTTCGAATTCATTGAATACCATGAATATCATCACCAACGAAAAATACAACAAGCATGCGTTTGGTAAGAATTACACACAAAATTATGTTACATTAATTTAAAATAATTATATATCATGCAATGTTTATTTGAATAGTGTTATGTGTGTAGACATCATTGGTTTGATTTCATCAAAACTGATGAGGCGAAAAATTAACCACTTTTAGGGGGTCATTTAAGCCCGGAATTGAATTTATTTGATCAAATATTGCCCTAAATCGTTCCTTTTGTGATTTTAGGTACTTTGGGAGAGAAATCTGAAAAAGGAAGCAATTCGGACGTTTTTGGAGCATAAAAGTGAAGAAAACACCAAAGTCTTAATTTTCCTTGCTGGGAACAGTACCTGACGGCGTCAAGAGTAAAAGTGGTGAAGGCCCAGAGAGAACGTGAAGGCGTCACCCAAGGCCGTCACGTGTTAACTTGTCAAAACTTACGCGCGAAGTAGCTGATATTGTTTTGGTCATAACTTTTGCATACGAACTCGGATTTAGGTGATTCAAAAGCCCACGCGAAGAGGACGAAGAGATCTACAATTTGGTGAAAAAATGGTCATGACGGCATCAAGAGTAACGGGCTGACGCCGTCAAGAAGGGCCGACAGAAAACATGCCTATAAATATAACATTATAACTTCACTTTTTGTAAACCCTAAACCCTAAGGTCGATTCCTGGGTTTAGGTGGGTGTTTTTCCAGCAACTTAGAGGGTTTCAATCACTCCATAAATATCATGTATTGGTTTGATGATTCTATCTTAATTATGTTTTCCATTATCATTGCTGTTTGCTCTTCTTTGATGATGATTTGCTAATTCACCTTGTGTCTACTTATGATTATGTGAAACTTGTATATAATTGATTGGATCTCATTGATTTCTTGTTGATGTTGTGTCTATCTCCATCAATGAGGGGCTTGTTGATGTGTGTGTCTATCTCCATCAATTAAGGCGTGACAACTTCAATAGATCTAGTTGGTTTAGTTTATAATTCTTGTTTCCTATTGATTCTTGTTTTGATTGAATGAATTCGATGTTAGGCTTAAGAAAACTGGCAGATCTCCATCGTGTAATGTGCTTGAACGTCTTAAGAAACATGTAGCCAAGGCATACTAGGCTATTAAGGTAGTATTTAACGCATGAGCCACTGTTTACAATCCCTATGGTTGTGTCGGGCATGGCATAGGAGGAGATAAGGGCTCATAGAATTGGAGAGATATGTATGCCACTCCATGAGTTATTAGGAATACACCCGTCAATTAAAATAAGGTTTACAGTCAATAGGTAGAATTGGATAGCTAGCAAGGAGTAACATATCATGGGTAGACATGCTTCACTTATCTTGTAGAATCCTAGTTTACTTTTCTTGCACATTAGTTTAATTAGTAGCTTTTGGGTTAGTTGATTAGCAACTAATTCCACCCCTTCTTCCAAAACCCGAGATTTTTACTTGCTTTTCATAAAATATAAAAACATAAAAAGAATCATCCTTCACCTTTAGACCTAGTTAGATTAATTTCAATCCTAACGACACTATTCCTAGCTGAACGGTCAATCCCCCGGTACTTGTCACTATACTATACTACAACGATCAGGTACACTGCCTGGTGGGGGTTGTAAGCTTCTCGAGATCCCTCGAGAGGTAAAGCCTGGTGCGATTCTCACGTATCAAGTTTTTGGCGCCGTAGCCCGGGGAATAGTTATTGTTTAGGTTGAATTTGATTTTTATTAGGTCTACTCATTAGATTCCTATCAAGTGAGATTTTTTCTTTTTACTTTGTAGCTTTCTCGTAGTCTATCTTTTCTTTGTGATTTTGTTCGTAATTTGCTTCAAATGGACTTTACACTTAGACTTCTAAGATTACAAGATAGGGTTGAGCGGCTAACACGACAAAGAGTTCAAAATACCTCATTTAGAGACACCTATGAATCATATGAGCCTTCACCTAGGATAGATTCTTATGAACAACCTCCATGTTTAAGATCTAGTTTTAGTGAGGCCAATAGGAAATGCGACCTAGTTTGCCAAGGAATTATGGAGAGAGCCATTGCAACAAATCATAAGTTGGATGAAGCACTAGGTTTGCTATTATCACTACCTAAGAAAACAATTGAGGAGGATTTAGCCGAGCATGATCACATTGATAAAAAAGACCTAGGTTTTATGATCGATGATGATGAATCTTTAGAAACAGATGATGAATCTCTTGGGCAATTTGTATATAGCAGTCAGAATATTGAGGATGGTCCTTATGATTCGGACATAGAAGTTGAGATGCCTAGAGAAGCACGTGAGATACTTGGGAGAATGTTAGGGCTAGATTATAATAAAACACATGTTGAGGATATAGGTGATATTAACACATGGAGTGATGAGGTAAATAACATAAGCCACAAAATACTCAGCCATCATTTGAGGCACACACACCGCCCGTGACTTACCCGGAAGACGTAGAAGAAACTTTAGGAATTCCGATGGAGGTAGAACCCTTGGACCAGGCACCATTAGAGGATATAGGTTTGAATACTTGTAGTGATAACCTTACTCCTAGTTCCAGGGAATTTCCTAATGTTGATGAACCGGAACCTCAACCTTTACACAACTTTCCATCCTTAGATATATTTTTAGGAGACAAAAGAGGAACCGACCCACCCATCAACCAATATTATCCGGGTAGTTTTAGGATGAAGGAAGCCATTCACTCACCCCCTTCACCTCACGTGGCATATTCACACCCTAAGGGTGTGTATCGCTACTTTCACCCACACTTAATCCTAAGTGTAGGGAAAACCTCCCCTATTTCCGTTAAATAAGGGTAGAGTCAGGCTCGTGACTCGAACAAAAACAAGCGCTTCTTGGGAGGCAACCCATGTTTTGTGTGTTTTTATTTGTTTGTTTGTTTGTTTGTTTGATTTTATTTATTTCCGTATGCATGTTTTATTTTTATTGTTTGTGGCTCATGTTTCAAAGTAAATTGTGAAAATGCTTTATTTTGTTTTTAACTTCGTCTTAATTGCATATAAAGGTATTTTGCAAATGATAAGTGTAAGGGAGATCCAAATTTGTTTATAAGAATGAAATTGAGCATGAACCACAACAATAATAAATGGACATGTGTATTAGTACTTGTTAGAGTCAAATGCTTGTATCGAGTCATAATGATGTTTTGCAGGATTTTCCAGGAAGTAGGACGAAGTTTTTCCAGAAATTTTCCGGAAACTTAACATAAGAATTTCTGCAGGTCACTTCTGACGGCGTCACGAGTTTACTCTTGACGGCGTCACGTGTAAAATTCTGGTAATTTTGCTAGTTTTGTTTATACCGGACTCTTAAAGTTTTTGTTGATTCTTTAGTTTTATAAACTCCAGGAAATCTGCAAACATTCATTCCACAAGCATTATATCTTAAATTGTTTTGTTTTTATTCCTATGTCTGGAATTACATCTAGTTGTGAGTTTTCTTTGTTCGGATTGATGCGTTGGGTTTTTGTGATTGTTTTCTCAGGTTTAACAGGTTATGTATGACAAGAAGATGATTTATATTTCTGGAAGGGAAGCTTTGATTGTTCATTTTCTTGGAGGAAGATCTAACCTGACCACCTTATTATCCATACCGAGCGAATCAGGGGAGTATTTGATTTTATTCTTTTTACTTTTTCACTTTTACATTCTTTACTTGAACATTGGGGACAATGTTCATCTTAAGTGTAAGTGGAGGGTAAAATGATGATACCTTACAGATACACTTTCGCTTGAGTTTGTTTGTTTAATGGTAGATGTGTAATAAAACTATAAGAAATACTTGTTAGTGCAATTTTAGCGCCAAATTTAAATTTTTTTACAACATTTAGGAGTGAAACTTTAGCCATAGCAAGCGTCTCATGGATAGGAGATTGTATGACTAGCACAAAACCGTACTTTCAGAAAAATTTTCCACCCAAATATGTGAGGTTCGCCTTTAGATTTGATAGGAAAAACATTTATTATTAGTGCTTATGAGTGTACCGGTAACATTTAGATTCTAGAACTTGCGTTAGTGATGCATCCCGAGACCGCTAGTGAGACTACATTCGTGTGGTAGGATTTACTACATGATAAGAGGCATTAGGATCACCCTTGTGTTAAACCCGTTTTATAATTACTTGACCATTTAAGTCATATTACTTGGCTAGTTAAGTCAACTAATTTTTCCCACACCTTTAGCGTTGTACTCATTTTTAGTACACGAAACCCCTAGTACACCCCTCCAAGCCTATCTTTTCGTTTCTAACTTTAAGCATTTTACTTAAAGGAAGAATTTGTTACACCCCACTTAAATGTACACCCAAATCGCCTTAGCCTTCCGTGTATGCGCTCATTTTTAGTGCATTATTGTTATTTGTTAAACCCTAAGTTAACTATCTAATTGATTACATGGTTGCTAAGTCGAGTCATATCCTTGTACATATTGTTTTGGGACGATTGGGACTCATGGGTAAAGTACTTATTTTATGGAGTAATGGGGAAGAACATCATATTATTACCCCCGTATGTACGTTAATCTTAAAAGTACTCCAAGTGTTTTGATTATCTTAATTCGAGTCATTAGAATAGTTGATTGTAAAGTATGCAAAAATTCAAGTGTAAGGGGAATTTTCATTCCCTATGATGTATTATTTTGGATGGTAGGGTAAGAGTGTATGCAAATATATATATATATATATATATATATATATATATATATATATATATATATATAGAAAAAAAAGAAAGAAAAAAAACATACGGACCACCATCCCTTTTCATTCTATGTTCATTCTATGTTTTTGTTATTTTTCATTTATTAGCTTAAGTCGAGTCTAGTCTTGGCTTAGCAACGCCATATTGTACATGTAATTAACCAAGATTGTTAACTCGCCACCAGTACAAAACTTCCTTTATCCAACAAAATCGTGTATTTCATATCCCTACACCTAACGTTACAACCCTTTAAAAGACCTCTTTGATAGTTTATCCTAGGTGCTTACGCCATGTGGTGGAGGTTTGATCCTTTCCCAAGCCTATGGTAATCTATTTTGCTATGACAGGTAGTGAGAGATATTGACTCCTCCCAAACCAACCAGTCAGCCTTGTGAAGCTGTTAGGCCCACCTGGGAGAAAGTGCAAGTTAATATTGACCGTGGAAATATAGGGAAATCCCCGGATCGTTAAATCCCAACAAGATTGAAATTGTATTTGTTGACGGATAGGAAAGTGAGTGGTACTGAGGACAGTAATAAATATGATTTGAGAGTTGATTACACTACTGATTGCTTGATATTTGGAAAATATGAAATTATAACATAAATACAGAAATAAACACAAAATCAGATAATCAGATAACAGACAGAGAAAAGTGGTTTTTAACAAGTTACAAACTACAGGGACTAAAAGTGAAACTTTTTAAAACTTAATATTAAAGAAAATAGAAAATGAATTTGAAATTATGAAAATGATTATTATAATATTTAATTACTATTTAATTAATAAAACTAATTAAAATCTAATTTAAGACTTAATTTAAATTAACTAAAAATTACAACTATTACAAATAAACCTAAAAACTTAAATAAATAATTTCTAAACCTAAATAAGAACTTGAAGAAAGTATAAAAAATTAAAATAAATATTTTTGTCTTTTTATAAGTATTTTATTAATTAAATACTATTTAACTTAATTAAACTATTTTAACTATTTTAAGTTACTATTAATACTAAATTACCTTAGAAAATTATGATAAAATTTATAAAACTATTTAAACACTACAGGAATACTACAAAATTATAAAAACTTGCTAAAAATTATATTTAAGCTAATTGACTAATTAATTACTATTTAATTAATTTTAAACTAATTTAATTAATTTAAATAAGAAAATTATTAAATGAACAGGGGAAATTATGAAACTATTTTTTAAAAGTCTTAACTATATTATAAAACTTAGGAAAAATATAAAATTCTACTTTAGTTGATTAAAATTAAATAAAACTATTTAATTACTAATATTACCTATTTAATTATTTAAACTAGTTTTAAATCTAATTAATAGTAAAATGCTTAGGAAAATTCTAATAAAATTATTTTAACTACTTTAAGGTACTAAGTAATTTATAAAATTATAAAATTGGACAAGTGCTTATTAATAAGCTAAAATGAAAATTAATTAGATAATTTCTATTAAATAGAAGCTATCACTATTTTTTATGTTTGCTTTTTCTGGATTTTCTTTTACAAAACTATTTAAATGCTTAAATAATGAAACTTTAATAAAGACAACTACTTTAGAACTTAAAAATAAGCTAGATATAAGCTAAGAATCAAAACAGTTGACTATGGTTGACTAAACTAGGAAATAAGCTAAACTGAGGTTATGTGGGGTCCACTATGGTGAAATCTAATTTATCTAAGTTACTTAAACCTAATTAAGCTAAATATGAAGAGATAAGCTCCTAAGATAAGCTGAAAATCCCAAATAAGCACTTGCTTATTCTTCTTCTGACTCAGAAATGGGACAGAGATTTGTGACAATTTAAGGTGGGGTCCACTGAGTTATAGGTCAGACAAAGGGTCAACTCTTGAACCTGGGTAGGAGGGGGGTTGTAATAAGCTAGGTTGGGGGTGTGGGTCCTAATGGTGTGGGCTGCAGCCACCACTTAAGTTGGTGGTGTGGTGGTGGTGTGCTGATGTGCAGGGCAAAACTTTGCCTTGCAGTTGTGTTCCAAGGGTTGTGGGGTCCACAAGATTGAAATAGGGTTCAAGCTAAGCCTAGGGGTTCAACTATGGGTTGATAATCTACAGATTAAGCTAATAAGCTACCTTATTGGTTCACTAATAAGCTCTGTATGAGCCCTTTGATTGGTGATCATACACTGAGTAATCAGTGTAGCTTGTTTCACAAAGATTACAAATTTGATCCTAAAAGCTATCCTACAATAAGCTAAAGTCTAAACTAATCCTAGATATGATAAGCTGGTATATTAAGCTATGATTAAGCTAAATCCTAGGGTGTGGGGTCCACTAGATTGATAAGAAATCACTAACAAAGTTGTGGTGATGAACTGGGTATAAGTGAGCAGGGCACTCCTTTGCCCTGCAAGTGAGTTTGGAGGTCTGTGGGGCCTAGTGTAAAAATACTAAAAATATAAGCTGTATGGGAACTTAAACTAGAGGTGGTAGACTACTAAACCTGAAAAGCACAAAGTGTAATTCTTAACACATAAATCTATAAAAATCTCCTAAGATTTGAGAAAATCTGAAAATGGTAATTTTGACTTTTGATGAAAATGAACTAGGTTGACTAATTTGGATTTCTAATGATCACTACAGATTTAATAGGTTATATTAAGCTATACTAAGATTGAAATAAGCTATATTACTAACTTGTGAGTAGATTTGATGAGTTATGGACTCCAATATCACCACAGTTAACTGTGGTGATGTATTCCTTGTGATTTTTACTATTTAACCAACTAAGACATGTTTATTTTTGTTTCTCTGGACTAATGTGATACTGAACAACTTGTATACACTAAAAATTACAACAATACCAAGCTGAGTAACACAGAACATGTAAATCCAAACACCCCTTTTAACTAGTCTGTTTTATGATTTGTGAGGTAAATGGCTTACAAAGCTTGTTCTACTGATCCAACATGACTTATTATGATATATTAGATGTAATTAAGCACTTAGAAACAGATAATTCCCACAAATACACAAGAACACCAAATATACTATATTGACTGTTTGATTTTTAGAAAATGAGTTAACAAATAATTTTCTTAACAGCCTAGCAATCTCAAACCATAAATCAACTTAAATATACTAATCAAACCTGAGAAACACAGATAATAGCTATGATAATCAAAATCAATACATATGCAATACAAAGATAATTATAAGATTTTTAAGAAACTTACAAGTTGCTTTCCTGCTTGAAACTAAGAACCAAGAACTTAGAAACTTTTTCTAATATCCACCACTGGATTCTAACCCAAGACCATCCACAATTTGCCTTGCTCCAATTGCTTATTACCAAGAACTCATCAGTTGACTTTTATTGACTTTTGGTGTTTTTGATTTCTTTGTTTACTAAACTGCTTTTAGTTATTACTAATAGCTTAGATAAGCTATCTAGGAGCTTAAGTGAGCTTATCAGTCCAGTATATCATACAATAACAACAATTGAGCTTTTGAAATTTAAGAAATTGAAACTAAAATTGCACAAGATTGAACAGCTAGAGAAACTTGAAATTTATTACTTATAAAGAGTTACAATACACTTGAAACACTTATAACACTGCTTAGAAGCTTAGGTTTACACTAGAATTTGGAAATTAGATTAAACGACATACAAATATTGAAAATAAACTAGGTACTCTTCTCCTCTGCTTCTCTTGGCCTTTATATTCTTCAATTAGGTTTAGAAATATCTTCTGAGCATTTCCCACTTCATCTGAGCCATCCATTTAGCTCAATTGATCATAACCGTTTAAAATCACTTTTGGCGCCAAAGTCCTCCACGTTAACGTGGAGGCAAAGGGTTGTAATTAAGGATTGTTGGAAGCTTGTGGAGGTGTCAGGGGGCAAGGGGAATGTTTGGAGGCCAAGTTGTTGCTTTATGGAAGAAACAGAGGTGTGGATGTGGTTTGGGAGTGAAAAAGGGTGGAGATGGCATTAAATGCCCATCTGGTTTGATGTGGGAGGTGGAAAGGAGTTAGGGTGAGCTGGAGGATGGTGAGGTGGAGGTAGCAGGTGGCAAAACCACCTGGTATGGTGGTTTCAGGTGGTGGTGAGGGAGATGAACAGTGGAGGGCGGTTTTGGGTGGTCAACGCGGGTCAGCGCTGGTTTAAACTAAAAGGGTGGGTTTGGACTGGGCTTATGGTTGGGCTTAGGGGATAGGATGGGTTGGATTTGGTTTTGGATTTATTTAAAATAAGGGTCCGGTTGGTTTTTTTAGTGATAAGGACCAAAAATGTAAATTTGGCAAAAGTGAGGGACTGAACATGTTATTTTCCCAAAGTATTTTTAAGGACTTAACTTGCCAAATTTAATAAACCAAGGACTTATTTATTTATTTTTCCATTTAAAAACTCCCAGGGACCTTTTCTGCAATTTTTCAAACTCCAGGGACCTTTTCTGTAAATTTGGATTTTTAAGGGATTAAACTTGTAATTTCTCAAAATGTTATCAAAATTGTTCCATTTTGTCATTCATGCATAGTACAAGGGTATTATTTGTAAATATTTCAGTTTTGAATACCCAGGGACTATTTTGCCAATTTTGAAACTTGAGGGGTAAAAATTGCCAGTTTGTGTAAACTTTTATCCAGGGATGTTTTGTGAACATTTTTGGTTTCCCAAGGACTTAAGTTGACTTTTTATTCATTTAAAACCTTCAGGGACTAGTTTTGTCAATATTTGAAACTTGAGGGACTGAAACTGCCAATTATGCAAACTTTGTACGTTTTTCATTTGTTTTTGCATATTTTGTATTTGAAACATATAAAACACACTTCTAAGATATTTTAAGTATTATAATGCATTTTTGAGTGTTTTTGTATGTTTTGGCAGTTCAGATTGGTACAAAATGATGAGTATTTAGATACTCATCAATCCCCCACACTAAACTATTGCTAGTCCCTAGCAATCTATTTGAGAAAAAAATTTATGGATTTTAACTCTTTACCAAAAGCCATCACTTCTGGAGTAGCCAGGTGTAAGAACTGTGGCACACCTGATAACCGTGTGATTTTTAGCAAATCACCAGCTGTCAACGGATTTGATTAGTCTTTACCAAAAGCCGTTTGCTTCTGGACTAGCCAACTCTTGATGGAATAGTCAACATCTTGGTGAGCTGATTACCAATTATGGTTTTTCCACGGCCTTTACCACAAGCCATAATCTTGCGGGCTAGCCAACTCATTTGTTTTCGGGGAGCTGAGGAACCATACAATTTTTGGCAAATTGCCAGCCATAAACGGATTTGAGATGTCTTTACCAAGAGCCGTTTGCTCCTGGACTAGCCAATCCTGTTGTGGGTTAGACATGGAGGATTGATACCATTTTATCTCATTTCTAAGTGTGAAAAAACTGGTAATTTTGATCAAATGGGGGTTCTTGATGGAACATGTGTTTTGCATTCGTGAGAACGCTCCCCCACACTTAGAACTGAATATTGCCCTCAATATTCACAGTACTTGGTGTCCCACCAAGACTTTAGAACGTAAGGAGGCAATACTTTTAACCTTTTTATTTTACTCTATTTACATACAAACTCACTTTTTTCTTTTTATTTGTCTTATACCATTTTTTTTTTTTTTTTTTTTTTTTTTTTTTAACAAAATATTTTACATATGTACAACATGTGGTTCGTCTCCCCCACACTAGGGTGTTAGAAAAGAGAAAGAAATCAGAAATATGAGTGAAAACCCATATTGCTATGCTTTTGATTACCGAGTCACTAGCTTGACTCGACCTCGAATTGACTTGTCATGAGGTAGCTTGTTTTTGATTCCCGAGTCACTAGCTTGATTCGACCCCGAATTAAAATTGTCCTTGGGGTAATGGAGTGGAATTGCCACTTAAAGATTGGGTGAGAAATAGGAGTGGGATTGCCACTCACAGAATTATGAAATGATAAGATAAAGGAGATTATTTTTGGTTTTTATCTTTTATAAATGTTTTTGTATTTTTAGATTTATATATATATATATATGTACAAAAGAAAGAAAATTCCTAACAACCGCCCCTTGAAAGGGAATCTGGGTTTGACAGAGCTCAGTAACTGAAAACAGCCAACAACCAAATGTTGTAACTGAGGGCCTAATCAAACTGGGCAAATTGTGTGCATAGGAAAAATGTTTTTGTATTTTATATTGTTTATGAAATAATATAATATATGTAATCACTACCTCCCAGGCTTGTGTCAGGTTTACCACGCAAGCTAATCACTTGTGAATGATTAACTGTAATAAATTTGTCCTGACAGCCCGGAAGTTGAATGATAAAGTATAATATACATACAAGGATAGAAATTTGAACAAAATACAAAATTCATTATTTATTATTATTATTATGTACATGATACTAGTGTTTTTGTTTTCCGAGTCACTAGCTTGACTCGACCCCGAATTTATTGGTCCATGGGGTAAGTTTGGAGATCCGGGACAACCATTGGTTGTATGTCCCCTCCAAAATAGTGTTTTAGCCGATGTCCATTTACTTTAAAATTGGGACCGTCGGGTTGTAATAACTCAACAGTTCCATATGGGTATACTTTGGTTATAGTAAATGGTCCAGACCAACGGGTTTTTAATTTACCCGAGAAAATTTTCAACCTTGAATTGAAAAGAAGAACTCTGTCACCAACGTTGAAAACGCGGTTCTTTATTTTAGAGTCATGTATCTTCTTAGTCTTTTCTTTATAGATTAAAGAATTTTCATAAGCTTGATCACGTAATTCATTTAGTTCGTTTAGTTGAACTTTACGGTGATCACCCGCTGTCTGAAGGTCGAAATTTGCATGTTTTAAGGCCCAATAGGCCTTATGTTCTAATTCGATTGGAAGATGACATGCTTTCCCGTACACTAGCTTATATGGAGTACACCCAATGGGTGTTTTGTAAGCAGTGCGGAAAGCCCATAGTGCATCGTCCAGCTTATCCGACCAAGAGGCACGGTTTTCACCAACCGTCCTCTCGAGAATTCTCTTAATACCCCGATTTGAGACCTCGACCTGCCCACTTGTTTGGGGGTGGTATGCTGTAGAAAGACGGTGAGTTACACCATATTTCAGCATTACTCTTGCAAATTGTTCATTGCAAAAGTGAGTACCACGATCACTGATAATGGCACGAGGAGTCCCGAATCTAGCAAAGAGAGATTTTAAAAATTTACAAACTACTCGGGCATCATTGGTGGGTAAGGCTTTTGCCTCAACCCATTTTGACAGATAGTCGACAGCGACGAGTATATACTTATTCCCTCGTGAAGACGGGAATGGCCCCATAAAATCAATGCCCCACATATCAAATATTTCACAGACTTGGATGGCGTTTTGCGGCATCTCATTCTTTTTAGAAATATTCCCGTGACGCTGGCAAGCCTCACAGGTTTTGATAAGTTCATGGGCGTCTTTATATATCGTGGGCCAAAAGAATCCTGAATCAAACACCTTTTTGGCGGTGTAGTTTGGGTTATGATGTCCCCCTGTGGGTCCATCATGACAAGCTTTAAGAATTTCCATGGCTTCTTGGCCATGGACACACCGTCGGATGACTTGATCCGCACATATTTTAAACAAGTAGGGGTCGTCCCAGAAGTAATGTTTTACATCTTTAAAGAATTTTCTTTTCTGTTGGGACGACATCCCTTTCACAACGAAATTTCCCGCACGGTAATTTGCAAAATCGGCAAACCATGGGGTTGTGGTATTATCTTGGTTAGAGATGAGTTTTAGAGTCTCCAGAGGAAAAGTTTCATTAATTTCTTTTCTCTCGAGAATATCCTGATGAGGATTTTCTAACCGGGACAAGTGATCAGCTGCAAGGTTCTCTGCTCCTTTTTTATCTCTTATGAGAATATCGAATTCCTGGAGGAGCAGGACCCAACGGAGTAGTCTTGGCTTTGCATCCTGTTTAGTGAACAGGTATTTCAAAGCTGAATGATCCGTATACACCACGCTTTTGTTTAAGATTAAGTAAGACCGAAATTTTTCGAAGGCATATACCACAGCTAATAATTCTTTTTCTGTGGTGGTATAGTGTGTTTGAGCCTCGTTCATGGTCTTACTTGCGTAGTGTATTGGCTGAAAATGTTTGGTTTTTCGTTGCCCCAGAACTGCACCAATAGCATAATCGCTAGCATCGCACATAAGTTCAAAGGGTAAGTCCCAGTCGGGGGCAACAAGGATTGGTGCCTCGGTAAGCCTTTTCTTTAAAATTTCAAAAGCTTCGATGCACTCTGGGGAAAAGATAAAAGGAGCATCCTTTTCAAGAAGATGAGTCATAGGCCGGGCTATTTTGGAGAAATCCTGAATGAATCTCCGATAGAATCCGGCATGTCCGAGAAAACTCCTTATTCCTTTAACAGTTGTGGGATGAGGCAGTTTAGCAATAACATCAATTTTGGCCTTATCGACCTCAATCCCGCTTTTTGAAATTTATGGCCGAGGACAATGCCCTCTTTAACCATAAAATTGCTCTTCTCCCAGTTTAGACAAAGATTAGTGTTTTCACAACGTTGAAGCATTTTTTCTAAGTGGGAGAGGCACGAGTCGAAAGAATTCCCGATGACTGAGAAGTCATCCATGAATACCTCCATGGTTTTTCCAATCATGTCATGGAAAATAGCCATCATGCACCTCTGGAAAGTGCCCGGAGCATTGCATAACCCGAAAGGCATGCGACGATAGGCAAATGTCCCGTAAGGGCATGTGAAGGTAGTTTTATCTTGATCCTGTGGATCAATGGGAATTTGGAAGTAACCCGAGAAGCCGTCAAGGAAACAATAGTACTCGTTTCCTGCTAGTCTTTCGAGCATTTGGTCCATAAAGGGCAGAGGAAAATGGTCTTTGCGGGTGGCCTCGTTAAGTTTTCTGTAATCAATACATACTCGCCACCCTGTAACCAAACGAGTTGGTATCAACTCGTTGTCCTCATTTGTGATAACCGTGATACCACCCTTCTTTGGAACACAATGTATTGGGCTTACCCAAGGACTGTCAGATATAGGGTAAATCAATCCCGCATCAAGAAGTTTGATAACTTCAGCTTTTATAACTTCGTGGATTTTCGGATTTACCCTTCTTTGATGCTGCACAGTAGGTTTAAAGTCCTCTTCCATTAGGATTTTGTGTGTACAAAAATCCGGGTTAATACCCTTTATGTCTGAGAGCTTCCAAGCAATTGCTTGTTTGTGGGACTTTAAAACCTTGAGCAGCGCGGTTTTCTCCTCATCCTTTAAGTCTTTTGCAATAATGACCGGTAACTTATCGTTACCTTCCAAGAATGCATATTCTAGATGAGGAGGTAGGTCCTTAAGTTCAACCTCGGGGAAGTCATCATTTTTCTCAACATATTTGACTTCCACCTTATGAAGTTGTGGAGGTAGAACAGGAATGGGAGAAGGATCTTTGTTCAATAACTCCTCAAGGAGAAGTATATCCCCCTCCGGGTCAATCTCTTGGTAATCAATTCCTTCGGGAAGTGAATCACTTTTGAGAAAGGCCTCTAATTCCTCAAGGACGAAATCACTTCCCCCAAACGGAGTGAGGGAAGGAGAAGAATTAGCGATTATCGGATTAGAAGAAGTAGTGGGATTGCCACTCGAAAAATTATCAGCGAATCCAAATATTTCCTGAGCATACTCCTCGGATGCAATGTCAATGACATCAATTCGGTTGACCGATTCAGCATCATAATTCGAGGAGTATCTCGAGGTTTGATCAAGGTTGAACGTAATCGCTTCAGTGCCAACTCGTAACGTGATTTCCTCATCGAAAACATCGATTAAGGCACGTCCCGTTCTTAAGAATCCCCTCCCAAGAATGAGAGGAACTCTTGGATCTGCATCGAAATCAACAACGACAAAGTCTGCCGGAAAATGGAACTTTCCCACTCTCACAAATACGTCCTCGGCAATACCGAGGGGACGTGAAATTGAACGGTCTGCAAGCTCGAGAGTCATGCATGTGGGACTAAGTGCCTGAAGAGAGAGCTTTTTCCAAACTGAATGAGGCATTAAGTTGATGCTTGCACCAAGATCGGCCAAGGCAAAGCATTCAACCATACCCGGGAAAGTACATGGTATTAGAAATCTCCCGGGGTCTCCTAGCTTCTCGGGAAGCTGTTTCAACAAAACTGCAGAGCAGTTCTCATTGAGTGGAGTTCGTGCCATCTCAAACAGTTTTTCTTTATTGCTCAACAGGTTTTTGATTGTCGATGCGAATTTGGGCATTAAAAGAAGAGCGTCCGCGAAGCTAATATCGAAGTGTAGTTCTTGGAAAATCTGAAAGAATTTTTCCATCTGATGATTAGCTTTTTCACGGAGCTTTTGGTCTTGCAATCGTGAGGGATATGGAATTGTTGTTTTTGGGTTGGATTTTGGATTTTCAACAGGACCTTCGGTAGTTTCAAACCTAACTTTTTTAAAAGGAGTTGGGACCGGAATAACTGGAGGAGGGATGTCATTGGTACCTCCGTTATTATTAGGAAGTACCGTATCCGTAGTATCCTCAGTTTCACATTCCTCTACAGGGATAGGAGATGAGGTAGAGGGAGCTGTAGGTCCTTGGTAAGAAACTCCACTTCTTGTGGTGATCGCCTTTACATCGCCCCTCGGATTAGCGATCGTGTTGCTAGGTAAAGTTGTACCTGAGCCCGAGGGTCGATCATTTAAAGACTTCTGTAAATTAGACATTTGACTAACCAGCATTCTGTTTAGTTCTTCTTGAGATTTCATAAACTGTTTTAATAACTCATCATGTGATGGTCCAGTTGGAACAATGGCTTGATTTTGGTTTTGAAAATTTTGAGCCCGATTGTTTTGGAAATTCCCATGTTGCTGATTGTTGTTACCTTGGAAGTGGTTTTGTTGTTGAAAATTACCCTGTGGGTAGTTGTTCTGACCTTGATTACGATTATAGTTCCCTTGGTTCTGATTTTGGTTAAACTGATTTTGACTAGAGATGAAATTCCCTTGGTTGTTATGACCTTGGTTCATTCGATTCTGGTTCTAATTCTGGTTAAAGTTCTGGTTCCTATTCTGAGGTTGATTAAACCCTGGTGGTCCAATATAGTTATTAGAACGATAGCTCAAAAGGTTTCGGTCCCCTTGCGGTTGGTAAGAATTACCTCCCGTGTTATAGGAACCTTGAGCTGCAGACACGTTTTCACGAGAAAAGCCACCGGAAGCTGGGCAATCTGTGTACGTATGTGGACCACCACAAGTTTCACAACTTGGGTTAACAACTTTGACCTGATTTGGATTTGTCTGATGGATACGCAAAAATGCTGTAGACAAATCATCCAGTTTTTTAGCTAGGATAGATATTTCATTGCTTGCCGGAGTGACAGACTTAAATGAATCATTCCTCTCAGCAGAGGAGTCCCAAAAGTTATGATGGGCAGTCATGTTTTCTATTAAGTCGTAGCACTCTTCAGGGGTCCTTTTCATAAAGGTGCCCCCAGCAGCAGCATTGATGGTGTCACGATGACGGAGTGTCAATCCATTATAAAAGGTATCAATAATGGTGACAAGAAGCATATTGTGATTAGGACACCTATCAATAGCAAGTTTGTAGCGTTCCCATGCCTCAAATAAGGACTCTTCGGGAAGCTGTCTGAAATTACTGATATCATTCCTGAGCTTTGTGACCATAGATGGTGGAAAGTATTTGGCCAGAAATTTAGTGATCATCTCATCAAAAGTGTGGATCGAATTCTTTGGAAGTCGATCGAACCAGGAAGTCGCATGATGAGCGAGAGAATAGGGGAACAAGTATAAACGTAGGCTGTCTTCGGCGACGCCATGTTGTTTCATGCTTTGGGTGACAGTTAAAAATTTGTCGAGATGCCTGTTGGCATCGTCACCTGGCAATCCATGGAACTGGCACGTATTCTGGATCTGTTGTATCATGTGGTGTTTTAATCCAAAATCCGTGGCTCCAATAGTGAGTGGTGCAATTGGTCCACCCCTCCCTTGCATGGTAGGTTGACACAGTTCCTCCATAGTTCGGGTGTCAGGAACTGGTTCATCCTTGGGAAGGAATGGGGGCTCGTCGTTCATTTTTAGTGTGTGTTCTTCTTCAACAATACGTAACTCGGGTACGTTTTTCTTCTTTTTATTCTTTGATTGTGAACGAGTGCGCATGCACGAAAATTAGTTTTCAACACAAGATCGAGGCAAAACTACAATGAACTTAAACCCAATAATCACAAATGAACAGCTCCTTTAAAAAAGGTACACTATCCACAAGGATACAATGGTAAGTTTTGAATCTTAGGTTTGGGAACTTATTATGTTCACACCCCCAGTTGGTAGGTGTTCTGCCTTGGTTTGCGGTGGTAAACTTTTATGTAATTATATTCACAGTAAAATGTTTTTGGCTTTTCGTGTATGGGTGATAAAACTTGGAAAATATTTTTGGAACTGATTCGTTAACCGAAATCGTCCCTTTAAGATTACTCGCAGATCGGCGGGAGGAAATAAATGGATTCCTCTTCAGTTCGCAATTTAATGTCAGAACTTACCTTAAACCAACTGTATAGGTTGTAATCGTAAAGATACGAAGTAATTTAACTTCACAGTTTGTTTTTTTGTTTATGATTTGTTTGGTGTTGTTAACACTTCAGGAGAAATGTTAATGAATGTTTTCAGATATGATTTTGCTTTTCTTGAAAATTTACAAAGTGGTGATATTTGTACAGGAGGGTTTTTGAAAACCACTAAACTTTTACCGTTTTGAAATACGCAACAACCTCCCCGGCAGCGGCGCCAAATTTTGACTCCTCCCAAACCAACCAGTCAGCCTTGTGAAGCTGTTAGGCCCACCTGGGAGAAAGTGCAAGTTAATATTGACCGTGGAAATATAGGGAAATCCCCGGATCGTTAAATCCCAACGAGATTGAAATTGTATTTGTTGACGGATAGGAAAGTGAGTGGTACTGAGGACAGTAATAAATATGATTTGAGAGTTGATTACACTACTGATTGCTTGATATTTGGAAAATATGAAATTATAACATAAATACAGAAATAAACACAAAATCAGATAATCAGATAACAGACAGAGAAAAGTGGTTTTTAACAAGTTACAAACTACAGGGACTAAAAGTGAAACTTTTTAAAACTTAATATTAAAGAAAATAGAAAATGAATTTGAAATTATGAAAATGATTATTATAATATTTAATTACTATTTAATTAA
The DNA here is from genome assembly GCA_030686995.1 of Artemisia argyi. Classification (NCBI taxonomy): domain Eukaryota; kingdom Viridiplantae; phylum Streptophyta; class Magnoliopsida; order Asterales; family Asteraceae; genus Artemisia; species Artemisia argyi. Next base: position 72,100,463 of record CM060700.1, on the reverse strand, counting down.
TAAAACTAATTAAAATCTAATTTAAGACTTAATTTAAATTAACTAAAAATTACAACTATTACAAATAAACCTAAAAACTTAAATAAATAATTTCTAAACCTAAATAAGAACTTGAAGAAAGTATAAAACATTAAAATAAATATTTTTGTCTTTTTATAAGTATTTTATTAATTAAATACTATTTAACTTAATTAAACTATTTTAACTATTTTAAGTTACTATTAATACTAAATTACCTTAGAAAATTATGATAAAATTTATAAAACTATTTAAACACTACAGGAATACTACAAAATTATAAAAACTTGCTAAAAATTATATTTAAGCTAATTGACTAATTAATTACTATTTAATTAATTTTAAACTAATTTAATTAATTTAAATAAGAAAATTAATAAATGAACAGGGGAAATTATGAAACTATTTTTTAAAAGTCTTAACTATATTATAAAACTTAGGAAAAATATAAAATTCTACTTTAGTTGATTAAAATTAAATAAAACTATTTAATTACTAATATTACCTATTTAATTATTTAAACTAGTTTTAAATCTAATTAATAGTAAACTGCTTAGGAAAATTCTAATAAAATTATTTTAACTACTTTAAGGTACTAAGTAATTTATAAAATTATAAAATTGGACAAGTGCTTATTAATAAGCTAAAATGAAAATTAATTAGATAATTTCTATTAAATAGAAGCTATCACTATTTTTTATGTTTGCTTTTTCTGGATTTTCTTTTACAAAACTATTTAAATGCTTAAATAATGAAACTTTAATAAAGACAACTACTTTAGAACTTAAAAATAAGCTAGATATAAGCTAAGAATCAAAACAGTTGACTATGGTTGACTAAACTAGGAAATAAGCTAAACTGAGGTTATGTGGGGTCCACTATGGTGAAATCTAATTTATCTAAGTTACTTAAACCTAATTAAGCTAAATATGAAGAGATAAGCTCCTAAGATAAGCTGAAAATCCCAAATAAGCACTTGCTTATTCTTCTTCTGACTCAGAAATGGGACAGAGATTTGTGAAAATTTAAGGTGGGGTCCACTGAGTTATAGGTCAGACAAAGGGTCAACTCTTGAACCTGGGTAGGAGGGGGGTTGTAATAAGCTAGGTTGGGGGTGTGGGTCCTAATGGTGTGGGCTGCAGCCACCACTTAAGTTGGTGGTGTGGTGGTGGTGTGCTGATGTGCAGGGCAAAACTTTGCCTTGCAGTTGTGTTCCAAGGGTTGTGGGGTCCACAAGATTGAAATAGGGTTCAAGCTAAGCCTAGGGGTTCAACTATGGGTTGATAATCTACAGATTAAGCTAATAAGCTACCTTATTGGTTCACTAATAAGCTCTGTATGAGCCCTTTGATTGGTGATCATACACTGAGTAATCAGTGTAGCTTGTTTCACAAAGATCACAAATTTGATCCTAAAAGCTATCCTACAATAAGCTAAAGTCTAAACTAATCCTAGATATGATAAGCTGGTATATTAAGCTATGATTAAGCTAAATCCTAGGGTGTGGGGTCCACTAGATTGATAAGAAATCACTAACAAAGTTGTGGTGATGAACTGGGTATAAGTGAGCAGGGCACTCCTTTGCCCTGCAAGTGAGTTTGGAGGTCTGTGGGGCCTAGTGTAAAAATACTAAAAATATAAGCTGTATGGGAACTTAAACTAGAGGTGGTAGACTACTAAACCTGAAAAGCACAAAGTGTAATTCTTAACACATAAATCTATAAAAATCTCCTAAGATTTGAGAAAATCTGAAAATGGTAATTTTGACTTTTGATGAAAATGAACTAGGTTGACTAATTTGGATTTCTAATGATCACTACAGATTTAATAGGTTATATTAAGCTATACTAAGATTGAAATAAGCTATATTACTAACTTGTGAGTAGATTTGATGAGTTATGGACTCCAATATCACCACAGTTAACTGTGGTGATGTATTCCTTGTGATTTTTACTATTTAACCAACTAAGACATGTTTATTTTTGTTTCTCTGGACTAATGTGATACTGAACAACTTGTATACACTAAAAATTACAACAATACCAAGCTGAGTAACACAGAACATGTAAATCCAAACACCCCTTTTAACTAGTCTGTTTTATGATTTGTGAGGTAAATGGCTTACAAAGCTTGTTCTACTGATCCAACATGACTTATTATGATATATTAGATGTAATTAAGCACTTAGAAACAGATAATTCCCACAAATACACAAGAACACCAAATATACTATATTGACTGTTTGATTTTTAGAAAATGAGTTAACAAATAATTTTCTTAACAGCCTAGCAATCTCAAACCATAAATCAACTTAAATATACTAATCAAACCTGAGAAACACAGATAATAGCTATGATAATCAAAATCAATACATATGCAATACAAAGATAATTATAAGATTTTTAAGAAACTTACAAGTTGCTTTCCTGCTTGAAACTAAGAACCAAGAACTTAGAAACTTTTTCTAATATCCACCACTGGATTCTAACCCAAGACCATCCACAATTTGCCTTGCTCCAATTGCTTATTACCAAGAACTCATCAGTTGACTTTTATTGACTTTTGGTGTTTTTGATTTCTTTGTTTACTAAACTGCTTTTAGTTATTACTAATAGCTTAGATAAGCTATCTAGGAGCTTAAGTGAGCTTATCAGTCCAGTATATCATACAATAACAACAATTGAGCTTTTGAAATTTAAGAAATTGAAACTAAAATTGCACAAGATTGAACAGCTAGAGAAACTTGAAATTTATTACTTATAAAGAGTTACAATACACTTGAAACACTTATAACACTGCTTAGAAGCTTAGGTTTACACTAGAATTTGGAAATTAGATTAAACGACATACAAATATTGAAAATAAACTAGGTACTCTTCTCCTCTGCTTCTCTTGGCCTTTATATTCTTCAATTAGGTTTAGAAATATCTTCTGAGCATTTCCCACTTCATCTGAGCCATCCATTTAGCTCAATTGATCATAACCGTTTAAAATCACTTTTGGCGCCAAAGTCCTCCACGTTAACGTGGAGGCAAAGGGTTGTAATTAAGGATTGTTGGAAGCTTGTGGAGGTGTCAGGGGGCAAGGGGAATGTTTGGAGGCCAAGTTGTTGCTTTATGGAAGAAACAGAGGTGTGGATGTGGTTTGGGAGTGAAAAAGGGTGGAGATGGCATTAAATGCCCATCTGGTTTGATGTGGGAGGTGGAAAGGAGTTAGGGTGAGCTGGAGGATGGTGAGGTGGAGGTAGCAGGTGGCAAAACCACCTGGTATGGTGGTTTCAGGTGGTGGTGAGGGAGATGAACAGTGGAGGGCGGTTTTGGGTGGTCAACGCGGGTCAGCGCTGGTTTAAACTAAAAGGGTGGGTTTGGACTGGGCTTATGGTTGGGCTTAGGGGATAGGATGGGTTGGATTTGGTTTTGGATTTATTTAAAATAAGGGTCCGGTTGGTTTTTTTAGTGATAAGGACCAAAAATGTAAATTTGGCAAAAGTGAGGGACTGAACATGTTATTTTCCCAAAGTATTTTTAAGGACTTAACTTGCCAAATTTAATAAACCAAGGACTTATTTATTTATTTTTCCATTTAAAAACTCCCAGGGACCTTTTCTGCAATTTTTCAAACTCCAGGGACCTTTTCTGTAAATTTGGATTTTTAAGGGATTAAACTTGTAATTTCTCAAAATGTTATCAAAATTGTTCCATTTTGTCATTCATGCATAGTACAAGGGTATTATTTGTAAATATTTCAGTTTTGAATACCCAGGGACTATTTTGCCAATTTTGAAACTTGAGGGGTAAAAATTGCCAGTTTGTGTAAACTTTTATCCAGGGATGTTTTGTGAACATTTTTGGTTTCCCAAGGACTTAAGTTGACTTTTTATTCATTTAAAACCTTCAGGGACTAGTTTTGTCAATATTTGAAACTTGAGGGACTGAAACTGCCAATTATGCAAACTTTGTACGTTTTTCATTTGTTTTTGCATATTTTGTATTTGAAACATATAAAACACACTTCTAAGATATTTTAAGTATTATAATGCATTTTTGAGTGTTTTTGTATGTTTTGGCAGTTCAGATTGGTACAAAATGATGAGTATTTAGACACTCATCAGATATCTTTCGTTTCCATATTGTAATTTATACTTTATTACACCCGAGAGATGTGAGTATCTAAACACTATTTGTGAGGTGCTAGTATATGACCTCCGTGCTTGTCTTTGGTCTTTAGTGGAACGATTATTTGTTGTAATTACTTTTATATTAGCGTTAAATGACCCCTAACTTGTATTTTGATTAGAATAAAAGCGCATTTGCTTGAGGACAAGCAAATCTCAAGTGTAAGGGTATATGATGAGGCAAAAAACGAACCACTTTTAGGGGGTCATTTAAGCCCGGAATTAAATTTATTTGATCAAATATTGCCCTAAATCGTTCCCTTTGTGATTTTAGGTACTTTGGGAGTGCAATTCGGACGTTTTTGGAGCATAAAAGTGAAGAAAACGCCAAAGTCTTAATTTTCCTTGCTGGGAACAGTACCTGACGGCGTCAAGAGCATTTTGGTGACGGCGTCAAGAGTAAAAGTGGTGACGGCCCAGAGAGAACGTGAAGGCGTCACCCAAGGCCGTCACGTGTTAACTTGTCAAAACTTGCGCGCGAAGTAGCTGATATTGTTTTGGTCATAACTTTTGCATACGAACTCGGATTTAGGTGATTCAAAAGCCCACGCGAAGAGAACGAAGAGATCTACAATTTGGTGAAAAAATGGTCGTGACGGCGTCAAGAGTAACGGGCTGACGCCGTCAAGAAGGGCCGACAGAAAACATGCCTATAAATATAACATTATAACTTCACTTTTTGTAAGCCCTAAACCCTAAGGTCGATTCCTGGGTTTAGGTGGGTGTTTTTCCAGCAACTTAGAGGGTTTCAATCACTCCATAAACATCATGTATTGGTTTGATGATTCTATCTTAATTATGTTTTCCATTATCATTGCTGTTTGCTCTTCTTTGATGATGATTTGCTAATTCACCTTGTGTCTACTTATGATTATGTGAAACTTGTATATAATTGATTGGATCTCATTGATTTCTTGTTGATGTTGTGTCTATCTCCATCAATGAGGGGCTTGTTGATGTGTGTGTCTATCTCCATCAATTAAGGCGTGACAACTTCAATAGATCTAGTTGGTTTAGTTTATAATTCTTGTTTCCTATTGATTCTTGTTTTGATTGAATGAATTCGATGTTAGGCTTAAGAAAACTGGCAGATCTCCATCGTGTAATGTGCTTGAACGTCTTAAGAAACATGTAGCCAAGGCATACTAGGCTATTAAGGTAGTATTTAACGCATGAGCCACTGTTTACAATCCCTATGGTTGTGTCGTGCATGGCATAGGAGGAGATAAGAGCTCATAGAATTGGAGAGATATGTATGCCACTCCATGAGTTATTAGGAATACACCCGTCAATTAAAATAAGGTTTACAGTCAATAGGTAGAATTGGATAGCTAGCAAGGAGTAACATATCATGGGTAGACATGCTTCACTTATCTTGTAGAATCCTAGTTTACTTTTCTTGCACATTAGTTTAATTAGTAGCTTTTGGGTTAGTTGATTAGCAAATCCGCGACTCTGATACTATTCACTAGTATAATCCTTTCGGTGGACTACAAACCGTTACAATTCACTCAACCGATATTCACCAATATCGATGCTCACAAAGAAGGAGTTACTCCCCAACGGTATTCCGCCCTCGGAAACCACCCAAAAGAATCCCGCGATTCGACTTAACTTTTGGTTACCAAGACCACAACCAAAACTTCCACTCGGAAGTATCAAACCCAACTAGAACCCCAATGATCTAGGCTTGGTCACCAAGACACAAGACTTCCCTTATAAACAATTGAATGAATGAATGAATGTTTGTTCAATCAAGCCCTAACCTAACCTAGAGACTCGATTGTAGTAGAAAGGGTAAAGATAAGAAGACCCTCGACACAATCACAAGAGTGGATTAAGTTCTTGAGATTCTTCCCTTGCAAAGAGATGTGTTCTTTCAAAGATGTTAATGTGTTTAACTAATAACACAAGATAGAATTAGAGAGATTAGAGAGAAAGAATGTAGAGAGAAAGAGTAATGGCAAGGGGTGAGGAATACAAGAGGCAAGGGGGTATTTATAGGCCAAGACCCAAACTTGGGATTAATTTACCGAGGCCGGCGTGTCACCCACGCGTCAACGCGCGGGCAGCGCGCCAGGAGAGTAAACATGGTTAGATTAGAAGAGTGTGTAGAGAGTAAACCATGGTTAGGTTAAAGGGTATATCCAAGGGAATATTTCATCCTTGGTGTGGTTAAGAGTTAACCAAGGTTAAGCGTAGAGAACTAACCATAGTTGGGTTAGGAGAACCATGGTTGGGTTAAGAAAGAATATCCAAAGGTATATTCCTTTTCTTGGAGAGAAAGGTTTGGGATATGAAAGGGTGTAAGGAATATAAGGTATGAGCTGGATTGTGTAATTGTGTAAGGGAATAAAGGTTGGATAGTGTAAGAGTGAAGAGATATGATGTGTGTAAGGGAATATGTAAGAATGGATGTGATGGGGAGCCTTGTGTGTGTAGAGAGTGAGATGGTTGTGAGTAGTGTGTGTATTTTGAATGTAAAGGTATTGGGAGTGTAAGGAATATGTTATATAAGGATGGGATGTGTATAGTGTGAGTTGTATGTGTAAGGAATATGTAAGAGTGTAAGAGTGTGAAAAGATAGGGAGCCTTGTGTGTGTATTTGGGGAGTATGTGAGTAGTGTGTGTGTGTGTGTGTGTGTGTGTGTGTGTATGAGAGTGTATGTGTGTAGTCGAGAAGTAGTGTGTGTATATGTGTGTGTATAAGAAAAGGTGTATGGAAAGTTGGTAAAGTGAATGGAATATTGTGAGAGGGAATATTGTGTGGGAGTTTGTGAGGAAACAAAGTACTCTTTGTGTAAGGAGGTGTAAGGGAATGTGTAAGAGGTTGTTGGGAAAGGATTTTTGAGAAGGATTGTTGGAGATTTGGTATATTTGACTTTTGCAAAAATGAGATTAAGAAAAGATTAAGAAGTAATCTAATTGTCATTAAGAAAAAAAAGGTTTAGACAATTAAGATTATAAGTTGAGAAAAATCATGGTTACTTATAAGTTCAAGTAACACAACGTCGAGAATCCATATTTTCATAACTCGTGACTTTCCACGACTCGACGTACTCAACTAATACCTTGGTTCCAACAAGTTAAGTGATTTGCCTTGATGTAAAGCATAACCCAAATAAGAAAGGATGCGTTTATGCAAATAGACCTTTGACTTAGTTTGACACCAACGGCTAGAAGAAAAAAAAATGGGTTGTCGACCATAACTTCAAATTGTGAAGGGGCGTGAATTTTTAAAGTGAAAAAAGTGACGCAAATTTTAAAGGCAAAAAATGTACACACATATGATATCGACACAAAATATACCCATTATATATGATATATTTGTATTGTTTTCCAGGCTCATGCATATGATGGATATGTTTTGGCGACAAGATTTTTAGATCATTTACCATTTAGCACTTGAATAGATGAGCATTTGAGAAAGATCATTGCTAATACATGGATTTAACTTATCATTAAAATAATTATATAGCTGGTAATTTTACTTGCCACTATATATAAAAATGAAATAAGTAAATTAAAAACCTCTGTTACAAATCAACACAATCCGTACAAAAGATACCCACTTTGAGCCATTTATCCAGCCGGTCTAATTTTATCAGCTCAAAAAATAAGCCAAAGACAGCACAGCAAGGGCACATGATAAGTAGATTTGCAAAACAAAGTCAATATATGGATTAGAATCTTAAGTTTGATTTCCAAAGAAAATGAACTCAAACTAATACAAGAAATAACCATTTGGTTCTGTAACTTCAACATCATAAAATCCATCCCAGCATTTGCATTTTCGGTAGGTTTTACATACGTTGTAACCAAACCACTGTCACCAAAGAGCATTAGAGAAACAAACGTGTGGAGAACCATATATGTGAATATTGGATCAAAGTCATCTGAGCTTAGATTTTTTCGAGCTTTTAAGAGGTTTAGCTATGGGACGGGGAGCAGGTTTTGCAGTGGCTGCTTTCTGGAAATTGTACTTGACGGAAGAGAAGGCACAGAGCACAGCAATCAGCATTGTTGGGTAAACATAAACTGATTTGGTCGGGTCAGTGTTTACGGGTTTTCCAAGAAGCCCTTCTTTAACAAGTCCCCATACAATTAAAAGGGTCCCAAACATGCTCATTCTCTGAGGCTTCAGCAAGCCAATGAATGCTCCTGCTACAGAGAAGTAACTTCCAGCCAGAACCTAGAAAAAAATAAATACAGTAACATTTTTATTGCCGAGTTATGACAAAATCAGAAATTTAAACAATGTACACAGAGTGACGTAGCATTTCAACCCATATACTTAAAAGGGAACGATTGTGTTGTATTTCATCTGATAGTGATGACCAAAATGTAAAGAAAAGTTATTATTTATTATTTATTTTTTTTGACCAGGTAAAGAAAAGTTATTTATGTTGCCATTGAACCACATTTCCCAACAAAATACATCTCTTCGAGTTTGTCCGGTTGTCCCTATATAACTACTTAAGAACCGAGATAAAATATGCAAGAAATTTATAGTTTTGCACTGTAGGTGAACAAAACATGAGATACAATGGCCTAGTAACCAACTTCTAGGGTTCAGTGGGCCAAAACATGAGGTACAATGGCCTACTAACCATGAATAGCACTTTTTGTTTCAACAGTTCAAGGACTGCAGCACTATACTATACCAATATTTACGGTAAAGGATGATAAAAGCTATAGTGTGTCCAAATGTATAACATGACCCAAAAGTCTTTTGACGAGCTTAGATTTATAATTTGGATTCAGAACTCATTAAGATGATACCAGCTTGAATTTCAATATGCAGAAATAATATCATGGAACACAAATTCAGTCGGTGAGTACTAGAGGTGACAAATTTGGCCCATTTACTCATATATGGATTGATTTGGGTTGTAATATAGACCTGATGATCGAGATGGATAAATCCCAAAATCTAACTAACATATGACACAGGTAAAATGGGTCAAAAGTGACCAAAGTGTATTAAAATGCTACAACCTCTAGAAAATAGATTAGCATATATTTTTTACCATATTTTAAGCAAAAATAGCTATATACGTTGATGGATCAGGCAGTCTGGCCCAAGTCCACCTCGACCCATTTTGTATAACATAACAAAATTGGCAAGTAATCTACACTGCATCTAAAGTAAAAATGTTGCAGAGTTAAAAATATAAACCTCCAAACGTTGTAGATCAGGCATTGCAGATGCTCCTTTTATATCAGTCAAGTTGTAAATGCCTAGTATGTTATTCCAGCTTGGAATACTCATATTGTAGATTAAATCATTAAAAACGGCTCCTGGGTAAAGAAGAGTCTTAACTGCAGCTACCGGAAAAACATCACTTGCAACCAACTGGCTAGATGTAACATGGATAGGCGTTGTACACATACCCGATCTACATGGTATCCTGAATAAATTAAGAGACGGGAAAATTATAAAAAACGATCAATATCTAAGTTTAATATAGGTGACTGTAAATATAATAACAGATCATATGGTTGTTGTTCGCCTTCGCAGGAAAACAATCATAATACACAAATTTAGAAATAAGAAAACACATTATAGGTCTAACATAACTGTCATCTTCGACCAGCTGTATCTATGCACTTAGGCAGGTTCGGATGCTCAAAGTAAAGCATGTAGGATGCCTGATTAATGATTAAATGCATCAAGACGCCCCTTTTAAATACCATTTTACTATCTTATCTATGGTTTGCCAGTGAAAGAGTTGATAAAGATGTGCACTCATGTAGCAATCATAGATTGCATACCCATACTATAAGATATAAATTTATTTAGAACTACATGACAAATGTTTCTAAAACACCGAACTAGTAAACCATCACATAGAAGGAAACGTTGGAGAAAAATTTACACCAGCAGTCAAGAATTTTAACTTTCTAAGTGGGATGCCTGTCCTCTTTACAAATCGAGTACTATTTCACATATATAACTTTGGCTTGCTGCAAAAGATTTACTCGTAACATAAGGATGATTCACGTATCTTTAATTTTGGATATATGCGAAACAAGAGCAATGGAAGTGAGAAATCAAAATTTGAAATGATTGAAGACATTATTTATCCAGGGTATTTTGCTTTTCTTGTAAAGTTCTGTTAAACTCTGCATTCTTCTATACTTTTTTAACTTCAGATCATTAACATTAATGTATTAAAAACGCTAAGCAGAAATTAGCAGTAAAGTAACCTTCTAGTGCTTAATCAAATAAATGGATATAATTGGCAGACGCTTATGTAGAAGCAAAAGAGGTTTATATGAATAAAACTTTTGTCCAAGAATTAAGAATTAATACCAAGTTTTATTGGCAGACGCTTATATATATATTTGTTTCTGAATTACAAGTTTCACTATTATATCAATACACCTACTTAGAGAATACAGGAGAGATCCTTTTTAAATGTAGAAAATTCTAATGAAGAAATCAAGTTGAAAAAAAAAAAAAAAAAAAAAAAAAAGAGGAAGATCTAGTAAACACATATGTAAAGTCTAGGGTTATGTCTTTTCTTGAAATCTTCAATATTGAATCTCGAAACTTAAATAAATGTAGTTTGTCTAAATTACCCCCAAATACCCCTTAAACTTACAACTTTTCAAAAACTTGGCAACTTAAATTATGTCTTTTCTTGATCAATTTTCAACTTGGCAACTTTTCAAAATCACACACTACATTAATTTTTAAAAACGCACGCTTTGCATCAAGGGTCGAACTAGAATTACGATTTCGCAAGTATGATTATTTGCCGCTATACATCGTCGCTTTGCGGGTATTCGTGAGCACAGACCGGACCAAACCGAGAAACCGGACCGAACGTATTTCAGTCCGGTCCTCGATCCACCCTTTTACAGTTTACTCATATTCGGCCTTCAGTTTATTCCAGTCCGGTTCAATCTTACGCAAAAGCGGCCATTATGCTTTGTTGGACCGAACCGGACCGACCCGAACATTTCGGTCCCGTCCTTGGTCCGGTGTTTGGGGCCAAATCGGTTTTCAGTCCAGTCCGGATTTGGTTGGTCAGGTCCGGTTTCGGGCTGTGCTCAGCCGTATCTAGTACCACTTAATATTGGTAATTAGCATGCTGATTTCTTTAAACTTTTTGTAGGGTAAGAAGGGCAAACATTAATAAATATATACTACATATAAAGCAGGGATGACTCTCTCTCCAAAATTTTAAGATTTACAAGAAATTAAGCATGGTTTACAACACTTTAATGCACAAAATTTTCAGACTTACAACAAAATAAGCATAGTGTACAACAAAATAAGTATGGTGTAATTTTCAGACTTACAACATTAATACTATTAAAGTGGTCAATGTTATTAATGACTACTAGCAGGGTACCCGTGCGATGCGGCGGCGGGTACCCTGTGACAAATTTTCCCACGAACAAATGTTATTTTGTTTTGGGCTGATTCAGATTTATGTTTTAGAAGCTTAATTAGATTGTACATTGTGGTTAAATAGTTGTATATTTTTATAAAGAGGTGTATTAAATTGTGTATTAATTGTATATGTTAAATAGTGTTTTTTAGTTTTATTTGTGCTTCAACTACTTGTAAATTATGCTTTTTCACTTGTATTTTTGAATGAAGGGGTGTTTATAGTAGTGTATTAATTGTAATATATGAGTAGTGTGTTTTTTGTTTTATATGTGCTTTAGATACTTGTAGATAATGCTTTCAAGGTTGTATTTGCTTAAAATTGTATTAATGGTGGTCTTAAAATATTAAAGAGGAGGGAAGTGCCTTCCTCTATTATAAGTAGTATAGATAATGACTACTACTTACAAGAAAATAAACATAGTGTACAACACTTTAATGCATATAATTTTCAGATGTACAAGACAAGAAGCATACTACAACAAACACCACATTAATGCTATTTAATTTAGTCAATTAATTAACTGGTCAATAAATGCAATTAATAAAGTTATTAAAACACCCCTTACATAAGAAACACAAATTATCAAGCATATTATACAACCAAATTAAACACAATTCCTTCATTAAATTTCACTAATACAAATAATAAAACACATTATACAAATATTCAAGCTCGAACGGCCAACGGGCCGTACAAAATTCTTGATATATGTAAATTTAGGGTATCCTGCTAGTCTACACTAACATCTTTTACAAATAGCGTTTTAGTTTTATCGATAACAACACTCTAGTTGACTACACCAAATCATCGTTGATGATTAATCTGTATACTGCGAAGTCCACTCATCCAGAACCAACTAACTGAACTACGCACCTAAAGGCTGACCCATATATTATCCTTGTCTAAGAAAACCCACTATAAAAACTGGTCACTAAGAAGTCAATCTAGCAAACATATATATATTAAGAAAAAAAAAATTGTAAGTAAAATAACCTGAAAAATGGAATTTGGAGGATGATGAGCAGGAAGTAAATACGAGATGCGTGTATCGGAAGATTCGACAGCTTCCCCATTTTTCACTTCACTTACGACCAAGATTTGATTTTTGATTTGATTGGCATTCATATGATTGTGTTTTATATCTCCGGATTTAGTCAAACGTGCACTTTATGTTATGTGTTCCAGTTAAGTCCCTCGTCTTTGTAAATTGCTTTCTTCGCCTGCTTTCTAGTAGAAAGTTTAGGGACCGTTTGTAAGATGGGAATGAATCCGACGCCCGACCGTGCAACCCGAAACCCAAACTAGAATTACAAACTTTTGTTACTACTGTTTAGTTAAGTAAAATAATAAGTAGAAAAATATAATTAAAAAAATGAAAAACAAATCGTGGGTCAGAAGATGTGGGGAGGGAAAAAAAAAGAAAAAAGAAAAAGACAAAAATACACCATTCGTTTCTAAATTTTCTCAAAAATTAAATCAAGAGAAAGAAAGTATAAAAATAAAGTAGTATGCAATAATTTGCAATCCACATAATTAAATCAAGAGAAAGAAAGTATAAAGATAAAGTAATAATTCAAGTATTCAGGTAATTATTCTAGTTCATATACAACGTACAGTGGCATAAATGTGAAAAACTATAAGTGGGGTTGAATAGTTTTACGTCTTTTTAATTTGTTATGAAAAAGTTTGTTTACGCGTTTTGTTTACTTTCAAAAATGTAGATTCGATATTATATGAATTCAAGTCTTGCACAATATAAACAACTATAATTAAATAATAAAGCAATAGTAATGTAAGTAATGAAATAAGTGAGAGATGGAAAGATCGAACCGCGAGACAAGAGATTTATAGTGCTTCTGCACTTCTGCTACAAGGACACCTTCCTTGCCCTGCTCCACTCCCCGAGCACCTAACTCGAGAGTTTTCTTCACTATGTCAACAAGCTCCCTTATGGCGGAGAAAACCTTACACACCAATTTTTCACACCACAACTAAGTCACGCCTTATTTACACCTTCTACACAACTTCTTCACACCTAGTCACAACTTAATCACACCTAGTCACTACTTAATCTTCACTATTTCTTCTTCACACCTATCTACTTGATTTACACTACTTCTTCTTTACAACTATCTTACTTCACAATATCAACACAACTTGCTAATCTATCTTCTATCAAATATTCACAACTAGTTACACAAAAAAATAGATATAATGAATGATGCTCTAATAACTTGGATGTGGAGGTCACAACAAGTTGTAATACTTCTTGTCTTGGTAGATTGAAGTATTCTTCTCTTGCACTTGAAAAGATGAGGCTTGAATCACTTTGAAACAAAGATTAATGTATATATGATCAAAGGATTTTAGGTAATGGAAATGAGGATTTAAGTCAGAAAGTTTTGGGGTGCAAAAGGTGAGAAAATTCTGTGAAATGAACCAGTATTTATAGCCAATAAAATTACTATTCTGGAGGGTGCCGGTCCCCTTAATTGAGGGGCCGGTCCCCTTAAAATTAAGGGGGCCGCCCCTCCAGAACGGTGGACATTTTTGTCCTTTTGTGAGAAAGGTTTTTCTGGATTATTTTTGCCATTTTTGATTGAAAATTTAAATTCATATATTTATAATGATTTTAACATATTCTTTTAATTCCAAAAATGATTTTGTAAAAGATATAAAATATTTGTGACATTTTATAAAAAATCTAGTGATTGAGAAAATGTCCATTTGATTATAGAATACAATAAACACTTTATTTATTCATATCTTAAGTAATTTGGATGTAAAGTGAAATATTTATCGCTAAATACTTGTTTACGTTATAATTTTTAGTTCAATGGGTTTACGTTTTGTGATTATCAAAACATAGAGATGTCGATGAATGTTAACAATGTTTTTAGACATTATTTATATCAACAATCTCCTCCTTTTTGATGATTACAAAACCATAAACTCATTAAGTCTAAAAATTAAATTTTAAGGACAAGTATTTAGAGTTTATATTAACTTCTCCCCCCTTTTGTAGAACCAAATAGGTTGTGCCGATTAACTTCATAAGAGAAGTTAGACGGGTAGGAATCTCCCCCTTGATGTGTGCTCCCCTTTATTCGAGAACACTAAGGAAACGAGCTATGGAATGCTTGGCAAAAAAAATATGTGAAGAAAACAAGACACACACACACACACACACACACACACACACACACACACACACATATATATATATATATATATATATATATATATCTATAAAACTTATCCTATCAAACCTTATTGGAATAAAATTTAAAAATCATTATGAATAGAATTTCAAGATTATTACTAAATCAAAAGGGAAGTACTTCTTCTGATATTGAAGATGAACAAGATCATTCAAATTCTATAGAAGAATCAATAGCTAATATAGAAAATAGTCTACATAATTGGAATATACCCAGAGTAGAAATTAGGACTTTATATAAACAATGAACTTTTGATTGGTTTCAAAGTTATTCAATTAAAACTGCTGAAAAAACTATACCTTTACTAAGAAATCAGCAAGAAATAAAATTATTTTCTTCAAGAGCTATAAATGAACATAGAAAAAATTATAAATTTTTATATATTGGATTAGTTCAAGTAGCCATAAAACCTATCACAAGATTAGGCATTAATGCTCCTATATGTATTATATTAAGAGATGCTAGATTAACGAATTTTAATCAGTCATTATTAGCTTTAGGGGAATCTAATATATGTAATGGTCCAATATATTTTCAAGCTTATCCTGATTATACAATATCCTTATTTGATAAAAATATATTAGACGTCTTAACATTAAATTTACAATTAAAAGAAATTGAAATAAAAGAAGGATCTGATCCACTAGTTTTAATATATAGAGTATATTATAAAACTATGACTACTACTATATAACCAAAATATAAAAAATAAAAATCTATTAATAAAACTTTACTTATAGAATCTAATTTTCAAAATTCCAATATAACTGTTCCTAAAAGAATTAAATGGGATGAAATTATTAGAAATCAAACATGGAATTTTAAATAAATTATAGAACCTAAACCCCTAGAGATTAATAGTCAAGTAAATAATATTATAGATCATTCTAATGGTAATATAGATATAATATTTAGAAATGATAAAATAAGTTCTGCTAGATACTCATGTCATATTCCATCTACATCAACTAATATTCCAAATCTAAGAAGAACACAGTCTATGAAATTTAAAGGAGTAGATTTTAATACATCAATTCCTAAACCATTATATAAAGATGATAATACAAGTGATAAATTTATCGATCAACCTACTAGATCTGAAGTAGAATATTATAAAGAAAATTATGAGTGATACAAAAACACAATTAAGAAATAATAAAAACCAAAAACATATTAATTATTTAAAAAGATTATATAAACAAGAAAAATTGATAAGATCAGATATAAAAAATGTTAAAAATATGAAAAAAGAAAATTATATATTTGTTAGTTTTGGAAATTTTCGAAATTATGATATAAATTGGGCTTTAAAAGTATTAAATGAAAATTTAAAAATAGCACATGATAAGATAGACATAGAAAGATTACAATTAGTTATTTGTTAATATGAGTTTATATCAACATAATTTTAAAAAAGAAATAAAACATTTTCAAGAATCTATTTTAAGAAATAGTAAATCAATAAAAATAGTTAAAGAATAATTATTTACAGGAGAATATGTTATTAGTAGAAAAGCACATAAAGATATGATATTAAATTTAATCTTACAAAATCTCTATTTAAAAGAAAAATTAGAACAAATAAAAAGATTGGTTCATTAAAAGATGGAAATGATAAATAATATTCCCTTTAAAATGGAAATAGAATTTTTAAAAGATGAAATGTTTAATAACTATAATAATGAAAAATTAATATGATATTATTTAAAGTTTGATGAAAAGGAAAGAATGTTGCATAATATAGATTGGCAATTATATTGTCAATAATGAAGTAAATATTCCATTTTTTACATAGTTTCATTTATATAGTATAGAACAAAAAATTAATTTTCCTTTTATAGAAAAAATAGAAGTCACTACAGATGAAATAAATAAGGTATATTTTGACCCAAAATCTAAAAATCTTATAATAAGTTCACACCCACCTTATCAAGATATTATAATAAAAAGAGATAAAGAGGAATATATAAGACAACCTCTATCTAAACATAATGATAGTGATAAAAAATCATTATCAACAATAATATATCAAAATAATCATACAAATGAAATGTTAAATACTATAGGACAACAATTAGATAGAATCGAAAATAATAAACAAATTAGTAAGCCACCAAATAATGAAAAGAAAACTGAAATAGAAGAAAATCCTTTATTTGTACCATATAATATTGATACAACAATTAACTTAGGAAAACAAGACTCTATATTAAGAGAAATTGAAAATAAATTAGCTAAATTAAATATATCCAATGAAAAAATAAATGTTATAAATAAAAATGATTAAGAAGATAATATATCAGAATTAGAAGGACAATTTGATTATAAGATAAACAAAATAAAAAATAACTATTATACACCAAAACCAGAAATAAGAAATTATTATCCTAGGCCTACACCACCAGATTTACAATATGAAGAACGTCATACTTTAGTCCAATCTAGGTATGATGGTAGTTGTATATATGAATGGAATATAGATGGTTGTTCAGAATACCAAATTATAAATTTATTACAAGAAATGACTATGGCCTCTAATGCCTATAAGGTACATAATAAAGATGATGAACAAAGAGTTTTTAAAGCTTTAATTAGTGGTTTTACAGGAAGTCTAAAAGGATGGTGGGATATGTATGTCTCACAACAAGAAAAAGATATAATATATAATGCTAAAAAGACTGTTATAAAAACAGAGAATAATTTAGAAATTGAAACTGATGTAAATGACTGCGTTAATACTTTAATTTTTCATATACTTAAAAATTTTGTAGGAAATCCAGCAGCCTACCAAGATAGAAGTGCTGCTGTTTTATTAAACCTAAATTGCAGAAAATTACAAGATTTTAGATGGTATAAGGATGTTTTT
This sequence comes from Artemisia argyi, assembly GCA_030686995.1. Lineage (NCBI taxonomy): Eukaryota > Viridiplantae > Streptophyta > Magnoliopsida > Asterales > Asteraceae > Artemisia > Artemisia argyi. The sequence continues at coordinate 72,082,778 of CM060700.1, read as the reverse complement.
CTATCTAAAGTAATGCTTAGGTCAGATTGTAAAGAAGCATATTGGAAAGAAAGATTTATAGCAGGATTACCTAAGTTATTTGCAGAAAGAATAAGAAATAAATTAAATATTGAATCTAGTAATTCTATACCTTATAAAGAATTAACTTATGGAGAAATAATAAATTATGTCAATCAAGAAGATTAGCTATATGTTCAGATCTGAAACTAAAAGCTAAAATTAAAAAAGAAGGTATTAACAATAGAAATGAATTAGGAAATTTTTGTGAACAGTATGGATATGAACCTTTAAAGTTACCATCATCAAATAAGAAATACAGAAGAGAAAAGAGATATAAAAAAATTTAGAAAACCTAGAGATAATTATATACAAGATAATAAAAATGAAAATTATAATAAAAAATATAAAAATAAAAGAAAGAAATTTAATTATAATAGAGAAACAAAAAATATGATAATATGCTATAAATGTGAAAAACCGGGTCATACCTCTAGAAATTGTTACACTAAAACGAAAATAAATGAATTAAATATACCAGAAGAATATAAAGAACAAATTCTTAAAATAATAAATGAAGAGTCTAGTGAATCTGATATATCTAATTATAGAGAAGATGATTTAAATATAGTAGAAAATGAATCAAGTTGTAGTAATGAATCAGAAGAATGTGAATGTTTAGGTAACTGTGTTTGTGAGTATAAGATAAATGGTATAACTAATGATAATGAATAGATTAAAATATTAATTAAATTAATAGAAAAAATCGAAGATAAAGAAGTAAAAAGAATATATTTAGACAAATTAAAAGAAAAAATAAAAGAAAATAATACTATAGAAGAAACACAAGACTATAATCTTATGGAAATATTAAAAAGATTTAATAAGGACACTAAACCTGTAACCATCCCAGAATTACAAGAAGAAATAAAAACAGTTAAAGTAGAAATTGCTATCATCAAACAAAGAATGAATATATTAGAGAAAGGAAAAGAAAAAGAAGTTGAAAACAAAGATACAGAAACATCTAATAACTAAGTTATAAATAATATATAAAGTATCAGCACTCAAAGATGGTATATCAAAGTAAATGTTGTAATAAATAATGATTATAAATTATCATTAATTGCTTTGGTTGACTCTGGAGCAGATTTAAATTGTATCCAAGAAGGATTAGTACCAGTCAAATATTATGAAAAGTCATCACAAAGATTATCTGGAGTTACTGGAGATAAATTAAAAATAGGATATAAATTATCAAATGTTCATATTTGTAACAATAATTACTGTTATAAAACAAACTTAATATTAGTAAAAAATTAGACGAGTACCCGTGCATAGCAACGGGATTTTATAGCAACAGATAATTTATTGATAAAAAAAGTTTATAGGTTAAACATAATGTTTTGAAGATTTGGGAATTAAACATAATGTTTTGAAACCCGGTTCGACCCGGGTGGTTCAACTGGTTGAACCGTTCCGGTCGAAAAACGGGTTTGAAGCATCCCGGGTCAACCCGGTTTGTATTTTAATTGGTTGTATTTAATTTGGTATATATGTTTTTAATTGGTTATACAATTTGAATAAATTATTGTACTTTTAAGTAATGGATAATGTTTTGAAACCCGGTTTGACCCGGGTGGTTCAACCGGTTGAACTGTTCCGGTCGAAAAATGGGTCGATTTAAACCGGGTCAACTTGCTAGGTTGGGTCGAAAACGGGTCAAACTAAACTGGGTCAACCCACCGGGTTTGAAGCATCCCGGGTCAACCCGATTTGTGTTTGAATTGGTTGTATTTAAACCGGGTCAACATGCTAGGTTGGGTTGAAAACGGGTCAAATTAAACTGGGTCAACCCGCCGGGTTTGAAGCGTCTCGGGTCAACCCGATTTGTGTTTGAATTGGTTGTATTTAATTTGGTAGATATGCTTTAATTTGGTTGTACAATGTGAATAAATAATTGTACTTTTAAGTATTGGGGTGTTTTAATAAGAGTATTAATTACATTTCACTTTCTCTCTCATTTGACCATTGTTGAAAACTCAACATTTCACTTTTGACCATTTTTCTATTATATGTAGTAAAGATACCCGTGCATAGCAACGGGATTTTATAGCAACAAATAATTTATTGATAAAAAAAGTTTATAGGTTAAACATAATGTTTTGAAGATTTGGGAATTAAACATAATGTTTTGAAACCCGGTTCGACCCGGGTGGTTCAACTGGTTGAACCGTTCCGGTCGAAAAACGGGTTTGAAGCGTCCCGGGTCAACCCGGTTTGTATTTTAATTGGTTGTATTTAATTTGGTATATATGTTTTTAATTGGTTGTACAATTTGAATAAATTATTGTACTTTTAAGTAATGGATAATGTTTTGAAACCCGGTTCGACCCGGGTGGTTCAACCGGTTGAACTGTTCCGGTCGAAAAATGGGTCGATTTAAACCGGGTCAACTTGCTAGGTTGGGTCGAAAACGGGTCAAACTAAACTGGGTCAACCCGCCGGGTTTGAAGCATCCCGGGTCAACCTGATTTGTGTTTGAATTGGTTGTATTTAAACCGGGTCAACATGCTAGGTTGGGTTGAAAACGGGTCAAATTAAACTGGGTCAACCCGCCGGGTTTGAAGCGTCTCGGGTCAACCCGATTTGTGTTTGAATTGGTTGTATTTAATTTGGTAGATATGCTTTAATTTGGTTGTACAATGTGAATAAATAATTGTACTTTTAAGTATTGGGGTGTTTTAATAAGAGTATTAATTATATTTCACTTTCTCTCTCATTTGACCATTGTTGAAAACTCAACATTTCACTTTTGACCATTTTTCTATTATATATAGTAAAGATATGGGTTCTCAACTTATTTTAGGACAACCATTTATAACACAATTATATCCATTTAAAGTTAATAAAAAATGATTAACTATAAAAGTTTTGGGAAAAAAGATATTATTTGAATTTGCTATACCAATGATAACAAAAGAAATAAATATTATAGAGAATAAAAAGAAACATATAGAATATTAAATAAACGTAATAAATGATAAAAGAATAAACAATCATTTACAAACTACCATTATAATAGACAAAATAAAACAAATAGAAGGAAAGTTCAAAAGAAACGTTTGTGCTACTACTCCTAATGCTTTTTGGAAAAGAAAACAACATATTGTTAGTTTACCTTATATAAAAGAATTCAATGAAAAAGATATTCCCACTAAATCAAAATCTATACATATGTCTCAAGAAATAGTCGAACATTGTGAAAAAGAAATACAAGAGTTATTAGATAAAAAACTAATAAGACACTCAAAATCTCCTTGGTCTTGCTCAGCTTTTTATGTCGTGAATAGTGCTGAAATCGAAAGAGGAGTACCAAGATTAGTTATAAATTATAAACCACTAAATAAAGTATTAAAATAGATTAGATATCCTATTTCAGATAAAAGAGATTTATTAAAAAGATTATATGATTCAAAAATATTTTTAAAATTTGATATGAAATCAGGTTTCTGGCAAATACATGTAGAAGAAAAAGATAAATATAAAACAGGATTTAATGTCCCTTTTAGCCATTATGAATGGAGTGTTATGCCTTTTGGTTTAAAAAATGCTCCTTCAGAATTTCAAAATATAATGAATGATATAATTATTCCTATAAATAGTTTTGCTATAGTCTATATCGATGATATTTTAATATTTTCCCGATATATAGATCAGCATTTTAAACATTTAAATATATTCTATAATCTTATATATAAAAATGGTTTAGCAGTCTCTCCTACAAAAATAATTTTGTTTCAAACAGAAATAAGATTTCTAGGTCATAATATAACCCAGGGAACAATTAAACCCATAGAGAGAAGTTTACAATTTTCTAATAAATTTCCAGATGAAATTAAAGATAAAAAACAATTACAAAGGTTTTTAGGATGCTTAAATTATATTCATGATTTCTTTAAAGATCTGGGAAGTATATGTAAACCATTATATGATAGACTAAAGAAAAATCCTGAACCATGGTCAGAAAAGCATACCCAAGTAGTTAAACAAATAAAAAATAAAATAAAATAATTACCTTGTCTAACTATACCTAATCCAGAAGCAAAACTTATAGTTGAAACTGATGCAAGTGATGTCGGATATGGAGGAATATTAAAACAAAAATTAAAAAATAATGATAAAGAACAATTAGTAAGATTTTTCTCAGGATCTTGGAACAATACTCAAAAGAATTATTCTATAGTAAAAAAAGAAGTGTTAAGTATAGTTTTGAATATTAAAAAATTTGAAGATGATTTATATCTGAAACCCTTTTTATTAAGAGTCGATTGTTCTTCAGCAAAATATATTTTAGAAAAAGATGTTAAAAATTTAATTTCTAGACAGATTTTTGCAAGATGGCAAGCTATATTAAGTAATTTTGATTTCGATATTGAAATAATAAAAGGAGAAAACAATTCTCTTCTAGATTTCTTATCAAGAGAATTTTTACAGGGATGAATTCAAACAAGAAACCTATTATTCCTATACCAAGGCCTAGATTATCTTCTCCATCAACCCCTCCAAATATATCTCAGAATAGATTCACACCTTTATCCTCATTTTCTCAATCTCCAAGAAGGACTTTATCCCCTTTTTCACCCAACCAAACATCTCCAAGAGCAACTTACTCAGCCTTAGCTTCCATACCAAATAATATTCCAAGTCAAAATCCTTATTCATCAACTGCTTCATCTTCCAATATGCCTAAAAATCCTAATAAACCAGATTCCAAAGTAAATCCAAATTGCCAAGTTGTTAAGATTCTTGAACCTGAAGAAGAAGAAAAGTTACATCAAAGTTTTGGTACTCTTATCAAATATATTTTTCCCAATAATACTCATTTCTATAACAATGATTTTCAGACAAGAGAATATTATGAAACAATTCTAGTAGAAAGTGGATCTATTGTAGTTCTTCATACTCCAGACCGTGATAATCCAGAGCTCATTGGAAGTTCCAAAGTTAAAATACTTAAAGTTTTATCTTTAGAAGATTGGAGAATTAAACCTTATACCAACAAAGTTTTAACCCGTTTTCCAGAATATCCAAGATACAATTATTATGATTATCAAGAAGCTTGGTCTAAAGCATTTTTTCTAAGAAATCATAAACATACATGGTTTTTTCGATTTAATGAAGTTTTCCCAAATAAATATCCAAGATGGTTCGTTAAATGGTTTAGATACATGGGAGCTTTTCCAGAAATGTTACCTCCAAAAGTTTTACAAGGATATAAAAAATATAAATCAGTTTTTTCTCAAGAAAGTATCCCTCAGTTTGAATATACTTTACAGTTTATGAGTATACTTAAACTTCCATGGATCATGTCATGGAATTATAAAAAGCAAGAAGCAGAAGGAACTTTTCCTCCTCTTCTAGTAAGAGAATTCAGTGCAAGATGGTGGGATGCAGTTTCAGAAAATCAAGGCGACGATAAAGCAGTCATGAATTATTATAACAATCCTGTCAGATCACCAAGTCCAGGTCCTTTTTCAAACAAGTCTTATACAGATGAAGAGGCAATAAGCAGAATACAAGCATGCAAATCAAGAGAAGAAATACAAAAGATTTTAAATGAAGTCAGAAGATCTCCTACTCCAAGTGAAGAAATATATCAAGATTCTCAAGATCCATATGAAGAAGATGAATATTTAAATTAAAATCAATTATATTAAAGTTTTCAAAATTATTATATCAAAGATGTAAAATAAACGTGTCGTGTCTTTATATTAAAGTACTATATATTAAAGGTCAGTAATCATCCACTAAAAGATAAGCAATAATAAAGTGAAGACAATAATTGAAGACAAGATCATCCATTATCATATGAAGACAAACAACTTTTATACAAAGAAGATTTATGGCCGACAAAGGTTTATAATTGAAGGATAGTGCAGCATATGATTGAAGACTTTTTGGATACCAACAAAAGACTTTATAAAAGAAAAAGTTCAAGTGAAGATAATTGAAGATGCAACCGGCATTTGTAAGTGAAATAGCAATTATAAAGCAAGTATACCGGCTTCCCAAAGCCTCAATCTCAGCTATAAAAAGGAAGTATCTCAAGAGTTCAAGGCATATTAGATTTTTATGATGAAAAAACAATCCATTATATTATCCACCACCCAATGTTCAAAAACTTTAGATTTTCAAATTTGTATATCTCCAAGTTCTTCTATAGTTCAGTCAATTCTCATTGAATCTCCTTGTAATAATTCAGAAACAAATAATAAAGGTACCTTTTATAATTCTCTTTTTAATATTATACTTTGCTTTTATACAAAATCGTTTTCAGTTTTCCTAATCACTTTTCAATGAGTGAAACTAGAATACAAATGAATAATAATCATAATCGTTATTATAGTCATTTTCTAAAATTTCTATATAATCAAAGAAAAACTATGTTACGAGAGATAGAATATGTTAAGAACGAATTAGAAGAAAACAAAAAAATTATATATATTGGTTTTCAGAATATTAATATAAATTGGTACTATAAAACATTAGAAAATAGTTTAAAAGAAAATATGAGAACAATTATAGTAATAAGATCTAAACTAGTTATTTGTTAATACTAAAACTTAATTTTATTACTTAACGATCCTCATCAGAATGGTAATGGTATCAGAGCCAAGTGCTCTATTTTGAGGAGGTAATGGTATTGAATCTATGAAAAATGAGTTTTAAAATTTATTCTGATAAACAAGATAGAATAAGTTATATATTAAATGAATACATATCTGCGTTGGTAAACCCTGTCGATCAGTCAGTTGGAATTAGCAGCAACATGGAGAGTCAAACTGCCGTACCACGACGATATGGGGGTGTTCCCGGGGAATCTTGTATTCAGGTAATATAAAACTTATCCTATCAAACCCTATTGAAATAAGATTTAAAAATCATTATGAATAGAATTTCAAGATTATTACTAAATCAAAAGGGAAGTACTTCTTCTGATATTGAAGATGAACAAGATCATTCAAATTCTATAGAAGTATCAATAGCTAATATAGAAAATAGTTTACCTAATTGGAATATACCCAGAGTAGAAATTAGAACTTTATATAAACAAGGAACTTTTGATTGGTTTCAAAGTTATTCAATTAAAACTGCTGAAAAAACTATACCTTTACTAAGAAATCAACAAGAAATAAAATTATTTTCTTCAAGAGCTATAAATGAACATAGAAAAAATTATAAATTTTTACATATTAGATTAGTTCAAGTAGCCATAAAACCTATGACAAGATTAGGCATTAATGCTCCTATATGTATTGTATTAAGAGATGCTAGATTAACGAATTTTAATCAGTCATTATTAGCTTTAGTGGAATCTAATATATGTAATGGTCCAATATATTTTCAAGCTTATCCTGATTATACAATATCCTTATTTGATAAAAATATATTAGACGTCTTAACATTAAATTTACAATTAAAAGAAATTGAAATAAAAGAAGGATATGATCCACAAGTTTTAATATATAGAGTATATTATAAAACTATGACTACTACTATAGAACCAAAATATAAAAAAGAAAAATTTATTAATGAAACTTTACTTATAGAATCTAATTTTCAAAATTCCAATATAACTGTTCCTAAAAGAATTAAATGGGATGAAATTATTAGAAATCAAACATGAAATTTTAAAGAAATTATAGAACCTAAACCCCTAGAGATTAATAGTCAAGTAAATAATATTATAGATCATTCTAATGGTAATATAGATATAATATTTAGAAATGATAAAATAAGTTATGCTAGATACTCATGTCATATTCCATCTACATCAACTAATATTCCAAATCTAAGAAGAACACAGTCTATGAAATTTAAAGGAGTAGATTTTAATACATCTATTCCTAAACCATTATATGAAGATGATAATACAAGTGATGAATTTATCGATCAACCTACTAGATCTGAAGTAGAATATTATAAAGAAAATTATGAGTGATACAAAAACATAATTAAGAAATAATAAAAACCAAAAACATATTAATTATTTAAAAAGATTATATAAACAAGAAAAATTGATAAGATCAGATATAAAAAATATTAAAAATATGAAAAAAGAAAATTATATATTTGTTAGTTTTGGAAGTTTTCGAAATTATGATATAAATTGGGCTTTAAAAGTATTAAATGATAATTTAAAAATAGCACATGATAAGATAGACATAGAAAGATCACAATTAGTTATTTGTTAATATGAGTTTATATCAACATAATCTTAAAAAAGAAATAAAACATTTTCAAGAATCTATTTTAAGAAATAGTAAATCAATAAAAATATTTAAAGGAAAATTATTTACAGAAGAATATGTTATTAGCAGAAAAACACATAAAGATATGATATTAAATTTAATCTTACAAAATCTCTATTTAAAAGAAAAATTAGAACAATTAAAAAGATTGGTTCATTAAAAGATGGAAATGATAAATAATATTCCCTTTAAAATGGAAATAGAATTTTTAAAAGATGAAATGTTTAATAACTATAATAATGAAAAATTTATATGGTATTATTTAAAGTTTGATGAAAAGGAAAGAATGTTGCGTAATATAGATTGGCAATTATATATTGTCAATAATGAAGTAAATATTCCATTTTTTACATGGTTTCATTTATATAGTATAGAACAAAAAATTAATTTTCCTTTTATAGAAAAAATAGAAGTCACTACAGATGAAATAAATAAGGTATATTATGAACCAAAATCTAAAAATCCTATAATAAGTTCACACCCACCTTGTCAAGATATTATATTAAAAAGAGATAATGAGGAATATATAGGACAACCCCTATCTAAACATAATGATAGTGATAAAAAATCATTATCAACAATAATATATCAAAATAATCATACAAATGAAATGTTAAATACTATAGGACAACAATTAGATAGAATCGAAAATAATAAACAAATTAGTAAGCCACCAAATAATGAAAAGAAAACTGAAATAGAAGAAAATCCTTTATTTGTACCATATAATATTGATACAACAATTAACTTAGGAAAACAAGACTCTATATTAAGAGAAATTGAAAATAAATTAGCTAAATTAAATATATCCAATGAAAAAATAAATGTTATAAATAAAAATGATTAAGAAGATAATATATCAGAATTAGATGGACAAAGATACAGAAACATCTAATAACTTAGTTATAAAAAAGAAATAAAACATAATCTTAAAAAAGAAATAAAACATTTTCAAGAATCTATTTTAAGAAATAGTAAATCAATAAAAATATTTAAAGAAAAATTATTTACAGGAGAATATGTTATTAGTAGAAAAACACATAAAGATATGATATTAAATTTAATCTTACAAAATCTCTATTTAAAAGAAAAATTAGAACAATTAAAAAGATTGGTTCATTAAAAGATGGAAATGATAAATAATATTCCCTTTAAAATGAAAATAGAATTTTTAAAAGATGAAATGTTTAATAACTATAATAATGAAAAATTAATATGATATTATTTAAAGTTTGATGAAAAGGAAAGAATGTTGCATAATATAGATTGGCAATTATATATTGTCAATAATGAAGTAAATATTCTATTTTTTACATGGTTTCATTTAAAAGTATAGAACAAAAAATTAATTTTCCTTTTATAGAAAAAATAGAAGTCACTACAGATGAAATAAATAAGGTATATTGTAACCCAAAATCTAAAAATCCTATAATAAGTTCACACCCACCTTGTCAAGATATTATAATAAAAAGAGATAATGAGGAATATATAGGATAACCCCTATCTAAACATAATGGAGATGACCAACAAGATTGACAACTTGTTGAAAGCCCTCAACAACCAAGCGGTAACTACACCTAGGAAGGACCCTAGGGACGCCAATAACGGAATCCAAATTAAGGACCCCTCATCATCCAAACATGTCCACTTTGTCAATGTTGTCACCATTAAACCAAAAGATAAGGATATAAAAGAAAGTGACAAAGATGAAGTTGAAGTAGAAACTGAGACTAGGGATGAAATTAGGGAAGTTGGGGTTAATAAGGGAGAAGAGTTAGAGGACGTAGAGACTATAGAAGAGTATTTTGATAAGTTGCCCACCAAGGAAGAACGAAAAAACCATAAGGATTTATTCGATGGCCCCGAGACACCATATATCCTTGGCACACCCCTTATCAAAATAGGAGACCCCTCTAACATCAACATACCATGCAACATCGGGCATATGAATATATGGAAAGCTTATATCGATCCTAGATCTCCTATAAACATCATGACTAGGACTTATTATAATTGGGTGATGAAGAAACAACTTGGTTATAGGATGATGCCCAATAAGAATTTGATAAGTAATTTTGTAGGAAGAGTGAAGGGATTGCATGTGATTATAGGTAATTTCACTTATGAGATCGATTTTATGATAGTAGAAGATACTCGTCCGGTGATAGATGATTGCCTAAGCCAAGCAGTTTTCGGAAAACCATTTGTTGAGGCCACTAAGATGAGTTATGATCCGACTTTAGGGATAGTTAGGTTCAAGGAGGAGAATGATGAGATTGCCTACCAAATGCTCTATAAGATTGAGCAGTACCGCCTCCTGTCTAATATAGAAAAGGAACACAAACAAGCTGCTTATTATAGGAATGATGAGGATAGACGTAGAGGAGTAGAGTATGTGAAGAATAGGATGCTTGATTTCTACAAAGAATGCTTGCAATTAGGTCTAGAATACAAAACTGGTATAGGAGATGACCTAGAAAGTGAAACCAACAATGAGGTCACGTAGTAACCCATGACCTTGAGTCTAGCTACACGACTCGTAAATAAAGAAAAGCACTTCTTGGGAAGCAACCCATGTTTTGTGTGATTTTTATTTTATTTGTTTGTTATTTGCTTCCGTATGCATGCTTTATTTTTATTGTTGGTAGATCATGTTTCAAAAATAAAATAGTGAAAATACTTTACTTTGTTGTTTGGCTTAGTCTTAATTTCATCCAAAGGTATTTTTGCAAAAGATAAGTGTAAGGGAAACCCCAAATATGTTTTTAAGAAACAAAACCGATCATGATTCTCCACAATATTAAGTGAACATGTATATTTGTATTTGTTAGAGTCAAATGCTTGTATCGAGTCATAATGATGTTTTGCAGGATTTTCCAGGAAGTAGGACGAAGTTTTTCTAGAAATTTTCCGGAAACTTAACATAAGAATTTCTGCAGGTCACTTCTGACGGCGTCATGTGTAAAATTCTGGAAATTTTACCGGTTTTGTTTTTCTAACGGAATCTTAAAGTTTTTGTTGAATTATTAGTTTTATAATCTCCAGGAAATCTGCAAACATCATTCCACAAGCATTATATCTTATTTTGTTTTCTAGGTTTTATTAGCATATATAGATTGCTGCCGATTTTATGCGAGGTTGCATTGTCTGTTTTCTCAGGTTTTACAGGTTATGTATGACAAGAAGATGATTTATATTCTGGAAGGGAAGCTTTGATTGTTCATTTTCTTGGAGGAAGATCTAACCTGGCCACCTTATTATCCATACCGAGCGAATCAAGGGAGTATTTGATTTCATTCATTTTACTTATTTCACTTTTAGATTCTTTATTTGAACATTGGGGACAATGTTCATCCTAAGTGTAAGGGGAGGGTAAAATGATGATACCTTATATATACACTTTCGCTTGAGTTTGTTTGTTTGATGGTAGATGTGTAATAAAACTATGAGAAATACTTGTTAGTGTAATTTTAGTGCGAAATTTAAAATTTTTACAACATTTAGGAGTGAAACTTTAGCCATAGCAAGCGTCTCATGGATAGGAGATTGTATGACTAGCACAAAACCGTATCATTCAGAAAAATTTTCCACCCAAATATGTGAGGTTCGCCTTTAGATTTGATAGGAAAAGCATTTACTAGTAGTGCTTATGAGTGTACCGGTAGCATTTAGATTCTAGAACTTGCGTTAGTGATGCATCCCGAGACCGCTAGTGAGACTACATTCGTGTAGTAGGATTTACTACATGATAAGAGGCATTAGGATCACCCTTGTGTTAAACCCGTATCATAATTACCTGACCATTTAAATCATATTACTTGGCTAGTTAAGTCAATTAATTTTTCCCACACCATTAGTGTTGTACTCATTTTTAGTACACGAAACCCCTAGTACACCCCTCCGAGCCTATCTTTTCGTTTCTAACTTTAAGCATCTTACTTAAAGGAAGAATTTGTTACACCCCACTTAAATGTACACCCAAATCGCCTTAGCCTTCCGTGTATGCACTCATCTTTAGTGCATTATTGTTATTTGTTAAACCCTTAGTTAATTATCTAATTGATTACATGGTTGCTAAGTCGAGTCATATCCTTGTACATATTGTTTTGGGACGATTGGGACTCATGGGTAAAGTACTTATTTTATGGAGTAATGGGGAAGAACATCATATATTACCCCCATATGTGCGTTAATCATGAAAGTACTACAAGTGTTTTGATTTTCTTAATTCGAGTCATTAGATTAGTTTATTGTAAAGTATGTAAAAGTTCAAGTGTAAGGGGAATTTTCATTCCCTATGATGTAATATTTTGGATGGTAGGGTAAGAGTGTATGCAAAAAAAAAAAAAAATAAAAAAAAAATAAAAAAAATAAAGAAAAAGAAAAAAAAAAATAGAAAAAGAAAAGAGAAAAAACATACGGACTACCATCCCTTTTCATTCTATGTTTATTTTATGTTTTTGTTATTTTTCATTTATTAGCTTAAGTCGAGTCTAGTCTTGGCTTAGCAACGCCTTATTGTACATGTAATTAACCAAGATTGTTAACTCGCCACCAGTAAAGACTGCCTATATCCAACAAAACCGTGTATTCCATATCCCTACACCTAACGTTACAACCCTTTAAAGACCTCTTTGATAGTTTATCCTAGGTGCTTACGCCATGTGGTGGAGGTTTGATCCTTTCCCAAGCCTATGGTAATCTATTTTGCTATGACAGGTAGTGAGAGATGTTTTCTATTTCCATATTGTGATATTACTTTATTACACCCGAGAGATGTGAGTATCTAAACACTATTTGTGAGGTGCTTGTATATGACCTCCGTGCTTGTCTTTAGTCTTTAGTGGAACGATTATTTTTTGTAATTACTTTTATATTAGTGTTAAATGACCCCTAACTTGTATTTTGACTAGAATAAAAGCGCATTTGCTTGAGGACAAGCAAATCTCAAGTGTAAGGGTATATGATGAGGCGAAAAATGAACCACTTTTAGGGGGTCATTTAAGCCCGGAATTGAATTTATTTGATCAAATATTGCCCTAAATCGTTCCTTTTGTGATTTTAGGTACTTTGGGAGTGAATTCTGGAAAAGGAAGCATTTTGGACGTTTTTGGAGCATAAAAGTGAAGAAAACGGCAAAGACTTAATTTTCCATGCTGAGAACAGTACCTGATGGCGTCAAGAAGAAAAACGTGACGGCGTCAAGAGTAAAATCCGTGACGACCCAGTGAAAACCTGAAGGCGTCATAAGAAGGGCGTCAAGAGTTAATATTGTGACGGCCTGCATAAGGAGTACACATGACGGCGTCAAACCCAGATCTAGGCAGTCCGAGAAATTATTTGGCGGCGAGATAACGGCGTCAGCAATTTGTTCTTGACGCCGTCACCTATCAGAATCTATATATACTTTTCTATTTTTTATTCATTAGAGAGGAACTTGTGTGGAGAATACTAGGGCCGAACCCTAATAACCCTAGGTCGTTTTTTACTGTATTTTCAAGGGTTTTCACCTCTTGAAACCTTTCATGTTCAATTGAGATAAGTCTTCTCTTAATTCATTCAATATGTCTATGTATTGTTTGAATATATCTTATGCTTGTCTTCATTTCAACATGCTAGGCTAGATCTATCATGTGTTTGCTTAGATGTAATGAAACCTAGATGTTAATTATAGGTTGATTGCTTGTTTATAGTTGTATTGGATGAATGATTTCAATGTTAGGCTTAAGAAAACTGGCAGATCTCCATTGTGTAACATGCTTGAACATCTTAAGAAACATGAACCGATGTGTACTAGGTCTTATTGGTTGTATTTAATGCATGAGCAAATTCTAGTGATCCCATGTTAGGAGCTTCTTAGCCGGCTCGACATAGGAGTGAAGTAGGCGCTTATAGGATTGGGGAAGTAAGTACGCCACCCCATGAATGGTATTAAGGAATACAACCCATCATCCACGCAACTGTAACAAGTAATTAACCTGTAAAAGATATCTAGGGAGTAGTGAAATCTAAGTAAACACAATTCTCCCATATATTGCTCACACCTCTAGTTTAATTTAGTTTATTTTCATTTTTAGTATTTTATTTTGATTGCATCTTTAGTTATTGGGTTAGTTGACTAACAACTAATTCCGCCCAACTCCTTCAAACCCGAGATTTTTATTTGCTTTCACAAAAATATAAAAAATACAAAAAGAATCATCCCTCATCTCTAGACCTAGTCTTTAGGTTTTCTAATCCTAGTGACACTATTCCTAGCTGAACGATCAATCCCCCGGTACTTGTCATTATACTATACTACATCGATCAGGTACACTGCCTGGTGGGGGTTGTAAGCTTCTCGAGATCCCTCGAGAGGTAAAGCCTGGTGCGATCCCCACGCATCAAATGTCCTTGTGGGTTTGGAGGGAAGTTTGGGAAGTAAGTAGTTGGAGGTGTTGATTGATTACCAACCTCATTGGTTATGATGGATTTGTTTCGAGGGCTTTTTCTTTGCCAAGCGGGTTTTTTCCATCATCCTTGCTAGCCTTGAGGCTTTTGGTTTTGGTTTATTTGGAGAAGTCATGATGAGATGAATGGAGAGTTTGAAGAATGAGGTATTTATAGTGTGAGATTTGTGTGATTATGGATGGATAATGTTTGTTTAGGAGATTAGGACAAAATATGTTTGTGAATTTTGTGAAGTGTAGGATAAAATGGGCTAAAAAGCAGAAAAGATTCTATAAAACCCGACCATCAGATGGCCGGTCCCCTTAATTATGGGTCGGTCCCCTTAATAATTAAGGGGGCCGCCTTACATAATTAAGGGGGCCGCCCATCTGGTGGTTTCCAGATTGTCAGAATTGGGTTTTTGGCAGAAAATTGCAGAAAGGTTGTGTTTTTGGGTTTGGTTTCAAGCAAGTTCAACTCTTTGAGGCAATTTAGCATCTAATATATTCATAATTTATCATGCATGCAAAAACACTTAAGTAATAGAACAATCAAACAATCAATTTTACCTAGTTGGAGCAAGTAAAGGCAAGGGCAACCAATTCTACCAAGTGGAGCTATCTTAGAGCAAGGGCAAAGGCAACTAGTGAGTGAGAAACTAGTGATGGAACAAAAAATGACAATATTGTTTGTGACTTTGTCCTAGTGTGTGCCTATATGCAATAAATGTAGAGTTGTGATTGTTTCGACTCCTAAATGCAAATAAGAAAACTTCCTAAGAAACAATCCAAAATCTCTTTGATTCGATTTTTGTTCAATTCATGCATGTCAATGGTATATATTAGATTATATATTTTGACAATTCATGTGAGATTTTATGCATGATTTTAGAACATGTTTTTAGCATTATTCAACAATGCAAGAAAAATGGTTTTCATGTGTTTCCTAGATGGGAGAATAGTTTTAAAGGAAATTCGATTGGGTTTTATAAGAATGTTTATGCAATAAAATGTGGTTTCCCAATCTTTAATTTTGTGCAAAATAGATTCTTAGACTCAGATATGAAGAGGTGGAAGAAAAATAACTCTTATGCAATGAAATTTAGTCAATTTGTTCCATCATTCTTAATCCTAAACGCAAGTGGTTAAATAATTCACACTTAAGGGGTTTAGTAAATATATCCGCAATGTTATCTTCCGATGCAACCTTTTCTACAGATATGTTTCCTTTTTGTACATTATCCCTAAGGAAGTGGTGGCGTATTTCTATATGTTTAGTCCTAGAGTGTTGACCCAAAATTTTACTTAAATCTATCGCACCTTTGTTATCGTACATGATAGGAATATTTTCTAACCTGATTCCATAGTCTACGAGAGCATGTTTCATCCATAGTGCTTGTTGACATGCCTTTCCAACGCTTACATATTCGGCTTCAGTGGTAGAAATAGCAAGAGCGGTTTGCTTCTTCGAAAACCAAGACGTTAGACAACATCCCATAAACGTGCAAATACCGCTAGTGCTCTTTCTATCTACGTAGTCTCCCGCATGATCCGAATCCGCATAGACGATGGTTTCTATGCCGGATCCCTTAGGATACCATAACCCTAAGTGTATAGTGCCTTTAATGTATCGGAAGATACGCTTAACCGCTTCTAGGTGAGAGGTTTTGGGATCCTCTTGAAAGCGGGTACAAAGGCAAACACTAAACATGATATCGGGTCTACTTGCCGTTAAGTATAGTAAACTACCTATCATTCCTCTATACTTGGTATTATCCACGGACTCACCTTCATCATCTTTTGTGAGTTTCACTTCCGTAGACATAGGAGTTTTCATGGGTTTTGAGTCTTCTAGGCCAAATTTCTTAAGCATTTCCTTAATGTATTTAGATTGGTTAAAGAATATTCCATCTTCTAATTGTTTTATTTGTAATCATAGGAAAAATTTTAGTTCACCCATCATACTCATCTCGAACTCATCATGCATGATTTTGGCAAATTCATCACACATTTCTTGACAAGTCGATCCAAATATAATGTCGTCGACATATATTTGAACAATGATGAGATTTGGGTCTTTCTTTTTAGTGAAAAGAGTGTTATCTACCATTCACATGGAATAATCATGTTTAATAAGATATGATTTTAATCGATCATACCAAGCCTTAGGAGCTTGTTTAACTCCATATAAAGCTTTCTTTAGTTTATAAACATAATCAGGTTTTGCGAAGTCACTGAATCTTAGAGGTTTGCCACATAAACCTCCTCATTGATAAAACTATTGAGGAATGCACTTTTCACGTCCATTTGGAATAGTTTAAAGTCTAGGGCGCAAGCATAGGCAAGTAATATTCTAATAGATTCTAATCTAGCTACGGGGGCGTAAGTTTCATTATAATCAATTCCTTCTTGTTGATTATAACATTGGGCAACTAATCTAGCTTTGTTCCTAGTTACTATTCCATTCTCATCTAACTTATTCTTATTTACCCACTTAGTTCCTATGATGGTCATGTTTATTGGATTTGAGATTAATTCCCAAACATCATTAGTCTTAAATTGATTTAATTCTTCTTGCATAGCTATAACTTAACTCTCATCTTTTAATGCTTCATTAATATTCTTAGGTTCTATTGCTGAGAGGAAACAAAAGAAATTATTTTTATCTTGGGCTTGTGACCTAAGGGTTCTTTGATTAAGACTTCCTATTATGTTATCTAATGGATGTGATTTAGATTCCTTAATATTTACTACTTCGTTATTTTCTAGGTCTATAATTTCATTATCATTTCCTTGGGGTTTTGTTTTACTAACCTCAATAGCTTCATCTTCAACTAAGTCATCATCTTCTAAAGGTAATGTTTTAGGAGGTGATGGTGTTTCATCAAATGTTACATTTAATGATTCTTCTACTTTCATAGTGTGTTTGTTAAGTATTATGTATGCTTTACTATTTTGCGAGCAACCTAAAAATATTCCTTCGTATGATTTTGGGTCGAATTTAGTAAGGTAATCCCTAGTGTTTAAAATATAACATTTATTTCCGAATACCCAAAAATAGCTTAAGTTAGGTTTTCTACCTCTTAGCAACTTATAAGGAGTTTTTCCTAAAATTCTCCTAATTGATACTCTATTAATTATATATGTCGATGTATCTACGGCGGGACACCAAAATTTTTGTGGGATGGATTGTTCATTTAACATTGTTCTACTCATTTCTTGTAGTGACCTATTCTTTCTTTCTACTACACCATTTGATTGAGGAGTACGAGGAGCGGAGAAATTGTGAGATATTCATTCAAATCACAATATTTTCCGAATTGTACTTCATTATCAAATTCCCTGCCATGGTCCATCCTAATAGATACATTATGCATCCTAGTTTATTTTGAATCATTTTACTAAATATTTCAAACTTTTCAAAGGCTTGGGTTTTGTCACTTAGAAACCTAGTCCACGTGTATCGTGAATAGTCATCTACTATTACTAGGGTATAATGGTTTCCTCCGTAGCTCCGCACAGCGGATGGACCAAATAAATCCATATGTAATAATTCTAGGCACCTAGTAGTGGATACTATTTTCTTAGCTTTGTGACTTGCATGAGCTTGTTTTCCAATTTTACAAGCATCACAAAAGTGTTTGTCATATCTTAGGTTAGGCAAGTTTCTAACTAATCCCTTAGAGGCTAAAGATTGT
Organism: Artemisia argyi; assembly: GCA_030686995.1. NCBI lineage: Eukaryota > Viridiplantae > Streptophyta > Magnoliopsida > Asterales > Asteraceae > Artemisia > Artemisia argyi. The sequence continues at coordinate 72,064,340 of CM060700.1, read as the reverse complement.
ATTTGTTGCATGTTTGCAAGTCCTAATCTCCTATGCCACAAAGTGGAGTTTTCGTCTAGGGTTGCTAGGCATATCTTATCTTCCGGTTTGTTTCCTAGTTTCATAACATATATGCCTCATTTCCTAATTCCTCTACCTATGACTTTTCCATTCTTAACTATTTCGCTATCCCTATCCGTAAAGGTAACCCTACATTTATTATCGCATATTTGGCCTATACTAAGTAAGTTATATGTTAAATTATCTACATGCTCAACATTTTCAATAGTAAGTGAGTCTTGAGAGATCGTACCTTTGCCAATGATTTATCCATGCAAATCACTACCGAAAATAACATTACCTCCATTGTATGCCTTGTATGTAGAAAATAGCTTGCGGTTCCCCGTCCTATGCCTCGAACATCTGCTATCCTTGATCCATTCGTCGAACTCCAAGTCTATTCCTAAGCATATTTCATCGGTCGCTTTGGCTACAAAACATTTTTCGTCTCTTGGTTTTTCCACTTCTTCTTTGTCACTATCACTCCATGTTCCACTAACGAAGGCGCCTTGATTTTCATAACCCGGTGGCTTTGGACATTCGCCAATGAGATGATTTGGACTTCCACAACTAAAACACTTTCTTCTCATGTAGTTATCACTTCTATTTCTTTGAAATTTTCTTTCGTCTCGTGATTGTCTAGTAAATCTTCCTTGTCTCCTAAAAAATTTCTTAAATTCTCTTACAGCCATTGCATATTATTCGTCTTTACTTTCGTCACTTGAATCATCGTCTTCACTAAGTTCCTTTTTTACTTTTAGCGCAAGAGATTTGACTTGCTCTTTCTTTCCTTTGATCGTTTCCGAATCTCTCTTTATAATTTCTTCATGGACCTTCAAATTACCGATAAGCTCATCGAGTGATAACGTCATCAAGTTCTTTGATTCTTCAATTGCCGTGACTTTAGCTCGCCATTTTATATGCAATGCCTTAAGAAATTTCCTGGCACAATTCTTACTAGAAAAAGTCTAATCAAGTGCTTTTAAATTTGTGATAATAGTGTTAAATTTTGCAAAATCACTATCTATTGATTCTTCTTTCAGAATCGTAAATTGTTCATATAGTTGTACAAGAAGATCTATTTTGTTGTCTTTGACTTGACTATTACCTTGGTGAGTGATTAGTGGTGAATCCCAAATTTCTTTTGCGGTTTCACACATAAAAATTCTTTCATATTCTTTGCGTGGTAATGCATTATAAATTACCATTTTAGCTTCGTTATTTTTTGCTAGTTTCTTTTTCAAATCATCATTTTGTTTTTCAAAAGGTACAATTTCATCCATTTTAGTTTCCGGATTATTTTGAACAGGGGAAAAATCACCAAATGTAATAACATGCCAAAGATCAAGATCTTTAGATTTCACATAAGTTTCGAATCTATTTTTCCAATATAAAAATCCATCACTTTCAAATAGTGGTGGTATTTGCATAGATTGCCCTTCTAAATATTTTTCAGATTCCATAGATCGTTGCAAGTTTTAAAATACAATATATTTTAAAAATCTCGCTTGACATGGCTCTGATACAAATTGTGCAAAACTAGAAGGGGGGTTGAATAGTTTTACATCTTTTTAATTTGTTATGAAAAAGTATATTTATGCGTTTTGTTTACTTTCAAAAATGTAGATTTGATATTATATGAATTCAAGTCTTGCACAATATAAACAACTATAATTAAATACTAAAGCAATAGAATTGTAAGTAATGAAATAAGTGAGAGATGGAAAGATCGAACCGTGAGACAAGAGATTTATAGTGGTTCGGCTACAAGGACACCTTCCTTGCCCTACTCCACTCCTTGAGCACGTAACTCGAGAGTTTTCTTCACTATATCAACAAGCTCCCTTATGTCAGAGAAAACCTTACACACCAATTTTTCACACCACAACTAAGTCACGCCTTATTCATACCTTCTACACAACTTCTTCACACCTGGTCACAACTTAATCACACCAGTCACTACTTAATCTTCACTACTTCTTCACACCTATCTACTTGATTTACACTACTTCTTCTTTACAACTATCTTACTTCACAATATCAACACAACTTGCTAATCTATCTTCTATCAAATATTCACAACTAGTTGCACAAAGAAATAGATATAATGAATGATGCTCTAATAACTTGGATGTGGAGGTCATAACTAGTTGTAATACTTCTTGTCTTGGTAGATTGAAGTATTCTTATCTTGCACTTGAAAAGATGAGTCTTGAATCACTTTAAAACAAAGATTAATGTATATATGATCAAAGGATTTTAGGTAATGGAAATGGGGATTTAGATCAGAAAGTTTTGGGGTGCAAAAGGTGAGAAAATTCTGTGAAATGAATCAGTATTTATAGCCAACAAAATTACTGTTCTGGAGCGTGCCGGTCCCCTTAATTGAGGGGTCAGTCCATTTAAAATTAAAGGGGCCGCCCCTCCAGAACGTTGGACGTTTTTGTCCTTTTTTTGGGAAGGTTTTTCTAGATTATTTTTGCCATTTTTTGGTGAAAATTTGAATTCATATATTTATAATGATTTTAACATATTCTTTTAATCCAAAAATGCTTTTGTAAAAGATATAAAATATTTGTGACATTTTATAAAAAATCTAGTGATTGAGAAAATGTCCATTTGATCATAGAATACAATAAACACTTTGTTTATTCATACCTTAAGTGATTTGGATGTAAAGTGAAATATTTATCACTAAATACTTGTTTATGTTATATTGATTTACGGTCTTATTGTTGTTATCTAAGAAAGGTGAGAATAATTAAAAATTATAGATTAAGCTATAGCGTGACTTCCTAGAGAGTTACGCCGTAACCCAAAAGTTTCGAACATAATAGAAAAATCACAGCAAGCTGTATCAAAATTTGACACATCAGATACCAAAGAAAAATTTTACCTGCCATATGAAGTTGCAAAAGAAGCAAAGATAAAGATAACAATTATTGCAATAGCGAAAAAGGTTAATTTGTTATGGTAAAAACCTTATATAGGAGTTTCGTAGGTCAAAACATAAATTGGGCTGGATCTCCTGTTTCAATATCAACATGGCTCGTAATGAGCGGTCGATAGATTATGCAGGGTTCCCCGTAAGAATAAAACAAGCTCTTTTGAGAGAACTTTAGTGGTTAGAAGGTTTAGTGCAGTGCGTCACTGGGTCCATGACGTCTTGTCTTCAATACCGGTGTTACCTTAGTAACAACCAGTAGTATATGAATTGAACCCGGTTTCTGCCCTAAGGTTGAATAATTTGGAGGGCTATTTCTTTTCACCCTTTCTCATTACTTTTCTTTTTAACTCTTCAATCCGTTCTTTCTCCTTTCTCATATTACTCCTTTATCACAATCATACCTAGGACTTTCTAATACTATCTATTTGGTATTGTCCTTTGGTAGATCACTCCGGCTCTGGCAGATCATAGGACGGTTTTCCTAACCTTTGCCACCTTATAACTTCATGACTATCCTATGTTGCCATCAACCAAATCATTGAAAATTTTCTCAACGTGTTTATGATTAAGAAACACATTTTGTTAACATTGAGAGTTTTATATTTTTCAATGCTCCCCCCTTAACATGTACTCATATGATTTGACTCAAAAATTTGCACATGTCAGGAAGAGTTTGCACTTTTGAATTGATCCACCTTTAGTAAATATGAACGGGAATTCGAGACATGTTTACATCACTAGTTAGACTAGCTTGAAATTATTACCCGGCCTGGTCAAGACCACTGAGAGTTTCTCGAAACGGTACACTCTAATCAGACAAGTCCTTTTCAAGACACGCTTACATCACTGGTTAGACCAGCTTGAAGTTATTACCCGTCCAGGACTAGTCCTTTCGATTAAGAACAATTTTTGTTTCGTCAATTCATTGGTTAAAGTCTGAGTCTTGCTCACATGAGATGCTAGGATCCTTTTTCCATAAACCATTTGCTCTCCCTCAATATGTGCATTGATATACAAAAGAGTTTAGCACATATGGGAGAGCGTTTGTTAAAGTCCAAAACAATCACATTTTTATCAGGTTTCATATTTAATTCACATTTTCTCCACCGATCAAAAATTTCAAACAATTTGAGATTTGTGATCCCAAGTGATTTAAAAAAGTTAGCAAATTTGGGAGAAAAATGTGGCCTGATTAAGAATATTCTGATAATGAGACGATACATTACTCCCCCTCAATCCTTAAGGGAGTATGATATGTGTCAGAAATGATGAGTTTATAAATGATTTTAGAGTTTAACAAGAAACTCATGAAACATTCATATTATGATACATAAAAATCACATTAGGTTCATTGCCAATTATGCACAAGGATACGGTGTTGATGATATATTGAATTTTGAAATCATTCTCCCCCTCAATCGATGAACCATTTTCTATTTAACAATTTAATGAAAAACTTATCCTTTTGACATCGATTGAGTGGCAAATTTTATGAAAAATTGCAAGTTTGATTGATTTTCAAAAATCATGGTACCACCAAGTTTAGCACAAATACTTTCAAGAAGAATCATAGATGGGAAAGTATTTGCGATGTAAAGAAGACTTCTCTTCTTATACAAGAAATGATGCACTGAAACGTACATCAGATAGAAGAAACATGGATATAAAGTAATCCATGCCCGGGTGAACTTCACCCAGTGGGAGGAACAACCGTCTTTTTGGAGACGTGCTTTCCCCATTATGAAAAAGCGGGTTGCTATCTGAAGTAATAGCAAGCCATAATTTTAAGTCCGGGTTACAGCCTGAAATGACTGCAAGCCATTATTTGAAAGAATATTTTAAGAGACAACATGTTTTAGAGAACATTATTTGAAGTTAAAAGAAAAACCCTTGCTCAAGCATATGTATGTTTTCGTGTCATTATTGAATGACATTTCTAGAAACGTACATAATACTGATTACACAAGAGACATGTCGCGAGAAGAATATTTTTGGATTTTATGATTTTTCAGATTTTTATGGATTTTGAGGGTTTTATATTTTTATATTTTCTAGTTGTTTTAAACTATGTACAAAGGATATGTCAGGAAAATCCATTTACTCCTGAGTTTCTTCCTGAAGACTTTTGAGAGATTCTGGCGTAAGGCTCTTCATCCCTAGTCGTGGAAGAATGAACTGAAACCTTTCTCGCGAAAGAGCCTTGGTAAAGATGTCAGCCAGTTGAAACTCTGTCCTCACGAAGTAAAGTTCTACCACTCGTTTCTCTACTTGTTCCATGATGAAGTGATGATGGATGTCGATATGCTTGGATCTGGAATGCTGGACATTGTTACAGCATAAAGCAATGGCACTTTTGTTATCGCAATACATCGGAAATTTGTTGAAGACAAAGCCGTAGTCCGATAGTTGAGATCTCATCCATAAAATTTGAGCACAACATGAAGACATAGCGATCTATTCAGCCTCTGTAGACGATATGGATGTACACATTTGCTTCTTTGATGACCAGCTTACAAGTTTCTTACCCAGAAATTGAGCACCTCCTGACGTACTTCGTCGAGTATCTTGACACCCCGCATGGTCAACATCTGAGTAAGTCGTGAGAGCCATATCAGTGTCTTTAGAGTACTAGAGACCCATGTGAATAGTCCCTTGGAGATACCTAAATATTCTCTTGACTGCTTCTAAGTGCTTTTTGGTGGGATTGGATTGATACTGAGCACATATACATACCGCAAATAGAAGATCTGGCCTGTTCGCAGTGAGGTACATGAGAGATCCAGTCATACTTCTGTATTTGGTTTGATCAACCAGTATACCTGCTGAATCATCATCAAGTTTGGATCTTTCAACCACTGGAGTGTGATGAAGCGAAAAGTGTACCGCTTTTGGGGGGTCATTGAAGGCCAAAGTCGAGATTATTTGATCAAATATTGCCCTAAATCGTTCCTTTTGTCATTTTAGGTACTTTTGAGAGGAATTTTACAAAAGGAAGTATTTTGGAGCGAAAAAGTGAAGAAAACAACAAAGACTCAAAATCATGTTGGAAATTGCCCTTGACGGCGTCACATGGTGCTAGTGATGGCGTCATGAGTTGACAAAGGGGTGGATAAATCAATTAAACGTGACGCGCCAGAATGTTTTGTGAAAGGGTCGTGACGGCATCACGTATAAAATTTTCAAGGCCATCAAAAGTTAATTCAAAGAGTGACGGCCCAGAACCCATAAAGAGTGACGGCGTCAGAAATGGATCTAGGCAGTACGAGTTTATTTTGGCGGCGAGTTGATGGCGTCACACATTGCTCTTAACGCCGTCAAAAGACAAAATCTATATATAGTTTTCTAGTTTTCATTCATTGTGTGCAACTTTGAAGGGAGTAAACCCTAGACGAATTTTGTAACAATTCGCAATTTCAGGTTAATTACTATTCCTGAAAAATTTCACTATTCATTTTTACTATTCACTTTTACTATTCATTTTCCCGAAATTTGATTTTTATTTCATATTCTCGTGTGATAAATCATTTCCATGGCAAATTAAAAGTTTGACACTCATCAGATCATTTTCGCGAAAGTTATTAAGGAATTACACGTTTTAGGGTAAAACGTCATTCAAAAATCCTACGCACAACGAAACTCGACCGCGTTAATTTTCCCCGCATCAGAAAAATGTTTGATACACTCATGATTTATTTGAGAATAAATCATGACTGAGAAAAACATGACCAAATAAACCTCGGCCGTGAAAAACAGGAATTTTCGTTTTTAAGCACTTTTACTCAACCGTAACCTTAGCCTATACCTGCACCGCGTTTCTAAGATGATTTGAGTTTTCACATTTTTGGAATAAGTCAACATATTTTTCCCTCCTCCTTTGACCAAAAATCATTCCTTGATTTTATAAATCATTCCTTGATTTTTAGGCTTACGGTTTTATGTCTTAAAGACATTAAATACCAACCGACACTAGACTGAGCCCAGTCTAGACATTATAAGTCATTTTAAATCATTATTATCACATTAGAAAAGTAACATTTTACTTTTCTCAATTTTACACAATATTCGTACGTTTTACGTATTACGCGTTTTAGACCCGTGTTTCCAGTTTTAGCAGGGTTTTAGCACCCAATGGAACCTACCACTTATTTTATATTTTATTATGGAGTATAATGACATGTTTAACCATACTTTCAAGTTCCACATTTTTACGATACCCGGTTTTACGTTTTGAGGCTTAATCATTTACGGTTAGCTTTTTACGGAGTCAAAACTCATCCAATATCTTGGATAATATGAACCAAAGGCACACCTCACCCCCTAGCTTGTGTGAACCGCCAATAGGGGGGGGAGTCATCCCTTTGTGTGTCTTGATCTTGACCATTGATCCTTTAGATCATTACAAGTGTCTTAACTAACCATAGTTAAATTCTAACCCAATATATGGTTAACTATTTTTCCTACCCTATAAATACCAAGCTAAACACATGAAATTCCTTGCACCCTCTTCTCTTTATCTATTAAAGTCCTAAAACTCTAAGGCACTTTTCTTATATTTTGTAAGAAAGTTAACTAGTTTTTGAAAGAAAACTAGTGTTTGATCTTCAATCTTGGAAATTTTCTAAGAAAAGTTGTTATAACTTTAAAGTCTCCAAAAAGACGTAGTTATAATCTTTAAATAACCTCGGTTTATCAAAGATCACAAATCCTTCAAGAATACAAGAGTAGAAGGATTGCTAAAGTGAAGAGAAGCTTGTCAATCAATGTCCTTTCCTTACTAGTTAACTTCCTTTCTTAATTGAAAGCCAAAAGTTGTAAGCAAAACCCTAACATGTTTCTTGTTAAATATCATATTCATGTTATTTACATATCATTCATGCTATATTTTGTCTTGTGATCATGTCCATGATGTATAAAAAATGGGTAAAACAAGTTATTGTAAATGATTGTTAATTTAAGTTATTTAAACAAGTAAACTAGTGACTTTCTTGGTGAAATCTGATCAAAATGGTATAATTATGATATTGGACCATTACATATTGTAGTAGAGGACTTAACAAGGAAACCATAGCAACTTGAACCACTTAAAATGAGTACATGAGTAAAAAGTTATGACCATTTGAAGTTACCAAAACTTTGCGGCAAAACTGCCTAAATACCTTCTGTGACAGAACATAAAACACGCAAAAAGAGGCCCTTCTGTTCCATTTCACAAAAAAGTTAAAGCACGAAAGTTGTCCGGAATCACGTTTTCTTCAAAAACTCAGGTGCACGTATCCAGAAAACCAATAACGGATGAGATTTTTCTCAGTTTCTTAACAGCTATTTTATGTATCAAAGTCACTATATAGTAGTTGTGGTTTAATAAGACCAAGAGGTCTAATGACCTAGATTAAAGACCACAACCATGGCTAAAGCCAAGGTTGAGTCTCAATACCATGGAACAATGACCAAAGGTCATGGCAAGGCCATGACTAAATGACCACATAAACTTACTTAGGTGAAAACATGAGCTAAAGAGTTAGCGATAACTTAAACATGCAATTTGGATCTACTCCATCTAAAGGACCATGAGATCTTACAAGTAATTGTCATACAAGATTAAGAAACTCATTCTAATAACAATCTTCATGTAAAAGTAAACTTTCCTAAGTTTACTCAAATATTGGACATGTAAGTTTTCGGATCAAAACTTATATACATATATTTTATCAAATACTACAATAGTAGGGAGCCTCATGTGAGGAGTTCATTAAGTAAGCCGTCGAGATGAGTTGTGGATTTACGAATTAAAGTGTCCTGGCTCCTCAAACGTTTACTACATGACTTCTGAATTATGTCGGCCCGAACGGTAGTAAACGATATATAAGCTATACATGTTTCATGAACCATTTCTTTTCAAAGACTTACACTATACTTTGTACCACATCATGGACTAAATGCAAGATATATATAGGCAATTCTTCATATTCCTTACTCTAATCCTAAGTCACAACATCCTATTATAGGTTGCTCGTATAAACCTTCGCTATTCGGCCATCATATTCACTACTTGCTACATAACTTAAGGTGAGTCATAGCCCCTACTCTTTTAATTGTTTTGTCAACTCTTTGGGGGAGAATACATGCTCGTTTTTACATAAATGCAATACTTGTTTTACTTGAACATGCTACTTGTTTGCTTAAACACCAATTGCCTTACTCAATGTTTGTGGCTTACTCAAATGCCTTATGTGTTTACATGTTACATACTTCATTGCCTTCCCGTTGCACTAGTATTCAATAAAACATAGTATTATGGCTTCCACTTCATTGTCAACATTATTTATATGGCATCATTGTAAAAATTGTTTATATAATGGTATTGCTACATTTATCTTTGGATCTAGATACAAGTATTACTTTTGTTCACATAAACCAGATCATATTTGGCAGTGGGTTGTAAACACACAGGTTGCAAGTCTTGTATGGGCGGGGCTTGGAACTGAGTGGATTTACGATGCCTTTGCTGGGAAATCATCATTCAAATGTTTTACATTACATTTTGTCACAAAAATCTATGAACTCACCAACCTCGTGTTGACACTTTAGCATGTATTTTCAGGTTCATAATGAACAAGGATGGCACGGAAGGGGCAGGGATATTCAAGATGGCTATAAAATTTATTATCATTCAAAAACTCGTTTAATGTAATTTGTAAACATGGAACCATCTGGGACCTCATTTTGTATTATCTGATATTTATATAATTTGAATGATAAATCCTTTAAAACGACTCAACTAGAGATCATTTTCTATTATTATGACTGTTGTGCCGTCGAGTAACACCCAGTTTGAATTCCGCTGCATCATTGAATTGGGGGTGTTACAAATTTTACAGATTCTTCAAGGGTTTCAACCCTTTGTTTCTTCCATGCTTAATTGAAGATAAGTCCTTTATCAAATCATTCATTATGTCTATGTGTTGTTTAATTATATCTTACGCTTGTCTTCTCTTTGACATGCTAGGCTAGGTTTTCCTTGTGTTTGCTTAGATGTAATGAAACTTAGATATTGATTATGGGTTGGTTGTTTGTTTATAATTGTTGTAGATGAATGAATTTGATGTTAGGCTTAAGAAAACTGGAAGACTTCCAATTGGCAACTTGCTTGAACATCTTAAGAAACATGATCGGAGGTGTACTACGATATTTTGGTTGTATTTAATGCGTAGGTAACTACTAATGAGGCCATGTTAGGAGCTAGTAGTTGGCTCGACATAGGAAGAGGTAGAAGCTTATAGAGTTAGGGAAGATTGTACACGGCCCTACGATTGGTATTAAGGAATATAACCCATCATCCATGCAATTGTAACAAACTAATAAACTTGTAAAAGAGAACTAAGGAGTAGTGAAATCTAAGTAAACACAATTTTCTCTCATTATTGTTTACACCACAATTTATTTTAAGTTTAGTTTATTTTATTTTAATTGCATCTTTAGTTAATTAGGTTAGTTGATTAGCAACTAATTCTGCACACTCCTTCCAAAACTGAGATTTTTACTTGCTATCTCTCACCTCTAGACCTAGTTTTAGTGAGTTTTAACCCTAGCAAACACTATTCTTTGAGTTGAACGATCAATCCACCGGTACTTGTCACTATACTATTCTACAACGAACAGGTACACTGCCTGGTGGGGATTGCAAGCTTCTCAAGATCCCTTGAGAGGTAAAACCTTTTGCGAGGGCGCAATTCCACGCATCAGAGTGTCAACTGAGTCACTTGTATCAAAACCAAATTTCTTCAGAATGTCATTAGCATATTTGGCTTGATTAACTAAGATGCTGTCACAACTCACCATTTCAGATCATTTTCCGAACTTCCACAATTTACTATTCATAAATCACTATTCATCAAAACACTATTCATCATTTACTATTCATCATTTTTCAGGTCAGTTTATATTTCGAGAAGCGTTCAAAAATTTTACTATTCACAAAACACTATTCATTCCCGGGAGAAAAACACTATTCACGTGCATTGCTCATTTCATCGTAAATTTTGTTTACGGATATTTAAATTCGCGTAACCGAATTGGTTCAGGTGCGAATTCATGCTTTATCAGTAGGGACATTTCATACGGACTAGAAATAGTCTACATTTCATCATAATAGCATTTGCATACTATACCACTCGTAGAATATTCATATTAATATTTTTGATATATTTAACGTTTTACGTATATTTATTTTTGAATAAACGTTACATACGATTAATAAATATGACAAACATATCTAACAATCACCACAATGGTCCCGATATATTTTTAAACTCCTTACAATATCACAAAGATTATAAAATCAATTTACCCGGTATTTTGGAAATTTATTTAATTTATAACGTAAGTTTATTATAATTACGACGGTTTTCGTGAAAACTAAATAATAATTGTCCAAGCACTCAATAATTGTACCCAACATATTTTTATCACTTTTATGACTACATTATGTCCCGATTAAATTCGTTATATTCTATTTCAACTCGTTACGATTTATTTTTAGTTAACTCGGTACCCGATAACAAAATATCTAAAACTAAAACACATAATAACTACATTTTAACCCTAAGCTTCTCTAACACTCTTCATTAACCACATGTGCCCCCCCCCCCCCCATATACTAATAACATGGTTACTTCTAATTGATCAATTATTTATCATTATGCCATCAAGATCTAGATATTTATCTAAAACTTCAAGTCTTATCACTTTAACAAGCAAAACCCAATTTTTCTTCCTTTCCTCTCAAAACCCACTACCCAAAATCAAACAAGAAGCAAAATCCACCATTTTTCCAAGATCAAGTTATATTTAAGTTCATTTGATGATCCTTGTTAGAGTTTTGAAATAAAAACTCAAGGTTTCTTAGGTTTTACACATCCAAGCTCCATAATCTTTCAAAGTAAGTAGTCAAACTCTTTTTCATAATTTCTTCAAGTTATTTTTATGATCATATGATTTCTATACAAGATTACATGCATATGTTAGTTTATACCACTCATTTATATATACTTATATCTTTGAAACCCTAGAAATAGAAACCCTTGGTAGATCTAGTTGATTGATGATGTTTAAGAACCCATGACACCTTAAGAAGGTGTATGGTAGGAATAGACTAGATTTGTGGTGATTGGAAGTTATTTGGGTGGATTAGAAACTAGTTTGGAACATTAGAAATGAGTTTAGAACTTATCTAGGAACCTACTGTCCCAAAAAGCCAAACCTGGAAAACTCAGGAACTTAGAGGCAATTTTTAACCAAAGATTTAGAAACTACTTTCAAAAACAAAACTTTTGGCGAAAAAACGGATTAAAACGAGTTTATAACGAAGGAGATATGATTTTTGCAAGTTTAACGACGAAAACTATTTTTCTGAAAATCTTCATGCTGTTGGACGATTTTCGTCGGACAAACCGAGGCGTTAGACGTAACCTAGAGAAGCCGAGCCATCAAAAATATATTAGTACAGACTAAGACGAATCCGTGGATATAAAGAACGAGGAAAATGAACTTAAAACGACAAAGATATACACAGTTTTAAAATCGTCAAAACTATATATATATATATTAGTAGTCACTAATAGAAATAATAAAACTACGTACTAAATACTATATTTTCTAGATTTATTGTTCAAGAGATATATTCTTAACTAATGAAGTACGTACGACCCAAGACTTATTTATACGACTATTAGACGTTATTTCAAGGTTCTCAAGGCGATGAATATAACACTAACGTTTTATATACGATATATTACGACTAGTTTTTATAAGTTTAGTTAGACTTATTTTTCCTAAGTATGGAAAATATTTTATTTTGACAATAACTAGTATTTTCAAGTTATGAGTGGTATATGCATCATGTGCATGTGCATTCATTACATCACGTCATGATCTAAAGTAGATCGTTATTACTTATTTTAGGTTGCGGCTGATATTCGCGCCTTATTGTCCCTATCATTTCACGTCATAGTATCATCACTTCAGGTGAGTTTTCATAGCCCCGTTTTAATTCAATAATTTTGATTTCAAATCCCACGGGGGAGAATACATTGCATCACTTATTTTTGTACATGCCAAAGTATAAATTCCTTACATTGCATAAGTTGCCTTATTACCTCGTCACGACAAGTCCCCTTTATTATCATGGACCGTTAATTAATCTACAAGTGAGAGTGAGTGAATAGATCTATTGAGGGTGACTCCTCCATCCGTGTTTGGGTTGCTCCAACGGGATTACAAATGCATTTCATGTCTAATATATTTAGAGTGTCTGGTAAACACTCATTTGGGGCCAATTTAATTGCGTCTAGCTTCGGGGTCATGAGCTTAAGAGCCAATGGAAATTTTATTACTGAAATCTTATTACTTTACTTTTTACTTATGGCTATTGTACATCCGATTTAACTTATAAACCTATGATTATTCACCAACTTTATGTTGACCGTTTTAGCAATGTATTTTCAGGTTATTAAGGTAGCTCATGTTGCATGCATTTGGACCTTAATGGAGTCGCGGTGTCGACGCGTCTCACTATATTTTCTGCACTTATGAAACGTTTGATCTTGTGGAACTTATTTCACCTAAATTGGCAACATCTTTTGGGACCTATGCTTTTGTAAACTCTGAATGTTTTAATGATCAAACGACGTATTTTCCAAACAACACTTTAGGTCGTTCAATGTAACTGTGATATCAATTGAGTTACACCCCAGCTGCATGTATGCTTTCGCTGGACCCGATTTTGGGGGTAGGTAATCAAACATACCAATGAAATGCAGGTGATCAAACATATATTTAGGTAAAGCTGATAATATTTGAGTAACAAACCATGTAAAGCAAGTAATGCGTTTAAGTAAAACGAGCATGTATTCTCCCCCAAAGAGTTTACAAAACAATTAAAAGAGTAGGGGCTATGACTCACCTGGTGCGATAGCTACGATGACAAAAGTGGATACACGAAATGAGGCACGATCTCTAACCGCAACCTAATATGAATGATATGATCTAATGTAAGAAATGAAATGATGCTACACATGCAAATACGTATGTTATCGATACCACTCGTTAGTTTTGAAAATAACGTTTATCGTCGAAAAATACGTTTTTGACGTCTCATTAGGTTAATAAATACTTTCCATGTAAATAGGTTGAAACGGTTCTCCACGATCCTCGTTTGGTGTTTCATCGGTAAATATAGTATTTTCGTCGTAAAAATGACACTTTTCATAACTTGAAAATATGACCATGGAAAGTATTTATTAACCGAACGAGACGTCAAAAATATATTTTTCGACGATAAGCGTTATTTTCAAAACTAACGAGTGGTATCGATAACATACGTATTTGCACACACACACACACACACACACATATATATATATATATATATATATATATATATATATATATATATATATATATATATATATATATATATATATATAAACATCAAACTTTGGTAAACAGTCCTAATCACTACATGTTTGAAAACCGTTTCTCATTTTATAACTACTGAATTTTGAATCATCAAGAAGGATATTACTTAGTAAATCATTAGCTCCATTTTTTAAATTCGTTTATTCAGAAAAAGATTTCGACCAAAACTCACAATCAGGAGACCAATTTCCAAAACTAATCACCATACTACATCGCTTATGCACTTAGGATTTTGTGACATGACAATAGAGAACCTTGGAATATGTGATGAAGGAAATTAGGAGGGACACCCTAAATCAATTACGAACTTTAGTAATAGAGGCCAAGCCCAATAGGCAAAGAAAGACACATGTCTTATCATCCGTTGGAACAAAACACAAGGAATCAAAAATTGTTACCCATATTATCTCTCCTTCAGATAACGCCAAGTTCGAAAGATAGAACGTTGTGGAATTAGTCACAAGATTTATTGTACCCATTTCAATTATTCCTGATAAAGGTAATCGAATCACCTCAGACCCCTAGCAAGCATTTTAAGATTTCCTTCGGAACCCCATTTAGCTGTAAACACCGTCTACCATCCTCAGACCAATGGCCAAAGCGAAAGGACAATTCAAACATAGGAAAGATATGCTCAGAGCATGAGTGATTGACTCTAGAATTGGTTGGACTAACCATTTACCATAAATCATTTGCAAACATAATTATCGCGCGAGAGTAGAGACTACGCCATTTGATGCACTTTATGGTCGAAGTGCCAATATCCATTGACGGAACGAAATTTGGAAAAGCCCAACTCACTAGTCTAGTAGGCATTCATGAAATAACTAGGAATTTCCTACAAATCAAGAATCAGTTACAAGTTTGATAAGTTGTAAACCCTTAGAATCTCAAGTTAATGGCAGGATCATGTTGAAGGTTCTGCCTAGGAAAGGTATGATACCATTCAGAAATATTCGGGAAGTTAAACCCGATATATACTGGACCATCTAATATTTCAGACAGAGTAGGCCTAGTGGCCGTCAGACTTGAGCCTTGTTAGAGAACAGAAGGTTATACAAACATGTTTCACATTTTCAAATCCCAAGAAATGTCTTTCAGATGAGTCACTCATGATTCCATTGGAAGGAATCCAACCCAAAGACCAACATAAACCTGGTAAGAGAACCAGTAGAAATCATGGACAGTTAGATCGAACAGTAGAATCGAAGTCGAATTCCTATCGTGAAAGTTTGCTGGAATTCTCGAAGAGGTCCCGAGTTTACTTGGGAACGGGAAGACCAAATGCGACTCAAGTATCCACATCTTTTCACCAAGTCTATTTCCGAGACCAACACCAGCTGAATTCAGGGACTGAATTCCTTTTTGGGTAGGCGACTGTCACAACTCACCATTTTAGGTCATTTTCCGAACTTCCACAATTTACTATTCATAAATCACTATTCATCAAAACACTATTCATCATTTTTGAGGTCAGTTTGATATTCCGAGAAGCGTTCAAAAATATTACTATTCACAAAACACTATTCATTTTTGGGAGAAAAACACTATTCACGTGCATTGCTCATTTCATCGTAAATTTAGTTTACGGATATTTAAATTCGCGTAACCGAATTGGTTCAGGTGCGAGTTCATGCTTTATCAATAGGGACATTTCATACGGACTAGAAATAGTCTACATTTCATCATAATAGCATTTGCATACTATATCACTCGTAGAATATTCATATTAATATTTTGATATATTTAACGTTTTACGTATATTTATTTTTGAATAAACGTTACATACGATTAATAAATATGACAAACATATCTAACAATCCTCACAATGGTCCCGATATATTTTTAAACTTCTTACAATATCACAAAGATTATAAAATCCATTTACCCGGTATTTTGGAAATTTATTTAATTTATAACGTAAGTTTATTATAATTACGACGGTTTTCGTGAAAACTAAATAATAATTGTCCAAGCACTCAATAATTGTACCCAACATATTTTTATCACTTTTATGACTACATTATGTTCCGATTAAATTCGTTATATTCTATTTCTACTCGTCACGATTTATTTTTAGTTAACTCGGTACCCGATAACAAAATATCTAAAACTAAAACACATAATAACTACATTTTAACCCCAAGCTCCTCCAACACTCTTCATTAAACCACATGTGCAGCCCCCCCCCCCCCCCCCATATACTAATAACATGGTTACTTCTAATTGATCAATTATTTACCATTATGCCATCAAGATCTAGATATTTATCTAAAAACTTCAAGTCTTCTCACTTTAACAAGCAAAACCCAATTTTTCTTCCTCTCCTCTCAAAACCCACGACCCAAAATCAAACAAGAAGCAAAATCCACCATTTTTCCAAGATCAAGTTATATTTAAGTTCATTTGATGATCCTTGTTAGAGTTTTGAAATAAAAACTCAAGGTTTCTTAGGTTTTACTCATCCAAGCTCCATAATCTTTAAAAGTAAGTTGTCTAACTCTTTTTCATAATTTCTTCAAGTTATTTTTATGATCATATGATTTCTATACAAGATTACATGCATATGTTAGTTTATACCACTCATTTATATATACTTATATCTTTGAAACCCTAGAAATGGAAACCCTTGGTAGATCTAGTTGATTGATGATGTTTAAGAACCCATGACACCTTAAGAAGGTGTATGGTAGGAATAGACTAGATTTGTGGTGATTGGAAGTGATTTGGGTGGATTAGAAACTAGTTTGGAACATTAGAAATGAGTTTAGAACTTATCTAGGAACCTACTATCCCAAAAAGCCAAACCTGGAAAACTCAGGAACTCAGGGGCAATTTTTAACCAAATATTTAGAAACTACTTTCAAAAACGAAACTTTTGGCGAAAGAACGGATTAAAACGAGTTTATAACGAAGGAGATATGATTTTTGCAAGTTTAACGATGAAAACTATTTTTCTGAAAATATTCATGCTGTTGGACGATTTTCGTCAGACAAACCGAGGCGTTAGACGTAACCTAGAGAAGCCGAGCTATCAAAAATATATTAGTACATACTAAGACGAATCCATGGATATAAAGAACGAGGAAAATGAACTTAAAACGACAAAGATATACACGTTTTAAAATCGTCAAAACTATATATATATTAGTAGTCATTAATAGAAATAATAAAACTACGTACTAAATACTATATTTTCTTAGATTTAGTGTTCAAGAGATATATTCTTAACTAATGAAGTACGTATGGCCCAAGACTTATTTATACGACTATTAGACGTTATTTCAAGGTTTTCAAGGCGATGAATATAACACTAACGTTTTATATACGATATATTACGACTAGTTTTTATAAGTCTAGTTAGACTTATTTTTCCTAAGTATGGAAAATATTTTATTTTGACAATAACTAGTATTTTCAAGTTATGAGTGGTATATGCATCATGTGCATGTGCATTCATTACATCACGTCATGATCTAGAGTAGATCGTTATTACTTATTTTAGGTTGCGGCTGATATTCGCGCCTTATTGTCCCTATCATTTCACGTCATAGTATCATCACTTCAGGTGAGTTTTCATAGCTCCGTTTTAATTCAATAATTTTGATTTCAAATCCTACGGGGAAGAATACATTGCATCACTTATTTTTGTACATGCCAAAGTATGAATTCCTTACATTGCTTAAGTTGCCTTATTACCACGTCACGACAAATCCCCTTTATTATCATGGACCGTTAATTAATCTACAAGCGAGAGTGAGTGAATAGATCTATTGAGGGTGACTCCTCCATCCGTGTTTGGGTTGCTCCAACGGGATTACGGATGCATTTCATGTCTAATATATTTAGAGTGTCTGGTAAACACTCATTTGGGGCCAATTTAATTGCGTCTAGCTTCGGGGTCATGAGCTTAAGAGCCAATGTAAATTTTATTACTGAAATCTTATTACTTTACTTTTTACTTATGGCTATTGTACATCCGATTTAACTTATAAACCTATGATTATTCACCAACTTTATGTTGACCGTTTTAGCAATGTATTTTCAGGTTATTAAGGTAGCTCATGTTGCATGCATTTGGACCTTCATGGAGTCGCGGTGTCGACGCGTCTCACTATATTTTCTGCACTTATGAACTGTTTGATCTTGTGGAACTTATTTCACTTAAATTGGCAACATCTTTTGGGACCTATGCTTTTGTAAACTCTGAATGTTTTAATGAACAAACGACGTATTTTCCAAACGACACTTTAGGTCGTTCAATGTAACTGTAATTGTGATGCTATGACCGTCACCCCAGGTATTCCATTCCGCTGCCATTCAGGTATTTTGGGGGTGTGACAGATGCCGCTTGGATTTTGTGATATTTGTAACCCTAAGAAGAATGACATCTGTCCCATCATTGATATTTGAAACTTGGAACTCATTTCCTTCGTGAATTGATCACATTTGTTGGAATCAGAAGATGCAAATATGATATCATCTACATAAATTTGAACATGAAGCAGATGATTTCCAGTCTTCCTAGTGAACAAGGTAGGATCAACGACACCCTTGGTGAATTGGTTTGCTAGAAGAAACTTGGACAAAGTGTCGTACCAAGCCCTGGGTACTTGTTTTAGGCAATAGAGAGCTTTCTTCAAACGATACACATGATTGGGCTGGTCAGAATCCACGAATCCTTCAGGCTGAGTAACGTAGACCACTTCTTTCAAATCTCCATTCAGGAAAGCAGTCTTAACATCCATTTGGTAGACAATCATGTTACTGCTAGCAGCATTGGCGAGAAATATTCTAATGGTCTCAATACGAGCAAAAGGTGCAAACGATTCTTCAAAGTCAATTCCCTCTTGTTGATTATATCCTTTAGCAACTAACCGTGTCTTATTTTTCAAAGCATCACCATGCTCATGAAGTTTTACTTTAAAGATCCACTTAAGAGCAATGGTCATTGCACATTCTGGAGGAGGCACCAATTCCTATACATCAAGACGATCAAATTCATGGATTTCTTCTTGCATTGCTGTGAACCAGCATTCTTTTGACAAAGCATCCTTGAAATCTTTGGGTTCTGTTCTGGATAGAATGGAGTTGAAGAAGCACCACAAGGCATTGGTGGGAAGTTTCTTTCTTGTAGACACTGGTTGAGAGGGATTCCCTATGATGTTGTCAATAGGGTGATCGTTGGTCCATATTCTGATATGTTCGTGAGGTTGAGGGTAGTGAACTGATGTAGCTGAGTTAGATTCTTCTGAGGAGGATGCTTCATTAGAGAATTCAGGAGCAAATACTTTCTCAAGCGGCTCATCGTCTGGTGGAGCAAAAGGATTAACTTCATATGAATTATCTGCTGCCGTTCCTTGATGTTCAGAAGATGATTGTACATTTGATGCATGTTGAGAGTGACTAGATACTAGAGCATCCTGACCAAGGGAGATGGAAGAGGATGGACCATTAGTAGCATGTGGAGCATTTACAGCCAAAACATTAGGATATGCAACTGGTTGTTCAGGTTCATGAGGTTGTTGTGGCTCAAAGTACACATCAAACATAGGATCAAATAACTTCTTCAATTCCCCACAAGTGGGAGGTACATAAGGAATGGCTGGATTGGTATTCTGTACAAGGGTCGAACTAATCGGTCCAGGAGATAAAAGATTTGGTGTGGGTCCAGAACTGGTGTGACCTGAAACCGTGTGCTCTGTCAGCTCATCAAACGTGACATGGATTGTTTCCATGATTTGTCAGGTTCTTTTGTTGTAGATTCGGTACCCCTTTTGATCAGGTGCATATCCAACAAATACCCCAATATCAGCCTTAGCCTTAAGCTTACCTAAGTCTTCACTATCATTTGTTGGATAACAAAGAGCGCTAAACACACGAAGAAAGGAAAGATCATGTTTTCTGAGGTGCACCAGCTCATAAGGTGTTTTGTTGTGGGGAGGATGTATCAACGATCGATTTTGAGTATAGCAAGCAGTAGCAATAACCTCAACCCATAGAAACATTGGAGTTCTAGAAAATATCAGCATAGTACGAGCAGCTTCAACTAGTGTATGATTCCGTTCCGTCTTTCAACAACTCCCTTTTGTTGAGGAGTGCGAGGAATACTCGTTTGATGACTGATGCCAACACTTTCATAAAATTGAGTGAGTTGTTTATTGACAAACTCCGTTCCATTGTCTGTGTGAATGATTCTAACAGTTTTGTTGAGCCTTACTTGCAGTTGCTTGATAAGTTTAATGATGATCTCTGGAGTTTCATCCTTGGATCTTAAAAACTTTACCCATGTAAATCATGAGTAATCGTCAACAATCACGAGAATGTATTTTTTCCCATTGATACTCTGTACTCTCATAGGTCAGCACAGATGCATGTGAAGGGTATGGAGAACTTTTGTAATGGAGTTGGCTGGTTTGGGTTTGTGAGTGCGTTTCTTGCTTTTTCCCAATTGACATGCTGAACAAAGATGATCTTTTTCATACTTCAACCTAGGCATGCCTCGAACAAGATCCTTGTGAGTAAGTTCATTAATGGTGCCGAAGTTCAAGTGGTTCAAACGATGATGCCATAACCATGATTTGTTCTTCGAGGCCTTAGAGAGCAAGCAAATGGGAGAGGACCGCATCATGTCTTTGATAGAGATAGTATAGAGATTTGTTCCACGACTTCTTTTAAGAAGATCAATTCCATCCAATTCTCTAACGAAACAGGTGTCCTTTTTGAAGGTCACTTCAAGATCGGAGTCACAAAATTGTCCAACAGAGAATAGATTATGCCCAAGTCCTTCCACATAGTAAACTCTAGAAATCACACTTTCACCAAACACGTAGTCACCATAGCCAATAATGGCTCCAAAATGGTCGTTCCCAAATCTAACAGCCCCGATAAACTTTTACACGAAATTTCTGAGTCGAGAGCGATCTCCAGTCATATGTTTTGAGCAGCCTGAGTCCGAATACCACAGGACGATTTGTACGACCTTCATTTGAAACCAGATAAATATGGATAACTGAAAAATGTGGATCCCCAAGTGTGATTGGGATCCAATTGGTTAACATAAGCATACTTAGGGTAAACAGGATTAGTATGTGCAATGGTTTCTTCAGAGGAAATGATACTAGTGGGTGCAACTGACTTATCATCAAGGCATTGTGTCACTAAAGGGAATTTTCTACCAGTTGCCTTCCATTTCTTAACATCTAAAGGCTTGGGATGGGTCATTTTAGTTAATGGACACTGGCTTCCTAAACTGAACTTTCTTCCCGTAGGTTTCCACTGGTATCCTACACTGGTGAAAATCTTTCCTGTAATTTTCCAAGTATGGTTTTCCAGGTTTTGTGCTTTAGCCATCTTACCTGAGGATAAATAAGAAGACTTCAAGAATGACACAACACAATCATCATGATTACCAGAAATCAAACAACAATTACATGTCTTACAAGTAGCATTAGAATTTGAATTAATTACAGTACACTTAAAGCTAATACTTGAATCAACACGATTCTTTTCATTCAAATCAATCTTATTGTTCCTAGGGTGGTTTTCTACTTTCTTCCCTTGAGCACTCTTAGCTGGCGAAGTCTTATCATTCCTTGTATTGCAACTAAGCTTTGACCTACTTACTTTAGTGTCATTGCTTACTCCTGTAGAATTAATGACGGGAACATTTGATTGTTGCATTGCTGTTTGTTTTCTAGGAAGTGATGTGTTACGTTCAGATCTTGTCAAAGGTACATCAAAGGTAACATGCTTGTTCATAGTCTTAGATGAGGATGAAGCCTTTCTATCTGGCATGTTGAGAATCTTAGGACATGTACCTATGGCATATTCTAAGAGTTCTTGCAATCGATTGGTGAGAAAACTAACGTCTATGAAGGTGATATCAGATGGTCTCACCGTTCTATCTTCTTTAATGGTCTCACGAAGCATGTTAAGGCAAGCCTTAAGATGTTTAAGGTAATCACTATGGACTAACTCATTCTTCCTAAGGGGAAGCGGAATATTCACGGCCTCACATGCATATTTTTTACATTTACAAACCTTTGAAGTGACATTGTCACATGCAGTGACCGGCATTTTCCCTTTCACCTTGGTCTTTAGATTCTCAATTTCATTTAGCAAAGAAGTTATTTTTTCATTGGTTTGATCACGTGTGATCTTAATTGAATCATATAACTCTTTGTAATGTTGTTTGACTTTTGAATTTTCAGCTTGAAAACAATCATTTTCATATTTGAGTTTATTGATGATGTCTCTAAATTGAAAATCCTAAGAATCTGTAGACTGCGGTTTATGAGAGCCGATCACATCACATTTGTTGGACCTCAATTGGGCAATTTGAGCCCTTAATTTTTGAATCGTGTTGGTGTGAACTTGAATTTTTTCATCCCATTTGGCTAATTCAAAATATGCATCAAATTCAGGAGCATCCGAAGATGTCTTGGCATTTGAAATTTTAATCCTTTCTTCTAAATATTGATATTTTAATTGTAAGTTAAGATTATCAACCTCTAGTTTAGAAAAGTGCTTGACCATGTTATCATGATCATCATTTTGAATTTTTTCATGCAGTTTGAAATTCTCCCCCTCAAGCTCAACAACACGATTTTGGAGAACATTAAAAGCAACAGACATTTCATGAAATTGACAAGCAGTTAATGTAGAGTCAGTAGCAGTGTAGAATACATCTTATGCAATACATTTAGCAATCAAATTGTCATTCATGATAAGAGCATTTTTCCTCGCAATTTCACTATATTGAAGATCTATTGCAATTTGTTTTCCCTCATTTTCCATATTTTTAAACACTTCTTTCATTTCTTTCACTTCAATTTAAAGGGATTGTTGTAAGCCCTCAAAGTGTTCTTTGATTAGTTTAAAAAATGGGATAACTTCCTTTAAGTAGCACTCTTTCGTAAGCTCAAAACCCCTTTCACCCTCAGTAATTCCCGTTGGTGTAATTCTCTTTTTACAAGTTTTATCAAAGTCGGAAAACATTTGACATAGTACATATATGCTAATAAGAGTCTTACATTGAGTGGGAACTGATAACTGAACTAAGTGCATAGGTGTATTGGGGGGATACACCGTTAGGGCAGCAACCTTAAGAGGGGTTTTGGCCTTAAGTTCTTCAGCTTTTATTTTTTCCATGTCTAGGGACCAAAATACTTGCTCAGGTGCTACCTTAGATTGGGGTGCAAAAACAGCAATCGATTATGTTCATAGTAATTATATGGTTTGATATTGACACGTTTTTTAATACACTTTGGATCATTCATTTTGTTTTCTAACTTCTCCCTATTGACCGATTCTATCTCATCCATCTCTTCATCAGACCAACTATTGGGGGGAGCATGATTAGGTTTAAACATAACATTAGCATCATACAAGGCAGGTTGAGAGGCACTAACGCTCTTAAGAAAGTTCGTGTTAGGCACTCCTAAATCCTTATTACTATGCTTATCCCGCAATTTAATGTGCTTTTGTATCATTTGAGCTGTTTGTATGGTTTGGCCTTGAGTGTACAATTTGTTTTCAAGTTTGTTTTTCAACGTCTTAAGATTGGAAAAATCATTTAAGAGTTTAGTTTCTTTTTCTTGAAAATCATTTTTTAGTGCACTTACACTGTCCTGAATCTCCTGTTTTTTTTTTTAACATCTTGATCAAGTTGATTTTGTACAGACTTTAACTCCTGTTTTAATGTTTCTTCCCTTAAGTTATGTTCAGTTATATATGTACGCATTTGCCAATCCATTTTTTGTTCACGTTCGGTTAGCTCAAATTTTGCACGTTGTTCCTAATATGTCACCTGGTCTTTAAGAATATTAAGCCTAGTGGTTAGGGTGTCATCAGGTGCAACATGAGTGTACTCATCAATTCACACACATTATCATCAACATAGGATGCATCACTTGGTACAACAGACTTGACGTTGAGTTTTACATATTGTTCATATGGGATAACATTGCTATTACCCATATTAGCATTATCTAATCCCACCACATTTGTTTGTTGTACTTCATTAGGAATCCTTTGTTCATGCATCACATTATAATCACATACAACTGACGATGCTACACTAGATACGTCAGAATTTTCGTTGTGATCCAGATGTTGCTCAATTGGAATAACATTATTGTTTACCAATTCAACCTCATTTGGTTCAGCAACATTAATTTGACGTATGTTGTTGAGAATCTTCGGTTCATCATTTGTTTTGCATGCATCATATAATTTTAATACCTCAGATATGATGGATGACTTGGAGGGACTGAATTGTTGAGGTGATGAGACTGCAGATGACAAATTGGCCATGAAGATGGTTTGTGCTGTGGGTTCATCATCAACATCTGAATCAAAAGCATCACAATCCTCTGCCTGGAAGATGTTTGGATCATTAAGAGCTAGGTCCTGAACAGGTTGATCATCTACATCGGCATCAAAAGAGTTTCCCTCATCACCAGCTAGGAATAACAGCTGCTCCTCATCCAATGCCACTCCATTTTCTTGTGCTTGCATCAGCAACATCTTATCCTTGAAGTAGTCGGAGTTCTGGGGACATTTAGGTTGAGTGCAGTTCCTAGCAATGTGCCCTAATCCACCACAGTTGTAGCATTTGGGTTGTCTTCCCTGGCCCTGATTAGCATTCCCAACCCTATTTTGAGCAAACCCCCGTACTCTATTCCTTTGATTGAAATTTTGTCTTCCTTGTACCACAACACATCCATCTTCCACAACAGCAAGGTTACGTGGGTTAGATGATGTTCTAAGTTGGTTGTTAGTTTGAGGAAGAGTTGCCCTCAATTGTTGAACCAGAAGTGACACTTGGTTTGATAGGTTATCAATCATCTTGTCAGTGTGAGAGTAACCTGAGTCCAATTGAGAATTCATGATGTTTGGTGATTGCATGGATGATTGACCAGTGGATGACTGATTCTGTGTTGTTGGTGCAGGATGGTGGAAGGCTTGATCATGTGATGGTTGATTGAGTGTTTGAACATTGGAGATGAATGCAAGAGAATCATTTGCATTGGTTGGATTGAGCTTGTCCCTCAGTTGACGGTCATACACAGTATGCTTCTCATGTTGTTGTAGGTAAGCATAGAGTTACAGTTGTTGAGCTTTGAGTTCCTTGTTGAGCTTTACAGTTGTTACAAACCGATCCCATTCATGTGACATGTTGTTAACAAACTTTGAGTTGAGTTGGATGTTAAGCATTGTCATTCGGATCATCTTCATGTCATTAACAAGCTTGTGGAATCTGACGTAGTAATCAATGATGTTTTCATCGGGGTTCATCTTGAAATGTTCAAACTCATCATACAGCTGTGACTCACGATCTTCTTTGGTAAGTTCTGAGCCAGCTAAAAGCATTTTGATATTGTCCCAAACAGCTTTGGCATGAGTGTTGAAGTTAATGAGCTTGTACACATACCTGGGTAATCCTTGTATCACAATGTTGGAGGCTCGAATATCTGCATCATAGCACTTCTTTTCAACATCGCTAAGATCATTGTAAGTACG